>CM057345.1:181138586-182554727 GCA_030015575.1 Agapanthus africanus
AAACACGAACACTAAAATCCAGAATTCAAAATACGCAAAACCATATCCCGAATCAAAACAGAAACTTGAGAAATCGAACCCATATTTTGATTAAGGTGAAAACAATGCTCCCAAACAACACTAGGGTGTTCTATAGTGTGTATATGAGCTATGGAGGTAACCTTGGCACCTACCCCCACCAAGTAGCTGAGCCCCACCCCTAAAATTCCAAGGTCGCCGGCCCTGGGTGCTCCACTGGGGTCCGTCTTGCTATAGGGGGTTCCTACGGTCAATTTTAGTGTACTGGGGTTGTTTGCTCATCTCGTACTTAACCCAGGTCATTCCAGATTTCCCTGCATACTCTAAGTTCTCACAAACCGACATGAAAAGTTCTGTTTTTCCATAATTTGGGTTTTCAGGTCTTATCTTGTATAATTTCTTGTTTTATAACACCAAGGGGGGTTTAAGTTCACTCTTAAGCCTCAATTTCACCAACACAACTCGAATAAGACCCTAACCCTCTCTAGGGATTTCCAAAGTGCACTAAACACCACCAAATCGATTTTAAACTTGAATAGATGCATAAGCAAATGAAATACTACACTAATTGTGAAGGGATGACCTCATTTGACACTCATGAATCCTCTACAGCGCCAAAAAGCAAACTTTCTTTGTCCAAAGTGTAGCTTGAGAGCTTGTGCACATTTTTTGTGAAGTAAGGATGGATTTTTGGTAAAGTTTTGATGATGTAGCGAGGGTAGAAGAGGGGGAGGGAGGAGGTGCTGCCATGTGAGAGGGAGAGGGAAAGAAGATGATGAAAAATGATGAAGAGGGAATGAGTCAAGACTATGGTTGACCCCTCACCCTCTCTCTTTCTCTCATGCCCATACCCATTATTCTAATGTTTTCCATTTTCTTTCCTTTTATTTTCTTTTCTTTTGTTTTCTTTTCTTTTCTTCTAACTTAAAATCAAACAACCATGCATGATAAGATGAAGAAAGACCATGATGAAAATGCAACAAGTGCTAAAAATGGCATGTGCATGTCATGTGCACAAAACACGCTTAGTGCCCGATTAGCAATATTTAATCGCGATTAGCACAAAATTAGCGGATAATAAATAATAAAATTTTATAACTTGCTTAAATCACATAAAGCTCCCTCTTTTCAGTAATTTCTATAATTTTCTAAATTTTTCCCAATTTATCGGTATTTAATTATACCGTCCTATTAAAATATTCAATATTTTATTATTTAATAATAAAAATTCCCAAAAATAATATTTTATTTTTATGAAATGTTACAATCTTCCCCCTTTAAAGAAATTCGGTCCCCGAATTTAAATTTAAACCCCTCAATACTAAAACATTTCAGTAAAAAAAGTTCAAGTCGTCAAGGCTCCGAAATCACAAATACATAAAACGCAACGTAGCGCAATACATGCGCATGAACAATGAGCAGATAACTCAAAATCAAAACTCCGTCAAGTATCCCGCAATTATCGGAGTCATGGGGAAGACATCAATGTCTAAATCCAATACGAAAACCAATATGATACACATCAACACTATACATATAACACCTGAAGGAAATGCATGCCAAACCGTTTTAAGTCGCTGTGCGATGCGCATAACACTGCACAGTGGCGGACGTCTCTAGAAAGAAAATAACTCTCTCTATATATATCCTTTGTTTACATGCACGTACCGCCGTTTTGAAAACAATTTAGAATGGTTTCCTTGTTTTTAAACGTTTCGTGTCCTATTAGACACGTAGGTAAATACTGGGACTATAGCTCTCTTTTTGGAAATCCCTTCGATATCAATCAATGCATGCAAAAATATACTCAGGTACTATCCTCTGACTAGTCCTGCTCAGTACGAAACAATAGTAAATATTATAAAAATGTACCGCTCCATAAAAAATCAATCCCAAAAGGTGCATACCGCGTGCGTCTGGTGCGCACGAAAATCAAAATCCATGAATGTGCCATACATGTGCACAGAAACAACATCTAAGTGCAACGGGTGTGCATGAAACACCTGTTAGAGGCAACGATGTGCCTGACAGAAATATCAGGTACATCTGACTTGCATGAAGAATCCCGATTTAGTGCATCTAGTGTGCACCAAAATCGCATCTCAAATCATGCACGAAATCCAAATCAGGTGCATCCATCATGCACGAATAAAAAATCTAAATCCTGTGGATCCAACATGCTCGGAATCACAAAATCCAATATCAAGCACGTCAAATATGCGCAAGAATCCAATCAGGTGCACAAGGTGCACAAAACAAATATCGAGCATCACAATCGAAATCGACGGTATACAACACATCTTAAATCCAAATCAGGTATACCGTGGTATCAAATCTCACAACCATGTGCATCAGCGTGCAAAAAATCTGATCAAAACACTAAAAGTGCATGAAATCTATGCCAAAGAATAAGTGAAATCATATGCATGCCGTAGGCATGAAGTCAAAATCAATACCTCCAATAAAATCAAATCGAAGTCATGTGCAACTATAGTGCACAAAATACGTATCACTGCACTGCAAGTATATGTGAACTATACCAAGTGCAAAAATCAAATCGAGTGTGTACCATATGCACAAATCAACACAACTGTATGAAATCCATGAAATCATAAGCATGTGTCGCCAAAGCACAAAAACGATATCAAGTGCAATAACTGTGCACAAATCATAAATCAACACAACGGTGTATAAAGCATATCTCAAGTGCAATAACTACGCATAAAATATAAATACCCAGTAGGTGCAACCATGGTGCATGAAAACAAATATCATGAAACTCGGTCATCAAAACTCAATCATGCAGTAAATCACCCAAAATACCTAAATCAAGTATGGCGGAATAGTCCCGCTCAAACACATCCTCCAAGAATCTCTGGCCAAGTGTTGTGGTCACTCATAACATGTCTCATCAATGATGCCGAACGCTGGCCTGTTGGGTGTGCATAATATGACCGCTCCTGGGTCCAAGTCTTCTCGTGCATTATTCCAGAAAGGTTCTGTCGAGGTCTCTCCCAAATCTCGTCTCTGCCGAACTGTCCGGAAGTTATCATCCTTCACTAAATCTGTTTCTTATTCCGGAATGGCTGCATACTCATCATGACTCCTTCTGGAAGATATATCCATATACAACGCCTCTGCATGCGTATCACATCTCTGATGTCGGTGGAGTGGAACATCATCCCATCAAGATCTCGTACGAACCTCTTACTCCACCTTATCTACTGTTGACTGCTTCGGACTCGTCTCATCGTGGCTGCATGGACTGCGCTCCAATGGCTATACTCGTATCTAGAGTCTCCCAAGCAATGCATCCCATCACATAGCATCCGAATGAAGTCGAACCATTCGAACGATTCGTTAAAACCTCATAATCCCCCAAGAGATCAACATCTTGAGTATAGTTTAATAATATCGAGTACATGCCACAGCACCTATGTGTAAGTCCATGTCACGCACCGAACGAGCTTGCGGAGAGGCGGAATATATGAAAAACAATTATCAAAGCTTCGTAACACGGACTTGAGCACACGGATCTTATCTAAACCATTGCTAGCAAACTACGAGAGGTTTAACTACTCGGATTCGAAGTTATACCTCACGTTACTTGTCCTTCGGGTCTTCATCGCTATCCTCCACACCTCATAGGCTCTATGGAATATGGGCACCTCAACGGCCTCCTCGAGTCAAAGACGATCCACCAGAGAGTCTATAGTCCGAGCTTCTATCTCGAATCCGAGATAACTACGGCTTCTAGTTTGCTAATCTAGAAGTCCTAGAAGGTGTAGAGTATTTAGATGAATAACTTAGTCACTTAAACCCTATGATTCTCAACTCATGAGAGCTTTTAGGGTTTGAGGAAGAAGATGAAGACTTGAGGAGAGAGAAAACTTTTGTGATTATGATATGAATAATAGCTCATGAAAGAATATAATGAAGCATACAAATATCTCTTGATCAAATATCTAGAAATATCTTGTGAGCTTCATTTAATACTAAGGGTGAATCACCTCATGAGTCATTAAGCATTTAATGAAAACTTACACCTCATCTCTCCACCTCATTTGTGTTTAATCCAAAAGAAATAAATACAAATGAGTCATCCTCTTCTAGAAGCTTCCCGACAAATTACGAGACTGCCCCTCCCATCCGTATTTCCGAAAAACACGAATAATCTTTGACTGAATAAATCCATCTGTATAATACTAGAATCTGGCTTAAACCAAAGCCCGCTAGTATTATCTGCCCGATCATAATACGTGCACAAGTGTACGTAAGTGATCGCGGCCCTACCGTAAAACCATACGGCCTCTACACCTTTTGCTCAGTGCAGGGAAACTCTCTGTGTGGGACTTTAAAGACTCGACACTACTCTGGCAGTGGATTTAACCACAGGCCGTAAGTGGTACTAGATGTACGTAACGGTCCCCAGGTAGATGTCGATAAGAAGGACGATGAGGAAACCCATCCGAACTCCAACTGAGCCTGATGTGACAATCTCCGTATAGTCCGGTCTGTTCATCTAGGACTATCGCATATCGGGCCTAGGGGGAGGTAAACGTCAGACCCCTAATAGCGGTATAAGTCGTGTCGGAGTGAAGCCCATTACACCTTGAGAAACTACTGGAAGGCTACCAGTAAATCTCGTTTTCCCTGGCCAAGGACTTTGCGTAATGGCTCTCCAAACACAGCGTGATATCAACCCCCAATACCGGGAGAGACGAATCCTGTCTAACCTCCACTGCCTCCAAGTGCTTCGGGACTGCTCCCAACTACTACCTGTTTGCAAGACTCCTTTGAGCCGTGGTAGGGTAGTAATCTAAGTACAGTGGGAACACACCCGAGGCGAAGTAGCAGTATCAAGTCGACGGACTAAGCTGTACTCATGTCACCTGGGAACTGCTATCTGATGATGGGTATAATACCAACCTGCAATTCCCGGCGAGTCTTATCCGGTGTACCCATAACCTAACGAGCACCTGCAGACTATCTCCAGTACGACGTACTGATGGTTGTGGGACAGACCATCTCCCTTTGCTGGGATGAGAAGCGTATACACCAGTCTACTCCGGAGTATCAATACCCTGTCTCGATAATCCTACGACCAGGGACTTGTATAGGATGTTGCTTATAGACTACCCAACACCCACTAGTGTGACTGCCATCACAACGCTGGTAATCAAGCAAAGATCCTAAGGGCTCTACTAATATGTATAAGCGATACGTTAAAAGAAACATATGCACATATTAAAGTAGACACAAACGAAGTAGCATACTAACATTTTTTGCAAGACTGTCAATACAACTGTGAATATCCCAAGCTTCCATTAAGTAATGTACAAATTAGTATGATACAGTAATGGCCTCTAGGGCATAAATACTAACAATCTCCCACTTGCACTAGGGCCATGTACTGGCATATCGCAGACCTATCATCTCGAATTGCCTCTCGAACTGCGTCTGAGGCATGGCCTTTGTGAATGGATCGGCAGTGTAATTCTCCGTATCTAATCTCTTTATCTCGATCTCCCGGCGATCTACGATCTCCCTGATCAGGTGATACCGCCTTAAGATGTGTCTAGACTTCTCATGGGACCTGGGTTCCTTCGCTAAAGCTATAGCGCCATTGTTGTCGCAATACAGAGGTATTGGATCAACACTGGTAGGAACCACCTGAAGTTCTGTGAGGAACTTCTTTATCCAGACAGCTTCTTTTACGGCATCGCAAGCAGCTATGTACTCCGCTTCCATCGTTGAGTCAGCAATGGTGTCCTGCTTGGAACTCTTCCAACAGACCGCCTCTCCATTGAGGGTAAAGACATAACCCGACATGGACTTGGAGTCATCCTTGTCACTCTGGAAGCTGGAAGCTGGAGTCAGCAAAGGCCTCGATCTGGAGGTATTTTCCGCCATACACCAAGAACATCTCCTTAGTCCTCCTCAGGTACTTGAGAATGTTCTTTACTGCTATCCAGTGCTTCTTCCCTGGGTTTGCCAGATACCAGCTTACAACGCACAATGCGTATGCTACATCTGGTCTGGTATATAACATCGCATACATTATAGAGCCTACCACAGAAGCGTAGGGTATAATCGACATGCGAGCCCTTTCCAAATCAGTCTTGGGAGACATCTCTTTGGAGAGGGTGATTCTGTGACAAGCCGGTAGGTTACCGCGCTTAGAATCTTCCATACTGAATCTTTTCAATATGGTGTCTATGTACCTGGACTGCGAAAGTCCCAACATCCTCTTTGATCTATCACGATAGATCTGGATCCTCAGAATGTAGGTGGCATCACCCAAGTCCTTCATGGAGAACTTCTGTGACAAGAATCCTTTGACTGACTGTAGCATAGGAATATCATTTCCAATTAGGAGAATGTCATCCACGTACAAGATGAGGAATACTACAGCTCTCCCTACAATCTTACTATATATGCATGGTTCATCTGGATTCTTGATAAAGTCGAATTCTTTGACAGTATCATCAAAACAGATGTTCCAACTCCACGATGCCTGCTTTAGTCCATAAATGGACTTAAGAAACTTGCACACTTTACCGCTGCTCCCACTCTGAATGAATCCCTCTGGCTGATCCATATAGACGCACTCTTCCAAATGACCATTTAGAAAGGTCGTCTTTACGTCCATCTGCCAGATCTCATAATCATGGAAGGCAACAATGGCAAGAAGGACCCGAATGGATTTGAGCATAGCTACTGGAGAAAAGGTTTCGTCATAGTCCAAACCAGGTCTTTGACGAACACCCTTTACAACAAGTCTAGCCTTATAGGTTTCAACCTGTCCATCTACACCAATCTTCTTTCTGAAGATCCATTTGCATCCTACGGGTTTTACCCCATCTGGAGCAATGTCCAAAGTCCATACTTTGTTAGTGTACATGGACTCCATTTCGGTCCGCATTGCATCCAGCCATTTTACCGAGTCGCCGCCCTGAATGGCTTGCTGGAAGCTAGTAGGGTCATCATTATCAATGATGCAATCTTCTCGATCCCCGTCTATGAGAAAACCGTAGTATCTCTTGGGCGGATGAGACTGCCTACTACTTCTGCGGATAGGCACTGGTATGTCCCTTTCTTCTGAAACTTCTGGTTCTACCATACTTTCAGTAACAGCTTGTGGTTCTGGAATTTCTTCCAGTTCTGTTGCGCTCCCACTCTTCTGATTTTCTAAAAATTCAGCTTCCAAGAAGTGGGCATGATGAGAAACAAAAACCTTTTATTCCTCTGCGTAATAGAAATAATACCCCTTGGAGTTCTTTGGATATCCCACAAACTTACACTGTACTGAGCGTGCCTCGAGCTTGTCCGGATGCTGCTTTTTTACAAAAGCTGGACATCCCCATGTCCTAAAGTGTTTAAGACAGGGTTTCTTCCCACTCCACATCCGATATGGTGTGGTAGGCACAGTCTTGGTTGGAACCTGGTTCAAAAGATATACAGCTGATTCTAGTGCATAACCCCAGAAAGATCGCGGTAACTCAGCCTTACTGATCATGGAACGTACCATATCCAATAGGGTTCGATTCCGCCTTTCCGATACACCATTGTGTTGTGGTGTGTATGGAGGAGTAAGCTGAGAGAGAATTCCATTCTCTTTTAAGTATCCCAGGAACTCGACACTTAAGTATTCACCACCTCGATCAGATCTCAGTGTCTTGATACTTTTTCCTGTCTGTTTTTTCACTTCATTCTTGTATTCTCGGAATTTCTCAAAGGCCTCGAATTTATGCTTCATTAAGAAGATATGTCCATACCTAGAGAAATCATCCGTAAAAGTAATGAAGTAGGAATAACCACCTCTTGCATATGTAGACATTGGACCACACACATCGTTGTGTATGAGTCCCAAGAGCTCGCTCGCTCTTACTCCGTGTCCAGTAAACGGAGTCTTTGTCATCTTTCCCATGAGATAAGATTCACAAGTATCATAAGATTGATATTCGAACGGATTCAAATATCCTTCTCTATGTAACTTTTTCAACCGTGTTTCATTGATGTGGCCTAGTCTACAATGCCATAAGAAAGCCTGATTTATTTCTGGAGACATTTTTTTAAGTGTGTTCTGGACATTGAAAACCTAAGCTTGATTCAATACGTATATACCGTCATTTAATATACCGGACCCAATCAGAACTTGATTTAGGTGGATGTGAACTACATCGCTTACGAATGTAAAATCATATCCCTCTCTCGAAAGTGAGGACACTGATATGATATTATAAGTCAAACTAGATACATACAAACAGTTACGTATAATCAATATCTGCCCACTTGTCAAACCTAGGCGATATTCTCCCACGGATTCAGCGTCCACGCTCATTCCGTTTGCAACTCTGAGAGACAAATCACCTACCCTGGTAACTCTACGGTTTCTCAAAGCATGTAATGAATTACAGATATGAGATCCTGCTCTGGTATCTAGTACCCAGGAAGTAGACTTAATTGACAAACAGTTCTCAATCACAAACACACTCGAGGCCGAAGCCACAACATTCTTCGTATCCTGGCTACTGGTTTCCGAAGCCCTGCAATCCTTCTGCCAATGCCTGTTCCCATAACAATAGGAACATCCCTCCTTGTCTAAATCAAGTCCCGAAACTTTTGCTCTTCCCTTTCCTTCTACTTCACTGATACCATATACCGGCCTTGTGGAGGTCTTCTTCTTTTCACCCTTTGCTTTCGCTCTGGATGCAGAAGAAGAAGGTCCCCCATTAAGCAGAGCAGGTGTCTCCCTGGTTTCTTTCACGGTGTAAGTAGAGGGTAGGGACTGTGGAAATAAGTCAGCATATGACATGTTTCCCAATGTAGTCTCCAGGTCCGTGAGCTCATCAATATAGCTAGTCATTGTAGGGTTCCTAGGCACACCAATGAGGTCTCACAAGGCATCAACCATGCCAATTTCAAAAATTATGATGCCGAGAAACCCTAGTGTACGGATCGTTTGCTAGAAAACTAGGCGAAAAAGCTAACTAGTTAACACTTAACTATGAGAATCGGAAATACAACCTTTGTAGATCCGGTGCTCCACCTCCATAGCTCCGCAATGAAGTCCTCTCGCTGTCCTACACAAATCCTGGGCTCTAGCGTCGGCTTCATCGGAGAATAGGCGAGCTAGGTCGTCGATGTCCATGCCGAAGATGATCTACGTCGAAGCATCGCAAGATCAAGCTCTCACTTCACCAAGTCAAGAAACTTGTGAAGGAAACACACTCTACTACTTGGCAAGAGGTAGAGGATGAAGAAATAGGAAGTGGGTAGACTTTAGATTTGGATTTCTCACTCATATCATCAATCCACCATTGATGTAGTCTAGGTTTTTCTTCTTGAGTTGAAGGAAGAAGAAGAAGAAATGATATGATATGATTATTAAAAAAGAAAAGAATAATCCATTCTTATCATAACATAACCCAAGTTAAGTGTAGAGAATTGACCAAGGTTAAAGAATGGTTAGGGTTAAGGAGATGAGACAAAAATGGTGACTTAATGAAAGCTTCATGAAGCTTCATGTTGAAAACAAAACTAGCCACCATTTTTCACTTCTTTTCCTTTTCTCATTTATCTTTTAAATGCAAATGAAAAGATAAATGAATGAATAAAAGAAAACCCTAATCATTTACTTAACCTAGGTTTAATTCATTACACTTAACAAAAAAGATATGTATCATCAAACATGATACAATCAAGTGCACAAAAATCATATCGCATATGCAATGCGCACACCCGAGTGAGAAAATCTATTTAAAGTGAACCAATACTAGTTAATGCAAAGCAATATATCAAATATATAATTATACATTAAATCATTAAATCAACACTTGATTTAACGATCCGGTCATATCGCATATAACCGGCTAGTATCCAATGTATCGGCTTATCGAATCAATCCTTGATTCGATAACTAGGTTATATCGCATACAACCATTCGATACATTCATCGCGAGAATGGAATACGGTATCATATACATGCATTATTCTCGGTCCCGCGCATATCTCATATGCGCTCCTATTTCGTTTCGCTTGAGCCAGGAAACCTCTGTGTAGGACTCTAAAGACTCGTCAATACGCCGGCAGCAGATGATGATCATATCAAACACCCACAAGCCGCAAGCGGTCTGCTAAACGTAACGGCCACCCGGGTATTGAGCGATCTGAAGATTGACGAGCAAGCCCGCTCACACTCCAGTGAATCCAACCAGTAACACTACCGTACAGTCCGGTCTGATCGTCTGATATGTCGCATATCTCGCCTAGGGGTGGTAAACGTCAGACCCCATTAGCTCGATAAGTCGTGTCGATATGAGGTCTATAACAATTCGAGAAACTACTGGTAACACATACCAGTAAATCTCAGCAACCCTGGCCAGGGATTTCCTGTTATAGCCAATCGAACACAGCGCAACATCAACTCCCTATACCGGGAGAGACGAATCCCCTCCTATCGCTCATTGCCTCCATGTGACTCGGGACTGTACCCAAAAACCACCGTTTTGCACGCCCTCTTGGACGTGGTAAGATGGAAATCAAAGCACAGTGGGAACCACACAAGAATCTATGACGATCTCGGGTCAACAGACTACTCTGTACCAGTGTCACCAGAGAACTGCCATCTGACGTGAGGTATAATACCATCTGGGAGTTCTCGGCGAGTCCGTCCAGTGTACCCAGTCTCTACTGAACACCCGTATATCATCTCCGATGTCAAACACCAATGGATATGGGATCATCCATCGCCCATCTATATGGGTCGAGAAGGTATACGCTAGTCTACTCTGGTATATCGATGCCCCGTCTCGACACACCCACGACTAGGGACTTTGAAGGATGTACTTATGGACTACCATGTCCCCACTAGTATGATCCGCATCATAGTCCAGGTAGTCAAGCACACATCCTAAGGGCTTTACCAACATGTAACAGAGAGACAAACAGTGTACACGTTAAGGTAAAGAGCAACCAGATAGCATACTATCATGTCGAGCAAGAAAGTCCTCCCTATATATGTCCCAGCATCCACTACAATATACATCCTATGTATAGTAATGGCCTCTAGGGCATACATATAACTAACAATCTCCCACTTGCACTAGGGCCATCTGATAGCAGTGGTTGTAGTATCTCATACTCAACCATCCCATAAAAGTCTCTCTCTGGGAAAAGGCCTTTCGTGAGTGGATCCGCTGTGTTTGTCCTCTGAGTCTACTCTCCTAACCTCGATCCCTTGGAGATCAACCATCTCCATGATCAAGTGATACTGCCTTAGAATATGTCTGGATCACCGATGGGACCTGCGTTCCTTGGCATAAGCCACAACTCCATTGTCGCACAATGGGAGGAACATGGTTCATCTTATGAACCAATATATACCCAAACAGCCTCTTTGGTAGTATCTGAAGTAGCGATGTATCCTGCCTTTATCGTCTAGTATGTCACGGTATCTTACTTGGAACTCTTCCAACATACCGTCCCTTTACCGAGGGTTAAGACAATGCCTGTGACTGACATTCAGTCTTCTTTATCACCCTGGAACACTTCCAGTGATTCTCCCCAGGGTCGATTGATACCTTTTCACTACAACTAGTGAGATTCCTAACATCCAATTAGATCTATCTCATAGATCCAAAATCCAGGATTTAGTAGGTATCACTTTGATCCTATATGGAGAATTGTGGTGATAAGCGGAGATTGATCGAGCGTAGCATAGGAAACTCCTTCCCTATCAAGAGTATGTCATCCACGTACTCTACGAGGATCGTCACCATACTCCCTACTACCTTTTTGTATATACAAGGTTTATCTACCATTTTGATGATGTCAACTTCTTTGACTAATCCATCAAAACAGATGTTCCAACTCCGCGATGCCTGCTTTATCCTATAAAGCATCTTGCACACGTTTCCGCTGCTCCCACTGTCTACGAAGCCCTCTGGCTGTGTACTTATAGACGCTCTCTTCTAAATCATCATTTAGAAAAGCAGTCAAGACACCCAACCACCAGATATCGTAGTCATGGTATGTAGCCGTGGTAAGTAGGATCTGGATGGACTTAAGCATAGATACTGGAAAAGGTTTCATCATTATCCACGCCTGGTCGATGACGAAAACCTTTAACAAGTCTAGCTTTGAAAGTCTCAACTTTTCCATGTACACCAAGTAATCTTCTCAAGATATACTTGCTCCTGATGGGGATTTAACCCTTCAGATATAGCAACCAAAGTCCATACTTTGTTGGTGTACATGGATTCCATCTCAGATCACTAAGCATCCAGCCATTCTTACAGAGTCTTACTCTCGATGGCCAGCTCGAAACTAGTTGGGTCATCATCTCATGATGTAATCCTCGCTCCCACTGTCATAGAGAAACAGAAGTATCTCTCAGGTGGGTGAGGAACCTACTAGATCGGCGGAGAGGCTGAGGTTCGTTGGTAACTATTGAATCCTTTGGTTTTATCAAATCATCTGCTGTAGTTTGTATAGCTGGAACATTTCCAGTTCTACATAACTGATCTTGTCTCGAGCTTGTCCGGATTTTGCTTTTAGACATAGGCCGGACAACCCCAAATCTTAACTAGCTTAAGACATGGGCTCTTCCCTTTCCATATCACATATGAAATGGTAGGCAACTGATTTGATTCGAACCCTATTCAATAGGTATGCAGCTTCTCAAGTGCATAACTCCCAAAAGGAAATAGGTAACTCAGTAGTACTCATCATAGAGCACACCTTATCATATAGGGTGTTATTGCTCCGCCCCGATATACCATCATGCTATGGTGTATACGGAGGAGTAATGCTGAGAGAGAATCCCATTCTCCTTTAGAATAGTCCAGTATTTCCGTGCTCAAGTATTCTCCTCCTTGATCTCATCATAGGACATAATACTTATACCCGTATTCTGGTTCTCTACTTCTCTCTTATATTCTGTGAATATCTCAAAAGATTCGGACTTGTGTTTCAACAGGAACATAGGTCTGAATCTCGAAAGATCATCAGAGAATGTAATGAAGTATAAAGAACCAGTCCTGGCATGTGTAGACAGGAGACCTTACATACATCATCATGTATCAGTCCCAAGAGTTCATTAACTCTTTCTCTGTTTCTAATAAACAGAGCTAGTGTCATTTTATCTTTGTGACATGACTGGCAAGTTTCACAAGATGTAGATTCAAACTGATTTAAATATGCATCTACATGTAACTTCAGCTAGTCGGGTCACATTGATCTGACCTAGTCTACAATACCTTAAGAAGGATCCGTTCATTTCTGAACTCTTCCTCTTATGTGTGTTCCATATACTAAGAACTGTAGTTTGATTTAGAACATCAATGCTTTTAGATAACGTGCCTGAACCAATCAACTTTTGATATAGGAAATGTTCAAAACATTATCCAACAATACAAAATTTTATCATTTCTTTACTAATAAAGAGACTGACATGATTTTGTATATCAGGTTCGGTATCTAATAACATTCGTTCAGAATCAATGTATTGGTAATACAGGGTGACAGTGACCAACAGACTTGGCTGCAACACTTGCCCCGTTTTCTGCCTCATGAAACTTATCACCCGTTCTCAGTTCTCAACCTTTCTGTAGCCCTATGTAACTGATTACATATCTGGGATCCTGATCTGGTATCACATACCCAGGACGTAAAGGATATTGAGAAACAGTTCTGTATAATGAACACACCCGAAGATGATGCATCAGCATGCACTCTCTTCGTTTGGGCGGCACGGGAATTCTGGTAATCCCCTATTTCCTGCTCTATCTTATAACAATTATAAGTTGGAGCGGGACCAATGTTCCCCAGCTCAGTATAACAAGCGGGATCGGTCAATATTCCGTATTATTATCTTGATTAAGGCGTGATATGGTCGCTACCTGGAGAGAGAGAGAAGAAAACACTCAGCGTGCGCTCTTGCAAGAATAGATTGGTTATTATTTTATCTAATCAGGATGGCTCCCACTGCTTTTTATCAAATCTTCCTTCAAACCCTAAAAGGAAAGACTAGCCAGGATTAATTACACACTACAAGTTCGCCAATCTTTCAGCCAGGCCAGTGTCGGTACTTTGAGGGAGGTCCCCCGTGCTTTCGCACGAACCTAATTAATGTAAACCTCGTTTTCCCAGAGGCGTAACCTCGTTAACACCTTTCTAGTCACCTACTTGATCGGCTAATTGTAATGTATAAAACTCTCCCAGGAGTAACACTTACTCGCAGCGGGTATCGGGATCCAACTATCTCATAGAAGGTATGCAATCTCATTGCAAATTTCAACACTTGAAATTCCCGATAATATTTTGCCCCTAGCGTCCTATGATCTTGACAGAGGTCAACAAACCATAGGCTGCTAGTCAAGTTCAACCCGTCATTTCCTGATTGAAGTAAACCCACCCGCACGACCCTTGACAGAGGTCAACAAGGTCGCACGACTGCCCTAAATCAATCACATCATATGCTTATGCAGATAAGCACTAATCAGCTACCGCACAATACGCCTTGACAGAGGTCAACAAACGCAGCACGAATACTAACCAGTACATATCTGAAATGACGGAGGGCTACGACAGGTTTTTCTGAAAACCTATTGCGTAATGAACTTGATATCGTTGTAGGATCGAATGAATTTTGAAATGGATTGTTTTTGAGGCTTTTCTAGTTTTGCTAAAGGAGTCACTCCCGGTGAAGGGATCGTCGGTCCTTTCCTCGTCGAATGAGGTGCGGGATATATCATATATATCACTGTGCAAAGCAAAAACACTTAAAAGCAATCAAATGACAAACCGAGTGTGTAGCATCTGCCAGTTATTGCTAAAGGAGTCACTCCCGGTGAAGGGATCTCGGTCCTTTCCTCATCGAATAAGGTGTAGGATATATCATATAAACCGCTGTGCAAAGCAAGAACTGTAGCTACCTGTTTTATTTTGAAATTCGATTCTACAACATCTTATGTTTCTTTTATTTCATTAATCACATTAATGAAGTCCCATCATTAAATGTACCTAAACATCACAGATAAATACGACGTACACTTATGCCATCCGCATTCGCCTCGATGTCCCCTCGTGCACCGTTAGGTTAGGTAACTAACGGCAGAGCAGGGCAGGGCTAGCGCGGGTGTAAAACATAAGTAACATCTATATAATATATCATATATACTGTATACTGTATCTATCATCAGAACATCACATGATCACATCACAGATATCGCAGCAGAAGAATCATATGAAATATTGGATATACTAGGACGTCCGTGTTTTCAATACGAGCCAGTATAAAACACGGATTCCACGGTCACGATGAATAGCCAAACCCACACCCGTAGACCCCTACGAGAGCGGCAAGCAACCCTACCAATTCTGGAGTTAGGAGACCCGGACTCGACTCCTCGAGTTGGTCTCCCACTGGACTCCAGAACCCGGTTACTTGTGCTCCCCTCCTTGGGTCTATCCTAGTGCAGAAAAGTAAATAATATACAAACGGTGACAACTTCCGCAACCTGGAAGTGCCCCAATAAAAGAATATTACATACAAGTTTTTACATGAATGAAAATGAAAAACACTCATCTCACATAAAAAAACCCCGGCTATTCAAACACGACGATCCAATATAACATATCCAGCAACACATAACATCACATGTCATCAACGTAAGTAAACATGTGCATCCCAATTGTCGTTGACATATAGCAACGAAACCGGCGATATCACATATTACACTTACGGTCACAGAAAAGAAAGTGTAAAACTACAACAGTTGGAATCCGCAATCTCTTCAGACATCGCATGCCTGACCAAATGAATTTCTTAGACATCGCATGCCTAACAATTATAAACCCCGCATTTTAGTCTCATTATCGAAAACACTTTTCAATATCAAGTCGGGTAATTCAACAAGATTCCCGATATCCTGATCGAATGCTCGTCGCAAACTTCAGTAGGCGGCCGCACCCCTGATACCGTCGACGAAGTGCACCAAGGAGGAACACCGCTGCCGCGAGCACCCGGATGGATGCTTTCGGCGACGGGGTTCTCCTACAGTCACTTGGTCGGGGCTATGGAGTGAGGCTGTCTATTAAGTTTACCCGGCGAGTATCCGCGTACGCTACGTGATTGCGACGGACTTTTGATCGCATCAAAATTCCGTGGCAACCGATCAAGTGAGACTAAACTGCTACGTTTATAATATTCATTCCGTTATCTCATAACAATTTGTGAATTCCAATTATTGTATCACATTCCGGATAAATAGAAAATGTTAAACTTTTCGATCGAACAATCGAACACCCAAGTTTTCCCGATACAGATCAACACATGAAATAAGTCTAACAACATTCAGTTCGTGCCTCAGTACCGACGGTCCAGCCGTAGAAGGGTCAAGCCAACGCCTCACATGTGGCACGCCGTACTGCCCCAAACCCGAAGGTTCAAAGGGCGGTTCAAGACGGTCACATAATCGAGTTAAGGTTTGTTGTCTTCTAGAGGGTCCATCGCGTTACTTGCACTACTTAGAACGTCGTTAAACTACGGAAAAATCCAACACTTGGAAATTTCCCGACAGGGGAAAAATTGGGTATTTATATCCGGTCGAACTTTTTAACATATTCTAAAATTTATCCGGTAAGCCACACAGACAAAATTTGATAATCCGATCGAAACGCCGAATCCCCAAAACAACTCCAGAAAATTCAACTCTTGAATAAATTTTAAAAATACCCAGAGAAGTCAGCACTGAAAACAATGAATTACTATGTAAAATAGGATGCCACATAAGACAAAATGGCCGCGGATCCGCCGCACGAACCTTGCTCGTGCCGCGGAACCGCGGCTCAATGAAGGAATTAGCAACATGAATTTTACAGTAATCCTTATATTTTCCTACTTATTTCTCTGCATATTTTTAATACTGAAAAATCCCTATTTTTGAAAATTGGACAGAGAGCAAGGGTGTGTTAGGATTTCGGGTTCGTTCGGAGTTCAAAATCCGTCTAGACTTCGCCTAAGGCTCTAGCTAGGCTCTGATACCACTGTAGGGTTCCTAGGCACACCAATGAGGTCTTACAAGGCATCAACCATGCCAATTTCAAAAATTATGGTGCCGAGAAACCCTAGTGTACGGATCGTTTGCTAGAAAACTAGGCGAAAAAGCTAACTAGTTAACACTTAACTATGAGAATCGGAAATACAACTATTGTAGATCCGGTGCTCCACCTCCATAGCTCCGCAATGAAGTCCTCTCGCTGTCCTACACAAATCCTGGGCTCTAGCGTCGGCTTCATCGGAGAATAGGCGAGCTAGGTCGTCGATGTCCATGCCGAAGATGATCTACGTCGAAGCATCGCAAGATCAAGCTCTCACTTCACCAAGTCAAGAAACATGTGAAGGAAACATACTCTACTACTTGGCAAGAGGTAGAGGATGAAGAAATAGGAAGTGGGTAGACTTTAGATTTGGATTTCTCACTCATATCATCAATCCACCATTGATGTAGTCTAGGTTTTTCTTCTTGAGTTGAAGGAAGAAGAAGAAGAAATGATATGATAAGATTATTAAAAAAGAAAAGAATAATCCATTCTTATCATAACATAACCCAAGTTAAGTGTAGCGAATTGACCAAGGTTAAAGAATGGTTAGGGTTAAGGAGATGAGACAAAAATGGTGACTTAATGAAAGCTTCATGAAGCTTCATGTTGAAAACAAAACTAGCCACCATTTTTCACTTCTTTTCCTTTTCTCATTTATCTTTTAAATGCAAATGAAAAGATAAATGAATGAATAAAAGAAAACCCTAATCATTTACTTAACCTAGGTTTAATTCATTACACTTAACAAAAAAGATATGTATCATCAAACATGATACAATCAAGTGCACAAAAATCATATCGCATATGCAATGCGCACACCCGAGTGAGAAAATCCATTTAAAGTGAACCAATACTAGTTAATACAAAGCAATATATCAAATATATAATTATACATTAAATCATTAAATCAACACTTGATTTAACGATCCGGTCATATCGCATATAACCGGCTAGTATCCAATGTATCGGCTTATCGAATCAATCCTTGATTCGATAACTAGGTTATATCGCATACAACCATTCGATACATTCATCGCGAGAATGGAATACGGTATCATATACACGCATTATTCTCGGTCCCGCACATATCTCATATGCGCTCCTATTTCGTTTCGCTTGAGCCAGGAAACCTCTCTGTAGGACTCTAAAGACTCGTCAATACGCCGGCAGCAGATGATGATCATATCAAACACCCACAAGCCGCAAGCGGTCTGCTAAACGTAACGGCCACCCGGGTATTGAGCGATCTGAAGATCGACGAGCAAGCCCGCTCACACTCCAGTGAATCCAACCAGTAACACTACCGTACAGTCCGGTCTGATCGTCTGATATGTCGCATATCTCGCCTAGGGGTGGTAAACGTCAGACCCCAATAGCTCGATAAGTCGTGTCAATATGATGTCTATAACAATTCGAGAAACTACTGGTAACACTTACCAGTAAATCTCAGCAACCCTGGCCAGGGATTTCCTGTTATAGCCAATCGAACACAGCGCAACATCAACTCCCTATACCGGGAGAGACGAATCCCCTCCTATCGCTCATTGCCTCCATGTGACTCGGGACTGTACCCAAAAACCACCGTTTTGCACGCCCTCTTGGACGTGGTAAGATGGAAATCAAAGCACAGTGGGAACCACACAAGAATCTATGACGATCTCGGGTCAACAGACTACTCTGTACCAGTGTCACCAGAGAACTGCCATCTGACGTGAGGTATAATACCATCTGGGAGTTCTCGGCGAGTCCGTCCAGTGTACCCAGTCTCTACTGAGCACCCGTATATCATCTCCGATGTCAAACACCAATGGATATGGGATCATCCATCGCCCATCTGTATGGGTCGAGAAGGTATACGCTAGTCTACTCTGGTATATCGATGCCCCGTCTCGACACACCCACGACTAGGGACTTTGAAGGATGTACTTATGGACTACCATGTCCCCACTAGTATGATCCGCATCATAGTCCAGGTAGTCAAGCACACATCCTAAGGGCTTTACCAACATGTAACAGAGAGACAAACAGTGTACACGTTAAGGTAAAGGGCAACCAGATAGCATACTATCATGTCGAGCAAGAAAGTCCTCCCTATATATGTCCCAGCATCCACTACAATATACATCCTATGTATAGTAATGGCCTCTAGGGCATACATATAACTAACAGTCATTATAAGGACGTCGTCCCTTACAGATGACCCGACAGCCAACCTCGCTTGAAGCAATTCGTTCGAGGTCTCATATCTTACGATATGGGATTGCTCTCCATATAAATCTTTGTTATGGAGAAAGATGGAAACTAAGTCCATCTTCTCGTGCTGCTTCTAATATATACCATCAACTGAAGCCAACACGAGGCACTGGGCATTCGCACTATCCTTTTCCCTTGTGTGACGGATATCCATATCCGCGACTGTGGAAACTGGACCTGGGACGGTGGGGGCTTGAGTAGTAATAGGGTGGTCCATCTTGTCATAGGCAATGGACATCTGGATAGACCTTTGCCAATCATATAAGTCAGATTCAGTCCTTTTGTTATCTAGATGTAACCTAGTCATGGTCAAAAGGTCGCTGCAAAGAGAGAGAAAGGGAACACTTTAGGATGATGCTCTTGCAAGCTTAGATTAGTTTTTAGTTTATCTAAACTGGATGGCTCCCACTGTTTCTCGAATCCTTCCTCAAACCATAAAAGAAGAATTAGTCAGGACTGATCTCACCGTACAATTCTTGCTTAACCGTTTAGCCAGGCTTGTGTCGGTACTTCGAGGGAGGTTTTACGACGCTTTCGCGAAGTTTCTTAATTAAATAAGCTTTTTTCTCTGGAGGCGTAGCCCCGCTGACACTGTTCTAGACACCTACTTGGTTTATAGCATTGATCGTTAAGTGACGAATCTCCTGATGAGTAGCTAATATTCACAGTAGGATCGGGATCCAATTATCATCGTGTGATAATGTTGAAGGAATCCAACCAACATTATCAGACTCCAAATGGTATGCAACACTAGCAAGTTTCAGTTTCTTTAGAAACTCCCGATGTGGATTTTTGCCCCATGCTCTTATGACCTTGACTAAGGTCCAACAAATCATAAGTCACATGTCAAGTTCTACCCATCATTATCTTGTTAATTTGAACCCACCCGTATATACTCTTGACTAAGGGCCAAACAAAGTAATACGACTGTCCCAAACCAACGCATCTATCTATGCTACATGTGAACACCCCAGCAGCTACCAATCATTATGTCTTGACTAAGGGCCAAACAAACATAGCTTGAATACTACTGACCATTCATATGAAATGACGGAGGGCTACGACTGGTTTTGGTGAAACCGTGAACGTAGTGAACTTGATATAATCGAAGGAACCTGATAGCTTTTTAAAAGGAGTGGTTAAAGCGCCACAATTAAAAAATCTGCTTTTTTAAAATAACCGAGTGGTTTGTTTTAAATTTGTTCCAACGATTCAACTTTGGTTTATTTTCTTTGCATTAATATAATGCGTCCCATCAATTAACCTATCATTGCAGAAAACAACGAAAATACAGCGTCCTCTTATGCCATCTGCATTCGGCACTGGGTCCCGTCATTCACCCGTTAGGTTACTTAACTAACGACAGAGTGGGGGATGGGCTAGCGCGGGTGTAAAACATAAGTAACGCCTAATAGATATCATATATAGATAATGTACATTCGTCAGACGCAATAATAGGCATTCTAGATCACAGATGAACATTATTGGATATACAAGCAATCCGCGTTTCCTTTGGGCCTGCAACGAAAAACGGATTACACAGTTGTGATGAATAGCCACTACCCCTACCCTAGACCCCTATGGGTACGGCAAACTACCCGCCAGGTACTAGAAGTGAAGCGGTCTCTCTCAACAACGTGAGTAGGCCACTAAACACTTCAAAGTACCAGGTAGTTTGTGCACTCCACCTTGGGTCTATCCTAGGAGCATAAAAACAGTAAATGAAATAATACAATGGTGGCTACAACCTCAGCCCGGATGTGCTCCGCAAAAGAATATTACATCATATTACAATTTACATCGAATGAAAAAACATAAAATCTCATCTCAAACCCCGGCTAATCATCACAACGATCCAATGAAGTTCATATACACAAACCAGTAAAAACCATTACAGAAATGTGCAACCCCCTGCTAACCGACATAATAGCAATTAAGGGAGGTTTACGAACACATTAAACATCACAGATAAACTTGATTAGCAAATAACTTAGAATTTCGATCGACAACATTTTTCCGTCTCTACCCCAAATGCAAGCCAGCACAGAAATAACCTGGGCAGAAACAAAATATACAGAACAACAGAACACCCAAAACTAAGAGTTACTGTGTAAATACGAGTCAACTCGGAGTTGATTCGGCCGCGGATCCGCGGCGGATTGCACTAATCCGCCGCGCTTCCACGGCAGTCTCACCGAGTTGGGATATCGTATTTCTCCAGTATTCTTAGAATTCCCTGCTGTGAATTTTCATACCTGTGAAATAATTTTTTCGACACGTTTAAAATTGACAGAAACTTGAGGGGTCCGGGGTTAAGTTTTCGTGCTTTTCCGACGATCGAAGTTCTAATTAGTTGCTAACAAGCTAGTAAAGGTTTAGTAGGCTCTGATACCACTGTAAGTCCATGTCACGCACCCCACGAGCTTGCGGGAAGGCGGAATATATGAAAAAAAATTTATCAAAGCTTTGTAATACGGACTTGAGTACATGGATCGTGTCTAAACCATTGCTAGCAAACTAGGAGAGGTTTAACTACTCGGATTCGAAATTATACCTCACGTTACTTGTCTTTCGGATCTTCATCGCTGTCCTCCATACCTCGTAAGCTCTATGGAACATGGGCACCTCAACGGCCTCCTCGAGTCAAAGACGATCCACCCGAGAGTCTATAGTCCGAGCTTCTATCTCAAATCTGAGATAACTACGGCTTCTAGTTTGCTAATCTAGAAGTCCTAGAGGGTGTAGAGTATTTAGATGAATTACTTAGTCACTTAAGCCTTAGGATTCTCAACTCATGAGAGCTTTTAGGGTTTGAGGAAGAAGATGAAGACGTGAGGAGAGAGAAAGCTTTTGTGATTATGATATGAATAATAACTCATGAAAGAATATAATGAAGCATACAAATATCTCTTGATCAAATATCTAGAAATATCTTGTGAGCTTCATTTAATACTAAGGGTTAATCACCTCATGAGTCATTAAGCATTTAATGAAAACTTACACCTCGTCTCTCTACCTCATTTTTGTTTAATCCAAAAGAAATAAATACAAATGAGTCATCCTCTTTTAGAAGCATCCCGACAAATTACGAGACTGCCCCTCCCATCCGTATTTCCGAAAAACACGGATAATCTTTGACTGAATAAATCCATCTGTATAATACTAGAATCTGGCTTAAATCAAAGCCCGCTAGTATTATCTGCCCGATCATAATACATGCACAAGTGTACGTAAGTGATCGCGGCCCTGCAGTAAAACCATACGACCTCTACACCTTTTGCTCGGTGCAGGGAAACTCTCCGTGTGGGACTCTAAAGACTCGACACAACTCTGGCAGTGGGTTTAACCACAGGCCGTAAGTGGTAATAGATGTACGTAACGGTCCCCAGGTAGATGTCGATAAGAAGAATGATGAGGAAACTCATCCGAACTCCAACTGAGCCTGATGTAACAATCTCCGTACAGTCCGGTCTGTTCGTCTAGGACTATCGCATATCGGGCCTAGGGGGCCGGTAAATATCAGACCCCTAATAGCGGTATAAGTCGTGTCGGAGTGAAGCCCATTACATCTTGAGAAACTACTGGAAGCCTATCAGTAAATCTCGTTTTCCCTGGCCAGGGACTTTGCGTAATGGCTCTCCATACACAGCGCGATATCAACCCCCAATACCGGGAGAGACGAATCCTGTCTAACCGCCACTGCCTCTATTCAGTTGATAAAACTGCACATTTGTATTAAATTTTTCCTACCATTTTCATATTAAAAAAGGACTTTATTATAATATATTATACATATGAGGGTTTATGTGTTAAAACACCATTTTCCATGTGTTAATATATTTTAATTAGCATTTGGTAGGAAAATGTATGCAAATAAATCTATTGACCAAATCCTAGTAGAACTAAGTCTACTAAATATTATTTGAGATTATGGTGCAGAATTTTCCATGTTGTTATGCAGAATTTATCAAACAAATCAATTTGTTGAAGAAAACTTGCCAAATTAAGAAGCAAAACTTGGAGACCAAGACTGGAAGCAACCGAGAGAAGATTTCTGAATTCTAAAGGTGCCTAGGATTGCCAAATGTCACAATCAGAGAGCCCAAGAAAATTGATGAAGAGATCCTCACCATTGGCCGCGGATCCACGGCCATACCCCCCCTTTGGCCGCGGATCCGCCGCACTTATAGGGAATTAGGAGGCAAGATTTTGGGGCATGATTCTCTGCTAAATTTTACCAAGTTTCCAACTAAAAGATTCTGGCTTTGCACTATAAAAAGGCACCGAGAGCCTCTTGGAAAAATCATCAAGCCGACGAGATCACGAAGTCCAAGACGGCTCATGCATCCAGGCTGATCATCAATGGTTCATCTACCTCCTTGGAAGAGATCGAGAAGCAAACTAGTATTTGTAATCATTTTCTAAGGGATCAAAGTATAATGAATATTGTTGATTAATAAAGGTAGCACTTTTTCCTATTCTATTTCTTTGTAGTTTAATTATGCATTTTCTCTCCATCTCTTTTTCTCCCAACATGCGCGAGTAATTCTCCGCTTGTTAGGGTTCGTAGGATTAGGGTAGGCTAATGGATGATGAACATCTCTAAACCCTTTTTAAGTACTATAAAGTTTATGAACTTTATCAAAAGAATCATTAACATCCTAATCGGGCGCGCTAGCAATTCTTTGCTAGTTCCGACCGCGATTAGAGATTAGATTAATTGAGATTAGATTAATGATTGTTTTGGTAAAGGCTAGATATGAATGGAGTTCCGTGTCGAGATAAGGGTTAAGAGTGGGATTCTTTTCCCTCCAGAAACCCTAATCTACACGCATCACGGTCATTCTAGTTTTAAATCTATTAATGAATAAAAAGGGTATCTTTTAATTAATCATCCATAACTACTAAATCCTAACGAACCCTACAAGCCCTCTTATTATATTATCTACATCTTTAAAATAATCTAGATCTATATTTTACATTCTTGTTTAACGTAGATCTAGAAACCATTCTATAAAATTCTTTATCCCTCCTCTCTTTCTCAACACATCTAAAGTAAAAATAAAAGGTTCAACGTTTCCCAGAGGACGACCCGTACTCATCTCGGTCTAGCTACACGCGACATCGTTCTGATTGCGGTTAACTACAAACAAACACTCTTTCGTGTCAATCAAATGGCGCCGTTGCCGGGGATACGTGCGTAATTTTTAATTTTACTATTTGTGTTGAATTCTTAGACGAGCCATATCATTATTAAAACAAAACTGCAAATTGCATATTTAACGATTTGTGTGTGAATTTTTGCAAGGAGATATGGAGTCACAGAATTAAGGAGAACAGGAAACAGAGACATTTTTAGAGATCCAGAGGAGCACAGAAGGCTATACAAAAAATTTCATCAACTGTTCCTTCTGCTACGCGGCGGAACCGCGGCAAAAGCACCCCTTCTACGGCGGAATCGCGGCAAGTTGGAGGAATTAGGGAATCAATCTTTTCTGGTATCTTTCTCAACTCCTCTCTCTCCACAAATCCAATAAAATCTATTTTCTGCAGGATTCTTTGCAAAATTGCGCCGCTCAAAAATCTTTTTTCAAAAGTTTTGTGATTGGTTTTGTTTTGCATATTTAATACGGACTTTAAGGGGCAAAGACCAAATCAAGATTAGGTGGGGATTTCATCACCCTTCCTAAGCCCCATAAATCACAAACCGAGCATATAGATCAACCCTTCATTAATTTAAAAAATATCTAGACCAGACTCTAAGGACTGTCGCGCTCAATAAGGACAGAGGAAGGTCGTGGGTAATCTATCATTTATCCGCATTACTTTTGTAGTGCCTAGGCAAGTGTGACAAAGGCTATTGGTTTTTAATTAGGCCCACGACGCGGTTCCTTCCCACTTACCTGGCACTTACCTGGCTATAAGGTAGTACGGAGACGGTAGAGGATTTATCCTGCGGCTTGTCCTTTGGAAGTCTAGGAGCGGTCTAGAGACTGGATCTAGGTAACCTTAGTTCTAGGGTTGCTTGTGCATCTTAGGGTGATTTGTCTTGAGTCCCACTTTTTCAAAACAAGCCAATTTTAAATCACACACACGCTGCCACTTGCACTAAACCCGCTTAGTGCATGCTCGGCTGGACACGGGATCCTAGTGCCCGTCTTGTCCGCGTTCCTTCTATCGACGCCGAAGTCGGTACTTCTTCATCTTCTTTTTCCCCACCACACACCACGACCGAGATGGACGGCACTCCATCAGATTATAACACCACGCTGCCACCGCCCGAAGGTGCACAGAATCCACTGTGCATCTCTCTCAAGAGAGATGCTATCCTATTCGTGGTCCTCTTCCCACTTGTCTATCTCTTCCACCACCTAATGGGGATAATTTCGAAATTAAACCCCACTACATCAATCTGCTGCCCAAATTTCACGGGCTTGAGTCGGAAGACGCGTACGTTTTCATCACCAAATTCGAAAACGTATGCGCAATGATGGGTACTTCACAATTGACTGTCGATGCTATGCGCTTGCGTCTTCTCCCATTCACATTGTGCGACTTGGCAGAAAAATGGCTTTACAATACTGCCGCACACTCTATCACTAATTGGGATGAATTCGCCATAGCATTTCTTAAGAAGTTTTACCCAAACCATAAGACTGCCCATATTAGGAGCGAGATCAACCAGTTCACCCAGCTTCCCAATGAACCATTTTGGAAGTGCTTTGAACGTTTCAAAGATCTGCTTGTCTAATGCCCCCATCACGGAATACAAAGATGGGATTTATGTCGGATTATATATGAGGGCATTAATCCAGCGACAAAGCAGATGCTTGAAACAATGTGTCAATGCAATTTCATGTCTAAAGATGACGGTGAAGCATGGAAATATCTGGAAGATCTCGCTCAACACACGTTGCAGTGGGAAAGCGTAAGACCACCTTTAACTAAGGGAGGTATTCACCAGCTCGATGTTTCTATCGCAGTAAAAGCCGAAATGGCAGCGATACAGAAGAAACTCGACGCTATTGAGAACAAATTTTCATCATTCTCCCTATATCAGGTCACGCTTCCTAAGACCGTCTGTGGTTGCTGTTCGGATCCTTCACACTTAACGGAAGTGTAGGGTTCCTAGGCACTCAAGTGAAGTCTCACAAGTGATCAAACTTGCACAAATCAAATTTTACAAGTGCCTACAAACCCTAATACGGATCGTTAACTAGATAATGAGGCGATGCAAGCATGTAAACGGAAATATAGCTAAAGGGAAGGGGCTACAACCTTTGTAGATCTGGTCCTCCACCTCCTAGGCTTCGTGATGAAGTCCTCTCCGCTGTCCAAATCGAACCATGACTCTCACGGTGGTTTCATCGGAGAAAAAGGCGGGCTAGGTCGTCGACAACGTGCCGAAGATGATCTACGTCGAGGCATCACTAGATCAAGCTCCACCTTCACCAAGTCAAGAAAACTTGTGAAGGAAACACCCTATACTACTTGGCAAGAGGTAGAGGATGAAGAAATAGGAAGTGGGTACACTTTAGAATTGGATTTCTCACTTGTTTTGGCTAGTTGCCATTAAAGGTTGCAAGCTTTTTCTTTTGTTGAAGAAGAAGAAGATGAAGAAAAAGAATATGATAAGTATATCTAAATTATCAAATAAAATGATACTTATCATGATAGTAACCATAGTTAGGTGTAGAGAATAAACCATGGTTAGGGTTAATGGTTAGGTTTAGGAAAAGAACAAGAATGGTCAAGATTTCAACATTTCATGAAGTTTCCACAAAACTACAAAAAAAGACACCATTCTCTTTATCTTTTCCAAAAAGAAATAAATAAATAAATCAATAGATAAAAGTAAACCCTAACCACTAACTTAACCATTATTTAATTCTTTACACAAACCTAAGCTTGCATGTATCATCAAACATGATACAATCTTGTGCACAAAAATATGTCACATATACAATGTGCATTTCAAGTGAGAAAATCCATTTAAAGTGAACCAATACTAGTTAATGCAAAGTGATATATCAAATATAAAATTATACATTAAATCATTAAATCAACACTTGATTCAATGATCCGGTCATGTCGCATATAACCGGCTAGTATCCAATGTATCGGCTCATCGAATCAATCCTTGATTCGACAACTAGGTTATATCGCATATAACCAATCGATACATTCATCGCGAGAATGAAATACGGTATCACATACACGCATTATTCTCGGTCCTGCACATATCTCATATGCGCTCCTATTTCGTTTCGCTTGAGCCAGGAAACCTCTGTGTAGGACTCTAAAGACTCGTCAATACGCCGGCAGCAGGTGATGATCATATCAAACACCCACAAGCCGCAAGCGGTCTGCTAAACGTAACGGCCACCCGGGTATTGAGCGATCAGAAGATCGACGAGCAAGCCCGCTCACACTCCTGTGAATCCAACCAGTAACACTTACCGTACAGTCCGGTCTGTTCGTCTGATATGTTGCATATCTCGCCTAGGGGTGGTAAACGTCAGACCCCAGTGGCTCGATAAGTCATGCCGACGTGAAGTCCATGACATGTGTGAAACTACTGATAACACTTACCAGTAGGTCACTGCAACCCTGGCCAGGGATTTCCTGTTATGGCCAGTCGAGCATAGCGCAACATCAACCCCCAATACCGGGAGAGACGAATCCCCTCCTATCGCTCATTGCCTCCATGTGAATCGGGACTGTACCCAAAAACCACCTGTTTGCATGACTCAGTAGAGCCGTGGTAGGGTGGAAATCAAAGCACAGTGGGAGACACACAAGACTCTATGATGATCTCGGGTCAACAGACTAAGCTGTACCAGTGTCACCAGAGAACTGCCATCTGACGTGAGGTATAATACCATCTGGGAGTTCTTGTTAGTTATATGTATGCCGTAGAGGCCATTACTGTACATTGGATGTATATTGTAGTGGATGCTGGGACATATATAGGTAGGACTTTCTTGCTCGACATGATAGTACGCTCTCTGGTTGCTCTTTATCTTAACGTGTATACTTTCTGTCTCTCTGATTACATGTTGATAAAGCCCATAGGATGTGTACTCGACTTCCAGGACTATGATGTAGATCATACTAGTGGGGCCTAGGTAGTCCATGAGTACATCCTTGAAATGTTCCTAGTCGAGGGAATATCGAGACGGGGCATCGATATTCCAGAGTAGACTAGCGCATATCTTCTCGACCCATGCGATGGGCGATGGATGATCCTATATCCATTGGTGTTTGACATCGAAGATGGTATGCGGGTGCTCAGTGGAGACTGGGTACACTGAACGGACTCGCCGAGAACTCCTAGATGGTAGCTCACGTCAGATGGCAGTTCTCTGGTGACACTGGTACAGCTTAGTCTGTTGACCCGAGATCGTCATAGAGTCTTGTGTGTCTCCCACTGTGCTTTGATTTCCACCCTACCACGGCTCTACTGAGTTGTGCAAACAGGTGGTTTTTGGGTACAGTCCCGATTCACATGGAGGCAATGAGCGATAGGAGGGGATTCGTCTCTCCCGGTATTGGGGGTTGATGTTGTGCTATGCTCGACTGGCCATAACAGGAAATCCCTGGCCAGGGTTGCAGTGATATACTGGTAAGAGTTATCAGTAGTTTCACGAATGTTATGGACCTCAAGTCGGCATGACTTATCGAGCTATTGGGGTCTGACGTTTACCACCCCTAGGCGAGATATGCGACATATCAGACGAACTGACCGGACTGTACGGTAAGTGTTACTGGTTGGATTCACAGGAGTGTGAGCGGGCTTGCTCGTCGATCTTCTGATCGCTCAATACCCGGGTGGCCGTTACGTTTAGCAGACCGCTTGCGGCTTGTGGGTGCTTGATATGATCATCATCCGCTACCGGCGTATTGACGAGTCTTTAGAGTCCTACACAGAGGTTTCCTGGCTCAAGCGAAACGAAATAGGAGCGCATATGAGATATGTGCGGGACCGAGAATAATGCGTGTATGTGATACCGTATTTCATTCTCGCGATGAATGTGTCGGATGGTTGTATGCGATATAACCTAGTTATCGAATCAAGGATTGATTCGATAAGCCGATACATTGGATACTAGCCGGTTATATGCGACATGACCGGATCATTGAATCAAGTGTTGATTTAATGATTTAATGTATAATTATATATTTGATATATTACTTTGCATTAACTAGTATTGGTTCACTTTAAATGGATTTACTCACTTGTATTGCACATTGTATATGTGATATATTTTTGTGCACATGATTGTATCATGTTTGATGATACATTCTTTCTTGGTTTTGTGTAAAGTATTGAACCATGGTTAGTTAGTGGTTAGGGTATCATTTTATTTGCTTATTCATTTATCTTTTTATTTATTTCATTTGAAAAGAAAAAGAGAAATGAATGGTGGCTATATTTGTTTTTAGTTGAAGATTCATGAAGCATTGACTTAGTCACCATTCTTGTCTCATGCCTTACCCTAACCACTCATCTAACCTAAGTTAAGTCTCTACACTAAACCATGGTTGAAGATATGATAAGTATTGTATTTTCTTTTCTATTTTTATTAACTTATCATATCTTTTCTTCTTCTTCTTCATCTTGAGCAAGAAAGAGAAAGCTTGACCATCAATAGTGATTGATGGAAAAGTGTGAGAAATCCAAATATAAAATCTACCCACTTCCTATTTCTTCATCCTCTACCTCTTGCCAAGTTGTATAGGGTGTTCACTTCACAAGTTTGCAAAGCTTGGTGAAGTTGGAGCTTGTTCTTGTGATGCTTCGACGTAGATCATCTTCGGCATCGAACCGACGATCAAGCCCGCCCATTCATCGATGATGCCAATGCTAGAGTCGTGAGTTCGATTTGGACAGCGAAGGGAGATCATCGTGGAGCTCACGAAGTGGTGGACCGGATCTACAAAGGTTGTAGCCCCTTCCGTATTTCTATATTTCCGTATACTTGCTTGCTTTGCCTAAATATCTAGTTAACGATCCGTTCTAGGTTTTCTCGGCACCGTAATTTTTAGAAATTTGCATGTTTGATCACTTGTAAGACTCCATTAGTGTGCCTAGGAACCCTACAGTGGTATCAGAGCCTAGCTAGAGCCTTAGGCGAAGTCCCGACGGAATTTGAAGTCCGATCGACCCGAAACCCAAACCCTTAACATGCTCTCTGGACATTTCTGTAAAATGTGGATTTTTTGGAATTAAAAATATGCAGAGAAATGTGCAGGAAATTATAAGAAAAAATGGAGAAAACGAAAACCTAATTCAACAGTACGGCCACGGAACAGCGGCGTTTACCCCCTTTTGCGGCGGTTCCGCGGCCGTCTGTGATGATTAGGATGTGGTTTTTCTTCTGTTGTTTCTGTTGGTGTTTCTTGTGTGTTCTGGATGTTTTTAATATTTATTCCAGAGTTGTATTTTCTGGGATTGTTTTGGGGATTCGGTGTTTCGATCGGAGTATCAAATTTTGTCTGTGTGGCTTTTCCGGATAAATTTTAGAATATGTTAAAAAGTTCGACCGGATATAAATACCCAATTTTTCCCCTGTCGGGAAATTTCCAAGTGTTGGATTTTTCCGTAGTTTAAAGACGTTCTAAGTAGTGCAAGTAACTCGATGGACCCTCTAGAAGACAACAAACCTTAACTCGATTATGTGACCGTCTTGAACTGCCCTTTGAACCTTCGGGTTTGGGGCAGTACGGCGTGCCACATGTGAGGCGTTGGCTTTACCCTTCTACGGCTGGACCGTTGGTACTGAGGCACGAACAGAATGTTGTTAGACTTATTTCATGTGTTGACCTGTTTCAGGAAAACTTGGGTGTTCGAATATTCAATCGGAAAGTTTAACATTTTCTGTTTATCCGGAATGAGATACAATAATTGGAATTCACAAGTAGTTATGAGATAACTAAATGAATGTTATAAACATAGCAGTTTAGTCTCACTTGATCGGTTGCCACGGAATTTTGATGTGATCAAAAGTTCGTCGCAATCACGTAGCGTACGCGGATACTCGCCCGGTAAACTTAATAGACAGCCTCACTCCATAGCCCCGACCAAGTGACTGTAGGAGAACCCCGTCGCCGAAAGCATCCGTTCGGGTGCTCGCGGCAGCGGTGTTCCGCCTTGGTGCACTTCATCGACGGTATCGGGGGTGCGGCCGCCTACTAAAGTTTGCGACGAGCATTCGATCAGAATGTCGGGAATCTTGTTGAATTGCCCGACTTGATATTGAAAAGAGTTTTCGATAATGAGACTAAAATGCGGGGTTTATAATTGTTAGGCATGCGATGTCTAAAGAATTCATTTGGTCAGGCATGCGATGTCTGAGGTGGTTGCGGATTCCAACTGTTGTAGTTTTACACTTTCTTTTCTGTGACCGTAAGTGTAATATGTGATATCGTCGGTTTCGTTGCTATATGTCAACGACAATTGGGATGCGCATATTTACTTACGTTGATGACATGTGATGTTATGTGTTGCTGGATATGTTATATTGGATCGTCGTGTTTGAATAGCCGGGGGGTTTTTATGTGAGATGAGTGTTTTTCATTTTCATTCATGTAAAAACTTGTATGTAATATTCTTTTATTGGGGCACTTCCAGGTTGCGGATGTTGTCACCATTTGTATATTATTTACTTTTCTGCACTAGGATAGACCCAAGGAGGGGAGCACAAGTAACCGGGTTCTGGGGTCCAGTGGGAGACCAACTCGAGGAGTCGAGTCCGGGTCTCCAAACCCTAGAATTGGTAGGGTTGCTTGCCGCTCTCGTAGGGGTCTAGGGGTGTGGGATTGGCTATTCATCACGACCGTGGAATCCGTGTTTTATACTGGCTCGTATTGAAAACACGGACGTCCTAGTATATCCAATATTTCATATGTTTCTTCTGCTGTGTTTTATCTGTGATCATGTGATGTTCTGTGACAGATATTATATATAGTATATATGATATATTATATAGACGTTGCTTATGTTTTACACCCGCGCTAGCCCTGCCCCGTTCTGCCGTTAGTTACCTAACCTAACGGTGCAGACAGGACATCGAGGCGAATGCGGATGGCATAAGCGTAAGTTATATTTATCTGTGATGTTTAGGTGGACTTAAATGATGGGATATTCATTAATGAGATTAATGAAAGAAAATAAACCTAATTGATGTTGTGGAATCGAATTTCAAAATAAAAGAGGTAGCTACAGTTCTTGCTTTGCATCGTGGTGTTCCTTGTAGAACATCCTGCACCTTATTCGATAAGGAAAGGACCGAGATCCCTTCACCGGGAGTGACTCCTTTAGCAATAACTGGCAGATGCTACAACCCTCGGTTTGTCTTTTGATCACTTCTATAGTTTCTGCTTTGCACAGTGATATATATGATATATCCCGCACCTCATTGGACGAGGAAAGGGCCGACGATCCCTTCACCGGGAGTGACCCCTTTAGCAAAACTAGAAAAGCCTAAAAAACATTCCATTTAAAAACCATTTGATTCAGCAACGAGATCAACTTCAAAGCGTTAAAGGTTTTCACAAAAACCAGCCGCAACCCTCCGTCATTTTAGGAAGTAGAGTACTTAGTATTCGTGCTGTGTTTGTTGACCATAGTCAAGGCACAGTGTACGGTAGCTAAGTGATGTCTTCCTACGCCGCATATGATGCGATTAGTTAGGACAGTCGCGTGACTTTGTTGACCATAGTTAAGGGTCATGTGGGTGGGTCTAATTAATCACGAAATGACGGGTAGAACTTGACTAGTACTTATGATTTGTTGACCATAGTTAAGGTCATAGGTGCTAGGGGTAAAAACCTTTATCGGGAGTTTCAAGTGTTGAAATTTGCAATGAGATTGCATACCTTCTATATGATAGTTGGATCCCGATACCCACTGCGAGTAATTGTTACTCCTGAGAGAGTTTTGCACTTTGCAATTAGCCGATCAAGTAGGTGTCTAGAAAGGTGTCATCGGGGTAACGCCTCTGGGAAAATGAGGTTTACATTAATTAGGTCCGTGCGAAAGCACGGGGAACCTCCCTCAAAGTACCGACACTGGCCTGGCTGAAAGATTGGCGAATTTGTAGAGTGTAATTAATCCCGGCTAGTCTTTCCTTTTAAGGTTTGAAGGAAGATTTGATAAAAACAGTGGGAGCCATCCTGATTAGATAAAATATATAACCAATCTGATCTTGCAAGAGTGCACGCAGAGTGTTTTCTTCTCTCTCTCCTGGTAGCGACCATGTCACGCCTTAATCAAGATAATAATATGGATGTATTGACCGAACCCGCTTGTTATACTGAGCTGGGGAACGTTGGTCCCGCTCCAACTTATAATTGTTATAAGACAGAGCAGGAAATTGGGGAATACCAGAATTCCTATGCCGCCCAAACGAAGAAAGTGAATATGATGCATCTCCTTCGGGTGTGTTCATTATAAAGAACTGTTTCTCAATATCCTCTGCATCCTGGGTATATGATACCAGATCAGGATCCCAGATATGTAATCTGTTACATAGGGCTACAAAAAGGTAGAAAAACTGAGAACGGGTGATAAGTTTCATGAGACAGAAACCGGGGCAAGTGTTGCAGCCAAGTCTGTTGGTCACTGTCACCCTGTATTACGAATACATTGATTCTGAACAAATGCTATTAGATACCGAATCTGATATACAAAATCATATCAGTCTCTTTATTAGTAAAGAAATGATATAATTTTGTATTGATGGATAATGTTTTGAACATTTCCTATATCAAAAGTTGATCGGTTCAGGCACGTCATCTAAAAGCATTGACGTTCTAAATCAAACTACAGTTCCTTGTATACTGAACACACACAAGAGGAAGTGTTCAGAAATGAACGAATCATTCTTGAGGCATTGTAGACTAGGTCATATCAATGCGACCCGACTGGCTGAAGTTACATTTTAGATGCATATTTAAATCAGTTTAAATTTACATCTTGTGAAACTTGCCAGTCATGTCACAAAGATATAATGACACCAGCTCTGCTTACTGGAAGCCGAGAAAGAGTTAATGAACTCTTGGGACTGATACATGATGATGTATGTAAAGTCTCCTGTCTACACATGCCAGGATTGGTTCTTTATACTTCATTATATTCTCTGATAATCTCTCAAGATTCAGTTATATATTCCTGTTGAAACATAAGTCCGAACCTTTTGAGATATTCATAGAATATAAATTAGAAGTAGAGAACCAAAATACGGGTATAAATATTATGTCCTATGATAAGATCAGGGAGGAGAATACTTGTGCATAGAATTCCTGGACTATTCTAAAGGAGAATGAGATTTTCTCTCAGTGTTACTCCTCTGAATACACCACAGCACAACGGTGTATCAGGACGGAGCAATTGCACAATATTAGATATGGTGTGCTCTATGATGAGTATTACTGAGTTACCTATTTCCTTTTGGGATTATGCACTTGAGAAGCTGCATACCTATTGAATTAAGTTTGAATCAAATCACTGCCTACCACTCCATATAAGATATGGTATGGGAAGAACCCATCTCTTAAGCGAGTTAAGATTTGGGGTTGTCCGGCCTATGCTTAAAGCAAAATCCGGACAAGATCGAGGCAGGATCAGTTCTGTAGAACTGGAAAGGTTCCAGCTATACAAAACTGCAGTTGATGATTTGACAGAACCATAAGATTCTATAGTTCCCGACGAACCTCAGCCTCTCCGCCGATCTAGTAGGGTTCCTCATCCGCCTGAGAGATACCTCGGTTTCTCGATGATAGTGGGAGCAAGGATTGCATCATGAGATGATGACCCAACTAGTTTCGAGCAGGCCATCGAGAGTAGGGACTCTGTAAGAATGGCTGGATGCTTAGCGATCTGAGATGGAATCCATGTACACCAGCAAAGTATGGACTTTAGCTGCTATATCTGAAGGGTTAAATCCCCATCAGGAGCAAGTATATCTTGAGAAGATTACTTGGTTTAGATGGAAAAGTTGAGACTTTCAAAGCTAGACTTGTTAAAGGTTTTCGTCATCGACCAGGCGTGGATAATGATGAAACCTCTTTCCAGTAGCTATGCTTAAGTCTGTCCAGATCCTACTTACCACGGCTACATACCATGACTACGATATCTGGCGGTTGGGTGCCATGACTGCTTTTCTAAATACTGATTTAGAAGAGAACGTCTATAAGAACACAGCCAGAGGTCTTCGTAAACAGTGGGAGCAGCGAAAACGTGTTCAAGTTGCTTTACATAATGAAGCAGGCATCGCGGAGTTGGAACGTCTGTTTTGATGTGATAGTCAAAGTGTTTGACTTCATCAAAATGATAGACGAACCTTGTATATACAAAAGGGTAGTAGAGAGTAAGGTGGTCATCTTCGTATTGTACGTAGAAAACATACTCTTGATAGGAAAAGAGTTTCTTATACTACGATCGATCAATCTCCTATTATCACAAGGATTCTCCAAATAGGATAAAGATGATACCTCCTAAATCCTGAGATTTGGACCTATGAGATAGATCTAAAGGGATATTAGGGTTCTCACTAGGTATAGTGAGATTGTATCAATCGATCCTGGGGAGAATCACTGGAAGAGTTCCAGGGTGATAAAGACGACTGAATGTCAGTCACAGGCACTGTCTTTACCCTCAGTAAAGGGACGGTATGTTGGAAGAGTTCCAAGCCAGATACCGTGGCAAACTAGACGATAAAGGCTGGTAACATCGCTATTGAAGATACTACCAAAGAGGAAGTTTGGGTGTATATTGGTTCATAAGATAAACTAGGTTCCTGCCATTGTATGACAATGGAAGTGTGGCTTCGGCCCTGGAACCCTGGTCCCATCAGTGACCCAGACAAATTCTGAGGCAGCATCACCTGATCATGGAGATAGTTGATCTCCAGGGTGATCGAGGTTAGGAGAGAAGACTCAGAGGACAACACGGCGGATCCACTCACGAAGGCCTTTTTCCCAAAGAGATACTTTTAGGGGATGGTTGAGTATGTGATACTGCAACCACTGCTACAGATGGCCCTAGTGCAAGTGGGAGATTGTTAGTTATATGTATGCCCTAGAGGCCATTACTGTACATTGGATGTATATTGTAGTGGATGCTGGGACATATATAGGTAGGACTTTCTTGCTCGACATGATAGTACGCTATCTGGTTGCTCTTTATCTTAACGTGTATACTTTCTGTCTCTTTGATTACATGTTGATAAAACCCATAGGATGTGTACTCGACTTCCAGGACTATGATGTAGATCATACTAGTGGGGCCTGGGTAGTCCATGAGTACATCCTTGAAATGTTCCTAGTCGAGGGAATATCGAGACGGGGCATCGATATTCCAGAGTAGACTAGCGCATATCTTCTCGACCCATGCAATGGGCGATGGATGATCCCATATCCATTGGTGTTTGACATCAAAGATGGTATGCGGGTGCTCAGTGGAGACTGGGTACACAGAACGGACTCGCCGAGAACTCCCAGATGGTATTATACCTCACGTCAGATGGCAGTTCTCTGGTGACACTGGTACAGCTTAGTCTGTTGACCCGAGATCGTCATAGAGTCTTGTGTGTCTCCCACTGTGCTTTGATTTCCACCCTACCACGGCTCTACTGAGTTGTGCAAACAGGTGGTTTTTGGGTACAGTCCCGATTCACATGGAGGCAATGAGCGATAGGAGGGGATTCGTCTCTCTCGGTATTGGGGGTTAATGTTGTGCTATGCTCGACTGGCCATAACAGGAAATCCCTGGCCAGGGTTGCAGTGATATACTGGTAAGAGTTATCAGTAGTTTCACGAATGTTATGGACCTCAAGTCGGCATGACTTATCGAGCTATTGGGGTCTGACGTTTACCACCCCTAGGCGAGATATGCGACATATCAGACGAACTGACCGGACTGTACGGTAAGTGTTACTGGTTGGATTCACAGGAGTGTGAGCAGGCTTGCTCGTCGATCTTCTGATCGCTCAATACCCGGGTGGCCGTTACGTTTAGCAGACCGCTTGCGGCTTGTGGGTGCTTGATATGATCATCATCCGCTACCGTCGTATTGACGAGTCTTTAGAGTCCTACACAGAGGTTTCCTGGCTCAAGAGAAACGAAATAGGAGCGCATATGAGATATGTGCGGGACCGAGAATAATGCGTGTATGTGATACCGTATTTCATTCTCGCGATGAATGTGTCGAATGGTTGTATGCGATATAACCTAGTTATCGAATCAAAGATTGATTCGATAAGCCGATACATTGGATACTAGCCGGTTATATGCGACATGACCGGATCATTGAATCAAGTGTTGATTTAATGATTTAATGTATAATTATATATTTGATATATTACTTTGCATTAACTAGTATTGGTTCACTTTAAATGGATTTACTCACTTGTATTGCACATTGTATATGTGATATATTTTTGTGCACATGATTGTATCATGTTTGATGATACATTCTTTCTTGGTTTTGCGTAAAGTATTGAACCATGGTTAGTTAGTGGTTAGGGTATCATTTTATTTGCTTATTCATTTATCTTTTTATTTATTTCATTTGAAAAGAAAAAGAGAAATGAATGGTGGCTATATTTGTTTTTAGTTGAAGATTCATGAAGCATTGACTTAGTCACCATTCTTGTCTCATGCCTTACCCTAACCACTCATCTAACCTAAGTTAAGTCTCTATACTAAACCATGGTTGAAGATATGATAAGTATTGTATTTTCTTTTCTATTTTTATTAACTTATCATATCTTTTCTTCTTCTTCTTCATCTTGAGCAAGAAAGAGAAAGCTTGACCATCAATGGTGATTGATGGAAAAGTGTGAGAAATCCAAATATAAAGTCTACCCACTTCCTATTTCTTCATCCTCTACCTCTTGCCAAGTTGTATAGGGTGTTCACTTCACAAGTTTGCAAAGCTTGGTGAAGTTGGAGCTTGTTCTTGTGATGCTTCGACGTAGATCATCTTCGGCATCGAACCGACGATCAAGCCCGCCCATTCTTCGATGATGCCAATGATAGAGTCGTGAGTTCGATTTGGACAGCGGAGGGAGATCATCGTGGAGCTCACGAAGTGGTGGACCGGATCTACAAAGGTTGTAGCCCCTTCCCTATTTCTATATTTCCGTATACTTGCTTGCTTTGCCTAAATATCTAGTTAACGATCCGTTCTTGGTTTTCTCGGCACCGTAATTTTTAGAAATTTGCATGTTTGATCACTTGTAAGACTCCATTAGTGTGCCTAGGAACCCTACAGTTCTCGGCGAGTCTGTTCAGTGTACCCAGTCTCCACTGAGCACCCGTATACCATCTCTGATGTCAAACACCAATGGATATGGGATCATCCATCGCCCATCGCATGGGTCGAGAAGATATACGCTAGTCTACTCTGGAATATCGATGCCCCGTCTCGATATTCCCACGACTAGGAACAATGAAAGATGTACTCATAGACTATCCAGGCCCCACTAGTATGATCTGCATCACAGTCCTGGAAGTCGAGTACACATCCTAAGGGCTTTATCAACATGTAACTGAGAGACAGAAAGTATACATGTTAAGATAAAGAGCAACCAGATAGCGTACTATCATGTCGAGCAAGAAAGTCATTCCTATATATGTCCCAGCATCCACTACAATATACATCCAATGTACAGTAATGGCCTCTAGGGCATACATATAACTAACAGGAAGAATGTCCTATGAATGCATCGTTTCAAGCTAATGCTGCTCTTCAGCAGCGACCTAGAAATGACCCTTATTCTTCCAAGTACAATCAAGGATGGAGGAATCATCCTAACTTTGCTTGGAACCAAAACCAACAAAGCAATTATCAAAGACCTCCTCCACAGCAACCACAACCACAGAATCAGCCCCCCTTTCAGTCACAGAATTTCCAAAATCCGGCCAACATTTCTACACCACAAGTGGCCGGTACTGACAACTCACTTGCACAAACTTTGGATATGTTCATGAAAAAATCCATGCAAATTTCGGCTGAGATGAGGTCTTCTATTGATACCCTAACGAAAAACTCCTCCTCCCATGGGGAGAGTATCAAATCAATAGAAAACCAAATCGCACAGTTAAACACCGCAATGAGTGCGAGAGAGAAAGGGAAACTCCCATCTCAACCCCTATCGAATCCTGGCCATTCACAAGTCATAATGTGAATGCCATTACTACGTTGAGATCGGGGAGAGTGCTGAACAACCGAGTAGGTGAGCAGTTTGATGTTAGTGACACATTTGATACCCCAGCTTCTTCTTCTTCTTCCCCTAATTCGTCTAGTCTCCCACCTTCACCCGAGCCTATTCTCCGTTTTCCCCAAGGCTCGAACCCTTCGCCCATTTCGCCAAATCTATCTAAGTCGATTCCCACTCCAGTTTTGGGATCGAATCCGTCCCCACAATTCTCTCCAATGTTGGACCAAACCATTATTGATAAAGCACCTTATCCAAACAGGTTAAGGGGAAACAGACCAAGTCCACAAATGGAGAAGATTGTGGAAATTTTTAAGTAAGTTAATATAAACATTCCTCTCCTAGATGCTATTCAACAAGTTCCGTCATATGCAAAAATCTTAAAGGACTTGTGCACTAGAAGGAGAAAAGTTCAAGTACCTAAAAAAGTTCTCCTTGCGAGTAATGTGAGCACAGCTTTTACACAACAACTGCCCAAGAAACGAAAGGACCCCGGAAGTCCTACAATTTCTATTTCCATTGGGGGTAAAAATATCAATCGTGCTCTACTCGATCTAGGTGCTAGTGTAAACTTGCTTCTGTATTCTGTTTATGAGCAATTAGGGATCGGAGAGTTAAAACCTGCGCATTGCACTCTTCAGATGGCCGATCGATCTATCACCCAATCTAGGGGTGAGCTAGAGGATGTGTTAATCAAAGTCGGGGAATTCATATTCCCTGTGGACTTTATCATTATAGATACACAACCTGTAGCAAACCCACGCAATCAAATCCCGGTGATACTCGGTCGACCCTTTTTGGCCACTTCCAACGCAGTAATTAATTGTAGAAACGGCTCTATGACCCTATCCTTTGGAAAGAAGTCAATTGAGCTTAACATTTACAAGTTGGGAAGTGAACCCTCTGAACCCTATGCTCATGTGTGTTCTGTCGAATTAATGGATGTCGACAGCAGCGAATTTGATCAATCTCATGATACTGACTCTTTTCATATGTTGTTGTTTGACCCAACCATATACTCTTCCACCGAGTTGTCCGGGTCAACATCTAATGAGGAACCTTTTATAGAGTCTGATGATCACCCCATTTTTTCTGATGATATTATTCTTCGGGGTATCGATGAAAGTTTTGAGGAAATTTTCGCTGATGAACTCGCATTTTTAAAAGATACGGGTGTTGAGATGAATCAACTCCAAGATGAAGCAATTGGACCTCCACCCCTTCTTTTGGACAATCATGATAATGTGAGTAATCCATCATCACTATCACTGTGTCGTCTCTCCAAATTGAGACGCAATCATTTTCCATTACATCTCTTATAATCTCCCCACTTCTTCACGTCGAAAGGTGACATGTTCTTCCACCAACCTTGGTGCTTCATCGATAAAATTTTTGAATGGTTGGTGTTGACCTTCGGTCTTTGCAAAACTTGGCATTGACCAATAACCTTGACCCCCTCGTGTGATTTTAAAAGATTAACATTGTTTAACTCAAGTTTGGGGGGTTTATATTTTGGCTCTTGAAAGAAAATGATTTTTACAAAATTGCGAGCCTAAAATAAGTTTGGGGGAGGATTTTCACTTTCATATATTCTTGCCCCCATTAATAATTTCCTCCCAAGTCTACAGGTTTTTGAGCTTAACAGATGACATCAGTGAGGACACTGCTGTAAACAGGTTTGGGGGAGGGTTTGTGCTTATTTACACATCAATTTGCATCATATTTTGCATAAGCACAATATTTTCAAAAAATTTCAAAAATTTTCTTTTGTAATAAAAGAGTAGAAAGTGAAGAACTATATATGAAAGATAGGAATAGTTTAAGAAAACCAAGAAAATTAGAAGTTTTCTTAAACGAACTAGTAATAAGTAGTTATGAGCTGTTGTCCCAAGGGTTAGTAAGATGAAGGAAGTCACTAATCTGAGGATAAAAATAAGTCTGAAAAATAATTTCTATTCTGGAAGCCAAACATTTGAATGTTGATACCCTACTATATGCACTTACACACGTCTTGAAACTTGGGATAGTAGAGGATACCTTGAAATGCTCTTGTTTAAAAGCCAAAGTATGAAGGAAATGAAAAAAAATGAAGAAAATATAAAAATGGTGAAAAGAAAAAAATGAACACTGGTTTTGTTATCGCCAAGGCAGCAATAAAAAAATATAGCGAGGGTGCCTCTTCACCTAGTGCCCTAAGGCCAACTGGTCTGGGAGTCACTGCTAAGCCTTAGGTGGTGCAAGACGAGGAAAATATTATCACCTAATCAGCAAGCACATGAATAATCGGTCGGTTAGTACCTCAAGAAGTATTAACGGTCGCATGAAAATGTGTGAGCAAATCTAAATATTCATCAGGTTAAAAAGTACTAAGGTAGATGGACAAGAGTATGATAGCTTGAATTGAATTCTCCGAGTGTAGGGATGTATATTTCACACACGTAGGGGTATATGATCGATGTTTGGATGAAAGGTAGGAATGAAGAATAAAGACGATGTTTTATTGAGGGATGATGTGATTTCTAACATTTTTTCATGACTATTAAGATAGGGCTCATGACAACTGAAAAGCTAGTATAGTTGGAAACTCTTCTTTTCAAGGCCTTTCTTTTATGGTTCTTATCTATATATGTAAATTTCACCATCTCTCTTTTGTTATAGGATTTTGTGGGTGTAATCCGTTGAAAACCCTCAGGAGACAACACTCCTCCTACTAGGGACACCTAGAGGTTTAACGGCTTGTTGCACGTGCTCAGTGCAATCGTGTTTGCCTATGAAAGTGTGCTTAGTTTTCTCCTTTCTTTTTCTCCTCTTGAATAAACTAGTTTGCTTGGGACGATCAAAGATAAGTTTGGGGGTATTTGTTCAGTTGATAAAACTGCACATTTGTATTACATTTTTCCTACCATTTTCATATTAAAAAAGGACTTTATTATAATATATTATACATATGAGGGTTTATGTGTTAAAACACCATTTTCCATGTGTTAATATATTTTAATTAGCATTTGGTAGGAAAATATATGCAAATAAATCTATTGACCAAATCTTAGTAGAACTAAGTCTACTAAATATTATTTGAGATTATGGTGCAGAATTTTCCAAGTTGTTATGCAGAATTTATCAAACAAATCAATTTGTTGAAGAAAACTTGCCAAATTAAGAAGCAAAACTTGGAGACCAAGTCTGGAAGCAACCGAGAGAAGATTTCTGAATTCTAAAGGTGCCTAGGATTGCCAAATGTCACAATCAGAGAGCCCAAGAAAATTGATGAAGAGATCATCACCATTGGCCGCGGATCCGCGGCCATACCCCCTTTTGGCCGCGGATCCGCCGCACTTATAGGGAATTAGGAGGCAAGATTTTGGGGCATGATTCTATGCTAAATTTTACCAAGTTTCCAACTAAAATATTCTGGCTTTGCACTATAAAAAGGCACCGAGAGCCTCTTGGAAAAATCATCAAGCCGACGAGATCACGAAGTCCAAGACGGCTCACGCATCCAGGCTGATCATCAACGGTTCATCTACCTCCTTGGAAGAGATCGAGAAGCAAACTAGTATTTGTAATCATTTTCTAAGGGATCAAAGTGTAATGAATATTATTGATTAATAAAGGTAGCTCTTTTTCCTATTCTATTTCTTTGTAGTTTAATTATACATTTTCTCTCCATCTCTTTTTCTCCCAACATGCGCGAGTAATTTTCCGCTTGTTAGGGTTCGTAGGATTAGGGTAGGCTAATGGATGATGAACATCTCTAAACCCTTTTTAAGTCCTATAAAGTTTATGAAATTTATCAAAAGAATCATTAACATCCTAATCGGGCGCGCTAGCAATTCTTTGCTAGTTCCAACCGCGATTAGAGATTAGATTAATGATTGTTTTGGTAAAGGCTAGATATGAACGGAGTTCCGTGTCGAGATAAGGGTTAAGAGTGGGATTTCTTTTCCCTCCAGAAACCCTAATCTGCACGCATCACGGTCGTTCTAGTTTTAAATCTATTAATGGATAAAAAGGGTAACTTTTAATTAATCATCCATAACTACTAAATCCTAACGAACCCTACAAGCCCTCTTATTATATTATCTACATCTTTAAAATAATCTAGATCTATATTTTACATTCTTGTTTAACGTAGATCTAGAAACCATTCTATAAAATTCTTTATCCCTCCTCTCTTTCTCAACACATCTAAAGTAAAAATAAAAGGTTCAACGTTTCCCAGAGGACGACCCGTACTCATCTCGGTCTAGCTACACGCGACACCGTTCTGATTGCGGTTAACTACAAACAAACACTCTTTCGTGTCAATCAAATGGCGCCGTTGCCGTGGATACGTGCGTAATTTTTTAATTTTACTATTTTTGTTCTATTCTTAGACGAGCCATATCATCAACACTCCTCCAAGTGCTTCGGGACCACACCCAACTACTACCTGTTTGCACCACTCCTTTGAGCCGTGGTAGCGTAGTAATCTAAGTACAGTGGGAACACACCCTAGGCGAAGTAGCAGTATCAAGTCGACGGACTAAACTGTACTCATGTCACCTGGGAACTGCTATCTGACGATGGGTATAATACCAACCTGCAGTTCCCGGCGAGTCCTGTCCGGTGTACCCGTAACCTAACGAGCACCTGCAGACTATCTCCAGTATGACGTATTGATGGCTGTGGGACAGACCATCTCCCTATGCTAGGATGAGAAGCGTATACACCAGTCTACTCCGGAGTATCGATGCCCTGTCTCGGTAATCCTACGACCAGGGACCTGTATAGGATGTTGCTTATAGACTACCCAGCCCCCACTAGTGTGACTGCCATCACAACGCTGGTAATCAAGCAAAGATCCTAAGGGCTCTACTAATATGTATAAGCGATACGTTAAAAGAAACATATGCACATATTAAAGTAGACACAAACCAAGTAGCATACTACCATTTTTAGCAAGACTGTCAATACAACTGTGAATATCCTAAGCTTCCATTAAGTAATATACAAACTAGTATGATACAGTAATGGCCTCTAGGACATAAACACTAACACTATGGACCAACCGTAGAAGGGCAAACCCAAGCCTCATTAATGGCACCGCGGAACTGCCGCAAACCCAAAGGTTCAAAGGCTTTCACATGGTCATTATGTCGAGTTAGGGTTTCATTCTTCTAAAGGGTCCGTAGAGTTACTTGCATGTTTTCTTCAAATACTTTAAACTTAGAAAAATGGGTTTCTGACATTCGATCGTCTCTATCGACTCTCAACGTATCAGCGTGAAGTCGTCTCTAGCTGGAATTAATCAATCTGATGACCTCACGTCGGGGTAAGCGAACGAACCACATGTCCTAGTAATTCATCGTCTGGTTACTAGCGATCTTCTATCATATCTCTAAGTACAACTCGTACTGCAATAGCTCCAACATTTGGGGCAATATTTCGTCATTCGCAGCAACAACTGGCTCATTCATCTGCACGTTGAACATTGCCTCAATCATCATGAATAAGTGATACATCAATGGTCATCAAATTATGGCTGGCCTCTATCAGTGGCTCAATCCTTAGGAGCAAATCTGCACGTCCGAGAAATCTCATAACAGCGATCCATCAAATGCTCATGGCGGGAAAACACAATAACACAGCGCATCTATGCAAATCGTATGTCCCTGGAATCACGCCCTAGTCAGTCCTCGTTCGTGACGAGCTCGTGCTGACCGTGGCTCTAGCCGTAGCTCTCTATGCCCGTAATCGTGGCAGCAAAACCATAAACCGATATCGATGAGGATAGATCATGAATGAATATAATGCTGTGCAAGAAAATGTACATCCTAAGGCTTCTTAAGCGGAGTATCGTATCGTAAATATGCCACGGAACATACGTGCGGTACGTCACTCTACTCAAGCTACCTACTCCATAGACCAAGGGTCATCCTACACTCCGAAGGTAAAACCAAACGCTCTGATACCAACTTTGTCACAACCCGAAAAGTACGAAACATGACCGGCACTTAAATTACGAAACGTCTCGAGGCGTCCGTAATCTAAGTAAGCTAAAACCCAGAAATCAAAACCAAGTAAAGCAGTAGAGTGAAGGAAAAACCAATTTTACAGAAAGAAGTTTAACAACATAAGCCAAAGTATGTATTTTAAAAATCACAAGTCTTTTCTGAAAATTTCGGCAGAGTTTCCTTTGTAAATACTGGTCCCGAACGGGATACAACATGATAAATATATACATGAATGATAAAAGGCATCCCCAAACGGGAGCTAGCTCTTCGTCAAACGACGGGCACAACCACGCAAGCAATATAATATACAATGCCGACGGACGAGAATCAAAACTCAAAAGGAAACTCAAAACAACATGAAATCCATAATAATACTACGCGCGACTCTAAGGTCGAAAGAATAAATATCACTGGTCTGCTAAGTCAATAAAATATACATGTCTGGTTGATGGAGTTACTAGATACAACTGAAAGTTAATAAAGTACAATGGTGGTCACGATACAAGTGAACCCACCTAGCAAAGCAATCACCCAGAAAGGGAGCAGTGTGCCAGCAAGCCGTAACGAAACCTGTACGGTAAAACCTGCAAGAAACTGTGGCACAACGGGGGTGAGTTGCCAACTCGTGAGTAGAAAACATCGCCGAGAAGAAATCGTATGTATGACACAATCCTAGGTCAATACGATCAAATATACATATATAACCTCAAATGATAAGTCTGAAGCAAGAAAAGGTGGCAAGGGTAAACATCTATAAATAAGTGTAATCTCATGTGTTCGTGTCAGTGCCTCAGGTAGCAATATATCACTGTTAGGTTTACCTAGCACCTTATGAAGGGTTTGGAAGCATCACATGTCTCAAAATTAAATTTTTATGGTGCTAAGTGAACACACAAAGAATCATTCCTAGAAAATTAGGGTTACATAACTTAAACAACATCACAAGTAACAAAGGCTAGGGTTTTGAGAGTACAACCTTTGTAGCTCCCTACGCTAGACTCCTTGGCCACTTGAGGGTTGGAAAAGGGTTCGCTTGAGGTCTTCTAATGTCCACGACGATCCACCCGAAGCTCCTTTGTCCAAGCTTGCAACTTCACTTGATCAAGAGAAGAAAATGAGGCTAACACTCTTCACAAGTGGGCAAGACTTGTGTAGAATGGTGTTGTGGTGGCTTTTCTCACTTCAAAATCCTAACTTGGTCAGTGTTTTGCTCACTAGAGAAATCTAGAGAGCAAAAGAGCAAGGAAGAAGAAGATGATGGCTTTTTGAAGAACAAGAGAAAAGATAATGTGTGTTGAAAAATAGAAAATATAAACATATATATTTTCCACTCTTCATCCCAAACCATGGTTAAATAATAAAGATATTATTGAATTTGAGTTAAAACACAAAAGGAAAGTTAATCCATGGTAAAAAGATGGGTGAGCAAGGTTAGGTCAAAGAAGAGTGTAGAAACAAAACCATGAATTACCCCTTTTCTTTTCTTTTGTTTTTAACACAAATACAAATAATAATCCATATATTAACACAAGCTGTGAGTCTTATATTGCCACCATCTTCTATGTATATACAACCATGAAGGATGATGTATGTATGTATGTGTGCATGCACATCCAGATGTGCATGGACAAGAAAGAATGCATACATGCATGCATACATCCAAAAATACAAGAAAGGATTTCGAGTGAGAAACTAATGGTTAAATGATAAATCAACACTTGATTTAGTAATCTGGCCATATCACATAATACCCAACCAAAATCAAGCCGCCCAATTAATATACGGTATCTTATACGCGCATTTTAACCGGGTCCATGCGCATATCACATACGCGCACCACAACGTTTCGCCTGGACTAGGTAACTCCTTTGTGGGACTCTAAGACTCGTCAATACGCCGGCAGTGGGTGATGATCATATCAAACACCCCCAAGCCGCAAGCGGTCAGCTAAACGTAACGGCCACCCGGGTATTGAGCGATCAGAAGAAAACAAGCGAACCTGCTACAACTTCCGTCGAGCCAACCGGTAACACTACCGTACAGTTCGGTCTCTTCATCGGATATGCTGCATATGGAGCCTAGGGATGGTCACGTCGACCTCAATAACTCAATAAGTCATGCCGGTGAATGGTCTATAACAGATCGAGAAACTACTGATAACACATATCGATAAATCTCAGCAGCCCTGGCCAGGGACTTACTGATATAACCAGTCGAGCACAGCACGGCATCAACTCCCAATACCGGGAGAGACGGAACCCCTCCTATCGCTCATCGCCTTCGTGTGTCTCGGGACTGTACCCAACGGCCACCTGTTTGCATGACTCAGTAGAGCCGTGGTAGGATGGTAATCAAAGTACAGTGGGAGAGCACACAAGACTCTATGACGATCTTGGGTCTACAGACTAACCTGCACCAGTGTCACCTGAGAACTGCTATCCGACGACAGATATAATTCCATATAGGATTTCTCGGTGAGTCCGTCCAGTGTACCCAGTCACCACTGAGCACCCGTATATGATCTCGATGTCAAACATCGATGAATGTGGGAACATTCATCGCCCAACGTATGGGTCTAGTATCATATACGCTAGTCTACTCTGGTATATCAATGCCCCGTCTTAATATACCTACGACTAGGGACATTTCAGGATATGCTTATAAACTACAGATGTCCCACTAGTACGATCTCTATCATAATCACAGTAGTCAAGCCAATATCCTTAGGGTTTTATCAACATGTGTGAATGAATAAAAGCATGATCAAATCAACATGTCAGATAAAGAAAAACCAGATAGCACACTATCATGTCGAGCAAGAATGTACACTGAATATATATATACATGTACAGATACATCCACTATCATATAATGGCCTCTAGGGCATACATATATCCAACAATCTCCCACTAGCACTAAGGCCTGTTATTGGCGTATCTCATACCCAACATCTCAAAGAGTCACTCATGCTGCGGCTGAGGGAGGGCCTTGGTGAATGGATCCGCAGCGTTATTCTTTGTGTCTACTCTCCTAATCTCGATCTCGCGGCAATCTACAATCTCCCGGATCAAATGAAAACGCCTCAGGATATGTCTGGACCGCTAATGGGACCTGGGCTCCTTGGCTAACGCCATAGCCCCATTATTTTCACAATACAATGGTATTGGATCAATAATGGTTGGAACTACTCCTAGCTCCTAGACGAACTTCTTCATCCAGACGGCTTCCTTGGCGGCATCACTTGCAGCAATGTACTCAGCTTCCATCGTAGAGTCTGCAACGGTATCCTGTTTGGAACTCTTCCAACTTACCGCCCCTCCATTGAGGGTAAATACAAACCCAGAGATAGATTTGCTGTCGTCCTTATCGCTCTGGAAGCTCGAATCGGTAAAGGCCTCCATTTGGAGATCTCCATTACCATACACCAAGAACAATTCTTTAGTCTTTCGTAAGTACTTAAGAATGTTCTTCACAGCTGTACAGTGATTCTCCCCTGGGTTGGATTGATACCTGCTTACAATACTAAGTCCATAAGCTACATCTGGGCGTGTACATAACATCGCATACATTATAGATCCTACTTCCGAAGCATAGGGTATAACGCTCATGCGAGCTCTTTCTTCATCGGTCTTTGTGCAAGAGTCCTTGGAGAGAGTGACCCCATGGCAAGCGGGCAAGGCACCCCGCTTGGAGTCTTCCATACTAAACCTTTTTAGGATGGTGTTGATGTACCTGGTTTGGGACAATCCCAATAACCTCTTGGATCTATCCCTATAGATCCTTATGCCCAGAATGTATGTGGCACCATCCAAGTCCTTCATGGAGAACCTTAGTGATAAGAAAGATTTGACCGACTGTAGCATAGGAATATCATTTCCTATCAGAAGAATGTCATCCACGTACAATACGAGGAATGTGACAGCTCTCCCCACAGCTTTCTTATAAACACAAGGTTCATCTGGATTTTTGATGAAATCAAACTCTTTGATGACATCATCGAACAGATGTTCCAACTCCGTGATGCCTGCTTTAACCCATATATGGATTTAAGCAATTTACATGCTTTCCCGCTGCTCCCACTGTCAATGAAGCCCTCTGGCTGATCCATATAAACGCATTCTTCTAAATTTCCATTTAGAAATGCCGTTTTAACTTCCATTTGCCAGATTTCATAGTCGTAGTGAGCAGCAATAGCAAGTAGGATCCGAATGGATTTAAGCACGGCTACGGGCGAAAAAGTCTCGTCATAGTTCAAACCTGGTCTTTGACGAAAACCCTTCGCCACAAGTCTTGCCTTATAGGTCTCTACCTGCCCATCTACACCAATCTTTCTTTTAAAGATCCATTTGCATCCCACAGGTTTTACCCCATGGGGTACAACGTCCAAAGTCCATACTTTGTTGGTGTACATAGACTCCATTTCGGATCTCATGGCATCCAGCCACTTCACAGAGTCTCCACTCATGATAGCTTGCTGAAAACTGGTAGGATCATCATCATCCATGATGCAGTCTTCTCCGTCACCATCAATGAGGAAACCGTAGTACCTCTTCGGTGGGCGAGAAGTCCTACCAGACCTACGAAGTGGCCGAGGTTCCTCAGTTTCTATTGCAACAGTCGGTTCAACCAAGTCGTCATTTGTAGTTTGTGTCTCTAGGACCTCTTCTAGATCCACCACCTTGCCATCATCTTTATCTGTGAAAAACTCTTTTTCTAAGAATGTGGCATACTGAGAAACAAACACCTTTTGTTCCTCCTTGTGGTAGAATAGATATCCATAAGAGTTCCTTGGATATCCCACAAAGTTACACATGACTGACCGTGTCTCGAGTTTGTCCGGATTCTGCTTTTTAACATAGGCCGGGCAACCCCAAATCTTAATTCTCTTAAGAGATGGTCTCTTCTTATGACATATCTCATATGGCATGGTAGACACGGTTTTGGTTGGAACCCTGTTTAGTAGAAACGCTGCAGTCTCCAATGCATGCCCCCAAAATGAGATAGGTAACTCAGCGTCACTCATCATGGACCGGACCATATCTAATAGGGTCCTATTCCGTCGTTCAGACACACCGTTGTGCTGTGGTGTGTATGGAGGAGTGAGCTGAGAGAGAATCCCATTCTCTTTTAGGAAGTTTGCAAATTCTGTACTGAGATACTCACCACCTCGATCTGATCGAAGCATCTTGATACTCAAGCCAGTTTGTTTTTCTACTTCTTGTTTATATTCAATGAATTTCTCGAAAGCTTCGGACTTGTGCTTTAATAAAAATACATGACTGAATCTTGAGAAATCGTCAGTGAACGTAAAGAAATATGAAAAAACGCCTCTAGCCTGTGTAGACATTGGCCCGCATACATCACTATGTATGAGGCCTAGGAGCTCAGCAGGTCTTACTCCGTGTCCGGTAAACGGAGTTTTGGTCATTTTACCCTTGATACAAGACTGGCAAGTCGCATAAGATTCATATTCAAAAGGGTTTAAATATCCATCTTTGTGTAACTTGTTTAGTCTTGTTTCGTTAATATGACCAAGTCTACAGTGCCAAAGAAAAGCTTCATTTAATTCTGAAAGTTTTCTTTTATTAGTGTGTTGTATACTGAAAACTGTGTGTTGATTTAGGACATATATCCCGTTATTAAGCGTACCATACCCAACCAACATTTGATTCAGGTGAATGTTCATAACATTGTTCTGCAATACAAAATTATATCCTTCATTGTCTAACAAAGAAACGGATATTATATTACAAAGCATACTTGGTACAAAATAACATGGGTTCAAAACCAATATACACCCAGATGGCAACCCCAAGTGATACTCTCCCACTGCGACTGTATGTACATTGGAACCATTTCCAAAATGGAGAGTATGGTCACCTGTCTTCAAAACCTTGCTATTTCTCAGCCCCTGCATAGAATTGCAAATGTGAGAACCTGAACCGGTATCTAATACCCAGGAAGCAGAATTTATTGAAAAACAGTTTTCTGTTACAAAGGCACCTGAAGCAGAAGCATCCCCATGCTTCTTCTTGAGATTTAAGTACTCCGTGCAGTTGCGTTTCCAATGTCCTGTCTTGTGGCAATGAAAACATTCCCCTTTCCCCGAGTCTCCAGCTTTGGACTTTTCCTTTCCTTTCACCTTTTTAACTCCACCCTTAGGATTGGTAGGCTTCTTCTTTTTCTTTCCCTTGGCCTTAGCCTTTGGGCGAGAAGAGGAAGACTGTCCAACAGTCATAACGGGAGTTTTTACTGATTTCATAGTGCTCTCTACACTCCTTAACATATTAAGGAGTTCAGGTAGTTCCTTCTCCATGTTATGCATGTTGAAGTTCACTATGAATTGAGCAAAGGGGGAAGGGAGGGACTGCAGAATAATATCTGTATATTGTTCATTGTCCATCGTCCATCCAAGGTCCTCAAGCTCTTCTATAAGAGCTATCATCTTCAGAACATGGTTTCCTACTGGTGTGCCAGGGACCATTCGCATCTGAAACAATTTCTTTGATACTTCGTATCATAATACACGGGATTGCTCTCCATACAACTCCTTTGTATGGAGCAATATGGCGTGAATGTCCATATTCTCGTGCTAATTTTGATGTGTGTTATCTATCGATGCAAGCGCGAGGCATTTGGCCGTGGCACAGTCAGTGTCCCATGTCTTGCGGACTTCAATGTCCGCAACTGAGGATTTTGGACCTGGGACGGGCGGGGTTGAAGCCGTGAGGACATATGATACTTTATCAAAATTCAAGGCTATTTTCAAATTCCTCAGCCAGTCTTTATAATTGGTCCCATTCAGTTTATTTTTATATAGTAGAAGCTAGAGTCCAGTCATGGGTATCTGCCATTAAGAGAGAAAAAAGAATACACTCAATGAAAGCTCTTGCATAGATCAGATTAGTTTTTATCTTGTCTAATCGATGTTTCCCACTGCTTTAATTGAGTTTTTCTTTCAAACCTTAAAAAGAAAAACTAGCCAGGATTAATTACAGTCTACAACTTCGCTAACCGTTCAGCCAGGCCAGTGTCGGTACTTGAGGGAGGTTCCCCGTGCTTTCGCACGGACCTAATTAAAGTAAACCTCATTTTCCCAGAGGCATAGCCCCGTTAACACCTTTCTAGACACCTAATGAGTTAGCTAATTGTAAACTGCAAAACTCTCCTAGGAGCAACTATTGCCCACAGTGGGATCGGGATCCAACCATCACATGGAAGGTATGCAATCTCATTGCAAATTTCAACTATTGAAATTCCCGATGTGGTTTTTACCCCTAGTACTTATGACCTTAACTAAGGTCAACAAATCATAAGTACCAGTCAAGTTCTACCCGTTATTTCTTGATTAATTAGACCCACTCACATGACCCTTAACTATGGTCAACAAAGTCGCATGAATGTCCTAATTAATCTGCATCATATGCAATGTAGGAAGACATCACTTAGCTACCGTACACTACGCCTTAACTATATTCAACAAACGTAGCACGAATACTAAGTACTCTACTTCCTAAAATAATGGAGGGTTGTGGATGATTTTTAAGAAAATCTTTAACGCTTTGAACTTGATATCATTGTAGAATCAAATAGTTTTCAAAAGGAGTGGCTTAAGCTCCGCAGTTTTGAAATGTAGCTTTTTCATAAATAGCCGAGTGGTTTTCAAATCCGATTCTACAACATCTTTTTAGGTTTATTTTCTTTACATTAATCATATTAATGTAGTCCCATCATTTAAGTCCTTAAGCCAATCACAGAAAAGAAACAAAAATAACACGTACGCTTATGCCATCCGCATTCGCCGCAATGTTCCGTTATGCACCGTTAGGTTACTTAACTAACGGCATACCGGAACAGGACTAGCGCGGGTGTAAAACATAAGCAACGTCTACTATATATCATATATATAATATATCATTCGTCTCAGATATCACAGAACACAGGCAGCAGAAACATAGATATAATGTGGGATATACTAGGACGTCCGTATTTAGTATTTAGCCAATAATAGAAAATACGGATTCCACAGTCGCGATGAATAGCCAAGCCCACACCCCTAGACCCCTACGAAAGCGGCAAGCGACCCTACCAATTCTGGAGTTTAGGAGACCCGGTCTCGACTCCTCGAGATGGCCTCCCACTGAACCCCAGAACCCGGTCACTTGTGCTCCCCTCTTTGGGTCTATCCTAATGCGGAAAAGTAAATAATATACAACACTGGTGACATCAACCTCAACCCGGAAGTGCCCCAAATAAAAGAATATTACATTACATTTGAATTTTACATGAATGAAAAATAAAACTCTCGTCTCACATAAAAAAACCCGGCTATTCAATCGCGACAATCCTGCACATCATATCTCAGCAACACATAATATCATATATCATCAACGTAAGTAAGTATGCGTACCCCGATTGTCATTGATGTATAGCAACGAAACCGGCGATATCGACATACTACACTTACGGTCACAGAAAAGAAAGTGTAAAAGTGCAATATCTGGAATCCACATTCTCTTTAGACATCGTAAATGCGAAATATCACATACTTCGTATTTCATGTCTAACTATATGAATTCTACACATTGCATCACATTCCAGATAAATAGACAGTATTAAAGTTTTCGAACGAATGATCAAATACCCAAAATTCCCTAAAGCTCAACACTTGAGCGGAGTTCAAAAACTTGGAGTGTGTCACAGTAGTAGCGGTCCAGCCGTAGAAGGGTCAAGCAAACGCCTCACATGTGGCACGCCGTACTGCCCCAAACCCTAAGGTTCAAAAGGCAGTTCAAGACGGCCACATAATCGAGTTAAGGTTTGTTGTCTTCTAGAAGGTCCACCACAAAACTTGCATGAATTTCCGAAAGATTTAAACCCCGTGAAAAGTGAGCAAATGACACTCGTTCGAACAATTCAGTACTTTCTAATTATCCGGAAAAAAACACGAAATTAAAATTCCGATCGAATCACCGAATCTAAAATCCATCCCCAGAACATATATTACTTAAAAATATCCAAAAACATCTACAAGCAGGTAAGCAGAACAGTGTATAAAAACGAGGCCTTAATGGCTCTGTACGGCCGCGGAGCCGCGGCCTAAGCAAGCTTTGGTCGCGGTTCCGCGGCCTAAGCAAGCTTTGGCCGTGGTTTCGCGGTGGGAATAGCTAATTAGGGCTTCGTTTTTTACAGTGTTTCCTAGAATTCCCTGCTGAATTTTTTACATATTTTTAATTCTGAAAATGACCAGGTTTGAAAAAATGTCCAGAGAGGGTTCAAAAAGTTCGTATTTTGATTCGGTCGGAGTTCTAACTTCGCTAAAGTGTCGCCTAAAGTTCTAGGTCGGCTCTGATACCATTGTTAGGTTTACCTAGCACCTTATGAAGGTTTTGGAAGCATCACATGTCTCAAAATTAAATTTTTAAGGTGCAAAGTGAACACACAAAGAATCATTCCTAGAAAATTAGGGTTTTATAACTTAAACAACATCACAAGTAACAAAGGCTAGGGTTTTGAGAGTACAACCTTTGTAGCTCCCTACGCTAGACTCCTTGGCCACTTGAGGGTTGGAAAAGGGTTCGCTTGAGGTCTTCTAATGTCCACGACGATCCACCCGAAGCTCCTTTGTCCAAGCTTGCAACTTCAGTTGATCAAGAGAAGAAAATGAGGCTAACACTCTTCACAAGTGGGCAAGACTTGTGTAGAATGGTGTTGTGGTGGCTTTTCTCACTTTAAAATTCTAACTTGGTGAGTGTTTTGCTCACTAGAGAAATCTAGAGAGCAAAAGAGCAAGGAGGAAGAAGATGATGGCTTTTTGAAGAACAAGAGAAAAGATAATGTGTGTTGAAAAATAGAAAATATAAACATATATATTTTCCACTCTTCATCCCAAACCATGGTTAAATAATAAAGATATTATTGAATTTGAGTTCAAACACAAAAGGAAAGTTAATCCATGGTTAAAAGGTGGGTGAGCAAAGTTAGGTCAAAGAAGAGTGTAGAAACAAAACCATGAATTACCCCTTTTCTTTTCTTTTGTTTTTAACACAAATACAAATAATAATCCATATATTAACACAAGGTGTGAGTCTTATATTGCCACCATCTTCTATGTATATATACAACCATGAAGGATGATGTATGTATGTATGTGTGCATGCACATCCATATGTGCATGAACAAGAAAGAATGCATACATGCAAGCATACATCCAAAAATACAAGAAAGGATTTCTAGTGAGAAACTAATGGTTAAATGATAAATCAACACTTGATTTAGCAATCTGGCCATATCACATACGACCCAACCAAAAGCAAGCCGCCTGATTAATATACGGTATCTTATACGCGCATTTTAACCGGGTCCATGCGCATATCGCATACGCGCACCACAACGTTTCGCCTGGACTAGGTAACTCCTTTGTAGGACTCTAAGACTCGTCAATACGCCGGCAGTGGGTGATGATCATATCAAACACCCCCAAGCCGCAAGCGGTCAGCTAAACGTAACGGCCACCCGGGTATTGAGTGATCAGAAGAAAACAAGCGAACCTGCTACAACTCCCGTCAAGCTAACCGGCAACACTACCGTACAATCCGGTCTCCTCATCAGATATGCTGTATATCGAGCCTAGGGATGGTCACGTCGACCCCAATAACTCAATAAGTCGTGCCGGTGAATGGTCTATAACAGATCGAGAAACTACTGATAACACTTATCAGTAAATCTCAGCAGCCCTGGCAAGGGACTTACTGATATAACCAGTCGAGCACAGCACAGCATCAACTCCCAATACCGGGAGAGACGAAACCCCTCCTATCGCTCATCGCCTTCGTGTGTCTCGGGACTGTACCCAACGGCCACCTGTTTGCACGACTCAGTAGAGCCGTGGTAGGGTGGTAATCAATGTACAGTGGGAGAGCACACAAGACTCTATGACGATCTTGGGTCTACAGACTAACCTGCACCAGTGTCACCTGAGAACTGCTATCCGACGATAGATATAATTCCATATAGGAGTTCTCGGTGAGTCCGTCCAGTGTACCCAGTCACCACTGAGCACCCGTATATGATCTCCATGTCAAACATCGATGAATGTGGGAACATTCATCGCCCATCGTATGGGTCTAGTATCATATACTCTAGTCTACTCTGGTATATCAATGCCCCGTCTTGATATACCTACGACTAGGGACATTTCAGGATATGCCTATAAACTACAGATGTCCCACTAGTATGATCTCTATCATAATCACAGTAGTCAAGCCAATATCCTCAGGGCTTTATCAACATGTGTGAATGAATAAAAGCATGATCAAATCAACATGTCAGATAAAGAAAAACCAGATAGCACACTATCATGTCGAGCAAGAATGTACACTGAATATATATATATGCATGTACAGATACATCCACTATCATATAATGGCCTTTAGGGCATACATATATCCAACAATCACATGTATGAGGTATGAATGTAATGTAACGAAATGAGCGAGACAACTGTTTTCTTATTTAATGAGATTTCTATACGTATGAATCAAGTATCATCAATGAAATCAATAAAGAAATCCGTGTCAAGTATTGACACAAAACATAAATCCCAATATCTCAATATCTCAGGCTCCGACTACCCGTACTGGCCTGTATCATCAAATCTCAAAATCTCAGTGTCTTATATCTCAATATCTCAATGTCTCAATATCTCGGGCCCCGTTAGTCCGGATCGGCCCGTATCATAAATCACACGACCACGAACAGTATCCTCAGGATATCCGACATGCCAAACAATCACCGGTAGGCAGTCTGCCCCTGCCGGGCTCATCATCCTCCATGAAATCACTCTTGCCCCGGGGCACCATACTGGGTCCACCATGTACCCGAGACGGTTCATACGACTCCTCGAATCGGGTCTCGAAATCCATCTCATAACCGAAAAACATCATGGTGGACGACTCATACATCACGAGAAAACCGCACTTTTCATTTTAAAGAGAGAGAGAGAGAGAGAGAGAGAGAGAGAAGTTTATATATTTTCTTGCAGTTTTCCCCCAAATCCAGGAAATCTCATGAAAATCCGAAATCCAATCATCAATAGCAAGTAAATAGCGAATATTAGCATAAAACTCCATAATACTGCATAACCAATGAATAATAATATGTAAGAAGTATCACAATAATGAATATAATGTCTAAACTAGCACAGTAATGATAAGTTGAGACTATAAGCTAACAGGCGATATCAATCAATTAATATTCTTTAAAGTGTACATAACATGGCAATTACCGATGATGATGTGTGTGAACCGGCAAGTAAGTGTATGTGGAACATACGCATCATCGGTAATGGTGCTAGTGTCCTGACAGCATGATCTCAATATTAACATATGAAAACACAATCTAAGCATGCAATGCGATGCGAACAGCAATAAAATGCAGGAGCTGAATAATAAACACAATGATAACTAATATGCATTTATATAAATATGAGTCATACAGGTTTTCCATTTGAAATAACACGAATCGTGGTGTTTTGGAAATAAGGGCTACGGTGTTTTTAAGAGAAGATACGTCCTTTGAAATATCCGTAGAATCCCTTGGCCTGTCTTTAAAATACTCACGATTCATTAGTTTTGAAATAGGTATGACTCGAGTCTAATCTATCATGTACATGTAAACTACCGGACTAAACTAAACAGGCTGATCGTAAGGTAAGAAAACCGCCTAACATCTGAGTCGATACATACATACGTACATACATACATACATATATATATATAACAGTCGGTTATCCCGCCTCAATAGTATCCCATACGATACAATATCTATAATATGACATCCTCAAGTCAAGAGTGCGGATCTATCATCAATACACGGCTCATACGGTAAATCCGTCGTACGGCATCCCAAATCTGGGTACGGTTCAATGTCACAACTATCACATTATTCATCTGGTATCCTCTTTATCAAATAACATGATCGGGGGTACTGATCTACGTATAGTACAATACTGATACCATATATGTATATCCATGCGTGTGTCTGAAAACACCACGTCGAAAGGACCCGCTAAAACATCATGTCGTATCTCAAATACGAACCATGTCACATCACCGATCTCACGGCCTCTAGCCCAATCTCATCGGCTCATCTCCAATCCTAAGTACTATCCTCATAATCCGTTTATATGTATACATGTATATATATATATATACATAGTCCCATACCTATGTGTGTGTGTGTGTACATATCCCCATAAACGCACAGGTAATAAAATGAATGCAGGTGTGTGCGTGTGGGTCTAAACCTATTCTAGGTTTCGCGACTAAGAAGCTATGCTAGTTCACTTCTAATAACCCCAAACTAACCATGAACACATAATCATATCTTGATAAACATCCACGTATCATGAATCACACATATATAAACATATATATCATAACTATATTACGAACTGCGGGGGTGCTATACGCCATCCACCCGACTTCCCCCGTAGATATATATCTACTCACCCTGATCTTGCTTGCCGATGCCGATGTCGCCATCCTCTTCTTCATCGTCTCGAATCATCATGGGGGTACCTATACATTATAACGTATCGTGCCGCATTAAAATCCAAATCAAAGCAAAAACGACGCACGAAACTCACATAGGTCAAAACCTATGGTTAGCTCTTGCAAATCAACCCGATATCACTCGATATAGACGTACAAACATCAAGTGATCGGGATAAAACACAAACACTAAAATCCAGAATTCAAAATATGCAAAACCATATCCCGAATCAAAACAGCAACTTCAGAAAGCAATCCCAGATTTTGATTAAGGTGAAAACAGTGCTCCCAAACAACACTAGGGTGTTATATAGTGTGTATATGAGCTATGGAGGCAACCTGGGCACCTACCCCCACCAAGTGGCCGAGCCCCATCCCTAAAATTCCGAGGTCGCCGGCCCTGGGTGCTCCACTGGGGTTTGTCTTGCAACAGGGGGTTCCTAGGGTCAATTTTAGTGTACTGGGGTTGTTTGCTCATCTCATACTTAACCCAGGTCATTCCAGATTTTCCTGCACACTCTAAGTTCTCACAAACCGACATGAAAAGTTTTGCTTTTCCGTAATTTGGGTTTTCGTGTCTTATCTTGTATATGTTCTGGTTTTATAACACCAAGGGGGTTTAAGGTCACTCTTAAGCCTCAATTTCACCAACACAACTCAAATAAAACCCTAACCCTCTCTAAGGATTTCCAAGGTGCACTAAACACTACCAAATCGATTTTAAACTTGAATAGATGCATAAGCAAATGAAATACTACACTAATTGTGAAGGGATTACCTCATTTGACACTCATGAATTCTCTACAGCGCCAAAAAGCAAACTTTCTTGGTCCAAAGTGTAGCTTGAGAGCTTGTGCACATTTTTTGTGAAGTGGGGATGGACTTTTGGTAAAGTTTTGATGATGTAGTGAGGGTAGAAGAGGGGGAAGGAGAAGGTGCTGCCATATGAGAGGGAGAGGGAAAGAAGATGATGAAAAATGATGAAGAGGGAATGAGTCAAGACTATGGTTGACCCCTCACCCTCTCTCTATCATGCCCATACCCATTATTCTAATGTTTTCCATTTTCTTTTCTTTTGTTTTGTTTTGTTTTCTTCTCATTTAAAATCAAACAACCATGCATGATAAGATGAAGAAAGACCATGATGAAAATGCAACAAGTGCTAAAAATGACATGTGCATGTCATGTGCACAAAACACACTTAGTGCCCGATTAGCGATATTTAATCGCGATTAGCACAAAATTAGTGTATAATAAATCATAAAATTTTATAACTTGCTTAAATCACATAAAGCACCCTCTTTTTAGTAATTTCCATAATTTTCCAAATTTTTCCCAATTTATCGGTATTTAATTATACCTCCCTATTAAAATATTCAATATTTTATTATTTAATTATAAAAATTCCCAAAAATAATATTTTATTTTTTTGAAATGTTACACCATATAGCTTGGGCGCGATCTTTTTATTCACCGGCAGCCGATAGTGTTATTGGATCGGCAGGTGGAGAAACTTCGGTCAAGTTTCTTGCCATCTGTAGAGCTTTCTTTGGCGTAGCCGTATTGTGAGGTGATCGCTTGGGAGGCTGCGAGCGAGATTTGGGAGTTTTGTACTCATCTCTTTGAAGGTACGCTTAGTGAGAATTTTAAATTTGGGGACGAATTTTTATAAGGGGGGAGATTGTAACGACTTAGAAATGCGATTAGTGTTAATTAGACGATAATGCGGGTTTTTGGTAAAAAGTTTACCAATTTGGGTTCCTCACATTTTATAACATTTAATTAATAATTTATTATTATTTGTTATGGCTTCCACACACTTGTGCATGTTTATGTGAGGGTGTGTTTGTGTTAATCTAGTTTTAGTGACCATGACAACTTAACCCTAATCCTAATCTTTTGCCTTAACCTAATCTTTTGCCTTGATTTAAACCCTAGATATTTCATTTGGGTTTTGTCTTAGAGAGAGGTGGCATGGTGACTCACTTGAGAGCATGGTTTGCATTAATGAGAGGAGTTATTGCAATGGTGCACTCACTTTAACCTCACCTCTCTCTCTCTTTTCTTCACACCTCACTCATTTCTCTCTCACTTTATCCCTTATCATTTTCATTCATCTTTCCTTCATCTCAACTGAACACTTATCTATCCTTCATCAAAACCTTCACAAACTTCACAAAAATCTCACCCAAATCATTTCTAAATCCTTGTTTTGCCTCTTAGATGCCTTGGAGCTTGGAAAGCTAGGATCTTTGAGCTTGTGGGTGTAGGTAATGATCTCTATCCGTTAGTTAAATCTTTTTAGTGTTGCGTAGCTTATTCGTTTCAGTTTAGAACGCTTAATGTATCGTTTCGTGCAAATATCATATTTTTAGTATAGTTTTGGGTCTCGGATGATCTGCTATCAAAGCAGGTATTTGTTGGAAAAGTTCCCATCACAGTGACTTTGTGTAATGACCTAGAACCCACTATATAAACCCGAGCCCAATCCCTTTCTTTTTGGCCGCAGATTTAATGGTTCTATCCGCAATTTGCTGCCAGAGTGGGAGCTGGGGGGTTGTGTTTTGGGGTAGGGGTCTCTGGTGTAGTATGTGTAAGTGCACGGCGGCGCCCCGGCCGTCAATCCGACGGCCAAATGTGGAAGCGGTGATAAACTTAAATTTTCTTGAAGTGGCAAACCGCCGCGCACTAACACCCGGATCGAACCGTTAACTAGTCCTAGCTAACAACAAGAAAGGGAATAGAGATATACCGACGATCCAAGTCCTCCGGTCTTCTCATCATCGTCCCGATCTCTTGCGGAATGTCCCGTCTCCTCCTCGTCGCCGGAAGTGCACCACATCGCCTACTTCTTTTACGGGCTCCCACCTCAATGCCGAGGCAACTCGGGCACGAAGCCGGCTACTCGACGTGCCCAAGGTTCGTTGTAGAATATCTAGAGAAGAAGTCTCATTTGGGGTTTTAGAGCATTGCCATTTTGGTGGAAGAAAAGAGAGCAACTTTTGGAAATGAACTAGAGGGCTTTTCTAGCAAACATGAGAAACCAAAATGCCACACCAAAAAAGTGAATCAATTCCCATCCTTTATGGAATGGCCGCCCCCCCCCTTTGGTGTGATTGGAGAGAGAGTGCAAAGACAAGGGGGTGGGTGGAAAGTGAGTGATGATGAAAGAAAAACAAATGATCACAAGGAAATCCACACTCCATCAACAACATCAACTCAACAAAGTCAAGCCATCATGATAACTAGAAGTCAAGGTCAATGAGAGACTATCATGATACAACAATAAGCAAATGCCCCTTCCACAAATACTTATTTGCAACAATGCAAATAAGCCCTTCTCCACCAATCTTCGGCCAATGAACGGAACAATGGAAATCGGCCGAAACGGAAAGCAAACTGGCAACTCCAGAAAACTGGTCCCGTAATAAATTACAGGAAAACCCCGATACTGTGCATACACACCCGCATTTGTATTCCGACCGAAATACAAATGCAATGAGACAAAATATACACTGTACTATACTAGGATCCGGCTTATACCAAAGCCGGCTAATAATATCCGTTCGATCCTGATCCGTGCAATACCGCACGTATCTGATCGAACCCTGCCATATATCCATAGGGCCTGTAGTACAAACTGTCCGATCCCGATCCGTGCAATACCGCACGTATCTGGTCGGACCTTGCCATATCTCCATACGGCCTCTACAACCTTTCGCCCGAAAGCTGAGTAACTGAATGTGGGGGACTCTAAAGACTCATCAACACCTTGGTTGTGGATTTAACCACTAGCACGTTAGAGGTATAAGCCAATACGTAACGGGCTACCAGGTATTGACTAAAAGGGACGTCTGTGAGCGAACTCAGCCTGACAACCCTACTGAGCCTGTCAGTGACAATATCCGTACAGTCCGGTCCGTTCGTCTATGAGCATCGCATGGCGGGCCTAGGGGGTTGGTAAAAGTCAGACCCCCAAAAGCGGTACAAGTCGTGTCGGAGTGTAGCCCAGAACACCCTGAGATACTACTGGAATACCTACCAGTAAATCTCCTTGCCTCGGCCGAGGGCTTCGTGTAATGGCTCTCCTAGACACAGCACGACCTCACCCCCAATACCGGGAGAGACGAACCCCTGAAGATACGCTCACTGCCTCCATGTGGCTCGGGACTGTACCCAACTAAAACCTGTTTGCACGACTCCTTTGAGCCGTGGTAGGGTAGTAATCAAAGTACAGTGGGAACTCACACAAGACAAATGACGATCCCCAGGTCGATGAACTAACCTGTACACATGTCACCAGGGAACTGCCATCTGACATCTGGTATATGACCAACTAGCATGTTCCCGGCGAGTCCTGTCCGGTGTACTCATAACCCAATGAGCACCTGTATACATCTTAGGTGATCCAACTGACATCAGTGGCTTGTGAGACCGGCCACCGCCCCTCGTCGGGGTCTCGACTGTATACACTAGTCTACTATGGAGTATCGATGCCCTGTCTCGAAACTCTCACGACTAGGGACCATTTAAGGATATGCTTATAGACCCCAGATCCCACTTATATGATCGCCCTCATACTGCTGGTGGTCAAGCAAGAATCCTAGGGGCTCTACCAACGTGTAATAGCGACTTGTCAGGTCACTTAAAGCAGTACACGATGATAAAGGTAAACCAGATAGCATACTATCATCTCGAGTAAGACTGTCCTACTGGGATAGGTCCTCCATCAATCATTGTAATCACGTACCTGTGACCTAATAATTGACTCTGAGGGCACTATCTCCAACAATCTCCCACTTGCACTCAAGGCTAATTATTGCGATGTCGCATACTCACAGCCCGTGTGATACCGAACACCCAACTCCTCTACTAGTCAGTCTCACAAAGCTCGTTTGCGAAACTATTGCGTTCGAGGAATAGCCTCAGTGAGTGGATCCGCTTTGTTGTTTCTTTCTATGTCTCTCTATATCTCTAGTTCGCGGAGAAAGCCATCTCCCGAAAAGAGCAATAACTGTCTTAGAATGTGTCTGGATGTCTGATGGGACATAGCTCATAAATGAACTCCAAATCCAAACTTCTTAGACTGTATCGTCAACTGAACTCAATCAGTATCCTGCGCCATGCCACCCTCAGTATTGCCTTGGATCACCTGTCCAAAATACTGCCCTTCGTTAGAAGGAAAACTATAACTCTGACAACCTCCTTGTCGTCCATGTCACCTTGGAAGCCTGGATTGATAACTGTTTCCCGAATGAGGCTGTCGTTATCATATCCCTAGAACATCCACTTATGTTCTAAAACTGCTTCCGACTGTTTCTCCAGGATTGGATTAATGTCAACTTATTGCATCTAGTGCAAGAACAACATCTGGTGTGGTACTTGACATCTCATGATTGACTCAATTGCCTGAGCAAGTGATCTGCCAATCATGCACATCCCTCTCCCCTTTAGTCTGTAAGACACCTTTAGAGAGGGTGACTCCATCTTCTGCAGGTACACTACCGTGCATGGAGTGGTCCATTCTAAATACCCTTAGAATGCTGTCTAAGTACCCTGATTGGGAAACCACCCAAATCTAGATCTAATACCATTGATCCAGTAACCAGTATGTCTGATATAATGTCCAAGTCCTGTGTGGAGAAACCACTGTGTGACGACCAAAGTATAACCGATCGTAGTATAGTAGTTTCCTTTCCTACTTTGTGTATGTCATCCAAATACCAGGATATCACACCCTACTACCTTTTCAGCAGATCCATCCCCTATTCTGATGAAGTCAAACCTATGACTGTCACGTCAGAAATAGATGATCTATCTCCGCTACATCTGCTTTAGTCTATAAATAGACATAAGCTACCTGTCCACCAATGCTTCCGCTGCTCCCACTGACTACGACAACCCTCTGGCAGAGTCATATAGACGTACACTTCTAAAACTAGTTTAGAACGACGCTATACTCATCCTCCCACCGGGTCTCGCAGCCTGGAACAACAGCAATGGTAATTGTGGGTAAACAAGAACTTCCCTGTCACCGTCCTTGAGGCTACCGTAGTACCTCTCGGGTGGCTGAAGTTACCCACCTTATCTGTGGAGTGGCCAATGGAATGTCAATCCAGATTGAATCTTTAGGTTCCTTATCAAATCTTCAGTAATCGTTTGTGGTTCTGGAATCACTTCCAGTTCTACCATACTCCCACTACTGTTTTCTGAAAAAATCCATTTTTTAATAAAACTGTGGCTAGTCTAGAACAATATTGCTATTGTTCATCCAGATGGTAGAAAGTCAGCCCGCGTCATAGCCTGGGTCAACCCACAAACAGCCATTACAGAAACGTGCCTTGAGTTGTCCAGTGTCTGGTTTTAAGCATAAGCCGGACAACTCCCCGTACCTTAACATCGTTAAGATACGAACTGTTCTATATCCCATATAGGACCAGAGGCACTGATTTAATTGAACCAGATCCAAATCATGCAACTGTCTCCAGTGCATGTCAACTAAATGGAAGGAGGCGGATCAGCGTTACTCAACTTAGGAATGCTTCCAATTATGAGTAACCTGAAAGAGAAGCAATTTCTCTTAAATCATTACTATCAACTGAATACCGTACACAAGTATCTACATTTTCGATCTCTTTGAAGAATCTCGATACTTGCTATACTTGGTTCTCTACTGTATTCAAATACCTATAACTTCTCCAAATTTGGACCCTGTGTTTCCACGAAACACTTGTCTAAAAACTAGAGAATTCATAAGTAAACCGAATATAGTACGAGAACCAACCCCTCTGTCCTGATGGACCCTGGACAACATACAATACTCTGTATAAGTCCCTTGAGTCTGATAACTCATTCACTGTGTGTCGTAGGTTGAAAACTGTACTTATGGTTAAGAAGAATTACACCGCTGTTTAATGCTCCTTACCTAACCATCCACTGATATAGGTAAATGTCGTAGACATAATTTCAGAAAGGTATATCTCACTCTATGAAAATAGACGTACAGATATATCAATTTGAAATTGGTGCATAACTGCGGATATTCAAAACCAAATATTTGCCGACCGGCAAACAGCCCAGGTGATTTCCTCAAATATCACCGATTACAACGAATCCCGATATAATGAGGATGATCACCCAATTCCCAATAACTTACTCCCACTCATCATCTGTAAAACCATACAGATGTGAGAATCGTACCTGGTAAATACATACCCTGGAGTAAGTATCTAATCGGGAAATCAGTTTTCCTTTAACAGTACACAGTGAGACTGAAACATTGAAATGTTCCGATGGGGTATCCTGGTATTCCTAGTAATGCCTCTTCCAGATTCACGACTGTAACCATATAATTCTTTGCCACCTCTCCAAATCCCTTCATATGTCTTTAGTCTTTACCTTCTGCACACCCCTTTAGGCCAAATGGTTTTCTTCCTTCCCTACTGTTCGGCACCAGCCTATGGTTTGGAAGAAGACTATCCAATAAGCATAATGGGTGTACTGTCCTAATCCTAGGAACACTCGCAATGAGAGAGGGTGAAGATAAAAGACAACCGAATAAACCTTATTCCTATTTCTCCTGGATCAGAATCCATCCCCGAACTGGAACAAGTTCCATTCGAGTTCGTATATAACCATACGATGGAGTATCCAAATAAACTGTGGATCTTCGTAGTGATACGGAGTGTCCTGGAGAAATACAAAGGTGATGTGGGAGTGGTAACGAAATATTTGGTTTGGTCGTGAATATCTGTTGCAATTTACTTTGCCCTCTTACTAATCCCTTGCTTTGTCTTAACTTAATACCTTCTGCACACCATCGTTATGCTAATTGGCTTTCTTCATTCCCTACCGGTCGGCACCAGCCTAAGGTTTGGAAGAAGACAATCCAATTTGCGTAATAGGTGTACTACCCCTAAACCAAGGAGTACTCGTAACCTGAGAGAGGGTAAAAGGAAAAGACAACTGAATAATCCTATCCGTTTTCTCCAGAACCTGAAACCATCCTCGAATAAATTCTTTCGAGTTCGTATATAACCATACGATGGTTTTGTCCAATGGAAGTGGACGTTCGTAGTAATACGGGGTGTCCTGAGAAAAGGGTAAAAGTAGGAGTGGCAATGAGGTTCGCAACTCTGACAATCCAAAAGCCAGTGTTAAAGAAGGTTCGGTCAACTTGGTCACTGAGTCAAAGTCTTAGGGTCGGGTCAATGGTCGCTGCCAAAGAGAGAGAGAAAAGAAACACTCAGCGTGCACTCTAACCTAGATCAGAATGGTTACCAATTTATCTAATCTGGAATCCTCCCACTGTACCTCAAATTCTCCTCCAAACCTGAAAGAAGAATTAGTCGGGGTCACCCGAGGAGTAAACTAACTCATCAGTGGGAATCGGGATCCAACTATCATCGCACGATAACGTGACGGAATCCGCTCACATCATCATACTCCAGATGGTATGCGCATATCTGGCAAGTTTCAGTTCTTTTGAAACTCCCGATGTGATTTCTGCCCCATGCTCTTATGACCTTGGCGTGAGGTCAAAATATCATAAGTCACATGTCAAGTTCTGCCCGTCATTATCCAGGTTAATCTGAACCCACCCGTACATACCCTTGACGTAGGCCAAAATAGTAGTACGACTGTCCCAAACCAACGCATCTATCTATGCAACAGATAAATACCCGGCAGCTACCAATCACTATGCCTTGGCGTGAGGTCAAAATACATAGCTTGAATACTACCGAATATTTAACTGAAATGACGGAGGGCTACGAATGGTTTCTGGCGAAAACCTTTAACGTAATGAACTTGATATCGTTGAAGGAACGGATAGCTTTTTAGAAATATAGTGACGACAACTTCCGCTAAAGAGGTCACTCCCGGTGAAGGGATCTCGGCTCTTTCCCCGTAAAATGGGGTGCAGGATATTCCAACTGAATACCACGGTGCAAAGAAAAAGTAATCGGCTATAGTGAAGTTAATGCCCTGACGTAAACTTTTTGTCCAAGGGGTCACTCCCGGTGAAGGGATCTCGGCCCTTGCCTCGTCGGCTGAGGAGCAGGATATTCCAACTGAATACCACGATGCCAAACAAAAGTGAACGTCCTTGCAATAACAGCTTTTTGAAAAGTGTTCCAACAACATCAGATTAGGTTTGTTTTAACTTGCATTGATCCGAATCAATGCAGTCCCATCAATTGATCACACCACAAAGAACGAAAATATACTGATGTACGTATATGCCATCCGCATTCGCCACTGGGTCCCGTCATTACCCGTTAGGTTAGCTAACTAATGACAGAGCGGGGACTGGACTAGCGTGGATGCAAAACATATACAACATCTACTAATATATATACCAATATATTGTATTCGCTCAAGGCGTGAATAAAATGCAACATCACAGATATGTACAGCATCACAGAAACAATACAGATATCTGGGATCCCCGGGTTTCACAGAGCCACTGCTGAAACCCGACGTTCCCCTGGTCGTGTGGATAGCCTGTGCAATGAAATCCTAGACCCCTACGGGCGCGGCAAGTTACCCGCCAAAACCTGAAGCGAGGCAGCCCCCTTCAGCAACGTGAATGGACCACCCAGCACTTCACGGAATCCGGTAACTTGGGCACCCCTCCTGGGTCAACCTGTACCCCCTACGAGTGCGGTGAATAGCCCGCCAATCCTAGAGTGAAGCCCCCTCCGTCTCAATGCCATGAGATGCGGGCTTGTTGCCCTCCAGAACCCGGCTATCCGTGCACCCCTCCGCGGGGCAATCCTAGTACAGAAAGTAAAATATACATACACCGGGTACATCGACCGCAACCAGGTCGTGCCCCAAAATAATAATACAAACAGGCAGTGACGGCAGTCCACATGTCGGACGCTCGCCCCGCAATATCAAATGTACATAATACAACAAAACTGTACTAGCATTGCATCCAGGCTATCCCCACGACCGATCCGCAACATCACAGCAAAAACAAAATATCAACGTGAAAGTCACGTTCGCAAATCCGTCTAACCGGGCTATAGCAGTTAGACCGGATTTACCGATCAAGTGACATTCACGGTCGCAGATATAATGTAAATACTGTGAAAAATGTGTTTAAAATATCCGATCGATCAAAAATTATCAAGTGGGCCCCCAATCAAAACTGTAGCACTCACAGAAAACCTAGGGCCAATTTTAATATTCCAAAACCCATATTTTAAGCCCAGAAAGCCTCTGAAAAAAAATTGGTGAAGTGATCTCCACAGTGTGCGGCGGAAGAGCGACGGAAAGGGGGTATTTGCGGCGGTTCCGCGCTCCCACTGTGGATTCACTTCATCGAATTTTTACAGAGCTCTTAGATATTCAAGTGCATCAATATTTTACAACCTGAAAAATTTTTCGACACCAAATATTTCCAACAGAAAACTGATGCTAACAAAAATGTAGTTTTGGAACATTCGATCGATCGAAACAGAAAAACACACTACACCAAGCTAGACTAAGTTAATGGCGAGGCTCTGATACCACTGTAAGTGCACGGCGGCGCCCCGGCCGTCAATCCGACGGCCAAATGCGGAAGCGGTGATAAACTTAAATTTTCTTGAAGTGGCAAACCGCCGCGCACTAACACCCGGATCGAACCACTAACTAGTCCTAGCTAACAACAAGAAAGGGAATAGAGATATACCGACGATCTAAGTCCTCCGGTCTTCTCATCATCGTCCCGATCTCTTGCGGAATGTCCCGTCTCCTCCTCGTCGCCGGAAGTGCACCACATCGCCTACTTCTTTTACGGGCTCCCACCTCAATGCCGAGGCAACTCGGGCACGAAGCCGGCTACTCGACGTGCCCAAGGTTCGTTGTAGAATATCTAGAGAAGAAGTCTCATTTGGGGTTTTAGAGCTTTGCCATTTTGGTGGAAGAAAAGAGAGCAACTTTTGGAAATGAACTAGAGGGCTTTTTCTAGCAAACATGAGAAACCAAAATGCCACACCAAAAAAATGAATCAATTCCCATCCTTTATGGAATGGCCGCCCCCCCCCTTTTGGTGTGATTGGAGAGAGAGTGCAAAGACAAGGGGATGGGTGGAAAGTGAGTGATGATGAAAGAAAAACAAATGATCACAAGGAAATCCACACTCCATCAACAACATCAACTCAACAAAGTCAAGCCATCATGATAGCTAGAAGTCAAGGTCAATGAGAGACTATCATGATACAACAATAAGCAAATGCCCCTTCCACAAATACTTATTTGCAACAATGCAAATAAGCCCTTCTCCACCAATCTTCGGCCAATGAACGGAACAATGGAAATCGGCCGAAACGGAAAGCAAACTGGCAACTCCAGAAAACTGGTCCCGTAATAAATTACAGGAAAACCCCGATACTGTGCATACACACCCGCATTTGTATTCCGACCGAAATACAAATGCAATGAGACAAAATCTACACTGTACTATACTAGAATCCGGCTTATACCAAAGCCGGCTAGTAATATCCGTTCGATCCTGATCCGTGCAATACCGCACGTATCTGATCGAACCCTGCCATATATCCATACGGCCTGTAGTACAAACTGTCCGATCCCGATCCGTGCAATACCGCACGTATCTGGTCGGACCTTGCCATATCTCCATACGGCCTCTACAACCTTTCGCCCGAAAGCTGAGTAACTGAATGTGGGGGACTTTAAAGACTCATCAACACCTTGGTTGTGGATTTAACCACTAGCACGTTAGAGGTATAAGCCAATACGTAACGGGCTACCAGGTATTGACTAAAAGGGACGTCTGTGAGCGAACTCAGCCTGACAACCCTACTGAGCCTGTCAGTGACAATATCCGTACAGTCCGGTCCGTTCTTCTATGAGCATCGCATGGCGGGCCTAGGGGGTTGGTAAAAGTCAGACCCCCAAAAGCGGTACAAGTCGTGTCGGAGTGTAGCCCAGAACACCCTGAGATACTACTGGAATACCTACCAGTAAATCTCCTTGCCTCGGCCGAGGGCTTCGTGTAATGGCTCTCCTAGACACAGCACGACCTCACCCCCAATACCGGGAGAGACGAACCCCTGAAGATACGCTCACTGCCTCCATGTGGCTCGGGACTGTACCCAACTAAAACCTGTTTGCACGACTCCTTTGAGCCGTGGTAGGGTAGTAATCAAAGTACAGTGGGAACTCACACAAGACAAATGACGATCCCCAGGTCGATGAACTAACCTGTACACATGTCACCAGGGAACTGCCATCTGACGTCTGGTATATGACCAACTAGCATGTTCCCGGCGAGTCCTGTCCGGTGTACTCATAACCCAATGAGCACCTGTATACATCTTAGGTGATCCAACTGACATCAGTGGCTTATGAGACCGGCCACCGCCCCTCGTCGGGGTCTCGACTGGATACACTAGTCTACTATAGAGTATCGATGCCCTGTCTCGAAACTCTCACGACTAGGGACCATTTAAGGATATGCTTATAGACCCCAGCTCCCACTTATATGATCGCCCTCATACTACTGGTGGTCAAGCAAGAATCCTAGGGGCTCTACCAACGTGTAATAGCGACTTGTCAGGTCACTTAAAGCAGTACACGATGATAAAGGTAAACCAGATAGCATACTATCATCTCGAGTAAGACTGTCCTACTGGGATAGGTCCTCCATCAATCATTGCAATCACGTACCTGTGACCTAATAATTGACTCTGAGGGCACTATCTCCAACAGTATGTGGTCTTGTAGTATGTGCAACTATTACAAATTGTTTGTGTAGAAAAATCTGGTATCACTTGCTTGTTTTCTAGTGTTTCATTTACGCACGTTGAGTTATCCGATACGGTTCGTGTTCTGTGTAGCTGTTGCTCTGAGTTTGCTTCGTTGTGTCGCTATGCATGTTAGCCACTAGACGAACACTTGAGAGTTTGTTTAGAGTTGTCGCGTCGGTCAAACGTAGTTTGCACGTGTTATTGGACGTTTGCTAATATACATAGTTGTTATATTGTTTTATGTTTTAGGTTCGCAGGCGGGGACTTCGAATGTTGCGAAGAAGGGGAAACAGGAGGTTGGCTTTACTTAGCCAGGAGCGTTGGTGAGTAGATTTAATATCTACAGGAGAATCGCCCGCATGGCGTTATGCGTCTGGGCTAGATTAAATGATATGACTATTGGTTAAAAGTATATGGATATTGATTGTGCATGTATACCTTTGTTGCATATCTCATTTCCTATTGTGTATGGACTTAGTACTAATGAGACACAACACCATTATTGACAATTCATATTTCACGAGCACTAATTGTACGCTACACACACACCGTCGATAATTGCCATGACACGCACAACACCTATACATATGTGATATTTTATTGTTTAGGGATATAGAGACATGATCCTTATTTTCCTTCGTGCACATGACATATAGCATACTTGTATACCTACATGCTTACACATATGCCTTGACATGCTTACATGCTAGTTACCCATATACCTATATTGGTATATACACATATGAGACATAGCTACATGTACATCTTGCATACATACTTACACTTATACCTGGAGGGTATTACATCATTACTGATAGGTAGATACATATACCTTACTATACCTACATGTTTACACATATATCTGGCTATAGCTACATGTTTACCTTTATTTGATATTATATGGACTTGGGGAAATTAGGAACCGCATGATATATATATATTAACTTGTTGCGGTTAAATAGCGGCTTTTCCTTTATAAGCTCACATTTCAGTTTTATGTTGCATATATTATATTCATGGATTTTCGCATTGAGATATGGATTTTCATGATGTTTTCTGGATTTGAGGACCGTGGTAGTTTCATGAAATTATGCATTATTTGAAAAACCCGGTTTCTCTTGATATGATATTTCAGCAGCCACCATGAGATTTCTCGGTTCTGATATATACCCCAAGCGAGGAGGCGTCGTGGGCCGTGTGCGGGTACATGGTGGGGCCTGGAGGTACCCCTGGGCAAGAAAGGTATGTCAATGGACCACGCCGATGAGCCTGACAGGGGAATCATACCTACCGGTGACAAGATTTAGACTCAACGGTTATCGTGGGGATACCGACCGGAGTTATGTACGTATGGATACATCGAATTGCGAGGGTCGAAGCTGGGCACTCGGGTTTTCGAGATAGCATATGATACGTACCTATCAGGGCCAGTCGTGGTGACAGCACCTGATAGATCAATATTTATGTGTCGATGCTAGACACTTATTTTCATGATATTCTTACTCCTAAGTATATATAACAGTGGAATGGGACGCTATTATATATGCATATATATATATATATATATATATATATATATTAGTGGAATGGGATGCTAATATATATGTATGCATATCTGATTTATATACATCATCATAATGATTCATGCAAATATACTTATTCATTTCATGAGACTTACTTGACATTAGATACAGGATATATGAGATTTACTTGATATTGGACACTCAGGATATATGAGACTTACAGGATATGAGAGCCAATTTAGGGGCTGATTTGAGGAAATTGGGATTTGGATTGTCTTGATGGACTTTGGTCCTGCCACGAGGTCAGAATTCCGTGAGGATGACATGTTTTATCGCATACTCCGCATTTATTTTATATGCATTGCTTCATATATTAGTAGTACCTGATAGAGTACATTTCATGACTATTGCATACATATTGCCATTTATTGCTATCCGCTTGCATATGCTAGATTCGCGCAGTACGTGCATACTTGCAATTACTTGCATATGTTATTTACTATTCACGAGTTGGCAACTTACCCCCGTTGTGCCACAGTGTTTTGCAGGTAGTCCCTCTGGGCAGTCGAGGCAGGGCTTTTCATCTATCGTATCATCTTTTGCAGCGGATACCGCTGCGGCTGACTGTGTACAGTTTTGCTATAGGTGGGTTTTGCGGTTATCCGATATTGCTCAGTGTATATTCTTTGTACCATGTACTCTCCATCTACCACTTTCATTTATGACTTAGAGACTTGATGTGAGGACGATATTGTATTTTATTTTGTGACTTGGAGGTCTTTTATGCAGTTTTACTTATATCGTCTTTTATTTGTTCGCTACGGCGTCGTATATCTGTTGTGGTGGTTGTTTTTTGCCTTTGGGTGTGTATTTGCTCCCGTTTGGGGATGCTTTACATATATCTTTGTTGTACCCCTTTTTGGGGCTGGTTTTACAAAGGAGGTGCTGCCAAAATTTTAAAGAAAATAAAGTTAGACTTTAAAGAATTTGGTTTAAGATTTCAAAAGTTTTAAAATTGTTATTATCACTTACTACTTTTGATGGTTTAGATTGCTGGGTTTTCGGCTTGCTTAAATTGCGTTACGCTTGTAGACGTTGCGTAGTTTAAGGGCCGTCACGTGCCAATTTTGGGTCGTGACAATTTCGAGTGTCGATATTGGACACTCATGTTCCATGATATTGAGTTGTGTCATTGATGGATACGTGGATGTTATCCTCATATATTACAGGCATATGATGTCGGATGTTTAATTATATATGCTATAGGCATTGACTGGATTGTTGACATATATTCATTTGTGGTCACCCTATATATCATAGTATTACCTTCATGATATAGTGATATCATAGTATTACTTTCAGGATATAGTGACCTAGGAAATCGTTGTTTTATTCGATTTCTACTTATTGATGTTTTCTACTCATGAGTTGGCAACTCACCCCCGTTGTGCCACAGTTCTTACAGATTTGATCGCTTGGGATCAGTTGCGGTATTTCCGGCACACAGCTTCATCCAGGGTATTTGCTTTGGTAGGTGGGACACATGTTGGACCGTGCCCACTCTCGTACTGTTATATTCTATTGTATCTAGATAAACTCTATTGTTGGATATATGTATGCCCTAGAGGCCATTATGTGATAGTGGATGTATCTATACATGTATATATATTCAATATGCATTCTTGCTCGACATGATAGTATGCTATCTGGTTCTTCTTTATCTGACATGATGATCTGATCATGCTTTTATTCATTCATACATGCTGATAAAGCCCTGAGGATATCGGCTTGACTACTCTGATTATGATGGAGATCATACTAGTGGGACATCTGTAGTCTATAAGCATATCCTAGAAAGTCCCTAGTCGTAGGTATATCAAGACGGGGCATTGATATACCAGTGTAGACTAGCGTATATGATACTAGACCCATACGATGGGCGATGGATGTTCCCACATTCATCGATGTTTGACATCAAGATCATATACGGGTGCTCAGTGCTGACTGAGTACACTGGACGGACTCACCGAGAACTCCTATATGGAATTATATCTATCGTCGGATAGCAGTTCTCAGGTGACACTGGTACAGGTTAGTCTGTAGACCCGAGATCGTCATGGAGTCTTGTGTGTTCTCCCACTGTACTTTGATTGCCACCCTACCACGGCTCTACTGAGTCGTGCAAACATGTGGCCGTTGGGTACAGTCCCGAGACACACGAAGGCAATGAGCGATAGGAGGGGTTTCGTCTCTCCCGGTATTGGGAGTTGATGCTGTACTGTGCCCGACTGGTTATATCAGTAAGTCCCTGGCCAGGGCTGCTGAGATTTGCTGATAAGTGTTATCAGTAGTTTCTCGATCTGTTATAGACCATTCACTGGCACGACTTATTGAGTTATTAGGGTCGACGTGACCATCCCTAGGCTCAATATGCAGCATATCTGACGAAGAGACCGGACTGTACGGTAGTGTTGCCGGTTGGCTCGACAGGAGTTGTAGCAGGTTCACTTGTTTTCTTCTGATCGCTCAATACCCGGGTGGCCGTTACGTTTAGCTGACCGCTTGCGGTTTGGGGGTACCTGATATGATCATCACCCTCTGCCGGCGTATTGACGAGTCTTAGAGTCCCACAAAGGAGTTACCCAGTCCAGGCGAAACGTTGTGGTGCGCGTATGCAATATGCGCATGCACCCGATTAAAATGTGCGTATTTGATACCGAACATTGATCGGGCGGCCTGCTTTTGGTTGGGTCATATGAGATATGACCGGATTGATAAATCAAGTGTTGATTTATCATCTAACCATTAGTTTTCTCACTTGAAAACTTTCTAGTATTTGATGGATGTATGCATGCATGTATGATTTTCTTCTTTCTTTCTAGTTTCATGCACATATGGATGTGCATAGATACATACATACATACATACACCCATCTATCGTGGTTGTTAACACATGGAAATGGTGGCAATACAAGACTCACACCATGGATTAAGTTATGGATTTTTATTTGATTTTGTATTTAAAACAAAATTGAAAAGAAAAGGATAATTCTTTCTAGCTTCTACATTCTTCTTTTAACCTAACCAAGCTCACCTACCTTTAACCTTGAGTTATCCTTCTCTTTATGATTTAAAACTCAAGTTAAATAAACTCTCCATCACTTAACCATGGTTGGATGCAAGAAGGAATAAAATATAAAAGGATATATTTCATTTCTTTTTCAAGGGTCATCTTTTATCTTTTACTCTTGCTAAAAAGAAAAGCTACCATCTTCATCCTCCTTCACCATTTGCTCTCTAGTTTTTTCTAGTGAGTAAAACACACTTAAAGAAAGGTTTTTGAAGTGAGATTCTAAACTACAATATCATTCTACATAAGTTTAGCCAACTTGTTTAGAGTGTTCTCTTCGATTCTCGAAGTTGCGAGCTTGGACGGGGAACTCCGGGTGGATCGTCGTGGACGTGAGAGGACTTCAAGAGGACCTTCTTCTAACTCCCAAGACACCAAGGAGTCCAGCGAAAGGGAGCTACAAAGGTTGTAGTCTCGAAACCCTAGTTTTGTTCGCTTTAAAGTTTCATAACCCTAATTTTCTAGGATCGATTCCTTTGCATGCTTGTTTAGCACCATCAAAATTTAAACTTTGGGACATGTGATGCTTCAAAACTCATTATAGGGCGCTAGACAAACCTTACATTGGTATCAGAGCCGACCTAGAACATTAGGCGACCTTTTTACGAAGTTAAAACTCCGATCGAACCGAAATACGGCATTTTAGAGTGCTCTCTGGAAATTTTCAAAAATTTGACATTTTTCAGAATTAAAAATATGTAAAAAATTCAGCAGGTAAAAATAAGGATTACGGTACAAAAATTATTCAATGAACAGTAATTGTTGCCGCGTAAACGCGGCCTAAGCTTGCTTAGGCCGCGGTTCCGCGGCCGTATACATTAATTCATGGATAATTTTTTTACAGTAATTCTGGAATCTGCTTGTACATTTTTTAGGGTATTTTTAATCTGTATTTAGTTTTGAAAAATTCTGGAGATGGTTTTGGACTTGTCGATTCGATCGGAATTTTGATTTCGTGGCTTTTCCGGGTAAATTAGAAAGTATTGAAGTGTTTGAACGAGTATCATTTGCTCACTGTTCACGGGGTTTAAATACTTTGGAAATACGTGCAAGTCTTTTTGTGGTGGTCCCTCTAGAAGACAACAAACCTTAACTCGATTATGTGACCGTCTTGAACTGCCCTTTGAACCTTAGGGTTTGGGGCAGTACGGCGTGCCACATGTGAGGCGTTGGCTTGACCCTTCTATGGCTGGACCGCTACTACTGTGTCACACTCCAGATTTTTGAACCCTGCTCAAGTGTTGAGCTTTAGTGAATCTTGAGTACTTGATCGTTCGTTCGAAAAACTTTAATACTGTCTGTTTATCTGGAATGTGATACAATATGTGGAATTCATATAGTTTAGGTATGAAATACGAAATATGTGATATTTCGGATTTATGATGTCTAAAGAGAATGTGGATTCCAAATATTGTAGTTTTACACTTTCTTTTCTGTGACCGTAAGTGTAGTATGTACGATATCGCCGGTTTCGTTGCTATACATCAACGACAATTGGGATATGCATACTTACTTACGTTGATGATATGAGATATTATGTGTTGCTGAGATATGATGTGCAGGATTGTCGTGATTGAATAGCCGGGGGGTATTATGTGATATGAGAGTTTTATATTTTCATTCATGTAATTTCAAATGTAATGTAATATTCTTTTATTTGGGGCACTTCCGGGTTGAGGTTGTGTCACAAGTGTTATATATTATTTACTTTTCCGCATTAGGATGGACCCAAGGAGGGGAGCACAGGTGACCGGGTTCTGGGGTTCAGTAGGAGGCCATCTCGAGGAGTCGAGACCGGGTCTCCTAAACTCCAGAATTGGTAGGGTCACTTGCCGCTCTCGTAGGGGTCCAGGGTGTGGGCTTGGCTATTCATCGCGACTGTGGAATCCATATTTTCTATTCTGGCTAAATACTAAATACGGACGTTCTAGTATATCCCACTTTATATCTATGTTTCTGCTGCCTATGTTCTGTGACATCTGAGATGAATGACATATTATATATATGATATATAGTAGACGTTGCTTATGTTTTACACCCGCACTAGTCCCGTCCCGGTATGCCGTTAGTTAAGTAACCTAACGGTGTATAACGGAACATTGCGGCGAATGCGGATGGCATAAGCGTACGTGTTATTTTCGTTTCTTTTCTGTGATTGGCTTAAGGACTTAAATGATGGGATTACATTAATGTGATTAATGTAAAGAAAATTAACCTAAAAAAAGATGATGTAGAATCGGATTTAAAAACCACTCGGCTATTTATGAAAAAGCTATATTTCAAAACTGCGGAGCTTAAGCCACTCCTTTTGAAAACCATTTGATTCTACAACGATATCAAGCTCAAAGCGTTAAAGATTTTCTTAAAAATCATCCGCAACCCTCCGTCATTTTAGGAAGTAGAGTACTTAGTATTCGTGCTACGTTTGTTGACCTTAGCCAAGGCGTAGTGTACGGTAGCTAAGTGATGTCTTCCTACAAATGCATATGATGCAGATTAATTAGGACGGGCATATGACTTTGTTGACCTTAGCCAAGGGTCATGTAAACGGGTCTAATTAATCAAGAAATGACGGGTTGAGCTTGACTAGTACTCGTGATTTGTTGACCTTAGCCAAGGTCACGAGTATTAGGGGTAAAAACCACATCGGGAATTTCAATAGTTGAAATTTGCAATAAGATTGCATACCTTCCATGTGATGGTTGGATCTCGATCCCACTGTGGGCAATAGTTGCTCCTCGGAGAGTTTTACAGTTTACAATTAGCTAACTCATTAGGTGTCTAGAAAGGTGTTAACGGGGCTCCGCCTCTGGGAAAACGAGGTTTACTTTAATTAGGTCCGTGCGAAAGCACGGGGAACCTCCCTCAAGTACCGACACTGGCCTGGCTGAACGGTTAGCGAAGTTGTAGACTGTAATTAATCCTGGCTAGTTTTTCTTTTTAAGGTTTGAAAGAAAAACTCGATAAAAGCAGTGGGAAACATCGATTAGACAAGATAATAACCAATCTGATCTATGCAAGAGCTTTCGCTGAGTGTATTCTTTTCTCTCTCTTAATGGCAGATACCCATGACTGGACTGAAGCTTTTACTAGATAAAAACAAACTGAATGGGACCAACTATAAAGACTGGCTGAGGAATCTGAAAATCGCCTTGACTTATGATAAAGTATCATATGTCCTCACGGCTTCAGCCCCGCCCGTCCCAGGTCCAAAATCCTCAGTTGCGGACATTGAAGTCCGCAAGACATGGGACGCTGACTGTGCCACGGCAAAATGCCTCGCGCTTGCATCGATGGATAACACACATCAAAAGCAGCACGAGGATATGGACATTCACGGTATATTGCTCCATACAAAGGAGTTGTATGGAGAGCAATCCCGCGTATTACGATACGAAGCATCAAAAAATTGTTTCAGATGCGAATGGCCCCTGGCACACCAGTAGGAGACCATGTTCTGAAGATGATAGCTCTTATAGAAGAGCTTGAGGACCTTAGATGGACGATGGACAATGAACAATATATAGATATTATTCTGCAGTCCCTTCCCTCCACCTTTGCTCAGTTCATAGTGAACTTCAACATGCATGGCATGGAGAAGGAACTCCCTGAACTCCTTAACATGTTAAGGAGTGCAGAGAGCACTATGAAGTCAGCAAGAACTCCCGTTATGACTGTTGGACAATCTTCTTCTTCTCGTCCGAAAGCTAAGGCCAAGGGAAAGAAAAAGAAGAAGCCCACCAATCCTAAAGGTGGAGTTAAAAAGGTGAAGGGAAAGGAAAAGTCCAAGGCTGGAGACTCGGGGAAGGGCGAATGTTTTCATTGTCACAAGACAGGACATTGGAAGCGCAACTGCAAAGAGTACTTAAATCTCAAGAAGAAGCATGGGGATGCTTCTGCTTCAGGTGCGTTTGTGACAGAAAACTGTTTTTCAATAAACTCTGCTTCCTGGGTATTAGATACCGGTTCAGGTTCTCACATTTGCAATTCTATGCAGGGGCTGAGAAATAGCAAGGTTTTGAAGACAGGTGACCATACTCTCCGCGTTGGAAATGGTTCCAATGTACATACAGTCGCAGTGGGAGAGTATCACTAGGGGTTGCCATCTGGATGTATTTTGGTTTTAAATCTATGTTATTTTGTACCAAGTATGCTATGTAATATAATATCCGTTTCTTTGTTGGACAATGAAGGATATAATTTTGTATTGCAGAACAATGTTATGAACATTCACCTGAATCAAATGTTGGTTGGGTATGGTACGCTTAATAACGGAATATATGTCCTAAATCAACACACAGTTTTCAGTATACAACACACTAATAAAAGAAAACTTTCAGAATTTAATGAAGCTTTTCTTTGGCACTGTAGACTTGGTCATATTAACGAAACAAGACTAAACAAGTTACACAAAGATGGATATTTAAACTCTTTTGAATATAAATCTTATGCAACTTGCCAGTCTTGTATCAAGGGTAAAATGACCAAAACTCCGTTTACCGGACACGGAGAAAGAGCTACTCAGCTCCTAGGCCTCATACATAGTGATGTATGTGGGCCAATGTCTATACAGGCTAGAGGAGGTTTTTCATACTTCTTTACATTCACTGACGATTTCTCAAGATTCGGTCATGTATTTTTATTAAAGCACAAGTCCGAAGCTTTCGAGAAATTCATTGAATATAAACAAGAAGTAGAAAAACAAACCGGCTTGAGTATCAAGATGCTTCGATCAGATCGAGGTGGTGAGTATCTCTGTACAGAATTTGCAAACTTCCTAAAAGAGAATGGGATTCTCTCTCAGCTCACTCTCCCTTACACACCACAGCACAATGGTGTGTCAGAACGACGGAATAGGACCCTATTAGATATGGTCCGGTCCATGATGAGTGACGCTGAGTTACCCGTCTCGTTTTGGGGGCATGCATTGGAGACTGCAGCATTTCTGCTAAACAGGGTTCCAACCAAAACCGTATCTACCACGCCATATGAGATATGGCATGGGAAGAGACCATCTCTTAAGAGAATTAAAATTTGGGGTTGCCCGGCCTATGTTAAAAAGCAGAATTCGGACAAACTCGAGACACGGTCAGTCATGTGTAACTTTGTGGGATATCCAAAGAATTCTTATGGATATCTATTCTACCACAAAGAGGAACAAAAAGTGTTTGTTTCTCAACATGCCACATTCCTGGAAAAAGAGTTTTTCACAGATAGAGATGATGGCAAAGTGGTGGATCTAGAAGAGGTTCTAGAGACACAAACTACAAATGACGATTTGGTTGAACCAGCTGTTGCAACAGAAACTGAAGAACCTCGGCCACTCCGTAGGTCTGGTAGGACTTCTCGCCCACCGGAGAGGTACTACGGTTTCCTCATTGATGGTGACAGAGAAGACTGTATCATGGATGATGATGATCCTACCAGTTTTCAGCAAGCTATCACGAGTAGAGACTCTGTGAAGTGGCTGGATGCCATGAGATCCGAAATGGAGTCTATATATACCAACAAAGTATGGACTTTGGACGTTGTACCCCCTGGGGTAAAACCTGTGGGGTGCAAATGGATCTTTAAAAGAAAGATTGGTGTAGATGGGCATGTAGAGACCTATAAGGCAAGACTTGTGGCGAAAGGCTTTCGTCAAAGACCAGGTTTGGACTATGACGAAACTTTTTCGCCCGTAGCCATGCTTAAATCCATTCGGATCCTACTTGCTATTGCTGCTCACTACGACTATGAAATCTGGCAGATGAACGTTAAAACAGCATTTCTAAATGGAGATTTAGAAGAATACGTTTATATGGATCAGCCAGAAGGCTTCATTGACAGTGGGAGTAGCGGGAAAGCATGTAGATTGCTTAAATCCATATATGGGTTAAAGCAGGCATCTCGGAGTTGGAACATCTGTTTCGATGATGTTATCAAAGAGTTTGATTTCATCAAAAATCCAGATGAACCTTGTGTTTATAAGAAGGCTGTAGGAAGAGCTGTCACATTCCTTGTATTGTACGTGGATGACATTCTTCTGATTGGAAATGATATTCCTATGCTACAGTCGGTCAAATCTTTCTTATCACTGAGGTTCTCTATGAAGGACCTGGGTGATGCCACATACATTCTGGGCATAAGGATCTATAGAGATAGATCCAAAAGGTTATTGGGATTGTTCCAAACCAGGTACATTGACACCATCCTAAAAAGGTTTAGTATGGAAGACTCCAAACGGGGTGCCTTACCCGCTTGCCATGGGGTCACTCTCTCCAAGGATTCTTGCTCAATGACCGATGAAGAGGGAGCTCGCATGAGTATTATACCCTATGCTTCAGCAGTAGGATCTATAATGTATGCGATGTTATGTACACGTCCAGATGTAGCTTATGCACTTAGTGTTGTAAGCAGGTATCAATCCAATCCAGGGGAGAATCACTGGACAGCTGTGAAGAACATTCTTAAGTACTTACGAAGGACTAAAGAATTATTCTTGGTGTATGGTAATAGAGATCTCCAAATGGAGGCCTTTACCGATTCGAGCTTCCAGAGCGATAAGGACGACAGCAAATCTATCTCTGGGTTTGTATTTACCCTTAATGGAGGGGCGGTGAGTTGGAAAAGTTCCAAACAAGATACCGTTGCAGACTCTACGATGGAAGCTGAGTACATTGCTGTAAATGATGCCGCCAAGGAAGCCGTCTGGATGAAAAAGTTCGTCTCGGAGCTAGGAGTAGTTCCAACCATTATTGATCCAATACCTTTGTATTGTGACAATAATGGGGCTATGGCGTTAGCCAAGGAGCCCAGATCCCATCAGCGGTCCAGACACATCCTGAGGCATTTTCATTTGATCCGGGAGATTGTAGATCGCCGCGAGATCGAGATTAGGAGGGTAGACACAAAGAATAACGCCGCGGATCCATTCACCAAGGCCCTCCCTCAGCCGCAGCATGAGCGACTTTTTAAGATGTTGGGTATGAGATACGCCAATAACTGGCCTTAGTGCAAGTGAGAGATTGTTGGATATATGTATGCCCTAGAGGACATTATGTGATAGTGGATGTATCTATACATGTATATATATTCAGTATGCATTCTTGCTCGACATGATAGTATGCTATCTGGTTCTTCTTTATCTGACATGATGATCTGATCATGCTTTTATTCATTCATACATGCTGATAAAGCCCTGAGGATATCGGCTTGACTACTCTGATTATGATGGAGATCATACTGTTAGTGTATATGCCCTAGAGGCCATTACTGTATCATACTAGTTTGTATATTACTTAATGGATGCTTGGGATATTCACCTTGTATATACAATCTTGCTCAAAATAGTAGTATGCTACTTGGTTTGTTTCTACTTCAATGTGTACATGTGTTTATTTTTGTATATCGCCTATACACATTAGTAGAGCCCTTAGGATCTTTGCTTGATTACCAGCGATGTGATGGCCGTCACACTAGTGGGGCTGGGTAATCTATAAGCACATCCTTATGCAGGTCCCTGGTCGCAGGACTATCGAGACAGGGCATCGATACTCCGGAGTAGACCAGCGCATGCGCTTCTCATCCCAGTGTGGGAGACGGTCTGTCCCACAGCCGTCAGTACGTCGTACTTGAGATAGTATGCGGGTGCTCGTTAGGTTACGGGTACACTGGACAGGACTCGTCGGGAACTGACTAGTTGGTATTATACCTATCGTCAGTTATCAGTTCCCAGGTGACATGAGTACAGCTTAGTCCGCTGACTTGACACTGTCACTCCGCCTCGAGTGTGTTCCCACTGTACTTTGATCACTACCCTACCACGGCTCAAAGGAGTCGTGCAAACAGGTAATGGTTGGGTGCAGTCCCGAAGCACTTGGAGGCAGTGACGGTTAGACAGGATTCGTCTCTCCCGGTATTGGGGGTTGACATCGCGCTGTGTCTAGGAGAGCCATTACACGAGTAGTCCCTGGCCAGGGCAAACGAGATATACTGGTAGGTTTCCAGTGTTATCTCAGGGTGTTTTGGGCTTCGCTCCGGCACGACTTGTACCGCTATTGGGGGACTGACGTTTACCGCCCCCTAGGCCCGCTATGCGATGTATCAGACGAACAGACCGGACTGTACGGAGAATGTCACACTCAGGCTCAGTAGGAGTTCAGATGGGTTTCGCCTCGTCGGTCTTCTTGTCGGCATTACCTGGGGACCGTTACGCACAGCTAGTGCCGCTTGCGGTCTGTGGTTAAACCCACTGCCAGCGTAGTGTCGAGTCTTTAGAGTCCCACACAGAAAGCTTTTCGCCTTTAGGCAAAAGAGTAGAGGTTGCATGGTATTGCGACAGGTCGCATGGTTTTGCGACAGGGTTCGGTCACATCCGTGCACTTGTGCACGTACAGTGTCCGGACAGTTTACACTAGCGGGCTTTGGTTTAAGCCAGATCCTAGTGTACCTTATGGGATTGGATTTATCCAGTTTGCATTCGTGTTCCTCGGAACGCGGATGCGGGTGTGTATGCACAGTTGACAGGGAGGCAGAGGCAGCGGATTCTTATTAGGGTTGTTGACAGTTGACCGTTGACTATTTGACTTTATGCTCAACCCTAATGAGAATATGATATGTGATTAACTATTATATTAATTAAGTATTATGGTGATATGGTTGTTGACTTGTTGACTTTTGTTGACTTGTTGACTTTGTTGACTTGTTGACTTTTGTTGACTTGTTGACCGGTTGACTAGGCTTGACTAGTTGACCATCATGATAACCATAGCCATCATTTCATGGCAAAGACTTTTGTTTACTTGCTCATTTGTGTAAAATGAGTGCATGAAATGATATGGTTGTGGTTGCTTCTAACCATCACATAAGACTTTTGTTAATATGATGAGTTATCATTGCTTTGGATTATGAGAGGGTGAGAGACAAAATACTTGCTCATTCTTTCTTGCTCATTCTCTCTCTTGTTCTTGAGCTCTCCTCTTGCTCTCACCCTCAACCTCTTGCTCCCTCTCTTGATCTATGGTTCTCTTGTCTCATGAGTTGAGAATCAAGAACCATAGATAAAATCCCATTCTATTTCCTCTCTACTCATTCTAGTTCACTAGGTTTAGCAAACCAAGTGAACTAGTTTCTTCAAAGAACGAAGAAGGAGCTAAAGGTTGGAGCTTTCAAGTGGATCTATCTTCGGCGTACGGAGACGACGAGAAGGAGCCATCGGACCACCATCGGAGCCTGAAGAGAAGGAGTTCAAGACAAGCTAGGTATAACCCCCATCCGAGTAGCTAACTCTCTTTAGCTAAGTTTGCTAGTTTTAGTTTAGTCAAAGATCCCGACTTTGCTTAGTCCATGTTGCCCCGTGCGCTAATAATTTGATTTTTATACCGTTTCCGCCTCCCCGTAAGAACCGGGGGTCGCAACGTGGACTTACAGTGGTATCAGAGCCTAACTAAACTTAAACTAGCTTGGTAGTAAAGTGTAACGAAGTCCGGAACCGAAAAAAATCCAAAAACCTAACTTTTACAAAACCTGAGTTTCTGTTGAAATTTTTTCTGGTCAAAATGAAAAACTTTATACTCCTAAATTCGGCTCAGGGTTTTGTGTGAACACCCATGAAAAACGGTCCACTGTTTCGTTCAAACCGTCGAGCTTCCGCCGCACGAGGTAGGCATGTGCCGCGGAAGCGCCGCAGTTTGTCGTCTTCTCTGCATCGTTTTTCGTGCAGTGTGTGTCTGTGTTGGTTTTGGGATTTTTGAAATATATTATATGTGCCCAGATTTTCCAGAAAAGAAATTTCCTTTTGGGGTCCTATAATTCCGTATTTTTTCCGAACTTCACTGCACTTTGACTATGATGGTTATATCTGTGATGTTTGCATGTATTGAACGTCGGCTAATCGCTATAAGTCGATTGGTCGGGGTTATACATGATCTGTAATGTGCTGGAATGTGCATATAAATATGTTGGATTGTCGCGGGTGAATAGCCGGGGGTTGTGAGACGAGAGTTTTCTTTTCTTGCAATTCATGTAAATTTGTAAATTGATGTAATAATTATTTTTATGGCCGCACAACCGGGTCGGGGTTGTAGCCGTCATTGTATAATTTCTTTTTACTGTTTTTGCTCCTAGGATAGACCCATGGAGGGGTGCACAAACTACCGGGTATGCCGAAGTGTCGAGTGGCCTACTCATGGAGATGAGGGAGGTTGCTACGCTTCGGGTACTTGGCGGGTAGTTTGCCGCACCCGTAGGGGTCTTGGGTGGGGTTTTGGCTATTCACCGCGACCGTGTAATCTGTTTTTGTTACAGGCTCGTACAAATTACAGATTCCTAGTATATCCAATGTATTTATCTGTGATCTGAAATGTTTATCATTGCAGTATATCTATATATGATATTATTTAGGCGTTGCTTATGTTTTACAGACGCGCTAGCCCAGCCCCCGCTCTGTCGTTAGTTAAGTAACCTAACGGGTAATGACGGGGCCCCGTGGCGAATGCGAATGGCATAAGCGTACGTCATATTTTGGTTGTTTTCTGCAATGGTAGTATTAAATGATGGGACGCATTAAAAGAACTAATGCAAGAATATCACGCATTAAAAGAACTAATGCAAGATAATAAACCAAGTTAAAGTCGTTGGAACACTTTCGAAAAACCACTCGGTTCTTTTCAAAACAACTTTTAAATGCGGAGCTTGAGCCACTCCTTTTAAAAGCTATCTCGTTCCATCGACCAAATCAAGTTCACTACGTTCACGGTTTTGCCAAAACCATTCGTAGCCCTCCGTCGTTTCGTATGAATATTCAATAGTATTCAAGCTGTGTTTGTTGACCTTCGTCAAGGCATAGTGATTGGTAGCTATTGGGTATTCATATGTAGCATAGATAGATGCGTTGGTTTGGGACATTCGCATTACCTTGTTGACCTTCGTCAAGGGTATATACGGGTGGATTCAAATTAACCTGGATAATGACGGGCAGAACTGACATGTGACTTATGATTTGTTGACCTTCGTCAAGGTCATAAGAGCATGGGGCAAAAATCCACATCGGGAGTTTCATAAGTACTGAAACTTGTTAGATTTGCATACCATTTGGAGTGTGATGATTCTGGTAGGATTCCTTCAGTTTCGTCACGCGATGATATTTGGATCCCGATCCTACTGTGAGTATATGCTACTCCTCGGGAAATTTCTCACTTAACGATCAATGCTATAAACCTAGTAGGTGCCTAGAAAGGTGTTAGCGGGGCTACGCCCCCAGGGAAAAGAGGTTCTCTAATTAAGGAACTTCGCGAAAGCGTTGGAAAACCTCCCTCGAAGTACCGACACCGGCCTGGCTGAACGGTTAAGCAAGTATTGTACGGTGGGATTGATCCTGACTAATTCTTCCTTTATGGTTTGAGGAGGGATTCGAGAAACAGTGGGAGCCATCCTGTTTAGACAAACTAAAAACCACTCTAAACTTGCAAGAGCATCATGCTGAGTGTTTCTTCTTCTCTCTCCTAATTGCAGCGACCAATCAACATGACTGGACTTAAGTTACTCCTAGATAAAAACAAACTGACAGGGCCAAACTACAAAGATTGGCTCAGGAATGTCAAGATAGCAATCACTTATGACAAGCTGGGGTATCTTCTTACCACCAAAGCTCCCCCTGTCCCTGGTCCAACTTCCAGCGTCGCGGATAAGGAAATCCGCAAGACTTGGGAGATTGATAGCGCAAAGGCCAAATGCCTCCTGCTTGCCTCGATGGACAACGAACATCAGAGGAGGCATGAGAATATGGACATGGAATCCATATTGCTTCATACAAAAGAACTGTATGGAGAGCAATCTCGTATCGCAAGATACGAAGCGTCGAAAAAGTTATTTTCGACAAGAATGGCCGTCGGATCATCAGTAGCCGAGCACGTGCTAAAGATGATCGGCTTCATTGAGGAGCTCGCTGACCTAGGGATCACATTGGAGAGTGAGCTATATACGGATATAGTTCTCCAGTCCCTTCCTTCCACTTACGCCCAGTTTATACTGAACTTCAACTTACAAGAAAAAGAGGTTGAACTTTCAGAGCTCCTCAACATGCTGAGGAGCGCAGAGGGCACCCTACAGAAAGGTAGGGATACATCCACTTTGTTTGTAGGAGGATCATCTTCTTCTAGGTCCAAGGCGAAAGCCAAGGGAAAGAAGAAGAAGGCCCCCGCCAAACCAAGGGGCGGTGTTAGTAAAGTGGATACGAAGGGAAAAGCAAAAGCAACGAAGATAGCGGGGAAGCTTGTGGATAAGGAAGAATGCTTCTATTGTCATAAGAAAGGACACTGGAAGAATGATTGCAGGGCCTGGAAGGCCAGAACACAGGAATTGAAGCAGGTTGCAGCTTCAGCTTCAGGTGTGTATGTTATTGAAAATTGTCTTTCAATAAACTCTATTTCCTGGGTATTGGATACCGGATCAGGATCTCATATCTGTAATTCTTTGCAGGCGTTGAGAAACCGTAGGGTTTTGAAGGCAGGTGACATGACCCTCAAAGTTGCAAACGGAGCTAGCATGGATGCTAAAGCCGTGGGGGACTATCACCTGGGAATGTCAGATGGACATGTTTTGGTTTTGCGTAATTGCTTTTTTGTACCCAACGCAACTTGTAATATCATTTCTGTATCTTTAGTTTCTAAAGAAGGTTATGAATTTGCGTTTGTAAGTAATGTTGTAAACATTCACCTTAATCAAGTTTTGATTGGGTCAGGTACATTGAGTAATGGTATATACGTGTTAAACCAACCACAGATTTTCAACGTCCAGAATACACACAAAAGAAAGTCTCCGGAAATGAATCAGACTTTCTTGTGGCATTGTAGATTGGGTCACATCAATGAGAGAAGGTTGACTAAGTTACATACAGAAGGATATTTGAATGCGTTCGAATATCAATCGTATGCCACTTGTCAATCTTGTCTCAAAGGAAAGATGACAAAGACTCCGTTTACTGGACAAGGAGTAAGAGCGAGCGAGCTCTTGGGACTCGTACACAGTGACGTGTGCGGTCCAATGTCTACACATGCCCGAAGCGGACATTCTTACTTCATTACTTTTACGGATGACTTCTCAAGGTACGGTTATGTCTTCTTGATGAAACATAAGTCCGAGGCCTTTGGAAAATTCCAGGAGTATAAGAATGAAGTAGAGAAACAGACCGGCAAAAGTATTAAGATTCTAAGATCGGATCGAGGTGGAGAATACTTAAGTGCCGAATTCCTGAATTACTTAAAAGAGAATGGTATTCTCTCTCAGCTTACTCCTCCATACACTCCGCAACATAATGGTGTATCGGAGAGACGGAACCGAACCCTATTGGATATGGTCGGTCCATGATGAGTAACGCTGAGTTACCGCGATCATTCTGGGGATATGCACTAGAAGCAGCTGCGTATCTCTTGAACAAGGCCCCCACCAAGACTGTGCCTACCACCCCATATGAGATGTGGACTGGGAAGAAACCCTGTCTAAAGTATCTTAAGGTATGGGGATGTCCAGCTTTTGTAAAGAAGCAGCATGCGGACAAGCTTGAGGCACGTTCAGTACAGTGTAAGTTTGTGGGATACCCAAGGAACTCCAGGGGGTATCTTTTCTATTCCGCTGAGGAGCAAAAGGTCTTTGTTTCTCAGCATGCCCGCTTCTTGGAAACTGAGTTTTTAGAAACCCAGATAAGTGGGAACACAATAGAACTGGAAGAAGTTCCAGAACCACAGACTGTTACTGAAAGCTTAGTGGAACCAGAGGGTTCAACAGAACAGGACATTCCTGCGCCACTCCGCAGGAGTAGTAGGCAGTCTCATCCGCCCGAGAGATACTACGGTTTTCTCATAGACGGGGATAGAGAGGATTGCATCATAGATTATGATGAGCCTACTAGCTTCCAGCAGGCCGTTCAGAGCGTTGACTCAGTGAAATGGCTGGATGCAATGCGGACCGAAATGGAGTCCATGTACACCAACAAGGTATGGACGTTGCACATTGCTCCAGACGGGGTAAAACCCGTAGGATGCAAGTGGATCTTCAAAAGGAAGATTGGTGTAGATGGACAGGTTGAGACCTATAAAGCTAGGCTGGTAGCAAAGGGTTTTCGTCAAAGACCTGGCTTGGACTACGACGAAACCTTTTCTCCAGTAGCCATGCTGAAATCCATTCGGATCCTTCTTGCCATTGCTGCCTTCCACGATTATGAGATCTGGCAAATGGACGTAAAGACAGCTTTTCTAAATGGAAATTTAGAGGAGTGTGTCTATATGGACCAACCAGAGGGTTTCATTCAGAGTGGGAGCAGCGGAAAGGTGTGCAAGTTGCTTAAGTCCATCTATGGGCTAAAGCAGGCATCGCGGAGTTGGAACATCTGCTTTGATGAGACGGTCAAAGAATTTGGCTTTATCAAAAATCCAGATGAACCATGCATCTATAGTAGATTTGTAGCGAGAACTGTAGTATTCCTCGTTTTATACGTGGATGACATTCTCTTAATAGGAAATGACATTCCTATGCTACAATCTGTCAAGGGGTTCTTGTCACACAGGTTCTCCATGAAAGACCTGGGTGATGCCTCCTACATTCTGGGTATCCGGATCTACCGTGACAGATCCAAGAGGATATTAGGACTTTCTCAGTCCAGGTACATCGACACCGTGCTGAAAAGATTCAGTATGGAAGATTCCAAGCGCGGTAACCTGCCGGCTTGTCACGGGATCACCCTCTCTAAAGAGATGTCTCCCAAGACTGATTTGGAGAGGGATCGCATGTCTATTATACCCTACGCTTCTGCGGTAGGCTCTATAATGTATGCGATGTTGTGTACCAGACCGGATGTAGCTTATGCACTGAGTGTGGTAAGCCGGTATCAGTCAAACCCTGGGGAGAAACACTGGATAGCGGTAAAGAACATACTCAAGTACCTGAGAAGGACTAAGGAGATGTTCTTGGTGTATGGCGGAAAAGACCTCCAGATCGAGGCCTTTGCTGACTCTAGCTTCCAGAGTGACAAGGATGATTCCAAGTCCATGTCGGGTTTTGTCTTTACCCTCAATGGAGGGGCGGTGTGTTGGAAGAGTTCCAAACAGGAAACCGTTGCAGACTCGACGATGGAAGCGGAATACATCGCTGCATCTGATACCGCAAAAGAAGCTGTCTGGATGAGGAAGTTCTTGAAAGAACTTCAGGTGGTTCCGTCCATTGTTGATCCAATACCTCTGTATTGTGACAACAACGGGGCTATAGCTTTAGCGAAGGAACCCAGGTCCCATCAGAGATCCAGGCACATCTTGAGGCGGTATCACCTGATCAGGGAGATCGTGGATCGCCAGGAGATCGAGGTTCGGAGAGTCGCTTCAGAAGACAACACTGCAGATCCATTCACCAAGGCCTTGCCCCAGACTCAGTTCGAGCGGCTGATCGAGATGATAGGTCTTCGATACGCCAGTACATGGCCTTAGTGCAAGTGGGAGATTGTTAGTGTATATGCCCTAGAGGCCATTACTGTATCATACTAGTTTGTATATTACTTAATGGATGCTTGGGATATTCACCTTGTATATACAATCTTGCTCAAAATAGTAGTATGCTACTTGGTTTGTTTCTACTTCAATGTGTACATGTGTTTATTTTTGTATATCGCCTATACACATTAGTAGAGCCCTTAGGATCTTTGCTTGATTACCAGCGATGTGATGGCCGTCACACTAGTGGGGCTGGGTAATCTATAAGCACATCCTTATGCAGGTCCCTGGTCGCAGGATTATCGAGACAGGGCATCGATACTCCGGAGTAGACCAGCACATGCGCTTCTTATCCCAGTGTGGGAGACGGTCTGTCCCACAGCCGTCAGTACGTCGTACTTGAGATAGTATGCGGGTGCTCGTTAGGTTACGGGTACACTGGACAGGACTCGTCGGGAACTGACTAGTTGGTATTATACCTATCGTCAGTTATCAGTTCCCAGGTGACATGAGTACAGCTTAGTCCGCTGACTTGACACTGTCACTCCGCCTCGAGTGTGTTCCCACTGTACTTTGATCACTACCCTACCACGGCTCAAAGGAGTCGTGCAAACAGGTAATGGTTGGGTGCAGTCCCGAAGCACTTGGAGGCAGTGACGGTTAGATAGGATTCGTCTCTCCCGGTATTGGGGGTTGACATCGCGCTGTGTCTAGGAGAGCCATTACACGAGTAGTCCCTGGCCAGGGCAAACGAGATATACTGGTAGGTTTCCAGTGTTATCTCAGGGTGTTTTGGGCTTCGCTCCGGCACGACTTGTACCGCTATTGGGGGACTGACGTTTACCGCCCCCTAGGCCCGCCATGCGATGTATCAGACGAACAGACCGGACTGTACGGAGAATGTCACACTCAGGCTCAGTAGGAGTTCAGATGGGTTTCGCCTCGTCGGTCTTCTTGTCGGCATTACCTGGGGACCATTACGCACAGCTAGTGCCGCTTGCGGTCTGTGGTTAAACCCACTGCCAGCGTAGTGTCGAGTCTTTAGAGTCCCACACAGAAAGCTTTTCGCCTTTAGGCAAAAGAGTAGAGGTTGCATGGTATTGCGACAGGTCGCATGGTTTTGCGACAGGGTTCGGTCACATCCGTGCACTTGTGCACGTACAGTGTCCGGACAGTTTACACTAGCGGGCTTTGGTTTAAGCCAGATCCTAGTGTACCTTATGGGATTGGATTTATCCAGTTTGCATTCGTGTTCCTCGGAACGCGGATGCGGGTGTGTATGCACAGTTGACAGGGAGGCAGAGGCAGCGGATTCTCATTAGGGTTGTTGACAGTTGACCGTTGACTATTTGACTTTATGCTCAACCCTAATGAGAATATGATATGTGATTAACTATTATATTAATTAAGTATTATGGTGATATGGTTGTTGACTTTTGTTGACTTGTTGACTTTGTTGACTTGTTGACTTTTGTTGACTTGTTGACCGGTTGACTAGGCTTGACTAGTTGACCATCATGATAACCATAGCCATCATTTCATGGCAAAGATTTTTGTTTACTTGCTCAATTGTATAAAATGAGTGCATGAAATGATATGGTTGTGGTTGCTTCTAACCATCACATAAGACTTTTGTTAATATGATGAGTTATCATTGCTTTGGATTATGAGAGGGTGAGAGACAAAATACTTGCTCATTCTTTCTTGCTCATTCTCTCTCTTGTTCTTGAGCTCTCCTCTTGCTCTCACCCTCAACCTCTTGCTCCCTCTCTTGATCTATGGTTCTCTTGTCTCATGAGTTGAGAATCAAGAACCATAGATAAAATCCCATTCTATTTCCTCTCTACTCATTCTAGTTCACTAGGTTTAGCAAACCAAGTGAACTAGTTTCTTCAAAGAACGAAGAAGGAGCTAAAGGTTGGAGCTTTCAAGTGGATCTATCTTCGGCGTACGGAGACGACGAGAAGGAGCCATCGGACCACCATCGGAGCTTAAAGAGAAGGAGTTCAAGACAAGCTAGGTATAACCCCCATCCGAGTAGCTAACTCTCTTTAGCTAAGTTTGCTAGTTTTAGTTTAGTCAAAGATCCCGACTTTGCTTAGTCCATGTTGCCCCGTGCGCTAATAATTTGATTTTTATACCGTTTCCGCCTCCCCGTAAGAACCGGGGGTCGCAACGTGGACTTACACATACTAGTGGGACATCTGTAGTCTATAAGCATATCCTAGAAAGTCCCTAGTCGTAGGTATATCGAGACGGGGCATTGATATACTAGTGTAGACTAGCGTATATGATACTAGACCCATACGATGGGCGATGGATGTTCCCACATTCATCGATGTTTGACATCAAGATCATATACGGGTGCTCAGTGCTGACTGAGTACACTGGACGGACTCACCGAGAACTCCTATATGGAATTATATCTATCGTCGGATAGCAGTTCTCAGGTGACACTGGTACAGGTTAGTCTGTAGACCCGAGATCGTCATGGAGTCTTTTGTGTTCTCCCACTGTACTTTGATTGCCACCCTACCACGGCTCTACTGAGTCGTGCAAACAGGTGGCCGTTGGGTACAGTCCCGAGACACACGAAGGCAATGAGCGATAGGAGGGGTTTCGTCTCTCCCGGTATTGAGAGTTGATGCTGTACTGTGCCCGACTGGTTATATCAGTAAGTCCCTGGCCAGGGCTGCTGAGATTTGCTGATAAATGTTATCAGTAGTTTCTCGATCTGTTATAGACCATTCACTGGCACGACTTATTGAGTTATTAGGGTCGACGTGACCATCCCTAGGCTCAATATGCAGCATATCTGACGAAGAGACCGGACTGTACGGTAGTATTGCCGGTTGGCTCGACAGGAGTTGTAGCAGGTTCGCTTGTTTTCTTCTGATCGCTCAATACCCGGGTGGCCGTTACGTTTAGCTGACCGCTTGCGGTTTGGGGGTACCTGATATGATCATCATCCTCTGCCGGCGTATTGACGAGTCTTAGAGTCCCACAAAGGAGGTACCCAGTCCAGGCGAAACGTTGTGGTGCGCGTATGCGATATGCGCATGCACCCGATTAAAATGTGCGTATTTGATACCGAACATTGATCGGGCGGCCTGCTTTTGGTGGGGTCATATAAGATATGACCGGATTGATAAATCAAGTGTTGATTTATCATCTAACCATTTGTTTTCTCACTTGAAATCTTTCTAGTATTTGATGGATGTATGCATGCATGTATGATTTTCTTCTTTCTTTCTAGTTTCATGCACATATGGATGTGCATAGATACATACATACATACACCCATCTATCATGGTTGTTAACACATGGAAATGGTGGCAATACAAGACTCACACCATGGATTAAGTGATGGATTTTTATTTGATTTTGTATTTAAAACAAAATTGAAAAGAAAAGGATAATTCTTTCTAACTTCTACATTCTTCTTTTAACCTAACCAAGCTCACCTACCTCTAACCTTGAGTTATCCTTCTCTTTATGATTTAAAACTCAAGTTAAATAAACTCTCCATCACTTAACCATGGTTGGATGCAAGAAGGAATAAAATATAAAAGGATATATTTCATTTCTTTTTCAAGGGTCATCTTTTATCTTTTACTCTTGCTAAAAAGAAAAGCTACCATCTTCATCCTCCTTCACCATTTGCTCTCTAGTTTTTTCTAGTGAGTAAAATACACTTAAAGAAAGGTTTTTGAAGTGAGAATCTAAACCACAACATCATTCTACACAAGTTTAGCCAACTTGTTTAGAGTGTTCTCTTCGATTCTCGAAGTTGCGAGCTTGGATGGGGAACTCCGGGTGGATCGTCGTGGACGTGAGAGGACTTCAAGAGGACCTTCTTCCAACTCCTAAGACACCAAGGAGTCCAGCGAAAGGGATCTACAAAGGTTGTAGTCTCGAAACCCTAGTTTTGTTCGCTTTAAAGTTTCATAACCCTAATTTTCTAGGATCGATTCCTTTGCATGCTTGTTTAGCACCATCAAAATTTAAACTTTGGGACATGTGATGCTTCAAAACTCATTATAGGGTGCTAGACAAACCTTACATCTATCACATCACATCACATCAAAACTAGTATTGTATATTGGTATACCTAGTCAGACTTGTTTGCGAGACTTAGAGCGATGGGTTTTTATGATCGCTTTTCTTGAGTTGATGTCTTGCTTCTTATTTGTTCTTTCTGGGTTGATCTTCGCCGTTGGGCTTCATATATATGTTATTGCGTGGTTGTGTTTCCGCCAGTTGGCGAAGAGCTAGCTCCCGCTTGGGGATGCATATATATTGTTTTATATTAGGTTTTTGGATCAAAATATACAAAGGAGGTGCTATCTGAATTTTGAAAAGACAAAATATAATTATTATACCTTATTTCAAAACTGGACTCCACTCAAAAAAAGAAAATAGATTTTCTGGGCTTCGGCTTACTTAATTACGTTACGCCGTTTGACGTTGCGTGATTTAAGTGCCGGTCACGAACTAAATTTCGGGTCGTGACAGTACGTTATATAAATATTTTCATTTCTTTCTCTGTGATGCTTAGGAAGCATAAATGATGGGACTTCATTAATAAGATTAATGGAAAAGAAAGAAACCTAAAGATGTTGTAGAATCAAATTTTCAAAAAGGGTAGCTTTAGTTTTTTCTTTGCATAGTGGTATTCCTTGATGAATATCCAGCACCTCATTCGATGAGCAAAGAGCCGAGATCCCTTCACCGGGAGCGATCTCTTTAGCAAAAGCTAGCAGATGCTACAACCCACTCGATTTTGTCTTTTGATTGCTTCTCTAGTTCTTACTTTGCATAGTGGTATTCCTTGATGAATATCAAGCACCTCATTCGATGAGGAAAGAGCCGAGATCTCTTCATCAGGGGTGACCTCTTTAGAAAAACTAGCAAAAGCCTCGAAAACACTCGTTTTCAAAATCACTCGATTTTTCAACGATATCAAGTTCATTACGTAAAAGGTTTTCTTAAAAACCTTCCGTAGCCCTCTGTCATTTCAGATAACTACTGTTTAGTATTCATTCTACGTTTGTTGACCATAGCCAAAGCATAGTGTGCGGTAGCTAATTAGTGCTATCTGCAGCATATGATGCGATTGAGTTAGGATAGTCGTACGGCTTTGTTGACCATAGCCAAGGGTCGTACGGGTGGGTTTAATTCAATCAGGAAATGACGGGTTGAACTTGACTAGCGCTTATGATTTGTTGACCATAGCCAAGATCATGAGTTGCTAGGGGCAAAATATTATTGGGAATTTCAAGTGTTGTAATTTGTAATGAGATTGCATACCTTCTATGAGATAGTTGAATCCCGATACCCACTGCGAGTAAGAGTTACTCCTGGGAGAGTTTTGCACTTTACAATTAACCGAACAAGTAGGTGACTAGAAAGGTGTTAACGGGGTTATGCCCCTGGGAAAATGAGGTTTATTTTAATTAGGTCCGTGCGAAAGCACGGAAAACCTCCCTCAATGTACCGACACCGGCCAGGCCGAAAGATTGGCGAACTTGTAGGGTGTAATTAATCCCGGCTAGTCTTACCTTTTAGGGTTTGAAGGAAGATTTGATAAAAACAGTAGGAGCCATCCTAATTAGATAAAATAATAACCAATCTAATCTTGCAAGAGCATACGCAAAGTGTTTTCTTCTCTCTCTCCTGGTATCGACCATGTCATGCTTTAATCAAGATAATAATATGGATGTATTGACCGAACCCGCTTATTATACTGAGCTGGGGAATGTTGGTTCCGCTCTATCTTATAATTGTTATAAGTCTGAGCAGGAGATAGAGGAATTTCCGGATTTCTACGCGACCCAAACGAAGAATAAGCATGATGATGCATTTTCTTCGGGTGTGTTCGTTACCGAGAACTGTTTCTCGGTACACTCTACGTCCTGGGTATGAGATACTGGATCAGGATCCCACATATATAATATATTACATGGGCTAAAGAAAGGTAGACAACTGAGAAAAGGTGATCATTCTCTAAGATTAGGGAATGGTGCAAGTGTTGCAGCCAAAGCAGTTGGTGAATATCACCTTGTATTACCAAATGGGAATACATTGATTCTGAAGGAATGTTATTGCGTACCGAACCTGATATGCAATATTATATCAATTTCTTTATTAAGTGAAGAAGGATATAATTTTGTATTGCAGGATAATGTTATGAACTTTCCTGAATTAAAAGTTGATTAGATCAGGCACGTTATATAATGGCATATACGTTCTAAATCAAACTATAGTTCTCAACGTACAGAACACACACAAGAGGAAAAGTTCAGAAATGAACGAATCCTTTTTGTGGCATTGTAGACTAGGTCATATCAATGCAACACGACTAGCTAAGTTACATAATTATGGATATTTAAATCAGTTTGAATTTAGATCTTATGAAACTTGCCAGTCATGTCTCAAAGGTAAAATGAACAAAACTCCGTTTACTGGACACAGAGAAAGAGTTACTGAACTCTTAGGACTGATATATAGTGATGTATGCGTTCCCATGTCTACACATGCCAGGTTTGGTTCTTTGTACTTCATTACATTCATCGACGATCTCTCAAAATTCGAACATGTGTTCCTGTTGAAACACAAATCTAAAACTTTTAAGAAATTCAAGGAATATAAGTGCAAAGTAGAGAACCGGATGGGTAGAAGTATTAAAGTCCTTCGATGTGATCGGGGAGGAGAATACTTAAGCACGGTGTTTCTGAATTATTTAAAAGAGAATGGGATTCTATCTCAGCTTACTCCTCCGTATACACCACAGCACAACGGTGTATCGGGGCGGTGGAATCACACCCTATGAGATATAGTGCGCTCTATAATGAGTATTGTTGAGTTACCTATTTCTTTTTGGGGTTATGCGCTTGAGAAGCCGCATACCTATTGAATAGAATTCCATCCAAATCAGTGCCCACCACTCCATATGAGATATGGAATGGGAAGAGACCATCTCTTAAATGAGTTAATATATGGGTTGTCCGGCCTATGTTGAAAAGCAAAATCCATACAAGCTCGAGGCAAGGTCAGTACTGTATAAGTTTGTTGGATATCCCGAACATTCAAGAGGGTATATCTTCTACCATACTGAGGAGCAAAAGGTGTTTTGTTTCTCAGCATGCCACCTTTTCAGAAAAGGAATTTCTTATGGAAGAAATTAGTGGTCATGAGGTAGAACTGGAAGGAGTTCCAGCTAGACAGACTAACAGCTAATGATTTGGTAGAGCCGAAGGATTCAATAGTTCCTGACGAACCTCATCCTCTCCGCAGATCTAATAGGGTTCCACATCCGCCTGAGAGATACTACGGTTTTCTCAATGACGGTGGGAGCGAGAATTGCATCATGGAAGATGATGACCCTGTAGGGTTCCTATGAACGACAGCAAGGTTTCGGGGGGCATCGTCCATGCCATTTTCAATTTTTTGCCGTTTTAAAGAACCTTAAACTAGAATGTTTAACTAGAGAATCATACGAAACTAATTGTAAACTACTTTACAACTAAGTGATTAGGGATTACAACCTTTGTAGTCCGGTCCTTCACTTCTTTAGCTCCTTGTAGTTGTCCCTTCGCTCCAAGTTGTGATCTTGCGGACTCTTGAACGGCTCCACAAAAAGAAAGATGCATTCTTGCTTGAAGTCTTCCAGGCCAAAGATGATCTACGTCAAGGAGTCATAAACCCAAGCTATCCTCTTCATTAATGTGGGATTAGTGAAGCTAACACCCTATACTAAAGTGCTAATCTAGTAGAGGATGATGAAGTGAGATTTTTGCTCACTTTAGAATTACTTTTCTCGCTTGTTTTTAAGCTTCTTTCAAAACCTAGAGAGCTCTCTTGAGCTTTGAGGAGGAAGAAGCAAATAATAGGTGTGAGAGAGAATGGAAACCATGGGTGAGAAAATATCTAATATATCTCATGTAGAGACTTAATCATGAGTTTAGATAATGGTTGGGTTAACAAATATCTAGCATAAGACAAAACTAGTGGACTAAGTCAATGGGTCTCCAAGCTTCATGCCATGTGACAAATTTCCAACTAATAATTGTTTTATTCTAATTAAATAAACCCTTCATTATCATTATCATGGTGTAGGTCTCATACACCCATGTTGCATGTATCATCAACCATGACACATAAATAAAACACAATTAATATATATCACATATATATCAAGTGTGCACATGTGAGAAAAAGAAATGCTTAAGTGAGCTAATATTAGTTAATGTCAATTAATATATCATATATATAATTATACATTAAATCAACACTTGATTTAATAGTCCGGTTATATCTCATATGACCGACTAATATTATTTGTATCAACTTATCGAACCAACACTTGATTCGTAACCCGACTATCTCTCATATAACCGTCCGATACTGTATCGACTTATCGAATCAACACTTGATTCGATAACCTGGCTATATCTCATAAAACCGATCGATACTTTATATCACGAGAATAGAATACGGTATCATATACTCGTATTAATCTCGGTCCAGCACATATCATATATGTGTTCCTACTTCGTTTTGCCTGAGCCAGTGAAACCTCTATATAGGACTCTAAAGACTCGTCAAAACGCCGGTAGTAGGTGATGATCACATCAAGCACCCACAAGCCGTCAGCGGTACTAGCTGGACGTAACGGCTACCCGGTATTAAACGATCAGAAGATCGGCAAGCTAGCCCACTCTAACTCCTGCAAAACCTATCAGTAACACCACCATACAGTCCGTTCTCGTCGTCTGATATGTCGCATATCCAGTATAGGGGTGGTAGATGTCAGACCCCAATAAACGATAGGTCGTGCTGATGTGAGGCTCATAACGGGTCGAGAAACTATTGATAATACTTATCGGTAAATCTCTGTATCAGCCCTGGCCAGGGACTTTCCTGTTATGGCCAATCGAGCACAACGCAACATCAACTCCCAATACCGATAGAGACGAGTCCCCTCCAATCGCTCATTGCCTCCATGTGATTCGGGACTGAACCTAAAAGCCACCGTTTTGCACGTTCTTTTGAACGTGGTAAGGTGGAAATCAAAGCACAGTGGGAATCACACAAGACTCTATGACGATCTCGGGTCTACAGACTAACCTGTACCAGTGTCACTAGAGAACTGTTATCTGACGATAGGTATAATACCAACTAGGAGTTCTCGGCGAGTCCGTTCAGTGTACCCAGTCTCCACTAAGCACCCGTATACCATCTTTGATATCAAACACCAATGGATGTGGGATCATCCATCGCCCATCGTATGGGTCAAGATGCGTCTACGCTAGTCTACTCCAGAATATCGATGCCCTGTCTCGATACACCCTTGATTAGGAACTGTTTTAGGGTGTACTTGTGGACTACCCTTGGCCCCACTAGTATGATCTCTATCATAGTCCTGGTAGTCAAGTACACAACCTAAGGGCTCTATCAATATGTGAGAGTAAGACAGCATCACATATACAAGTCAACATGTTAAGATAAAGAGCAACCAGATAGCATACTATCATGTCGAGCAAGAAAGTTTCTCTATATATATCCAAGCATCTACTATAATATACATCACATGTACAATAATGGCATCTAGGGCATACATATAACTAACAATCTCCCATTTGCAATAAGGCTATTTGTTGTAGTATCTCATACCCAACATCCCGAAGAGTCTCTCAAATTGTATCTGGGGAATGGCCTTGGTGGGTGGATCCGCCGTGTTGTCCTTCGTGTCAACTCTCCTAACCTCGATCTCCCGGTGATCAACTATCTCTCGGATCAGATGATACCGCCTCAAAATATGTCTGGATCACTGATGAGACATGCGTTCCATGGCCAAGGCCACTGCTCCATTATTATCGCAATACAAAGGTATTGGATGCACAATGGACGGAACAAGTCCAAGTTCAGTTATGAACTTCTTCATCCAGGAAGCCTTTTTGGCAGCATCGTTGGCAGCGAAGTATTCAGCCTCCATCGTCGAGTCTGCCACGGTTTCCTGTTTGGAACTCTTCCAACAAACCTCCCCTCCATTGAGGGTAAATAAAAATCCCGAGACCGACTTAGAGTTGTCCTTATCACTTTGGAAGCTCGAATCGGTAAAGGACTCCACTTGGAGTTCTCCATTACCATACACTTAGAGCATCTCTTTAGTCCTTCTCAAGTACTTAAGAATGCTCTTCAAAGTTGTCCAGTGACTCTCTCTTGGATCTGCTTGATACCTACTCACTACACTTAGTGAGTATGCTATATCGGGTCTGGTACATAGCATCGCGTACATGATATACCCAACTGCCGAAGCATAGGGTATCCCTTGCATGCGAGCCTCTCTAAATCAGTCTTGGGAGACATCTTTTTGGAGAGAGTGAGTTCTGAGATCGTGGGTAAAAACCCACGCTTAGATTCTTCCATACTAAACCTTTTTAGTATGGTGTCAATGTACCTAGATTGGGACAATCCCAATATCCGTTAAGATCTATCTCTATAGATCTTAATCCCAAAGATGTAGAAGGCAACCCCTAGATCTTTCATTGTGAATCTTTGTGATAAGAAAAGCTTGACCGATTGCAGAATAGGAACATCATTTCCTATCAAGAGTATGCCATCCACGTACAATTCGAGGAAGACAACCTTACTCTCTGCCACCTTCTTGTATATACAAGGTTCATCTACATTTTTGATGAAGTCAAACTCTTTGACTACCACATCAAAACAGGTGTTCTAACTCCGCGATGCCTGCTTTAACCCGTAGATGGATTTAAGTAGCTTGCACACTTTTCCGCTGCTCCCACTGTCTACGAAGCCCTCTAGCTGAGTCATGTACACACACTCTTCCAAATCACCATTTAAAAAGGCAGTCTTAACATCCATTTGCCAGATTTCGTAGTCATGGTATGCAGCGGTGGCAAGTAGGATCCGGATGGACTTAAGCATAGCCACTGGAGAAAAGGTTTCGTCATAATCCACAGCTGGTCTTTGACGAAATCCTTTTGCAACAAGTCTAGTTTTGAAAGTCTCAACTTTTCCATCTACACCAAGTTTCTTCTTAAAGATCCATTTGCTCCCGATGGGTTTTACCCTTTCAGGAGCAACTTCCAAAGTCCATACTTTGTTGGTGTACATGGATTCCATCTCAGATCGCATTGCATCCAGCCATTTCATAGAGTCTCCACTCGTGATAGCATGCTCGAAGCTAGTTAGGTCATCATCTTCCATGATGCAATCCTCGCTCCCACCGTCTACTAGAAAACCATAGTATCTCTCAGGAGGATGAGGAACCCTACTTGATCGGCGGAGAGGCTGGGTTTCGTTGGGCACTATCGAATCCTCTGGTTCCACTAAATCTTTAGTTATAGTTTGTGTATCTGGAACTTCTTCCAGTTCTACCTCTTTGCCACTAATTTCTTTTACAAGAAATTCCTTTTCTAAAAAGGTGGCATGTTGAGCAACAAACACCTTTTGTTCCTCACTGTGGTAGAAAAAATATCCATATGAATTCTTTAGATATCCCACAAACTTGCAAAGAACTGATCGTGCCTCGAGATTGTCCGGATTTTGCCTTTTAACATAGGCCGGACAACCCCATATCTTAACTCGTTTAAGATATGGTCTCTTCCCACTCCATATCTCATATGGTGTGGTAGGTACAGATTTAGATGGAACTTGATTCAATAGGTATGATGCTGTCTCAAGCGCATAACCCCAAAAAGAAATAGGCAACTTAGCAGTGCTCATCATAGAGCGCACCATATCTAATAGGGTGTGATTCCTCCGTTCCGATTCACCGTTGTGCTGTGGTGTATACGGAGGAGTAAGCTGAGAAACAATCCCATTCTTTTTTAGAAATTCCAGGAACTCCGTTCTCAAGTATTCGCTTCCTCGATCAGATCGTAGGATTTTAATACTTTTACCCGTTTAGTTCTCGACTTCGGATTTATATTCCTTGAATTTCTCAAAAGCATCAGACTTGTGTTTCATCAAGAACACATGTCCGTATCTTGAGAGATCGTCAGTGAATGTAATGAAGTACGAAGAACCATTCCTGGCATGTGTAGACATAGGACAACATACATCACCATGTTTTAGTCCTAAGTGTTTTGTAACTCTTTCTCCGTGTCCACTAAACGGAGTTTTAGTCATCTTGCCTTTGAGACATGACTGGCAAGTGTCATAAGATGAAAATTCGAACGAATTCAAATATCCATCCTTAACTAACTTAGCTAGTCATGTCGCATTGATATGACCTAGTCTACAATTCCACAAGAAAGATTTGTTCATTTCTGAATTCTTCCTCTTGTGTGTGTTCTGTACATTAAGAACTGCGGTTTGATCTAGAACATATATGCCATTATTTAACGGTCCTGATCCAATCAACTTTTGATTCAGAAAGATGTTCATAACTTTATCTTGTACTATAAAATTATATCCTTCTTTACTCAATAAAGAAACTGATATAAGATTGAATATCAGGGTCGGAATGTAATAACATTCGTTCAGAATCATTGTATTACCATTTGGTAGTACATGGTGATATTGGCCAACAGCTTTGGCTGCAACATTTGCACCATTCCTTACTCTTACAGAATGATCACCTATTCCCAGTTCTCTGCCTTTCCTAACCCCATGTAACATATTACATATGTGGGATCCCGATCCGGTATCTAATACCCAAGATGTAGAGTGAACTGAGAAACAGTTCTCAGTAACCAACACACCCGAAGAAGGTGCATCAACATGCTTATTCTTCGTTTGGGTGGCGTGGAAATCCGGATATGTCCCTATTCCCTGTTCAGTCTTATAAAAAATATAAGAAAGAACGGAACCAACGTTCCCCTGCTCAGCATAAAAAACGGGTTCGGTCAATACATCCATATTATTATCTTGATTAAGGCCTGATATGGTCGCTACCTGGAGAGAGAGAGAGAAGAAAACACTTAGCGTATGCTCTTGCAAAGATTAGATTGGTTATTTATCTTATCTAATCGATGTCTCCCACTGCTATTCTCAAATTTTCCTTCAAACCTTAAAAAGAAAATTCAGCCAGGATTAATTGCTTCTACAACATTCCCTAACCGTTCAGCTAAGCCAGTTCTGGTACTTCTGAGGGAGGTTCCCCGTGCTTTCGCATGGACCTCATTAAAATAAACCTCATTTTTCCAGAGTCGTAGCCCTGTTGACACCTTTCTAGACACCTAATGAGTTGGCTAATTGTAAAGTACAAAACTCTCCCTGGAGCAACTTTTGCTCACGGTGGGATCGGGATCCTACTATCACAAAGAAGGTATGCAATCTCATTACAAATTTCAACACTTGAAATTCCTGAATATTTTGCCTCGAGCGACCTATGACCTTGACAAGGTCAACAAACCATAAATCGCAAGTTAAGTTCAACCGTACATTTCATGATTGAATTAAACCCACCCGCACGACCCTTGACAAGATCAACAAAGTTGTACGACTACCCTAATCTAATCGCATCTCATGCTTTAACAGATAAGCACTAATTAGCTACCGTACACTACGCCTTGACAAGGTCAACAAACGTAGTACGAATACTAACTATTACCTATCTGAAATGTCGGAGGGCTACGCAGGTTTTTAAGAAAACCATGAGCGTAATGAACTTGATATAGTTGTAAAAACAAGTGATTTTTGAAAAGGAATGTTTTTGAGGCTTTTTATTAGTTTTTGCTAAAGAGGTCACTCCCGGTGAAGGGATCTCAGCTCTTTCCTTATCGAATAAGGTGCAGGATATTTCATAAATACCGCTATGCAAAGAAAAAAACTAAAAGAAAAAATCAAAAGACAAAACCGAGTTGGTTGTAGCATCTGCTAGATTTTTCTAAAGAGGTCACTCCCGGTGAAGGGATCTCGGCTCTTTCCTCATCGAGTGAGGTGCTGGATATTCTACAAGGAATACCGCTATGCAAAGCAAAAACTAGAGCTACCATTTTTGAAAATATGATTCTACAACATCTTTTAGATTTCTTTTCTTTTCATTAATCTCATTAATGAAATCCCATCATTTATGATTCTTAAGCATCACAGAAAAAACGAAAATACAACATACGCTTATGCCATCCGCATTCACCACAGTGTCCCGTTATGCACCGTTAGGTTACTTAACTAACGACATACCGGGACGGGACTAGAACGGGTGCAAAACATAAGAAACGTTTATTATATATCTCATATATAATATATAGCCATTCGTCTCAAAATCCACATGATCACATCACAGAATATCAGCAATAGAAGATAACATATGAAATATTGGATATACTAGGAATTCCGTATTTTAATTTAAGCCAGTATAAAACACGGATTCCACGGTCGCGATTGTTATGACCCGAAATATTAGCTCGTGACCGGCACTTAAATTACGCAACGTCACCTAAGTAAGCCAAAACCCAGAAATCTAAACCTTCTAACAGAAGTAAGTAATGAAAACATTTATACAATATTTGGAAACCTAAAGTACAAAAACCTTAAACTTATATTTTTCTTTTCCTTTTTCTTTCATAAAAATTTCGGCAGCATCTCCTTTGTAAAAACTAGCCCCGAAAACGAGTACAAAATAGAATATAAATAAAACATCCCAAACGGGAGAAAATCACGCCTAACAGCGGAAACAACCACCACAAGTATAAAAACAAGTATACGACGCCCAACGACGAAGATCAACACAAAAGATAAAGTAAAGCAAGACATCAGCCCCAAAAGTGAACATAAAACCCATCGCTCAAGTCTCGCAACTACAAGTCTTCTAAGTCTTCAACATATACAATTACTAGTTTCTGATTTGATGGAGTTGACTAGATACAATATGAATAACAAATACGAGAGGGGTACGATCCAACATGTACCTACCTACCAAAGCAAAACACCCGAAGCAAGCGGTGTGCCAGCGATGCCGCTACTGATCCATGCGGACAACCTGCAAGAACTGTGGCACAACGGGGGTGAGTTGCCAACTCGTAAGTAGAAAACATCAACAGGTAGAAATCGAAATAAATAACAATTTCCTATGTCAACTATATGATAAAGGTAATACTATGATATCTAGGGTGACCGTATCTGCATATGTGCCAACACATAAAAATGCCTATCAGCAAGTGGATAATATCCAACAATATAATCAATGCATGTATGCAAGTGGATCTCGTCCAACAATATAATCAATGCATGTATGCAGTGGATCTCGTCCATGTGTCAACCACTGACACAACAACTCCTGCATGTAAATATCATAAAAGCATATGCAGGTAAATATGAGGATATCAAAGAATGTGTGTATATCAATGACACATCAAATCATGGAAACCTGAGTGTCTAACCCCGACGCTCGAAACATCATGAAACCCGTGTCTAGCATCGACACGTAAATCGTCATGTCTCAGGCACTGTCACCACGACTAGCCCTGATGCCATGTCCGTGCATCAATCCGGTCGGTATCCCCACGATAACCGCCGAGTCCAAATACTATCACCGGTAGGTACTTGCCCAGCCTTCCAGGCTCATCGCCAACATCTGCGATCTTCTTGCCGAGGGGAACCATACCGGGCTCCACCATGTACCAACACACGGCCCACTCCAACTCCTCGCATCGGGTATATATCACAAATCTCAGAACCGAGAAATCTCATGGTGGACGCACTGAAATATCATATAAAGAGAAACCGGGTTTTCAAACAATAAATAGTTTCTTAAAACACCCCCACGGTTCTCAAATCCATAAATCACATGAAATCCATATCTCAATGCGTAAATCCATGAAAACAGATATATGCAACATAAAACCGCAATATGAGCATATTAAGGGAAAACCGCTTCTTTAAATGAATCCAGCTTTTAAAATATATCATGTGGTTCCTAAATTCTCCGAAATCAAGTGCAGCATCATATGAGGTGTACATGTAACTATAGCAAGATATGTGTATCTACATGTAAACAGGTATGTATGATGCATCTCATAAGCACAATAGCACAATAATCAACGTCTCAATATCAAATGACTATACAACACCACTTAGGGGTATATGCAGCTATAGCAAGGTATGTCATGCAACATGGCATAATGATGTGAGCATAGCAAGTATATCATAGCATGATGTAGCAATTCTATTGTGTGAGTGACATAGCAATTATCGATGATGAAAGTGTGTGAGCCGGCAAATCTGTGTAAGTGTAACATATGCATCATCGATAATGGTGTAGGTGTACTAGCACAAGTATATGAAATGCAATGAGAATAACATAAATGCAGCATAAAGTACAACGTGAGCTAAATGCTATAAGGTATACGTATCCAGCATAACCGAGTCGGTAAATCTATCAATCGGCATCCAGCCTCATCACATCACGTACGGTACAATCCATCGTACGGCAGCCTCTAATCAAGGGTATGGATAAATCAACAAGTAAAACTCATCGCATACGGTAATCTATCATACGGCGGCATTAAACAAATAGGGATCAACCTATACAACAACAAGGGGTACGGATCTAAGTCTCGTACGGCATATCACTCATTATGCAATCATTATCCATATATATATATATATATATATACCTATCTCTCAGGTCACATCCACATAAATCTCGTATCAAGAGACCGACAAGGTATCAACTATCTCTTATCGACTGGCATCCATATAACGACACATCAGCCAAGTCATCATATCTCATCGTATACTCTTTTCATCGCATCAATCTCTCACATCAAGTCATTTTACACAAGCATTACATCAATTGAATCTCATGTCATGCTACTCTAAAACTCATACTTAAACTCGTGCAACTACAAATCTGTATGTATATTGTGATTCACATTCACCTTTCATATCCTTTTATCAATCTGAGACATCATTCTTATCATATCATGTCCAAGAGTTATGTTCCTAAAGTCTTCATTTCATATCTCGATATATATTCAATCATTAATATTACCTCTAACTATCTTTTAACCACATCAATAATTTTCATGTGTAGGTTTCTCCTACAGTATTCTATGTATATATCAGTTCCATTCAAAATTTACGGGGGTGTTATACGCCATCCACCCAACTTCGCCAGTAGATATAAATCTACTCACCTGCTAAACTCCTCGCTTAGCCGTAGTCGATGCGCTTCATCGTCACGGAATCCACGCGTAGGTACCTACAATCAATATGAAATCGTAAAGCTATTAACATCAAGTTCCGAAATCCAATACGGCACACGGTGCGCTTATAGGTTAGAACCTATAGCCTACACATCCCTGGCATGTGTAGACATGGTGCCGTATACATCACTATATACCAGTCCCAAGAGTTCCGTAACTCTTTCTCCGTATCCCGTAAACGGAGTTTTGGTCATCTTTCTTTTGAGACATGACTGGCAAGTGTCATAAGATGAAAATTCAAACGGATTCAAATATCCATCCTTATGCAACTTAGCTAGTCGTGTCGCATTGATGTGACCCCGTCTACAATGCCATAAGAAGGAATCGTTCAGTTCTGAACTCTTCCTCTTGTGTGTGTTTGTTATGCTCAGAACTGTTGATTGATTTAGAACATAAATGCCATTGCACAACGTGCCTGATCCAACCAACTTTTGGTTCAGAAAAATGTTCATAACATTATCCTGTAATACAAAATTATATCCTTCTTTACTTAGTAAAGAAACCGATATAATGTTGCATATCAGGTTCGGCATGTAATAGCATTCGTTCAGAATCAATGTATTACCAGTTGGTAACACAAGGTGATATTCCCCGACGGTTTTAGCTGCAACAATTGCACCATTTCCAACCCTTATGTCTTTATCACCTTCTCTAAGTTCTCTAACTTTCCTGAGCCCATGTAACTGATTACATATATGGGATCCTGACCCGGTATCTAATACCCAGGACGTAGAGCAAATGGAGAAACAGTTCTCTGTAATGAACACACCCGAAGAAAATGCATCAACATGTACTTTCTTCACATGGGTGGCATGGGAATCCTGGTATTCCCCTATATCCTGTTCAGTTCTATAACTTTTATAAGAAAGAACGGAACCAACGTTCCCCAGCACAGTATAACATGCGGGTTCGGTCAATACATCCATATTATTATCTTTATTAAGGCATGATATGGTCGCTACTTAGAGAGAGAGAGAAGAAAACACTTTAGCGTATGCCCTTGCAAGATCAGATTGGTTATTATTTTATCTAATCAGGATGGCTCCCACTGTTTTTATCAAATCTTCCTTCAAACCCTAAAAGGAAAAGACTAGCCGGGATTAATTACACCCTACAATTTCACCAATCTTTCAGCCAGGCCAGTGTCGGTACTTTGAGGGAGGTTTCCCGTGCTTTCGCACGGACCTAATTAAAGTAAACCTCGTTTTTCCAGAGGCGTAACCCCGTTGACACCTTTCTAGACACCTACTCGATCGGCTAATTGTCCTGTGTAAAACTCTCCAAGGAGTAACAATTACTCGCAGTGGGTATCGGGATCCAACTATCTCATAGAAGGTATGCAATCTCATTGCAAATTTCAACACTTGAAATTCCCGATAATATTTTGCCCCAAACGATCTATGACCTTGACAAGGTCAACAAACCATAGACAGTAAGTCAAGTTCAACCCGTCATTTCTTGATTGAATTAAACCCACCTGTACGACCCTTGACAAGGTTAACAAGGCCGTACGACTACCCTAATCCAATCTGCATCATATGAATAAGAAGATAAATACTGGTCAGCTACCGCACACTGCGCCTTGATAAGGTCAACAAACGCAGCACGAATACTAAGCAGGACTTATCTGAAATGACGGAGGGCTACGACGGGTTTTTCTGAAAACCTATTGCGTAATGAACTTGATATCGTTGTAGAATCGAGTGAATTTTGAAATGGAGTGATTTTGAGGCTTTCATTAGTTTTGCTAAAGAGGTCACTCCCGGTGAAGGGATCTCGGCTCTTTCCTTATGGAATAAGGTGCAGGATATATCATATATATCGCTATGCAAAGCAAAAACTCCAAAAGCAATCAAAAAATAAACCGAGTATTGTAGCATCTGCCAGTTTTGCTAAAGAGGTCACTCCCGGTGAAGGGATCTCGGCTCTTTCCTCATCGAATAAGGTGCAGGATATATCATATATATCGCTATGCAAAGCAAAAACTGTAGCTACCCTTTTTGAAAAATTTGATTCTACAACATCTTTTAGGTTTCTTTTCTTTCATTAATCATATTAATGAAGTCCCATCATTTAAGTCACCTAAACATCACAGATAAATACGACGTACACTTATGCCATCCGCATTCGCCTCGATGTCCCCTCGTGCACCATTAGGTTAGGTAACTAACGGCAGAGCGGGGCAGGGCTAGTGCGGGCGTAAAACATAAGTAACGTCTATATAATATATAACATATTCTATATACAGTATCTATCACAACATATCAAATGATCACATCACAGATATGGCAGCAGAAGAAACATATGAAATAATGGATATATTAGGAGGTCCGTGTTTTATTTTGAGCCTCTATAAAACACGGATTCCACGGTCACGATGAATATCCAAACCCACACCCCTAGACCCCTACGAGAGCGGCAAGCAACCTTTCCAATTCTAGAGTTAGGAGACCCGGACTCGACTCCTCGAGTTGGTCTCCCACTGGACTCTAGAACCCGGTTACTTATGCTCTCCTCCTTGGGTCTATCCTAGTGCGGAAAAGTAAATAATATACAAATGGTGACATCAACCTCATCCCGGAAGTGCCCCAATAAAAGAATATTACATACATTTAATTTTACATGAATGAAAATAAAAACCCTCATCTCACATAAAACCCCCGGCTATTCAGAACGCGACGATCCAGTATAACATGTCCAGCAACACATAACATCACATGTCATCAACGTAAGTAAATATGCGTATCCTAATTGTCGTTGACATATAGCAACGAAACCGGCGATATCACATATTACACTTACGGTCGCAGAAAAGAAAGTGTAAAACTACAACATTTGGAATCCACAATCATTTTAGACATCGTAAATCCGAAATATCACATACTTCACATTCCATGCCTAACTATATGAATTCCACATATTGTATCACATTCCAGATAAATAGACAGTATTAAACTTTCCGATTGAATAATCAAATACCCAAGATTTCCCAAATAGCTCAACACTTGAGCGGAGTTCAAAAATTCCAGAATACGTCAAGTACCAATGGTCCAGCCGTAGAAGGGTCAAGCCAACGCCTCACATGTAGCACGCCGTACTGCCCCAAACCCTAAGGTTTAGAGGCGGTTCATACGGTCACATAATCGAGTTAAGGTTTGTGTTCTTCTAGAGGGTCCATCGCGTTACTTGCACGTTTTTCCGAAAGATTTAAACTCAAGAAAAATTCAACACTTGAAAGTTTTTCGTGCCGGGAAAAAATGAGTTAATGATATCCGTTCGAACATTTTAACAGTTTCTAAATATCCGGAAAACATAACGAAATTAAATTTTCCGATCGAATCAACGTATACAAAATAATCCCCAAAACACTCAACACTTGAGTCAGATTAAAAGTACCCAGAAAATTACACTAACAGATATAGATATTACTGTACAAAAACAAAAGTCCATTGCTACAGTACGGCCGCGGATCCGCGGCCCAAGTGAGGTATGGACACGGTTCCGCGGCGGTCCATACGGATTAGGTGCTCGTTTTCTACAGTAATGTTTATATTTACCTGCTGAAATTTTTAGGTATTTTTAATTCAGAAAAATCACAGTTTTCATAAAATGTCCAGAGAGGGGGTCGTTTCGTCGTTTCGGGGTTCGATCGGAGTTTTAACTTCGTATACACATCGCCTAATGCTCTAGCTTGGCTCTGATGCCACTGTAGGGTTACTAGGAATACTAACAAGGTTCTACAAGGCATCAACCATGCCCGATTAAAATTTTAGTCGTGCCGAATAACCCTAAACAAGATCTTTGATAGATTATTAGGGTTTCACATGCTATTAAATAACATTTACGACTAAGTGAATACGAAATACAACCTTTGTAGATCGGTCCTTCACTTCTAAAGCTCCTTGTTATAGTCCCTTCGCTACGATCATGGTCCTCCCGGGCTCTTGCATGGCTTCACGAGGAAGAAGGAGCGTCCTTGCTTGAAGTCTTCGAGGCCGAAGATGATCTACGTCAAGGGAATACGAACTCAAGCTTCTTCTTCACTAACTAGAGAATTAGTGAAGCAAACACCCTAAACTAAAGTGTTAGTCTAGTAGAGGATGAGAAAATAGGAAGTGGGTACACTTTAGAATTATTTATCTCATATTTATTTCTCACTTAATCAAAACCTAGAGAGCTTTTGAGCTCAAGGAAAAAGATGAAGAAAAATGAGATGAGGATAATGATCAAGTGAGAAAGCTAACCATGGTGAGTGAGTATCATATACTAACTCATATAGAGACATAACAATGGCTAATCCAAAATGGTTAGGTTAATAAGTTAGTGGACTTTGTCAAAGCATCCACAAGCTTCATGCTTATGACTAAAGCTCCACTAATTTGTAATTACCTTAAATAAATATAAACCACCATTTAAAATAGAATGGTGTATGTCTTGCACACCCATGAATGATGTATCAACAACCATGATACAAAAAGAAAACACATTTTAATATATATCACATATATATATTAAAGTTGTGCACATGTGAGAAAAATCCTTAAGTGAACAAATGTTAGTTAATGTAAATTAGTATATCATATATACAATTATACACTAAATTATTAAATCAACAGTTGACTTAATAATCCGGTTATATCTCATATAACCGACTAACATCCAATGTATCGACTTATCGAATCAACACTTGATTCGATAACCCGGCTATATCACATATAACCGACCGATACAAAAAGTCGCGAGAATAGAATACAGTATCACATACACGCATTATTCTCGGTCCCGCAAATATCACATATGCCTTCCTATTTCGTTTTGCCTGAGCCAGTAAAACCTCTATGTAGGACTCTAAAGACTCGTCAATACGCCGGCAGTAGGTGATGATCACATAAAGCACCCACAAGCCATCAGCGGTACTAGCTGGATGTAACGGCTACCCGGGTATTGAGCGATCAGAAGATCAGCAAGCAAGCCCGCTCCAGCTCCTGTAAAAGCCTGACGGTAACACTTTCCATACAGTCCGGTCTCCTCGTCTGATATGTCGCATATCAAGTCTAGGGGTGGTAAACGTCAGACCCCAATAACCGATAAGTAGTGCCGATGTGAGGCTCATAACGGGTCGAGAAACTACTGGTAACACTTACCAGTAAATCTCTAAATCAGCCCTGGCCAGGGACTTCTCTGTTATGGCCAATCGAGTACAGCGCAACATCAACCCCTAATACCGGGAGAGACGAAACCCCTCCTATCGCTCATCGCCTCCATGTGACTTGGGACTATACCCAAAACCACCGTTTTGCACGCCCTCTTGGACGTGGTAAGGTGGAAATCAAAGCACAGTGGGAATCACACAAGACTCTATGACGATCTCGGGTCTACAGACTAACCTGCACAAGTGTCACCAGAGAACTGCCATCTGACGTGAGGTATAATACCATCTGGGAGTTCTCGGCGAGTCCGTCCAGTGTACCCAGTCTCCACTGAGCACCCGTATACCATCTCTGATGTCAAACACCAATGGATATGGGATCATCCATCGCCCATCTCATGGGTCGAGAAGCGTATACGCTAGTCTACTCTGGTATATCGATGCCCTGTCTCGATACACCCATGACTAGGAACATTAAAGGATGAACTTATGGACTATCATGGCCCCACTAGTATGATCTACATCATAATCCTGGTAGTCAAGTACACATCCTAAGGGCTTTACCAACATGTAGCTATAAGACAGTATCAAGAGACAAGTATACATGTTAAGATAAAGAGCAACCAGATAACAAACTATCATATCGAGCAAGAAAGTCCTCTCTATATATGTCCAAGTATCCAATATAATATACATCATCTGTACAATACTGGCCTCTAGGGCATACATACAACTAACATATACTAGCATATATGTTTTGGTCAAATATACGTTCCGCCTTTTTTTTGAAATATCCCAAAAGGTTTTCCTGTGTAAACGTTCGTGTCACTCGCAGACACGTAAGAAATAGCGAGACTATAGCTCCTTTTTGAAAACCTCTTGGTAAACTTTTTATGCATGCCAAGTACACAGGTACTATCCTCGGATCAGTCCTATTAGGGTATCACAAAGTATAGGGGCCCATCATGAAAAAAACGTGCTCAAAAGCAAAATCAGCCTAAAAAGGTGTATCCAACAATCACGTGCGTCTGGTGCACACGGAAATCAAATCCAAATATAAGTGCCAATATGAACGAAAGAAAAACTAAGTGCAACTGGTGTGCACGAAAGCATCTGTCCAGTGCAACAGGTGTGCACGACAACAACATCTAGTGCATCTATAGTGCACGAAACTCTCAATCCAGTGCCGCTATCATGCACGAACGAAAATCCCAAACGAGTGCATTCGGTGTGCACAAATCACATCTCATATCATGCGCCCAACATGCGTGAAGGTCCAAATCAAGTGCATCCGTCATGCACGAACGAAATCGAAATCAAGTGCATCCCACATGCACGAAATACGCATCCGGTGCAACAAATGCACAAAATACAATCGGGTGCTTCCAGTTTACGAAATACAAATCATGTGCATCTAGTGCATGAAATATCAAATCATGTGCATCTAGAGCATGAAATATCAAATTCTATGCATCCAATGCCCGAAAACTCATCAATAACTCAAATGCGTATGAAAACTACACCGAGTGTACCAAGGTGTATAAAAATCATAAACGTGTGCAACTGCATGCACAAAACACGTATCAATGCTCTGCAAGCACATATGAGCTATACCGAGTGCAAAATCAAATCGAGTGCGTACCACACGCACATATCAAATCAACCGTATGAAATCCACGAAATCATAAACATGTGTAGCCAAGGCACAAAATCAATATCAAGTGCAATTAGATATACACAAATCATAAACCAATACAACAGTGTGTAAAACGTATATCTAGTGCGATAACTATGCACAAAATGTAAATACCCAGTAGGTGCAGCCATGGTGCACGAAAACAATATCATGAAACTCAATCATCAAAACTCAAATCCAAGCGATATAAACATGATACTCCGATCACAAACGCAAATCGTAACAAATGACATTGAGGTACACCTCCTATAATGTCGAAAAAAATATCGGCGCGCCCAAAACTGGCAGAGCAAGATCATCTACTAGCCTCCTGCTCACGGTTCGGCGTCCTTACACTCTGGGTCCACATTTCTCTGCGGATTACCAATCTCACAATCCATCGGCTCATCTTCCCGGTCAGGTGTGCTAACGGAAACGATTCCGCTCTGGCACTCCTCAGGTCAACTCTCGGCCAATTAGTATGATCACTCATAAAGCAGCACGTCATTGGCGTCGGCCTCTGGCCCTCTGAAAACATGTGACACAACTGATCCTCGGTGCAATCTCATCGCAGCAGTGTCCTGGAAGGAACCGGCTCAAGGTCTCTTCCGATCTCGCCTATACCGAACTGTACGGAGGCTGGTACACTTACAAATCTTTCCTCATTTCAGGACATCTGCGTTCTCAGCACAACTTTTCCTTGGGGACTGGCCGTATCCCAACGCCTCTGTACACATATCCGATCTCTTTTCTCAACGGGGAGTAACAACAGCTCGTTAACATCTCGCATGAACCTCTTGCTTCACTCGTCTTTATTATCGTCCACTTTGACATCATGTCATGCTATCAGGCGTACTGCAATGGTTCTCGGCGACAATCAATCCGGAATCTCTCGCATGGACTCGAAATCACAAACTCGGTATCTTCATCACTCTGTAGAAGATCTCTAGCCGAACACGTCCTCGGGAACACTCCCCAATCATCGGAGGAATACTCAATACTCGTCTGTTCTCGATCAACTCACAACACATCTGGGTGAGGTCATCTATCTGAAGCTGGTCATCTTACTGATCTCACATCGGAAGATCCAACGAACAACGTCATCTCTGGATCGATCCACTCTAGATCTGAGTAAGACTCTCTATACTGGAAATGTTCAACTCAACTGGGCCTGCGTCAGCGCATCAAATCTGACGAATCACTTCGTCTCTCAACTCAAGATAAACTAGCTATGACCTGTCGCATCTCTGCCTGGAAGCTCCAGCGATCTCAGCTCGTAAGCTCTGAAAGCGACATCACACAATCTCAGCAACAGCTGGGTCATCTGTCTGCATGGTCGATGACATCACAATATCTGAGGTATGCTGTACATCAACAGTGCTCTCACAGCAGGCAGCCTCCAACAATGGCCCGATCATCCGGTACAAAACCGCACACTCGTCTCAAACGAGAGGTCACAATACAACACTACATCGATATGTTCCCATGTCACCAGGAAACACGATGGTCAGTCCTCGTCCACGATGAGCTCGCCCTGACCGCATCACCAGTAGCAGCTCAAACTGCGCTCAAACCATGGTGATAGGAACCTCAATCAAGTATCAACAAAAATAGATCAAAGTGATGAAATGAATCAACAGATCCCAAAATGGATACATGATCATAAGGAGGAGTCAAATCACTGAGAGTATGATCATGGAAGCGAATAAAAATCAAGGATCTCAAATAGATGTATAATCAAGGGAACAAAGAGAATCACCAGTCTCAAGATATGTACATTCTAAGGTCACTTAAGTGGAGTATCGTATCGTAAATATGCCGCGGAACATACGTACGGTATGTCGCTCTACTCAAGCTACCTACTCCATCAATCAGGGTCAGCCTATGTAACGAACGTTTGGGTTTAATACCTCCTTGTTCAAGTCTAAGTTCCGTAAGGTCAAGCCTAGGTTCCAAAATATATACGCCGTAGACTCCACATAGCCAAACCTAGACTCGAACCAAGGTTAAACCTAGCGCTCTGATACCAACTTTGTCATGACCCAAAATATTAGCTCGTGACCGGCACTTAAATTACGCAACGTCTACAGGAGTAACATAACCTAAGTAAGCCGAAACCCAGAAATCTAAACCTTCCAACAGAAGTAACTAATAAAAACAAATATACAATATTTGGAAACCTTAAGTACAAAAACCTTAAACTTATATTTTTCTTTTCCTTTTTCTTTCATAAAAATTTTGGCAGCATCTCCTTTGTAAAAACTAGCCCCGAAAACTGGTACAACATATAATATAAATAAAGCATCCCAAATGGGAGTTAATCACGCCCCACGGCGGAAACAACCATCACAAGTATAAAAACAAGTATACGACACCCAACGGAGAAGATCAACATAAAAGATAAAGTAAAGCAAGGCATCATCCCCAAAAGCGAATATAAAACCCATCGCTCAAGTTTCGCAACTACAAGTCTTCTAAGTCTTCAACATATACAATTACTAGTTTCTGATTTGATGGAGTTGACTAGATAAAATATGAATACAAATACGAGAGGGGCACGATCCAACATATACCACCTACCAAAGCAAAACACCTGAAAGCAAGCGGTGTGCCAGCGATGCCGCTACTGATCCATGCGGACAACCTGCAAGAACTGTGGCACAATGGGGGTGAGTTGCCAACTCGTGAGTAGAAAACATCAACAGGTAGAAATCAAAATAAATAACGATTTCCTAGGACAACTATATCATAAAGGTAATACTATGATATCTAGGGTGACCGTATCTGCATATGTGCCAACACATAAATATGATTATCAGCAAGTGGATAACATCCAACAATATAATCAATGCATGTATGCAGGTGGATCTCGTCCAACAATATAATCAATGCATGTATCCAGTGGATCTCGTCCATGTGTCAACCACTGACACAACAACTCCTGCATGTAAATATCATAAAAGCATATGCAGATAAATATGAGGATATCAAAGAATGTGTGTCTATCAATGACACATCAAATCATGGAAACCTGAATGTCTAACCCCGACACTCGAAACATCATGAAACCTGTGTCTAGCATCGACACGTAAATACTCATGTCTTAGGCACCGTCACCACGACTAGCTCTGATGTCATGTCCGTACATCACTCCGGTCGGTATCCCCACGATAACCGCCGAGTCCAAATACTATTACCGGTAGGTACTTGCCCAGCCTTCCAGACTCATCGCCAGCATCTGCGATCTTCTTGCCGAGGGGAACCATACCGGGCTCCACCATGTACCAACACACGGCCCACTCCAAATCCTCGCATCGGGTATATATCACAAATCTCAGAACCGAGAAATCTCATGGTGGACGCACTGAAATATCATATAAAGAGAAACCGGGTTTTCAAACAATAAATAGTTTCTTGAAACACCCCTACGGTTCTCAAATCCATAAATCACATGAAATCAATATCTCAACGCGTAAATCCATGAAAACAGATATATGCAACATAAAACCGCAATATGAGCATATTAAGGGAAAACCACTCTTTTAAATGAATCCAGCTTTTAAAATATATCATGCGGTTCCCAAATTCTCCGAAATCAAGTGCAGCATCATATGAGGTGTACATGTAACTATAGCAAGATATGTGTATCTACATGTAAGCAGGTATGTATGATGCATCTCATAAGAAAAATAGCATAATAATCAACGTCTCAATATCAAATGACTATACAATACCACTTAGGGGTATATGAAGCTATAGCAAGGTATGTCATGCAACATGGCATAATGATGTGAGCATAGCAAGTATATCATAGCATGATATAGCAATTCTACTGTGTGAGTGACATAGCAATTATCAATGATGAAAGTGTGTGAGTCGGCAAATCTGTGTAAGTGTAACATACGCATCATCGATAATGGTGTAGGTGTACTAGCACAAGTATATGAAATGCAATGAGAATAACATGAATGCAGCATAAAGTACAACGTGAGCTAAATGCTATAAGGTATACGTATCTAACATGACCGAGTTGGTGAATCTATCAATCGGTATCCATCCTCACAACATCACGTACGGTACAATCCATCGTACGGCAGCCTCTAATCAAGGGTATGGGTAAATCAACAAGTAAAGCTCATCGTGTACGGTAATCTATCATACGGCGGCATTAAACAAATAGGGTTCTATCAACCTATACAACAACGGGGGGTACGGATCTAAGTCTCGTACGGCATATCACTCATTATGCAATCATTATCCATATATATATACCTATCTCTCAGGTCACATCCACATAAATCTCGTATCAGGGGACCGACAAGGTATCAACTATCTCTTATCGACTCGCATCCATATAACGACACATCAGCCAAGTCATCATATCTCATCGTATACTCTTTTCATCGCATCAATCTCTCACATCTAGTTATTTTACACAAGCATTACATCAATTGAATCTCATGTCACGCTACTCTAAAACTCATACTTAAACTCGTGCAACTACAAATCTGTATGTATATTGTGATTCAAATTCACCTTTCATATCCTTTTATCAATCTGAGACATCATTCTTATCATATCATGTCCAAGAGTTATGTCCCTAAAGTCTTCATTTCATATCTCGATATATATTCAATCACTAATATCACCTCTAACAATCTTTTAACCACATCAATAATTTTCATGTGTAGGTTTCTCCTATAGTATTCTATGTATATATCAGTTCCATTCAAAATTTGCGGGGGTGCTATACGCCATCCACCCGACTTCCCCAATAGATATAAATCTACTCACCTGCTAAACTCCTCGCTTAGCCGTAGTCGATGCGCTTCGTCGTCATGGAATTCACGCGAAGGTACCTACAATCAATATGAAATCGCAAAGCTATTAATATCAAGTTTCGAAATCCAATACGGCACGCGGTGCGCTTATAGGTTAGAACCTATAGCCTACACATGCAAAACAAACAACAACCCTTGTCGTTGATGTTGGAGATAGTGCCCTCAGAGTCAATTATTGGATCACAGGCACGTGATTGCAATGATTGAGGGAGGACCTATTCCGGTAGGACAGTCTTACTCAAGATGATAGTATGCTATCTGGTTTATCTTTATCATCGTGTACTGCTTTAGGTGACCTGACAGGTCGCTATTACAGGTTGATAGAGCCTATAGGATTCTTGCTTGACTGCCAGCAGTATGAGGGCGATCATATATGTGGGAGCTGGTGGTCTATAAGCACATCTTTAAAAGGTCCCTAGTCATGGGAGTTTCGAGACAGGGCATCGATACTCCAGAGTAGACTAGTGTATACAGTCGAGACCCCGACAAGGGGCGGTGGCCGGTCTCACAAGCCACTGGTGTCAGTTGGTTCACCTAAGATGTATACAGGTGCTCATTGGGTTATGAGTACACCGGACAGGACTCGCCGGGAACATGCTAGTTGGTCTTATACCTGACGTCAGATAGCAGTTCCCTGGTGACATGTGTACAGGTTAGATCATCGACCTGAGGATCGTCATTTGTCTCGTGTGAGTTCCCACTGTACTTTGATTACTACCCTACCACGCTTAAAGGAGACGTGCAAACAGGTTTTAGTTGGGTACAGTCCCGAGCCACTTAGAGGCAGTGAGCGGATCTTCAGGGGTTCGTCTCTCCCGGTATTGGGAGTGAGGTCGCGCTGTGTCTAGGAGAGCATTACACAAATCCCTCGGCCGAGGCAGGAGATTTACTGGTAGGTATTCCAGTAGTATCTCAGGGTGTTCTGGGCTACACTCCGACACGACTTGTACCGCTTTTGGGGGTCTGACTTTTACTAACCCCCTAGGCCCGCCATGCGATGCTCATAGACGAACGGATCGGACTGTACGGATATTGTCACTGACAGGCTCAGTAGGGTGTCAGGATGAGTTCGCTCACAGACGCCCCTTTTGGTCAATAGCTGGTGGCCCGTCACGTATGGTTAATACCTCTGACGTGCTAGTGGTTAAATCCACAGCCATAGTATTGACGAGTCTTTAGAATCCCCCACAGACCAGTTGCTCAAGTTTCGGGCGAAACGCTGTAGAGGCCGTATGGAGATATGGCAGGGTTCGATCAGATACGTGCGGTATTGCACGGATCATGATCAGACGGAAAATACTACCGGGCTTTGGTTTAAGCCAGATCCTGGTATTGCACATTGTAGATTTTGTCTCATTGCATTTGTATTTCGGTCGGAATACAAATGCGGGTGTGTATACACAGTAGCGAGGTTTTTCCTGTAATTTATTACGGGATCGGTTTTTTGGAGTTGACAGTTTGCTTTCCGTTTCGGCCATATTTCTTTGTATCTTTTATTGGCCGAAGATTGGTGGAGGAGGGCTTATTTGCATTTGTGCAAATAAGCAATTGTGGAGGGTGTTGTTTGCAAGCTTTTGTATCATGATGGTTTCATGATGGAGCACCATCTCTTGAATTCTTGACTTCATCATGGTTTACTTTTGGAGTCATCATGTTTGATGAGTGATGGTTGAGTGTGGGTTTTAGTTTGTGATCATTGTTTGTTATCATCACCCTTTCTCTCTCTTGATTGATTTGTTGGCTCACTCATTCTTTTAATTCACACACACACCACTCTCTCATTCCCTCATTGACATGGCCGGCCAAAGAAAGATGGGGGCTGTCCCATATTTTTGTGAGGAAAATATTGTTCTTTTGGCTTCACAAAATCCATTTAGCTCCTCCTCCAAAAGCTTATATCATTTTCCTCCACCATATGGCAACTCCCTCAACCCCTAGAGACACATATAGCACTATACTATTCTACAGCAAATCTTGGGCACGTCAACTCGCCAACTTCGTGCCTGAGTTGCCTCGGACCAGAGGTGGGAGCCCGTAAAAGAAGCCGGCGATGTGGTGCCCTTCCGGCGAGGAGGCGACGACCGGAGTTTCCGCGGGGAGATCGGGATGATGACGAGAAGACCGGAGGACACGGATCACTCGGTATAGCTTCTCTACCCCTTCTCTTGATAGCTAGGACTAGTTTAATGGCACGATCCGGGTTGATAGTGCACGGTGGTGCCGGTTTTAAAGTTTAAAGAAAAGCATCGCTTCCGCATTCCGGCATCGGATTGACGGCCGGGGCGCCGCCATGCACTTACAGTTGACGTACAAACATCCAACGACCAAATACAATATCAAATCTCAAAACCAAGAATCCTAACACCAGAAAACATAGCCAAAACCCTAACTAGGGTCGCTATACATGAAAACCGCCAAGGCTAAAACCCCAACGTACCAGTAACCCTATACTAGTAAACTGTAAAAGTGGTTTAAGAAATTATACCGATTGATCCGTATCCTTCAATCTTCAATCTCAGTCCTTAGCATGTTGCGGCTGTCTCGACGAAGTTCGCTCTCCAGTCAAACTCGTCGAAAAGGACACACGTCGAGGATTCTTTATACGGGCTCCCGCCTCAAAACTGAGGCAACTCGGGCATCCAGTTTACTAGCCTAGATGTCCAAGAAAGAAGTAGAAAGAGTGTAGGATACTTTGTCTCAAGGCACCCAATAATTTGGGTGGAGGTAAAAAAAGTTGCCAAGTGTAATGTGAGCAAGTGTGAGGCTAAAAAAAATATATTCTTGTGGAAAATAGGGGCTCGACCAATACAACAGAGTAGGGGAAAATGAGGTCGGCCCATGCAAGGAAAATGATGCTCTGTGGATTTAAGGAGGTGATCAAGTGTATGGAATTTCTACCCAAAAATTAATACCTCACCAAATTGAAGCCAGCACACCCCTCACCAATTTGAATGGCCAGCACACCCCTCACCAATTTAAAAACAACACCAAATATCTTCACCAAGAAAAACATTAATTAATGCACCAAAATATCTTACCCACTCCAAAGCCACCTCACCATGCTCACTGTCCATGAATTTCGAAATTAGCCCATGAAATTTCTCACAGCCCATTGCCAAAACCTACACTCACAAATGCAGCGCATGAAAGAATTTTGGCCAAAAAGATTTGCTAACAAATTCCATTAATTTATATTTATACCATTTTACAAAAACCCCAAATTCGCAAATCGGTAGTTTTTGCAAAATATATTATTTTAATATTAAATTCCAAAAATAATATTTTATATTTTCTGAAATGTTACAGCGATGAATAGCCAAACTTACATCCCTAGACCCCTATGAGAGCGGCAAGCAACCCTACCAATTCTAGAGTTCGAAGACCCGGTCTCGACTCCTCGAGATGGTCTTCCACTGGACTCTAGAACGCGGTTACTTGTGCCCTCCCACCTTTGGTCTATCCTAATGCGGAAAAGTAAATAATATAAAACAATGGTGACATCATCCTCGAGCCGGAAGTGCCACAATAAAAGAATATTACATACAATGAATTTTACATGAATGAAAATAAAAACTCTCATCTCACATAAAACCCCCGGCTATTCAAAACACGACGATTCAATATAACATATCACAGCAACACATAACATCACATGTCATCAATATAAGTAAAAATGCGTATCCCAATTGTCTTTGACATAGAGCAACGAAACCGGCGATACACCACATATTAAAATTACAGTCGCAGAAAAGAAAATGTCAAACTACAACATTTGGAATCCATAATAACCTTAGACATCATAAACCCAAAATATCACATACTTTGGATTTCATACCTGACTATATGAATTCGACATATTGTATCACATTCCACAAATAGCCAGACGATATCAAGCATTCCGATCGAATCAACAAACACCCAAAATTACCCAAAAATCTCAAAACTTGAGCGTAATTTAAAAATACTCAATACATGACACAACTCCTATGAACCAGCCATAGAAGGGTCAACCAATGCCTCACATGTGGCACCGCTGAACTACCACAAACCCTAGGGTTTGGTGGCGGTTCCGACGGTCACATAATCGAGTTAAGCTTTCGTTCTTCTAGAAGGTCCACAGTATCGCTTACATGATTTTCTGAAGTTTTAAACTAAGGAAAAATCCAACACTTGGAAAATTTCCGGCGAGGGTTAAAATGGGTATTTGATATTTGTTCGAACTTTTTAACACCGTCTAAAATAACCCGAAAAACTATTAAAATTACGACTACGAAACACTCCGAGTTGCCTTTGCAGAAAGTTAACATCACATGCAAATTTAGCAAAAGCCAACAACACCTGAAACACCAAAACCCAGAGACTGGAACACCTTGAAAATTTGAAGCCTGAACTCTCAAAACGGACCGAGCTTGCCAGTTTTTAGCCCAATGTGGCAGGCCATAATTTCAGAAAACCCCTTCAAATTGTAACGCCTTGAAAAGTCGTTTTGGAGTTTTCCTGAAAATCGGTGAAAATTCGGTATTTTTCCGTAAACCGTCCTTTTTGTTATTTTGCAGTTTAGGACTAATTATACCTAATTTGGATAGGTAATTGCTTGTTTTTAGTTGCAAATGAGTTAATTATGAAATTCTGGTCGTTTAAAAATTTTCCCTAATTTTTCAATTTTTTAATATTATTTTAAGCCGGTAAGAAAATACATTAAATTAGTGATAAATACAAATTTAAATGGGCTAAATTTAAGCTTTAAAATCATGTTAATTAAAATCTAGTTGTAATATAAATTTTCAGTATTTTATTTCAAGTTTTAGCTAATTTTTATTATGGAAAACGAAATTTATTGAATTTAAGCTTAAACTTGCAATTTTGGACTTGTAGGGGGTCTTTTTGCATAAAATTTCTTTTGTAAAACCCCTCTCTCTCTTCCCTCAGCCCTAGGCCGGCCCATTTCCAGCAACCCAAGAAAAAAAAAAGTGCTTGCCTCTTTGACTTCATTTTTGTGTAGAAAAGAGGTGTTTTTTTAAGGATTTTGGATTTTTTTTATTAGGTATGGTCTTTTGGTGGGTTGGTAGGAGTTGACCAAGACTTTCCCACACACCCCACACCCTCCCCTCTCCTTCTACTGGCCTAGAATTGCTGCAGCAGCCCCCTTCATCTTTGTTCTTTTCTTTTTCTTCAAAAATTCATTAAGTTTGCTCAAAATTTCAAGCAAAAACTCACAAATTAAACCCCATTCTTCATCCCTTTTTCCTTCACCTCCCTTGCTTGGATCATGATGCTATGAGGCCATCAATTGAAGCAAATTTCTTCTTGCTAGATCCATAGATTTGAGGTATAATTTCTACTCTTTTAAGTTAATATGGTTAGAATTCTTTAATCTAGTTGTTTAGTGTTAATTTAGTGCTATTTTCATTCTAGTTTTGTTTAAAGTTAATGGTTGAGTTAACTAGGGTTTCTTGAAACCATTATTTAGTTAATTAAAGCTAATTAGCTATCTAGTTGTTTGCTAATCTAGGTTAATGAGGTTACTTTATTTGTGTGGGCTTCAAATTAGTGTTAATTTGGTATTGTCATGTTTAGTTTTGGATTGAAATTGCTAATTATGAAAATCAAGAAAGGTTTTGTTTATGGAAATTAGGTTTTTAAGCATAGTTAATGGTTTAAAATTAGTGTAATGGCTAGCTAGTGGGTTAGTTTGGATTGTTGTGTTGGATTGTGTTAACTTTGTCGCTAATTGTCGATGTTTGCACCAAATTGCAAATTCTAGCTTACTAGTTTTTATTAAAATATTGTGATGAATTAATTGCGATATCTTGATGATATTTTTGGCATATCCTATGTCATTTAGGATGTGTGAGTGCGGATTTTTGAGTAATCGGGTTTTAGTTTTTCCGGGCGACCAAATCGACATTTTAGTAGATTTTTGCGATTTTCGCGTGTGTTCCGCGCACTCTGTGCACGTTGTACCTAGCTTGTGAACCATGGTATCTTCATTTGGGTTTTGCGTCGTTCTTGATATGTAACATTATGTTTGGTATTGATGTAATTCCAGGTTCGGTCGCGGAGACGTCAGACGCGGCTCGAAAGGGGAAAACGGTGATCGGACGTGACTAGCTAGGGATTCCGGTGAGTAGATGTAACATCTACGGGGGACTATCGTTGGATAGCGCAAGCCGCCCGATAGTTTTAGTAACTTAAAAGATTCTTAGTGATGTTAGTAATTTGGGGTGTAATACTTATATGATTATTTGCTGCATCCATGCCTTATATTGACATACATATGCGAAACCATTTTATAGGACACCTGCACCATTGCCAGGGTTTTTATATGCAGCACGAGCACTATTCATGCTTACACACACGCCCTGGTAATTGCCATGCCACCACACTAGATAACCTATAAGTTGAAACCTTTTACTAATTGATGCTTAAACATGTGCTATTGCCTTTAATTCCTTAAAATGAAATCGTAGGATTGCTATTCATGTGCATGTACCTCTTCATATTATTTGTTCATGCCTAGTCTATTAATCATACATCGTAGCTTAATTATTGATACCATATGCATTCATCACCATTGATATATGCACTTATGAGGATTTCTTGAGATTTTATGATATTTCTGGATTTCGGGGGAAAGCCGCAAAATTTCTAAACTTATTATGTTTTTTAAAATATGTAATTGCGGTTTTCTAGTGATGTAAAGTGTCGTCCACCATGAGTTTTCTGTGGTTTTCGAGATCCGTGTCGAGGAGTGGAGGAACCGTCACGGGTACATGGTGGGCCCGGTATGGTATCCCGGGGCAAGATGAATGTGGTGTTGACGTTGAGCCTGGAAGGGGACGGATTACCTACCGGTGACTGTTTGGCACGGCGGATATCCAGAGGATACCGACCGTGGCCGCGAGATGATGAGATTTTGATATTGAGCTGGGTCAGCCGGATGGCTGAGGCCAGAGATACTATGACATGGATATATGAGATTTGTGATAGTTTTGAGGTGTCGATGCTGGACACAGATTCTTGTTGATTCTATTGGTATTGTGCTGGTATTTCAAAAGAGATTCTTAAAGGGAAAAACATGATTTCTTATACTTACACATTCAGATCACGAGTTGATTCGCATTGCATTCATACCTGCTAGTATATTCATATTGCATACATACCTGCTATTATGTCCTGCCTTACCTGTATTTGAGATGCTAAGATGCTTGTGTGCATGCATTCGATAGCCTGTGTAGATGTTATTTATTACTCACGAGTTGGCAACTCACCCCCGTTGTGCCACAGCCTTTTTCAGGTCCGCTCCGTCAGTACAGTAGCGGCGGGCGCACTTGCTTCTTTTGCCTGGACTCGAGGTTTTGCTCTTAGGTGGGTTATATTATTATTTTTGCACCACCTTATATATTTTTTGTATCTAGAGTACTCCATCTACTGTATCTACCAGTATTATTGTATATTGACCTAGAGATGAGACTGTGAGGTTTGTGGACTTTTATGCTGTATTTTGGGGTCGAGCTCACTTGAGTCGACATGTTGTTTTTCTTATGCTTCATTATGATTATTTCGCATGTTGTTGCTTTATATTGCGTGGGATTTATGACCGCCTTGTGGCGAAGAGCTAGCTCCCGCTTGGGGATGCCTTATTTGTTGGATTCATATATATTCTTGTTGTACCCATCTTGGGGGCCAGTATTTACAAAGGAGACTCTGCCGAAATTTTCAGAAAAATTGATATTGTTTTTAAAAGGGCTTGATGTGACTCATTTGATAAACTCGCTTTCAATTGATTGGTTTTCCTTCATTCTTTTGCTTATTTGGTTTTGGTTTCTGGGCTATGGCTTACTTATTTTACGGACGTCTTGAGACGTTTCGTAAACTTAAGTGCCAGTCACGTTCCGTACCCTGCGGGTCGTGACACAAATTTTCATGGTGTTCATGTCATATCCCATATAACATTCTGCACTTGTTTAAAAAAATTTTAGAGCCTGTTTAAAAATCGACAGAAACTGGGTCTTGGATTTGGGTATTTTGGAGTTGTTTCGGTTTCGTAATCTAACACAATCCGTCTAATTCTCTAGCTAGGCTCTGATACCACTGTAGGATTCCTATAAACAACAGCAAGGTTTCGGGAGGCATCGTCCATGCCATTTTCAGATTTTTGCCGTTTTAAAGAACCCTAAATTAGAATCTTTAACTAGAGAATCATATGAAACTAATTGTAAACTACTTTACAACTAAGTGATTAGGGATTGCAACCTTTGTAGTCCGGTCCTTCACTTCTTTAGCTCCTTGTAGTTGTCCCTTCGCTCCAAGTTGCAATCTTGCGGACTCTCGAACGGCTCCACAAGAAGAAAGATGCATGCTTGCTTGAAGTCTTCCAAGCCAAAGATGATCTATGTCGAGGAGTCAAAAACCCAAGCTACCCTCTTCACTAATGTGGTATTGGTGAAGCTAACACCCTATACTAAAGTGCTAATCTAGTAGAGGATGATGAAATGGGTTTTTTGCTCACTTTAGTATTACTTTTCTCACTTGTTTTTAAGCTTCTCTCAAAACCTTGAGAGCTCACTTGAGTTTTGAGGAGGAAGAAGCAAATAATAGGTGTGAAAGAGAATGGAAACCATAGGTGATAAAATATCTAATATATCTCATGTAGATACTTAACCATGAGTTTAGATAATGGTGGGGTTAACAAATATCGAGTATAAGACAAAACTAGTGGACTAAGTCAATGGGTCTCCAAGCTTCATCCCATGTGATAAATTTCCAACTAATAATTGTTTTATTCTAAATAAATAAACCCTTCATTATCATTATCATGGTGTAGGTCTCATACACCCATATTGCATGTATCATCAACCATGACACATAAATAAAATATAATTAATATATCACATATATATCAAGTGTGCACATGTGAGAAAAAGAAATGCTTAAGTGAGCTAATATTAGTTAATGTAAATTAATATATCATATATATAATTATACATTAAATCATTAAATCAACACTTGATTTAATAATCCGGTTATATCTCATATGACCGACTTATATTATTTGTATCAACTTATCGAACTAACACTTGATTCGATAACCCGGCTATCTCTCATATAACCGTCCGATACTGTATCGACTTATCAAATCAACACTTGATTCGATAACCTGGCTATATCTCATATAACCGATTGATACTTTATATCGCGAGAATAGAATACGGTATCATATACTCATATTAATCTCGGTCCCGCACATATCACATATGTGCTCCTACTTCGTTTTGCCTGAGCCAATGAAACCTCTATGTAGGACTCTAAAGACTCGTCAATACGCTGGCAGTAGGTGATAATCACATCAAGCACCCACAAGCCGTCAGCGGTACTAGCTGGACGTAATGGCTACCCGGGTATTGAACGATCAGAAGATCGGCAAGCTAGCCCGCTCTAACTCCTGCAAAAGCCTATCAGTAACACTACCGTACAGTCCGGTCTCTTCGTCTGATATGTCATATATCCAGTATAGGGGTGGTAAACGTCAGACCTCAATAATCGATAAGTCATGCCGATGTGAGGCTCATAACGGGTCGAGATACTACTGATAACACTTATCAGTAAATCTCTGTATCATCCCTGGCCAGGGACTTTCCTGTTATGGCCAATCAAGCACAGCGCAACATCAACTCCCAACACCGAGAGAGGCGAATCCCCTCCTATCGCTCATTGCCTCCATGTGATTCGGGACTGTACCCAAAAGCCACCGTTTTGCACGTTCTTTTGAACCTGGTAAGGTGGAAATCAAAGCACGGTAGGAATCACACAAGACTCTATAACAATCTCGGGTCTACGGACTAACCTGTACCAGTGTCACCAGAGAACTGCTATCCGACGATAGGTATAATAGCAACTAGGAGTTCTCGGCAAGTCCGTTAAGTGTACCCAGTCTCCACTGAGCACCCGTATACCATCTTTGATGTCAAACACCAATGGATTTGGGATCAACCATCGCCCATCATATGGGTCAAGATGCCTATACGCTAGTCTACTCCGGAATATCGATGCCCTGTCTCGATACACCCTCGACTAGGAACTGTTTTAGGGTGTACTTGTGGACTACCCTTGGCCCCACTAGTATGATCTCCATCATAGTCCCGGTAGTCAAGTACACAACTTATGGGCTCTATCAACATGTGAGAGCAAGACAGAATCACATATACAAGTCAACGTGTTAAGATAAAGAGCAACCAGATAGCATACTATCATGTCGAGCAAAAATTTCCTCTCTATATATATCCAAGCATCCATTATAATATACATCACATGTACAATAATGGCCTCTAGGACATACATATAACTAACAGACCCAACTAGTTTCGAGCAGGCCATCACAAGTGGGGACTTTATGAAATGGCTGGATGCTATGCGATCTGAGATGGAATCCATATATACCAACAAAGTAGTGACTTTGGTAGTTGCACCTGAAGGGGTAAAACCCATCGGGAGCAAGTGGATCTTGAGAAGATTCTTGGTGTAGATGGAAAAGTTGAGACTTTCAAAACTAGACTAGTTGCAAAAGGTTGTCGTCAATAACCAGCTGTGGATTTTGATGAAACATTTTCTCCAGTGGCTATGCTTAAGTCCATCCGGATCCTACTTGCCATTGCTGCATACCTTAACTACAAAATCGGGTATATCGACGTCAAGACCGCTATTCTAAATGGTGATTTAGAAGAGAGCATGTACGTGACACTGCCAGAGGGCTTCATAGACAGTGGGAGCAGCGGAAAGGTGTGCAAGTTGCTTAAATCAATATACGGATTAAAGCAGGCATTGCGGAGTTGGAATATCTGTTTTGATATGGCAGTCAAACAGTTTGACTTCATCAAAATGGTAGATGAACCTTATATATTCAAGAAGGTTGTAGAGAATAAGGTTGTCTTCTTCGTATCGTATGTGGATGACATACTCTTGATAGGAAATGGTGTTCCTATGCTACACTCGGTCAAGCTCCTCTTATCACGATGTTTCTCCATGAAGGATCTGGATGATGGCTTATACATTCTGAGGATTAAGATCTATAGAGATAGATTTAAACGGATGTTGGGATTGTCCCAATCCAGGTACATTGACACCATACTAAAGAGGTTTAGTATGGAAGATTCCAAGCGTGGGAATTTACCCACGATCTCAGGAATCACTCTCTCCAAAGAGATATCCCCCAAGACTGATTTGGAGAGGGCTCGCATGCAAGGGATACCCTATGCTTCGGCAGTCGGGTATAGCATGTATGCGATGTTATGTAGCCAACCGGATGTAGCATACGCACTCAGTGTTGTAAGCAGGTATCAATCGGATCCTTGGAAGAATCACTGGATAGTGGTGAAGAACATTCTTAAGTACTTGAGAAGGACTAAATAAACGTTCTTGGTGTATGGTAACGGTGAACTCCAAGTGGAGTCCTTTATCGATTCGAGCTTGCAGTGTGATAAGGTCGACTATAAGACAGTCTCAGGTTTTGTCTTTACCCTCAGTGGAAGGACGGTATGTTGGAAGAGTTCCAAGCTAGATACCGTGGCAGACTCAACGATAAAGGGTGAATACATCGCTGCCAAAAATGCTACCAAAGAGCTTTTCTGGGTATAGATGTTCATGAGATGAACTTGGTTCCTACCATTGTGGTGACAATGAAGCTGTGGTTTTAGCCTAGGGACCCCGGTCCCATCAGTGATCCAGACATATTCTTAGGCAGTATCACCTGATCAGGGAGATGGTTGATCTCCGGGCGATCGAGGCCAGGAGAGTTGATAGGAAGAATGACACAGCAGATCCACTCACCCAGGACCAAAACCCATTTAAGGTTTGAGTGTTTTGGGACGTTGGGTATGAGATACTACAACAACTGGTCTTAGTGCAAGTGGGAGATTGTTAGTTGTATGTATGTCCTAGAGGCCATTGTTGTATATGGTTGTATATAACAATAGATTCTTGGACATATATAGGGAATACTTTCTTGCTCGACATGATAGTATGCTATCTGGTTGCTCTTTATCTTAACATGTTGAGTAGTATTGTGATACTGTCTTGCTCTCACATGTTGGTATTGTTAGTTATGTGTATGCCCTAGAGGCCATTATTGTACATGAGATGTATATTATAATGGATGCTTGGACATATATAGGGATAGTATGCTATCTGGTTTCTCTTTTCCTTAACACGTTGACTTGTATAAGCGATGTTGTCTTGCTCTTACATGTTGATAAAGCCCTTAGGATGTGTACTGGACTATCAGGACTATGATGTAGATCACACTAATGGGGCCAAGGGTAGTCCACAAGTACACACTATAATTGTTCCTAGTCGTAGGAGTATCGAGACAGGGCATCGATACTCCAGAGGAGACTAGCGTATGCTCTTCTCGACCCATGTGATGGGCGATGGATGATCTCATATCCATTGTTGTTTGACATCAAAGAAGGTATACGGGTGCTCAGTGGAGACTGGGTACACTGGACGGATTCGCCGAGAACTCCTAGATGGTATTATACCTATCGTCAGATAGCAGTTCTCTGGTGACACTGGTACAGGTTAGTCTGTCGGCCCGAGATCATCATAGATTCTTGTGTGATTCCCACTGTGTGATTTCCACCATACCACGGTCAAGAGATCATGCAAAAAGGTGGTTTTTAAGTACAGTCCCGAGTCATATGGAGGCAATGAGCGATAAGAGGGGATTCGTCTCTCCCGGTATTGGGAGTTAATGTTGCGCTATGCTCGATTGTCCATAACATAAGATCCCTGGCCAGGGTTGCTGAGATTTACTGGTAAGTGTTATCAGTAGTTTCTCGAACCGTTATGGACCTTGCATCGGCATAACTTATCAGGCTATTAGGGTCTGACGTTTTACCACCCCTAGGCTACGATATGCGACATATCTGACGAAGAAACCAGACTGTACGGTAGTGTTACTGATTGGATTCGCAGGTGAATGAGAAGGCTTGCTTGTTGATCTTCTGATCGCTCAATACCCGTATGGCCGTTACGTTTAGCAGACCGCTTGCGGCTTGTGGGTGTTTGATATGATCATCACCTACTGCCGGCGTATTGACGAGTCTTTAGAGTCATACATAGAGGTTTCCTGGTTCATGCGAAACGGAGTAGGAGCACATATGTGATATGTGCGGGACCGAGATTAATGCACGTATGTGATACCGCATTCTATTCTCGCGATATGTGATATCGGTCGGTTATATGTGATATAGCCGGATTATCGGATCAAGTGTTGATTCGATAGATTGTTACATTTGATATTAGCCGGTTGTATGTGATATAGCCGGATTATTAAATCAAGTGTTGATTTAATAATTTAATTTATAATTATATATGTGATATATTAACTAATATTAGCTCACTTAAACATTTATTTTTCTCACTTGTGTGCATATAGTATATATGTTATATATATTAATGTACATTTTATTGTGTCATGCTTGATGCCACATGGTTCATAGGTGTATGGGACTCACACCATGCTTATTAATAATGAAGGGTTTTATTTATTTAAAGTAAATAAAAAATAGTTGGAAATTGTCACATGGTTGAAGCTTATAGAAGCTAGTGGAACCATTGACCAAGTCCACTCTTTTTGTTTTACTTGAAGATATTTATTAACCTAACCATTATTGTTATCCATGGTTGATTCTCTACATGAGTTAGTGTATGACGCTAACTTACCCATGGTTGCTATTCTCACCTCCTGAGTTCATTCTCTCATCTTCATTACTTTATCTTCTTCTTCATGAGAAAAAGCTTGCTAGCTTTTTCTAAGTGAGAAAATATTGTGAGAAAATAAAATCTAAAGTGAGCCCATTTCCTACTTCATCATCCTCTACTATTAGCCATTTAGTTTAGGGTGTTTGCTTCACTAAACCCTAATTTAGTGAAGAGGTGGCATGAGCTTGAGTCTCATCGACGTAGATCATTTTCGGCCTCAAAGACTTCGAGCAAGCTTGTTCATTTCTTCATTTGAATCCTTACTAGAGTTTGGGTGTTCACTACTTGGAGCGAAGGGACTACTACATGAAGCTTTAGAATTGAAGGACTGGTCTACAAAGGTTATATTCCTCATTCACTTAGATGTAATGGTGCTTGCATTGCTTGTTTGTTTAATTCTCTAGTTAAAGATTCTAGGTTAGGGTTCTTTAGAATGGTAAAAAATTTGAAACTGGCATGGACGATGCCTCCCGAAACCTTGCTGCCGCCCTAGAGAACCCAACAGTAGTATCAGAGCCAAGCTAGAGAATTAAACGATATTTGTTAGATTATGAAACCGAAACTGCTCCGAAACTTGAAACACTAAATCTGGTTTCTTTCGATTTTTTAAAGGTGTCAAAAAATTTTTTAAACAACTGCAGAATATTGTATGAGATGCAATATGAACACGGTAGAAAATTGAACCCCATTCCTCGGATTTTGGCCGGCCAGAGTGCATGAAAAAAAGGTGAGCTCGGCCCATTTTAGGAGTTCTGGGTTCAATTTTGTAGTGTGTTCCAGTCTCTGGGTTTTTGTGTTTCAAGTGTTGTTTGTTTTTGCTAAATTTGCATGTGATGTTAACTTTCTGCAAATGCAACTCGGAGTGTTTCATAGTCGTAATTCTAAGTGTTTCACAGTCGTAATTCTAACATGTATTCGGGTTATTTAGAAGACGTTAAAAAGTTTAAACGGATATCAATAACTCATATTTTCCCACGCTGGAAATTTTCCAAGAGTTGGATTTTTTCCGAGTTTAAAATCTTCAAAAAATCTTGCAAGCGATTCTGTGGACCCTCGAGAAGAACGTTATCCAAACTCGACTTTTTGGATCGCGGAACCGCGGTCATACCCTAGGGTTTGCCGCAGTTCCGTGGCGACATGAGTGAGGCATGGGTTGGCCCTTCTACGGATGGTTCATAGGAGCTGTGGCAGTTTCTGGCTACTTTCTCAAGTGTTGAGCTTTTAGGGAAATTTTGAGTGTTTGCTATTCGATCGAAAAGTTTAACTTCGTCTAACTATTTGTGATTGTGATACAATATTTGTAATCCACATAATTAGTTATGAGATAACTAGTTTGAATTTTATAATCTAGCAGTTTAGTCTCATTTGATCGGTTGCCACGGAATTTTGATGTGGCTCAAAAGTCCGTCGCAATTACGTAGTGTATGCGGATACTCGCCGGGTAACCATACTAAATAGCCACGTCCCATAGCCCCGACCAAGTGACTGTAGGAGAACCCCATCACCAAAAGCATCCGTTCGGGTGCTCGCGGCTGCGGTGTTCCTCCTTAGTGCACTTCGTCGACGGCATCGGGGGGGCGGCCGTCTACTAAAGTTTCCGACGAGCATTCGATCAGCTTATCGGGAATCTTGTTGAATTACCCGACAGGTTATTGAAAAGTGTTTTCAATATCGAGACTAAAATGCGGGGTTTATAATTGTTAGGCATGTGATGTTTAAGGAATTCAATTGGTTAAGCATGAAATCCAAAATATGTGATACATTAGGTTTATGATGTCTAAGGTGGTTGCGGATTCCAATTGTTGTAGTTTTTCACTTTCTTTTCTGGGACCGTAAGTGTAATATGTGGTGTATCACTAGTTTCGTTGCTATATGTCAACGACAATTGGGATACGCATATTTACTTACGTTGATGACATGTGATGTTATGTTTTGCTATAATATGTTATATTGGATCGTCATGTTTGAATAGCCGGGGTTTTTTATGTCAGATGAGAGTTTTTCATTTTCATTCTTGTAAAAGCTTGTATGTAATATTCTTTAATTGGGGCACTTCCAAGTTGAGGATGATGTCACCATTGATATATATTATTTACTTTTCTGCATTAGGATAGGCCCAAGCCTGGGAGCACAAGTAACCAGGTTCTAGGGTCCAGTGGGAGACCATCTCGAGGAGTCGAGACCGGGTCTCCTAACTCTAGAATTGGTAGGGTTGCTTGCCGCCCTCATAGGGGTCTAAGGATGTGGGTTTGGCTATTCATCGTGACCGTGGAATCCGTGTTTTTACCGGCTTAAATAAAACACGGAATTCCTAGGATATCCAATATTTCATTTGTGTTCTTCTGCTGCTGATATTCTGTGATGTGATCATTTGATGTTCTGAGACAAATGCTTATATTTTATATATATGATATATAATAAATATTTTTGCTTTCGTTTCTTATCTGATGCTTGGGAAGCATAATTTGATGGGACTTCGTTAATGAGATTAATGAAAGAAAAAGAAACCTAAAGATGTTGCAGAATCTTGTTTTAAAAACTGGTAGCTCTAGTTCTTGATTTGCATAGTGGTATTCCTTATAGAATATCCAGCACCTTATTCGATAAGGAAAGAGCCGAGATCCCTTCACCAGGAGTTACCTCTTTAGCGAAACTAGCATATGCTACAACCCACTCGGTTTGTCTTTTGATTGCTTCTATAGTTTTTGCTTTGCATAGTGGCATTTGTGAAATATCCTGCACCTTCTTCGATAAGGAAAGAGCTGAGATTCCTTCACCGGGAGTGACCTCTTTAGCAAAACTAGTAAAAGCCTCAAAAACGCACCTTTTCAAAATCACTCGATTCTACAACGAGATCAAGTTCATAACGCAAAGGGTTTTCTTAAAAATCTGTCGTAGCCCTCCATCATTTCAGATAAGTACTACTTAGTATTCGTGTTACGTTTGTTGGCCTTCATCAAGGTGTAGTGTACGGTAGCTAACTAGTGCTTATCTACTTAAGTAAGAGATGTGATTGGATTAGGGTAGTCATGCGACTTTGTTGGCCTTCGTCAAGGGTCGTGCGGGTGGGTTTGATTCAATCATGAAATGAACAGATTGAACTTGACTAGCGGCCTATGGTTTGTTGGCCTTCGTCAAGGTCATAGGAAGCTAGGGGCAAAATATTATCGGGAATTTCAAGTGTTAAAATTTGCAATGACATTGCATACCTTCTATGAGATAGTTGGATCCCGATACCCACTGTTAGTAAGAGTTACTCCTGGGAGAGTTTTACACATTATAATTAGCCGATCAAGTAGGTGTCTAGAACGGTGTTAACGGGGTTACTGATTGATACGAAAAAGTGTGTTTTGTAGTTAACCGCAATCAGAACGGTGTCGCACGTAGCTAGACCGAGATGAGTACGGGTCGTCCTCTGGGAAACGTGGAACTTTTTATTTTTTTACTTTAGATGTGTTGAGAAAGAGAGCAGGGATAAAGAATTTTTATAGAATGGTTTCTAGATCTACGTTAAACAAGAATGTAAAATATAGATCTAGATTATTTTAAAGATGTAGTTAATATTAATAAGAGGGCTTGTAGGGTTCGTTAGGATTTAGTAGTTATGGACGATTAATTAAAAGTTACCCTTTTTATCCATTAATAGATTTAGAACTAGAACGACGGTGATGCGTGTAGATTAGGGTTTCTGGAGGGAAAAGGAATCCCACTCTTAACCCTTATCTCGACACGGAACTCCGTTCATATCTAGCCTTTACCAAAACAATCATTAATCTAATCTCTAATCGCGGTCAGAACTAGCAAAGAATTGCTAGCGCGCCCGATTAGGATTTAGTGATTCTTTTGATAAAGTTCATAAACTTTATAGGACTTAAAAAGGGTTTAATTATTTTCATCGTCCATTAGCCTACCCTAATCCTACGAACCCTAACAAGCGGAGAATTACTCGCTCATGTTGGGAGAAGAAGATGAAAAGAAAGAGAGGAAAAACATAATGTAAAATGCAAAAAGAATTAAATAAAATAACTACCTTTATTAATCAACTTGAGCAAACTACACTTTAATCCGTAGAAAATGATTACAAACTAGTTTCTTCTCGATCTTTCCTAAGGAGGTAGTCGAACAGTCGATGATCAGCCTGGATGCGTGAGCGTCGGAAGTTTCGTGATCTCTTCGGCTTGATAACTTTTCCAAGAGGCTCTCGGTGCCCTTTTATAGTGCAAAGCCAGAATCTTCTTGTTGAAAACTTGGTAAAATATAGCTTTGATTCACCCCACAAAATCTTGTCTTCCAACTCCTTAAGATTGCGGCGGATCCGCGGCCCAAGGGGGGTTTGGCCGCGGATCCGTGCTCAATGGTGAGGATCTCTTCATCAAAATTCTTGGGCTTGCTTCTTGTGACATGTGGCAATCCTAGGCACCTTTAGAATTCAGAAATCTTCTCTCGGTTGCTTCCAGACTTGGTCTTCAAGTTTTGCTTCTTAATTTGGCAAGTTTTCTTCAACAAATTGATTTGTTTGATAAATTCTGCATAACAACTTGGAAAATTCTACACAATAATCTCAAATAATATTTAGTAGGCTTATTTCTACTAGGATTTGGTCAATAGATTTATTTGCATACATTTTCCTACCAAATGCTAATTAAAATATATTAACACATGGAAAATGGTGTTTTAACACATAAACCATCATATGTATAATATATTATATTAAAGTCCTTTTTTAATATGAAAATGGTAGGAAAAATGTAATACAAATGCGCAGTTTTATCAACTGAACAAATACCCCCAAACTTATCTTTGATCGTCCCGAGCAAACTAGTTTATTTAAGAGGAGAAAAAGAAAGGAGAAAACTAAGCACACTTTCGTAGGCAGACACGATTGCACTGAGCACGTGCAACAAGCCGTTAAACCTCTAGGTGTCCCTAGTAGGAGGAGTGTTGTCTCCTCAGGATTTTCAGCGGATTACACCCACAAAATCCTATAACAAAAAAAAGATGGTGAAATTTACATATAAAGATAAGAACCATAAAAGAAAGACTTTGAAAATAAGAGTTTCCAACTATATTAGCTTTTCAGTTATCATGAGCCCTATCTTAATAGTCATGAAAAAATGTTAGAAATCACATCATCTCTCAATAAAACATCGTCTTTATTCTTCATTCCTTCCTTTCATCCAAACATTGATCATATAACCCCACGTGTGTGAAATGGACATCCCTACACTCGGAGAATTCAATTCAAGCTATCATACTCTTGTCCATCTACCTTAGTACTTTTTAATTTAATGAATATTAAAGATTTGCTCACACATTTTCATGCGACCGTTAATACTTCTTGAGGTACTAACCGACCGATTACTTATGTGCTTGCTGATTAGGTGATAATATTTTTCTCGTCTTGCACCACCTAAGGCTTAGCAGTGACTCCCAGACCAGTTGGCCTTAGGGCACTAGGTGAAGAGGCACCCTTGCTATATTTTTTTATTGCTGCCTTGGCGATAACAAAACCAGTGTTCATTTTTTTCTTTCACCATTTTTATATTTTCTTCATTTTTTTTATTTTTTTATTTCCTTCATACTTTGGCTTTTAGACAAGAGCATTTCAAGGTATCCTCTACTATCCCGAGTTTCAAGACGTGTGTAAGTGCATATAGTAGGGTATCAACATTCAAATGTTTGGATTCAAGAATAGAAATTATTTTTCAGACTTATTTTTATCCTCAGATTAGTGACTTCCTTCATTTTACTAACCCTTGGGACAACAGCTCATAACTACTTATTACTAGTTCGTTTAAGAAAACTTCTAATTTTCTTGGTTTTCTTAAACTATTCCTATCTTTTGGATGTAATGTTTCACTTTCTATTCTTTTGTTATATAAAAAAAAATTTTAATGCCCGGTGTCAAAGATAATTCAGTGAATACAAACCTCCCCCCCAAACCTGTTTTCAGCAGTGTCCTCACTGATGTAGCCTTTTGAGAACAAGGACCTGTATACTAAGGGAGAGATACAAGGGGTAAAATAATAGTTAAATGAAAAATTCCCCCAAACTTATTCTTTGACACGCACAGATATTCAATCAAATCCATTTTTTACTCACCTCCATTTCTTAAAATGAGAAAATGTTACAAAAATATGGAGGTGAGGCGGAGGAAATTTAGTTTTGATAAAGCGGCTCCTGTAAAAACAGGAGCTCCTCCGCGGGGTCAGCAGAAAAATACGGTTTTAATCTATGCCCATTCACATTAAAAATCGAACCGTTTTTCAAATTTTCGACCTCAACTGCCCCGTGCGGGTGTACATACCGCTCCACAAAAGGTCCTTTCCAACGAGATTTAAGCTTACCCGGATGAAGATGGAGACGGGAATCGTAAAGAAGGACTTGCTGCCCCGATGTGAAGGTTTTTCTAAAAAGATTTTTATCGTGGAACACTTTAGTCCTATTCTTTACTATCACCGCATTATCGTAAGCTTCATCGCGGAATTCGCTTAGCTCATTCAATTGCAGCTTCCGATAGCTGCCTGCATGATCAAGATCAAAATTAAGCTCTTTAATAGCCCACATTGCCTTATGTTCAATCTCGACAGGGAGGTGACATGCCTTCCCAAACACAAGACGGTATGGAGACATACCAAGATCGGTCTTATAAGCGGTGCGGAATGCCCAAAGAGCATCCGTCAATTTGGTTGACCAATCCTTTCGGTTTTTCAAAACCGTCTTCTCCAATATCTGTTTGATCTGCCTATTTGAGATCTCAGCCTGCCCGCTTGTTTGGGGGTGATAGGTGATTTGTTGTCCAAAAACTTGTATTTACCGCAATCAAAAACGGCGTCGCTTTGCAGCTAGCCGGTGAGTGCGGGTCGATCCACAGAGATGAGTAATTTCCTTTTATGTGTTTTAACGAGTTGATTCAAAGTGTCGTTTTGGTTGGTTTATAAAAATCTATGAAAACTGGATCTAATTAATCTAATTAAAATTCTTGCTAGGGTTAGGTTTAGGGGAAGTTTTGGAGATTAACGTTTTCTTCACCGCTTTCAATGCCTTCTTTTTTGGATCTATTAGGTGTTACGGTAATTGTCAATAAAGTGGATCCGAATCTTTTGGGAAGATGTTTCTTCCTCTAGATTCGCATCCTTCCTTTGTTGATAATTACCCTAACCCCCATGGAAAACACGCGCAACCGGCCCTTTATACTACGGTTCATCGTTACCTCGAGGGGTAGGATGCCGTAGGGAGCGGTTGTGCGTGCATGCATGGAGTTCTAACTCTTAGGTGAATGTGGCATTGAAAGGGGTGAGAGATCTCATCTCTCAACCCTTTCCCTAAGGCTAACCCTAACAAGCGAGGAGATTACTCGCTCATTAGGGGATGAGAAAACATTTTAATTAAAGGAACGGAAACAAAATTACTTACTAATTCGATGGCTCCCTCCAAGCAAGAAGAACAGATCTAAATAAACTCCCAGAAAGTCTGAATTTTATTGATTGAAAAGAGGCATAGGGTTTTACAATTTTCGATTACAATTTATAAGTAAACAGGAGAATTTAGGGTTTCAGACTCTCGCAGATGTGCAATTACTGATTTGACCCCTAAAAATCCCAACACCCGCACCGACGCACCGACACAGAAAAATTCCACCGACACGGGCTCTGAATGGCCGCGGATCCGCGGCAAATGCTGGCTTGGGCCTCGGATCCGCGGCCCTTTGGTGGGCTTGGCTCACCATCTTTCTGTGACTCCTTCCTATATTCTTGGGCTTCCTATTTCCATATGTATTTTCTCTGTTGGGCTTCTGGGTCTTCTCCAGATCTTCAGTGAAAACTTGCACGTATCTTTTGACCGTTCACTTGACATTTTGAACCTTTTACTGTTCTTTGACTAGGCTTGACTAGGATCCGTCGACTTGTTTGTCAAAAGTCCCTTTTCTGTATCAGCTTTCGTCTTTTTCACTGTATTTGCTCCAAGAGCCTGTATCCTGTAATATGCAACAAACGTGCGTCAAGAGTACCTGTTTATTTATAAAACAGATAAGAATAGGGGAATGAAAAATGCAATATTATGGTCTGAACAAATACCCCCAAACTTACCTTTTGTTCATCCTCGAGCAAACTTATTATTTTATTCACTAAAATCCTAACCACACTTCCGCAGGGAAACGCGATTGCACTGAGCACGTGCAACAAGCCGTTAAACCTCTAGGTGTCCCTAGTAGGAGGAGTGTTGTCTCCTGAGGGTTTTCAGCGGATTACACCCACAAAATCCCATCAACTTGGCCCATTGACTTCTGTTCTCCAATTAGGTTTTCTAATAAGGAATTCTATTATCTTTTGACTCGCAAATTATCCACCCACATTCTTCACACTTCATCATTATTTAACTTAAGATTATATATGCTGTGTAGACCTACTTAGCTTTCGGCATTTCTTAAGTTTTCCTTCTAGGGTTTCATCTCTACTTAGGAATTTCTATCAACTCTATTAAAGATACAAGTTCTATCTTTCATTCCTTTCTCTCATCTAAACTCTAATCACATATCCCCACGTGTGTGTAAATATCACCCCTACACTTGGAAATTTAAATCAAGCAATCGTACTCTCGTCCATTGTCCAAAGCACTTATTAACTCGTTAATTTTGAATTTCGCTTACACATCCTTCATGCGACTGTTAATACTTCTTGAGGTACCAACAACCGATTACAAGATGCGTTAGCACTTTAAAGCGTACTTCCTAGTTTTTGCAATACCCAAGGCTTTTAGCAGTGACTCCCAAACCAGTTGGTCTAAGGCACTAGGTGATGAAGCACCCTCGCTAGAGATTTTTCTATTTTTACAGCTTTAAGTAATCACAAAAACCAGTGTCCATTTTTTTATTCATTTTTATTTTTTTCTTTATTTTCATTGTACTAAGGACTTTAGACAAGAGCAATTCAAGGTCTCTTCTACTATTCCAAGTTTCAAGGGGCGTGATTGTGCAAGTTGTAGGGTATACATTTTCAGAATTTAGACTTAAGCTAAGAACTATTTTTCAAACTTATATTCTAATAAGAATGTCAATACTCTTCCCTTGTTTCGACTTAGCCCAAGAAGTGAACCCAGAATTTGCCTATTTCTAAATAAACTACAAGGCATATACTTTCTACCGTTAAACTTTAAGGAAGGTTATCTTTAAGGTTTTTAATTTACTACGTCAAAAATCTAGTTGTTCCTAGCCAGTTAACCTATCTGTCAAACTCTAGTCAGTTAGCCAAAATTGAATACATTAATTTTTATAATTTTAAAATTTTTCAAATTTTTATGGGATTTCAAATAAATATGCAAATGCAAAAATATATACAAATGAATACGAAGGAAGAAGACGTACCGAGCATACCCCCAAACTTGTACTTGACAGTGTCCTCACTGTCATACTAAACCAAGAGGGTCAAAATGTCGGCACACCCCTGTTTATTTATTTACAACAATTTTTTATTGTTAAGAAAAACAAAGAATATATACAAAAAGGCCCTCCCCCAAACTTCATTTAAACTATGTTAGACATTACTGCCAAACTTTGCCTAGACCAAACGTCAACACCAACCAGTTGAAAAATTTATCAGTAAAGAGTATTGGTTGGTGGAAGAATAAGTTGTAGCGATCCGCAAAGAATTGGGAAAGGTAGAAGTAGAGGTATGGAGGTAAATATACAGGCGATGGTGATATATCAAAACGAGAATGTAAATGATCAGCAATCAGTGGAGTATTGGCATTCTCGTAACTAATTAAAAGAAATGGGGGTATTTCAATTTTTAAAGGAGGTTGACTCACCACAATATCCCCAAGATGTTCCTATGGGTCCTCTATTGACTCGGCATCATCCATCAATTGTATATGATACTTAATTATGAGGGAACTTATCTCCCGTTGTCCGCCATAGTCCAACCGAAAACTTGCCGCCTATCTTGTAAGACCATTAAGAGGGCGTTCTCTTGCTCGAGGGCTAGAAAGGACGATATGATAATGGGAAAGGTCTCATTCTCACCTATGTAAGCATATCTAAGGTGAGAAAGCAAGGGCGTGAGTTCGAGTTTTGGAGGCGAAAGAATCATTTCGGAATCTACCTCGAACTCAAAGGACTCCAACACAGGTTCGAAATCACTGCAAACAATCGATTCGGATGGCTCGACTAACTCATCCAAAAATTCAAAAGCCTCATATTCGGGCTGTGAGTCGTCATCATCCGAAAAAGTAAAACATTCATAATCAATATCGCTTGTGTCAACGGTGGTAGGCTCAAGGAGGGACGCACTAGTGGCGTCAAAACTGTTTTCATCAAATAGAAATCTCTCAAGTTCGCAGTCCTCCTGCGTGATTTCGTGAATAGAGCAAACTTCCCGTGTACTAGTTTTAGGCACGGGGGGCAGACTTCCCATCTTATAAATATTGAACTCACTAGACATTTTCCCAAAGGATAAAGTCATGGAGCCATTGCGACAGTTTATCACAGCATTGGAAGTGGCCAAAAATGGTCGACCGAGAATCACCGGAATTTGGTTTCTTGGGTTAGCAACAGGTTGTGTATCCATAACGATAAAATCAACGGGGAATATGAACTCCCGGACTTTGATCAACACATCCTCTAGTTGACCCCTAGGATGGGTGATTGATCGATCAGCCATTTGGAGAGTGCAACGAGTGGGTTTCAACTCTCCAACCCCTAATTGTTCGTACACGGAGTAGGGAATCAGGTTAACACTAGACCCAAGATCTAAAAGTGCTCGATTAATTTTCTTATCCCCAATTGTGATTGAAATCGTAGGACAGCCGGGGTCCTTTCGTTTTTGGGGTAAGGTTTGATGATGGTTAATAGCATTGCTCACTGCACTAGCCACTAGCACTTTCTTGGGTACTTGAGATGCCTTTCTCTTCGAGGTGCATAATCCCTTTAAATTTTCGCGTATGAATTAAGGGACTTGTTGGATTGCATCCAAGAGAGGTAAATTTATGCTAACCTGCTTAAATATCTCCACAATCTTTTCCACTTGTGCATTTGGTTTATTAGGACTCAACCTGTATGGGAATGGAGCATTTTGAAAATTCGTTGAGTCAAATGTCTGTGGAGTAGAATGTGGAGTAGGAACGGATCCCGGTGTAGATGTGTTCATGTTGTGAGAATTGGGTCTGTTCGAGCTAGAAGAAGTAGAGCCGTGTGAAGGGTGGAGAATAGGCTCTAAAGAAAAAGGTGAAGAAGAAAGTACGGAAAATGAAGAAGGGGAAGGTGACGATGGAGAAGACGAAGAAAAAGAAGAAGAAGAACCACCGACGGGGATGTCATCATGAGTTCCCACATTATTTTGCAACTCTCTTCCGGATCTCAACGTGGTCACCGCATTTACATTGTGATTGTGATATGCGTTTTGTGTGTGACCGGGATTTGGCAATGGTTGAGATGGAAGCTTTCCCTTTTCTCTCTCGCTCAACGCAGCAGTTAATTGTGCAATTTGTGCCTCAATAGATTTGATACTTTGATCGTGTGAGGCATTGTTATTCATTAAAGATTGAACATAACTTTCAAATCTTGCTGCGGATTCTGTAGATTGCTTGAGAAATGCTTCTAGAGTTTTCTCGAGCGAGATAACCTTATCATCATTAGGTTGAACCAAATTGTTCGTTTGATTTGCATAAGGTTGTTGTTGGAAAGGTTGCTGGTTTTGAGTTTGTAAAGGTGCTTGTTGTTGTTGTGGAGGAGGATGTTGGAGTTAGTGCCCTCAGAGTCAATTATTGGATCACAGGCACGTGATTGCAATGATTGAGGGAGGACCTATCCCGGTAGGACAGTCTTACTCGAGATGATAGTATGCTATCTGGTTTACCTTTATCATCGTGTACTGTTTTAGGTGACCTGACATGTCGCTATTACACGTTGATAGAGCCCCTAGGATTCTTGCTTGACTACCAGCAGTATGATGGCGATCATATACGTGGGAGCTGGTAGTCTATGAGCACATCCTTAAAACGTCCCTAGTCGTAGGAGTTTCGAGACAGGGCATCGATACTCCATTAGTAGACTAGTGTATACAGTCGAGACCCCGACGAGGGGCGGTGGCCGGTCTCACAAGCCACTGGTGTCAGTTTGTTCACCTAAGATGTATACAGGTGCTCATTGGGTTATGAGTACACAGGACAGGACTCGCCGGGAACCTGCTAGTTGGTCTTATACCAGACGTCAGATAGCAGTTCCCTGGTGACATGTGTACAGGTTAGTTCATCGACCTGAGGATCGTCATTTGTCTCGTGTGAGTTCCCACTGTGCTTTGATTACTACCCTACCACGGCTCAAAGGAGTCGTGCAAACAGGTTTTAGTTGGGTACAGTCCCGAGCCACATGGAGGCAGTGAGCGGATCTTCAGGGGTTCGTCTCTTCCGGTATTGGGGGTGAGGTCGCGCTGTGTCTAGGAGAGCCATTACGCAAAGCCCTCGGCCGAGGCAGGAGATTTACTGGTAGGTATTCCAGTAGTATCTCAGGGCGTTCTGGGCTACACTCCGACACGACTTGTACCGCCTTTGGGGGTCTGACTTTTACCAACCCCCTAGGCCCGACATGCGATCCTCATAGACGAACGGACCGGACTGTACGGATATTGTCACTGACAGGCTCAGTTGGGTGTCAGGGTGAGCTTCCTCATCGACGTCCCTTTTGGTCAATAGCTGGTGGCCCGTCACGTATTGGCTTATACCTCTGACGTGCCAGTGGTTAAATCCACAGCCATAGTATTGACGAGTCTTTAGAGTCCACCACACTTACAGTTACTCAAGCTTTCGGGCGAAACGCTGTAGAGGCCGTATGGAGATATGGCAGGGTCCGATCAGATACGCGCGGTATTGCACGGATCAGGATCAGACAGTTTTGTACTAGTGGCCGTATAGTTATATGGTAGGGTTTGATCTGATACGTGCGGTATTGCACGGATCAGGATCGAACGGATTTTACTAGCCGGCTTTGGCTTAAGCCGGTCCTAGTCTGGTACAGTGTAGATTTTGTCTCTTTGCATTTGTATCCGGTCGGAATACAGATGCGGGTGTGTATGCACAGTATCGGGGTTTTCCTGTAATTTATTACGGGACCGGTTTTCTGGAGTTGCCAGTTTGCATTCCGTTCCGGCCGGTTTTCCTTTGTTCTTTCCCGGCCGGACTTTTCTGATGGAGGGGGTAATTTGCAGTTTTGCAAATTACATTTGGTGGAGGTTTTATTTGTAAAAGTATTTATTATGAAAGCATCTTTTATATTCCTTTCTTTTCTATCATCATTTCTTGAAAAGGTGATTAGGATTGATTTTAAGCTTGATGTGAGGTTGTGATGATGGTGTTAGGATATGGTCACCCTCTCCTTTTTCCTACACTCACCTCCCTTCATGTTTTTGTGTTCATATTGTTTCCTCCACCATTCTTCTTCTCACTTGATGAATATGATAAGTTTTTCATAAGTGAGAAGGAGAGGAAAAAGAAAGAGAGAAGAAGAAGAGAGAGTTTTCCTTCTTGAGAGATTGATTCTTCTTGATCTCATTTTCTTGCTAGAAAAATGCAAGCACCATTTTTCTATTCTTGATTCCTCCATCACCATGGCAACAAACCCCAAATGAGACAAGCATCTTCTACACTACATTCTACAGCACATCTTGAGCATGTCGAGTTGCCGGCTTCATGCTCGAGTTGCCTCGGTATTGAGGCGGGAGCCCGTAAAAGACGCAGGCGATGTGGTGCCCTTTCCGGCGAGGAGGCGACGATATGGAGACAAGACTTTCCGCGGAAGATCGGGACGATGAAGAGAAGACCGGAGGACTCGGATCACTCGGTATACTTCTCACCCTATCTCTTGTTAGCTAGCGTAGGTTAATGGTTAACGATCCGGGTTTTCTTTGTCCGTGGTAGCGCCGGTTTCCGAGTAAGGAAAATTTTTGATTCCGCAATTTGGCCTCGAGTAAGTCGGCCGGGGCGCTGCCGTGGCGCAACATGGTATCAGAGCCACGCCATTAACCTTTCCTAGCTTGTTCTAATGTGTTTTTCAGTTCCGATCGACCGAAATTCCAAAAACCGTATTTTTCCTTCACATCAGTTTCTGTCGAAATTTTTTGAAGTCTAAAAATTTTTCAGGTGATCTCAGAAAGATGAGCAGGGTGTTCTAAGAACACTGAAAAAAAACGATACAGTGAACCCTTACCTTGAGCGCGGAAGCGCGGCACGAACCCACTTTATGCCGCCCTTCCGCCGCAATATGGTGGGCCCACTTTGTCGTTTTTCTTCAGTTGTTTTATGGGCTGAAATTAGGGGTTTTGGAATATTAAATTTGGGCCCAGGTTTTCTGTGACTGCTACAGTTTTGATTGGGGGCCCACTTGTTAATTTTTGGTCAATCGGAAAATTTTAAACACATTTTTCACAGTATTTACATTATATCTGCGACCGTGAATGTCACTCGATCGGTAAATCCGGTCTAACTGCTATAGCCCGGTTAGACGGATTTGCGAACGTGACTTTCACGTTGATGTTCTATGTTTATGCTGTGTTGTTGCGGATCGGTCGTGGGGATAGCCTGGATGCAATGCTAGTACAGTTTTGTTGTATTATGTACATTTGATATTGCGGGGCGAGCGTCCGACATGTGGACTGCCGTCACTGCCTGTTTGTATTGTTCTTTTGGGGCACGACCTGGTTGCGGTCGATGTACCCGGTGTATGTATATTTTACTTTCTGTACTAGGGTTACCCCGCGGAGGGGTGCACGGATAGCCGGGTTCTGGAGGGCAACAAGCCCGCATCTCATGGCATTGGGACGGAGGGGGCTTTAGTCTGGAATTGGCGGGCTGTTCGACGCACTCGTAGGGGGTACAGGTTGACCCAGGAGGGGTGCCCAAGTTACCGGATTCCGTGAAGTGCTGGGTGGTCCATTCACGGTGCTGGAGGGGGCTGCCTCGCTTCAGGTTTTGGCGGGTGACTTGCCGCGCCCGTAGGGGTCTAGGATTTCATTGCACAGGCTATCCACACGACCAGGGGAACGTCGGGTTTCAGCAGCGGCTCTGTGAAACCCGGGGCTTCCAGATATCTGTATTGTTCTGTGATGCTATACATTTCTGTGATGTTGCATTTTATTCACGCCTTGAGCGAAATACTATATATTGGTATATATATTAGTAGATGTTGTATATGTTTTTCATCCGCGCTAGTCCAGTCCCCGCTCTGCCGTTAGTTAGCTAACCTAACGGGTGATGACGGGACCCAGTGGCGAATGCGGATGGCATATACGTACGTCAGTATATTTTCGTTCTTTGTGGTGTGATCAATTGATGGGACTGCATTGATTCGGATCAATGCAAGATAAACAAACCTAATCTGATGTTGTTGGAACATTTTTCAAAAAGATGTTATTGCAAGGACGTTCACTTTTGTTTTGCATCGTGGTATTCATTTGGAATATCCTGCACCTCAGTCGACGAGGCAAGGGCCGAGATCCCTTCACCGGGAGTGACCCCTTGGACAGAAGTTTGCGTCAGGGCATTAACTTCACTATAGCCGATTACTTTTGCTTTGCATCGTGGTATTCAGTTGGAATATCCTGCACCTCATTCTACGGGGAAAGAGCCGAGATCCCTTCACCGGGAGTGACCTCTTTAGTAAAGGTTTTCGTCACTATATTTTCTAAAAAGTTATCCAGTTCCTTCAACGATATCAAGTTCATTACGTTAAAGGTTTTTCGCCAAAAACCAGTCGTAGCCCTCCGTCATTTCAGATTAGTATTACTTAGTATTCGTGCTGCGTTTGTCGTGCATTGCCGTGGCGTAGTGTTCGGTAGCTATGTAATACTTTTCTGTCACATGGATAAGTGGATTGGTTAGGACAGTCGTGCGGTCTTGTTGGCATTGTCAAGGACTCGTACGGGTGGGTTTAATGCAATCAAGATAATGACGGGTAGAACTTGACTAGGACTCTTTGATTTGTTGGCATTGTCAAGGTCACTTGGGTCCTAGGGGTAAAAACAAACATCGGGAGTTTCAAAAGAACTGAAACTTGCCAGACATGCGCATACCTTCTGGAGTGTGGTGACGTGAGTGGATTCCGTCACGTTATCATGCGGTGATAGTTGGATCCCGATTCCCACTGATGAGTTAGTTTACTCCTCGGGTGACCCGACTAATTCTTCTTTCAGGTTTGGAGGAGAATTTGAGATACAGTGGGAGTTTTCCAGATTAGATAAAGTGATAACCATTCTGATCTAGGCTAGAGTGCACGCTGAGTGTTTCTTTTCTCTCTCTCTTTGGCAGCGACCTTTGACCCGACCCTAAGACTATGACTCAGTGACCAAGTTGACCGAACCTTCTTAACACTGGCTTTTGGATTGTCAGAGTTGCAGACCTCATTGCCACTCCTACTTTTACCCTTTTCTCCAGGACACCCCGTATTACTACGAACGTCCACTTCCATTGGACAAAACCATCGTATGGTTATATACGAACTCGAAGGACTTCGAGGATGGTTTCTGGTTCTGGAGAAAAAGGATAGGATTATTCAGTTGTCTTTTCTTTTCACCTTCTCTCAGGTTGCGAGTACTCCTTAGTTTAGGAGTAGTACACCTATTACGCAAATTGGATAGTCTTCTTCCAAACCATAGGCTGGTGCCGACCGGTAGGGAATGAAGAAAACCAGTTAGCCTAAAACGGTGTACAGAAGGTATTAAGTTCAGACAAAGCAAGGGATTAGTAAGAAGGCAAAGTAAGTTGCGACTGCTATTCACGACCAAACCAAGTATTTCTTCGCCAATCCTAAATCACCTTTGTATTTCTCCAGGACACTCCGTATCACTACGAAGATCCCATTTTATTGGATAATCCATCGTATGGTTATATACGAACTCGAAAGGAACTTGTTCCAGTTCGGGGATGGATCCTGGTTCAGGAGAAATAGGAATAAAGTACATTCAGGTGTCTTTTATCTTCACCTTCTCTCGCATTGCGAGTGCTCCTAGGATTAGGACAGTACACCCTTTATGCTTTTTGGAGAGTCTTCTTCCAAACCATAGGCTGGTGCCGAACGGTAGGGAAGGAAGAAAACCATTTGGCTTAAAGGGGTGTACAGAAGGTAATGACTAAAGACATATAAAGGGATTTGGAGAGGTGGCAAAGAATTATACGGTTATAGTTGTGAATCTGGATAATGGAAGAGGCATTACTAGGAATACCAGGATACCCCGAAGAAACATTTCAATGTTTCAGTTTCACTGTATACTGTTAATGGAAAACTGATTTTCCGATTAGACACTTACTCCAGGGTATGTATTTACCAGGTATGATTCTCACATCTGTATGGTTTTACAAGATGATGAGTGGGAGTAAGTTATTGGGAATTGGGTGATCATCCTCATTATATCGGGATTCGTTGTAATCGGTGATATTTGAGGAAGTCACCTGGGTTGTTTGCCGGACGGCAATTATTTGGTTTTGAAAATCCGCGGTTATGCACCAATTTCAAATTGATATATCTGTACGTCTATTTTCATAGAGTGAGATATACCTTTTGATATTATGTCAATGACATTTACCTATATCAGTGGATGGTTAGGTAAGGAGCATTAAACAGCGGTGTAATTCTTCTTAACCATAAGTACAGTTTTCAACCTACGACGCACAGTGAAAGAGTTGTTAGACTCAGCGGACTTATACAGAGTATTGTATGTTGTCCAGTGTCCATTCGGACAGAGGGGTTGGTCCATCATACTATATTCTGTTTACTTTTAACTTCTCTAGTTCTTAGACATGTGTTTCGTAGAAACACAGGGTCTAAGTTTTGAGGAGTTATAGGTATTTGAATAGAGTAGAGAACCAGGTGTAGCAAGTATCGGGATTCTTCAAGGTGATCGAAGATGTAGATACTTGTGTATGGTATTCAGTTGATAGTAATGATGAAGACAGATTGCTTCTTTTTCAGGTTACTCATAATTGGAAGCATTCCTAAGTTGAGTAACGCTGATCGACCTCCTTCCATTTAGTTGACATGCACTGGAGATAGATGCATGATTTGAATCTGGTTAAATTAAATCAGTGCCTCTGGTTCTATATTGGATATAGAACAGTTCATATCTTAACGATGTTAAGGTACGGGGAGTTGTCCGGCTTATGCTTAAAACCAGACTCCGGATAACTCAAGGCACGTTTCTGTAATGGCTGTTTGTGGGTTGACCCAGGCTATGACGAGGGTTGACTTTCTACCATCTGGCAGATCAATAGAAATATTGTTCTAGACTCGCCACAGTTTTATTAAAAATGGATTTTTCAAAAACAGCAGTGGGAGTATGGTAGAACTGGAAGTGATTCCAGAACCGCAAACGATTACTGAAGATTTAATAAGGAACCTAAAGATTCAATCTGATTTGACATTCCATTGGCCACTCCGCAGATAAGGTGGGTAACTTCAGGCACCCGAGAGGTACTACGGTAGCCTCAAGGACGGTGACAGGGAAGTTCTCGTTTACCCACACTTGCCATTGTTGTTGTTCCAGGCTGCGAGACCCGGTGGGAGGATGAGTATAACGTCGTTCTAAACTAGCTTTAGAAGTGCACGTCTATATGACTCTGCCAGAGGGTTGTCGTAGTCAGTGGGAGCAGCGGAAGCATTGGTGGACATCAGGCTTATGTCTATTTATAGACTAAAGCAGATGTAGCGGAGATAGATCATCTATTTCTGATGTGACAGTTATAGGTTTGACGTCATCAGAATAGGGGATGGATCTGTTGAGAAGGTAGTAGGAAGTGATATTCCTATACTACGATCGGTTATACTTTGGTCGTCACACAGTGGTTTCTCCACAAGGGACTTGGATATTATATCAGACATACTGGTTACTAGATCTATGGTTTTAGATCCAGATTTGGGTGGTTTCCCAATCTGGGTACCTTGACAGCATTCTATGAGTATTTAGAATGGACGACTCCTGACACGGTAGTGCACCTGCAGTTGATGGAGTCACCCTCTCTAAAGGTGTCTTATAGACTAAAGGGGAGAGGGATACTCATGATTGGCAGATCACTTGCTTAGGCAATTGAGGCAATCATGAGATGTCAAGTACCACACCAGATGTCGTTCTTGCACTAGATGCAATAAGTTGATATTGATCCAATCCTGGAGAAACAGTCGGAAGCAGTTTTAGAACATAAGTGAATGTTCTAGGGATATGATAACGGCTGCCTCCTTTAGGAGACGGTTATCATTCCAGGCTTCCAAGGTGACATGGACGACAAGGAGGTTGTCAGAGTTATAGTTCTCCCTCTGATGAAGGACAGTATTCTGGACAGGTGGTCCAAGGCAATACTGAGGGTGGCATGGCGCAGGATACTGATTAAGTTCAGTTGATGATACAGTCTAAGAAGTTTGGATTTGGAGTTCATTTATGAGCTAGGTCCCATCAGACATCCAGACATTCTAAGACAGGTATTGCTCATTTCGGGAGATGGCTTTCTCCGCGAACTTGAGATATAGAGAGACATAGAAAGAAACTTCTCTGCGGATCCACTCACTGAGGCTATTCCTCGAACGCAATAGTTTCACAAACGGGCTTTGTGCGACTGACTAGTAGAGGAGTTGGGTGTTCGGTATCACACGGGCTGTGAGTATGCGACATCACAATAATTAGCCTTGAGTGCAAGTGGGAGATTGTTGGAGTTAGTGCCCTCAGAGTCAATTATTGGATCACAGGCACGTGATTGCAATGATTGAGGGAGGACCTATCCCGGTAGGACAGTCTTACTCGAGATGATAGTATGCTATCTGGTTTACCTTTATCATCGTGTACTGTTTTAGGTGACCTGACATGTCGCTATTACACGTTGATAGAGCCCCTAGGATTCTTGCTTGACTACCAGCAGTATGATGGCGATCATATACGTGGGAGCTGGTAGTCTATGAGCACATCCTTAAAACGTCCCTAGTCGTAGGAGTTTCGAGACAGGGCATCGATACTCCATTAGTAGACTAGTGTATACAGTCAAGACCCCGACGAGGGGCGGTGGCCGGTCTCACAAGCCACTGGTGTCAGTTTGTTCACCTAAGATGTATACAGGTGCTCATTGGGTTATGAGTACACCGGACAGGACTCGCCGGGAACCTGCTAGTTGGTCTTATACCAGACGTCAGATAGCAGTTCCCTGGTGACATGTGTACAGGTTAGTTCATCGACCTGAGGATCGTCATTTGTCTCGTGTGAGTTCCCACTGTGCTTTGATTACTACCCTACCACGGCTCAAAGGAGTCGTGCAAACAGGTTTTAGTTGGGTACAGTCCCGAGCCACATGGAGGCAGTGAGCGGATCTTCAGGGGTTCGTCTCTTCCGGTATTGGGGGTGAGGTCGCGCTGTGTCTAGGAGAGCCATTACGCAAAGCCCTCGGCCGAGGCAGGAGATTTACTGGTAGGTATTCCAGTAGTATCTCAGGGCGTTCTGGGCTACACTCCGACACGACTTGTACCGCCTTTGGGGGTCTGACTTTTACCAACCCCCTAGGCCCGACATGCGATCCTCATAGACGAACGGACCGGACTGTACGGATATTGTCACTGACAGGCTCAGTTGGGTGTCGGGGTGAGCTTCCTCATCGACGTCCCTTTTGGTCAATAGCTGGTGGCCCGTCACGTATTGGCTTATACCTCTGACGTGCCAGTGGTTAAATCCACAGCCATAGTATTGACGAGTCTTTAGAGTCCACCACACTTACAGTTACTCAAGCTTTCGGGCGAAACGCTGTAGAGGCCGTATGGAGATATGGCAGGGTCCGATCAGATACACGCGGTATTGCACGGATCAGGATCAGACAGTTTTGTACTAGTGGCCGTATAGTTATATGGCAGGGTTTGATCTGATACGTGCGGTATTGCACGGATCAGGATCGAACGGATTTTACTAGCCGGCTTTGGCTTAAGCCGGTCCTAGTCTGGTACAGTGTAGATTTTGTCTCTTTGCATTTGTATCCGGTCGGAATACAGATGCGGGTGTGTATGCACAGTATCGGGGTTTTCCTGTAATTTATTACGGGACCAGTTTTCTGGAGTTGCCAGTTTGCATTCCGTTCCGGCCGGTTTTCCTTTGTTCTTTCCCGGCCGGACTTTTCTGATGGAGGGGGTAATTTGCAGTTTTGCAAATTACATTTGGTGGAGGTTTTATTTGTAAAAGTATTTATTATGAAAGCATCTTTTATATTCCTTTCTTTTCTATCATCATTTCTTGAAAAGGTGATTAGGATTGATTTTAAGCTTGATGTGAGGTTGTGATGATGGTGTTAGGATATGGTCACCCTCTCCTTTTTCCTACACTCACCTCCCTTCATGTTTTTGTGTTCATATTGTTTCCTCCACCATTCTTCTTCTCACTTGATGAATATGATAAGTTTTTCATAAGTGAGAAGGAGAGGAAAAAGAAAGAGAGAAGAAGAAGAGAGAGTTTTCCTTCTTGAGAGATTGATTCTTCTTGATTTCATTTTCTTGCTAGAAAAATGCAAGAACCATTTTTCTATTCTTGATTCCTCCATCACCATGGCAACAAACCCCAAATGAGACAAGCATCTTCTACACTACATTCTACAGCACATCTTGAGCATGTCGAGTTGCCGGCTTTATGCTCGAGTTGCCTCGGTATTGAGGCGGGAGCCCGTAAAAGACGCAGGCGATGTGGTGCCCTTTCCGGCGAGGAGGCGACGATATGGAGACAAGACTTTCCGCGGGAGATCGGGACGATGAAGAGAAGACCGGAGGACTCGGATCATTCGGTATACTTCTCACCCTATCTCTTGTTAGCTAGCGTAGGTTAATGGTTAACGATCCGGGTTTTCTTTGTCCGCGGTAGCGCCGGTTTCCGAGTAAGGAAAATTTTTGATTCCGCAATTTGGCCTCGAGTAAGACGGCCGGGGCGCTGCCGTGGCGCAACAGAGGAGGTCTTTGAAAATTATTATTTCCTTGGACTTGTTGATTTTGGTTCCAAGCGAAATTTGGGTGACTCCTCCACCCCTGATTATATGTCGAAGAGTACGGATCATTTCTTTGTCGTTGCTGAAATGCAGCATTGACTTGATCCTGTCCTTGAATAGGTGCATTATAAGGACACTCTTCGGTTAGATGCGATGGATTCGAACAACAAGCACAAACAGTTCGTGTGGGTAGAATAGGGGCAGGAGAAGACGATGAGATTTTGGTCTCAATAGCTTCTAGCTTTTTCATAAGTGAGGCCATCTCGGCCTTCATAGCAATCGACATATCTATTTGATGTATGCCTGCCCTAGATTGACCAAAAGAAGAAGATGATGTGGTCTTGGTACTCTCCCACTGAATTGTTTTCTCACTAAGATCCTCAAGAAACTGCCACGCTTCGTCACTAGACTTGGAGAGAAAATGACCTTGACATATTGTTTCTAGCAACTGCTTCGTTGCTGCGTTCAATCCCTCGTATAATGTTTGGCAAAGTTGCCAACTTTCGATCCCATGATGAGGGCATTGAACAAGTAGGTCTTTAAATCTCTCGAAGCACTTCCAAAATGGTTCGGAAGGAAGCTGTGAAAATTGTATAATCTCGTTTCGGATTCTAGCAGTTTTGTGATGAGGATAGAACTTTTTCAGAAAAGCTCTTACAAACTCGTCCCAATTTCTAATGGAATGTGATGCGGTGCTGTATAGCCACTTCTCGGCTAGGTCACATAAGGTAAAAGGAACGACCCTTAGCCTTATAGGTCACTTAATTGGGTAGTTTTCATCATGGCACAAACGTTTTGGAATTTATTGATAAAGATATATGCATCTTCGGATTCCAAACCATGAAATTTTGGCAGCATATTGATGAAATGTGGTTTTATTTCAAAGTTATCCCCATTCGCCGGTGGGGGTGAAAGACATGTAGGTAAAGAAGTGCGGACGGGGTAGAAGAGATCCTGGAGCGCAACTCGTGCGGGCGCTACAACAGGCGGAAGATTCGGGTTATTCGCACCTAACGGAGGTGGAATCATTCCCGTCGGCAAGGTATCGTTGGGGTTGAATCCCGACATACCTTCGAAAGAAGAATTTGAAGGTGGAGGTAAGGAAATGGACGGAATGTCGACGAAGGGTTCGTCGGTCGGTACCAACGAAACACGGACTAATCGGGCGTTAGTATCCCTAGTCCAAAATGACATACACTAAAAGGGGTAGTGTAGTCAGAAAAAAGAAAGACAGAAGGTGGGGGTAAGATAACGTCAATGGAGGGAAGTGGTGGAAGTGAGTTGCAAGTTTTCTTAGCGACAAGTTGCAAGTTTTGAAAAGATTTTTCTTTATTTTTTTTATTTATGTGAGAGTTTTGCAAAAAGGTTTTTGAAAAGGGACTCGTGACACAAATGTATCAACCACACATGCACAATCAGGCCTAGATCTAGGGTCGCCTAGGTCTGCTAGACAGCTCCTAACTAGGGCTAGAAATAGGACCTCAAACCGCCTCTTCACGGACAAGTACGGCCAGGTAAGTGGGAAGGAACCACCACTACAGTGGGCCTAATTAATAACCACTAGCCTAGACACCGCAATGTCGGTTAGGATAAACGGACGATGCCTATACTAGTCCTTTTCCTATTGAGCTCGATGTCCTTAGGTCTGAGTCTAGTCTTTTTTTTATTTAATTGTGGTCGATGCAAAATGCTTTAGGTGTTTTCTGGGGTCCTGGGAAGGGTGATGAAATCCCCACCCAATCTGAGTTTGGTCAATTAGCCCCTTAGAGTCCGATTAAATTATGCAAAACAAATAAAATTTCACTTGCAATCAATTTTTAGCGCGGCGCAAAGAAACCTGCAGCAAATCTGTTATTTAGAAGGGGGAAGAAACCTTTTTAGCGCAAAGAATTCCTGCAGAAAATTTTTACAGTGGAGATATGGAGGTTGCAGAGGGGAGGAAAAGAGAGCAAACCATATAAAAATGATGCGCTGACGAGGCCAAGGCGCGGCGGAACCGCGGCGTGGGGCCCACTTCTGCGGCGGAAACGCGGTCTCCTGGTGGGATCGGTCTCTGAAAAATTTTCTGCTGTTCTGTACCTTCAGTTCCTCTCTGTTCTTATATGTACTTTTTTGTTTTGCCCTCTGAAAATTTCCAGATCCTCAATTCTTCGCTGTTCCTGCAAGATTCAAAAGATACACCCTTCAAACAGATCAAAGTTGATAATTTTTTGTATATTTTTTTATATTTTCAGATTTTTATAATTTTTAAAATTTATATCAACCCGAAAATTCAAAAAAAGAAAAATTACGCCGTCCCCGGCAACGGCGCCATTTGATTTGTTGTCCAAAAACTTATATTTACTGCAATCAGAAACGGCGTCGCTTTGCAGCTAGCCGGTGAGTGCGGGTCGATCCACAGATATGAGTAATTTCCTTTTATGTGTTTTAACGAGTTGATTCAAAGTGTCGTTTTGGTTGGTTTATAAAAATCTATGAAAACTGGATCTAATTAATCTAATTAAAAGTCTTGCTAGGGTTAGGTTTAGGGGAAGTTTTGGAGATTAACGTTTTCTTCACCGCTTTCAATGCCTTCTTTTTTGGATCTATTAGGTGTTACGGTAATTGTCAATAAAGTGGATCCGAATCTTTTGGGAAGATGTTTCTTCCTCTAGATTCGCATCCTTCCTTTGTTGATAATTACCCTAACCCCCATGGAAAACACGCGCAACCGGCCCTTTATACTACGGTTCATTGTTACCTCGAGGGGTAGGATGCTGTAAGGAGCGGTTGTGCGTGCATGCATGGAGTTCTAACTCTTAGGTGAATGTGGCATTGAAAGGGGTGAGAGATCTCATCTCTCAACCCTTTCCCTAAGGCTAACCCTAACAAGCGAGGAGATTACTCGCTCATTAGGGGATGAGAAAACATTTTAATTAAAGGAACGGAAACAAAATTACTTACTAATTCGATGGCTCCCTCCAAGCAAGAAGAACAGATCTAAATAAACTCCCAGAAAGTCTGAATTTTATTGATTGAAAAGAGGCATAGGGTTTTACAATTTTCGATTACAATTTATAAGTAAACAGGAGAATTTAGGGTTTCAGACTCTCGCAGATGTGCAATTACTGATTTGACCCCTAAAAATCCCAACACCCGCACCGACGCACCGACACAGAAAAATTCCACCGACACAGGCTCTGAATGGCCGTGGATCCGCGGCAAATGCTGGCTTGGGCCGCGGATCCGCGGCCCTTTGGTGGGCTTGGCTCACCATCTTTCTGTGACTCCTTCCTATATTCTTGGGCTTCCTATTTCCATATGTATTTTCTCTGTTGGGCTTCTGGGTCTTCTCCAGATCTTCAGTGAAAACTTGTTCGTATCTTTTGACCGTTCACTTGACATTTTGGACCTTGTACTGTTCTTTGACTAGGCTTGACTAGGATCCGTCAACTTGTTTGTCAAAAGTCCCTTTTCTGTATCAGCTTTCGTCTTTTTCACTGTATTTGCTCCAAGAGCCTGTATCCTGTAATATGCAACAAACGTGCGTCAAGAGTACCTGTTTATTTATAAAACGGATAAGAATAGGTGAATGAAAAATGCAATATTATGGTCTGAACAATAGGGCGTAGAAAGCTTGTGAGTGATTGAATATTTCCGCATCAAGGCCTCGAAAGACCTATTGCAGAAATGTGTCCCGTTGTCGCTAATGATAGCGCGAGGGTGTCCGAATCGCGAAAAGATATTTTCTTTAAGGAACTTAATGACAACTTTATTGTCATTAGTGCGACACGGTACAGCTTCCACCCACTTCGAAACATAATCAACCGCTAACAAGATATATAGATTCCCAAAGGAGTTGGGAAAAGGGCCCATAAAATCAATACCCCAAACATCAAATATTTCCACAACCAATATAGGTTGGAGCGGCATCTCATTCCTTCGTGAAATCCGACCCAAATGCTGACATCGCGGACAAGTTTTGCAATGTTCAAATGCATCTTTAAATAATGTTGGCCAATAAAAGCCACATTGCAAAACTTTCTCCGCCGTTTTTCGAGGTCCAAAGTGACCGCCGCATGCTTGATCATGACAAAATGATAACACGCTCTTGAATTCATCGTTAGGGACACACCTGCGAATGATTTGATCGGAACAATACTTGAATAGATATGGTTCATCCCAGTAAAAATATTTTACTTGGGATAAAAATCGAAGTTTGTCTTGTTTCGACCAATCGCTAGGTATAAGTCCCGTCGCAAGATAGTTCAAGATATCCACGAACCAAGGTTCGTAAGATACATTCAAGAGCTGTTCGTCGGGAAATGAGTCATTTATCGGTACGGTCACAGTTGGCGAAGAAGTTATGCGTGAAAGATGGTCGGCTACAACGTTTTCACATCCACTCTTGTCTTTGATGACAAGATCAAATTCTTGTAACAAAAGGATCCAACATATTAGCCTGGCCTTCGCATCCTTCTTAGATAAAAGATGTCATAGGGCGGAATGATCTGTGTAAACCACAATAGGCGAGCCAATCAAGTAGGGCCTGAATTTCTCTAATGCAAATACAACTGCCAAGAGTTCTTTCTCGGTAGTTGTGTAATTTATTTGTGCATCATTCAAGGTCCTACTTGCATAGTAAATTACATGTGGCATCTTATCAATGTGATGTCCTAAGACCGCACCAATAGCAAAATCTGATGCATCACACATAAGCTCGAACGGGTGGTTCCAATCCAGAGATGATAAAACGGGGGCTGTAGTGAGTGATTCTTTAAGTGATTCAAAAGCAGCCTCACAATCCGAATCGAAGTGAAAAGTAGTGTCCTTGGCCAATAGAAGGGTTAAGGGTCTAGCAATTTTGCTAAAGTCCTTAATAAATCTCCTATAAAATCCTGCATGACCAAGGAAGGATCGTATATCTTTGACGCAATTGGGACGAGGGAGGTTTTGAATGACATCTATTTTAGCTCTGTCAACCTCAATACCTTTATGTGAAATTATATGTCCAAGTACAATACCTTCTTGGACCATAAAATGGCATTTTTCCCAATTCAAAGTCAAGTTCTTATCCTTACAGCGGGTAAGAACAGCGTCAAGATTACGAAGGCAGTTCTCAAAGGAGTCCCCAAAAATGGAGAAATCATCCATAAAAATTTCTAGAAAATTTTCCACCATATCTGAAAATATCCCCATCATGCACCGCTGAAATGTAGCGGGAGCATTGCATAACCCAAAGGGCATGCGTCTATAAGCAAAAGTTCCGAAAGGACAAGTAAAAGTGGTTTTATCTTGATCCTTTTCGGCGATGGGGACCTGGTTATAGCCAGAGTATCCGTCCAAGAAACAGTAGTATTCGTGTCCCGCTAATCGTTCTAACATCTGGTCAATGAAAGGTAGAGGGAAGTGATCTTTCCTCGTCGCGGCATTGAGTTTCCAGTAATCGATACATACGCGCCACCCAGTTTGGGTGCGTGTTTGGATTAACTCATTAGCCTCATTAGTGATGACCGTAATGCCAGACATTTTAGGGACCACATGAATTGGACTTACCCATTGGCTATCAGATATGGGGTAAATTATTCCACTATCAAGGCACTTGACGATTTCTTTCTTTACCGCCTCCTTCATAACGGGATTTAACCGTCTTTGTGGGTCTCGGGTTGGTTTGGCTTCATCCATCAGATGTATGTAATGTTCAACAATTAAGGGACTAATCCCTTTGATGTCAGCCATAGTCCAACCAAATGCTTCCCGATTCGATCTCAACACTGCCAAAAGTGCATTCTCTTGCTCTAAGGCTAGAGAAGCGGAAATAATCACTGGCAAAGTCTCATTCTCTCCTAAATATGCATATTTAAGATGAGAAGGTAGCGGTTTGAGATCAAGAATTGGCGGAGAGACAATAGAAGGTGGGGTAAGCGAATGATATTCGGACTCCCGAAGAGATTCAAAACTTGCATAAGATATTGACTCGGAAAGTGCTGCTGACTTTTGCAACGAGTCAACGGGTTCAATCTTAAGGTCGGACTTATTGAACATATCCTCACTGTAAAGTGGTGCAAGATCAAACGATGTCTCATTAATGTTGTCGAGAACATCAAAGCAAAGCTCCTCATCCATGCAGCTTTCGGAAGCTATCTCGTGGATGGAACAAATATCCAGCAAATGAGCAGAAGGTTCTGACGGCTGACTTCCTAGCTTGTAAATATTAAGCTCATTGTCATTTTCCCGAAGGATAAGTTCATAGAACCGTTACGACAATTAATTACAGTGTTAGAAGTTGCTAGGAAGGGTCGACCAAGTATCACCGGATTTGATTGCGTGGGTTTGCCACAGGTTGTGTATCTAAAACAATAAAGTCTACGGGAAATATGAATTCCCCGACTTTAATTAACACATCCTCTAGTTCGCCCCGAGGTTTGGTGATAGATCGGTCTGCCATCTGGAGAGTACAATGGGCGGGTTTAACTCTCCAATTCCTAGCTGCTCGTATACTGAATAAGGAAGCAAGTTGACGCTAGCGCCTAGATCGAGTAAAGCACGATTTATAATTTTACCCCCAATAGAAATAGAGATTGTAGGACAGCCGGGGTCCTTACGTTTCTTTGGTATTTGTTGGGTAAAAGCTGTGCTAACATTACTCGTCATGAAAACCTTTTTAGGCACTTGAGTTTTTCTCTTCCTAGTGCACAAGTCTATAAGGATTCTTGCATAAGATGGGACTTGTTGAATGGCATCTAGGAGAGGAATATTCACGCTAACTTGCTTAAACATTTCCACAATCTTCTCCATTTGCGGGTTAGGTCGGTTGGCCCTTAATCGGTTTGGAAATGGAGCTCGATTAATAAGTTTTGGGTCCAACGTTTGTGGAGAAGACTGTGGCGACGGATTCGATCCCAAAATTGGAGTGGGCATCGACTTAGATAGATTTGGCGAAATGTTTGAGCCTTGGGGAAAATGGAGAATAGGCTCGGATAAAGGTGGAAGACTAGACGAGTTAGGGGAAGAAGAAGAAGAAGGGGTATCAAATGTGTCACTATCATCAAATTGCTCACCCACTCGGTTGTTCAGCACTCTCCCCGATCTCAACGTAGTAACGGCATTCACATTATGACTTTGTGAATGGCCAGGATTCGGTAGGGGTTGAGATGGGAGTTTCCCTTTCTCTCTCGCACTCATTACGGCGTTTAATTGTGCGATTTGGTTTTCTATTGATTTGATACTCTCACCATGGGAGGAGGAGTTTTTCGTTAGGGCATCAATAGAAGACCTCATCTCAGCCGAATTTTGCATGGATTGTTTCATGAACATATCCAAAGTTTGTGCAAGTGAGTTGTCAATACCGGCCACTTGTGGTGTAGAAATGTTGGCCGGATTTTGGAAATTCTTTGACTGAAAGGGGGGCTGATTCTGTGGTTGTGGTTGCTGTGGAGGAGGTCTTTGATAATTGCTTTGTTGGTTTTGATTCCAAGCAAAGTTAGGATGATTCCTCCATCCTTGATTGTACGTGGAAGAATAAGGGTCGTTTCTAGGTCGCTGCTGAAAAGCAGCATTAGCTTGAAACGAAGCATTCATAGGACATTCTTCCGTTAAGTGTGAAGGATCCAAACAGCAACCACAGACGGTCTTAGGAAGCGTGACCTAATTTAGGGAGAAAGATGAGAACTTTTTTTCAATAGCGTCGAGTTTCTTTTGTATCGCTGCCATTTCGTCTTTCACTGCGATGGAAACGTCGAGCTGGTGAATACCTCCCTTAGTTGTAGGTGGTCTTACGCTTTCCCACTGCAACGTGTGTTCAGCGAGATCTTCCAGATATTTCCATGCTTCACCATCATCTTTAGACATGAAATTGCATTGACACATTGTTTCAAGCATCTGCTTTGTCAGTGGATTAATGTCCTCATATATAATCCGACATAAATCCCATCTTTGTATTCCGTGATGGGGGCATTGGACAAGCAGATCTTTGAAACGTTCAAAGCACTTCCAAAATGGTTCATTAGGAAGCTGGGTGAACTGGTTGATCTCGCTCCTAATATGTGCAGTCTTATGATTTGGGTAAAACTTCTTAAGAAATGCTATGACGAATTCATCCCAATTAGTGATAGAGTGTGCGGCAGTATTATAAAGCCATTTTTCTGCCAAGTCGCACAGTGTGAATGGGAGAAGACGTAAGCGCATAACATCTAAAGTCAATTGTGAAGTACCCATCATTGCGCATACGTTTTCGAATTTGGTGATGAAAACGTACGCGTCTTCCGACTCAAGCCCGTGAAATTTGGGCAGCAGGTTGATAAAGTGGGGTTTAATTTCGAAATTATCCCCGTTAGGTGGTGGAAGAGATAGACAAGTAGGAAGAGGACCACGAATAGGATAGCATCTCTCTTGGAAAGAGATGCGCGATGGATTCTGCGCACCTACGGGCGGTGGCAGCGTGGTGTTATACTCTGATGGAGTGCCGTCCATCTCGGTCGTGGTGTGTGGTGGGGGAAAAGAAGATGAAGAAGTACCGACTTCGGTGTCGATAGAAGGAGCGCGGACAAGACGGGCACTAGGATCCCGTGTCCAGCCGAGCATGCACTAAGCGGGTTTAGTGCAAGTGGCAGCGTGTGTGTGATTTTAAAATTGGGTTGTTTTTGAAAAGTGGGACTCAAGACAAATCTCCCTAAGATGCACAAGCAACCCTAGAACTAAGGTCACCTAGGTCAGTCTCTAGACCGCTCCTAGACTTCCAAAGGATAAGCCGCAGGATCAACCCTCTACTGCCTCCGTATACCCTTATAGCCAGATAAGTGCCAGGTAAGTGGGAAGGAACCACGTCGTGGGCCTAATTAAAAACCACTAGCCTTTGTCACACTTGCCTAGGCACTACAAAAGTAATGCGGATAAACGATAGATTACCCACGACCTTCCTCTGTCCTTATTGAGCGCGACAGTCCTTAGAGTCTGGTCTAGATATTTTTTAAATTAATGAAGGGTTGATCTATATGCTCGTTTTGTGATTTGTGGGGCTTAGGAAGGGTGATGAAATCCCCACCTAATCTTGATTTGGTCTTTGCCCCTTAGAGTCCGTATTAAATATGCAAAACAAAACCAATCACAAAACTTTTGCAAAAAGATTTTTGAGCGGCGCAATTTTGCAAAGAATCCTGCAGAAAATAGATTTTATTGGATTTGAGGGGGGAGAGAGGGAGTTAAGAAAGATACCAGAGAATTCTGTGGCCCTAACTCTTCTATCCTGCCGCGATTCCGCCGCACAAAGTGCCTTTATTCCGCGGTTCCGCCGCGTGGCAGAGGGATCACTTGATGAAAAAAAATTTATAGCCTTCTGTGCTCCTCTGGATCTCTAAAAATGTCTCTGTTCCCTGTTCCCCTTAATTCTGTGTCTCCAGATCTCCTTGCAAAAATTCACGCACAAATCGTTAAATATGCAATTTGCAGTTTTGTGTTAATAATGATATGACTCGTCTAAGAATTCAACACAAATAGTAAAAATATAAAATTACGCACGTATCCCCGGCAACAGCGCCATTTGATTGACACGAAAAAGTGTGTTTTGTAGTTAACCGCAATCAGAACGGTGTCGCACGTAGCTAGACCGAGATGAGTACGGGTCGTCCTCTGGGAAACGTGGAACTTTTTATTTTTTTACTTTAGATGTGTTGAGAAAGAGAGCAGGGATAAAGAATTTTTATAGAATGGTTTCTAGATCTACGTTAAACAAGAATGTAAAATATAGATCTAGATTATTTTAAAGATGTAGTTAGTATTAATAAGAGGGCTTGTAGGGTTCGTTAGGATTTAGTAGTTATGGACGATTAATTAAAAGTTACCCTTTTTATCCATTAATAGATTTAGAACTAGAACGACGGTGATGCGTGTAGATTAGGGTTTCTGGAGGGAAAAGGAATCCCACTCTTAACCCTTATCTCGACACGGAACTCCATTCATTCTAGCCTTTACCAAAACAATCATTAATCTAATCTCTAATCGCGGTCGGAACTAGCAAAGAATTGCTAGCGCGCCCGATTAGGATGTTAGTGATTCTTTTGATAAAGTTCATAAACTTTATAGGACTTCAAAAGGGTTTAATTATTTTCATCGTCCATTAGCCTACCCTAATCCTACGAACCCTAACAAGCGGAGAATTACTCGCGCATGTTGGGAGAAGAAGATGAAAAGAAAGAGAGGAAAAACATAATGTAAAATGCAAAAAGAATTAAATAAAATAACTACCTTTATTAATCAACTTGAGCAAACTACACTTTAATCCGTAGAAAATGATTACAAACTAGTTGCTTCTCGATCTTTCCTAAGGAGGTAGTCGAATAGTCGATGATCAGCCTGGATGCGTGAGCGTCGGGAGCTTCGTGATCTCTTCGGCTTGATAACTTTTACAAGAGGCTCTCGGTGCCCTTTTATAGTGCAAAGCCAGAATCTTCTTGTTGAAAACTTGGTAAAATATAGCTTTGATTCACCCCACAAAATCTTGTCTTCCAACTCCTTAAGATTGCGGCGGATCCGCGGCCCAAGGGGAGGTTTGGCCGCGGATCCGCGCTCAATGGTGTGGATCTCTTCATCAAAATTCTTGGGCTTGCTTCTTGTGACATGTGGCAATCCTAGGCACCTTTAGAATTCAGAAATCTTCTCTCGGTTGCTTCCAGACGTGGTCTCCAAGTTTTGCTTCTTAATTTGGCAAGTTTTCTTCAACAAATTGATTTGTTTGATAAATTCTGCATAACAACTTGGAAAATTCTGCACAATAATCTCAAATAATATTTAGTAGGCTTATTTCTACTAGGATTTGGTCAATAGATTTATTTGCATACATTTTCCTACCAAATGCTAATTAAAATATATTAACACATGGAAAATGGTGTTTTAACACATAAACCATCATATGTATAATATATTATATTAAAGTCCTTTTTTAATATGAAAATGGTAGGAAAAATGTAGTACAAATGCGCAGTTTTATCAACTGAACAGTTACGCCCCTGGGAAAACGAGGTTTATTTTAATTAGGTCCGTTCGAAAGCATGGGGAACCTCCCTCAAAGTACCGACACTGGCCTGGATGAAAGATTGGCGAACTTGTAGGGTGTAATTAATCTCGGCTAGTCTTACCTTTTAGGGTTTGAAGGAAGATTTGAAAAAAATAGTAGGAGCCATCCTGATTAGATAAAATAATAACCAATCTGATCTTGCAACAGCGCACGCAGAGTGTTTTCTTCTCTCTCTCTCCTGGTAGCGACCATGTCACGCCTTAATCAAGATAATAATATGGATTCATTGACCGAACCTGCTTATTCTACTGAGCTGGGGAACGTTGGTTCCGCTCTATCTTATAATTGTTATAAGTCCGATCTGGAAATACGGGAATATCCGGATTCCTATTCCACCCAATCAAAGAAAGTGCATGTTGATGCATCTTTTTCGGGTGTGTTCATTACCGAGAACTGTTTCTCAGTATTCTCTGTAAGTCCATGTCACGCACCCCACGAACTTGCGGGGAGGCGGAATATATGAAAATCGATTATCAAAGCTTCGTAACACGGACTTGAGCGCATGAATCGTGTCTAAACCGTTACTAGCATACTATGAAAGGTTTAACTACTCGGATTCAGAGTTATACCTCACGTTACTTGTCCTTCGGGTCTTCATCGCCGTCCTCCACTCCTCGTAGGCTCCTTGGAACGTCGGCACCTCAACGGCCTCCTCGAATCAAAGACGATCCACCCGAAAGCTCCTACTTCAAGCTTGATCTCTAACTTGAGATAACTAGGTTTCTTTAGTTGCTAATCAAAGAAACCTAGGTGATATAGAGTGAGGTTATGGATTAATTAGTCTATCTAATCCTTGATCTCAACACATGAGAGGGGAGGATTAGGGTTTCAAGAGAGTGCTTGAGGAGAGAGAAGGTGAGCATGAGTTATGAATGAAAAAGCTTCTCACTTCTAATATATAATGAAGCATAAGAAAATCAAAATGAATGAATCAAAATGCATTATCATCATGCTTCATTAAATATATGCAATGAATCATCGAGTCATTAAGCAATAAATGCTTCATTAACTCACTTGAATGATTCATCTAAGTGAGTCACAAATGCATTAAATGCTAATGCCACCTTACCCTCCATGTCATCATCCTTCTAGAAGCATCCCGACAAATTACGAGAATGCCCCTCCTATCCGTAAAAACACGGAAAAACTTTAGACTGTATAAATCCAATAACCCGATACTAGAATCTGGCTTAAACCAAAGCCGACTAGTAAAAACTGCCCGAACGTCGTACGTGCGTAAACACACGTACGCGTCCGAACCCTTGTCGTAAAACCATACGACCTCTATATCATTTCGCCTGGAGCAGGGAAACTCTGCGTGTGTGACTCTAAAGACTCAACACTACGCTGGCAGTGGGTTTCACCACAGACCGCAAGCGGCACTAGCTGTACGTAACGGTCCCCAGGTAGATGTCGATAAGAAGGCCGATGAGGAAACCCATCCGAACTCTTACTGAGCCTGATGTGACAATCTCCGTACAGTCCGGTCTGTTTGTCTAAGACTATCGCATATCGAGCTTAGGGGGCGGCAAGCGTCAGTCCCTTAATAGCGGTATAAGTCGTGTCGGAGCGTAGCCCATTACACCCTGAGAAACTACTGGAACTTACCAGTAAATCCTGCTTACCCTGGCCAGGGACTTTGCGTAATGGCTCTCTGACACAGCGCGATACCAACTCCCAATACCGGGAGAGACGAATCTTGTCTAACCGCCACTGCCTCCAAGTGCTCGGGACTGCACCCAACTGCTACCTATTTGCACGACTCCTTTGAGCCGTGGTAGGGTAACAATCTAAGAACAGTGGGACACACTCGAGGTGAAGTAGCAGTGTCAAGTCTACGGACTATGCTGTACTCATGTCACCTGGGAACTGTTAACTGACGACGGGTATAATACCAACCAACAGTTCCCCTGCGAGTCATGTCCGGTGTACCCATAACCTAACGAGCACCTGTATACTATCTCCAGTACGACGTACTGATGGCTGTGGGACAGACCATCTCCCCAACTGGAATGAGAAGCGTACACACTAGTCTACTCTGGAATATCGATGCCCTGTCTCGATAATCCAACGACCAGGGACCTGTATAGGATGTTGCTTATAGACTACCCAGCCTCCACTAGTGTGACTGCCATCACAACGCTGGTAATCAAGCAAAGATCCTATGGGCTCTACTAATATGTATAAATGATACGTTACAAAAAACATATGCACATATTAAAGTAGACAAAACCAAGTAGCATACTACTATGTTTAGCAAGACTGTCAATACAAGTGTGAATATCCCAAGCTTCCATTAAGTAATATACAATCTAGTATGATACAATAATGGCCCCTAGAGCATGTACACTAACAATCTCCCACTTGCACTAGGGCCATGAGCTGGCATATCGTAAACCTATGATCTCGAATAGCCTCTCGAACTGCGTCTGAGGAATGGCCTTTGTGAATGGATCAGCAATGTTATTCTCCGTCTCTACTCTCTTTATCTCGATCTCCCGGCGATCTACGATCTTCCTGATCAGGTGATACCGTCTTAAGATATGTCTGGACTTCTGATGGGACTTGGGTTCCTTCGCTAAAGCTATAGCGCCATTGTTGTCGCAATACAGAGGTATTGGACCAACACTGGTAGGAACCACCTGAAGTTCTGTGAGGAACTTCTTCATCCAGACAGCTTCTTTTGCGGCATCGCAAGCAGCTATGTACTCCGCTTCCATCGTTGAGTCAGCAACGGTCTCCTGCTTGGAACTCTTCCAACAGACCGCCCCTCCATTGAGGGTAAAGACATAACCCGACATGGATTTGGAGTCATCCTTGTCACTCTGGAAGCTGGAGTCGCCAAAGGCCTCGATCTGGAGGTCTTTTCCGCCATACACCAAGAACATCTCCTTAGTCCTCCTCAGGTACTTGAGAATGTTCTTTACTGCTATCCAGTGCTTCTCCCCTGGGTTTGCTTGATACCGGCTTACAACGTTCAATGTGTATGCTACATCTGGTCTGGTACATAACATCGCATACATTATAGAGCCTACCGCAGAAGCGTAGGGTATAATCGACATGCGATCCCTTTCCAAATCAGTCTTGGGAGACATCTCTTTGGAGAGAGTGATTCCGTGATAAGCCGGTAGGTTACCGCGCTTAGAATCATCCATACTGAATCTCTTCAATATGGTGTCTATATACCTGGGCTGCAAAAGTCCCAACATCCTTTTTGATCTATCACGATAGATCCGGATCCCCAGAATGTAGGTGGCATCACCTAGGTCTTTCATGGAGAATTTCTGTGATAAGAATCTTTTGACTAACTGTAACATAGGAATATCATTTCCTATTAGGAGAATGTCATCCACGTACAAGACGAGGAATACTACAGCTCTCCCTACAATCTTACTGTATATGCATGGTTCATCTGGATTTTTGATAAAGTCGAATTCTTTGACAGCATCATCAAAAAAGATGTTCCAACTCCGCGATGCCTGCTTTAGTCCATAAATGGACTTAAGCAACTTGCATACTTTACCGCTGCTCCCACTCTGAATGAATCCCTCTGGCTGATCTATATAGACACACTCTTCCAAATTACCATTTAGAAAGGCCGTCTTTACGTCCATCTGCCAGATCTCATAATCGTGGAAGGAAGCAATAGCAAGAAGGGCCCGAATGGATTTGAGCATAGCCACTGGAGAAAAGGTTTCGTCATAGTCCAAACCAGGTCTTTGACAGAAACCCTTTGCAACAAGTCTAGCCTTATAGGTTTCAACCTGTCTATCTACACCAATCTTCTTTTTGAAGATCCTTTTGCATCATACGGGTTTTACCCCATCTGGAGAAATGTCCAAAGTCCATACTTTGTTAGTGTACATGGACTCCATTTCGGTCCGCATTGCATCCAGCCATTTTACCGAGTCGCTGCTCTGAATGGCTTGCTGGAAGCTAGTAGGGTCATCATCATCAATGGCGCAATCCTCTCTATCCCATCTATGAGAAAACCGTAGTATCTCTCAGGCGGATGAGATGGCCTACTACTCCTGTGGAGGGGTGCGGGAATTTCCTGTTCTTCTGAAACCTCTGGTTCTACCATACTTTCAGTAACAGCTTGTGGTTCTGGAATTTCTTCCAGTTCTACTGCGCTCCCACTCTTCTGATTTTCTAAAAATTCAGCTTCTAAGAAGTGGGCATGACGAGAAACAAAAACCTTTTGTTCCTCTGCGTAATAGAAACAATATCCCATGGAGTTCTTTGGATATCCCACAATCTTACACAGTACTGAGCGTGCCTCGAGCTTGTCCGCATGCTGCCTTTTTACAAAAGCTGGACATCCCCATGCTTTTAGGTACTGAAGACAGGGTTTCTTCCCACTCCACATCTGATATGGTGTGGTAGGCACAGTTTTGGTTGGAACCTTGTTCAAAAGATATGCAGCTGATTCTAGCGCATAACCCCAGAAAAATCACGGTAACTCAGCCTTACCCATCATGGAACGAACTATATCCAATAGGGTTCGATTCCTCCTTTCTGATACACCGTTGTGTTGTGGTGTGTATGGAGGAGTAAGCTGAGAGAGAATTCCATTCTCTTTTAAGTAACCCAGGAACTCAGCACTTAAGTATTCACCACCTCGATCAGATCTCAGTGTCTTGATACTTTTGCCTGTTCGGTTTTCCACTTCATTCTTGTATTCCTGGAATTTCTCAAAGGCCTCGGATTTATGCTTCATCAAGAAGACATGTCCATACCTAGAGAAATCATCCGTAAAAGTAATGAAGTAGGAATAACCACCTCGTGCATGTATAGACATTGGACCGCACACGTCACTGTGTACGAGTCCCAAGAGCTCGCTCGCTCTTACTCCGTGTCCAGTAAACGGAGTTTTTGTCATCTTTCCTATGAGACAAGATTCACAAGTAGCATAAGATTGATATTCGAACGGATTCAAATATCCTTCTCTATGTAACTTAGTCAACCTTCTCTCATTGATGTGACCTAGTCTACAATGCCATAAGAAAACCTGATTTAATTCCGTAAACTTTCTTTTAAGTGTGTTCTGGATATTGAAAACCTGAGCTTGACTCAATACGTATATGCCGTTATCTAATGTACCGGACCCAATCATAACTTGATTTAGGTGGATGTGAACTGCATCGCTTACGAATGTAAAATTATATCCCTCTCTCGAAAGTGAGGATACTGATATGATATTATAAGTCATACTAGGTACATACAGACTGTTACGTAGAATCAATATCTGCCCACTTGTCAAACCTAGGCGATATTCTCCCACGGATTCAGCGTCCACTCTCATCCCATTTGCAACTCTGAGAGACCAATCATCTACCTTTATAACTCTACGGTTTCTCAAAGCATGTAATGAATTACAGATATGAGATCCTGCTCCGGTATCTAGTACCCAGGAAGTAGAGTTAATTGACAAACAGTTCTCAATTACAAATACACTTGAGGCCGAAGCCACAACATGCTTCGTATCCTGGCTACTGGCTTCCAAAGCCCTGGAATCTTTCTGCCAATGCCCAATCCCATAACAATAGGAACGTCCCTCTTTTACTACATTCAGTCCCGAAACTATTGCCTTTCTCTTTCCTTCTACTTCCCTGGTTTCCTTCAGGGTAGAAGGTAGAGACTGTAGAATCAAGTCAGTATCTGACCCGTTTCCCAACGTGGTCTCTAGGTCCTTGAGCTCATCAATATAGCTAGTTATTGTAAGGACGTTGTCTCCTACAGATGACCCGAAAACCAACCTCGCTTGAAATAATTCGTTCGAGGTCTCATATCTTGCGATATGAGATTGCTCTCTATATAAATCTTTGTTATGGAGAAAGATGGAAACTGAGTCCATCTTCTCGTGCTGCTTCTGGTATACACCATCAACTGAAACCAACACGAGGCACTTGGCTTTCGCTTTATCCTTTTCCCTTGTCTGACGGATATCCATATCCGCGACAGTAGAAGCTGGACCTGGGACGGCGGGATCTTGAGTAGTAATAGGGTGATCCAGTTTGTCATAGGCAATGGACATCTGGACAAACCTTTGCCAGTCATATAAGTCAGATTCAGTCAATTTGTTATCTAGATGTAACCTATGTGTGGTCACAAGGTCGCTGCAATGAGAGAAGGAGAAGAAAACATTTTAGCATGATGTTGTTGCAAGTTTAGATTGGTTTTTAGTTTATCTAAACTGGATGGCTCCCACTATTTCTCGAATCCTTCCTCAAACTATAAAAGAAGAATTAGTCAGGACAATTCTCACCGTACAATACTTGCTTAACCGTTCAGCCAGGCCAGTGTCGATACTTCGAGGGAGGTTTTCCAACGCTTTTGCGAAGTTCCTTAATTAAATAACATCTTTTCTCTGGGGGCGTAGCCCCGCTGACACCTTTCTCGACACCTACTTGGTTTATAGCATTGATCGTTAAGTGACGAATCTCCTGATAAGTAGCATGTACTCACAGTAGGATCGGGATCCAAATATCATCGTATGATAATGTTGAAGGAATCCTACCAACATTCATCAAACTCCAAATGGTATGCAACACTAGCAAGTTTCAGTTTCTTTAGAAACTCCCGATGTGGATTTTTGCCCCATTCTCTTATGACCTTGACGAAAGCCAACAAATCATAAGTCACATGTCAAGTTCTGCCCATCATTATCTTTGTTAATTTGAACCCACCCGTACATACCCTTGACGAAAACCAACAAGGTAATACGACTGTCCCAAACCAACTCATCTATCTATGCAACAAATGAATACCCCAGCAGCTACCAAACACTATGCCTTGACGAAAGCCAACAAACATAGCTTGAATACTACTGACCATCCATAAGAAATGACGGAGGGCTACGACTGGTTTTGGAAAAACCGTGAACGTAGTGAACTTGATATAACCGAAGGAACCTGATAGCTTTTAAAAGGAGTGGTTAAAGCTCCGCAATTAAAAAATATCTTCTGTTTTAAAAAAATAACCGAGTGGTTTCTTTTAAACTGTTCCAACGATTTATTTTTGGTTTATTTTCTTTGCATTATTATAATGCGTCCCATCATTTATCATATCATTGCAGAAAACAACGAAAATACCACGTCCTCTTATGCCATCCGCATTCACCACTGGGTCCCGTCATCACCCGTTAGGTTACTTAACTAACGACAGAGCGGGGGCTGGGCTAGCGCGGGTGTAAAACATAAGTGACGTCTAATAGCTATCATATATAGATATTGTACATTCGTCAGACGCAATAATAGGCATTCCAGATCATAGATGAACTTTATTGGATATGCAAGCAATCCGCGTTTGCTTTGAGCCTGCAACAAAAGACGGATTACACAGTTGTGATGAATAGCCATTACCCCACCCTAGACCCCTACGGGTACGGCAAACTACCCACCAAGTACCCGAAGTGAAGCGGTCTCCCTGAACAATGTGAGTAGGCCACTAAACACTTCGACGTACCCGGTAGTTTGTGTACCCCACCTTGGGTCTATCCTAGGAGCAAAAACAGTAAAATGAAGTAATACAACGGTGGCTACAACCGCAACCTGGATGTGCCCCGCAAAATAATATTACAACATATTACAATTACATCGAATGAATGAATATAAAAACCCATCTCAAACCCTGGCTAATCATCACAACAGTCCAATACAGTTCATATGCATAAATAGTAAACATTACAGAAATGTGCAACCCCCTGCCAACCGACATACTAGCAGTTAGGGGAGGTTTACGAACACATTAAACATTACAGATAAAAACCCGATTAGCAAATAATTTAGAATATCGATCGACAACCTCTTTCCGTGTCTACCCAAAAAGCAAGCCACCACAGAAGTAACCTGGGCAGAAACATAATATACAGGAAAACAAAACACTAAAATATATAAATTGCTGCGCAAATCCGAGTCAACTCGGAGTTGACTCGGCGGCGGATCCGCGGCCAAAAGCACTATTGTGCCGCGGATTCGCGGCCATCTAACCGAGTTGAGAGCTCGTATTTTCCCAGTTTTCTTATATTTCCCTGCTGTGAATTTTAAGGTATATCAAATATTTTTTTCGACAAGTTTAAAATTAAAAGAAACTGTTACGGTGTTCGGGGTGTTGTTTTCATGTTTTCCGACGATCGAAGTTCTAATTAGTTGCTAACAAACTAGTAATGGTTTAATTGGCTCTGATACCACTGTAAGTCCATGTCACGCACCCCATGAACTTGCGGGGAGGCGGAATATATGAAAATCGATTATCAAAGCTTCGTAACACGAACTTGAGCGCATGAATCGTGTCTAAACCGTTACTAGCATACTATGAAAGGTTTAACAACTCGAATTCAAAGTTATACCTCACGTTACTTAACCTTCGGGTCTTCATCGCTGTTCTCCACTCCTCATAGGCTCCTTGGAACGTCGGCACCTCAACGGCCTCCTCGAATCAAAGACGATCCACCTGAAAGCTCGTACTTCAAGCTTGATCTCTAACTTGAGATAACTAGGTTTCTTTAGTTGCTAATCAAAGTAACCTAGGTGATATAGAGTGAGGTTATGGATTAATTAGTCTATCTAATCCTTGATCTCAACACATGAGAGGGGAGGATTAGGGTTTCAAGAGAGAGCTTGAGGAGAGAGAAGGTGAGCATAAGTTATGAATGAAAATGCTTCTCACTTCTAATATATAATGAAGCATAAGAAAATCAAAATGAATAAATCAAAATGCATTATCATCATGCTTCATTAAATATATGCAATGAATCATCAAGTGAGTCATTAAGCAATAAATGCTCCATTAACTCACTTGAATGATTCATCTAAGTGAGTCATAAATGCATTAAATGCTAATGCCATCTTACCCTCCATGTCATCATCCTTCTAGAAGCTTCCTGACAAATTACGAGAACGCCCCTTCTATCCGTGAAAACACGGAAAAACTTTAGACTGTATAAATCCAATAACTCGATACTAGAATCTGGCTTAAACCAAAGCCGGCTAGTAAAAACTGTCTGAACGTCGTACGTGCGTAAACACACGTACGCGTCCGAACCCTTGTCGTAAAACCATACGACCTCTATATCATTTCGCCTGGAGCAGGGAACCTCTATGTGTGGGACTCTAAAGACTCGACACTACGCTGGCAGTGGGTTTCACCACAGACCGCAAGCGGCACTAGCTGTACGTAACGGTCCCCAGGTAGATGTCGATAAGAAGGCCGATGAGGAAACCCATCTGAACTCCTACTGAGCTTGATGTGACAATCTCCGTACAGTCTGGTCTGTTCGTCTAAGACTATCGCATATCGAGCTTAGAGGGCGGCAAGCATCAGTCCCCTAATAGCGGTATAAGTCGTGTCGGAGCGTAGCCCATTACACCCTGAGAAAATACTGGAACTTACAAGTAAATCCCGCTTGCCCTAGCCAGGGACTTTGCGTAATGGCTCTCTAACACAGCGCGATACTAACTCCCAATACCGGGAGAGACGAATCATGTCTAACCGCCACTGCCTCCAAGTGCTCGAGACTGCACCCAACTGCTACCTATTTGCACAACTCCTTTGAGCCGTGGTAGGGTAGCAATCTAAGAACAGTAGGACACACTCGAGGCGAAGTAGCAGTGTCAAGTCTGCGGACTATGCTGTACTCATGTCACCTGGGAACTGTTAACTGACGACGGGTATAATACCAACCAACAGTTCCCCTGCGAGTCATGTCCGGTGTACCCGTAACCTAATGAGCACCTGTATACTATCTCCAGTACGACGTACTGATGGCTGTGGGACAGACCATCTCCCCAACTGGAATGAGAAGCGTACACACTAGTCTACTCCGGAAATTCGATGCCCTGTCTCGATAATCCAACGACCAGGGACCTGTATAGGATGTTGCTTATAGACTACCCAGCCTCCACTAGTGTGACTGCCATCACAACGCTGGTAATCAAGCAAAGATCCTATGGGCTCTACTAATATGTATAAATGATACGTTACAAGAAACATATGCACATATTAAAGTAGACAAAACCAAATAGCATACTACTATGTTTAGCAAGACTGTCAATACAAGTGTGAATATCCCTAGCATCCATTAAGTAATATACAATCTAGTATGATACAATAATGGCCCCTAGGGCATATACACTAACATTCTCTACGTCCTGGGTATGTGATACCGGATCAGGATCCCGCATATGTAATATGTTACATGGGCTACAGAAAGGTGAGAACTGAGATTGGGCGATATGTCTCTAAGTGTATAGAAGGATGCAATTATTGCATCCAAGTCAGTTGGCAGATATCACCTTGTATTACCAAATGGTAAATACTTTGATTCTGAACAAATGTTATTACATACCGAACCTGATATACAACATTACATTGGTTTCTTTATAAAGTTAAAAAAGGATATAATTTTGTATTGGAGGATAATATTGTGAACATTTTCCTGAATCAAGAGTTGATTCGATCAAGCACGTTATATAATAGCATATACGTTCTAAATCAAACCACGGTTCAAAGTATATAGAACACACACAAGAGGAGTAGTTCGGAAATGAACGAATCCTTCTTATGGCATTGTAGACTAGGTCATATCAATGCGACATGACCAGCTAAGTAACATAAGGATGAATATAAGAATCTGTTCGAATTTCCATCTTATGATACTTGTCAGTCTTGTCTCAAAGATAAAATGACCACTACTCTGTTTACTCGAAACAGAGAAAGAGTTAATGAACTCTTGGGACGGATACATGATGATGTATACGGTCCTATGTCTATAAATGCAAAGGTTGGTTCTTCGTACTTCATTACATTCATTGACTATCTCTCAAGATTCGGATATGTGTTCATGTTGAAACACGAGTCTGAAACTTTTGAGAAATTCAAGGAATATAAGCTTGAAGTTGAAGAACCAGATGGGTAGAAGTATTACAGTCTTACGATGTGATCGAGGAGGCGAATACTTGCGCATGGAATTCCTGGAGTTTCTAAAAGGTGAATAAGATTCTCTCTCAGCTTACTCCTTCATATACACCACGGCCCAAAAGGTGTACCGGGATGGAGGTATCGCACCCTATGAGATATGGTGTGCTCTATGATGAGTACTGCTGAGTTTCCTGTTTCTTTTGGAGTTATGCACTTGAGAAGCTGCATACCTATTGAATGGGGTTCCATCCAAATCAGTGCCTACCACTCCATATGAGATATGGAATGGAAAGATACCATATCTTAAATGAGTTAAGATATGGGTTGTCCGGCCTATGTTGAAAGGCAAAATCCAGACAAGCTCGAGGCAAGGTCAGTTCTGTAAGTTTGTTGGATATCCCAAACATTTGCGAGGGAATATCTTCTACCACTCTGAGGAGCAAAATGTGTTTTGTTTCTCAGCATGCCTTTTTAGAAAAGAAATTTCTTGTGAAGAAATTAGTGGTCATGAGGTAGAACTGGAAGGAGTTCCAGCTAGACAAACTAACAACTGATGATTTTGTGAAACCAAAGAATTCAATAGTCTCCAACGAACCTCAGCCTCTCCGCGAATCTGGTAGGTGTTGAAAATTGCACCCTGGTTGACCAAGTCAAAGTCAAAGTCAACCCTAAGCCAAGCGGGCCTAAGCCCAAGCAAAGGGGTCAATGCCCGGGTCGAGCCCAAACACGAAGCGTCCGTCCTTCCGCCATGCCAAAATAAAAATCATGTAACAAATAATTTTGATGTAAATTTTTGTGCATGAATATATGCAAAATAGGCATAAAGCCAATTTTTTGTAAGCCCGTGGCTTATGTGCAAAGAGAAATGGCACATGAGCCATGAGATGGGCAAAATATCGTTTTGTAAAGCCCAAGGGGCTATATGTAAATATGTAAGCCTATATAAGGCAACATGATGATGAATAAAAGAGAGACTTTTCATTCCCCAAAAATTAGGGCATGTGCCTCTTTCTCCTTCCTCAAGGTTCTAAAAGCTTCTTCTTTCTTTTGAAATAAATCAAGAGTTTTACTCTTCCTTTTCCAAAATTAAATAGTTTTTCACCACAAAACCAAAAAAGAGGAGCTTGGATCTTCCATTAGATCTCAAAAAGGGGAGATTTTTAAATCTCACCCCCTTTCTCCAAGATCCGGCTAAATGACAGGAAGAAGGAGGAGACCCATCTCCAGAAACCCCACTTTGGGGACGATCCAGGTCTCAAGAGGAGAAGCCCTTTCATCAGCCTCAAAATATCCTAGGAGTTTAACTCCTTATATATATACATATATATAAAATAATAAGTGCTCTTTTCTGGGAGTACAACTCCCATTGCAGGGACCAAGTCCCTTTCGCCTCTCGAGCGCCCACGTGCCTGGCACGTGAGGCGCTAGCGCCCAAAGCGCTAGCACCCTTACGCTCAGAGCGCTAGTGCCCAAAGCGCTAGCGCTCGAGCGCCCACATGCCTAGCACGTGGGGCGCTAGCGCTCTTGCGCTCAGAGCGCTAGCACCCAGAGCGCTAGCGCCCGAGCACCCACATGCCTGGCACGTGGGGCGCTAGCGCTCAAAGCGCTCTTGTACTCAGCGCGCTAGCGCCCGAGCGCGCTAGCGCTCTTGCGCTCAAGGCGCTAGCGCCCAAAGCGCTAGCGCCCGAGCGCCCATGTGCCTGGCACGTGGGGCCCTAACACCCAAAGCGCTAGCGCCCTTGTGCTCAAAGCGCTGGCGCTTTTTCCCACGCATCGTTTGGATGCCCTTTCTTTTTATATATATATGTATATATACATACTCCACACTAAAGACACCTCCCCCATTAGAAAAAAATTCTAACGGGGCGCTGCCCCGTACCCCGCAAGGGGGCTGCTAGCCCCCTTAACCCCCAGCCCGCTATCCGGGTAGCGGGACCCCCATAGAAACTCTGCGGTGCCCCCGATATATCCAAAACCCCTTTTAAAGAACAACACACGCACACTGCACATTGAGTTCGCATGACCAGTTTAACCCGTTAATCGGAGGTTCCCTCGCTCCAAAGGCGAGGGGTAATTAACGGCAGCTTAGTCCGCGGCTGCCGGAGATTCGGATTCCCACAATCAATAAACCCCTGCCTACCCTAGGCAGGGGGAATCTGTACTGCGCCTGACAAGCGCGCGCGTATTCCCATCTCAATGGGGTGACGAAAAACACCCTACAGATTCTGGCACGCCCGGTGGGACCTTTCTCTCCTCCCATATTTCGGGTTAAACGTTCATGCGAACTCAATCAATATACATATCGACTGCCTGTACTGAAATCATGCTTCTTTGTAGAGGTTAACAAATTTCAAATTGCAATCTCCGGTCGCAACAAAAATGTCTCCAAGGATAAGCTCAGCTCTCGACACAACTCCCATCTCCTACACGATGAAGATGGATGCCAGGACGGTCCTTCTGGCCAATCTCAGGCGGCAATGGGAAAAACCACCGCTACCATTCGGCTCTATCCTATTCGTGTCAGCTAACACCATCCCAGCTCCTCAAGCCCCGGTGACAGACAAACCGGTCTCGAAAGGCAAGAGGCCAAATGTAGTGGTCTCGAAGGCGCCCCAACTCAAACACAAGTCGGTATTTGAATGACTCTCCTTGTCCCCAGCTGAGGGCAAGGCCATCAACACCAACATAGCAACAGAGCGTCTCGAGCAAGCTCCGGCGATGCCCCTGAAAATTGCTCGATCGGGTGTCTTCTCTAAGCTCCCCGCTAATCGACTCACAATGGCTTCCCGGATAACGGATGCCCGCCAAACCTTCAAAATCGAGAAGCTAAGGAAGAAAAGGCTCAGGTCTAGAGACAACAAAAGGGGTAGGGCTCCTGCTAGGCTGAACTTCATGAGGTTCGTGGAACGGGGTCATACCGCCAAAGATAAAGAGACAGCTGGATATGCGGTCCACACTGTCTATATGGTCGGACATGAAGAAACGAGCCCTCCTATACTTCACAGCCAGGGTGATGATACGGTGGACACTACCCAACGTCAACTCGGTCTAAATGATGAAGAGCTCGCTCAAGCCGATAAGCCAAAAGAGCCTGGGGTTCCTGCGGAATTGAACTCAGGCAATAAGGATGACCCGGTTGTCATAACCGGAACTACAGAACAAGCATTATTCCGATGGCTTCAGAGGCAACATCGGGACAGGGATGAGAAGTTAGCCAGGGTACAATCTAAGGTCGACGAATTGGCAAACGTCGCGGCAGATCTCGCGACCCAAGTCGCCCGATTGCAATTACAGCAGAATCGGATTTTGGTTCATGAGCCAGGGATTGATACCCGGAGGCAGCCAACTGATACCCCCTTCAACCTAAGAGCGGAGAGCCTTCGTAAAAAACGGCCGCAATCAGCCTCCAGTCCCTGCGATACATACACCGGAGGAGAATGTCCACTGAAAGAGAAGCTGGATAAGGTCTATTCCTTCAGAAGGGACAAAGTCCACAAGATATTCAAGGACGCCCTAAGAAACGGTCTACAACTGCCAGAATCAAAGAGACCGCAAGAAGCGAATATGACCGACGACCCAAAATATTGCCCCTGTCACAGAGTGATAGGTCATGCCATTGAGGACTGCTTCGTCTTCAAAGATTGGGTTGAAAAGCAATACAAGACGGGAGAGATAGAACTATCTAAAGGCGTGTTAGCAAACAGTAAAGCTACGACCGCCGATTTCATACAAATGGAGACCGAAGCCTTTCGGGAACCTAATCTTCCCAGACATGTGCCACTATCTGAAAAGGGCGAACCAAAGACTAATCGGACTCAAGGACCAGAATCAGTAAGGGCACCTACTCTAATGGAGAGAAAGAAGAAGGTGTACTCCTTCAGGAGGGATGAGGTCCGCAATATATTCGAGGAAGCCTTGAATAACGGTCTGCAATTTCCTATTCCGAAGACGCCACATGAAATGAATATGACCGGCAATCCCGTATACTGCCCATACCATAGGGTGGTGAGTCATACCATTGAAGACTGCTGTGTTTTCAAAGATTGGGTAGAGGACCACTACAAGCTTGGAAAAATCTCACAGTCCTCGGATGTATTGGCAAGCCACAGAGCTACGGTCATCAACACAGCTCCGCCAAGATCAAAATTCAAGGAGCTGGGATAAGCAAAGAGGACCACCACGTCGTTAAACTGGTAACACCAGCTGACCACCACGTCATTAAACGGCAATGATTGACCACCATGTCATTAAACTGGGGATAATCGACCACCATGTCATTAAACTGGGAATAATTGACCACCACGTCATTAAACTGGGAATAATCGACCTCTAAGTCGTTAAACTGGGAATGTAAAAAAAATGTGCAATAAAAAAAGAGGAATGTGTAAATAAATAAATAAAAAGAAAAGCCGAAATGATAGGGCAACTCGCAATAAAAATTAGCGAGTAAAAATAAAGATGAAAATAAAGCCGAAATGATGGAGCAACCGCGAATAAATAGCCGAAATGATAGGGCAATCGCGACCTTCGCGATAAGAAAAGCTGAAATGATAGAGCAATCGCGGCAAAAAAACGGCGAATGATGAGTCGCTCATGGTACCATATTCCAGTGCAGCGATACAGACGCCGACCAAAATCCAATTTCTCAAAATTCCTCCAGCCCTACGGCCAGTCTCCAAATTGACTACCGTATACAATCCACTGGCTCAAATAATTCTCATCATACCCATGCCCCACCATAATCACCAGTTATGCGGCTGGTCTCCGCCCTTGGAATTTTGGTCCATTGGGAAGACCCACTCATGTGTCCTCACGATGCATGAGAAGAACAAACCTTCGTGGGATCCTTACGACTCACAAAGGAAAAACACATTTGGGAGTCCTCACGACTCCTAAGGAGAAAATACACCTACGGGATCCTTATGACCCATAGGGAGAAAATGCTTTTATATGACCCTTACGGCCCATAAAATTGAAAAGCCTTAGGTGATAGGGACCTAAACCTGTCACCTAATCCATCGCTCCCCAACAGGAAACGGCGAATGATGAGTCGCTCCTGGTACCATATTCCAGTGCAGCGATGCAGACGCCAACTGTTCAGTTGATAAAACTACACATTTGTATTACATTTTTCCTACCATTTTTATATTAAAAAAGGACTTTAATATGATATATTATACATATGAGGGTTTATGTGTAAAAACATTATTTTCCATGTGTTAATATATTTTTATTATCATTTGGTAGGAAAATGTATGCAAATAAATCTATTGACCAAATCCTAGTAGAACTAAGTCTACTAAATATTATTTAAGATTATGGTGCAGAATTTTCCAGGTTGTTATGCAGAATTTATCAAACAAATCAATTTGTTGAAGAAAACTTGCCAAATTAAGAAGCAAAACTTGGAGACCAAGTCTGGAAGCAACCGAGAGAAGATTTCTGAATTCTGAAGGTGCCTAGGATTGCCACATGTCACAAGATGTAAGCACAAGAAAATTGATCAAGAGATCTCACCCATTGGCCACGGATCCGCGGCCATACCCACCTTTTGGCCGCGGATCCGCTGCACTTCTAGGGAATTAGGAGGCAAGATTTTGGGGCATGATTCTCTGCTATATTTTACCAACTTTTGAAGCAAAAGATTGTGGCTTTGCACTATAAAAGGGCACCGAGAGCCTCTTGGAAAAATCATCAAGCCGACGAGATCACGAAGTCCAAGACGGCTCACGCATCCAGGCTGATCATCAACTGTTCGTCTACCTCCTTGGAAGAGATTGAGAAGCAAACTAGTCTTTGTAATCATTTTCTAAGGAATCAAAATGTAGATTGTTCAAGTTGATTAATAAAGGTAGTTGTTTTATTTAATTCTTTTGCATTTTACATTATGTTTTCCCTCTCTATCTTTTCATCTTTTTCTCCCAACATGCGCGAGTAATTCTCCGCTTGTTAGGGTTCGTAGGATTAGGGTAGGCTAATGGACGATGAAAATAACTAAACCTTTTTTAAGTCCTATAAAGTTTAGAAACTTTATCAAAAGAATCATTAACATCCTAATCGGGCGCGCTAGCAATTCTTTGCTAGTTCCGACCGCGATTAGAGATTAGATTAATGATTGTTTTGGTAAAGGCTAGATAATGAACGGAGTTCCGTGTCGAGATAAGGGTTAAGAGTGGGATTCCTTTTCCCTCCAGAAACCCTAATCTACACGCATCACCGTATTTCTAGTTCTAAATCTATTAATGGATAAAAAGGGTAACTTTTAATTAATCGTCCATAACTACTAAATCCTAACGAACCCTACAAGCCCTCTTATTATATTAACTACATCTTTAAAATAATCTAGATCTATATTTTTGCATTCTTGCTTAACGCAGATCTAGAAACCTTTCACAAAATTCTTATTTCCTCCTCTCTTTCTTAACACATCTAAAGTAAGAATAAAAGGTTCAACGTTTCCCAGAGGACGACCCGTACTCATCTCGGTCTAGCTACACGCGACACCGTTATTGATTGCGGTTAAACTACAAACACACTTTTTCGTGTCAATCAAATGGCGCCGTTGCCGGGGAAACGTGCGTAATTTTTTATTTTTACTATTTGTGTTGAATTCTTATACGATCTATATCATAAATAAAACAAAACTGCAAATTGCATATTTAACGATTTGTGTGTGAATTTTGCGAGGGAATCTGGAGTCACGGACTTGAGGAAACAGGAGATCTAGGGTTTCACACTTCTCTGGTATCTTCCTTAACTCCTTCTCTCTCCTCTCAAATCCAATAAAATCTATTTTCTGCAGGATTCTTTGCAAAATATCACCGCTCAAAAATCTTTTTGCAAAGTTTTGTTTTGCGGTTTGTTTTTGCATATTTTAATACGGATTTTTAAGGGGCAAAGACCAAATCAAGATTAGGTGGGGATTTCATCACCCTTCCTAAGCCCCACAAATCACAAACCGAGCATCTAGATCAACCCTTCATTAATTAAAAAAAATATCTAGACCAGACTCTAAGGACTGTCGCGCTCAATAAGGACAGAGGAAGGTCGTGGGTAATCTATCGTTTATCCACATTACTTTTGTAGTGCCTAGGCAAGTGTGACAAAGGCTAGTGGTTTTTAATTAGGCCCACGACGTGGTTCCTTCCCACTTACCTGGCACTTACCTGGCTACAAGGGTAGTACGGAGGCGGTAGAGGATTTATCCCGCGGCTTGTCCTTTGGAAGTCTAGGAGCGGTCTAGAGACTGGACCTAAGTGACCTTAGTTCTAGGGTTGCTTGTGCATCTTAGGGTGATTTGTCTTGAGTCCCACTTTTTCAAAACAAACCAATTATTTTCTCCCCTTTTTACCCCTTCCCCCTTCTTCTCTTCTTATAATGGGTGACCTAAACAGAAGAACACTCGCCGAGCTTTGCTGTCCACAACCAGATATCTCTTGTTTTCGAAATCCCTTCGGTATACCGTCCGGCTCTTCCATGTCCTTAAGAGATCATATAGAACAAGCAGGAAGAAATAGTTGGCCACCTCAGTCTAGGTCTTATCAACCGTATCCTAATCCTACACCTGTTTTAGTTCATACCCAGAGTGAGGAAGCCCCTAGACGAATGTCCATTGCTGAACACATAGCTAGGTCTAGAGGCCAAAGTTTCAACCCGGACCAATATCAACCATCACCACCACTGTCCGGAGAAGAGTTTGATATGCGGTTTGTATATAGCCAACCAACCAACCCATATCAATATTCTTCTTATCATAATATTGATCCTACTCCTACCCAAGTTCAGCAACCATTCTGTTCCTATCAATCCAATCCGACCTTTCCATCTACTCTAGACAATTCTTCTATTCAGTCATTTGGGAGTTTTAATTATCCACAGGAATTTCAATCTTATACTGAAACCCCTTATCAACCAAAGTCTAGTCTTGAGCGGAAATTAGAAGAAGGTATAGTGATGATGAACCGCATTAGAGAGGAATGGAAGGAAAGCATGGCTAAATATGAAAGGGCAACGAGTTCCGAACCAGCCCAAGATTTTTCAGTATATAATACGGGCATCGGACAAAATGAGAATTTGGGTAGAGAGACAGAATTATACACCCTTCCTAATCAAACCTCATGTTTCCAAACTGAAATCCACAACTCCAGTTTCATAGATTCATCAAGTACACCAAATAGAATGACTGATAAGTTGTGTGACTTTGTAGTGTTTGATTTACCCGACTGTGAAGGGTCCCTTTCAAGTGAAACCATACCTAACCCTTGTGATCTCTACACCTCCACTCTTGAACCAAAACTGATTGAAAACCATACTTTTGATAAGGAGTTTGAGAATTTTAACCTTCACTTGAATGAGGTGATTGACATTGGGGATATATTGATTGATGAACCTGAAATTTTGGATGATTTTGTCCCACCAATTCATCAAATCCTTTCACTTCCTTGTGGTCATCATCTTGAGCCTTTAATTCTTCCCGAACCCCAAATATGTCTTGAAGTTGATGATAATGGTATACCCGAAGATCAGACCGAAATACAGCCTCCATCTTCCATATCTGGTTCAGCAACACTCGACACACCAATTTGTTTACCCATTTCACCTTCTATTCTCTCCGGTTCTTCTTCTGTTCCTATAGTTTCAGTGAGTTTTGATAAATCACAATCCGTTAATTCAAGTTCAATAATACCAGAAATTCAACTTGATTTAGATATTTTTGAAAATGAGGTAGATGAGTTTTTCGAGTCCTCTACCTCAATGATTTTTGATAAATCAAGTAGAATAAACTCCGGCACAAAACTCTTTGATAGCAAAATGTTCAATCACACCATTGATAAAAGTTTTGAAGAACTTTTTGCTGATGAACTTGAATTTTTAAACATTACGGATTTTGTGATTGATCAATCTCTACCTCTAGAGGTTGAACCGTCACCATTCCTTCTTCCTAATCATTCACATTCATCCTCATTCTTTCTTTTCTCTAAATTTAAACCCTTTCCAGACCACCTCTTATCCCTTCCCCATTATTTCTTGACTCGATACAACACATTCTTCCACAAACCTATACGCTATACTAATAAAATCTTTGAATGGTTGGTGTTAACTTTTGGTCTTTGTAAAGTCTTACTTTGACAAAATGACTCACCCCCTCGTAAAATGCTTCGTATTGTCTAACTCATGTTTGAGAGGGGGTATATTTTTGGCTCTTGAACTTAACTTTTGTCCTCAAATTTGTGAGCCAAAAATAAGTTTGGGGGAGGATTTTCACTTTCATATATTTTTGCCCCCATTAATAATATCCTTCCAAGCTTACAGGTTTTTATGATCCAGCAGATAGCAACAGTGGGGACACTGCTGTAAACAGGTTTGGGGGGGTTTGTGCTTATTTACACATCAGTTTGCATCATATTTTACATAAGCACAACATTTTCAAAAATTTTAAAATTTTTCTTTGATAATAAAAGAATAGAAAGTGAAAAATTACATCCAAAAGATAGGAATAATTTAAGAAAACCAAGAAAATTAGAAGTTTTCTTAAACGAACTAGTAATAAGTAGTTATGAGCTGTTGTCCCAAGGGTTAGTAAGATGAAGGAAGTCACTAATCTGAGGATAAAAATAAGTCTAAAAAATAGTTTCTATTCTGGAAGCCAAACATTTGAATGTTGATACCCTACTATATGCACTTACACACATCTTGAAACTCGGGATAGTAGAGGATACCTTGAAATGCTCTTGTCTAAAAGCCAAAGTATGAAGGAAATGAAAAAAATGAAGAAAATATAAAAATGGTGCAAAGAAAAATGAACACTGGTTTTGTTATCGCCAAGGCAGCAATAAAAAAAATATAGCGAGGGTGCCTCTTCACCTAGTGCCCTAAGGCCAACTGGTCTGCGAGTCACTGCTAAGCCTTAGGTGGTGCAAGACGAGGAAAATATTATCACCTAATCAGCAAGCACATGAGTAATCGGTCTGTTAGTACCTCAAGAAGTATTAACGGTCGCATGAAAATGTGTGAGCGAATCTAAATATTCATCAAATTAAAAAATACTGAAGTAGATGGACAAGAGTATGATAGCTTGAATTGAATTCTCCGAGTGTAGGGATGTCCATTACACACACGTAGGGGTATATGATCAATGTTTAGAAGAAAGGTAGGAATGAAGAATAAAGACGATGTTTTATTGAGGGATAATGTGATTTCTAACATTTTTCATGACTATTAAGATAGGGCTCATGACAACTGAAAAGCTAATGTAGTTGGAAACTCTTCTTTTTCAAGGCCTTTCTTTTATGGTTCTTATCTTTATATGTAAATTTCACCATCTTTCTTTTGTTATTGGATTTTGTGGGTGTAATCCGCTGAAAACCCTCAGGAGACAATACTCCTCCTACTAGGGACACCTAGAGGTTTAACGGCTTGTTGCACGTGCTCAGTGCAATCGTATTGCCTACGAAAGTGTGCTTAGTTTTCTCCTTTCTTTTTCTCCTCTTAAATAAACTAGTTTGCTCGGGACGATCAAAGATAAGTTTGGGGGTATTTGATCAGTTGATAAAACTGCACATTTGTATTACATTTTTCCTACCATTTTTATATTAAAAAAGGACTTTAATATGATATATTATACATATGAGGGTTTATGTGTAAAAACATTATTTTCCATGTGTTAATACATTTTTATTATCATTTGGTAGGAAAATGTATGCAAATAAATCTATTGACCAAATCCTAGTAGAACTAAGTCTACTAAATATTATTTGAGATTATGGTGCAGAATTTTCCAAGTTGTTATGCAGAATTTATCAAACAAATCAATTTGTTGAAGAAAACTTGCCAAATTAAGAAGCAAAACTTGGAGACCAAGTCTGGAAGCAACCGAGAGAAGATTTCTGAATTCTGAAGGTGCCTAGGATTGCCACATGTCACAAGATGCAAGCACAAGAAAATTGATCAAGAGATCTCACCCATTGGCCGCGGATCCGCGGCCATACCCCCCTTTTGGCCGCGGATCCGCCGCACTTCTAGGGAATTAGGAGGCAAGATTTTGGGGCATGATTCTCTGCTATATTTTACCAACTTTTGAAGCAAAAGATTGTGGCTTTGCACTATAAAAGGGCACCGAGAGCCTCTTGGAAAAATCATCAAGCCGACGAGATCACGAAGTCCAAGGCGGCTTACGCATCCAGGCTGATCATCAACTGTTCGTCTACCTCCTTGGAAGAGATCGAGAAGCAAACTAGTCTTTGTAATCATTTTCTAAGGAATCAAAGTGTAGATTGTTCAAGTTGATTAATAAAGGTAGTTGTTTTATTTAATTCTTTTGCATTTTACATTATGTTTTCCCTCTCTATCTTTTCATCTTTTTCTCCCAACATGCGCGAGTAATTCTCCGCTTGTTAGGGTTCGTAGGATTAGGGTAGGCTAATGGACGATGAAAATAACTAAACCTTTTTTAAGTCCTATAAAGTTTAGAAACTTTATCAAAAGAATCATTAACATCCTAATCGGGCGCGCTAGCAATTCTTTGCTAGTTCCGACCGCGATTAGAGATTAGATTAATGATTGTTTTGGTAAAGGCTAAATAATGAACGGAGTTCCGTGTCGAGATAAGGGTTAAGAGTGGGATTCCTTTTCCCTCCAGAAATCCTAATCTACACGCATCACCGTCGTTCTAGTTCTAAATCTATTAATGGATAAAAAGGGTAACTTTTAATTAATCGTCCATAACTACTAAATCCTAACGAACCCTACAAGCCCTCTTATTATATTAACTACATCTTTAAAATAATCTAGATCTATATTTTTGCATTCTTGCTTAACGTAGATCTAGAAACCTTTCACAAAATTCTTTTTTCCTCCTCTCTTTCTCAACACATCTAAAGTAAGAATAAAAGGTTTCATGTTTCCCTGAGGACGACCCGTACTCATCTCGGTCTAGCTATACGCGACACCGTTCTGATTGCGGTTAACTACTACAAACACACTCTTTCGTGTCAATCACCAACTAAACCCAAACACTAAAATAGCGGATGATGAGTCTCTCCTGGTACCATATTCCAGTGCAGCGATGCAGACGCCAACCAAATTCAAAATTCAAATCCCAATGGCGAATGATGAGTCGCTCCTGGTACCATATTCCAGTGTAGCGATGCAGACGCCAACCAAATTCCAAATTCATACCCCAAGTGGCGAATGATGAGTCGCTCATGGTACCATATTCTAGTGCAGCGATGCAGATGACAACTAAATTCCAAATCCCATACCCCAACGGCGAATGATGAGTCGCTCCTGGTACCATATTCCAGTGCAGCGATGCGGATGCCGACAAAGTCCCAAAATTTTTCCGGCCCTACGGTCTGGATCATACATCCTGCAAAACCGTATAAAATCCACGGGCGTAAAACGTTCCCAATCTCTCCTAAGTCCCACCGGCGGTGAAAAAAAGTATGTCCATAAGCAAAATGGGCACGGATGAAAACCCGAAAGGGCTCCGTGAGTAAAAACAGCAGGACTGCCGGCGAGTTTGTGAAAACCCGAAAGGGCGCAAACTCGTGAAAAAGAGATGAAATGCACTCACAAAGTCCTCTCGACTTTGTGAGGAGAAAATTCCCGCGTGAGATCCTTATAACTCACAAAGGAGAAACACACTTAGGAGTCCCCACGACTCCTAAGGAGAAAATACACCTATAGGATCCTTACAACTCGTAGGGAGAAAATGCTTTGTGAGACCCTTACGGCTCACAAAATTGAAAAGTCTTAGGTGATAGGGACCTAAAACCTGTCTCCTAAGCCATCGCTTCCTGATAAGCAAGCGCAAATGATGATTCGCCCCTGGTACCATATTCCAGTATAGCGATACTGATGCCAAGCAAAAACCAATTCCCAAATCCTCCCGGGACAAATGATGAGTTGCTCCTGGCATTATTCCAGTGCAGCAATGCAGATGCCAAACAAAAACCAAAATCCCAAAATCCTCTCAAAGGCAAATGATGATTCGCTCCTGGTACCATATTCCAGTGTAGCGATGCTGATGTCAACCCAAATCAGAATCAACAAGTCAACTTTAACTGCGACACCGCAGAAAGCGGAGCAAGTCAGAATCCAATCTCGACACCGCAAGAAGCGGAGCAAGTCAAGTTCACCCCTGACACTGCAAGAAGCAGAGCAAGTCAAACCAACCATCGACCGTCCATGTCGCAAAAAGTGCAGGCTTCCCACAAATCGAGAACCAAATCACTCCGGGCCAGGGAAACGTTTACCACGGACACTCCTCGGTGACGCGTCGAGCGTCGACCGTCCATGTCGCAAAAAGGGCAGTGCAGGCTTCCCACAAATCAGGAACCAAATCGCTCCGGACCAGAGCGTCGACCGTCCATGTCACAAAAAGGGCAGTGCAGGCTTCCTACAAATCAGGAACCAAATCGCTCCGGACCAGAGCGTCGACCATCCATGTCACAAAAAGGGCAGTGCAGGCTTCCTACAAAGTAGGAACTAGATCACTCCGGGCCAGGGAAACGTCTACCACGGACACTCCGTCTCGGAGACACGTCAAGCGTCGACCGTCCATGTCACAAAAAAGGCAGTGCAGGCTTCCTACAAAGCAAGAACCAGATCACTCCGGGCCAGGGAAACGTCTACCATGGACACTCCCTCTCGGAGATGCTTCAAGTGTCGACCGTCCATATCGCAAAAAGGGCAGTGCAGGCTTCCCACAAATCGGGAACCAAGATGCTCCGGACCAGAGCGTCGACCGTCCATGTCGCAAAAAGAGCAGTGCACGCTTCCTACAAATCGGGAACCAAATCGCTCCGGACTAGAGCGTCAACCGTCCATGTCGCAAAAAGGGCTGTGCAGGCTTCCTATAAATCGGGAACCAAATCGCTCCGGACCAGAGCGTCGACCGTCCATGTCACAAAAAGGGCAGTGCAGGCTTCCTACAAAGCAGGAACCAGATCACTCCGGGCTAGGAAAACGTCTACCACAGACACTCCGTCTCGGAGTCGCGTCAAGTGTCGACCGTCCATGTCGCAAAAAGGGCAGTGCAGGCTTCCCACAAATCGGGAACCAAATCGCTCCAGACCAGAGCGTCGACCGTCCATGTCGCAAAAAGGGCAGTGCAAGTTTCCCACAAATCAGGAACCAAATCGCTCCGGACCAGAGCGTCGACCGTCCATGTCACAAAAAGGGTAGTGCAGGCTTCCTATAAATCGGGAACCAAATCGCTCCGGACCAGAGCGTCGACCGTCCATATCGCAAAAAGGGTAGTGCAGGATTCCTACAAAGCAGGAACCAGATCACTCCGGGCCAGGGAAACGTCTACTACGGATACTCCGTCTCGGAGACGCGTCAAGCGTCAACCGTCCATGTCGCAAAAAGGGCAGTGCAGGCTTCCCACAAATCGGGAACTAAGTCACTCCGGGTCAGAGCGTCGACCGTCCATGTCGTAAAAAGGGCAGTGCAGGCTTCCTATAAAGCAGGAACCAGATCACTCCAGGACAAGAAAATGTCTACCACGGACACTCCGTCTTGGAGACGCATCAAGCGTCGACCGTCCATGTCGCAAAAAGGGCAGTGCAGGCTTCCCACAAATCAGGAACCAAATTGCTCCGGGTCAGAGCGTCGACCGTCCATGTCGCAAAAAGGGCGGTGCAGGCTTCCTACAAAGCAGGAACCAGATCACTCCGGGCCAAGGAAACGTCTACCACGGACACTCCATCTCAGAGACGCGTCAAGCGTCGAACGTCCATGTCGCAAAAAGGGCAGTGCAGGCTTCCCACAAATTGGGAACCAAATCTCTCCAGGTCAGAGCGTCGACCGTCCATGTCGTAAAAAGGGCAGTGCAGGCTTCCAACAAAGCAGAAACCAGATCACTCCGGGCCAAGAAAACTTCTACCACGGACACTCCGTCTCGAAGACGCGTCAAGCGTCGACAATCTATGTCGCAAAAAGGGCAGTGCAGGCTTCCCACAAATCGGGAACCAAATCGCTCCGGGTCAGAGTGTCGACCGTCCATGTCGCAAAAAGGGTAGTGCAGGCTCCCTACAAAGCAGGAATCAGATCACTCCGGGCCAGGGAAATGTCTATCACGGACACTCCGTCTCGGAGACGCGTTAAGCGTCGACCGTCCAAGTCGTAAAAAGGGCAGTGCATCCCAAAAAGTGGGAACCAAGGCAAACCGCCTCCACGTGAAAGAAGATCCATCAATTTCATGCACACGACTCATATATGTGGTGTGCCTTTATTGATGGGGGGCACTTTGTTGAAGTCGAAAATTGCACCCTGGTTGACGAAGTCAAACTCAAAGTCAACCCTAAGCCAAGCGGGCCCAAGCCCAAGCAAGGGGGCCAATGCCCGGGTCGAGCCCGAACACGAAGCGTCCGGCCTTCCGCCATGCCAAAATAAAAATCATGTAACAAATAATTTTGATGTAATTTTTTATGCATGAATGTATGCAAAATAGGCATAAAACCAATTTTTTGTAAGCACATGGCTTATGTGCAAAGAGAAATGGCACATGAGCCATGGGATGGGCAAAATGCCGTTTTCTAAAGCCCAATGGGCTATATGTAAATATGTAAGCCTATATAAAGCAACATGATGATGAATAAAAGAGAGACATTTCATTCCCCAAAAATTAGGGCTTGTGCCTCTTTCTCCTTCCTCAAGGTTCTAAAACCTTCTTCTTTCTTTTGAATTAAATCAAGAGTTTTACTCTTCCTTTTCCAAAACTAAATAGTTTTTCACCACAAAACCCACAAAGAGGAGCTTGGATCTTCCATTAGATCTCAAAAAGGGGAGATTTTTAAATCTCACCCTCTTTCTCCAAGATCCGGCCAAACGACAAGAAGAAGGAGGAGACCCATCTCTAGAATCCCCACTTTAGGGAAGATCCAGGGCTCAAGGGGAGAAGCCCTTTCATCAGCCTCAAAATATCCTAGGAGTTTAACTCCTCATATATATACATATATACAAAATAATAAGTGCTCCTTTCTGGGAGTACAACTCCCATTGCAGGGACCAAGTCCCTTTTGCCTCCCGAAAGTCTACGTGCCTGGCACGTGAGGCGCTAGCGCCCAAAGCGCTAGCACCCTTGCGCTCAGAGCGCTAGCGCCCAAAGCGCCTATGCCCGAGAGCCCACGTGCCTATCACGTGGGGCGCTAATGCTCAAACTGCTAGCGCTCTTGCGCTCAGAGCGCAAGTGTCCAAAGCGCTAGCGCCCGAGCGCCCATGTGCCTGGCATATGGGGCGCTAGAGCTCGAGTGTCCACGTGCCTGGCACGTGGAGCGCTAGCGCTCTTGCGCTCAGAGCGCTAGTGCCCAAGCGCCCACGTGCCTGGCACGTGGGGCACTAGCGCTCAAAGCGCTAGCGCTCACGGCGCTAGCGCCCGAGTGCCCACTTTCCTGGCACGTGGGATGCTAGCGCCCAAAGCGCTAGCGCCCTTGCGCTCAAAGCACTAGCACCCAATGTGTGTAGGGTTTCTAAGCATACTCACAAGGTTCTATGAGGCATCAACCATGCCCGAATAAAAATTTAGCCGTGCCGAACAACCCAAAGCTGGATCTTTAAACTAGGGTTTAGGCGAAACAAAGCATGTTAAACACTTTAACACTAAGTGAGAGGGATTACAACTTTTGTAGATCCGGTCCTTCACTTCAATAGCTCCGTGTAGATGTCCCCTTCGCTGCGATCGTGAACTCCGGACTCTTGAGAAGCTCCACAAGAAGAACGAACGTGCTTGCTTCGATGACTTCGAGGCCGAAGATGATCTACGTCGGGGAGACACTAACTCAAGCTATTCCTTCACTAGGTCATGAACTTTGTGAAGAGAACACACTCTACTACATGGCAAGTGGTAGAGGATGAAGAAGTAGGAAGTGGGCTCACTTTAGAATTGATTTTCTCACACTTTTTCACATGGCACCATTAGAGCTAGCAAGCTTTTCATGGAGCTTGATGGAGAAGAAGAAGAAGAAGAAAGAATAATCATCATATGAATTATCTCTCTCAATTATGTAACCATGGGTGAGTTAAGCTATCATGCTTAACTCATGTAGAGAATTGACCAAGGTATATGGTTAAGGGATGGGTTAAGTAAATATCCTAAAGAATGACAAAAGAGTTGACTTTGTCAATGTTTCCACAAGCTTCATGAAAGCTTGAGAACTTTGACAAAGTCTTTCTCTTTTGTTATTCTTAAGATATAAACAAAACCCTAATCTTTACCCTAATCTTGGTATAAGTCTCATACACCCATCTTTGATGTATCATCAAGCATGACACATTCATATGTACACAAATATATATCACATATACACTTATGCACAATCAAGTGAGAAAATAAATCTTAAGTGAGCTAATACTAGTTAATGTAATGTAATATATCAAATATATAATTATACATTAAATTATTAAATCAACTCTTGATTTAATAATCCGTCTATAACCGACTAATATCAAAAGTAACAACTTATCGAATCAACAATTGATCCGATAACCCGGCTATATCGCATACAACCGATCAATGTCACAAATCGCGAGAATAGAATACGGTATCTCATATCGTATCAATCTCGGTCCCGCACATATCACATATGCGCTCCTACTCCGTTTCGCTTGAGCCAGGAAACCCCTGTGTAGGACTCTAAAGACTCGTCAATACGCCGGTAGTAGGTGATGATCATATCAAACACCCACAAGCCGCAAGCGGTCTGCTAAACGTAACAGCCACCCGGGTATTGAGCGATCAGAAGATCAACAAGCAAGCCTGTACATTCTCCTGTGAATCCAATCAGTAACACTCCCGTACAGTCCGGTCTCGTCGTCTGATATGTCGCATATCTCGCCTAGGGGTGGTAAACGTCAGACCCCAATAGCTTGATAAGTCGTGTCGATATGAGGTCTATAACAGTTCGAGAAACTACTGAAAACACTTACCAGTAAATCTCAGCAACCCTGGCCAGGGATTTCCGGTTATAGCCAATCAAATACAGCACAACATCAACCCCCTATACCGGGAGAGATGAATCCCCTCCTATCGCTCATTGCCTCCATGTGATTCGGGACTGTACCTAAAAGCCACCTTTTTGCACGCCCTCTTGGACGTGGTATGATGGAAATCAAAGCACAGTGGGAATCACACAAGACTCTATGACGATCTCGGGTCAACAGACTACTCTGTACCAGTGTCACCGGAGAACTGCCATCTGACGTGAGGTATAATACCATCTGGGAGTTCTCGGCGAGTCCGTCCAGTGTACCCAGTCTCCACTGAGCACCCGTACACCATCCTTGATGTCAAACACCGATGGATATGGGATCATCCATCTCCCATCATATGGGTCAAGATGCGTATACGCTAGTCTACTCTGGTGCATCGATGCCCTGTCTCGATACACCCTCGACTAGGAACAGTTATAGGATGTACTCATCGACTACCATGGCCCCACTAGTATGATCTCATCATAGTCCCAGTAGTCGATTACATATCCTAAGGGCTTTATCAACACGTAATATAGAGACAATCATAGTACATGTTAAGATAAAGTACAACTAGATAGCATACTATCATGTCGAGCAAGAAAGTCCTCCCTATATATGTCCAAGCATCCATTACATTATACATCGTATGTACAGTAATGGCCTCTAGGGCATACATATAACTAACAATCTCCCACTTGCACTAGGGCCATCTGTTGTGGTATCACATACCCAACAATTAGCTGCGGTTGAAATATCTCATACTCAACCATCCCATAAAAGTCTCTACTGGGAAAAAAGCCTTTGTGAGTGGATCCGCGCTGTTGTCCTCTGTTTCTACTCTCCTAACCTCAATCTCCATGGAGATCAACCATCTCCATGATCAGGTGATACTGCCTAAGAATTATATCTGGATTTCTGATGGGACGGTAGTTCCTTGGCTAAAACCACAACTCCATTGTCACACAATGGTAGGAACGAAGTTCATCTCATGAACTTATATATATCCAGACTGCCTCTTTGGTAGCATCCTTGGTAACGATGTATCTTGCCTTTAATCGTCTAGTTTGTCACGGAATCTAGCTTGGAACTCTTCCAACATACCGTCGCTCCACTGAGGGTAAAGACAATGCCTGCGACTGACATTCAGTCGTCCTTATCACCCTGGAACCTTTCCAGTGATTCTCCCCGGGATCGATTGATACCATCTCACTACAACTAGTGAGAATCCTAACATCCAATTAGATCTATCTCATAGATCCAAAACCCAGGATTTAGTAGGTATCATTTTGATCCTATATGGAGAATCCTTGTGATAAGCGGAGATTGACCGATCGTAGCATAGGAAACTCCTTCCCTATCAAGAGTATGTCATCCACGTACTCTACGAAGATCACCACCATACTCTCTACTACCTTTTTGTATATACAAGTTTCATCTACCATTTTGATGAAGTCAAACTCTTTGACTACCACATCAAAACAGACGTTCCAACTCTGCGATGCCTGCTTTATCACATAAAACATCTTGCACACGTTTCCGCTGCTCCCACTGTCTACGAAGCCCTCTGGCTGTGTACTTATAGACGCACTCTTCTAAAACATCATTTAGAAAAGCAGTCATGACACCCAACCACCAGATATCGTAGTCATGGTATGTAGCCGTGGCAAGTAGGATCTGGATGGACTTAAGCATAGCTTTGAAAGTCTCAACTTTTCCATGTACACCAAGTAATCTTCTCAAGATATACTTGCTCCTGATGGGGATTTAACCCTTCAGATAAAGCAACCAAAATCCATACTTTGTTGGTGTATAAGGATTCCATCTCAGATCACTAAGCATCCAGCCATTCTTACAGAGTCCCACTCCTGATGGCCTGCTCGAAACTAGTTGGGTCATCATCTCATGATGCAATCCTCGCTCCCACTGTCATAGATAAACCGAAGTATCTCTCAGGTGGGTGAGGAACCCTACTAGATCGGCGGAGAGGCTGAGGTTCGTTGGAATCTATTGAATCCTTTGGTTCTATCAAATCATCAGCTACAGTTTGTATAGCTGGAACTGCTTCCAGTTTTATAGAGTTGACCATGCCTCGAGCTTGTCCGGATTTTGCTTTTAGAAATAGGCCGGACAACCCCAAATCTTAACTAACTTAAGAAATGGGCTCTTCCCTTTCCATATCACATATGAAGTGGTAGGCAACTGATTTGATTTGAACCCTATTCAATAGGTATGCAGCTTCTCAAGTGCATAACTCCCAAAAGGAAATAGGAAACTCAGTAGTACTCATCATAAAGCACACCATATCACATAGGGTGTTATTGCTCCGCCCCGATATACCATCGTGCTATGGTGTATACGGAGGAGTAATGCTGAGAAAGAATCTCATTCTCCTTTAGAATAGTCCAGGATTTCCGTGCTCACGTATTCTCCTCCTTGATCTCATCAAAGGACATAATACTTATACCCGTTTTTGGTTCTCTCCTTCTAACGTATATTCATTGAATTTCTCAAAAGTTTCAGACTTGTGTTTCAACAGGAACATATGTCCGGATCTTGAAAGATAATCAGTGAATCTAATGAAGTACAAAAAACCGGTCTTGGCATGTGTAGACAGGGGACCTTCATACATCAGCATGTATCAATCCCAAGAGTTCACTAACTCTTTCTCTGTTTCTAATAAACAGAGCTATGGTCATCTTATCTTTGTGACATGACCGGCAAGTTTCACAAGATGTAAATTCAAACAAATTTAAATATGCATCATAATGTAACCTCAGCTAGTCGGGTCGCATTGATATGACCTAGTCTATAATGCCTCAAGAAGGATTCGTTCATTTCTGAACTCTTCCTCTCGTGTGTGTTCTGTATACTAAGAACTGTAGTTTGATTTAAAACGTCAATGCTTTTAGATAACGTGCATAAACCGATCAACTCTTGATATAGGAAATGTTCAAAACATTATCTAACAATACAAAATTATACCCTTCTTTACTAATAAAGAGATTGATATGATGTTGTATAACAGGTTCGGTATCTAATAACATTCGTTCAGAATCAATGTATTCTGGTAATACAGGGTGATAGTGACTAACAAACTTGGTTGCAACACTTGCACCGTTTTCTATCTCATGAAACTTATCACCCATTCTCAGTTCTCTACCTATCTGTAGCCCATGTAACAGATTACATATGCGGGATCCTGATCCGGTATCACATACCCAGGACGTAAAGGATACTGAGGAACAGTTCTCTGTAATGAACACACCCGAAGATGATGCATCAACATGCACTTTCTTCGTTTGGGCGGCACGGGAAATCTGGTATTCCCCAATTTCCTGCTCTGTCTTATAACAATTATAAGTTGGAGCGGGACCAACGTTCCCCAGCTCAGTATAACAAGCGGGTTCGGTCAATACATCCGTATTATTAGCTTGATTAAGGCGTGATATGGTCGCTACCTGGAGAGAGAGAGAAGAAAACACTCAGCGTATGCTCTTGCAAGATTAGATTGGTTATCTAATATATCTAATCAGGATGTCTCCCACTGTTTTAATCAAATCTTCCTTCAAACCTTAAAAGGAAAGACTAGCCGGGATTAATTACACGCTACAAGTTCGCTAATCTTTCAGCCAGGCCAGTGTCGGTACTTTGAGGGAGGTCCCCCGTGCTTTCGCACGAACCTAATTAATGTAAACCCCGTTTTCCCAGGGGCGTAACCCCGTTAACACCTTTCTAGACATCTACTTGATCGGCTAATTGTAATGTGTAAAACTCTCCCAGGAGTAACTCTTACTCGCAGCGGGTATCGGGATCCAACTATCTCATAGAAGGTATGCAATCTCATTGCAAATTTCAACACTTGAAATTCCCAATAATATTTTACCCCTAGCGTCCTATGACCTTGACAAAGGCCAACAAACCATAGGCTGCTAGTCAAGTTCAACCCGTCATTTCTTGATTGAATTAAACCCACCCGCACGGCCCTTGACAAAGGCCAACAAGGTCGCACGACAACCCTAATCCAATCTGCATCATATGCATAAGAAGATAAGTACTATTCAGCTACCGCACACTACGCCTTGACAAAGGCCAACAAACGCAGCACGAATACTAAACAGTCCTTATCTGAAATGACGGAGGGCTACGACAGGTTTTTAAGAAAACCCTTTGCGTAATGAACTTGATATCGTTGTAGAATCGAGTGATTTTAAATGGAGTGTTTTTAGGCCTTTCTAGTTTTGCTAAAGGGGTCACTCCCGGTGAAGGGATCGTCGGCCATTTCCTCATCGAATAAGGTGCAGGATATTTCACAAATACCACTATGCAAAGCAAGAACTATAGAAGCAATCAAAAAACAAACCGAGTTTATAGCATCTGCTAGTTTCACTAAAGAGATCACTCCCAATGAAGGGATCTCGGCTCTTTCCTTATCGAATAACGTGCTGGATGTTCTGCAAGGAACACCGCTATGCAAAGCAAGAACTAGAGCTACCAGTTTTTTTTAAACAAGTTTCTACAACATCTTAGCTTTCTTTTATTTCATTAATCTCATTAATGAAGTCCCATTTTAATTATGCTTCACAAGCATCACATTTGAAACGAAATCTGCAATATAACATATATCTCATATATATAATATAAACATTCGTCTCAGGCAGTAATATGATCTCATCACAGAACATTGCAGCAGAAGAACATATATGAAATATTGGATATACTAGGACGTCCGTGTTTTAATACGAGCCTGTATAAAACACGGATTCCACGGTCGCGATGAATAGCCAAACCCACATCCCTAGACCCCTACGAGAGCGGCAAGCAACACTGCCAATTCTAGGGTTAGGAGACCCGGTCTCGACTCCTCGAGATGGTCTCCCACTGGACCCTAGAACCCGGTTACTTGTGCTCCCCGCCTTGGGTCTACCTAATGCGGAAAAGTAAATAATATACTGTTGGAGATAGTGCCCTCAGAGTCAATTATTAGGTCACAGGTACGTGATTGTAATGATTGAGGGAGGACCTATCCCGGTAGGACAGTCTTACTCGAGATGATAGTATGCTATCTGGTTTTACCTTTATCATCGTGTGCTGTTTTAGGTGACCTGACACGTCGCTATTACACGTTGATAGAGCCCCTAGGATTCTTGCTTGACCACCAGCAGTATGAGGGCGATCATATAAGTGGGAGCTGGGGGTCTACAAGCATATCCTTAAAAGGTCCCTAGTCGTGGGAGTTTCGAGACCGGGCATCGATACTCCATTAGTAGACTAGTGTATACAGTCGAGACCCCGACGAGGGGCGGTGGCCGGTCTCACAAGCCACTGGTGTCAGTTGGATCACCTAAGATGTATACAGGTGCTCATTGGGTTATGAGTACACCGGACAGGACTCGCCGGGAACATGCTAGTTGGTCATATACCAGACGTCAGATGGCAGTTCCCTGGTGACATGTGTGCAGGTTAGTTCATCGACCTGGGGATCGTCATTTGTCTCGTGTGAGTTCCCACTGTACTTTGATTACTACCCTACCACGGCTCAAAGGAGTCATGCAAACAGGTTTTAGTTGGGTACAGTCTCGAGCCACATGGAGGCAGTGAGCGTATCTTCAGGGGTTCGTCTCTCCCGGTATTGGGGGTGAGGTCGTGCTGTGTCTAGGAGAGCCATTACACAAAGTCCTTGGCCAAGGCAAGGAGATTTACTGGTAGGTATTCCAGTAGTATCTCAGGGTGTTCTGGGCTACACTCCGACACGACTTGTACCGCTTTTGGGGGTCTGACTTTTACCAACCCCCTAGGCCCGCCATGCGATACTCATAGACGAACGGACCGGACTGTACGGATATTGTCACTGACAGGCTCAGTAGGGTTGTCAGGCTGAGTTCACTCACAGACGTCCCTTTTAGTCAATACCTTGTAGCCCGTTACGTATTGGCTTATACCTCTGACGTGCTAGTGGTTAAATCCACAACCAAGGTGTCGACGAGTCTTTAGAGTCCCCCACATTCAGTTACTCAGCTTTCGGGCGAAAGGTTGTAGAGGCCGTATGGAGATATGGCAGGGTTCGATCAGATACGTGCGGTATTGCACGGATCGTGATCGGACGGTTTTTACTAGCCGGCTTTGGCTTAAGCCGGATCTTAGTATTTGATAGTGTAGTTTTGTCTCTTTGCATTTGTATTTCGGTCGGAATACAAATGCGGGTGTGTATGCACAGTATCGAGGTTTTTCCTGTAATTTATTACGGGACCAGTTTTCTGGAGTTGTCAGTTTGCTTTTCGTTTCGGCCGATTTCCTTTGTATCGATCATTGGCCGAAGTTTGGTGGAGGAGGGCTTATTTGCATTGTTGCAAATAGGCAATTATGGAAGGGGTCTTTGCATATTTCCTTGTATCATGATGGCTCACCATACCTTGACCATGCTTGACTTTTTGCTTCATGATGGTGTCATGATGGCTTGACCTTTGTTGTGATGATGAGGTTGGTGGAGTATGGCTTTGTTGTTTATCATTTCCTTTTTCACCTCTTGCTTGAAAAAGAATTGATCTTTTTTCCACCCACAATTGGAGTGGGGCCGGCCACTGTTTGAGTGGAGTGGGGGCCGGCCATATCTTGTGAGGAGGGAGAGAGTTGTTTAATTGGGTGGATTAATATTCTTCATGTGTTTTGGTGTGGACCCCCCTTCCATGTTGGTGTGCTGTTGAAGGAATTTAATTTCCTTTGGTTTTAATTCCTTCACATATAAAATTAGAGAGGGTGCTTGCTTCATATTTTTTTTTTTTCAGTGGGCACAATTCATTCTGTGGCCGAGCTCATTCCTTGATGGATGCTCCATTTCATTTCCTTAGCAAGCTCCATTTTTCATCAAGTGTTCATGAAAAATCCTTGTGCAAAATTCCTCCATCATGGCAACCATCTTAAACCCCAAAGAGACAAGTATTCCACACTATTCTACAGCAAATCTTGGACGCGTCGGCCAGCCAACTTCGCGCCCGAGTTGCCTCGGTATAGAGGTGGGAGCCCGTAAACAAAGTAGGCGATGTGGTCACTTCCGGCGACGAGGAGGAGACGGGACATTCCGCAGGAGATCGGGACGGTGGCGAGAAGACCGGAGGACTTGGATCGTCGGTATATCTCTAACCCATCTTCTAGTTAGCTTAGACTTGTTAATGGTTACGATCCGGGTGTTTAGTGCGCGGTGGTGCCGGTTTGCTAAGTCCGCAAAAATTAAAGTTTTTCACCGCTTCCGCATTCCGGCGTCGGATTGACGGCCGGGGCGCCGCCGTGCACTTACAGTGGTATCAGAGCCAGGCCATTAACTTAGTCTAGCTTGGTTTAATGTGTTTGCATTTCCGATCGATCAAAAAGTTCCAAAACTGCATTTTACCTTCGCATCAGTTTCTGTTGAAAATTTTTGGTCTCGAAAAATTTTTCAGGTTGTAAAATATTGATGTACTACAAAATCTAAGAACTCTGTAAAATTTCGATGAAGTGATTCCACAGTCAGAGCGCGGAAGCGCCGCACAAACCCCCATTCCGCCGCCCTTCCGCCGCGCACTGTAGACATCACTGCACCAATTTTTTACAGAGGCCTTCTGGGCTTAAAATATGGGTTTTGGAATATTAAAATTGGGCCCAGGTTTTCTGTGAGTGCTACAGTTTTGATTGGGGGCCCACTTGTTAATTTTTGATCGATCGGATATTTTAAACACATTTTTCACAGTATTTACATTATATCTGCTACCGTGAATGTCACTCGATCGGTAAATCCTGTCTAACTGCTATAGCCCGGTTAGACGGATTTGCGAACGTGACTTTCACGTTGATGTTCTATGTATTTGCTGTGTTGTTGCGGATCGGTCGTAGGGATAGCCTGGATGCAATGCTAGTACAGTGTGCTGTTGTATTATGTACATTTGATATTGCGGGGCGAGCGTCCGACATGTGGACTGCCGTCACTGCCTGTTTGTATTATTATTTTGGGGCACGACCTGGTTGCGGTCGATGTACCCGTTGTATGTATATTTTACTTTCTGTACTAGGATTGCCCCGCGGAGGGGTGCACGGATAGCCGGGTTCTAGAGGGCAACAAGCCCGCATCTCATGGCATTGAGACGGAGGGGGCTTCACTCTAGGATTGGCGGGCTATTCGCCGCACTCGTAGGGGGTACAGGTTGACCCAGGAGGGGTGCCCAAGTTACCGGATTCCGTGAAGTGCTGGGTGGTCCATTCACGGAGCTGAAGGGGGCTGCCTCGCTTCAGGTTTTGGCGGGTGACTTGCCGCGCCCGTAGGGGTCTAGGATTACATTGCACAGGCTATCCACACGACCAGGGGAACGTCGGGTTTCAGCAGTGGCTCTGTGAAACCCGGGGATCCCAGATATCTGTATTGTTTCTGTGATGCTGTTCATTCTCTGTGATGTTGCATTTCTTTCACGCCTTGAGCGAAATACTATATATTGGTATATATATTAGTAGATGTCGTATATGTTTTGCATCCGCGCTAGTCCAGTCCCCGCTCTGTCGTTAGTAAGCTAACCTAACGGGTAATGACGGGACCCAGTGGCGAATGCGGATGGCATATACGTACATCAGTATATTTTCGTTCTTTTTGGTGTGATCAATTGATGGGACTGCATTGATTCGGATCAATGCAAGTTAAAACAAACCTAATCTGATGTTGTTGGAACACTTTTCAAAAAGCTGTTATTGCAAGGACGTTCACTTTTATTTTGCATCGCGGTATTCATTTAGAATATCCTGCTCCTCAGTCGACGAGGCAAGGGCCGAGATCCCTTCACCGGGAGTGACCCCTTGGACAATAAGTTTGCGTCAGGGCATTAACTTCACTATAGCCGATTACTTTTGCTTTGCACCGCGGTATTCATTTGGAATATCCTGCACCCCATTCTACGGGGAAAGAGCCGAGATCCCTTCACCGGGAGTGACCTCTTTAGCAACGGTTTTCGTCACTATATTTTAAAAAGCTATCAGTTCCTTCAACGATATCAAGTTCATTACGTTAAAGGTTTTCGCCAGAAACCATTCGTAGCCCTCCGTCATTTCAGTTAAATATTCGGTAGTATTCAAACTATGTATTTTGACCTCACGCCAAGGCATAGTGTTTGGTAGCTGCCGGGTATTTAGCTGTTGCATAGATAGATGCGTTGGTTTGGGACAGTCGTACTACTATTTTGGCCTACGTCAAGGGTATGTACTGTTGGAGATAGTGCCCTCAGAGTCAATTATTAGGTCACAGGTACGTGATTGTAATGATTGAGGGAGGACCTATCCCGGTAGGACAGTCTTACTCGAGATGATAGTATGCTATCTGGTTTACCTTTATCATCGTGTACTGCTTTAGGTGACATGACACGTCGCTATTACACGTTGATAGAGCCCCTAGGATTCTTGCTTGACCACCAGCAGTATGAGGGCGATCATATAAGTGGGAGCTGGGGGTCTACAAGCATATCCTTAAAAGGTCCCTAGTCGTGGGAGTTTCGAGACCGGGCATCGATACTCCATTAGTAGACTAGTGTATACAGTCGAGACCCCGACGAGGGGCGGTGGCCGGTCTCACAAGCCACTGGTGTCAGTTGGATCACCTAAGATGTATACAGGTGCTCATTGGGTTATGAGTACACCGGACAGGACTCGCCGGGAACATGCTAGTTGGTCATATACCAGACGTCAGATGGCAGTTCCCTGGTGACATGTGTGCAGGTTAGTTCATCGACCTGGGGATCGTCATTTGTCTCGTGTGAGTTCCCACTGTACTTTGATTACTACCCTACCACGGCTCAAAGGAGTCGTGCAAACAGGTTTTAGTTGGGTACAGTCCCGAGCCACATGGAGGCAGTGAGCGTATCTTCAGGGGTTCGTCTCTCCCGGTATTGGGGGTGAGGTCGTGCTGTGTCTAGGAGAGCCATTACACAAAGTCCTTGGCCAAGGCAAGGAGATTTACTGGTAGGTATTCCAGTAGTATCTCAGGGTGTTCTGGGCTACACTCCGACACGACTTGTACCGCTTTTGGGGGTCTGACTTTTACCAACCCCCTAGGCCCGCCATGCGATACTCATAGACGAACGGACCGGACTGCACGGATATTGTCACTGACAGGCTCAGTAGGGTGTCAGGATGAGTTCGCTCTTCGACGTCCCTTTTAGTCAATAGCTGGTAGCCCGTTATGTATTGGCTTATACCTCTGACGTGCTAGTGGTTAAATCCACAGCCATAGTATTGACGAGTCTTTAGAGTCCACCACACTTTCAGTTACTCAAGCTTTCGGGCGAAACGCTGTAGAGGCCGTATGGAGATATGGCAGGGTCCGATCAGATACGAGCGGTATTGTACGGATCAGGATCGGACGGTTTGTACTAGTAGCCGTATAGGTTTATGGCAGGGTTCGATCAGATACGTGCGGTATTGCACGGATCAGGATTGAACGGATAATACTAGCCGGCTTCGGTTTAAGCCGGTCCTAGTTTAGTACAGTGTAGATTTTGTCTCTTTGCATTTGTATCCGGACGGAATACAGATGCGGGTGTGTATGCACAGTATCGGGGTTTTCCTGTAATTTATTACGGGACCGGTTTTCTGGAGTTGCCATTTTGCATTCCGTTCCGGCCGGTTTTCCTTTGTTCTTTCCCGGCCGGACTTTTCCGATGGAGGGGGTAATTTGCAGTTTTGCAAATTACATTTGTGGAGGGGTTTTCTTGTAAAAGATTGATATGATAGCTTTCATATTTTTTTCCACCATGCTTTTGCATTTATTGTGATAAAGTGTGAGTATGGTGTGATTTGAAATGAAGTATGGTGTATGTTTCTTTGACCTTGGATGTGGTCACCATTTTTTTGATCCTACACTCACCTCCCTTTGTTTTTCCTTCCCACCAATTTTCCTACTTGTTTGGGCCGGCCACTTTTTGGTGAGTGAGAGAGAGTATGGTTCATTTTTGTATGAGGAAATTTCATGATCTCATTTGGACCTTGCACACATAACCTTCTCACCTCTCCAAAGTTCAATATTCATTCCTCCATCCAAAGGCAACAAACCCCAAAGAGACAAGTAGCCTCTACACTACACTTCCTACAGCATATCTTGGGCACGTCGAGTAGCCGGCTTCGTGCCCGAGTTGCCTCGGCATTGAGGTGGGAGCCCGTAAACGAAGAAGGCGATGTGGTGCACTTCCGGCGACGAGGAGGAGACGGGACTTTTCCGCAGGAGATCGGGACCATGACGAGAAGACCGGAGGACTTGGATCGTCGGTATATCTCTAACCCATCTTCTAGTTAGCTTAGACTAGTTTAATGGTTACGATCCGGTGAAAGTGCGCGGTGGTGCCGGTTTGCAAAGTCCGCAAAATTTAAGTTTTTCACCGCTTCCGCATTCCGGCGTCGGATTGACGGCCGGGGCGCCGCCGTGCACTTACAGTGGTATCAGAGCCTCGCCATTAACTTAGTCTAGTTTTGTGTAATGTGTTTTTCAGTTCCGATCGATCGAAATGTCCAAAAACCCGTATTTGCCCACGACAGTTTCTGTTGAAATTTTTTGGTCTCGAAAAATTTTTCAGGTTGTAAAATATTGATGTACTGGAAAATCTAAGAGTTCTGTAAAAATTTGACGAAGTAACTCCACAGTTGGAGCGCGGAACCGCCGCGAAAACCCCCTTTGTGCGGCCCTTCCGCCGCGCACTATTCACATCACTTCACCATTTTTTTACAGAGGCCTTCTGGGCTTAAAATATGGGCTTTGGAATATTAAAGTTGGGCCAATTGTTTCTGTGAGTGCTACAGTTTTCTTTGGGGCCCACTTGTTAATTGTTTGATCAATCGGAAATTTTTTAAACGCATTTTTCACAGTATTTACATTATATCTGCGACCGTGAATGTCACTCGATCGGTAAATCCGGTCTAACTGCTATAGCCCGGTTAGACGGATTTGCAAACGTGACTTTCACGTTGATGTTCTATGTATTTGCTGTGATGTTGCGGATCGGTCGTGGGGGATAGCCTGGATGCAATGCTAGTACAGTTTTGTTGTATTATGTACATTTGATATTGCGGGGCGAGCGTCCGACATGTGGACTGCCGTCACTGCCTGACTGTATTATTATTTTGGGGCATGACCTGGTTGCGGTCGATGTACCCGGTGTATGTATATTTTACTTTCTGTACTAGGATTGCCCCGCGGAGGGGTGCACGGATAGCCGGGTTCTGGAGGGCAACAAGCCCGCATCTCATGGCATTGAGACGGAGGGGGCTTCACTCTAGGATTGGCGGGCTATTCGCCGCACTCGTAGGGGGTACAGGTTGACCCAGGAGGGGTGCCCAAGTTGCCGGATTCCGTGAAGTGCTGGGTGGTCCATTCACGGCGCTGAAGGGGGCTGCCTCGCTTCAGGTTTTGGCGGGTGACTTGCCGCGCCCGTAGGGGTCTAGGATTTCATTGCACAGGCTATCCACACGACCAGGGGAACGTCGGGTTTCAGCGGCTCTGTGAAACCCGGGGATCCCAGATATCTGTATTGTTTCTGTGATGCTGTTCCTTTTCTGTGATGTTGCATTTTATTCACGCCTTGAGCGAATATAATATATTGGTATATATATTAGTAGATGTTGTATATGTTTTGCATCCGCGCTAGTCCAGTCCCCGCTCTGTCGTTAGTAAGCTAACCTAACGGGTAATGACGGGACCCAGTGGCGAATGCGGATGGCATATACGTACATCAGTATATTTTCGTTCTTTTTGGTGTGATCAATTGATGGGACTGCATTGATTCGGATCAATGCAAGTTAAAAACAAACCTAATCTGATGTTGTTGGAACACTTTTTCAAAAGCTGTTATTGCAAGGACGTTTACTTTTGTTTTGCATCGTGGTATTCATTTGGAATATCCTGCTCCTCAGTCGACGAGGCAAGGGCCGAGATCCCTTCACCGGGAGTGACCCCTTGGACAAAAAGTTTGCGTCAGGGCATTAACTTCACTATAGCCGATTACTTTTGCTTTGCACAGTGATATTCGGTTATGAATATCCAGCACCCCATTCTATGGGGAAAGAGCCGAGATCCCTTCACCGGGAGTGACCTCTTTAGTAAAGGTTTTCGTCACTATATTTTCTAAAAAGCTATCCGTTCCTTCAACGATATCAAGTTCATTACGTTAAAGGTTTTCGCCAGAAACCATTCGTAGCCCTCCGTCATTTCAGTTAAATATTCGGTAGTATTCAAGCTATGTATTTTGACCTCACGCCAAGGCATAGTGTTTGGTAGCTGCCGGTTATTTATCTGTTGCATAGATAGATGCGTTGGTTTAGGACAGTCGTACTACTATTTTGGCCTACGTCAAGGGTATGTACGGGTGGGTTCAAATTAACCTGGATAATGACGGGCAGAACTTGACATGTGACTTATGATATTTTGACCTCACGCCAAGGTCATAAGAGCATGGGGCAGAAATCACATCGGGAGTTTCAAAAGTACTGAAACTTGCCAGATATGCGCATACCTTCTGGAGTGTGATACCGTGAGCGGATTCCGTCACGTTGTCATGCGATGAGAGTTGGATCCCGATTCCCACTGATGAGTTGGTTTACTCCTCGGGTGACCCCGACTAATTCTTCTTTAAGGTTTGGAGGAGAATTTGAGGTACAGTGGGAGGTTTCCAGATTAGATAAATTGGTAACCATTCTGATCTAGGATAGAGTGCACGCTGAGTGTTTCTTCTCTCTCTCTCTTTGGCAGCGACCATTGACCCAACCCCAAGACTTTGACTCAGTGACCAAGTTGACCGAACCTTCTTTACACTGGCTTTTGGATTGTCAGAGTTGCAAACCTCATTGCCACTCCTACTTTTACCCTTTTCTCCAGGACACCCCGTTTTACTACGAACGTCCACTTCCATTGGACAAAACCATCGTATGGTTAGATACGAACTCGAAGGGATTCGAGGATGGTTTCCGGTTCTGGAGAAAACGGATAGGATTATTCAGTTGTCTTTTCTTTTCACCCTCTCTCAGGTTGCGAGTACTCCTTAGTTTAGGAGTAGTACACCTATTATGCAAATTGGATAGTCTTCTTCTAAACCATAGGCTGGTGCCGACTGGTAGGGAATAAAGAAAACCAGTTAGCTTAAACGGTGTACAGAAGGTATTAAGTTCAGACAAAGCAAGGGATTAGTAAGAGGGCAAAGTAAATTGCGACTGCTATTCACGACCAAACCAAGTATTTCTTCGCCAATCCTAAATCACCTTTGTATTTCTCCAGGACACTCCGTATCACTATGAAGATCCCATTTTATTGGATAATCCATCGTATGGTTATATACGAACTCGAAAGGAACTTGTTCCAGTTCGGGGATGGATCATGGTTCAGGAGAAATAGGAATAAAGTACATTCAGGTGTCTTTTATCTTCACCTTCTCTCGCGTTGCGAGTGCTCCTAGGATTAGGACAGTACACCCTTTATGCTTATTGGATAGTCCTCTTCCAAACCATAGGCTGGTGCCGAACGGTAGGGAAGGAAGAAAACCATTTGGCCTAATGGGTGTGCAGAAGGTAATGACTAAAGACATATGAAGGGATTTGGAGAGGTGGCAAAGAACTATACGGTTACAGTCGTGAATCTGGAAGAGGCATTACTAGGAATACCAGAATACCCCATCGGAACATTTCGATGTTTCAGTTTCACTGTGTAATGTTAAAGGAAAACTGATTTCCCGATTAGATACTTACTCCAGGGTATGTATTTACCAGGTACGATTCTCACATCAGTATAGTTTTACAGATGATGAGTGGGAGTAAGTTATTGGGAATTGGGTGATCATCCTCATTATATCGGGATTCGTTGTAATCGGTGATATTTGAGGAAATCACCTGGGCTGTTTGCCGGTTGGCAAATATTTGGTTTTGAATATCCGCTGTTATGCACCAATTTCAAATTGATATATCTGTACGTCTATTTTCATAGAGTGAGATATACCTTTATGAAATTATGTCTACGACATTTACCTATATCAGTGGATGGTTAGGTAAGGAGCATTAAACAACGGTGTAATTCTTCATAACCAAAGGTACAGTTTTCAACCTACGACACACAATGAATGAGTTATCAGACTCAAGGGACGTATACAGAGTATTGTATGTTGTCCAGGGTCCATAAGGACAGAGGGGTAGGTCCTCGTACTATATTCGGTTTACTTATGACTTCTCTAGTTTTTTTTTTAGACCGGTGTTTCGTGGAAACACAGGGTCCGAATTTTGAGAAGTTACAGGTATTTGAATAGAGTAGAGAACCAGGTGTAGCAAGTATCGGGATTCTTCAAAGAGATCGAAGATGTAGATACTTGTGGTATTCAGTTGAAAGTGATGGTTAAGAGAACTTGCTTCTCTTTCAGGTTACTCATAATTGGAAGTGTTCCTAAGTTGAGTAACGCTGATCCGCCTCCTTCCATTTAGTTGACATGCACTGGGGACAGCTGCATGATGTGAATCTGGTTCAAATAAATCAGTGCCTCTGATTCTATATTGGATATAGAACAGTTCATATCTTAACGATGTTAAGGTACGGGGAGTTGTCCGGTTTATGCTTAAAACCAGATATTGGACAACTCTAGGCACGTTTCTGTAATGGCTGTTTGTGGGTTGACCCAGGCTATGACGAGGGTTGACTTTCTACCATCTGGATGAACAATAGCAATATTGTTCTAGACTCGCCACAGTTTTATTAAAAATGGATTTTTTCAGAAAACAGTAGTGGGAGTATGGTAGAACTGGAAGTAATTCCAGAACCACAAACGATTACTGAGGATTTGATAAGGAACCTAAAGATTCAATCTGGATTGACATTCCATTGGCCACTCCGCAGATAAGGTGGGTAACTTCAGGCACCCGAGAGGCACTACGGTGGTCTCAAGGACGGTGACAGGGAAGTTCTTGTTTACCCACAATTACCATTGCTGTTGTTCCAGGCTGCGAGACCCGGCGGGAGGATGAGTATAGCGTCGTTCTAAACCAGTTTTAGAAGTGTACGTCTATATGACTCTGCCAGAGGGTTGTCGTAGTCAGTGGGAGCAGCGGAAGCATTGGTGGACAGGTTGCTTATGTCTATTTATAGACTAGAGCAGATGTAGCGGAGATAGATCATCTATTTCTGACGTGACAGTCATGGGTTTGACTTCATCAGAATAGGGGATGGATCTGTTGAGAAGGTAGTAGGGTGTGATATCCTGGTATTTGGATGACATACACAAAGTAGGAAAGGAAACTCCTATACTACGATCGGTCATACTTTGGTCGTCACACAGTGTTTTCTCCACACTGGACTTGGACATTATATCAGACATACTGGTTACTGGATCTATGGTATTAGATCTAGATTTGGGTGGTTTCCCAATCAGGGTACTTTGACAGCATTCTAAGGGTATTTAGAATGGACGACTCCATGCACGGTAGTGTACCTGCAGAAGATGGAGTCACCCTCTCTAAAGGTGTCTTATAGACTAAAGGGGAGAGGGATGTCCATGATTGGCAGATCACTTGCTCAGGCAATTGAGTCAATCATGAGATGTCAAGTACCACACCAGATATTGTTCTTGCACTAGATGCAATAAGTTGATATTGATTCAATCCTGGAGAAACAGTCGGAAGCAGTTTTAGAACATAACAGAATGTTCTAGGGAGATGATAACGACAGCCTCATTCAGGAGACAGTTATCATTCCAGGCTTCCAAGGTGACATGGACGACAAGGAGGCTGTCAGAGTTATAGTTTTCCCTCTGACAAGGGGCAGTATTTTGGACAGGTGTTCCAAGGCAGTACTGAGGGAGGCATGGCGCAGGATACTGATTAAGTTCAGTTGACGATACAGTGTAAGAAGTTTGGATTTGGAGTTCATTTATGAGCTATGTCCCATCAGACATCCAGACACATTCTAAGACAGGTATTGCTCATTTCGGGAGATGGGTTTCTCCGCGAACTTGAGATATAGAGAGACATGGAAAGAAACAACTAAGCGGATCCACTCACTGAGGCTATTCCTCGAACGCAATAGTTCCGCAAACGAGCTTTGTGAGACTGACTAGTAGAGGAGTTGGATGTTCGGTATCACACGGGCTGTGAGTATGCGACATCGCAATAATTAGCCTTGAGTGCAAGTGGGAGATTGTTGGAGATAGTGCCCTCAGAGTCAATTATTAGGTCACAGGTACGTGATTGTAATGATTGAGGGAGGACCTATCCCGGTAGGACAGTCTTACTCGAGATGATAGTATGCTATCTGGTTTACCTTTATCATCGTGTACTGCTTTAGGTGACATGACACGTCGCTATTACACGTTGATAGAGCCCCTAGGATTCTTGCTTGACCACCAGCAGTATGAGGGCGATCATATAAGTGGGAGCTGGGGGTCTACAAGCATATCCTTAAAAGGTCCCTAGTCGTGGGAGTTTCGAGACCGGGCATCGATACTCCATTAGTAGACTAGTGTATACAGTCGAGACCCCGACGAGGGGCGGTGGCCGGTCTCACAAGCCACTGGTGTCAGTTGGATCACCTAAGATGTATACAGGTGCTCATTGGGTTATGAGTACACCGGACAGGACTCGCCGGGAACATGCTAGTTGGTCATATACCAGACGTCAGATGGCAGTTCCCTGGTGACATGTGTGCAGGTTAGTTCATCGACCTGGGGATCGTCATTTGTCTCGTGTGAGTTCCCACTGTACTTTGATTACTACCCTACCACGGCTCAAAGGAGTCGTGCAAACAGGTTTTAGTTGGGTACAGTCCCGAGCCACATGGAGGCAGTGAGCGTATCTTCAGGGGTTCGTCTCTCCCGGTATTGGGGGTGAGGTCGTGCTGTGTCTAGGAGAGCCATTACACAAAGTCCTTGGCCAAGGCAAGGAGATTTACTGGTAGGTATTCCAGTAGTATCTCAGGGTGTTCTGGGCTACACTCCGACACGACTTGTACCGCTTTTGGGGGTCTGACTTTTACCAACCCCCTAGGCCCGCCATGCGATACTCATAGACGAACGGACCGGACTGCACGGATATTGTCACTGACAGGCTCAGTAGGGTGTCAGGATGAGTTCGCTCATCGACGTCCCTTTTAGTCAATAGCTGGTAGCCCGTTATGTATTGGCTTATACCTCTGACGTGCTAGTGGTTAAATCCACAGCCATAGTATTGACGATTCTTTAGAGTCCACCACACTTTCAGTTACTCAAGCTTTCGGGCGAAACGCTGTAGAGGCCGTATGGAGATATGGCAGGGTCCGATCAGATACGTGCGGTATTGCACGGATCAGGATCGGACGGTTTGTACTAGTAGCCGTATAGGTTTATGGCAGGGTTCGATCAGATACGTGCGGTATTGCACGGATCAGGATTGAACGGATAATACTAGCCGGCTTTGGTTTAAGCCGGTCCTAGTTTAGTACAGTGTAGATTTTGTCTCTTTGCATTTGTATCCGGACGGAATACAGATGCGGGTGTGTATGCACAGTATCGGGGTTTTCCTGTAATTTATTACGGGACCAGTTTTCTGGAGTTGCCATTTTGCATTCCGTTCCGGCCGGTTTTCCTTTGTTCTTTCCCGGCCGGACTTTTCCGATGGAGGGGGTAATTTGCAGTTTTGCAAATTACATTTGTGGAGGGGTTTTCTTGTAAAAGATTGATATGATAGCTTTCATATTTTTTTCCACCATGCTTTTGCATTTATTGTGATAAAGTGTGAGTATGGTGTGATTTGAAATGAAGTATGGTGTATGTTTCTTTGACCTTGGATGTGGTCACCATTTTTTTGATCCTACACTCACCTCCCTTTGTTTTTCCTTCCTTTTTCCTTCCCACCAATTTTCCTACTTGTTTGGGCCGGCCACTTTTTGGTGAGTGAGAGAGAGTATGGTTCATTTTTGTATGAGGAAATTTCATGATCTCATTTGGACCTTGCACACATAACCTTCTCACCTCTCCAAAGTTCAATATTCATTCCTCCATCCAAAGGCAACAAACCCCAAAGAGACAAGTAGCCTCTACACTACACTTCCTACAGCATATCTTGGGCACGTCGAGTAGCCGGCTTCGTGCCCGAGTTGCCTCGGCATTGAGGTGGGAGCCCGTAAACGAAGAAGGCGATGTGGTGCACTTCCGGCGACGAGGAGGAGACGGGACTTTTCCGTAGGAGATCGGGACCATGACGAGAAGACCGGAGGACTTGGATCCTCGGTATATCTCTAACCCATCTTCTAGTTAGCTTAGACTAGTTTAATGGTTACGATCCGGTGAAAGTGCGCGGTGGTGCCGGTTTGCAAAGTCCGCAAAATTTAAGTTTTTCACCGCTTCCGCATTCCGGCGTCGGATTGACGGCCGGGGCGCCGCCGTGCACTTACATGTACGGGTGGGTTCAAATTAACCTGGATAATGACGGGTAGAACTTGACATGTGACTTATGATATTTTGACCTCACGCCAAGGTCATAAGAGCATGGGGCAGAAATCACATCGGGAGTTTCAAAAGAACTGAAACTTGCCAGATATGCGCATACCTTCTGGAGTGTGATAGCGTGAGCGGATTCCGTCACGTTATCATGCAATGATAGTTGGATCCCGATTCCCACTGATGAGTTAGTTTACTCCTCGGGTGACCCCGACTAATTCTTCTTTCAGGTTTGGAGGAGAATTTGAGGTACAGTGGGAGGTTTCCAGATTAGATAAATTGGTAACCATTCTGATCTAGGTTAGAGTGCACGCTGAGTGTTTCTTTTCTCTCTCTCTTTGGCAGCGACCATTGACCCGACCCTAAGACTATGACTCAGTGACCAAGTTGACCGAACCTTCTTAAACACCGGCTTTTGGATTGTCAGAGTTACAAACATCATTGCCACTCCTACTTTTACCCTTTTCTCCAGGACACCCCGTTTTACCACGAACGTCCACTTCCATTGGACAAAACCATCGTATGGTTAGATACGAACTCGAAAGAATTTATTCGAGGATGGTTTCCGGTTCTGGAGAAAACGGATAGGACTATTCAGTTGTCTTTTCCTTCTACCTTCTCTCAGGTTGCGAGTACTCCTTGGTTTAGGAGATAGTACACCTATTATGCAAATTGGATAGTCTTCTTCCAAACCTTAGGCTGGTACCGAACGGTGGGGAATGAAGAAAACCAATTAGCATAACGAAGGTGTGCAGAAGGTATTAAGTTAAGACAAAGCAAGGGATTAGTAAGAGGGCAAAGTAAATTGCGACTGATATTCACGACCAAACCAAGTATTTCATTACCACTCCCACATCACCTTTGTATTTCTCCAGGACACTCCGTATCACTACGAAGATCCACAGTTATTTGGATATTCCATCGTATGGTTATATACGAACTCGAAAGGAACTTGTTCCAGTTCGGGGATGGATTCTGGTTCAGGAGAAATAAGAATAAGGTTTATTCGGTTGTCCTTTATCCTCACCTTCTCTCGCATTGCGAGTGTTCCTAGGATTAGGACAGTACACCCATTTTGCTCATTGGATAGTCTTCTTCCAAACCATAGGCTGGTGCCGAACGGTAGGGAAGGAAGAAAACCATTTGGGCTAAAGGGGTGTACAGAAGGTTACGGCTAAAGACATATAAAGGGATTTGGAGAGGTGGCAAAGAAACACACGGTTACAGTTGTGAATCTGGATAATGGAAGAGGCATTACCAGGAATACCAGAATACCCCATCGAAACATTTCAATGTTTCAGTTTCACTGTGTAATGTTAAAGGAAAACTGATTTCCCGATTAGATACTTACTCCAGGGTATGTATTTACCAGGTACGATTCTCACATCTGTATGGTTTTACAGATGATGAGTGGGAGTAAGTTATTGGGAATTGGGTGATTATCCTCATTATATCGGGATTCGTTGTAATCGGTGATATTTGAGGAAATCACCTGGGCTGTTTGCCGGTCGGCAAATATTTGGTTTTGAATATCCGCTGTTATGCACCAATTTCAAATTGATATATCTGTACGTCTATTTTCATAGAGTGAGATATACCTTTCTGAAATTATGTCTACGACATTTACCTATATCAGTGGATGGTTAGGTAAGGAGCATTAAACAGCAGTGTAATTCTTCTTAACCATAAGTACAGTTTTCAACCTACGACACACAGTGAATGAGTTATCAGACTCAAGGGACTTATACAGAGTATTGTATGTTGTCCAGGGTCCATCAGGACAGAGGGGTTGGTCCTCGTACTATATTCGGTTTACTTATGACTTCTCTACTTTTTAGACAAGTGTTTCGTGGAAACACAGGGTCCGAAATTTGAGAAGTTATAGGTATTTGAATAGAGTAGAGAACCAGGTGTAGCAAGTATCGGGATTCTTCAAAGAGATCGAAGATGTAGATACTTGTGTACGGTATTCAGTTGATAGTAATGATTTGAGAGATCTTGCTTCTCTTTCAGGTTACTCATGATTGGAAGCATTCCTAAGATGAGTAACGCTGATCGGCCTCCTTCCATTTAGTTGACATGCACTGGAGACAGTTGCATGATTTGGATCTGGTTCAATTAAATCAGTGCCTCTGTTTCTATATTGGATATAGAACAGTTCATATCTTAACATTGTTAAGGTACGGGGAGTTGTCCGGTTTATGCTTAAAACCAGACACTGGACAACTCAAGGCACGTTTCTGTAATGGCTGTTTGTGGGTTGACCCAGGCTATGACGCGGGTTGACTTTCTACCATCTGGAAGATCAATAGCAATATTGTTCTTGACTCGCCACAGTTTTAAATTAAAAATGGATTTTTTCAGGAAAACAGTAGTGGGAGTATGGTAGAACTGGAAGTGATTCCAGAACCACAAACGATTACTGAAGATTTGATAAGGAACCTAAAGATTCAATCTGCATTGACATTCCATTGGCCACTCCGCAGATAAGGTGGGTAACTTCAGGCACCCGAGAGGTACTACGGTAGCCTCAAGGACGGTGACAGGGAAGTTCTTGTTTACCCACAATTACCATTGCTGTTGTTCCAGGGTGCGAGACCCGGCGGGAGGATGAGTATAGCGTCGTTCTAAACTAGTTTTAGAAGTGTACGTGTATATGACTCTGCCAGAGGGTTGTCGTAGTCAGTGGGAGCAGCGGAAGCATTGGTGGACAGGTAGCTTATGTCTACTTATAGACTAAAGCAGATGTAGCGGAGATAGATCATCTATTTCTGACGTGACAGTCATAGGTTTGACTTCATCAGAATAGGAGATGGATCTGTTGAGAAGGTAGTAGGGTGTGATATCCTGGTATTTGGATGACATACACAGAATAGGAAAAGAAACTCCTATACTACAATCGGTTATACTTTGGTCGTCACACACTGGTTTCTCCACATGGGACTTGGATTTTACATCAGACATACTGGTTACTAGATCTATGGTTTTAGATCTAGATTTGGGTGGTTTCCCAATCAGGGTACTTGACAGCATTCTAAGAGTATTTAGGATGGACGACTCCTGGCACGGTAGTGTACCTGCAGGTAATGGAGTCACCCTCTCCAAAGGTGTCTTACAGACTAAAGGGGAGAGGGACGTGCATGATTGGCAGATCACTTGCTCAGGCAATTGAGTCAATCATGAGATGTCAAGTACCACACCAGATGTTGTTCTTGTACTAGATGCAATGAGTTGAAATTAATCCAATCCTGGAGAAACAGTCGGAAGCAGTTTTAGAACATAAGTGGATGTTCTAGGGATATGATAACGACAGCCTCATTCAGGAGACAGTTATCATTCCAGGCTTCCAAGGTGACATGGACGACAAGGAGGTTGTCAGAGTTATAGTTTCCTTCTGATGAGGGGCAGTATTTTGGACAGGTGGTCCAAGGCAATACTGAGGGAGGCATGGCGCAAGATACTGATTAAGTTCAGTTGACGATACAGTCTAAGAAGTTTGGATTTGGAGTTCATTTAAGAGCTAGGTCCCATCAGACATCCAGACATATTCTGAGACAGGTATTGCTCTTTTCGGGAGATGGCTTTCTCCGCGAACTTGAGATATAGAGAGACAGAGAAAGAAACAACTAAGCGGATCCACTCACTGAGGCTATTCCTCGAACGCAATAGTTCCGCAAACGAGCTTTGTGAAACTGACTAGTAGAGGAGTTGGATGTTCGGTATCACACGGGCTGTAAGTATGCGACATCGCAATAATTAGCCTTGAGTGCAAGTGGGAGATTGTTGGAGATAGTGCCCTCAGAGTCAATTATTAGGTCACAGGTACGTGATTGTAATGATTGAGGGAGGACCTATCCCGGTAGGACAGTCTTACTCGAGATGATAGTATGCTATCTGGTTTTACCTTTATCATCGTGTGCTGTTTTAGGTGACCTGACACGTCGCTATTACACGTTGATAGAGCCCCTAGGATTCTTGCTTGACCACCAGCAGTATGAGGGCGATCATATAAGTGGGAGCTGGGGGTCTACAAGCATATCCTTAAAAGGTCCCTAGTCGTGGGAGTTTCGAGACCGGGCATCGATACTCCATTAGTAGACTAGTGTATACAGTCGAGACCCCGACGAGGGGCGGTGGCCGGTCTCACAAGCCACTGGTGTCAGTTGGATCACCTAAGATGTATACAGGTGCTCATTGGGTTATGAGTACACCGGACAGGACTCGCCGGGAACATGCTAGTTGGTCATATACCAGACGTCAGATGGCAGTTCCCTGGTGACATGTGTGCAGGTTAGTTCATCGACCTGGGGATCGTCATTTGTCTCGTGTGAGTTCCCACTGTACTTTGATTACTACCCTACCACGGCTCAAAGGAGTCGTGCAAACAGGTTTTAGTTGGGTACAGTCCCGAGCCACATGGAGGCAGTGAGCGTATCTTCAGGGGTTCGTCTCTCCCGGTATTGGGGGTGAGGTCGTGCTGTGTCTAGGAGAGCCATTACACAAAGTCCTTGGCCAAGGCAAGGAGATTTACTGGTAGGTATTCCAGTAGTATCTCAGGGTGTTCTGGGCTACACTCCGACACGACTTGTACCGCTTTTAGGGGTCTGACTTTTACCAACCCCCTAGGCCCGCCATGCGATACTCATAGTCGAACGGACCGGACTGTACGGATATTGTCACTGACAGGCTCAGTAGGGTTGTCAGGCTGAGTTCACTCACAGACGTCCCTTTTAGTCAATACCTGGTAGCCCGTTACGTATTGGCTTATACCTCTGACGTGCTAGTGGTTAAATCCACAACCAAGGTGTCGACGAGTCTTTAGAGTCCCCCACATTCAGTTACTCAGCTTTCGGGCGAAAGGTTGTAGAGGCCGTATGGAGATATGGCAGGGTTCGATCAGATACGTGCGGTATTGCACGGATCGTGATCGGACGGTTTTTACTAGCCGGCTTTGGCTTAAGCCGGATCTTAGTATTTGATAGTGTAGTTTTGTCTCTTTGCATTTGTATTTCGGTCGGAATACAAATGCGGGTGTGTATGCACAGTATCGGGGTTTTTCCTGTAATTTATTACGGGACCAGTTTTCTGGAGTTGCCAGTTTGCTTTTCGTTTCGGCCGATTTCCTTTGTATCGATCATTTACCGAAGTTTGGTGGAGGAGGGCTTATTTGCATTGTTGCAAATAGGCAATTGTGGAAGGGGTCTTTGCATATTTCCTTGTATCATGATGGCTCACCATACCTTGACCATGCTTGACTTTTTGCTTCATGATGGTGTCATGATGGCTTGACCTTTGTTGTGATGATGAGGTTGGTGGAGTATGGCTTTGTTGTTTATCATTTCCTTTTTCACCTCTTGCTTGAAAAAGAATTGATCTTTTTTCCACCCACAATTGGAGTGGGGCCGGCCACTGTTTGAGTGGAGTGGGGGCCGGCCATATCTTGTGAGGAGGGAGAGAGTTGTTTAATTGGGTGGATTAATATTCTTCATGTGTTTTGGTGTGGACCCCCCTTCCATGTTGGTGTGCTGTTGAAGGAATTTAATTTCCTTTGGTTTTAATTCCTTCACATATAAAATTAGAGAGGGTGCTTGCTTCATATTTATTTATTTTTTTCAGTGGGCACAATTCATTCTGTGGCCGAGCTCATTCCTTGATGGATGCTCCATTTCATTTCCTTAGCAAGCTCCATTTTTCATCAAGTGTTCATGAAAAATCCTTGTGCAAAATTCCTCCATCATGGCAACCATCTTAAACCCCAAAGAGACAAGTATTCCACACTATTCTACAGCAAATCTTGGACGCGTCGGCCAGCCAACTTCGCGCCCGAGTTGCCTCGGTATAGAGGTGGGAGCCCGTAAACAAAGTAGGCGATGTGGTGCACTTCCGGCGACGAGGAGGAGACGGGACATTCCGCAGGAGATCGGGACGGTGGCGAGAAGACCGGAGGACTTGGATCGTCGGTATATCTCTAACCCATCTTCTAGTTAGCTTAGACTTGTTAATGGTTACGATCCGGGTGTTTAGTGCGCGGTGGTGCCGGTTTGCTAAGTCCGCAAAAATTAAAGTTTTTCACTGCTTCCGCATTCCGGCGTCGGATTGACGGCCGGGGCGCCGCCGTGCACTTACATATACAACGGTGACATCATCCTCAGCCCGGAAGTGCCCCAATAAAAGAATATTACATACAAAAGAATTTTACATGAATGAAAAAGAAAAAACTCTCATCTCACATAAAACCCTCGGCTATTCAGAACGCGACGATCCAATATAACATATCACAGCAACACATAATATCTCATATCATCAATGTAAGCAAGTATGCGTATCCCGATTGTCGTTGATGTATAGAAACGAAGCCGGCGATACACCACATACTACGCTTACGGTCACAGAAAAGAAAGTGTAAAACTACAACAGTTGGAATCCGCAACCTCTTTAGATATCGCATGCCTAACCAAATGAATTCGTTAGACATCGCATGCCTAACAATTATAAACCCCGCATTTTAGTCTCATTTATCGAAAACTCTTTTCAATATCAAGTCGGGCAATTCAACAAGATTCTCGATATCCTGATCGAATGCTCGTCGCAAACTTTAGTAGACGGCCGCACCCCCGGATACCGTCGACGTAGTGCACTAAGGTGGAACACCACTGCCGCGAGCACCCGAACGGATGCTTTTGGCGACGGGGTTCTCCTACAGTCACTTGGTCGGGGCTTTAGGGCGTGGCTATCTATTAAGTTTATCCAGCGAGTATCCGCGTACGCTACGTGATTGCGACGGACTTTTGATCACATCAAATTCCGTGGCAACCGATCAATTTGAGACCAAACCTGCTAGATTTATAACATTCAAATTAGTTATCTCATAACTACCTGTGGATTCCAAATATTGTATCACATTCCAGATAAATAAACAATGTTAAACCTTCCGATCGAATAATCAAACACCCAAGATTTTCCCAATATATCTCAACACTTGAAATCAGTTTAAAAACATCCATCACGTGCCACAGTACCAATGGTCCAGCCGTAGAAGGGTCAAGCCAACGCCTCACATGTGCCACACCGTACTGTCCCAAACCCTAAGATTTAGAGGTAGTTCAGGACGGTCACATAATCGAGTTAAGGCTTGTTGTCTTCTAGAGGGTCCACCGCGTTACTTGAACGACTTAGAAAGTTTCAAACTCGAGAAAAAATCCAACTTTTTAAAAAATTTCCGACTGGGGAAAAAGTGAGTTATTGATATCCGTTCGAACTTTTTAACACGTTCTAAAAATTACCCGGACAGACTAAACAAAGTTAAATTATCCGATCGAATCAATGAATCCCCAATACAACCCAGAAAACTCAACACTTGAGTATAATTAAAAGTACCTAGAAACATAAGGAAACACATACGGATGAATCTGTACAAAAATGAAACCCTAACTCTACTGTTGAGCCGCGGAACCGCCGCTAATGGCATGTCATTGCCGCGGTTCCACGGCCGTTTAAGTGAGTTAGTGGCTCGTTTTTCACATATGTCCATAGAATTCCCTACTGATATTTTTGAGTATTTTTAATTCACAAAAATTCACAATTTCAGAAAATTTCCAGAGAAGGGTTCGAATTAGGGTTTCGAGGTTCGATCGGACTTTAAACTCCGTCTAGACATCGCCTAAAGCTCTAGCTTGGCTCTGATACCACTGTAGTGTTGCTAGGCATGCTCACAAGGTTCTATGAGGCATCAACCATGCCCGAATAAAAAGTTAGCCGTGCCGAACAACCCAAAGCCGGATCTTTAAACTAGGGTTTAGGCGAAACAAAGCATGTTAAACACTTTAACACTAAGTGAGAGGGATTACAGCCTTTGTCGATCCGGTCCTTCACTTCAATAGCTCCGTGTAGATGTCCCCTTCGCTGCGATCATGAACTCCGGACTCTTGAGAAGCTCCACAAGAAGAACGAACATACTTACTTCGATGACTTCGAGGCCGAAGATGATCTACGTCGTGGAGACACTAACTCAAGCTATTCCTTCACTAGGTCATGAACTTTGTGAAGAGAACACACTCTACTACATAGCAAGTGGTAGAGGATGATGAAGTAAGAAGTGGGCACACTTTAGAATTGATTTTTCTCACACTTTTTCACATGGCACCATTAGAGCTAGCAAGCTTTTCATGGAGCTTGATGAAGAAGAAGAAGAAGAAGAAAGAATAATCATCATATGAATTATCTCTCTCAATTATGTAACCATGGGTGAGTTAAGCTATCATGCTTAACTTATGTAGAGAATTGACCAAGGTATATGTTTAAGGGATGGGTTAAGTAAATATCCTAAAGAATGACAAAAGAGTTGACTTTGTCAATGTTTCCACAAGCTTCATGAAAGCTTGAGAACTTTGACAAAGTCTTTCTCTTTTGTTATTCTTAAGATATAAACAAAACCCTAATCTTTATCCTAATCTTGGTATAAGTCCCATACACCCATCTTTGATGTATCATCAAGCATAACACATTCATATGTACACAAATATATATCACATATACACTTATGCACAATCAAGTGAGAAAATAAATCTTAAGTGAGCTAATACTAGTTAATGTAATGTAATATATCAAATATATAATTATACATTAAATTATTAAATCAACTCTTGATTTAATAATCCGTCTATAACCGACTAATATTAAAAGTAACAACTTATCGAATCAACACTTGATCCGATAACCCGGCTATATCGCATACAACCGATCAATGTCACAAATCGCGAGAATAGAATACAGTATCTCATATCGTATCAATCTCGGTCCCGCACATATCACATGTGCGCTCCTACTCCATTTCGCTTAAGCCAGGAAAACCCTGTGTAGGTCTCTAAAGACTCGTCAATACGCCGGCAGTAGGTGATGATCATATCAAACACCCACAAACCGCAAGCGGTCTGCTAAACGTAACGGCCACCCGGGTATTGAGCGATCAGAAGATCAACAAGCAAGCTCGTACATTCTCCTGTGAATCCAATCAGTAACACTCCCGTACAGTCCGGTCTCGTCGTCTGATATGTCGCATATCTCGCCTAGGGGTGGTAAACGTCAGACCCCAATAGCTTGATAAGTCGTATCGATATGAGGTCTATAACAGTTCGAGAAACTACTGATAACACTTACCAGTAAATCTCAGCAACCCTGGCCAGGGATTTCCGGTTATAGCCAATCGAACACAGCATAACATCAACTCCCTATACCGGGAGAGACGAATCCCCTCCTATCGCTCATTGCCTCCATGTGATTCGGGACTGTACCCAAAAGCCACCTTTTTGCACGCTCTCTTGGACATGGTATGATGAAAATCAAAGCACGGTGGGAATCACACAATACTCTATGACGATCTCGGGTTAACAGACTACTCTTTATCAGTGTCACCGGAGAACTGCCATCTGACATAAGGTATAATACCATCTGGGAGTTCTCGGCGAGTCCGTCCAGTGTACCCAGTCTCCACTGAGCACCCGTACACCATCCTTGATGTCAAACACCGATGGATATGGGATCATCCATCGCCCATCATATGGGTCAAGATACGTATACGCTAGTCTACTCTGGTGCATCGATGCCCTGTCTCGATACACCCTCGACTAGGAACAGTTATAAGATGTACTCATCGACTACCATGGCCCCACTAGTATGATCTCATCATAGTCCCAGTAGTCGAGTACATGTCCTAAAGGCTTTGTCAACATGTAATATAGAGACAATCAGAGTACATGTTAAGATAAAGTACAACCAGATAGCATACTATCATGTCGAGCAAGAAAGTCCTCCCTATATATGTCCAAGCATCCATTACAATATACATCGTATGTACAGTAATGGCCTCTAGGGCATACATATAACTAACAGTGCAGGCGCTTTTTCCCGCGCATCCTTTGGATGCCCTTTCTTTTTTTTATATATATGTTTATATACATACACACACGCACACATACTCCACACTAAAGACACCTCCCCCGTTATAAAAAATTTCTAACGGGGCGCTGTCCCGCACCCCGCAAGGGGGCTGCTAGCCCCCTTAACCCCTAGCCCGCTATCCGGGCAGCGGGACCCCTGTAAAAACTCTGCAGGGCTCTCGATATATCCAAAACCCCTTTTAAAGCACAACACACGCACACTGCACATTGAGTTCGCATGACCAGTTTAACCCGTTAATCGGAGGTTCCCTCGCTCTAAAGGCGAGGGGTAATTAACGGCAGCTTAGTCGACGGCTGCCGGAGATTCGGATCACCACAATCAATAAACCCCTGCCTACCCTAGGCAGGAGGAATCTGTACTGGCCTGACAAGCGCGCGTGTATTCCCATCTCAATGGGGTGACGAAACACACCCTGCAGTAGGGTTCCTCATCCACTTGAGAGATACTACGATTTTCTCGGTGACAGTGGGAGTGAGGATTGCATCATGGTAGATGATGGCCCAACTAGGTTCAGGAAGGCCATCACGAGTGGCGACTCTGTGAAAAGGCTGGATGCTATGCGATCAAAGATGGAATCCATGTACACCAACAAAGTATGACTTTACATGTTGCACCTGAAGGGGTAAAACCCATTAGGAGCAAATGGATCTTAAGAAGATTATTGGTGTAGATGGAAAAGTTGAGACTTTCAAAGCTATGCTTAAGTCCATCAGGATAAGAGCACGCATCGCGGAGTTGGAACATATGTTTTGATGTAGTAGTCAAAGAATTTGACATCATCAAAAAGGTAGATGAACCTTGTATATACAAGAAGGAAGTAGAGAGTAAGGTTGTCTTCCACATATTGTACGTAGATGACATACTCTTGATAGGAAAGTGTTTCCTATGCTACACACGGTCAAGCTCCTCTTATCACGATGGTTCTCCATGGAAGATCTGGATAATACCTACTACATCTTGTGGATTATGATCTATGATAGATCTAAGTGGATGTTGGGAGTGCCCCAAATCCAGGTACATTAACACCGTACTAAAGGGGTTTAGTATGGAAGATTCTAAGCGTAGTGGTTCATCCACTTACTCAGGAATCACTCTCTCTAAAAAAATGTCTTCCAAGACTGATTTGGAGAGAGCTCGCGTGCAAGGGATACCCTATGCTTCGGCAGTAGGCTCTATCATGTATGCGATGTTATGTACCAGACCAGATGTAGATGACTCACTAGGCGTAATGATCAGGAATCAATCGGATCTTGGGAGAATCACTAGACAACTGTGGAAGACATTCTTAAGTACTTGAGAAGCACTAAGAGAATGTTCTTGGTTCGAGCTTCCAGAGTGATAAGTTCGACTGAAATTCAGTCACAGGAATTGTATTTACCTTCAGTAGAAGGACGGTATATTGGAAGAGTTCCAAGCTAGATACTATGGCATACTAGACGATAAAGGCTAAATACATCGCTACCAAAGTGGATGTCTGGGCATTTCTTGTTCATGAGATGAACATGGTTCCTACCATTGAGCGTTCAATAACTGTTATTGTGACAATAATGGAGTTATGGCTTTAGCCTAGGAACACCGGTCTCATCAGCGATCCAGACATATTCTGAGGCTAGTATCACCTGAACAGGGAGATGGTTAATCTTCAACGGATCGAGGTCAGGAGAGTTGACACGAAGGATAACACGGCGGATCCACTCACCAAGGCCTACTTCCCAAAATACTATTTGAGAGATTTTGGGATGGTTGAGTATGAGATACTACAACCACTGCTGTATTGTTGGGTATTGGATACTACAACAGATGGCCTTAGTGCAAGTGGGAGATTGTTAGTTATATGTATGCCTTAGAAGCCATTATTGTACATGAGATGTATATTATAATGGATGCTTGGACATATATAGGGAGGACTTTCTTGCTCGACATGATAATATGCTATATGGTTGCTCTTTATCTTAACATGTTGACTTGTATAAGTGATGTTGTCTTGCTCTCACATGTTGATAAAGCCCTTAGGATGTGTACTTGACTACCAGGACTATGATGTAGATCATACTAGTGGGGCCAAGGGCATTCCACAAGTACACCCTATAATTGTTCCTAGTCGTGGGAGTATCGAGACAGGGCATTAATACTCCAGAGTAGACTAGCGTATGCGCTTCTCGACCCATGTAATGGGCGATGGATGATCCCATATCCATTGGTGTTTGACATCAGAGAAGGTATACAGGTGCTCAATGGAGACTGGGTAGGTTGGACGGACTCGCCGAGAACTCCTAGATGGTATTATACCTATCGTCAGATAGCAGTTCTCTGGTGACACTAGTATAGGTTAGTCTGTCGACCCGAGATCGTCATAGAGTCTTGTGTGATTCCCACTGTGCTTTGATTTCCACCATAACACGATCAATAGATCGTACAAAAAGGTGGGTTTTGGGTACAGTCCCGAGTCACATGGAGGCAATGAGCGATAGGAGGGGATTCGTCTCTCCCGGTATTAGGAGTTGATGTTGCGCTATGCTCGATTGGCCATAACATGAAATCCCTGGCCAGGGTTGCTGAGATTTACTGGTAAGTGTTATCAGTAATTTCTCAAACCGTTATGGGCCTTGCATCTGCATGACTTATCATTCTATTGGGGTCTGACGTTTTACCACCCCCAGGCTGCGATATGCGATATATCTGACGAAGAGACCGGACTGTACGGTAGTGTTACTGATTGGATTCGCAGGAGTATGAGCAGGCTTGCTTGTTGATCTTCTAATCGCTCAATACCCGGGTGGCCCTTACGTTTAACAGACCGTTTGTAGCTTGTGGGTGTTTGATATGATCATCACCTACTGCCAGCGTATTGATGAGTTTTTAGAGTCCTACATAGAGCTTTCCTGGTTCATGCGAAACGGAGTATGCGCACATATGTGATATGTGCGGGACCGAGATTAATGCGCGTATATGATACCGCATTCTATTCTAGCGATATGTGATATTGGTTGGTTATATATGATATAGCCGGATTATCGGATCAAGTGTTGATTCGATAGATTGTTACATTTGATATTAGCCGGTTGTATGTGATATAGCCGGATTATTAAATCAAGTGTTGATTTAATAATTTAATATATAATTATATATGTGATATATTAATTTACATTAACTAATATTAGCACACTTAAACTTTTCTTTTTCTCACTTGTGTGCATATAGTATATACGTGATATATATTAATGTACATTTTATTGTGTCATGCTTGATACCACATGGTTTATGGATGTATGAGACTCACACCTTGCTTATTAATAATGAAGGGTTTTATTTATTTAAAGTAAATCAAAAATGGTTGGAAATTGTCACATGGTTGAAGCTTGTAGAAGCTTGTGGAACCATTGACCAAGTCCACTCTTTTTGTTTTACTTGAAGATATTTATTAACCTAACCATTATAGTTAGCCATAGTTGATTCTCTACATGAGTTAGTGTATGACACTAGCTCACCCATGGTTGCTATTCTCACCTCATGAGTTCATTCTCTCGTCTTCATCACTTCATCTTCTTCTTCATGAGAAAAAGCTTGCTAGCTTTTTCTAAGTGAGAAAATATTGTGAGAAAATAAAATCTAAAGTGAGCACATTTCCTACTTCATCATCCTCTACTATTAGCCATTTAGTTTAGGGTGTTTGCTTCACTAAACCCTAATTTAGTGAATAGGTAGCAAGAGCTTGAGTCTCCTCGACGTAGATCATCTTCGACCTTGAAGATTTCGAGCAAGCTTGTTCATTTCTTCATGTGAGTCCTTAGTAGAGTTCGGGTGTAACGTTTTAGAAATCGTTTAAGCAAATTTTCCGTTAATAGGTAAAATAAGTTGTGTTTTCCGTAAAAACCCTGAAGTGATCATTTTTCAGTTTAGACTTAACTGCACCTAGTTTAACTGGGAAATTGCTAATTTGCGGTTTTTAGTTGTCACTTGAAAATTTTGGTTCACTTTAATATTTTTTCCTTAATTAAAATATTATTATAAGCTTTTAATTATGCACTTAATTAGTGGTAATTACAATATTGTTTGGGTTAATTATTCTAAAGTGAATCTATGCTAACTTAATCACAAGATTAAACATTAAGCCATCCTTAAAAATATCCTAGAAAATATCTTAATATTTTGGGAAATTAAAAGAAAACTTTAATTAGAAAAGAAAAGGAATTAAGAGGTGGCATAAGGATAAGCTTTTTAATTAAACATTAATGTGTTTTAACTTAGATATTTTCACACATTTCTCCACTTCTTCCATGATGGCCGACCCTCCCCCCTCCTACCTTGGCTGCCCATTTTTTTCCCCACTCCATTTCCACTCTTTGAAGCTTCTAAAAATCATCAAAAATGCTCAAATAATCCCACAAACTCAAATAGAAATCCCTACCCATTATTCTTCAATCCTAAAAAAGCTTGGATCTTCATGAAAGTCATCATTTTGGAGGCTAATTTGGAGTTTGGTTGCTAATTTATGAATCTAGTGGAGGTATAAAATCCTAACCCTAAACTTTAATTGTTGTTTAAATCATTAATCTAGCTTATTACATATTTAATATAACTTTAAATTGCATGTTTATAAATTCATGAAAGAGTTGTGAAGATCAAGTTAGGATTTGATTTGTTTAAAATGGTTAATGGAGAAGTGTAGACTTTGACAATTCAACCTAGTTGTGAGAATGTTATTTGTTATTTTCCTAATCATCTAATTAAGCTTAAGTGTAAATTAAACTTTTACTAAATATTATATGGGGAGATTAAAATTTTAGTAAAGGTTTGTGTGGTTTAAGTAAGCTATTATGTAATGATTGTGATCGCTAGATTTGGTTAAACTTTTAGACTTGAGCTAAAATGATTAAAATATGCTTACTAGGTTTTCGGATAAATTAGGTGTGGGTTTCAATTGGCATTGTAATGTTATATTTTTTTCTTCCACGATATATATTGTGTTGTGAATGCGCGATCGGTACGATCGAAGTCTAGGCTTGGTGGTTGTGCCATCCTAGCTAGGGTTGTGCCGATATCGTACGCGTTTTATACATTGAATACACAGTGTGTATATCTTATGGACGTTATCCTTGCATTTCATTGGCTTGGTATCGGCGCGGGATATTTAACCTTATGTGTTGTGTTTGTAAAATTTAGGATCACGAGCAGCGACTTCGGACGCTGCGAAGAAAGGGAAGCAGGTGGTCGGATTTATATAGCTCGAGATCATCTGTGAGTAGATTTAACATCTACAGGGGAATCTCCCGCATGGCGTTATGCATCTGGGCTAGATTAAATGACATGTATATACACATACCTTACTATGCTACAGCTACACATATACCTGGAGGGTGTTGCAACATTATTGACATGTATATACACATACCTTGCTATGCTACAGCTGCAGATATACCTGGAGGGTATTGCATCATTATTGACATGTATATACGCATACCTTGCTATACTACAGCTACACATATACCTAGAGGGTATTACATCATTATTGACATGTATATACGCATACCTTGCTATGCTAAAGCTACAGATATACCTGGAGGGTATTGCGTCATTATTGACATGTATATACACATACCTTGCTATGCCACAGCTACACCTATACCTACATGGTATTACATCATTATTGATAGGTGTATATGTTGGATATATGTATGCCCTAGTGGCCATTATATGTATAGTGGATGCTTGGACATGTATATATGAATATAGATGACTTTCTTGCTCAACATGACAGTATGCTATCTGGTTTGCTTTATCTTGACATGTTCATTTGATCATGCATCTTACTCATTTAGTACATGTTGATAATGTAAGTCTACGGTAGCACCCCGGCCGTCTACAGACGCCAAATGCGGAACAAAACTTTTTAACTGGCGCTATCGTATACTTTAACCCGGATCTGCCATTATTGCTAAACTAACAAACTGTAAAGAGTGTAGAAAGGTTATACCGAACGATCCGAGTCTTTCGTTCTTTAACCATCATCCCACACTCTGTTGCGGCTGCTCCGATCTCGTCGATCTCTGATCTGCTCGTCCAGGTGGCACCACGTCAACGATTCTTTAAACGGGCTCCCGCCTCTGACTCGTGGCAACTCGGTCGTCAAGTTTGCTAAAAGAGACGACCAAGAATGATGTAGAGAATGAGTAGATTACTTTGTCTCACTTCGTCCAAAGCCGTGGACGATCGGTTAATGAAGTTGCCAATCGAAATGAAATGGAATAAGAAATGAACTATGAAATTTCCATGTGTCCAAAACTTTAATCTTTTCTTTCAACAACCATAACCTTTTTCTCTCAAGTCAAGTGAGGAGGAGGAGAGGGGGCCGGCCACATATAAGGAGGTGGGGGGTGAGTATAGGAGGAGGGAGGTGACCACAAGAACAAATATCATGTGTGAACACAAAGTGTGAACACATAGTGTGAACACAAAGTGTGAACACAATAAATGCAACCAATGAAACATCAACACCATTCTAACCTAGTCACCTCTTCTAGAAACTTCTAGAACCTTCCACACTCATCTCAAGAAAAGATAAATCCGTCTTTAACCGAATGTTAAAAGACGGCTGATACAAAACTGGAAACTGGCAACTTCCAAAAGTGATCCCGAAACGAATTTCAGGATAACCCCGTAACTGTATAAATATACCCGCATTTGTATTACGACCGAATACAAATGCAACTGAGACAAAGATATTATATCTACTCAATATAATACTCGGATCCGACTTAAACCAAAGCTGACCAGTATCAACTGCCCGAAAACCGACACGTGCGTAAACGCACGTGCGTTCTCCGAACCCTGCCATAAAACCATACGGCCTCTACAACGTTTCGCCCGAACTTAGGAAACTGTCTGTGGGGGACTCTAATGACTCGTCAGTACCCTGGCAGTGGGTTTAACCACAAACCGTCAGCGGCACTAGCTATGCATAACGGCTGCTCTTGGACTGACCTCAAGGGAGGCAGATGAGCGAACTCACCCGGAAACCCTACTGAGCCTAACAGTGACAATGTATATACAGTCCGGTCCGTTCGTCTATGAGTATCGCATATCTTCCTAGGGGGCTAGTAACGTCAGACCCCCAATAGCAGTATAAGTCGTGTCGGAGTGTAGCCCAATAACACCCTGAGATACTACTGGAGTACCTACCAGTAAATCTCCTGCCACGGCCGTGGGCTTTGTGTAATGGCTCTCCTAGACACATCACGATCTCACCCCCAATACCGGGAGAGACGAATCCCCTGCCGATCCGCTCACGTGCCTCCATATGGCTAGGGACTGTACCCAAAAGCTACCTGTTTGCACGACTCCTTTGAGCCGTGGTAGGGTAGAAATCAAAGCACAGTGGGAACTCACACGAGACAAATGACGACCTCAGGTCGATGAACTAACCTGTACACATGTCACCAGGGAACTGCTATCTGACGATATGTATAATATCAACTAGCAGATTCCCGGCGAGTCCTGTCCAGTGTACTCATAACCCAATGAGCACCTGTATACATCTTAGGTGATCCAACTGACACCAGTGGCTTGTGAGACCGGCCACCGCCCCTCGTCGGGGTCTCGACTGTATACACTAGTCTACTCCGGAGTATCGATGCCCTGTCTCGAAACTCCCATGACTAGGGACCACAATTAAGGATATGCATATAAACTACCCAACTCTCACGTATATGATCGCCATCATACTGTTGGTAGTAAAGCAAGATCCTAAGGGCTCTATCAAAGTGTAATATGTAATCAGTCACCTGAACATGTACACGACTGATAAAGGCAAACCAGATAGCATACTATCATCTCGAGTAAGACTGTCCTACCGGTATAGGTCCTCCGCAATCATTGCAATCACGTACCTGCGATCCAATTATTGACTCTGAGGGCACTATCGCCAACAATCTCCCACTTGCACTTAAGGCTAATTATTGCGATGTCGACTTCTCACAGCCCGTGTGAAACCGAACATCCAACTCCTCTACTAATCAGTTTCACAAAGCCCGTTTGTAAAACTATTGTGTTCGAGAAATAGCCTCGGTGAGTGGATCCGCCTAGAAGTTTCTTTCTATATCTCTCTTAATCTCAAGTTCGCGGAGAAAACCATCTCTCGAATTGAGTAATACCTGTCTTAGAATATGTATGGATATCTGATGGGACCTAGTTCATAAATGAACTCCAAATCCAAACTTCTTAGACTGTATCGATCACTGAACCTAATCAGTATCCAGCACCAAGCCTCCCACAGTATCCTCTTGGACCACCTGTCCATAATACTGTCCCTCATCAAAGGGAAGACTAAAACTCTGACAATCACTCTGTCAACCATGTCACCTTTGAAGCCTGGAATGATAACCGTCTCCCGAAGGAGGCTGCCATCATCAAATCCATAGAACATCCACTTATGTTCTAAAACTGCTTCCTTATGTCTCTCCAGGATTGGATTAATACAAACTTATCGCATCTAGTGCAAAAACAACATCTGGTGTGGTACTTGACACCTCACGATTGACTCAATTGCCTAAGCAAGTGATCTGCTAATCATGCACAGCCCTCTCCCCTTTAGTCTATACGACACCTTTAGAGAGGGTGACTCCATCACCTGCAGGTACACCACCATGCCAGGAGTCATCTATTCTAAAAACCATTAGAATACTGTCAAAGTACCCACATTGGGAAACTACCCAAATCCAGATCTAAAACCATAGATCTAGAAACCAGAATGTCAAGTATTATATCCATATCCTGTCTGGAGAAACAACTGTGTGACGACCACAGTACAACCGATCATAGTATAGGAATTTTACTTCCTACTCTGTGTATGTCATCCAGATACCATGACATCACACCCCACTACCTTCTTAACAGATCCATCCCCTATTCTGATGAAGTCAAACCCATGACTGTCACATCAAAATTAGATGATCTATCTCCGCTATAACTGCTCTAGTCTATAAATAGACATAAGCTACTTGCCCACTATACTTCCGCTGCTCCCACTGACTACGACAACCCTGTGGCAGAATAATATACATGAGCACTTCTAAAGCTAGTTTAGAACGACGCTATACTTATCGTCCTGCCTGGTCTCATAGTCTGGAACAACAGTAGTGTCAAGTCTGGGTAAACAAGAACCTCCCTGTCAACGACCTTGAGGCTACCGATGTACCTCTCGGGTGTCTGAGGTTACCCACCATATCTGCGGAGTGGCTAATGGAATGTCAAACCTGATTGAATATATAGGTCCTATTAAATTTTCCGTAATCGTTCGCGGTTCTGGAATCACTTCCAGTTCTACCATACTCCCACTACTATTTTCTGAAAAAATCCATTTTACTAAAACTGTGGCGAGTCAAGAACAATATCACTATTGATCTTCCAGATGGTAGAAAATCAACCCTCGTCATAGCCAGGGTCAACCCACAAACAACCATTACAGAAACGTGCCCTGAGTTATCCAGAGTCTGGTTTTAAGCATAAGGTGGACAACTCCTCATACCTTAACATCGTTTAAGGTATGAACCATTCTATATCCAATATAGAAATTTGGCACTTATTTAATTGGAACCAGATTCAAATCATGCAACTGTCTCCAGTGCATATCAACTTAATGGAAAAGAGACTTATCAGCATTACTCAACTTAGGAATCCATCCAATTATAAGTAACCTGAAAGAGAAACAAGTTTCTCAAAACCATTACTATCATCTGAATACCAATCACAAGAATCTATATCTTCGATCTCTTTGAAGAAACCCGATACTTGTGACACCTGGTTCTCTGCTTTATTCTTATACCCACAACTTCTCAAAACTTAGACCTTGTATTTCTACGAAACACTTGTCTAAAAACTAGAGAAGTCATAAGTAAACAGAACATAGTACGAGGACTTACCCCTTTGTCCTGATGGACACTGGACAACATACAATACTCTGTATAAGTCCGCTGAGATGAATAACTCAAAACCTGTGCGTCGTAGGTTGAAAACTGTATCCTGGCGATTTCCTCAAATATCACCAATTACAACGAATTCCGATATAATGAGGATAATCACCTAATTCCCAATAACTTACTCCCACTCATCATCTGTAAAACCATACAGATATGAGAATGAAACCTGGTAAATACATACCCTTGGAGTAAGTATCTAATCGGGAAAACAGTTTTCTTTTAACAATACACTGAAACATGAAAATGTTTCGTAGTGGTATCCTGGTATTCATAGCAATGCCTCTTCCATAATCCAATTCATGACTTCAACCGTATATTTTATTTCCATCTCTCCAAATCCCTTTATTTGTCTTTAGTCGTTACCTTCTGTACACCATCGTTAGGCTAAATGGTTTTCTTCCTTTCCTACCGTTCGGCACCAGCCTATGGTTTGGAAGAAAACTATCCAGTAAGCATAATAGGTGTACCCTCCTAAACCAAGGAGTACTCGCATCTCGAGAGAAGGTGATGATAAAAGACAACTAAATAATACCTTATTCTTTTAAAGGTGAAATAGGAGTGGCGATGAAGTACGCGGTTTGGTCGTGAATGATATCAGTCGCAATTTACTTTGCCCTCTTTCTAATCCCTTTATTTTGTCTTTACATATTACCTTCTGTACACCCTACTTAGGCTAATTGGTTTTCTTCATTCCCTACTGATTGATACGTTTTTCGTGTTGTGTAGTATTGAGAAAATTTATAAAGAACTTTCACAACCAAAAAATATTTTGACCGCAATCAAACTACGGTGTCAGCTGTAGTTCGTAAGTGAGTGCGGATCGTCCACAGGGATTGCACGATTCGTGTTGATATGTAAGTTGTTTGAATCGAAAAGTTAAGTGAAGATAAACGAAAACATGATTCAAGAATTTTGATTTTCAAGTGTCACTATTCTATTCAAGAATCAAGAAAATGATAAACAATCAAGAATCGGGGTTTCGATGATATTTCCAATCAACAGTCAAGAATCTAAAAGAGGCTCGTAGGAATCGATCGGATCTATAGACGTGATGTAATCTCAAGATTTCGTGTTCTTGTCCTTCGAAGGATTGATACTAGATCGATGATCATCGATGAGAGTTAGGGCTTTCTTGATGAAACTAGGGTTTCATCTTTTAACCCTTGTTCTTTCGTCGATATCATTCCTTTTCTAGCCTCTACCAAATTCAAGAAACGATCGTAACTCCCCAATCTCGAGCGATATCAATCAAGAAAGCATCGCAACGAATTGGGTCGTCGGTTCTTGAACTTGCTAGGGTTTACAAGACTCGTGGGATTCAAGAATCGATTAAAGCTATGTTACATCATCATTCTATTGACCGTCTCGACTCCTCGACGAGCGGAGTTTTATTCACACATCACCACACAGAAAATATTCACGAATTGTAAAGATATCATGATGCAGAATTTAAAGAAAACAAGATAAAAGAATATCACCTTTATTTATCTCAACAATTTTGATTACAATCGCTTCAAGAACTACAAGAGGAAGAATCTAAATTGTTGATCGGGCGTCGCTCGGCTCCGTGAGTCGAGGATCGGCTCGGATCGCTTGCTCCGTTGAAGATCGGCTCCGCTCCTAAAGGATGTAGGGCTTCTTGCTTAATGGGCACTCGGGATCTTGGCATTGATTGGAATTAGGGTTAGGGTTTCAAGGTGGTTTTTGTTGGGTAGAAGAAGAAGAACTAGGGTTTCTACTCAACAACAATGAATTGATGAATTATCTCAAGGATGGATTGATTTTCCAAGATGATAAGATCTCTTGATGATCCCCCTCACCCTAGGTCTAGGCTTCTATATATAGACTTTCCAAACCCTAGGTTTAGGTTTAAAATGGTAGTTCCCTCCAAAAGTTTGTTGAGTCTTCTAGAAGTAGTTTGTTAGGCTTAGCTTAGGGTTTAAGCTAGGGTTTAGGGAGGAGGTTCTAGAATAATAGGCTAGTTTAGTGGAGATCCAAGTGTTTGCTGATCTGGCAGAAGTCTCTGGAGCTTTCTGGACTTTGGAGTGCATTTCTGAATAGTGGGCCCTGAATGAAGCATTTTGCACCAAATTTGAGATGCTGATGTGTCAAGGAAGCCGCGGAACCACGGCACAAGCAGGCTCTGGCCGCGGTTCCGCGGCCATGTTGGAGGCTTGGGCCTTGGTGTTTCTCCTGTAGACTTGGGTGCACACTTGGGGTACTTTCTGATATGTTGAATTTCTGAATGCCTTTTAGAACAATAGCAGATTCCAAATCCATGAGTTGGCGTATCTTTTAGCGGCGTCGATTTGAGCAAGCTTCTGTTTTTCCTGTACAGACTTTGAAACACGGGTTGCGATATATAGAAATATTGCGATGCCATGCAATGCAGTCAATTTCCTTAGAAATGCCGGTTTTAAGGTCTAATACATGTAATCTGATAATTTGTGACAGATTTGTTAATATGTGAAATATGAATACCGAACACTTCTATATGAATGCAAATGATTAGGAAATTGCCGGCTCAAATATGCAATATTTTCGACTAATCACCTATCTTTCGGCACCTGCCTATGATTTGGAATAAGACTATCCAATAAGCGTAACAGGTGTACTCTCCTAAACCAAGGAGCCCTCGCAACCTGAGAGAAGGTGATAATAAAAGACAACTGATTAAACCAATTCCTTTTCTCCTGAACCTGGATCCATCCTCGAAGAAATCCCTTCGAGTTCGTATATAACCATACGATGGATCTATCCAATGGAAGTGGATGTCCGTAGTAATACGGGGTGTTCTGAGAAATCCAAAGGGTAAAAGAAGGAGTGGCAATGACTTATGCAACTCAGACAATCCAAAAACCAGTATTTTAAGAAGGTTCGGTCAACTTGGTCACTGAGTCATAGTCTAGGGTCGGTCAAAGGTCGCTGCCAAAGAGAGAGAGAAAAGAAACACTCTGCGTGCACTCTAACCTAGATCAGAATGGTTATCACTTTATCTAATCCGGAAACCTTTCACTGTCCTGTCAAATTCTCCTCCAAACCTGAAAGAAGAATCAATCGGGATCACCCGAAAAGTAAACCAACTCATCAGTGGGAATCGGGATCCAACTCTCATCGTATGATAACGTGACGGAATCCATCCACGTTACTCACACTCCAGAAGGTATGCGCATACTTGGCAAGTTTCAGTTTCTTTAGAAACTCCCGATATGATTTTTGCCCCATGCTCTTATAACCTTGGCTTTGGTCAAAATGTCATAAGTCACATGCCAAGTTCTACCCGTCACTATCTTGTCAATTTGAACCCACCCACACATGCCCCTGACTTTGGCCAATCGGCAGAACGACTGTCCCAAACCAACTCATCAATCTATGCAACAATTGAATACCCAGCAGCTACCAAACACTATGCCTTAACTTTGGCTAAAATGCATAGCTTGAATACTACTGAATATCCAAAAGAAATGACGGAGGGCTACGGCTGGTTTTCGGCGAAAAACCTTTAACGTAGTGAACTTGATATCGCTGAAGGAACCTGATAGCATTTTAAAATATAGTAGCGAAAACCTTTTGCTAAAGATGTCACTCCCGGTGAAGGGATCTCGGCTCTTTCCTTTTGGAATGAGGTGCAGGATATTCCACTGAATACCGCGAGCAACTTGTAATCGACTATAGTGAAGTTATTACCCTGACGCAAACTTCTGCCCAAGGGGTCAGTCCCGGTGAAGGGATATCGGCCCTTGCCCCGTCGAATGAGGTGCAGGGTATTCCACTGAATACCACTATGCAAAACAAAAGGAAACGTCTTTGCAATAACACCTTTTAAATTGTTCCAACAACTGCCAAATAGGTTTGTTTTCCTTTGCATTGATCAGAATCAACGCAGTCCCATCATCAATCACACCAGAAAAGAACGAAAATAAAATGTGCGTATATGCCATCCGCATTCATCACTGGGTCCCGTCATCATCCGTTAGGTTACTTAACTAACGACAGAGCGGGGACTGGACTAGCGCGGGTGCAAAACATATACAACATCTAATAGTATATATACCAATATACAATAATCGCTCCAGGCGTGATAATATGCAACATTACAGAAAAGTAATAAGCATCACAGAACAATACAGATAATCTGGGATCCCCGGGTTTCACAGAGCCGCAGCTGAAACCCGACGTTCCCCTGGTCGTGTGGATAGCCTGTGCAATGAAACCTAGACCCCTTACGAGTGTGGCAAGTTATCCACCAAAACCTGAAGTGAGGTAGTCCCCCACAGCATAATGAATGGAACACCCGGCACTTCACGGAATCCGGTAAATTGAGCACCCCTCCTTGGGTCAACCTGAACCCCCTACGAGTGCGGCGAATAGTCTGCCAATTCTAGAGTGAGGTCCCTCTGCCTCTCAAAGCCATGAGATGCGGACCCGTTGCCCTCCCGAACCCGGCTATCCATGCACTCCGTCGCGGGGTAAACCTAGTACAGAAATAAATAATAGTACAACAGGTACATCGACCGCAACCTGGTCGTGCCCCAAAAGAATATTATACAACAGGCAGAGACGGCAGTCCACAAGTTGGACGCTCGCCCCGCAATATCAAAAGTACAAATAAATCCAAACCGCACTATCATTGCACACTGCTATCCACCACGACAAATCCGCAACATCACAGCACAACACAGAACATCATCGCGAATGTCACGTTCGCAAACCCGTCTAAAAGAACTATAGCAATCAGACGCGGTTTACCGATCAAATGACATTCCCGGTCGGAGATATAATGTAAGTACTGTAAACTTACATGTTTAAATTTCGATCGACTAAATATCACGAAGTGGGCCCCACGAACATCTGTTGAAAAGTAACAAAATCTGGGCCCAAAAGATATATACCAAAAACCCAATTTCCAAAGATAAAGCTACTGTGAAAATTTAGGCTCATGAACTCACATAATGGCCGCGGATGCGCGGTCAAACCCTGGGTTTGACCGCGATTTCGCGGCCGTTTTGTTGAGTCACGTGCTCAAATTTTCACCACTTGCTTAAAACACCCTGCACAGCTTTCTGTGATATGTAAAATAATTTTTTGACTCGATTTAAAATCGACAAAAACTGTGAATTAGAAAAATTATGGTTTTAGATATCCGTTTCGATCGATGTTTTAAACGCGTTAGCACAAGTTAGTAAAGCAAAATGGTGAGGCTCTGATACCACTGTAAGTCTACGGTAGCGCCCCGGACGTCTACAGACGCCAAATGCGGAACAAAAACCTTTTAACTGGCGCTATCGTATACTTTAACCCGGATCTGCCATTATTGCTAAACTAACAAACTGTAAAGAGTGTAGAAAGGTTATACCGAACGATTCGAGTTCTTCGTTCTTTAACCATCATCCCACGCTCTGTTGCGGCTGCTCCGATCTCGTCGATCTCTGATTTGCTCGTCCAGGTGGCACCACGTCAACGATTCTTTAAACGGGCTCCCGCCTCTGACTCGAGGCAACTCGGTCGTCTAGTTTGCTAAAAGAGACGACCAAGAATGATATAGAGAATGAGTAGATTACTTTGTCTCACTTCTTCCAAAGACGTGGACGATCGGTTAATGAAGTTGCCAATCGAAATGAAATGGAATGAGAAATGAACTATGAAATTTCCATGTATCCAAAACTTTAATCTTTTCTTTCAACAACCATAATCTTTTCTCTCAAGTCAAGTGAGGAGGAGGAGAGGAGGCCGGCCACATATAAGGAGGTGGGGGTGAGTGTAGGAGGAGGGAGGTGACCACAAGAACAAATATCATGTGTGAACACATAGTGTGAACACAAAGTGTGAACACAATAAATGCAACCAATGAAACATCAACACCATTCTAACCTAGTCACCTCTTCTAGAAACTTCTAGAATCTTCCACACACATCTCAAGAAAAGATAAATCCGTCTTTAACCGAATGTTAAAAGACGGCTGATAGAAAACTGGAAACTGGCAACTTTCAAAAGTGATCCTGAAACGAATTTCAGGATAACCCCATAACTGTATAAATATACCCGCATTTGTATTATGACCGAATACAAATGCAACTGAGACAAAGATATTATATCTACTCAATATAATACTCGGATCCGGCTTAAACCAAAGCCGACCAGTATCAACTGCCCGAAAACCGACACGTGCGTAAACGCACGTGCATTCTCCGAACCCTGCCATAAAACCATACGGCCTCTACAACGTTTCGCCCGAACTTGGGAAACTGTCTGTGGGGGACTCTAATGACTCGTCAGTAACCTGGCAGTAGGTTTAACCACAAACCGTCAGCGGCACTAGCTATGCATAACGGCTGCCCTTGGACTGACCTCAAGGGAGGCAGATGAGCGAACTCACCCGGAAACCCTACTGAGCCTAACAGTGACAATGTATATACAGTCCGGTCCGTTCGTCTATGAGTATCGCATATCTGCCTAGGGGGCTAGTAACGTCAGACCCCCAATAGCAGTATAAGTCGTGTCGGAGTGTAGCCCAATAACACCCTGAGATACTACTGGAGTACCTACCAGTAAATCTTCTGCCACGGCCGTGGGCTTTGTGTAATGGCTCTCCTAGACACAGCACGATCTCACCCCCAATACCGGGAGAGACGAATCCCCTGCCGATCCGCTCACGTGCCTCCATATGGCTCGGAACTGTACCCAAAAGCTACCTGTTTGCACGACTCCTTTGAGCCGTGGTAGGGTAGAAATCAAAGCACAGTGGGAACTCACACGAGACAAATGACGACCTCAGGTCGATGAACTAACCTGTACACATGTCATCAGGGAACTGCTATCTGACGATATGTATAATACCAACTAGCAGATTCCCGGCGAGTCCCGTCCGATGTACTCATAACCCAATGAGCACCTGTATACATCTTAGGTGATCCAACTGACACCAGTGGCTTGTGAGACCGGCCACCGCCCCTCGTCGGGGTCTCGACTGTATACACTAGTCTACTCCGGAGTATCGATGCCCTGTCTCGAAACTCCCACGACTAGGGACCACAATTAAGGATATGCATATAAACTGCCCAATTCTCACGTATATGATCGCCATTATACTGTTGGTAGTAAAGCAAGATCCTAAAGGCTCTATCAAAGTGTAACATGTAATCAGTCACCTGAACATGTACACGGCTGATAAAGGCACACCAGATAGCATACTATCATCTCGAGTAAGACTGTCCTACCGGTATAGGTCCTCCGCAATCATTGCAATCACGTACCTGCGATCCAATAATTGACTCTGAGGGCACTATCGCCAACAGATAAAGCCCATAGGATATATGCTTGACTACTGCGACTATGATGTAGATCATACTAGTGGGACACTTGTAGTTTATAAGAATATCCTTTAATTGGTCCTAGTCATGGGTGTATCGAGACGGGGCATCGATATTCCAGAGTAGACTAGCGTATACCATTCTTGTCCCATATGATGGGAGATGGATGATCCAATATCCATCTGGTGTAGTGACACCAAAGATTATATGCGGGTGCTCAGTGGAGACTGGGTACACTGAACGGACTCGCCGAGAACTCCTATGTGGTATTATATCTATCGTCGAATAGCAGTACTCAGGTGACACTGGTACAGGTTAGTCTGTAGACCCAAGATCGACATAGAGTCTTGTGTGTCCTCCCACTGTACTTTGATCTCCACCCTACCATGGCTCTACTGAGTCATGCAAACAGGTGATCTTTGGGTACATTCCCGAGGCACATGGAGGCAATTAGCGATAGGAGGGGTTTCGTCTCTCCCGGTATTGGGGGTTGATGTTGTGCTATGCTCGATTGGCTATAACAGGAAGTCCCTAGCCAGGGCTGCTGAGATTTACTGATAAGTGTTATCATTAGTTTCTCGATCTGTTATGAGCCATACACCGGCATGACTTATTGAGTTATTGGGGTCGACGATTCCATCCCTAGACTCGATATGCAGCATATCTGACGAAAAGACCGGACTGTACAGTAAGTGTTGCCAGTTGGCTCGACAGGAGTTTTGACAGCTTCGCTGGTTTTCTTCTGATCGCTCAATACCCGAGTGGCCGTTACGTTTAGCTGACCGCTTGCAGCTTGTGGGTATTTGATATGATCATCACCTACTGCCGGCGTATTGACGAGTCTTAGAGTCCCACAATGAAGTTTCCTAGCTTAGGCCAAAAGATGTGGTGTGCATATGAGATATGCGCGGGGACCCGATTAAATAAGTATATGTGATACCGTATATTTAATCGGGCGTTTTTCTATTGGTCGGGCCGTATGTGATATGACTGGTTTCTTAAATCAAGTGTTGATTTAACAAAGAATTTTAGATTAATTTTTTATTAAACCCTTTTCTTTATTGATGTATGCATGCATGTACACACATGATGATATGCATGGACACATACATACATACATTGTATCATGGTTGATGATACACAATATGGTGGCAATGCAAGACTCACATGTTAACAAATATATATATATATTTAGAATTAAAGAAATAGAAAATCAATTCATGGTGGATAATTATCCTTGACCTTTCTCTTAACCTTAGCTCCCACCATGAGTTAACTTTCTATGGTTCTTTTTCTTCTAAATAAATATCTAGATATTTGTTAACCCTTGGTTAAGGATGATAGTGGAAAACATATATATTTTCTATTCTCATTCTTTTCATATATCATATCATTATCTCTTGAGAAAAGCTTAGCCACCATTATCTTCTTCTTCCTCCAAGCTCTCTTGATTTTTCTAAAGAGTGAGGTTGAGAAAAAGGAAAGGGTTTTGATTATAGAATACAAACCACCTCATCATTCTACACACATCTAGCCCATTTGTATAGGGTGTTTGCTATACTTCTTTCACAAATCTAGTAAAGTAAGGAGCTTTGGGCAAAGGGACTTCGGGTGGATCATCGTGGACAAAGAAGACCTCCATCGATCTGTTCCAAACTCTCATAGTGCCAAGGAGTCACCAAGAGAAGTCTACAAAGGTTGTAATTTCTTCACTTAGTGATAGATTCTCATTTGTATGTGATACTTGTTCAATGTTACCCTAAAATTCTAGTAAAGATTCTAGTTTAGTTTACTTAGCACCTTTAAAAATTTAATTGCGGTATGTGTGATGCTTCCAAACTCTAGATTAGGTGCTAGGTAAACCCAACAATGGTATCAGAGCCAAGCTAGAGCTTTAGAGTAACCTAGACGACGTTAAAAAGCTCGAATTAACGAAACATGTCGCCCGAATCATGCTCTCTGGAAGTTTTTCAAAAATTTGGATTTTTTCACATTAAAAATACTCAGAAAAACGTGCAGGGAATTGTATGGGCCCACAGGAAGAACGAAGCCCTAACTCGACTTAATGTTCGCGGAACCGCAGCCAAAATGGTCATTTTGCGGCGGTTCCGCGGCACCGTTGGTGAGGCGTGGACTGTGCCTTCTTGTGCTGGCCTGTATGAGCTTGTAGCAGTCTCTGGGGTATTTTAATATTGCTTAAGTGTTGAGCTTTCTGAGAATTATTTGGGTAATTGATCATTCGATCGAATGTTTTAACTGCGCCTAGTTTTTGAGAATGTAATACAATAATTGGAATCTACAAATTTGTTTGTTGCTTGTAAATCTAACATTTCGGTCTCGGTTTTAATCGAAAATATTGTTGAATTATCCGACTTAATTTGAAAAGTGTTTTCATGGGTGAGACCTAAATGTGAGATTTACATTGTTGGACATGAAATCTTTGATATGTGATATCCTGGGTTTATGTTGTCTAAGGGAGGTTACAATTCCAATTGTTGTAGTTTTTCATTTTCTTTTCTGCGACCGTAAGTGTAGTATGTGGTGTATCGCCGATTTTGTTGCTATATATCAACGACAATCGGGGTACGCATACTTTCTTATGTTGATATATGATATTATGTGTTGCTGAGATATGATGTGCAAGATTGTCGTGATTGAATAGCCGGGGGTTTTATGTGAGATGAGAGTTTATTTTCATTCATGTAAAATTTAATTGTATGTAATATTCTTTTATTTGGGGCACTTCCGGGTTGAGGATGATGTCACCATTATTTTATATTATTTACTTTTCCGCATTAGAATAGACCCAAGGAGGGGAGCACAAGTGGCCGGGTTCTAGGGTTCAGTGGGAGGCCATCTCGAGGAGTCGAGACCGGCTCTCCTAAACTCTAGAATTTGGTAGGGTCACTTGCCGCTCTTGTAGGGGTCTAGGGGTGTGGGCTTGGCTATTCATCACGACCGTGGAATTCGTATTTTCTATTGTTGGCTTAATACAAAATACGGACATCCTAAATATCCTTTTGTTTTCATATATGCTTCTGCAGTTGATATTCTGTGATGAAATTACTTAGTATCTGAAACGAATGGATTATTATTATATATATGATATATAATAAACGTTGCTTATGTTTTACACCCGCGCTAGTCCAGCCCCGCTATGCCGTTAGTTAAGTAACCTAACGGTGCATAACGGGACACTGTGACGAATGCGGATGGCATAAGTGTACGTTCTATTTTTCGTTTCTTTTCTGTGATGGCTTAGGAACGTAAATGATGGGACTATATTAATGAGATTAATGTAAAGAAAAAGAAACCTAAAGATGTTGTAGAATCATATTTGAAACCCACTCGGCCTTTTTTTTATGAAAAATGCAAGTTTCAAAAGATGCGGAGCTTAAGCCACTCCTTTTCTAAACTGTTTTGATTCTACAACGAGATCAAGTTCAAAGCATTAAAGGTTTTCATAAAAACCATACGCAACCCTCCGTCATTTTAGGAAGCAGAGTACTTAGTATTTGTGGTACGTATGTTGATCATAGTCAAGGCGTAGTGTACGGTAGCTAAGGGATGTCTTCCTACAAAGCATATGATGCAATCAGTTAGGACATTCATGTGATTATGTTGATCATAGTCAAGGGTCATATGGGTGGGTCTAGTTAATCTCGAAATGACGGGTAGAACTTGACTAGTACTTATGATATGTTGACCATAGCCAAGGTCATAAGCAACTAGGGGTAAAAACCATATCGGGAGTTTCAAGAGTTGAAATTTGCAATGATATTGCATACCATCTATATGATAGTTGGATCCCGATTCCACTGTGAGTAAGAGTTACTCCCAGGAGAGTTTTGCACTTTACAATTAGCTAATCCAGTAGATATCTAGAAAGGTGTCAACGGGGTTTGACTTCTGGGAAAATGAGGTTTATTTTAATTAGGTCCGTGCGAAAGCACGGGGAACCTCCCTCAAAGTATCGACACTGGCATGGCTGACCGGTTTGCGAAACTGTAGAATGTAATTAATCCTGGCTAGTTTTCTTTTCAGGTTTTGATAGAAAATTTGATAAAAGCAGTGGGAGACATCGATTAGATAAGATAATAACCAATCTAATTCTTTGCAAGAGCATTTCGCTAAGTGTATTCTTTTCTCTCTCCTAATGGCAGATACCTATGACGGGACTTAAGCTTCTTTTAGAGAAAAACAAACTTACAGGACCGAATTATAAAGAATGGTTGAGGAACTTGAACATTGCACTCACATATGATAAATTATCATATGTCCTCACTACCAAAGCCCCACCCATCACAGGACCTGAATCATCTGTTTCGGATAGGGAGATCCGAAAAACATGGGATATTGATTGTAACACGGCCAAGTGCCTTGCGCTTGCTTCTATGGACAGTATACATCAGAAGCAGCACGAGAATATGGATGTTCAATCCATCTTTCTTCACACAAAGGAGTTGTATGAAGAGCAATCTCGGACTTTACGATACGAGGCATCTCGAAAGTTGTTTCAGATGCGGATGGCCCCTGGTACATCAGTAGGAGAACATGTTCTGAAGATGATTGGTCTTATAGAAGAACTTGAGGAACTGGGATGGACCATGGATTATGAGCAATATACAGATATTGTTCTGCAGTCTCTCCCTCTGCCTTTGCTCCATTCATAGTGAATTTCAATATGAACGATTTGGAGAAATCATTGCCTGAACTTCTCAATATGTTGAGAAGTGCAGAAAGCACGCAAGACAGCGAAGACTGACACCCGCTTTGCTTGCTGGGACATCTTCTTCTTCCGTCCCAAAAGCCAAGGCCAAGGGAAAGAAAAAGAAGAACCCCATCAAACCGAAAGGTGGAGTTCAAAAGGCAAAGGGGAAAGACAAATCTGGAGTTGCGGGAAGTGGAAAAGGAGATTGTTTTTACTGCCACAAGTTGGGACATTGGAAACGCAACTGTGCTGTGTATCTTGCTGATCTCAAGAAGAAGAAGCATATTGATGCTTCCGCTTCAGGTGTGTTTGTAACTGAAAACTGTTTTTCTATAAACTCTGCATCTTGGGTATTAGATACCGGTTCTGGTTCTTACATCTGCAATTGTATGTAGGGATTGAGAAACAGTAGAGTTTTGAAGACTGGTGACCATACTCTACGAGTTGGAAATGGTTCCAATATATATGCTGTATCCGCAGGAGAGTATCATCTGGGGTTGCCTTCGGGTTGTATTTTGGTTTTGAACCCGTGTTATTATGTACCAAGTATGCTATGTAATATAATATCCGTTTCTTTGTTAGAAAATAAAGGATATCATTTTGTGTTGCAGAATAATGTTATGAACATTAACTTGAATCAATAGTTGATTAGGTATGGTACACTAAATAACGGTATTTACGTCTTGAACCAACATACAGTTTTCAATATACAACATACTAATAAAAGAAAGTTTTCAGATATAAATGAAGCTTTTCTTTAGTATTGTAGACTTGGGCATATTAATGAAACAAGACTAAACAAGCTACATAAAGATGGATATTTAAATCCTTTTGAATATAAATCTTATGCGACTTGCCAATCCTGTATCAAAGGTAAAATGACCAAAACTCCGTTTACTGGACACAGAGAAAGAGCTGTGGAACTCTTGAGCCTCATACATAGTGATGTATGCGGACCAATGTCTACACATGCTAGAGGCGGTTTTTCTTACTTCATTACTTTTACTGATGATTTCTCAAGATTCGGATACGTGTTTTTGTTAAAGCATAAATCCGAAGCTTTCGAGAAATTCAAGGAGTACAAACATAAAGTAGAAAAACAAACAGGCTTGAGTATCAAGAAACTTCGATCAGATCGAGGTGGAGAGTATTTGAGTACAAACTTTTCAGACTTCTTCAAAGAGAATGGGATTCTCTCTCAACTCACTCCTCCTTACACGCCACAGCACAACGGTGTGTCAGAACGAAAGAATCGTACCTTATTAGATATGGTACGATTCATGATGTGTGATGCTGAGTTACCGCTTTCCTTTTGGGGACATGCATTGGAGACAGCAATGTATCTGTTAAACAGAGTTCCAACCAAGACCGTGTCTACCACCTCCATATATAATATGGAGTGGAAAGAGACCATCTCTTAAAAGAGTTAGGATATGGGGTTGTCCGGCTTTTGTTAAAAAGAAAAATCCAGACAAACTCGAAACACGATCGGTAATGTGTAAATTTATGGGATATCCAAAACATTCATATGGATATCTATTCTACCACAAGGAGGAACAAAAGGTGTTTGTTTCTCAACATGCCACATTTTTAGAAAATGAGATTTTTACAGAAGGTAATGATGGAAATGCGATAGAACTAGAAGAGGTTCTAAAGACACAAATTACTCATGACGATTGGTTGAAACTGACGTTGCAGTAGAACTTCAAGAACCTCAGCTGCTCCGGAGATCTAGTAGAACTTCTCGCCCACCGGAGAGATACTATGGGTTTCTCATTGATGGTGATAGAGAAGATTGCATCATGGATGATGATGACCCTACTAGTTTTCAGCAAGCTATCACGAGTGGTGACTCAGTGAAGTGGCTGGAAGCCATGAGATCCGAAATGGAGTCCATGTACACCAACAAAGTTTAGACTTTGGACGTTGCACCTCCTGGGATAAAACCCGTAGGGTGTAAATGGATCATTAAGAGAAAGATTGGTGTAGATGGACAGGTAGAGACCTATAAAGTAAGGCTTGTAGCGAAAGGTTTTCGTCAAAGACCAGAATTGGAATATGATGAAACTTTCTCTCCAGTAGCAATGCTTAAATCCATTCGGATCCTACTTGATATTGCTGTTCACTACGACTATGAAATCCGGCATATGACGTTAAAACTGCATTTCTAAATGATGACTTAGAAGAATGCGTTTATATAGATCAGCCAGAGGGCTTCATTGACAGTGGGAGCAGCGGAAAGGCATGTAGGTTGCTTAAATCTATTTATGGATTAAAGCAGGCCTCACGGAGCTGGAACATCTGCTTTGATGATACAATCAAAGAGTTTGATTTTATCAAAAATATAGATGAACCATGCATTTAGAAGAAGATTGTAGGGAGTACTATCACATTCCTCGTATTGTACGTGGATGACATTCTCTTGGTAGGAAATGATATTCCTATGCTACAATAGGTCAAATTATTCTTATCACAAAGGTTCTCCATGAAGGACCTGGGTGATGCCTCGTGCATTTTAGGCATAAGAATCTATAGAGATAGATCCAAGAGGTTATTGGGATTGTCCCAATCAAAATACATTGACACCATCCTAAAACGGTTTAGTATGGAAGATTCTAAGCGTGGTGTCTTGCCCGCTTGTCATGGAATCACTCTCTCCAAGGACTTCTGTCCGAAGACTGATGAAGAGAGAGCTCGCATGAGCATTATGTTCATATCAGATTTTTGCATTTTTTATACCGCCCAATTTTTATCACATTGCATATCCGTAGATACTCTTGAGCCGTGTTTGCTAGTCAATTGCAGGATACAGGTCCTCGGTTCCAAAACGGTGAAATTCATGGAAAACACGAAAAAATCCGGGTTCTTGCCGACCACAGATAAAACACGGTCTCCGTCCCTCATCCGTATGTTGCCAGATACCAGTTTAGGAAGACAAAATGTCAAATCAATGTCACCTTCATGCACAAGGCTCAATGGTAGCATAAAATCCAAGAGATCTACGCGGAGCTCGAGGCAATCATGACAAAATCTTGACAAAAAGTCCACCTTTCCCTCAACAGAAATTCTGGAAAAATCGTGGAGCCAAATTGAGAAAATACATGTACCAGAATAATGTACTCATCAAACCAGGGAACCACAGAAAATTGGGAAGCCCAAATCAACTATAAGGCCGCGGATCCGCGGCCAAAGTGGGGTCCAGGCCGCGGATCCGCGGCCATATAGTGGCGGCAGACAGAAAGTTTTCAGGGTTATTTTGGTATTTTCAGATGTGTTCTGGTGGTTGCCCTAGGGTTTCATTCTCTGGCCTATAAATAGCCCAGAAGTTTGTGAAGGAAAGGGTCCATTCTGGTAGTTTCATTTTGCTAAAGTTTAGTGTGTTTCTTCTTCCTCTTCTCACCTCTTCTCCATTAAACTTGTAGTGAGCTTTTGAGTGAAGAGTGTTGAATAAAGAAGAACCATTTATTATCATGCTTGTCTTACTTTTGTTATAATTGTTGTAACTTTAAATTTGTTAAGTAGTTGTTGTTATTTCCTTGTTGTTTCTTTCTTCTCTTTTTTCTTTATCCTTACATACGACAATGATACTTGCGCTCGATCCTCGCCAAGGTGAGGTCGCAAATAGTTAGTCGTATTCTTCTAATCTCCCTCTTTCTATCTTCCTCTTTTGTTTGTTTTGTTTTTCCTTATCATGAAGTGTGAGTAGTTTTATACTTGTTAGGGTAGGATAAGGGAAGTTTGAGAGAAGGAAATCTCTCTCACTCTTTCCTTGCCCAACAACTTAAATCGACTCCCGTTAATTGAACCACAATCTGCTCCTTACGGCACCCTATCCTACATGATAGCGGTGATTCCGTAGTGAGACCGGTTGTGGTTGAATTAACCGGAGGTTATGGATAAGAGCCAAGAACGGACAGACAAGCACCAAAAGGAAGACTTATGCGTTGGAAAGCCTAGCTTATACTTGCAAAGTCCTTCCTAGTCGTGCTAATCCCCGTTGTTGCCGATTACCGTAACACCGATCTTAAGAGGGGCAACGAAAGATGTGGAGACTCCTAACTCAAACTAACCTAATCCTAACCCTAACAAGCTCTCTTTAAATATCAACTTAACACTTAGATAACCACAACAAAATCTGAAAGCAGGACTTAACTCGTCGAAAAACACATAGAAAAAGATTCCCATCTCCCTGCGGACGACCCGTACTCAACCGGCTCGCTACGTGCGAAACCGTCTTGATTGCGGTATTTAAACTTAAACTTGAACACGAACGTATCCTATCAATCAAATGGCGCCGTTGCCGGGGAGACGGTAGTTTATTTCCTTATGTAATTTCGGTTTAATTTGTAAGTATAAATATAACCAAAAAACGAAAAAAAAAATACATACTTTGTAAAAAATCATCTTGTTATTTTTGATTAGCTTTTGTGCAAGTGTGCAGGAAAATACAAGGTTCGAGTTCAGTGGCCAAGACGTTGAAAATACGGAGTTCAAGTACAGTGCCAAAGACGTGGGAAGATAGACCCACATTTCGCGGCTACACCGCGACGAAAAAAAAACGAAGCATACGGCCTACTGTCAAAATCTGGAGCAGATACAGTGAGTAAATTCAAATTCAGAACATCCAGACAACCAGAGGACACCCAACAGAACCCACGCAAGAAAAATGATGCATCCACTCCTCTTTACAGCCGCGGAACAGCGGCATTAGGGCTCTTTTGCCGCGGAACCGCGGCCACTTGGGGAGTTCACTGTGCCAATTTTTCTGGGTAAGCTCCTCTTCTCTCTCCACTCCTCTGGACTCCAATAAATTGTGTTTTCTGCAGCTTTCTTTGCGCAAATTCTTCTCCCCCTTCCAATAAACTGTTCTTGTGCAGGATTCTTTGCGCCGCAAATAAAAATTGTTTACAGTTGATTTGTTACTGCTTTGCATTTCTTTAATACGGACTTAAGGGGCTTGAAACCAATCCAGATTGGGTGGGGATTTCATCACCCTTCCCAGGACCCCAAAAATCACTAAAGCATATGCATTGTCCATTGTAAATTAAAAAATACTAGACTTCAGCCCTAAGGACTTCGCGCTCATTAGGAGAAGATAAACAGTGTTTAGAACCTCGCTTAACCGTATATTGTTTACGGGGTGTCTAGGAAAGTGTTAAAGGCGCAACCGCCGAAAGAGAAAGGGTTATTTAATTAAGGAACTTCGCGAAAGCGTTGGATAACCTCCCCTTATCTCTGCACTTACCTGGCCTCGTGATCAGTGTATTTTTAAGCCCGTTTCTCGACATTGTTTAACTTCGACAATCAAGTTCAGGAGCAGGTCTAGTAGACCTAGGTTACCCTAGATCTAGGTGTGATTGTGCATATCTTGTTTGTGATTGCTTAAGCCGTATTTCCTTACATACTTCTGTAAATCTTTTTCTAAAAACAAAAAAAAAAGAAAAAATCAAAAACTTTTATAAAAACTTGCCCTTTTTGTCGCCAAATCCATTTTCACCCACCACCCATCGCCTTTCTCCATTGACGTTTTCTTACCCTCACCTTCTCCGCTTTGACTATACTAAACTCGTTTAGTGTATGTCCGCTTGGACTCGGGACACTAGCGCCCGTCTAGTCCGTGTTACGTTAGTCGCGACCGACTACGCGATCGACTCCGAAGTCGATACTCCGTCCACTCCTCTTTCACCCCTTCCTTTGCCGGCCAACTCCGACGTTGACCGGAATTCTGTTCATACATCTTCACCTTCACCTTCACCTTCACCAACCTCTTCTTCCGCGATGTCGGGATTTAATCCGAACATCTCTTTGACCACCCCTGGATTGGCTCCACCTCCTACGGAGACCAATCTCCCACCACCACCGCCTGTTGTAGCGCCGCAGCGAATCGCGCTCCAGGATCGTTTCTACCCCACCCGTTCTGCACTTCCCACCTGCCTTTCTCTTCCTCCGGCCAATGGGGACAACTTTGAAATTAAGCCCCATTTCATCAACATGCTTCCACGTTTTCATGGGCTTGAATCTGAAGATGCCTATATCTTCATCAACAAATTTCAAAATGTCTGTGCCATGATGAAAACAACCCAGCTGTCGGACGATGCTATACGTCTACGGGTCATTCCGTTCACTTTATGCGATCTCGCTGAAAAATGGCTGTATAGCACCGCTTCCCACTCCATCACCAGCTGGGACGAGTTTGTTAAAGTGTTTCTTAAAAAATTCTATCCGAATCATAAGACCGCAAGAATTCGAAATGAAATCAACCAATTCTCCCAGCTTCCTTCTGAACCCTTCTGGAAGTGCTTTGACCGGTACAAAGACCTTCTTGTTCAGTGTCCTCACCACGGTATAGAGAAATGGCAGCTCTGCCAAACCTTATACGAGGGACTGAACCCAGCAACGAAGCAGTTGCTGGAAACCATCTGTCAGGGACACTTCCTATCGAAATCTGACGAGGAAGCGTGGCAGTTCTTTGACGATCTTGCGGAGCAAACGCTACAGTGGGAGAGCACCAGACCGACTTCTTCTTCTTCTACCTTCACTTCTACCGGTCAGTCTAGGGTAGGAATCCACCAACTCGATGTCTCTATTGCGATGAAAGCTGAAATGGCTGCAATAACACGAAAGCTTGAAGCGATAGAGAGCAAATTTTCTGCTCCTGCCCCCGCCCCTGTTCTCCCCCTTCGTACCATCTGCGCTTGTTGTTCCGATCCTTCTCACTTGACCGAAGAGTGTCCTTACAATCCACCCCCGCAAGGACAGGATCAGGTTAATGCTGCCTTCCAGCAAAGACCGAGGAATGATCCATACTCTTCCACCTATAATCCCGGTTGGAGGAACCATCCCAATTTCGCCTGGAATCAGAATCAGAATCAATTCCAGGGCAACAATTTCCAAAGGGCCCCTCCGCCACAACAGCAAGCGCAGCAACAAACTCAACACCAATATCAGCAGCCCTTCCAACCCCAGCCTTTCCAAAACCAGACGAACAACTTTGCACCCAACAACTCTTTTCCACCAAACAACTTTGTTCCGTCAAACAACGATAAGGTTTCCTCGCTCGAGCGTAGTCTGGAGGCGTTTGTTAAACAATCGACTCAATCCACCGCCAACATCCAGTCTTCGATTCAATCCTTAGTGCAACACACTGCCGCACACGGGCAAAGCATCAAAACCATCGAAGCCCAGATTGCACAGCTGAACGCGGCCTTGAGCGAGCGAGAAAAGGGGAAGCTCCCGTCCCAGCCACTTCCAAATCCCGGTCACCCACATAATGCACATGTTGCTCTTGAACAACAAAACCATAATGTGAGTGCCGTGACCACACTGAGATCGGGGAGGATGCTGCAAAACAACATTGGCAAACGGATCAACGATGACACCCCGGCCGCTTCTTCTTCTTCTTCTTCTTCGTCTTCTGAGCCTATTCTCCATTCTTCAACAGGCTCTCCTTCCTCTTCTTCTGCTCTGAACGGACCCACTTCTCACTCCACGAAAACACCTATTCTGGGATCCGTTCCAACTCCAAAATCTCCTCCTCCAGCATTAGACTCAACCAATTTTCAAAATGTTCCATTTCCAAACCGGTTGAGGTCTAACAAACAAAATCCACAAATGGAGAAGATTTTGGAGTTATTCAAGCAAGTTAACATTAACATTCCTCTTTTAGATGCTGTCCAACAAGTCCCATCTTACGCGAAAATCTTAAAGGACTTGTGCACGAAAAAGAGGAAGTCTCAGGTACCCAAGAAAGTTTTCTTGGCTAGTGCTGTGAGTGATGCCCTTACCCAATCTTTACCACAAAAACGGAAGGACCCTGGCTGTCCTACGATTTCAGTTACTATTGGGGATAAGAACATCAACCGCGCACTATTAGATCTTGGTGCCAGTGTTAACTTGCTTCCGTATTCAGTATACGAGCAATTAGGCGTCGGAGAGCTGAAACCCACACACTGCACTCTCCAGATGGCCGACCGATCGATCACCCATCCTAGGGGTGAGCTAAAGGATGTGTTAATAAGAGTCGGGGACTTCATATTCCCCGTCGACTTCATTGTCTTAGATACACAGCCTGTAGCTAACCCCCGGAATCAAATTCCGGTGATACTCGGTCGCCCATTTCTCGCAACCTCAAATGCTGTGATCAATTGTCGCAATGGTTCGATGAACCTCTCTTTTGGAAACATGACAATTGAACTCAACATTTTTAGGTTGGGAAATCAGCCCGCCGAACCTAATGCTCATATACTGGATGTCTGCTCGATCCAGGAGATCACCCCAGAAGAGTGTGAATTCGAGGAGTTTCTGTTTGATCACGATAATCTCGACGCCACTAGTGCGTTTCTCTTCGAACCTGCTGCTGTTTCTGCGCCCGACAACGAATACGAGTGTTTCATGTTCTTGAACGATCTTAGCCGCGCACAACCCGAGTTTGAATCTTTCGACTTTCCGGATGAGTTACCTGAACCATCCAACTCGGTTGCTTACACTCGCTTTGAACCTTTGCTGGAGTCCTTTGAGTTCGAGACCTTTGCACCAGTCTTGCCTTCCATCATTTCACCTCCAACGCTCGAACTCAAGCCTTTGCCGTCTCACCTCAAGTATGCTTACTTAGGTGAGAACGAGCCCCTTCCTGTCATCATCTCGGCTTCTCTAGCTCCCGAGCAAGAGAAAGCCCTTCTCGCGGTTTTGCACAGCAACAGGCAAGCTTTTGGCTGGTCCATGGCGGACATCAAGGGGATTAGTCCCCTCATCGTTGAGCATCACATTCATCTGATGGATGTTGCCAAACCAGCCCGGGATCCACAAAGACGTCTTAATCCAGTCATGAAGGAGGCTGTGAAGAAGGAGATCGTCAAATGTCTAGATAGTGGTATCATTTACCCTATCTCTGATAGCCAGTGGGTTAGCCCCATTCATGTTGTCCCCAAGAAGTCGGGCATCACGGTCATAACCAATGAGGCGAATGAGTTAATCCCTACTCGCACCCAAACTGGGTGGCGAGTTTGCATTGATTACAGAAAACTCAACGCCGCAACGCGGAAAGACCACTTTCCGCTACCTTTCATTGACCAAATGCTTGAACGATTGGCCGGACATGAGTACTATTGCTTTCTAGATGGCTACTCTGGCTATAATCAAATTCCCATCGCCGAAAAAGACCAGGACAAGACCACTTTCACTTGTCCTTTCGGCATGTTTGCATATCGACGCATGCCCTTTGGGTTATGCAATGCGCCCGCTACCTTCCAGCGGTGTATGATGGGAATTTTCTCGGACATGGTGGAAAAATTTCTGGAGATTTTCATGGATGACTTCTCCATCTTCGGCGACTCCTTTGACGAGTGTTTGCTGCATCTTGACGCTGTCCTTACCCGATGTAAGGACAAGAATCTCACTTTGAACTGGGAGAAATGCCACTTCATGGTGCGCGAAGGTATTGTCTTAGGACATATCATCTCGCAAAATGGCATAGAGGTTGACAAAGCAAAGATTGAGGTCATTTCCAATCTGCCTCCTCCCCGATGCGTCAGAGATATCCGAGCCTTCCTTGGCCATGCCGGTTTCTATAGACGGTTTATCAAGGACTTTAGCAAGATTGCTAGGCCCTTGACTCTTTTGCTGGCCAAGGACACGCCTTTCGACTTCAACTCGAGCTGTGTGACTGCATTCGAGTCACTGAAACGCTCACTCACTTCTGCTCCCGTTCTTTCTTCTCATGACTGGACGCACCCATTCGAGATCATGTGCGATGCATCCAACTTTGCCATTGGTGCTGTCCTTGGACAGCACATCAACAAGATGCCGCACGTAATCTATTACGCAAGCCGAACCCTGAACGACGCCCAACTCAATTATACAACAACTGAGAAGGAATTCTTGGCTGTTGTATTTGCTTTAGAAAAGTTCAGGCCCTACCTCATCGGCTCTCCAGTCATTGTCTACACGGACCATTCAGCTCTGCGCCATCTTTTTGCGAAGAAAGATGCCAAATCTCGGTTAATACGTTGGATCCTCCTGCTTCAAGAATTTGACCTTGTCATTAAGGACAAACGAGGATGTGAAAACGTAGTTGCCGACCATCTCTCACGACTTCCTTCTTCGCCTTCGCTTCCAATTCCGATCAACGACGTTTTCCCGGATGAACAACTCTTGACAGTATCATGCGAACCCTGGTTCGCAGATATTGTGAACTATTTGGCCACGGGATTACTACCGACCGAATGGTCTAGTCAGGACAGACTTCGCTTCTTATCCCAAGTAAAACACTTTTACTGGGACGAACCCTACTTGTTCAAGTACTGTCCCGACCAGATTATTCGTCGGTGTGTCCCTGATGAGGAATTCAAGAGTGTGCTGTCATTTTGCCACGATCAAGCGTGTGGCGGGCATTTTGGGCCCCGAAAGACAGCTGAGAAGATCTTGCAATGTGGTTTCTACTGGCCACAACTTTTCAAAGACGCTCACGACTATTGCAAGACTTGCTCCCGGTGCCAACACATGGGCCGGATATCCCGGAGGAACGAGATGCCGCTCCAACCGATCTTGGTTGTGGAGATTTTCGATGTTTGGGGGATAGATTTCATGGGGCCGTTTCCCAGCTCTTTCGGGAACTTGTACATCCTTCTAGCTGTTGATTACGTCCCTAAATGGGTCGAGGCTGTGCCCAGCCGAACTAACGACAACAAGGTTGTCGTTAGGTTCCTTAAAGAAAACATTTTCTCACGGTTTGGGCACCCCCGAGCGATCATTAGCGACAATGGAAGTCATTTCTGCAATAAAACTTTCGAAGCCTTGATGCGGAAATACTCCATTAATCATAAGCTTTCTACGCCCTACCACCCCCAAACCTGCGGGCAGGCCGAAGTTTCAAATCGGCAAATCAAGCAGATGCTGGAGAAGACGGTTTCCAAAAACCGTAAGGATTGGTCTCTGAAACTCACTGATGCCCTTTGGGCATTTAGAACCGCTTATAAGACCGGCCTTGGCATGTCTCCCTATCGGCTTGTGTACGGAAAAGCCTGCCACCTTCCTGTCGAAATAGAGCATCGCGCATTTTGGGCAATAAAGGAGCTGAATCTATCTCTCGAGGACGCGGGCAGCCATCGGAAGCTGCAGTTGAACGAACTGAACGAGCTTAGGGATGAGGCTTACGACAACGCGGTCGTCGTTAAGAATCGAACGAAGGTGTTTCACGATAAACACCTTTTACGCAAAACCTTCGTACCTGGTCAGCAGGTACTGCTTTACGACACCCGACTTCACTTCCATCCTGGAAAGCTCAGATCTCGCTGGAAAGGGCCGTATTTTGTGCGGAATGTGTATCCGCAGGGCGCTGTGGATTTGGAAAATCCAAAGGACGGTTCTCTTTTCAAAGTAAACGGACACCGATGCAAACCGTACCTTAGCGCCGAACCAACAGAGGAGCTCCTGTTCCTACAGGAGCCGGTTTACCCTGAATGATCTTCCTCTGCCTACCTCCAAACTTCGGTTATCCAGCCAAGAACAGCAGACACTGTTCCAAATAAGTTTGGGGGTATGTACAAACCATTTTTATATATTTGTGTATATTCTTTTTCTTTTCTTTAAAAACAAAAACAAATAAAAATTTGTGTATCACTAACCGACAATTTTGAACCTTCCAACTACTCTCTTCATGCAACGACAGTGAGGACACTGTCCAGTTTAAGTTTGGGGGTACGCTCGGTACGCATTTCTTACCTTCGCATTCATATGTATATTTTGCATCTGCATATTTAAATCCATAAAATCCATAAAAATTTGAAAATTTTCTAAAAAATATAAAAACTTTTTTTTCAAGTTAGCTTGTGGAAGAACTCTGATTCAACATTCGACGGTTTTCGTTTGAAAAAATAGGAATAACTAGATCTTATGTTTAGATTTTGAAAACCTGAAAGATAACTCTCCTTTGAAGTTAACTATAGCTGATATACGTCTTTACATCACACTACACGTGTCGTAAGATTTTGGGAATTAGATGACAAGTCTTTCATATTTAAACTTTTAAACAGATAAATAATTTTCTGAGGATCAAATAGGTTTGTTCTGAAATAAGTAATGTCAAGAATAGTTTATGAAGTAAAGCGAATATGATGGAATGTTATTGATGCCGTAATTGGAGCTAAGTCGGAAAAATAACCCATCTAAAACTTGATTGGAATGATTACACACCAAACCCACTAAACACGTCTTTTATCCAAAAAAATATTTGAACTGCCGGTTATATCTCCGTTCGTATTAAATCATCTGATTTTCACGACAAACTGTCTTTTGTTTTTGGACCTAGGTAACTTGAGTAATTAAGTCCGCTGGGGTGTTTCTACACCTAATGCCCTAAAACCAACTGGTTTGGGTGCATTGGCCCAAAGCTCGCTAAGAAGCCTAGAAAGTCCAGTTTAAAACAAAGTCAAGCAAGTGTTCTCTCCGAGTTAAAATTCCTAATGGTTCTTTGTGTGAGAATAATCTTGATAAAAGACAGGCTTTTAAAAAAAAAATAAAAAATTTTAACGGAGATATGAAGGTTTTACTCTTTGATAAAGACTATTGCACGTTCATAGAGGTGTGTATGAAATGAAAACAAGAAAAAGGTGGAGTGAAAAATACGACTTAGTTTCCTGTTAAGGAAGATAGAAATTCTGAAGTTGAAACCTTACTGGAAAACGAAACTTGAAAAATGCTTAACTCTTTATAAAACTTATGTGATCCTTTTAAAATTGTTATCTGGGCTTTATTGTGCGACATGATGACTTTTATCGATCCTTCTGGAACTTCACGACACTATTTGCACTGCACGTAAAGACATATAAAATCTGTAGTTAAATAAGAAGTGAGGTGTGAAAAATAAAGGTTCGATAGTCTGGACTTAGGATTATAGAATTGTTATTTTCTAAAAACAAAACTTTAGGGTTTGAAACTTAGTCATTTTTACAAACCAACTTGACCGGATTTTGTGGGTAGTATCCGCTGAAAACCCTTAGGAGACAACACTCCTCCTACTAGGGACACCTAGAGGTTTAACGGCTTGTTGCACATGCTCAGTGCAATCGCGTTCCCTGCGAAAGTGAGGTTAGGAAAATTTTTTTGTGAATAAATGGGCTTTGCTCGGGATGAGCAAATGATAAGTTTGGGGGTATTTGTTCATATCAGATTTTTGCATTTTTTATACCGCCCAATTTTTATCACATTGCATATCCGTAGATACTCTTGAGCCGTATTTGCTAGTCAATTGCAGGAGACAGGTCCTCGGTTCCAAAACGGTGAAATTCATGGAAAACACGAAAAAATCCGGGTTCTTACCGACCACAGATAAAACACGGTCTCCGTCCCTCATCCGTATGTTGCCAGATACCAGTTTAGGAAGACAAAATGTCAAATCAATGTCACCTTCATGCACAAGGCTTAATGGTAGCACAAAATCCAAGAGATCTACGCGGAGCTCGAGGCAATCATGACAAAATCTTGACAAAAAGTCCACCTTTCCCTCAACAGAAATTCTGGAAAAATCAAGGAGCCAAATTGAGAAAATACATGTACCAGAATAATGTACTCATCAAACCAGGGAACCACAGAAAATTGGGAAGCCCAAATCAACTATAAGGCCGCGGATCCGCGGCCAAAGTGGGGTCCAGGCCGCGGATCCGCGGCCATATAGTGGCGGCAGACAGAAAGTTTTCAGGGTTATTTTGGTATTTTCAGATGTGTTCTGGTGGTTGCCCTAGGGTTTCATTCTCTGGCCTATAAATAGCCCAGAAGTTTGTGAAGGAAAGGGTCCATTCTGGTAGTTTTATTTTGCTAAAGTTTAGTGTGTTTCTTCTTCCTCTTCTCACCTCTTCTCCATTAAACTTGTAGTGAGCTTTTGAGTGAAGAGTGTTGAATAAAGAAGAACCATTTATTATCATGCTTGTCTTACTTTTGTTATAATTGTTGTAACTTTAAATTTGTTAAGTAGTTGTTGTTATTTCCTTGTTGTTTCTTTCTTCTCTTTTTTCTTTATCCTTACATACGACAATGATACTTGCGCTCGATCCTCGCCAAGGTGAGGTCGCAAATAGTTAGTCGTATTCTTCTAATCTCTCTCTTTCTATCTTCCTCTTTTGTTTGTTTTGTTTTTCCTTATCATGAAGTGTGAGTAGTTTTATACTTGTTAGGGTAGGATAAGGGAAGTTTGAGAGAAGGAAATCTCTCTCACTCTTTCCTTGCCCAACAACTTAAATCGACTCCCGTTAATTGACCACAATCCGCTCCTTACGGCACCCTATCCTACATGATAGCGGTGATTCCGTAGTGAGACCGGTTGTGGTTGAATTAACCGGAGGTTATGGATAAGAGCCAAGAACGGACGGACAAGCACCAAAAGGAAGACTTATGCGTTGGAAAGCCTAGCTTATACTTGCAAAGTCCTTCCTAGTCGTGCTAATCCCCATTGTTGCCGATTACCGTAACACCGATCTTAAGAGGGGCAACGAAAGATGTGGAGACTCCTAACTCAAACTAACCTAATCCTAACCCTAACAAGCTCTCTTTAAATATCAACTTAACACTTAGATAACCACAACAAAATCTGAAAGCAGGACTTAAGTCGTCGAAAAACACATAGAAAAAGATTCCCATCTCCCTGCGGACGACCCGTACTCAACCGGCTAGCTACGTGCGAAACCGTCTTGATTGCGGTATTTAAACTTAAACTTGAACACGAACGTATCCAATCAATCACATTATACCCTACGCTTCAGTCATAGGTTCTATAATGTATGCGATGTTATGTACCCGCCTTGATGTAGCTTATGCACCAGCTGTAGAAAGCAGGTATCAATCCAACCCAGGAGAGAAACATTGGATAGCAGTGAAGAACAATCTTAAGTACTTACGAAGGACTAAAGAACTGTTCTTGGTGTATGGTAATGGCGATCTCCAAATGGAGGCCTTTACCGATTCCAGCTTCCAAAGTGATAAGGATGACAGCAAATCTATCTCAGGGTTTGTATTTACCGTCAATGGAGGGGCGGTTAGTTGGAAGAGTTCCAAACAGGATACCGTTGCAGACTCCACGATAGAAACTGAGTATATTGCTGAAATGATGTTGCCAAGGAAGCCGTCTGGATGAGGATGTTCATCGCGGAACTAGGAGTAGTTCCAACCATTGTTGATCCAATACCATTGTATTGTGATAATAATGGGGCTATGGCATTAGCCAAAGAACCAAGTTCCCATCAGAAGTCCAGACACATCCTGAGGCGATATCATTTGATCCGGGAGATAGTAGATCACCAAGAGATCGAGATTCGGAGAGTAGATACAAAGAATAACACCGCGGATCCACTCACCAAGGCCCTTCTATAGCCACAGCATGAGCGACTTTTTGAGATGTTAGGTATGAGATACGCCAATAACTGGCCTTAGTGCAAGTGGGAGATTGTTGGATATATGTATGCCCTAGAGTCTATTATATGTATAGTGGATGCTTGGATATGTATATATGTATATAGATGACTTTCTTGCTCAACTTGATAGTATGCTATCTGGTTTACTTTATCTTGATATGTTCATTTGATCATATATCTTACTCATTTAGTACATGTTGATAAAGCCCATAGGATATATGCTTGACTACTGCAACTATGATGTAGATCATACTAGTGGAACACCTGTAGTTTATAAGCATATCCTTTAACCGTTCCTAGTCGTGGGTGTATCGAGACGGGGCATCGATATTCCAGAGTAGACTAGCGTATACCATTCTTGTCCCATATGATGGGCGATGGATGATCCCATATCCATCTGGTGTGGTGACACCAAAGATTGTATGCGGGTGCTCAATAGAGACTGGGTACACTGAACGGACTCGCCGAGAACTCCTATATGGTATTATATCTATCGTCGGATAGCAGTTTTCAGGTTACACTGGTACAGGTTAGTCTGTAGACCCAAGATCATCATAGAGTCTTGTGTGTCCTCCCACAGTACTTTGATCTCCACCCTACCACGGTTCTACTGAGTCATGCAAACAGGTGGTTTTTGGGTACAGTCCCGAGGCACATGAAGACAATGAGCGATAGGAGGGGTTTCGTCTCTCCCGGTATTAGGGGTTGATATTGTGCTATACTCGATTGGCTATAACAGGAAGTCCCTGGCCAGGGCTGTTGAGATTTACTGATAAGTGTTATCAGTAGTTTCTCGATCTGTTATGAGCCATACACCGGCATGACTTATTGAGTTACTGGGGTCGACGATTCCATCCCTAGAATCGATATGCAACATATCTGACGAAGATGCAGGGTTGCCTAGCATGGCAGCAAGGTTTCGGGAGGCATCGTCCATGCCATTTTCAAAATTTTGTCGTTCTAACTAACCCTAACATAGAATCGTTTACTAGAAATCGACGGAATAGAAATGCAAACAACTTCGCAAGTAAAGTGAACAAGGAATATAACCTTTGTAGACCGCTCCTTCACTTCATTAGCTCCATGTAGTAGTCCTTTCGCTGCGATCAAGAAGTCCCGGACTCTGGAGAGGCTCCAATGAAGAAATGAACATGCTTGCTTCAAAGTCTTCGAGGCCGAAAATGATCTACGTCGAGGTGACACTAACCCAACCTATCTCTTCACTAATCATGGAATTAGTGAAGCAAACACCCTATACTAAATGGCAAGTAGTAGAGAATGATGAAGTAGGAATTTTGCTCACATTAGATTTCATATTCTCATAAGTTTTCATCACAAACTCAAACCCTAGAAAACTCTTTTCTCTTTGAGCTCATAAAGAAGATGAAGAATTATCAAGAGTGAATGAATTATTGTTGAGGTTAAAAATACAACCAAGGGTTAAGCATGACATGCTTAACCCTTGTAGAGAATTAACCATGAGCTAGGGTTAAAGCTAGGTTAACAAATATCTTAAGGTAGACAAAAAGGGTGGACAAAATCAAAGAAACCTACAAGCTTCTTGCAAAATATCAACCATGACTAATTCCACAATTTTTGAATTTCCTTAATAATAAACATAAACCTTAATCTAACCCTAGCATGGTTCAAGTCTCATAAACCCTAGTTGCATTTGTAACCTAGCATGATACATTTAACATAAATCACATATATATCAATGTATCCAAAGTGAGAAAAGAAATCATAAGTGAGCTAATACTAGTTAATATAATGTAATATATCAAATATATAATTATACATTAGATTATCAAATCAACTCTTGATTTAATAATCCGGCTATATCACCTATAGCCGACTAATATCATATGAATCAACTTATCGAATCAACACTTGATTCGATAACCCGGCTATATCATATATAACCAACCGATATCTCATATCACGAGAATAGAATATGGTTTCTCATATTGTATCAATCTCGGTCCCGCACATATCACATATGTGCTCCTACTCCATTTCGCTTGAGCCAGAAAACCCCTGTGTAGGACTATAAAGACTCGTCAATACGCCGGTAGTAGGTGATGATCATATCAAACACCCACAAGCCGCAAGCGGTCTGCTAAACGTAATGGCCACCCGGGTATTAAGCGATCAAAAGATCAACAAGCAAGCCTTCTCGTACTCCTGCGAATCTAATCAGTAACACTACCGTACAGTCCGGTCTTTTCGTCTGATATGTCGCATATCTCGTCTAGGGGTGGTAAACATCAGACCCTAGTAACTCGATAAGTCGTACCGATGTAAGGCTCATAATGGGTCAAGAAACTACTGATAACACTTACCAGTATATCTCTGAAGCAGCATTGGCCAAAGACTTCCTGTTATAGCCAATCGAGCACAGCACAACACCAACTCCTAATACCGGGAGAGACGAAATCCCTCCATTGCTCATTGCCTCCATGTGATTCGGGACTGTATCCAAAAGCCACCGTTTTGCATGTTCTTTTGAACATTGTAAGGTGGAAATCAAAGCACAGTGGGAATCATACAAGACTCTATGACGATCTCGGGTCTACAGACTAACCTGTACCAGTGTCACCAGAGAACTGCCATCTGACGTTAAGTATAATACCATCTGGGAGTTCTCGGCGAGTCCGTCCAGTGTACCCAGTCTCCACTGAGCACCCGTATACGGTTTCTGATGTCAAACACCAATGGATATGGGGTCATCCATCGCCTATCTACATGGGTCGAGAAGCTATACACTAGTCTACTCTGGTATATCGATGCCCTGTCTCGATACACCTACGACTAGGAACATTTGAAGGATGTACTTAGCGACTACACTGTCCCCACTAGTATGATCTACATCACAATCCTGGTAGTCAAGTACTCATCCTAAGGGCTTTATCAATATGTAACATAGAGATAATCAGTGTATATGTTAAGATAAAGAGCAACCAGATAGCATACTATCTGTTGGATATAGTGCCCTCAAAGTCAATTATTGGATCGCAGGCATGTGATTGCAATGATTGAGGGAGGACCTATACCGGTAGAACAGTCTTACTCGTGATGATAGTATGCTATCTGGTTTATCTTTATCATCGTGTACTGCTTTAGGTGACCTTACAGGTCGCTATTACACATTGATAGAGCCCTTAGGATTCTTGCTTGACTGCCAGCAGTATGATGGTGATCATATACGTGGGAGCTGGGGTCTATAAGCACATCCTTAAAAGGTCCCTAGTCGTAGGAGTTTTCGAGACAGGGTATCGATACTCCGGATTAGACTAGTGTATACAGTCGAGACCCCGACGAGGGGCGGTGGCCGGTCTCACAAGCCATTGGTGTCGTTGGTTCACCTAAGATGTATACAGGTGCTCATTGGGTTATGAGTATACCGGACAGGACTTGCCAGGAGCATGCTAGTTGGTATTATACCTGACGTCAGATAACAGTTCCCTGGTGACATGTGTACAGGTTAGTTCATCGACCTGAGATCGTCATTTGTCTCGTGTGAGTTTCCACTGTGCTTTGATTACTACCCTACCACGGCTCAAAGGAGTCGTACAAACAGGTTTTAGTTGGGTACAGTCCCGAACCACATGGAGGCAGTAAGCGGATCGGCAGGGGTTTCGTCTCTCCCGGTATTGGGGGTGAGATCGTGTTGTGTCTAGGAGAGCCATTACATGAAGTCCTTGGCCAAGGCAGGAGATTTACTGGTAGGTATTTCAGTAGTATCTCAGGGTGTTCTTGGCTACACTCCGACACGACTTGTACCGCTTTTAGGGGTCTGACTTTTACCAACCCCCTAGGCCCGACATGCGATACTCATAGACGAACGGACCGGACTGTACGGATATTATCACTGACAAGCTCAGTAGGGTGTCAGGATGAGTTCGCTCATCGACCTCCCTTTTGGTCAATACCTTATGGCCCGTTACGTACAGCTAGTACCACTGACGTACTAGTGGTTAAATCCACAGCCAGTGTATTGACGAGTCTTTAGAGTCCCCCACAGACAATTTCTCAAGTTTCGGACGAAATGTTGTAGAGGCCGTATGGTATTATGGCTGGGTTCGATCATATACGTACAGTAGTGCACGGATCATGATCGGACGGATCATACTAGTGGGCTTTGGTTTAAGCCGGATCTTAGTATTAGATTTGTTGGATTATTTTAGTCTCATCGCATTCGCATTCAGTCGGAATGCGGATACAAGTATGTATATACAGGTGAGTGGTATCCTTGTGATCCGTCACGAGTTTACTTTAGATGTTGCCATATATTTTTATTGTTGTAAACATTTGGATTAATGTTTACAAATGGAAATAATGAGCTCAAAGTCATGATTTGGAGCATTAATCGTGACACATGCACAAGTGATGAATCATGGTCTCTTTCTTTGTGCATATGTCACATTATTGATTGATTTATGTGTTGAAATGATAAGAAGAGAGAGAGAGGGCAGCCAAGGGGCAAGGGTTTGCTCTTGTGTTTATGATTGCATCTCACACTCATTTTATCATACAACACAAAAGAAAGCTCTCCTTCTTCCTCCTTCTTTCTTGAGCTCACCATCTCCATTGATGGCATCATCTTCAACCTCCATCCATACACTCTCATGCGTTGAGAATCAATGGATGCTTGAGACAAAGTGATCACACACATTCTCTACATCACCTTGGACACGTCGGCTAGAAAACTTCGTGTCCGAGTTGCTTCGGATGAGGCGGGAACCCGTAAAAAGACTCATTGATGTGGTGCCCTTTCGACGAGGAGACCGGAGATCGGAGATGCCGCGAGGAGCTTGGGATGGTGGCCAAAGACCGAAGGACACGGATCGATAGGTATAGCCACTTTCTAACCTTTCTCTAGTTGCTAGTTAATGTTAATGGTTCGATCCGGATTTTATAGTATACAATAGCGCCAGTTTCAAGTTTACGAAAAAGTTTTGTTTCCGCATTTTGGCCTCGGATCGACGGCCGGGTCGCTACCGTAGACTTACATGGTATCAGAGCCACGCCATTAACCTTTACTAGCTTGTTCTAACTTGTTTAAAACATCGATCGAACAAAATTTCCAAAACCGCAATTTCAAAAGTCAAGTTTCTGTCGAATTTTTTTTGTGGTCTAAAAATTATTTTGGGTACGTCAGAAAATCAGGCAGGCTTTTTTAAGACCACTGTAGAAATTTGGAAGTGTGATTCCACCATAGTGCCGCGGAACCGCGGCATTACCCACGTTTTGGCCGCGGTTCCGCCGCGGTACTGTAGCTTCAGTGCACCAATTTTTCTACTGTGGTCTTTGACTTGGAATTGGGGTTTCTGGAATATTCAGTTATGGCCCAAATTGTTTTGAGTGCTGGATTAGTACTTGGGGCCCACTTCGGGAAATTTTGTCGATCGAAAATTTAAATAAGTTAGTTTACAGTACTTACATTATATCTATGACCGTGAATGTCATTCGAGCGGTAAATCTTGTCTAATTGCTATAGTTCTTTTAGACGGATTTGCGAACGTGACATTTGCGTTGATATTCTGTGTTGTGCTGTGATGTTGCGGATTTGTCGTGGTGGATAGCCTGGATGCAATGATAGTACAGTTTAGTTATATTTGTACATTTGATATTGCGGAGCGAGCGTCCGACAAGTGGACTGCCGTCACTGCCTGTTTGTATATTATTCCTTTGGGGCACAACCGAGCTGAGGTCGATGTACCCGTTGTATATATTTTACTTTATGTACTAGGATTATCCCGCGGTGGGGCGCACGGATAGCCGGGTTCTAGAGGGCAACGAGCCCGCATCTCATGGCTTTGAGACGGAGGGGGATTTAATCTAGAATTGGCGGGCTATTCGCCGCACTCGTAGGGGGTATAGGTTGACCCAAGGAGGGGTGCACAAGTTACCGGATTCCGTGAAGTGCTGGGTGGTCCATTCACTTTGTTGAAGGGGGTGCCTCGCTTCAGGTTTTGGCGGGTAACTTGCCGCGCCCGTAGAGGTCTAGGATTTCATTGCATAGGCTATCCACACGACCAGGGGAACGTCGGGTTTCAGTTGCGGCTCTATGAAACCCGGGGCTCCCAGATTATCTGTATTGTTATGTGATGATTATTACATTTCTGTGATGTTGCATTTATCACGCCTTGAGCGATTATTATATATTGTTATATATATACTAGTAGATGTTGTATATGTTTTATACCCGCGCTAGTCCAGTCCCCGCTCTGTCGTTAGTTAAGTAACCTAACGGGTGATGACGGGACCCAGTGGCGAATGGGGATGGCATATACATACATCATATTTTCATTCTTTATTGGTGTGATTAATTGATGGGACTGCATTGATTCGGATCAATGCAAGGAAAACAAACCTATTTGATGTTGTTGGAACAATTTTCAAAAATCTATTATTGCAAGGATGTTCTCTTTTGTTTTGCACAGTGGTATTCGGTTATGAATATCCAGCACCTCAGTCGACGAGGCAAGGGCCGAGATCCCTTCACCGGGAGTGACCCCTTGGACAGAAGTTTGCGTCAGGGTAATAACTTCACTATAGCCGATTGCCTTTTTGCTTTGCATCGTGGTATTCAGTTGGAATATCCTGCACCTTATTCTACGGGGAAAGAGCCGAGATCCCTTCACTGGGAGTGACCTCTTTAGCAAAGGTTTTCGCCACTATATTTTTATAAAAAGCTATCCGGTTCCTTCAACGATATCAAGTTCATTACGTTAAAGGTTTTTCGCCAAAAACCATCCGTAGCCCTCCGTCATTTCAGACGGGTAGCACTTAGTATTCATGTTATGTTTGTTGACCTTCGTCAAGGCATAGTGTATGGTAGCTGCTTGTTACCTTTCTGCTGCATAGATAGATGCGTTGGTTTGGGACAGTCGTACAGCCTTGTTGACCTTCGTCAAGGGCTTGTGCGGGTGGGTTCAAATTAACCTGGACAATGACGGGTAGAACTTGACATGTGACTTATGATTTGTTGACTTTCGTCAAGGTTATAAGAGCATGGGGTAAAAATCACATCGGGAGTTTCTAAAGAAACTGAAACTTGCCAGGCATGCGCATACCTTCTGGAGTGTGATAACGTAAGTGGATTCCATCACGTTATCATGCGATGATAGTTGGATCCCGATTCCCACTGATGAGTTGGTTTACTCTTCGGGTCATCCCGACTAATTTTTCTTTCAGGTTTGGAGGAGAATTTGAAGATACAGTGGGAGGTTTCCTGATTAGATAAATTGATAACCATTCTGATCTAGGTTAGAGTGCACGCAGAGTGTTTCTTTTCTCTCTCTCTCTTTGGCAGCGACCATGGCCCGACCCTAGACTATGACTCAGTGACCAAGTTGACCGAATCTTCTTAAAATACTGGCTTTTAGATTGTCAGAGTTTCATACCTCATTGCCACTCCTACTTTTACCCTTTTTCTCCGGAACATTCCGTATTACTACGAACATCCACTTCCATTGGATAAGATCATCGTATGGTTATATACGAACTCGAAGGAACTTGTTCCAGATTCGAGGATGGTTTCCGGTTCTGGAGAAAATGAATAGGACTATTCAGTTGTCTTTTCCTTTTACCTTCTCTCAGGTTGTGAGTGCTCCTTGGATTAGGGGAAAGTACACCTGTTACGCTTATTGGATAGTCTTCATCCAAACCATAGGCAGGTGCCGAAAGGTAGGGAATGAAGAAAACCAATCAGCCTAAGTGAGCTGTACAGAAGGTAATAAGTAAAGACAAAACAAAGGGATTAGGAAGAGGGCAAAGTAAATTGTGACTGCTATTCATGACCAAACCAAGTATTTCATCGCCACTCCTACTTCACCTTTGTATTTCTCCGGAACATCCCGTATCACTACGAAGATCCACAGTTTATTGGATACTCCATCGTATGGTTATATACGAACTCGAAGGGACTTGTTCCAGTTCAGGGATGGATTCTGGTTCAGAAGAAATAAGAATGAGGTTTATTCAGTTGTCTTTTATCTTTACCTTCTCTCGCGTTGCGAGTGCTCCTAGGATTAGGACAGTACACCTATTACGCTTATTGGATAGTCTTCTTCCAGACCATAGGCTGGTGCCGAATGGTAGGGAAGGAAGAAAACCATTTAGCCTAACGATGGTGTGCAGAAGGTAATGACTAAAGACATATAAAGGGATTTGGAGAGATGGCAAAGAAATATACAGTTACAGTTGTGAATCTGATAATGGAAGAGGCATTACTAGGAATACCCGGATACCCCTTCGAGATATTTTCATGTTTCAGTTTCTCTGTGCATTGTTAGTAGAAAACTGATTTCCCAATTAGGTACTTACTCCAGGGCATGTATTTACCAGGTATGATTCTCACATCTGTAGGGTTTTACAGATGATGAGTGGGAGTAGGCTATTGAGAATTGGGTGATCATCCTCATTATATCGGGATTCATTGTAATTGGTGATATTTGAGGAAATCATCTGGGTTGTTTGCCGGACGGCAAATATTTGGTTTTGAATATCCATTGTTATGCACCAATTTCAAATTGATATATCTGTACGTTTATTTTTATAAAGTGAGATATAACTTTTTAAAATTATATCCATGACATTTACCTATATCAGTGGATGGTTAGGTAAGGAGCATTAAACAGCGGTGTAATTCTTCATAACCATAGTACAGTTTTCAATCTATGACGCATAGGGTTTGAGTTATTAGACTCAGGGGACTTATACAGAGTATTGCATATTGTCCAGTGTCCATTAGGATAGAGGGGTTGTTCCTCGTACTATATTTTGTTTACTTGTGACTTCTCTAGTTTTTAGACAAGTGTTTCGTAGAAATACAAGGTCTAAGTTTTGAGAAGTTATAGGTATAAAAATAAAGTAGAGAACCAGGTGTCGCAAGTATCGGGATTCTTCAAGATAATCGAAGATGTAGATACTTGTGTATGGTATTCAGTTGATAGTAATGGTTTTGAGAAACTTGTTTCTCTTTCAGGTTACTCATAATTGGATGCACTCTTAAGTTGAGTAATGCCGATCAGCCTCTCTCCATTTAGTTGACATGCACTGGAGACAGCTGCATGATTTGAATCTGGTTCCAATTAAATCAGTGTCTCTGTTTCTATATTGGATATAGAACGGTTAATATCTTAACGATGTTAAGGTACGGGGAGTTGTCCGGCTTATGCTTAAAACCAGACTCTGGATAACTCAAGGCACGTTTCTGTAATGGTTGTTTGTGGGTTGACCCGGGCTATGACGAGGGTTGACTTTCTACCATCTGGAAGATCAATAGTGATATTGTTCTTGACTCGACACAGTTTTAATAAAAATGGATTTTTTCAGAAAACGGTAGTGGGAGTATGGTAGAACTGGAAGTGATTCCAGAACCGCAAACGATTACTGAAAATTTGATAAGAACCTAAAGATTCAATCTGGTTTAACATTCCATTGGCCACTCCGCAGATAAGGTAGGTAACCTCAGGCACCCGAGAGGTACTCCGGTAGCCTTAAAGACGGTGACATGGAGGTTCTTGTTTACCCAGACTTGACACTACTGTTGTTCCAGGCTATGAGACCCGGCAGGAGGATGAGTATAGCGTTGTTCTGAACTGGCTTTCGAAGTGCGCGTGTATATTATTCTGCCAGAAGGTTATTGTAGTCAGTGGGAGCAGCGGAAGCATAGTGGACAAGTAGCTTATGTCTATTTATAGGCTAAAGCAAATATAGCGGAGATAGATCATCTATTTCTGATGTGACAGTCATAGGTTTGACTTCATCAGAATAGGAGATGAATCTGTTAAGAAGGTAGTAGGGTGTGATGTCCTGGTATTTGGATGACATACACAGAGTAGGAAGTGAAATTCCTATACTACGATCGGTTATACTTTGGTTATCACACAGTGGTTTTTCCACATAGGACTTGGATATTATATCATACATTCTGATTACTAGATCTATGGTTTTAGATCTAGATTTGGGTAGTTTCCCAATCTGGGTACTTAGATAGCATTCTAAAGGTGTTTTAGAATGGACGACTCCTGGCATGGTAGTGAACCTGCAGGTGATGGAGTCACCCTCTCTAAAGGTGTCTTACAGAATAAAGGGGAGAGGGATGTACATGATTGACATATCACTTGCTTAGGCAATTGAGTCAATCATGAGATGTCAAGTACCACACCAGATGTTGTTTTTGCACGAGATGCAATAAGTTGATATTAATCCAATCCTGGAGAAACGTTCAGAAGCAGTTTTAGAACATAAGTGGATGTTCTAGGGATCTGATAACGGCAGCCTCTTTTGGGAGACGGTTATCATTCCAGGCTTCCAAGGTGACCTGGATGACAGAGTGACTGTCAGAGTTATAGTTTTCCCTCTGACGAGGGGCAGTTGTTTGGACAGGAGGTCCAAGCGGATACTGAGGGAGGCATGGCGCAGGATACTGATTAAGTTCAGTTGACGATACAGTTTAAGAAGTTTGGATTTGGAGTTCATTTATGAACTAGGTCCCATCAGATATCCAGACATATTCTAAGACAGGTATTGCTCATTTCAGGAAATGGCTTTTTCTGCGAACTTGAGATAAAGAGAGACATAGAAAGAAACATCAGGGCGGATCCACTCACTAAGGCTATTCCTCGAATGCAGTAGTTTCGCAAACGGGCTTTGTGAGATTGATCAATAGAGGAGTTGGGTGTTCGGTATCACACGGGCTGTGAGTATGCGACATCGCAATAATTAGCCTTGAGTGCAAGTGGGAGATTATTGGATATAGTGCCCTCAAAGTCAATTATTGGATCGCAGGCATGTGATTGCAATGATTGAGGGAGGACCTATGCCGGTAGGACAGTCTTACTCGTGATGATAGTATGCTATCTGGTTTATCTTTATCATCGTGTACTGCTTTAGGTGACCTTACAGGTCGCTATTACACATTGATAGAGCCCTTAGGATTCTTGCTTGACTGCCAGCAGTATGATGGCGATCATATACGTGGGAACCTGGGTCAATAAGCACATCCTTAAAAGGTCCGTAGTCGTGGGAGTTTTCGAGACATGGCATCGATACTCCGGAGTAGACTAGTGTATACATTCGAGACCCCGACGAGGGGCAGTGGCCGGTCTCACAAGCCATTGGTGTCAGTTGGTTCACCTAAGATGTATACAGGTGCTCATTGGGTTATGAGTACACCGGACAGGACTCGCCGGGAGCATGCTTGTTGGTATTATACCTGACGTCAGATAGCAGTTCCCTGGTGACATGTGTACAGGTTAGTTCATCGACCTGAGATCATCATTTGTCTCGTGTGAGTTCCCACTGTGCTTTGATTACTACCCTACCACGGCTCAAAGGAGTCTAGCAAACAGATTTTAATTGGGTACAGTCCCGAGCCATATGGAGGCAGTGAGCGGATCGGCAGGGGTTTCGTCTCTCCCGGTATTGGGGGTGAGATCGCGCTGTGTCTAGGAGAGCCATTACATGAAGTCCTTGGCCAAGGCAGGAGATTTACTGGTAGGTATTTTAGTAGTATCTCAGGGTGTTCTGGGCTACACTCCGACACGACTTGTACTGCTTTTAGGGGTCTGACTTTTACCAACCCCCTAGGCCCGACATGCGATACTCATAGACGAACGGACCGGACTGTACGGATATTGTCACTGACAGGCTCAGTAGGGTGTCAGGATGAGTTCGCTCATCGACCTCCCTTTTGGTCAATACCTTGTGGCCAGTTACGTACAGCTAGTACCACTGACGTGCTAATGGTTAAATCCACAGCCAGTGTATTGACGAGTCTTTAGAGTCCCCCACAGACAGCTTCTCAAGTTTCGGGCGAAACGTTGTAGAGGCCGTATGGTATTATGGCTGGATTCGATCATATACATACAGTAGTGCACGGATCATGATCGGACGGATCATACTAGTGGGCTTTGGTTTAAGCCGGATCCTAGTATTAGATTTGTTGGATTACTTTAGTCTCATCGCATTCGCATTCAGTCGGAATCCGGATACAAGTATGTATATACAGGTGAGGGGTATCCTTGTGATCCGTCACGAGTTTACTTTAGATGTTGCCATATCTTTTTATTGTTGTAAACATTTGGATTAATGTTTACAAATGGAAATAATGAACTCAAAGTCATGATTTGGAGCATTAATCGTGGCACATGCACAAGTAATGAATCATGGTCTCTTTCTTTGTGCATATGTCACATTATTGATTGATTTATGTGCTGAAATGATAAGAAGAGAGAGAGGGCAGCCAAGGGGCAAGGGTTTGCTCTTGTGTTTATGATTGCATCTCACTCTTATTTTATCATACAACACAAAAGAAAGCTCTCCTTCTTCCTCCTTCTTTCTTGAGCTCACCATCTCCATTGATGGCATCATCTTCAACCTCCATCCATACACTGTCATGCGTTGAGAATCAATGGATGCTTGAGACAAAGTGATCACACACATTCTCTACATCACCTTGGACACGTCGGCTAGCAAACTTCATGTCCGAGTTGCTTCGGATGAGGCGGGAACCTGTAAAAAGACTCATTGATGTGGTGCCCTTCCGACAAGAAGACCGGAGATCGGAGATGCCGCGAGGAGCTTGGGATGGTGGCCAAAGACCGAAGGATACGGATCGATCGGTATAGCCACTTTCTAACCTTTCTCTAGTTGCTAGTTAATGTTAATGGTTCGATCCGGATTTTATAGTATACAATAGCGCCAGTTTCAAGTTTACGGAAAAGTTTTGTTTCCGCATTTTGGCCTCGAATCGACGGCCGGGTCGCTACCGTAGACTTACACTATCATGTCGAGCAAGAAAGTCCTCCATATATATGTCCAAGCATCCACTACAATATACATCGTATGTACAGTAATGGCCTCTAGGGCATACATATAACTAACAATCTCCCACTTACACTAGGGCCATCTGTTGTAGTATCTCATACCCAACAATCAGCAGTGGTTGAAGTATCTCATACTCAACCATCCTATAAAAGTCTCTTCTGGGAATAGGCCTTTGTGAGTGGATCCGCCCTGTTCTCCTCTATGTCTACTCTCCTTACCTCGATCTCCCTGGAGATCAACCATCTCCATGATCAGGTGATACTGCCTAAGAATATGTCTGGATCACTGATGGGACGGGGGTTCCTAGGCCTAAGCCACAACTCCATTGTCACACAATGGTAGGAACGAAGTTCATCTCATGAAATAATATACATCCAGACTACCTCTTTGGTAGCATCCTTGGTAGCGATGTATCCATCCTTTATCGTCTAGTTTGCCACGGTATCTAGCTTGGAACTTTTCCAACATACCGTCCCTCCACTGAGGGTAAAGACAATGTCTGTGACTGACATTCAGTTGACCTTACTACCTTGGAAGCTATCCAGTGATTCTCCCCAGGATCGATTAATACCATCTCACTACACCTAGTGAGAATCCTAACATCCACTTAGATCTATCTCATAGATCTAAAACCTAGGATTTAGGAGGTATCACCTTGATCCTATATGAAGAATCTATGTGATAAGAGGAGATTGACCGAGTGTAGCATAGGAAACACCTTCCCTATCAAGAGTATATCATCCACGTACAATACAAGGATCACCACCATACTCCCTACTACCTTTTTGTATATACAAGGTTCATCTACCATTTTGATGAAGCCAAACGCTTTGAATACCACATCAAAACAGATGTTCCAACTCCGCGATGCCTGCTTTAACTCATAAAGCAAGTTACACACGTTTCTGCTGCTCCCACTGTCTACAAAACCCTCTGGCTGTGTACTTATAAACGCTCTCTTGTAAATCACTATTTAGAAAAGCAGTCATGACACCCAACCGCCAGATATCGTAGTCATGGTATGTAGCAATGGCAAGTAGGATCTGGATGGACTTAAGCATAGATACTAGAAAAGGTTTCATCATTATCCACACCTGGTCGATGACGAAAACCTTTTGCAACATGCCTTAACTTTGAAAGTCTCAAATTTTCCATGTACACCAAGTAATCTTCTCAAGATATACTTGCTCCTGATGGGGATTTAACCCTTCAGATAAAGCAACCAAAGTCAATACTTTGTTGGTGTATATGGATTCCATCTTAGATCATATAGCATCCAGCCATTCTCACAGAGTCCCTACTCCTGATGGCCTGCTCGAAACTAGTTGGGTCATCATCTCATGATGCAATTATCGCTCCCACTGTCATAGAGAAAACCGAAGTATCTCTCAGGTGGGTGAGGAACCCTACCAGACCGGCGGAGAGGCTGAGATTCGTTAGGAGCTATTGAATCCTCCGATTCTACCAAATCATCAGCTATAGTTTATATAGCTGGAACTCCTTCCAGTTCTACCTCATGACCAATAATTTCTTCACAAGAAATTCTCTTTCTCAAAAGGTGGCATGCTGAGAAACAAAACACCTTTTGCTCCTCAGTGTGGTAGAAGATATTCCCTTGCATATGCTTGGGATATCCAACAAACTTCCACAGAACTGACCTTGCCTCGAGCTTGTCCGGATTTTGCTTTTAGACATAGGCCGGACAACCCCAAATCTTAACATCCTTAAGAGATGGGCTCTTCCCATACCATATCACATATGGAGTGGTAGGCACCTCATTTGGTTGGAACCCTATTCAATAGGTATGCCACTTCTCAAATGCATAACCCCCAAAAGGAAATAGACTTCTCAGTGGTACTCATCATAGAGCACACCATATCTCATAGGGTGCGATTGCTCCGCCCCGATATACTAACGTGCTGTGGTGTATACGGAGGAGTAATGCTGAGAGAGAATCTCATTCTCCTTTAGAATAGTCCAGAAATTCCATGCTCAAGTATTCTCCTCCCTGATCACATCAAAGGACATAATACTTATACCCGTTTTGGTTCTCTACTTCTAACTTATATTCTTTGAATTTCTCAAAAGTCTCAGACTTGTGTTTCAACAGGAACATATGTCTGAATCTTGAGAGATCGTCAGTGAATGTAATGAAGTACAAAAAACCAGTCCTGGCATGTGTAGACAGGGGACCTACATACATCATCATGTATCAATCCCAAGAGTTCACAAACTCTTTCTTTGTTTCCAATAAACGGAGCTATGGTCATCTTATCTTTATGACTTAATTGACAAGTTTCACAAGATATAAATTCAAACTGATTTAAATATGCATCTTTATGTAACTTCAGCTAGTCGGGTCGCATTGATATGACCTAGTCTACAATGCCTCAAGAAGGATTCGTTCATTTCTGAACTCTTCCTCTTGTGTGTGTTTTGTACATTGAGAACTAGAGTTTGATTTAGAACGTTTTTAGATAACGTGCCTGAACCGATCAAATCTTGATATAGGAAATGTTCAAAACATTATCCAACAATACAAAATTATATCCTTCTTTATTAAATAAAGAGACTTGATATGATGTTGTATATTAGGTTCAGTATCTAATAACATTCGTTCAGAATCAATGTATTTGATAATACAGGGTGATAACTGCCAACAGACTTGGCAGCAACACTTGCACTGTTTCCAACTCTGGAAATTTATCACTCATTCTCAGTTCACTACCTATCTATAGCCCATATAACAGATTACATATGTGGGATCCTGATCCGGTATCTCATATCCAGGACGTAAAGGATACTGGGAAACAGTTCTCGGTAATGAACACACCCGAAGATGATGCATCAGCATGCACTTTCTTCGTTTAGGCGGCACGGGAATCCTGGTAATCCCCTATTTCCTGCTCGGTCTTATAACAATTATAAGTTGGAGCGGGACTAACGTTCCTTAGCTCAGTATAACAAGCGAGTTCGGTCAATACATCCGTATTATTATCTTGATTAAAGCGTAACATGGTCGCTATCTGGAGAGAGAGAGAAGAAAACACTCAGCGTATGCTCTTGCAAGATTAGATTGGTTATTAATTTATCGAATCAGGATGGCTCACACTGTTTTAGTCAAATCTTCCTTCAAACCCTAAAAGGAAAGACTAGCCGGGATTAATTACACCTACAAATTTGCCAATCTTTCAGCCATTCCAGTTTCGGTATTTTGAGGGAGGTTTCTCGTGCTTTCGCACGGACCTAATTAAAATAAACCTCATTTTCCCATGGGCGTAACCCCGTTAACACCTTTCTAGACCCCTACTTTATCGGCTAATTATAATGTGTAAAACTCTCCCAGGAGTAACTCTTACTCGCAGTGGGTATCGGGATCCAACTATCTCATAGAAGGTATGCAATCTCATTGCAAATTTCAACACTTGAAATTCCCGATAATATTTTACCCCTAGCATCCTATGACCTTGACAAAAGCCAACAAACCATAGGCTACTAATCAATTTCAATCGTACATTTCCTGATTGAATTAAACCTATCCGCACGACCCTTGACGAAAGCCAACAAAGTCGTACGACTACCCTAACTCAATCGCATCATATGCATATGTAGATAAGCATAAATAGATACCGCACACTACGCCTTGACGAAAGCCAACAAACGTAGCACGAATACTATGAAATACTTATCTAAAATGACTGTAACAACTCCATTTTTAATGTACAAAGAATTGATTTAAATTCAAAGTATACTTCGAGTATTTAATGTTGCTGATATCTCTTTAAGTATTTATTTCACACCATAATTACAAGAAAGAGCTTGTAGCTCATTGGTAATACCTTGCACTGCTGAACCAAGCCACTAGAGTTCAAATCCTATGCCCCACATTATTTTTAATATTATTTTGTATTAAATTTTATAGAAGCCCAACAGTCCAACAGCCATAATTCCAGAATTTCCAACTACACCCACAAAGTTAGAAGCTCCAGTGCCTACCCCACGAGATCCCCCACCTCCCGACCATCCAACTCGGCCCGACTTGGCCGAGTCGGCAGGTGGACCGACCGACTCGAGCCGGCGCCGCCGGACGGCCGAGTCTCCAAAATGAAAAACCTGTCTCTTAGTCTTCTCTACCCCCTGCACACTTTAATTTCTCAGATCGTTTCTAGAGAGCATATTAACTCACATTCAATCCATTTTTAATACATTTTCCTATTATTTTTATATTTTTTAATTAAAAACCCTACACCTACCCTAACCCTATAAATACACCACTACCTCCTACCCTCTCATCCCAAAATTCTGAGCCCACTCTCTCAAAATCTCAAGAAAATATTGTGTACTTTGAAAACGAGCGAAAGGCGAAGCTCTGACGAAATCGACGGCGAAATTCCGGTGATCGTGCTAGGGACTCTCGGCGACGAATCGACGCACCGACGAACCCTCTTCTTCCTTATCACTCTCGTGTTTGTCCAAACCCGTAAGTCCCTTTCTAGCTTCTCTTTTCTTTTCTAAAAAAATACGAATTTACAAACCCGACGGAATCGGCACAAATCCGATTTCCGATTCGGTTTTCTTATAAACTTCACTTCTCATTATTTCAATTATATTTAAACACTATCATGTTGACTATTAACCACTAAACAACTAAATTGATCAAGTTTCAATCCATGAAATGATAACTTTTCCATTTATCGTATTTTTTCATTTAAATACCACATTGTTCCAATTTCACATTGAACTCCATTAAACTTGCTATAACTATAAGTAGAGCACGAGGTAATGACCTACCTCTTCACACACTCCCATCTAAACATAGTACTATAATCTTGGAAATTTAGAATACGAGAACACAAACCTTTTCATTAAAATACCCTTTACTTAATAAAACTTTTAGTATTGATACATTTTTATAAATACATAAATTTTGAAATAATAAAATATATCTAGACTCATCCAATTAAGGACTGTCGCATTCATTAGGAAAGTCGTGAACTTTCAGTCGTTTATCTAAACCTGACTTTGTGGTGTCTAGGCTAGACAAGTGAGAAAGGTAACTTTAAAAAGCCCGTCTCACGGTGATTCATGAGCGGATCCCTCCTTTCTTCACTTGTACTTACCTGGCCACAATTGGCGGTGAAGAGGCGATTTGAACTTGTCACTAAAACATAGAATACGGAAAAATCGACATCTTTACAAATAAATACCTTTTACTTTATAAAACCGTTTTCTAAAGGATTAGTATTTTACAATCTTTGCAAAGCGCCGCTACAACCCATTTTTGGGGAACCCGTTCGGGATGGTACGTATTATCGCACATCCTCGGGCTTAGTAGTGCGAGATTCAGACCTCCGCAAGGAGCATTCGGTCTCAAAAGGTTTAAAATACGACATCTTAAGAAAATGAGATTTTTGGAATATAAAATATTTATTAAAATTACTTTTGTATAAATATATGTATATTTATCATTTAAATATCTATTTTATTATAATATAAATATTCCACCTTTTTCTAAAAAATCCCAAGAATAAATTTACACTAAAATACCATGAATTTCAAATAAATCAATATTATAGATAAATACCTTTATTTATAAAAACTAGGATATTTTCACTAGAAATGTCACAATATAAAATCCACCATCATTACAACCCTAAAGACGGGTAACAAATACTTGAGGTGTATTTTGGAAAAGTGTATAAAAATATTTTTACATAAAACCCCCTCAAGTTTTATAAATTACCCTAAGGACCCTAGAAATTATAAGACATCGATTCACATTTCTGACTGTCTGGCTCGGGTTTGAGTCTGATCTTTCTGACTTGAATATGATTCAAGTCAATCTACAATCTACAATATTACACTTCAATATGAACACACGAATCCATGAATCCAGTTATCAATCTATTTAACTTGACTGAACCAAACCATGGATATACTTTCCATTTACATGATTCCAGTTTACATCCTTTACATCCGTTACTGATATCATGGTTTCGGTCAGTCATCCAACTATACAACTTATACAATACAATATAACAATACAATCAAAACACTACGGGGTTTAAGTGGTAGATTGGTACAGAAGGTGTTAAAAGTGGCACGAGACAGTAAGATTAAGACACCTAACATGAATCCTGTTACTGTTGTACCGTTGCATAACGGTTCCTTATACTTTCAGTTTGCCCTGATCTCTAGCATATAGAGACCCCTCTCGTATACACTGGCATCCTTCTGTACCAAGCTACGAACAACAGCGTTAACACAATATTCTATAATATTATACAACTTTAAAAGATACATTCTTATTCTGTCTTTTCTATTTCTCCCTTAACTTTGGGACATACCGAGCGACCTGTTCGCTGACGACATTCTATTTCTTTCTTCTTTGAATGTCGTCAGGTGATTTGGACACAGCAGAGATCGAGCCCACCAATGAAGACTTGGATCAGTTCCTCGAAGACCCCGAGCTCTAGACATTGTACATTTCCATTCAGTACCTTTAATTTCCTGTTATGCCATTGTTTAGGCATCGTTTTTACTTCAGTTGTATTTCCTTTTCATGCATTGTACAAAAGAATGTTAATAAATAAAGTTGCTGATATTTTTATATCTCTTGTCTCTTATGATTACTTTTATATTGCTTAGATACGCTTGGCGTATTTACTTCACAGTAAATACGTAGCGGACCTCGTCGCGTCCCCTTCACAGTATACTGAGAAGCGGGGCGTGACAGGTTTTGTTGGTGGCCCATGCAGGTCAGAGCTGTATAAAATCATACTATGCATTTCTGTTCTGCGTGAATAAACTAAGCAATATAACACAAGAACCAGCAACTAAAACATTATTTACAATTCATGTTCCTTGAATCTTACAATTTCATATTCATTGAATCTTATCCTAACCCAAATTTTTCTTCAAGGTTATGGATTCCCCGAACAACACCAGCACCAATGTCAACAACACACTCCATCCCTACCACTCACACCTGTCGTCCCTGCCCCGATCAATGACCAGACGGTTCTACTTGAGGCAATCTGAAGCCTCCTAGAAGGACAGCAGCAGCAGACTGCTCTTTTAATGAACCGTCCCGAGGCAGACGCACCTGGGGTAAAACAATTTAGGGCTTTACACCCCAAACAGTTCTCCGGAAAGGGAATCCCACTTGAAGCTGAGGAATGGGCACAGAGCATAGAGGATGATCTGACGGCAGCACAAGTGCCAGACATAGCTTGGGTTCGTGTGGCGAAACTGCAGCTCACGGACAATGCTCGCAAATGGTGGAAGGCGGAAGAAAGCCGTCTTGAACAGCCTATCGAATAGAAGACTTTCCACGACATGTTCGACGCTAAGTACTTTCCTGAGACTGCCAGATTCAACATGGAACAACAGTTCATCCATCTACAACAAGGTTTAATGTGGACCAAGTCAGTAGATGAGTATGACGCTGAGTTCACCGTGCTCAGTCGGTAAGATATGTCTCAATAATTCGAAATTTTTTATCACAAATTACTCAACTAACACAATATTTTTAACAGATTTGCGGCATATCTTATACCGACGGATGAGATCAGAGCCCGTCGCTTTCAACAAGGTTTGGATTCGGAAATCCAGGCTGCACTGGCCACAGGAGATTTTCCGACTCATGAATCGGCTCTGAAATCTGCCCGCCGTTATGAGGCAGTGGTAAAGGCGAGGGGAAGACCTCAATCTGCTGGATTTAAGCGTCCTGCCAACCAGATGGCAGGAGGTGCCTCGTCCAGGCCATCTTTTGTGCCAAGGCGACCCAGAGTACGGAACAACCGTCCCAGCCCAGCCTTTTGTACCTACTGCAAGAGAACTAGACATATGATGAAAGACTGCCGGTGAGCCAACCATCTTTGGTTGATCTGCGGCTCAGCTGCTCATGATATTGGGTCTTGTCCCCAAAAGCAAAACCCAGTTGCTACACCCAGGCCAGCAGTTACCTATCCGTAGCGACCAGCTCTTCAAACACCTGCTCTAAGACCTGCACCACCTGCACCACCCAGAGGACCACAAGCTGCACCACCTCCTCGTTAGTTCCATCAAGCTCAAAGGAACGTTCCAAGGAATGCTCCTCAAGCCAGGAGGAATGTACCAAAGCGCCAGGCTTTCACGATGTCCGTGGAAGAAGCCGAGGCCACTGGCCAAGTCATCACTGGTAAACGTTCATTCTCAAACTTTTCTTTTAGTCTTGTTTATCTACACACTTTCCCCATACCTAAAACATATCCCACATACCTTAGGTACAATCTTAGTATCCTCAATCCCTGCACTAGCACTGTTTGATACTGGAGCATCACACTGCTTTATGTCGCAACGATTTTGAACCCATGCGATTCCAGTCTCACCGCTTGTATCCAGCTGGAATGTCAGTTCAGGAAATGGCGTTCTAAAGGCAACCATGGGATACAGTATGTGTCCAGTCATCGTCTGCAGCAGAGAGTTTTATGCTGACATCAAAGTGCTGGACATACCGAACTTCGATGTGTTTCTATGAATGGATTGGCTTGGAACTTTTTATGCTACCATTGACTGTCGTCAAAGGAGGGTAGTATTCGAGATTCCAGACCATCCGGTCTTCTATTTCAAAAGCGGAGACCGTACACTGGAGCCAAGTACCTATAAAGCGAAGCCAAGGGAAGCAGTAGTTGCAGCAGCTCAAGCGGAGGAAGAATCAAGACCAGAGGTAGTTCGAGAGTTCGACGATGTATTTCCTAACGATATATCAGGTTTGCCTCCCGATCGAGCTCTTGAATTCAGTATTGATTTAGTACCAGGAGCACAACCGGTGATCAAAGTACCATATCGTTTAAGTCCGGAAGGTTTGAAGGAAGTCCGAACACAGTTGGACGAATTACTGGCTAAAGGATGGATTCATCCTAGCACTTCAAGTTGGGGATCACCTGTACTACTTGTGAAGAAGAAGGAAGGTTCATACAGAATGTGCATCGATTACAGAGCCTTGAATGAAGTCACTATAAAGAACAAGTATCCACTTCCGCGCATCAACGATTTATTCGATCAGCTAAGTGGATCTTGTGTTTTCTCTAAATTGGATCTTCGTTCAGGTTATCATCGGGTGAAGGTCAAGGAAACTGATATTCACAAAACAGCTTTCAGAACTCACTATGGACATTACGAATTTCTCGTGATGCCATTTGGAGTGACCAACGCACCCGCAATATTCATGAACCTAATGAATCAAGTTTTCCGAAAGTACTTAGACAGGTTTGTTGTCATCTTCATCGACGACATCCTGGTGTATTCTAAGAATCGGAAAGAGCATGCAGAACATCTACGAATTGTCCTGGAAACTCTTCGACAACATCAACTCTATACCAAGTACAGCAAGTGCGAGTTTTGGCTAAAGCAAATTGGTTTTCTTGGACATATCGTATCAGGAGAAGGAATCTCGGTGGATCCAGCAAAAGTTTCAGCAGTTAGCGAATGGCCTACACCAAAGTCAGTGAAGGACATTCGGAGTTTCTTAGGTTTAGCTGGATATTACAGAAGGTTCATTGAAGGATTTTCGAAGATAGAAACACCCCTGACCAAGCTCACACGTAAAGATGAAGATTTTGTGTGGTCAGAAGCATGCGAACAAGCTTTCGTAGAACTCAAGTCAAGGTTGACATCAGCACCTATTCTCGTTATACCGGATCAATCTGGAGGATTCAAAGTGCATTGCGATGCATCCGGTAAGGGATTAGGATGCGTTCTACATCAGCACGGTAAAGTTGTGGCTTATGCTTCAAGACAGCTAAAGATTCATGAGCGCAATTATCCGACGCATGATTTAGAATTGGCAGCCGTCATCTTTGCGCTCAAGATTTGGCGCCATTATCTACTTGGTGAACGAGTGAACATCTACACAGATCATAAGAGCCTGAAGTACGTGTTTACTCAGAAGGAGTTGAATATGCAGCAGAGAAGATGGTTAGAACTCATGGCGGACTTTGACATCAACTTGCAATATCACCCAGGGAAGGTGAATGTGGTACCTGATGCACTTAGTCGCCAACCATTAGCAATGAATCTCATCGCTCAGTGGAAGATTCAACAAGACTTGCATCAGATGGAGATTGAGGTAGTCATGCCAGGTAATACTTCAAGTTTGATGAATCTACAAGTTCAATCAACCATTATCAATCATATCAAAGCAGCCCAAGCAAGTGATGCTAAGTTGCAAAAGATCAGAGAACAAGTGGAGAATGGACTCAGAACAGACTTCATCATCCATGAAGACGGATCTTTGAGATACGGCAGCAGATTATGTGTACCAAAAGGTCCTGTTCGGGAAGAGTTAATGAAAGAAGCTCACAGCTCTCCCTACTCAGTACACCCTGGAGGTACCAAAATGTACAAAGATCTTTGTCAGAATTATTGGTGGCATGGAATGAAGCGTGAAGTAGCCAGAAGCGTCGCAAAATGCTTGGTGTGTCAGCAAGTAAAGGCTGAACATCACAGGACTGCTGGTTTACTTCAACCGTTACCAATCCCAGAATGGAAGTGGCAACACATCACGATGGATTTTGTGACTGCTCTTCCTCGCAGCACAAAGGGTAACGATGCCGTATGGGTCATTATGGATCGACTCACAAAGTCGGCTCACTTCATCCCATTTCGAGTTGGCCAATCAACTGAGACACTAGCAAAGAAGTACATGGAGGTAATAATCTATTTAAAGATTTAAACTCTTCATAATATGCTATCTCTGATACCCATGAACTCATATAGGAAATTGTGAGACTTCATGGAGTACCGGTCTGCATTGTCTCCGATCGTGACACCAGGTTTCGATCGCAATTTTGGCAAAGTCTGCAAGCAAGTTTGGGAACAAGTCTGAACTTCAGCACGGCTTATCATCCACAAACAGATGGTCAGTCGGAATGAACTATTCAGATCTTGGAGGATATGCTTAGAGCATGTATGTTAGACTTCAAAGGATTGTGGGAAGATCACCTACATCTTGTGGAGTTTTCGTACAACAACAGCTACCAAGCAAGCATAGGAATGGCACCTTTTGCAGCATTGTATGGAAGGAAGTGTCGATCGCCATTAAGTTGGGACGACATCGGAGATAGGGAACTTCTTAGACCAGAGATGATAGTAGCGACTGTTGATGTGGTTCGTACTATCAGGGAAAAGATACGCATAGCCCAAGATCGACAGAAGCACTGAGCCGATGCAAAGAGACGTCACTTGGAGTTCCAGCCAGGAGATCATGTGTTCTTGAAGATATCTTCGAACCGCGGAGTGATCCGATTTGGAAGACGGGATAAGCTAAGTCCGAGATACATTGGACCGTTCGACATACTCGAACGAGTCGGTGAAGTGGCATACCGCTTAGCGCTTCCACCTTCATTGGAATGAGCGCATAACGTGTTCCACATATCCCAACTCAGAAGGTATGTGAGTGACCCCAGCCATGTTCTCGATCATTCCGAGCTCACTATACAGCCCGATTTGTCTTGTGAGCAACAGCCTGTGGGGATCCTGGATAGGAAAGTGAAGACACTTCGGAACAAGGAAGTTAACTTGGTCCGAGTGATGTGGAGGAAAGACACTCCAGGAGAGTCCACTTAGGAAAGGGAGGATGAAATGCGTACTAGATATCCACACCTCTTTGTAAACTAGTCCTCAAATAAAAGTTGTAAATTTCGAGGACGAAATTTTTGTAAGGAGGGTAGACTGTAACAACTCCATTTTTAATGTACAAAGAATTGATTTAAATTCAAAGTATACTTGGAGTATTTAATGTTGCTAATATCTCTTTAAGTATTTATTTCACACCATAATTACAAGAAGGAGCTTGTAACTCATTGGTAATACCTTGCACTGCTGAACCAAACCACCAGAGTTCAAATCGCATGCCCCACATTATTCTTAATATTGTTTTGTTTTAAATTTTATAGAAGCCCAACAGTCCAACAGCCATAACTCTAGAATTTCCCACTACACCCACAAAGTTAGAAGCTCCAGTGCCTACCCCATGAGACCCCCCACCTCCCGCCCATCCGACTCGGCCCGATTCGGGCCGGCGCCGCCGGCCGGACGGCCGAGTCTCCAAAATGAAAAACCTGTCTCTTGGTCTTCTCTACCCCCCTGCACACTTTAATTTCTCAGATCGTTTCCAGAGAGCATATTAACTCTCATTCAATCCATTTTTAATACATTTTCCTATTATTTTTACATTTTTTAATTAAAAACCCTACACCTACCCTAACCCTAGCCTAACCCTATAAATACACCCCTACCTCCTACCCTCTCATCCTAAAATTCTGAGACCACTCTCTCAAAATCTCAAGAAAATATTGTGTACTTTGAAAACGAGCGAAAGGCGAAGCTCCAAAGAAATCGACGGCGAAATTCCGGTGATCGTGCTAGGAACACTCGGCGACGAATCGACGCACCGACGAACCCTCTTCTTCCTTATCACTCTCGTGTTTATCCAAACCCGTAAGTCCCTTTCTAGCTTCTCTTTTCTTTTCTAAAAAAATACGAATTTACAAACCCAACGGAATCGGCACAAATCCGATTTCCGATTCGGTTTTCTTATAAACTTCACTTCTCATTATTTCAATTATGTTTAAACACTATCATGTTGACTATTAACCACTAAACAACTAAATTGATCAAGTTTCAATTCATGAAATGATAACTGTTCCATTTATCGTATTTTTTTCACTTAAATACCATATTGTTCCAATTTCACATTGAACTCCATTAAACTTGCTATAACTATAAGTAGAGCACGAGGTAATGACCTACCTCTTCACACACTCCCATCTAAATATAGTACTATAATCTTGGAAATTTAGAATACGAGAAAACAAACCTTTTCATTAAAATACCCTTTACTTAATAAAACTTTTAGTATTGATACATTTTTATAAATACATAACTTTTGAAATAATAAAATATATCTAGATTCATCCAATTAAGGATTGTCGCATTCATTAGGAAAGTTGTGAACTTTCAGTCGTTTATCTAAACCTGACTTTGTGGTGTCTAGGCTAGACAAGTGAGAAAGGTAACTTTAAAAGGCCCGTCTCACGGTGATTCGTGAGCGGATCCCTTCTTTCTTCACTTGTACTTACCTGGCCACAATTGGCGGTGAAGAGGCGATTTGAACTTGTCACTAGAACATAGAATACTGAAAAATCGACATCTTTACAAATAAATACATTTTACTTTATAAAACCGTTTTCTAAAGGATTAGCGTTTTACAATCTTTGCAAAGCGCCGCTACAACCCATTTTTGGGGAACCCGTTCGGGATGGTGCAGATTATCGCACATCCTCGGGCTTAGAGGTGCGAGATTCAGACCTCCGCAAGGAGCATTCAGTCTCGAAAGGTTTAAAATACGACATCTTAAGAAAATGAGATTTTTGGAATATAAAATATTTATTAAAATTACTTTTGTATAAATATATGTATATTTATCATTTAAATATCTATTTTATTATAATATAAATATTCCACCTTTTTCTAAAAAATCCCAAGAATAAATTTACACTAAAATACCATGAATTTCAAATAAATCAATATTATAGATAAATACCTTTATTTATAAAAACTAGGATATTTTCACTAGAAATGTCACAATATAAAGTCCACCCTCATTACAACCCTAAAGACGGGTAACAAATACTTGAGGTGTATTTTGGAAAAGTGTATAAAAATATTTTTACATAAAACCCCCTCAAGTTTTATAAATTACCCTAAGGACCCTAGAAATTATAAGACATCAATTCACATTTCTGACTGTCTGACTCGGGTTTGAGTCTGATCTTTCTGACTTGAATATGATTCAAGTCAATCTACAATCTACAATATTACACTTCAATATGAACACACGAATCCATGAATCCAGTTATCAATCTATTCAACTTGACTGAACCAAACCATGGATATACTTTTCATTTACATGATTCCAGTTTACATCCTTTACATCCGTTACTGATATCATGGTTTCGGTCAGTCATCCAACTATACAACTTATACAATACTGTAGGGTTCCTAGGCACACCCATGAGGTTCTACAAGTGATCAAACATGGCCAATTCAAAAAATTTCTATGTGCCGAGAAACCCTAAACTAGATCTTTACTAGAGGTAAGGCGATGCAAGTAAGTTAACAACTTTAACTAAAAGGGAAAGTGACTACAACCTTTGTAGATCCGGTCCTCCACTTCCTTGGCTCCGTGATGACATCCCTCCGCTGTACCCATCGGAATCCTAGACTCTCGCGGTGGTTTCATCGAAGAAAAGATCGGGCTAGGTCGTCGACTTCGATGCCGAAGATGATCTACGTCAAGGCAACTCAAGATCAAGCTCCAACTTCACCAAGTCATGAAACTTGTGAAGAAAACACCCTATACTATTTGGCAAGTGGTAGAGGATGAAGAAATAGGAAGTGGGTTCACTTTAGAATTGGATTTCTCACTCTTTTTCTCAAGTCACCATTGAAGCTAGCAAGCTTCTTTCTTCTTGAAGAAGAAAAAGAATATGATAAGAATTATGAATAATAGAAAATAAAGTCATTCTTATCATATTAGCAACCATGGTTAAGTGTATGAGAATAAACTAAGGTTAGGTGAATGGTTAGGTTTAGGAAAGAAACAAGAATGGTCAAAGCTTCTTGAAGCTTCAAAGAAACAAACCAAAGAAGCAACCAATTCTTTTCTTGCCCTAAAATGAATAAGTAAAATAAATAGTTAATAAAAGATAACAAAACCCTAACCAATCACTTAAACATGGTTTAAAGTAAACATACACCCAAACTTGCATGATCCAATCAAGTGCACAAAAATATATCACATATACAATGTGCACATCAAGTGAGAAAATCCATTTTAAATGAACCAATATTAGTTAATGCAAAGTAATATATCAAATATATAATTATACATTAAATCATTAAATCAACACTTGATTTAATGATCCGGTCATACAGCTTATAACCGACTAATATCAAGTGTATCAATGTATCGAATCAACACTTGATTCGGTAACCTGGCTATATCACATATAACCTGCCGATGATACAAATCGCGAGAATAAAATACAGTATCACATACTGGTATTATTCTCGGTCCCGCACATATCTCATATGCACTCCTATTTTGTTTCGCTTGAGCCAGGAAACCTCTGTGTAGGACTCTAAAGACTCGTCAATACGCCGGCAGCAGGTGATGATCATATCAAACACGCACAAGCCGCAAGCGGTCTGCTAAACGTAACGGCCACCCGGGTATTGAGCGATCAAAAGATCGACGAGCAAGCCCGCTCACACTCCTGTGAATCCAACCAGTAACACTTACCGTACAGTCCGGTCTGTTCGTCTGATATGTCGCATATCTCGCCTAGGGGTGGTAAACGTCAGACCCCAATAGCTTGATAAGTCATGCCGATATAAGGTCTATAACATTCGTGAAACTACTGATAACTCTTACCAGTATATCACAGCAACCCTGGCCAGGGATTTCCAGTTATGGCCAGTCGTGCATAGCGCAACATCAACCCCCAATACCGGGAGAGACGAATCCCCTCCTATCGCTCATTGCCTCCATGTGAATCGGGACTGTACCCAAAATCCACCTGTTTACACGACTCAGTAGAGCCGTGGTAGGGTGGAAATCAAAGCACAGTGGGAGACACACAAGACTTTATGAAGATCTCGGGTCAACAGACTAAGCTGTACCAGTGTCACCAGAGAACTGCCATCTGACGTGAGGTATAATACCATCTGGGAGTTCTCGGCGAGTCCGTTCAGTGTACCCAGTCTCCACTGAGCACCCGCATACCATCTCCGATGTCAAACACCAATGGATATGGGATCATCCATCGCCCATCACATGGGTCGAGAAGATATACGCTAGTCTACTCTGGAATATCGATGCCCCGTCTCGATATTCCCACGACTAGGAACATTGAAGGATATACTCATTGACTACCCAGGCCCCACTAGTATGATCTACATCATAGTCCTAGAAGTCGAGTATACATCCTAAGGGCTTTATCAACATGTAACAGAGAGACAGAAAGTATACATGTTAAGATAAAGAGCAACCAGATAGCGTACTATCATGTCGAGCAAGAAAGTCCTACCTATATATGTCCCAGCATCCACTACAATATATATCCAATGTACAGTAATGGCCTCTAGGGCATACATATAACTAACAATCTCCCACTTGCACTAGGGCCATCTGTAGCAGTAGTTGCAGTATCTAATACTCAACCATCCCATATGAGTCTCTCTCTGGGAAAAAGCCTTTGTGAGTGGATCCGCTGTGTTGTCCTCTAAGTCTACTCTCCTAACCTCGATCACCCTGGAGATCAACTATCTCCATGATCAGGTGATGCTGCCTCAGAATATGTCTGGGTCACTGATGGGACCATGGTTCCTGGGCCAAAGCCACACTTCCATTGTCATACAATGGTAGGAACCTAATTCATCTTATGAACCAATATACACCCAAACTTCCTCTTTGGTAGTATCTTTAATAGTGATGTTACCAGCCTTTATCGTCTAGTTTGCCACGGTATCTAGTTTGGAACTCTTCCAACATACCGTCCCTCCACTGAGGATAAAGACAATGCCTGTGACTGACATTCAGTCGTGCTTATCACCCTGGAACCTCTCCAGTGATTCTCCCCAGGATCGATTGATACCATCTCACTACAACTAGTGAGAATCCTAACATCCATTTAGATCTATCTCATAGATCCAAAACCCAGGATTTATGAGGTATCACTTTCATCCTATATGGAGAATCCATGTGATAAGAGGAGATTGACCGTGCGTAGTATAGGAAACTCTTTTCCTATCAAGAGTATGTTGTGTACGTACAATACGAGGATGACCACCTTACTCTCTACTACCCTTTTGTGCATACAAGATTCATCTACCATTTTGATGAAGTCAAACACTTCGACTACCACATCAAAACAGACGTTCCAACTCCGCGATGCCTGCTTTATTCTGTAAAGCAACTTGCACACGTTTCCGCTGCTCCCACTATTTACGAAGCCCTCTGGCTGTGTACTTATAGACGTTCTCTTCTAAATCATTTTAGAAAAGCAGTCATGGCACCCAACCACCAGATATCGTAGTCATGGTATGCAGCTATGTTAAGTAGGATCCGGATGGACTTAAGCATAGTCCCTGGAAAAGGTTTCATCATTATCCACGCCTGGTCGATGACGAAAAACTTTAACAAGTCTAGCTTTGAAAGTCTCAACTTTTCCATCTACACCAAGTAATCTTCTCAAGATATACTTGCTCCTGATGGGGATTTAACCCTTCAGATATAGCAACCAAAGTCCATACTTTGTTGGTGTACATGGATTCCATCTCAGATCGCTAAGCATCCAGCCATTCTTACAGAGTCTCTACTCTCGATGGCCTGCTCGAAACTAGTTGGGTCATCATCTCATGATGCATTCCTCGCTCCCACTGTCATCGAGAAACCGAGGTATCTCTCAGGCGGATGAGGAACCCTACCAGATCGGCGGAGAGGCTGAGGTTCGTCGAGAACTATTGAGTCCTTTGGTTCTGTCAAGTCATTATCTGCAGTTTTGTATAGCTGGAACCATTCCAGTTCTACAGAACTGACCTTGCCTCGATCTTGTCCGGATTTTGCTTTTGACATAGGTCAGACAACCCCAAATCTTAACTTACTTAAGAGATAGGCTCTTCCCATACCATATCTTATATGGAGTGGTAGGCAATGATCTGATTCGAACCTAATTCAATAGGTATGCAGCTTCTCAAGTGCACAATCCCAAAAGGAAATAGGTAACTCAGCAATACTCATCATAGAGCACACCATATCTAATATGGTGCGATTGCTCCGCCTCGATACACCGTTGTGCTGTGGTGTATTCAGAGGAGTAACACCGAGAGAGAATCTCATTCTCCTTTAGAATAATCCAGGAATTCTATGCACAAGTATTCTCCTCCCTGATCACATCAAGGGACATAATACTTATACCCGTATTGGTTCCCTACTTATAGCTTATATTCTGTGAATATCTCAAAAGGTTCGGACTTGTGTTTCAACAGGAACATATGTCTGAATCTTGAGAGATCATCAGAGAACGTAATGAAGTATAAAGAACCAGTCCTGGCATGTGTAGACAGGAGACCTTACATACATCATCATGTATCAGTCCCAAGAGTTCACTAACTCTTTCTCTATTTCCAATAAACAGTGCTATGGTCATCTTATCTTTGTGACATGACTGATAAGTTTCACAAGATGTAAATTCAAACTAATTTAAATATGCATATGAAATATAACTTAAGCTAGTCGGGTCACATTGATATGACTTAGTCTACAATGCCTCAAGAAGGATCCGTTCATTTCTGAACTCTTCCTCTTGTGTGTGTTCTATATACTAGGAACTGTAGTTTGATTTAGAGCGTCAATGCTTTTAGATAACGTGCCTGAACCGATCACCTTTTGATATAGGAAATGTTCAAAACAATATCCAGCAATACAAAATTTTATCATTTCTTTACTAATAAAGAGATTGATATGATTTTGTATATCAGGTTTGGTATCTAATAGCATTTGTTCAGAATCAATGTATTGGTAATACAGGGTGACAGTGACCAACAGACTTGGCTGCAACACTTGCCCAGTTTTCTGTCTCATGAAACTTATCACCCGTTCTCAGTTCTCTGCCTTTCTGTAGCCCTATGTAACAGATTACATATCTGGGATCCTGTTCCGGTATCAGATACCCAGGACGCAGAGGATACTGAGAAACAGTTCTGTGTAACGAACACACCCGAAGGAGATGCATCATATGCACTTTCTTCGTTTGGGTGGCATGGGAATCTTGGTATTCCCCAATTTCTTGCTCTGTCTTATAACAATTATAAGTTGGAGCGGGACCAACGTTCCCCAGCTCAGTATAACAAGCGGGTTCGGTCAATACATCCGTATTATTATCTTGATTAAGGCGTGATATGGTCGCTACCTGGAGAGAGAGAGAAGAAAACACTCAGCGTATGCTCTTGCAAGATCAGATTGATTATTATTTTATCTAATCAGGATGGCTCCCACTGTTTTTATCATATCTTCCTTCAAACCCTACAAGGAAAGACTAGCCGGGATTAATTACACTCTACAAGTTCTCCAATCTTTCAGCCAGGCCAGTGTCGGTACTTTGAGGGAGGTTCCCCGTGCTTTCGCACGGACCTAATTACAGTAAACCTCGTTTTCCCAGAGGCGTAACCCCGTTGACACCTTTCTAGACACCTACTTGATCGGCTAATTGCAAAGTGCAAAACTCTCCCAGGAGTAACAATTACTCGCAGTGGGTATCGGGATCAAACTATCATATAGAAGGTATGCAATCTCATTGCAAATTTCGACACTTGAAACTCCCGATAAAGGTTTTTACCCCTAGCACCTATGACCTTAACTATGGTCAACAAATCATAAGTACTGGTCAAGTTCTACCCATCATTTCGTGATTAATTAGACCCACCCACATGACCCTTAACTAAGGTCAACAAAGTCACGCGACTGTCCTAACTAATCGTATCATATGCGGTGTAGGAAGACATCACTTAGCTACCGTACATTGTGCCTTAACTAAGGTCAACAAACACAGCACGAATACTAAGTACTCTACTTCCTAAAATGACGGAGGGTTGCGGATGGTTTTTAGGAAAACCTTTAACGCTTTGAACTTGATCTCGTTGCGGAATCAAATGGTTTTTAAATGGAGTGTTTTTGAAGCTCTTCTAGTTTTGCTAAAGGGGTCACTCCCGGTGAAGGGATCGTCGGCCCTTTCCTCGTCGAATGAGGTGCGGGATATATCATATATATCACTGTGCAAAGAAGAAACTATAGAAGTAATCAAAAGACAAACCGAGTGTGTAGCATCTACCAGTTATTGCTAAAGGATTCACTCCCGGTGAAGAGATCCCGGTCCTTTCCTCATCGAATAAGGTGCAGGATGTTCTTCAAGGAACACCACGATGCAAAGCAAGAACTGTAGCTACCTGTTTTATTTTGAAATTCGATTCCAAAACATCTTTTAGGTTTATTTTCTTTCATTAATCTCATTAATGAATGTCCCATCATTTAAGTCCACCTAAACATCACAGATAAATATAACGTACGCTTATGTCATCCGCATTCGCCTCGATGTCCCGTCTGCACCGTTAGGTTAGGTAACTAACGCCAGAGCGAGGCACGGCTAGTGCGGGTACAAAACATAAGCAACGTCTATATAATATATCATATATACTATATACTATATCTATCTGAACAAATCACATGATCACATCACAGATAACGCAGCAGAAAATATCATATGAAATATTGGATAAACTAGGACGTCTGTGTTTTTTAATACGAGCCAGTATAAAATACGGATTCCACGGTCGCGATGAATAGCCAATCCCACACCCTTAGACCCCAACGAGAGTAGCAAGCAACCCTACCAATTCTAGGGTTAGGAGACCCGTGTTGGAGGTAGTGCCCTCAGAGTCAATTATTGGATCACAGGTACGTGATTGCAATGATTGAGGGAGGACCTATCCCGGTAGGACAGTCTTACTCGAGATGATAGTATGCTATCTGGTTTACCTTTATCATCGTGTACTGCTTTAGGTGACATGACACGTCGCTATTACACGTTGATAGAGCCCCTAGGATTCTTGCTTGACCACCAGCAGTATGAGGGCGATCATATAAGTGGGAGCTGGGGGTCTACAAGCATATCCTTAAAAGGTCCCTAGTCGTGGGAGTTTCGAGACCGGGCATCGATACTCCATTAGTAGACTAGTGTATACAGTCGAGACCCCGACGAGGGGCGGTGGCCGGTCTCACAAGCCACTGGTGTCAGTTGGATCACCTAAGATGTATACAGGTGCTCATTGGGTTATGAGTACACCAGACAGGACTCGCCGGGAACATGCTAGTTGGTCATATACCAGACGTCAGATGGCAGTTCCCTGGTGACATGTGTGCAGGTTAGTTCATCGACCTGGGGATCGTCATTTGTCTCGTGTGAGTTCCCACTGTACTTTGATTACTACCCTACCACGGCTCAAAGGAGTCGTGCAAACAGGTTTTAGTTGGGTACAGTCCCGAGCCACATGGAGGCAGTGAGCGTATCTTCAGGGGTTCGTCTCTCCCGGTATTGGGGGTGAGGTCGTGCTGTGTCTAGGAGAGCCATTACACAAAGTCCTTGGCCAAGGCAAGGAGATTTACTGGTAGGTATTCCAGTAGTATCTCAGGGTGTTCTGGGCTACACTCCGACACGACTTGTACCGCTTTTGGGGGTCTGACTTTTACCAACCCCCTAGGCCCGCCATGCGATACTCATAGACGAACGGACCGGACTGCACGGATATTGTCACTGACAGGCTCAGTAGGGTGTCAGGATGAGTTCGCTCATCGACGTCCCTTTTGGTCAATAGCTGGTGGCCCGTTACGTATTGGCTTATACCTCTGACGTGCTAGTGGTTAAATCCACAGCCATAGTATTGACGAGTCTTTAGAGTCCACCACACTTTCAGTTACACAGCTTTCGGGCGAAACGCTGTAGAGGCCGTATGAAGATATGGCAGGGTCCGATCAGATACGTGCGGTATTGCACGGATCAGGATCGGACAGTTTTGTACTAGTAGCCGTATAGGTATATGGCAGGGTTCGATCAGATACGTGCGGTATTGCACGGATCAGGATCGAACGGATATTACTAGCCGGCTTTGGTTTAAGCCGGTCCTAGTTTAGTACAGTGTAGATTTTGTCTTTTTGCATTTGTATCCGGACGGAATACAGATGCGGGTGTGTATGCACAGTATCGGGGTTTTCCTGTAATTTATTACGGGACCAGTTTTCTGGAGTTGCCAGTTTGCATTCCGTTCCGGCCGGTTTTCGTTTGTTCTTTCCCGGCCGGACTTTTCCGATGGAGGGGGTAATTTGCAGTTTTGCAAATTACTTTTGTGGAGGGGTTTTATTGCATATATATTGATTATGATGGCTTTCTTTTCTTTGCACCATGCTTGCTTTGACTTGTGATTTGAGTGGGTATGGGTTTGATGTGAGTTGAAGCATGCTTGCATGTTTTTTTGTCTTGGTTGTGGTCACCCCTTCTTCACTCCTACACTCACCTCCCTTCATCATATATATCCATTCTTTCCTCCACCAATTTCCTTGATGAAATTGGCCGGCCACTTTAGTGAGGAGGAGAGAAAAATGAGAGATTCATTTTGTGCTTCATTTTGATCATCTCATTTGGCTTGCAAAATTGGTAGATTCATTTCCCTCCAAAGTTCAATCTTCATTCCTCCATCCAAAGGCAACAAACCCCAAAGAGACAAGTAGCCTCTACACTACACTTCCTACAGCAAATCTTGGACGCGTCGATTCGCCAGCTTCGCGCCCGAGTTGCCTCGGTATTGAGGTGGGAGCCCGTAAAAGCTACAGGCGATGTGGTGCCCTTTCCGACGAGGAGGAGACGGACGGAGATCCCGCGAGGAGATCGGAGTGGAGATGAAGACCGGAGGACTCGGATCAGTCGGTACAACATTTCCACACTCTTTACTGTTTGTTAGTTTAGCAATAATGGCAGATCCGGGTTAAAGTATACGATAGCGCCAAGTTAAAAAGTTTTATTCCGCAATTGGCGTCTGTAGACTGCCGGGGCGCTAACGTAGACTTACAACCCGGACTCGACTCCTCGAGTTGGTCTCCCACTGGACCCTAGAACCCGGTTACGTGTGCTCCCCTCCTTGGGTCTATCCTAATGCAGAAAAGTAAATAATATACATCAACGGTGACATCATCCGCAACCTGGAAGTGCCCCAATAAAAGAATATTACATACAAGTTTTTACATGAATGAAAATGGAAAAACACTCATCTCACATAAAAAAAACCCGGCTATTCAAACACGACGATCCAATATAACATATCCATCAACACATAACATCACATGTCATCAACGTAAGTAAATATGCGCATCCCAATTGTCGTTGACATATAGCAACGAAACCGGCGATATCACATATTACACTTACGGTCACAGAAAAGAAAGTGTAAAACTACAACAGTTGGAATCCGCAAACTCTTTAGACATCGCATGCCTAATCAAATGAATTCCTTAGACATCACATGCCTAACAATTATAAACCCCGCATTTTAGTCTCATTATCGAAAACTCTTTTCAATATCAAGTCGGGCAATTCAACAAAATTCCCGACATCCTGATCGAATGCTCGTCGCAAACTTTAGTAGGCGGCCGCACCCCCGACGCCGTCGACGAAGTGTACCAAGGCGGAATACCGCTGCCGCGAGCACCCGAATGGATGCTTTCGGCGACGGGGTTCTCCTACAGTCACTTGGTCGGGGCTATGGGGCGTGGCTGTCTATTAAGTTTACCCGGCGAGTATCCGCGTACGCTACGCGATTACGACGGACTTTTGATCACATCAAAATTCCGTGGCAACCGATCAAGTGAGACTAAACCTCTAGATTTATAACATTCATTCAGTTATCTCATAACTACTTGTGAATTCCAATTATTGTATCACATTCCGGATAAATAGAAAATGTTAAACTTTCCGATCGAACAATCGAACACCCAAGTTTTCCCGAAACAGCTCAACACATGACATAAGTTTAAAAACATTCACTTCATGCCTCAGTACCAACGGTCCAGCCGTAGAAGGGTCAAGCCAACGCCTCACATGTGGCACGCCGTACTGCCCCAAACCCTAAGGTTCAAAGGGCAGTTCAAGACGGTCACATAATCGAGTTAAGGTTTGTTGTCTTCTAGAGGGACCATCGCGTTACTTGCACTACTTAGAACGTCATTAAACTACGGAAAAATCCAACAATTGGAAATTTCCCGGCAGGAGAAAAAGTGAGTATTTATATCCGGTCGAACTTTTTAACATATTCTAAAAATACCCGGAAAAACACAGTAAACAAAATTAAATAATCCGATCGAATCATCGAGTCCCCAATACAACCCCAGAACACTCAACTCTTGAGTCAAAATAAAAATACCCATAAAATATAAATCACAGAAATAGGAATTATGGTGCAAAAATGATAACCTAACTCCTCTGTAAGGCCGCGGAACCGCAGCCCAAGCAAGCTATTGCCGCGGTTCCGCGGTGGAATGTACGATTTAGGGGGTCGTTTTTCACCACAATTCTTATATTTTCCTGCTGTATTTTTCAGTTATTTTTAATTCAGAAAAATCCACAATTTTCAAAAATGTACAGAGAGGGGTCATGGATTAGGGTTTCGGGTTCGATCGGGTTTCTAACTCCGTCTACGCATCGCCTAAGGCTCTAACCTGGCTCTGATACCACTGTAGGGTTCCTAGGCACACCCATGAGGTTCTACAAGTGATCAAACATGGCCAATTCAAAAAAATTCTATGTGCCGAGAAACCCTAAACTAGATCGTTACTAGAGGTAAGGCGATGCAAGTAAGTTAACAACTTTAACTAAAAGGGAAAGTGACTACAACCTTTATAGATCCGGTCCTCCACTTCCTTGGCTCCGTGATGACGTCCCTCCGCTGTACCCATCGGAATCCTAGATTCTCGCGGTGGTTTCATCGGAGAAAAGATCGGTCTAGGTCGTCGACTTCGATGCCGAAGATGATCTACTTCGAGGCAACTCAAGATCAAACTCCAACTTCACCAAGTCATGAAACTTGTGAAGAAAACACCATATACTACTTGTCAAGTGGTAGAGGATGAAGAAATAGAAAGTGGGTTCACTCTAGAATTGGATTTCTCACTCTTTTTCTCAAGTCACCATTGAAGCTAGCAAGCTTCTTTCTTCTTGAAGAAGAAGAAGAAGAAGAAAAAGAATATGATAAGAATTATGAATAATAGAAAATAAAGTCATTCTTATCATATTAGCAACCATGGTTAAGTGTAGAGAATAAACTAAGGTTAGGTGAATGGTTAGGTTTAGGAAAGAAACAAGAATGGTCAAATCTTCTTGAAGCTTCAAAGAAACAAACAAAAGAAGCAACCAATTCTTTTCTTTCCCTAAAATGAATAAGTAAAATAAATAGTTAAGAAAAGATAACAAAACCCTAACCATTCACTTAAACATGTTTTAAAGTAAACATACACCCAAACTTGCATGATCCAATCAAGTGCACAAAAATATATCACATATACAATGTGCACATCAAGTGAGAAAATCCATTTTAAATGAACCAATATTAGTTAATGCAAAGTAATATATCAAATATATAATTATACATTAAATCATTAAATCAACACTTGAATTAATAATCCGGTCATACAGCTTATAACCGACTAATATCAAGTGTATCAATTTATCGAATCAACACTTGATTCGGTAACCTGGCTATATCACATATAACCTGCCGATGATACAAATCGCGAGAATAAAATACAGTATCACATACTGGTATTATTCTCGGTCCCGTACATATCTCATATGCACTTGATTGAAAAGAATTCTTGTTTTGTGTAGTATTTGAAAATTTCGTAAAGAAATCACAACCAAAAATTATTTGACCGCAATCAACTACGGTGTCGGATTGTAGATTGTATGTGAGTGCGGATCGTCCACAGGGAAAGTGTAATCGTTCGTCTTTTGATTTAGGTGAGTCGAAACTTTAAGGAAAAGAAAACAAACAATTCAAGATTTAAAGTTGAAGTTCAAGAATGAGAAAAATCTAGATCTAAGAAAGCATTAAAAGATAGAATCAAGAATTGATCGTTTGATGATTTTTCCAAACCAAATATCAAGAATCGAAATGAGGCTCGTAGGAATCGATCGGATCTATAGATGTGATGTAATCTTACAATTACGTATTCTTATCCTTCGATGAATTGATACTAGATCGATGATGATCGACGAGAATTAGGGATTTCTTGTGAAACTAGGGTTTCATCTTATCCCTTGTTCATTCATCGATATCATTCATATTCTAGCCTCTAGTAAATTCAAGAAACGATCGTAGATCCCTAATTTCGAGCGATCACAATCAAGAAAGCATCGCTACGAAACTAGGTCATCGATTCTTGAACTTGCTAGGGTTTACAAAACTCGTAGGACTTAAAAATCGTATTAAGATTTGTTACATCATCATTCTACAATCGTCTCGACTCCTTTACGAGCGGAGTTTTACTCACACATCACAACAAGAACAACAATTGCAAATTGAGATCTAATCATGATGCAAGAATTAAAAGAAAGCAAGATTAAAGAATTTCACCTTTTATTTATATCAACAATTTCATTACATTCGCTCAAGAACTACAAGAGGAAGAATTCGATCGTCGACTTGGCTTCGCTCGTCTTCGTGGATCGCGGATCGGCTTGGATCACTTGCCCGATTAAAGATCGGCTCGGCTCCTAAAAGGTTGAAGGCTTCTTGCTCGATTGGTACTCAATATCTTGGATTTGGAGTGGAATTAGGGTTAGGGTTTCGCACAAGCCTTGTCACGAGACTTGTGGAAGAAGATGGTGTAGAATGAACCGATGGTTATTGATTAGCCTTTAACCCTAGGTCTAGGTTCCTATTTATAGATAACTAACCCTAGATCTAGGATTTCAAATTCTAAGTTTCCCTCCTAAAGTTTGTTGAAGAAATTCAAATTTCCCTCCAAAAGTTAGTTAGGGGAGAAGATTCTAGATGTGATTAGTTAGGAGGAGCTTCTAGAAGAGGATTAATTAGGAGCTTAATTAGGATTAGCCTTCCTTAATCTTCTTTTCTGATCTGGCAGTAGCTTCGAGAGAGTTCTGGAATTTGAAGTATCATAAAGAACTGTGGGCCCAGAGATTAGAATTATTCTGTAAAAATTCCATGCTGACGTGTCAAAGGAGCGGCGGATCCGCGGCTCAAGCAAGTTCCTGCCGCGGATCCGCGGCTACTTTGGAGTCTTGGGCCTTGTATTTTCTGTAGTGGTCTTGGACTGTCTCATGGGCCTTTATTTGATATATAGAATTGTATAATTCCCTCTGAATTTCTACCAGATCTGAAATGCTTGAGTTGGCGTATTTTTTATCAGCACTTTTGCTTTTCTTCCGTATTTTCCTGCATAGACTCAAGACAAGTGTTGCGCAAATACAGAAATGTGCGATGCCATGAAATGCGGTTAATTTCCCTTAAAGTGTCGGTTTAAAAGTCTAACACATGCAATCTCATATTTTGTGACAGATTTGCTAATATGTAGAATATGAATGCCGAACACTTCTAAATGTATGCAAATGTTAAGGAAATTGCCGGCTAAAATATACAATATTTTCGACTGATCAAATACCCCCAAACTTAATTTCAATCGTCTCGAGCGAATGTTTTATTAAAAAGAGAAGGAGAAAATAAAGAAAGAGAAAAAATAACTAGCACATTTTCGTAGGCAACACGATTGCACTGAGCACGTGCAACAAGCCTTTAAACCTCTAGGTGTCCCTAGTAGGAGGAGTGTTGTCTCCTGAGGGTTTTCAGCGGATTGCACCCACAAAATCCAATAATAAAAGGAAGATCATGAATATTACATTTAAAGACAAGAATTGTAAAAGAAAAGCCTTGAAAATTAGGGTTTCCAACTAAGCTAGCTTTTCGGTTGTCATGAGCCCTATCTTAATGGTCATGAAAAGATGTAAGAAATCACGTCCTCCCTCAATAAAACATCATCTTATTTTTCATTCCTATCTGTTTTCCAAACATCGATCATATAACCCTGCGTGTGTGTAAAGACATCCCTACACCCGGAGAATTCAATTCAAGCTATCATACTCTTGCCCGTCAGCCTCAGTAATTTTTTTTTTTTTGATGAGCTCACACACTTTCATGCGACCGTTAATACTTCTTGAGGTACTAACCGACCGATTACTCATGTGTTTGCTTATTTGGTGTATTTTCCTCGTCTTGCACCACCTTAGGTATAGCAGTGACTCCCAAACAAGTTGGCCTTAGGGCACTAGGTGAAAAGGCACCCTTGCTATATATTTTTTATTTCCCTTGGTGATAACAAAACCAGTGTCCATTTTTCTCACCATTTTTTTTTTCCTTCATACTTTTGGCTTTAAGACAAGAGCATTTCAAGGTATCCTCTACTATCCCAGGCTTTAAGACGTGTGTAAGTGCGAATAGCAGGGTAGCAACGCTCAAAATGTTTGGCTTCCAGAATAGAAACTATTTTTCAGACTTATTTTTATCCTCAGATTAGTGACGTCCTTCATCTTACTAACCCTTGGGACAACGGCTCATAACTACTTATTACTAGTTCGTATAAGAAAACTTCTAATTTTCTTAGTTTTCTTAAATTTTTCTAATCTCATGGATGTAATTTTTCACTATCTAATCTTTTATTATCTTATTTATGTACAAAAAATATTTTTATAATTTTGAAAATTTTTAAATTTTTATAGGTTTTTTTTTTTTTTTTTAAAGAAATGTTTTGTGCTTATGCAAATGATATGCAAATGATGCGAAAATAAGCACAAACCTCCCCCAAACTTGTTTTCAACAGTGTCCTCACTGTTGCCTTCCGCTAAATCTACAAAACCTGTAAGTCTGGGAGGAATTTATTAGTGGGGGCAAAATATTTAAGTGAAGATCCTCCCCCAAACTTATTTTTGGCTCAAAAGTTTGTAAAAATTTTCTTTTCAGGAGCCCGAAAATATACCCCCCCAAACTTGAGTTATGCAATGTTAATCTTTTAAAATCACAAGAGGGGGTCAAAAATCATTGGTCGATGCCAAGCTTTGCAAAGACCAAATATTAACACCAACCATTCAAAAATTTTATCAATATAGTGCTCGGGTTGGTGGAAGAAGAAGGGGGGAAAGGTTAAGTGGTGGAAGAGAGTGTGCGTGCGTCTCATTTTGGAGAGACGATGCAGTGAATGTGATGGATAACTCGCATTCTTTTTACAAGTCAAAAGAAGGGGTGGAGGTTCAATTTCAATGACTGGGAGATGATTCATCTCAACACCCGTGTTATTCAAAAATGCGAGTTTATCAGCGAAGATCTCCTCAAAAGTTCCATCTATACCCCGATGAATAATATCATCATAAGGTGCGGGGTGATCTTCAGACTCTAAGAGCAGTTCATAATCAGTGTTAATTGTTAACCCGGACATCTCGGTGGAAGAGTCTGTATGTGTATAATACATAGTTGGGTCAAACAATAACGTATGAAAAGAGTCAAGATCAGTATCAGGAGGATCATCAAATTCGCTGCTGTCGACATCCATTAAGTCGACAGAACAGACCTGACCAGTAGGTTCGGAGGGTACACTTCCCAACTTGTAAATGTTCAGCTCTATTGACCTATTCCCAAAAGATAAGGTCATAGAACCATTACGACAGTTGATTATTGCGTTGGAAGTGGCCAAAAAGGGGCGACCTAAAATCACCGAAATTTGATTCCGTGGGTTTACTACAGGCTGTGTATCAAGTACAATAAAATCCACAGGAAATACAAATTCCCCGATATTTATTAACACATCCTCCAGTTTACCCCTAGGTTTGGTGATTGATCGGTCAGCCATCTGGAGAGTTATGCTCGAAGGCTTTAACACTCCGATACCTAGTTGCTCGTAAACCGAATAAGGAAGTAAGTTAACACTAGCGCCAAGGTCAAGTAACACGCGGTTGATGTGTTTCTCCCCAATAAAAATGGAAATAGTAGGACAACCAGGGTCCTTACGTTTCCGTGGTAATTGTTAGGGAAAAGCCGTGTCTACAGTACTCGACATGAAGATTTTTTTAGGCACTTGAGTCTTCCTCTTCCTAGTGCACAAGTTCTTAAGAGTTTTTGCATAGGACGGAACTTGTTGAATAGCATCTAGGAGAGGGATGTTGATGTTAACTTCCTTAAACATGTCCACAATCTTCTCCATTTGGGCATCATGTTTCTTGGGCCTCAACCTATTTGGAAATGGAGCTCTATCAATAAGTGTTGGGTCCAACATTTGTGGAGAAGTTTGTGGGGGTGGAAAAGATGAGGTGGGTGGAGGGTTCGAGCCCTTGGGAATACGGAGAATAGGCTCGGAAGAAGAAGGTAAGTTAGACGAATTAGGGTAAGAAATAGAAGTGTGAGTGGAAGTGGAAGTTGAAGCCGGGGTGTTAATGATCAATTCATCATTATCAATTTGTTCACCCAAATGATTGTCTAGCACTCTTCCAGATCTCAACGTTGTAAAAGCGTCCACATTAGTGCAATGTGAAGGTCTAGGATCAGGTACGGGTTGAGATGGAAGATTCCCTTCTTCTCTAGCACTTATTTCGGCTGTTATTTGTTCAATTTGTGCTTCCATTGATTTGATATTCTCATTTTGAGTGAGAATGATCTTTATCATATTATCGATGGAAGATTGAAAACTTGCCGACTCTTGGGTGGATTGTTTCATGAAAGTAACCAAGGTTTGCACCAGTGCAGAGATATTATCAGTACCGGCCAATTGCAAAGAGTTTTCATGTAGTGCAAAAGTGTTGGCAGGATTTTGAAAATTTTGTGATTGGAAGGGGTGCTGACTCAATTGAAGTGGTGGTTGCTGTTGTGGTGGAGGGACCCTTTGAAAATTGTTTAGGATTGGAACCGTGTTTTGAGATTGTGATTGGTTCCAAGAAAAGTTCGGGTGATTCCTCCAATCTTGATTATATGAGGAAGAAGAAGAATAGTTTCCAGGTCTTTGCTGAAGTGAAGTATTAGTGTGACCTTGAAACGGTACATTCAAAGGACATTCTTCCGTCAAATGTGAAGGGTTTGAACAGCAGCCACACATGGTTTTGGGAAGTATGGATTGGTTTAGGGAGGCTGAAGAGATTTTGTTTTCTATAGCGTCGAGTTTCCTTTGTATTGCGGCCATTTCGGCTTTCAAGGTGACGGAAACATCGAGCTGATTGACATCTTCCCTAGGTGGTGGTGGTCTAATACTTTCCCATTGTGATGTGTTTTGAGCTAAATCTTCTAAGTATTTCCAAGCTTCACCATCATCTTTAGATAGGAATTGGCAATGACACATGGTTTCAAGCATCTGTCTAGTAGTGAGATCAACACCCTCATAGATAATTCGACACAACTCCCATCTGGGGATTCCGTGATGAGGGCATTGGATAAGAAGATCCTTGAATCGTTCAAAGCATTTCCAAAATGGTTCATTGGGAAGTTGGGTAAATTTAGAGATTTCGCTCCGAACACGGGCGGTCTTGTGATTGGAATAAAATTTCTTAAGGAATGCTGCAACGAATTCGTCCCATGTTGAAATAGAATGTGCGGGTGTGATGTAAAGCCACTTCTCGGCTAAATCGCACAAAGCGAATGGGAGAAGACGTAAACGCAGAGCATCCAAAGACAGTTGTGAATTCCCCATCAAAGCACATACATTTTCAAATTTGGAAATAAACATGTATGCGTTTTCAGAATCAAGACCATGAAATTTGGGTAATAGTTTGATGAATTGGGGGTTGATTTCAAAATTTTCCCCGATGGCAGGTGGTATAGAAAGACAGGTGGGAAGGATAACACGTGTAGGATAGCATCTCTCTTGGAGAGAAATGCGTGGAAGATTCTGCGCACTTGCGGGCGGTGGCAGAGTAGTGTTAAAGTTTGATGGATTTGGGTCCATCGCGGGTGTGGTGGGTGGTGGGGGAGAAGACGAAGAATTACCGACTCTGGGGTCGATAAAAGAAACGCGGACAAGACGGGAAATGGAATCCCGTGTCCAGCCTAACATTGTGCTAAATGGTTGTAGCACAAGTGGCAGCGTTGGTATAATTAGAGGAAATGAAGTGTTGGTGTTTGTTTTGAAAAGATACGGATTTTTGAAAAATATGATGCAACAAAACAAATGCAACACACAAACCCTAGAATCTAGTGGTCACCTAGGTCAAATTCTAGACCGCTCCTAACTGCCAAAAGACAAGTCGCAGGATAAATCCTCCACTGCCGCTTTGTCTCCCTGTGGCCGGATAAGTGCCAGGTAAGTGGGAAGGTACTCCACTACGTAAGTAGTGGGCCTAATTAAAAACCACTAGCCTTAGACACACTCGCCTTAGGCACCACAAGAAAACTCGGATAAGCAATGAATTACCCACGGCCTTCTCTTGTCCTAATTGAGCGTGACGGTCCTTAGAGTCATCTCTAGATTTGTTTTAATTAATGAGGGTAAATGCGGATGCAAGTTTTGCAATTTTCGGGGCCTAGGAAGGGTAATGAAATCCCCACCTAATTTGGATTTGGTCGTGCCCCTTAATTTCCGTATTAATATGCAAACAACCAAAAGAATCAAAACACGCACAATATTTTTATTGCTTTGCGGCGCTGCGATTTATTTGCAAAGAAACCTGCAGAAAAGTGTTAGTTGGAGCTAAAAAGGGAGAGAGGAGAGAGCAAGAAATCACCTGCAGGCAAAATTTTCCAGAGACCCCTTCACCTAGCCGCGGATCAGCCGCAGATGGTGGGCAATGGCCGCGGAAACGCGCTCCTATGGTGGGAACACTGTACAAAATTTTTCCAGGGAGCTTCTATTGGCTCCCTCAGCTCTCTGGTATATTCCAAAAAAATTTTCCACAGCACAGAATGCTCCAGATTTCCTCGCAATCAAATCACAACACACGTATTAGCGTTTGCACGAATTTTGATCACAAAATTTAGATGGAATAAAATTTTCAACTCAAATTTCAAAATACGAACTATTAGCGCACTATCCCCGGCAACGGCACCATTTGATTGAAAAGAATTCTTGTTTTGTGTAGTATTTGAAAATTTTGTAAAGAAATCACAACCAAAAATTATTTGACCGCAATCAACTACGGTGTCGGATTGTAGATTGTATGTGAGTGCGGATCGTCCACAGGGAAAGTGTAATCGTTCGTCTTTTGATTTAGGTGAGTCGAAACTTTAAGGAAAAGAAAACAAACAATTCAAGATTTAAAGTTGAAGTTCAAGAATGAGAAAAATCTAGATCTAAGAAAGCATTAAAAGATAGAATCAAGAATTGATCGTTTGATGATTTTTCCAAACCAAATATCAAGAATCGAAATGAGGCTCGTAGGAATCGATCGGATCTATAGATGTGATGTAATCTTACAATTACGTATTCTTATCCTTCGATGAATTGATACTAGATCGATGATGATCGACGAGAATTAGGGATTTCTTGTGAAACTAGGGTTTCATCTTATCCCTTGTTCATTCATCGATATCATTCATATTCTAGCCTCTAGTAAATTCAAGAAACGATCGTAGATCCCTAATTTCGAGCGATCACAATCAAGAAAGCATCGCTACGAAACTAGGTCATCGATTCTTGAACTTGCTAGGGTTTACAAAACTCGTAGGACTTAAAAATCGTATTAAGATTTGTTACATCATCATTCTACAATCGTCTCGACTCCTTTACGAGCGGAGTTTTACTCACACATCACAACAAGAACAACAATTGCAAATTGAGATCTAATCATGATGCAAGAATTAAAAGAAAGCAAGATTAAAGAATTTCACCTTTTATTTATATCAACAATTTCATTACATTCGCTCAAGAACTACAAGAGGAAGAATTCGATCGTCGACTTGGCTTCGCTCGTCTCCGTGGATCGCGGATCGGCTTGGATCACTTGCCCGATTGAAGATCGGCTCGGCTCCTAAAAGGTTGAAGGCTTCTTGCTCGATTGGTACTCAATATCTTGGATTTGGAGTGGAATTAGGGTTAGGGTTTCGCACAAGCCTTGTCACGAGACTTGTGGAAGAAGATGGTGTAGAATGAACCAATGGTTATTGATTAGCCTTTAACCCTAGGTCTAGGTTCCTATTTATAGATAACTAACCCTAGATCTAGGATTTCAAATTCTAAGTTTCCCTCCTAAAGTTTGTTGAAGAAATTCAAATTTCCCTCCAAAAGTTAGTTAGGGGAGAAGATTCTAGATGTGATTAGTTAGGAGGAGCTTCTAGAAGAGGATTAATTAGGAGCTTAATTAGGATTAGCCTTCCTTAATCTTCTTTTCTGATCTGGCAGTAGCTTCGAGAGAGTTCTGGAATTTGAAGTATCATAAAGAACTGTGGGCCCAGAGATTGGAATTATTCTGTAAAAATTCCATGCTGACGTGTCAAAGGAGCGGCGGATCCGCGGCTCAAGCAAGTTCCTGCCGCGGATCCGCGGCTACTTTGGAGTCTTGGGTCTTGTATTTTCTGTAGTGGTCTTGGACTGTCTCATGGGCCTTTATTTGATATATAGAATTGTATAATTCCCTCTGAATTTCTACCAGATCTGAAATGCTTGAGTTGGCGTATTTTTGATCAGCTCTTTTGCTTTTCTTCCGTATTTTCCTGCATAGACTCAAGACAAGTGTTGCGCAAATACAGAAATGATGCGATAACATGAAATGCGGTTAATTTCCCTTAAAGTGTCGGTTTAAAAGTCTAACACATGCAATCTCATATTTTGTGACAGATTTGCTAATATGTAGAATATGAATGCCGAACACTTCTAAATGTATGCAAATGTTAAGGAAATTGCCGGCTAAAATATACAATATTTTCGACTGATCAGCACTCCTATTTCATTTCGCTTGAGCCAGGAAACCTCTGTGTAGGACTCTAAAGACTCGTCAATACGCCGGCAGCAGGTGATGATCATATCAAACACCCACAAGCCGCAAGCGGTCTGCTAAACGTAACGGCCACCCGGGTATTGAGCGATCAGAAGATCGACGAGCAAGCCCGCTCACACTCCTGTGAATCCAACCAGTAACACTTACCGTTCAGTCCGGTCTGTTCGTCTGATATGTCGCATATCTCGCCTAGGGGTGGTAAACGTCAGACCCCAATAGCTTGATAAGTCATGCCGATATAAGATCCATAACATTCATGAAACTACTGATAACTCTTACCAGTATATCAGAGCAACCCTGGCCAGGGATTTCCAGTTATGGCCAGTCGTGCATAGCGCAACATCAACCCCCAATACCGGGAGAGTCGAATCCCCTCCTATCGCTCATTGCCTTCATATGAATCGGGACTGTACCCAAAAACCACCTGTTTGCACGACTCAGTAGAGCTATGGTAGGGTGGAAATCAAAGCAAAGTGGGATACACACAAGACTCTATGACGATCTCGAGTCAACAGACTAAGCTGTACCAGTGTCACCAGAGAACTGCCATCTGACGAGAAGTATAATACCATCTGGGAGTTCTCGGTGAGTCCGTTCAGTGTACCCAGTCTCCACTGGGCACCCGCATACCATCTCCGATGTCAAACACCAATGGATATGGGATCATCCATCGCCCATCACATGGGTCGAGAAGATATACGCTAGTCTACTCCGGAATATCGATGCCCCGTCTCGATATTCCCACGACTAGGAACATTGAAGGATGTACTCATTGACTACCCAAGCCCCACTAGTATGATCTACATCATAGTCCTGGAAGTCGAGTATACATCCTAAGGGCTTTATCAACATGTAACAGAGAGACAGAAAGTATACATGTTAAGATAAAGAGCAACCAGATAGCGTACTATCATGTCGAGCAAGAAAGTCCTACTTATATATGTCCCAGCATCCACTACAATATACATCCAATGTACAGTAATGGCCTCTAGGGCATACATATAACTAACAAATACAATATAACAATACAATCAAAACACTACGGGGTTTAAGGGGTAGATTGGTACGGAAGGTGTTAAAAGTGGCACGAGACAATAAGATTAAGACACCTGACATGAATCCTGTTGCTGTTGTACCGTGACATAACGGTTCCTTGTACTTTCAGTTTGCCCTGGTCTCTAGCATATAGAGACCCCTCTCGTATACACTGGCATCCTTCTGTACCAAGCTACAAACAACAGCGTTAACACAATATTCTACAATATTATACAACTTTAAAAGATACATTCTTATTCTGTCTTTTCTATTTCTCCCTTAACTTTGGGACTTACCGAGCGATCTGTTCGCTGACGACATTATATTTCTTTCTTCTTTGAATGTCGTCAGGTGATCTGGACACGGCAGTGATCGAGCCCACCGGTGAAGACTTGGATCAGTTCCTCGAAGACCCCGAGCTCTAGACATTGTACATTTCCATTCAGTACCTTTAATTTCCTATTATGCCATTGTTTAGGCATCGTTTTTACTTCAGTTGTATTTCCTTTTCATGCATTGTACAAAAGAATGTTAATAAATAAAGTTGCTGTTATTTTTATATCTCTTGTCTCTTGTGATTACTTTTATATTTCTTAGATACGCTTAGCGTATTTACTTCACAGTAAATACGTAGCGGACCTCATCGCGTCCCCTTCGCAGTATACCGAGAAGCGGGGCATGACAATGACGGAGGGCTACGATAAGTTTTTAAGAAAACCTTTTGCGTAATGAACTTGATATCGTCGTAGAATCGAGTGAATTTGAAAAGGAGTGTTTTTGAGGTTTTTACTAGTTTTGCTAAAGAGGTCACTCCCGGTGAAAGGATCTCGGCTCTTTCCTCATCGAATGAGGTGCAGGATATTTCACAAATACCACTATGCAAAGCAAAAACTATAAAAGCAATCAAAAGACAAACCGAGTTTGTAGCATCTGCTAGTTTCGCTAAAGAGGTCACTCCCGATGAAGGGATCTCGGCTCTTTCCTTATCGAATAAGGTGCTAGATATTCTACGAGGAATACCGCTATGCAAAGCAAGAACTAGAGCTACCAGTTTTCGAGACAAGTTTCTACAACATCTTTAGGTTTCATTTATTTCATTAATCTCATTAATGAAGTCCCATTTAATTATGCTTTCCAAGCATCAGATATGAAACGAAAGCAGCAATATTAATTATATCTCATATATATAATATATAGGCATTCGTCTTAGAATATAATCAATGATCACATCACAGAATATCGTAGCAGAATAAAACATATGAAATATTGGATATACTAGGATTTCCGGGTTTTAATTTAAGCCTGTATAAAACACGGATTCCATGGTCGTGATGAATAGCCAATCCAACACCCCTAGACCCCTACGAGAGCGGCAAGCAACCCTACCAATTCTAGAGTTAGGAGACCCGGTCTCGACTCCTCGAAATGGTCTCCCACTGGACCCTAGAACCCGGTTACTTGTGCTCCCCGCCTTGGGTCTATCCTAATGCGGAAAAGTAAATAATATACAATGGTGACATCATCCTCAACCTGGAAGTGCCCCAATAAAAGAATATTACATACAATGAATTTTACATGAATGAAAATGAAAAACTCTCATCTCACATAAAAACCCCGGCTATTCAAAACACGACGATCCAATATAACATATCACGGCAACACATAACATCACATGTCATCAACGTAAGTAAATATGTGTATCCCAATTGTCGTTGATATATAGCACCGAAACCGGCGATACACCACATATTACACTTACGGTCGCAGAAAAGAAAGTGAAAAACTACAACAGTTGGAATCCGCAACCACCTTAGACATCACATGCCTAACCAAATGAATTTTTTAGACATCGCATGCCTAACAATTATAAACCCCGCATTTTAGTCTCGATATTCAAAACACCTTTTAATATCTAGTCGGGCTATTCAACAAGATTTCCGACGTCCTGATCGAATGCTCATCGGAAACTTTAGTAAACGGCCGCACCCCCGATGCCGTCGACGAAGTGCACTAAGTAGGAACACCGCTGCCGTGAGCACCCGAACGGATGCTTTTGGCGACGGGGTTCTCCTACATCACTTGGTCGGGGCTATGGGGTGTGGCTATCTAATAATGTTACCCGGCGAGTATCCGCGTACACTACGTGATTGTGATGCACTTTTGATCACATCAAAATCCCGTGGCAACCGATCAAATGAGACTAAATTGCTAGATTTATAACATTCAAATTAGTTATCTCATAACTACTTATGGATTCCAAATATTGTATCCTATCACATAATATCCGGACGACGTTAAACTTTTTTATCAATTCATCAAAGTTCCACAATTTCCCGATAACTCAACACTTGAGCACAGTTTTAATAATACCCAAAATATGCCACAGTACCTATGCACCAGCTGTAGAAGGGCAAACCCAAGTCTCACTCATGTCGCCACGGAACTACGGTAAACCCTAGGGTTTGACCGCGGTTCCGCGATCCAAAAAGTCGAGTTAGGGTTTCATTCTTCTAGAGGGTTCATAGAATCACTTGCATGTTTTTCCGAATACGTTAAACTTGGAAAATTGGGTTTTTGACATTCGATTGAACTTTTTAACTTCGTCTAGACAACATGCGAATAACCCGAAACAATGTTAAAACTACGAATACGAAACACTCCGAATTGCTTTTACTGTAAGATTACATCACATGAAAAATTAGAAAAAATAAACAACTCCTGAAACATAAAAACCAAGTCACTGGAACACACCCAAAAATTTAACCCATTCCTCCATTAAAAAACCGAGGTCGCCGGAACCCTGGCCATGTCGCCGGCCATTTTCCGAGGAGGTGGGGTGAAATTTCTTGTATGTTCATGTTGCATCACATACAACATTCTGCACGTGTTTAAAAAAATTTCTAACAACATTTTAAATTCGACAGAAACTTGATTTTCGTGTTTCAAGTTTCGGAGTATTTCGGTTTCGTATTCTTAACAAAATCCGTATAAATTTCTAGCACAGCTCTGATACCACTACAGGGTTGCCTATCACGGCAGCAAGGTTTCAGGAGGCATCGTCCATGCCATTTTCAAAATTTTGTCATTCTAGCTAACCCTAACATAGAATCGTTTACTAGAAATCGACGGAATAGAAATGCAAACGACTTTGCAAGTAAAGTGAACAAGGAATACAACCTTTGTAGACCGGTCCTTCACCTCATTAGCTCCGTGTAGTAGTTCCTTCACTTCGATCAAGAAGTCCCAGACTCTGGAGAGGCTCCGATGAAGAAATGAACATGCTTGCTTCGAAGTCTTCGAGGCCGAAGATGATCTACGTCGAGGAGACACTAACCCAAGCTATCTCTTCACTAATCATGGAATTAGTGAAGCTAACACTCTATACTAAATGACAAGTAGTAGAGGATGATGAAGTAGGAATTTTGCTCACATTAGATTTCATATTCTCACAAGTTTTCATCACAAACTCAAACCCTAGAAAACTCTTTTCTCTTTGAGCTCATGAAGAAGATGAAGAATTATCAAGAGAGAATGAATTATTGTTGAGGTTAAAAATGCAAACAAGGGTTAAGCATGACATGCTTAACCCTTGTAGAGACTTAACCATGAGCTTGTAGCGCCTTGAAAAGTCGTTTTGGTGTTTTCCTGAAAATCGGTGAAAATTCGGTATTTTTCCGTAAACCGTCTTTTTTGTTATTTTGCAGTTTAGGACTAATTATACCTAATTTGGATAGATAATTTCTAGTTTTTAGTAGCTAATGAGTTACTTATTAATTTTTGGTCATTTAAAAAAATTTCCCTATTTTTCAATTTTTTAATATTATTTTAAGCCGGTAAGAAAATACATTAAATTAGCGATAAATGCAAATTTCTTTGGGCTAATTTTAATCTTTAAAATCATGTTAATTAAAATCTAGTTGTAACATAATTTTTTAGTATTTTATTTCAAGTTTTAACTAATTTTTATTATGGAAAACGAAATTTATTGAATTTAAGCTAAAACTTGCAATTTTGAGCTTGTGGGGGGTCTTTTTGCATAAAAATTTTTGTGCACTCTCTCACACTCATCCTCACACCCTCTTGGCCGGCCCCACCTCAGCAGCAAGACCACAAAAAAATTTCCCCATCTCATTTGAACAAAATGATATGATAAGGGTTTTAATATATTAAATTGGGTATAGGTTTTGTTGGTTGACTTGGTCTTTTGACTTGGAAACTTTCTCTACACCTTTCCCCAACTCCCCCACACCTCTCCCCACTCCTCAACAGCTCAGAAATCCTGCAGCAACAGCCCAAGAAAATTCCCCAATTCTCATTCCCTTTTTGCTTCATTTTTATCACAAAAATCCATCAAAATCCAAAATTTCTTTCACAAATTCAAAGCAAACCCTTTTTCCACCTCCTCTCAAACCTAAATTTGTTCAATCTTGGAGAAAAGAGGTGTCTTGAGTGGTTAGAGCAACCAAGGGTTTAGGCTTAGGAGGTATAATTTCTAATCTATGGTTAATTGTTAGTTGTATTATGCTAAAATTGAACTTTGAAATGTTAAATTAGTGTTAATCTCTAATCTAGTTTTTTTAGTTCATGGCTTGACTTTTAATTAGGGTTTAGAACACCATTATGAGATTAATTAAGTTATTTTGTTATCTAGTTATTATACAAACCTAATTTAAGAGATTACTTTGCTTAAGTGGGCTTCGATATGTGTTAATTTATGTTTTTCAAGTGTGAAATTGGATTTAATTGGTGGTTATAAAAAATCAAGAAAGGGTTGTTTATGGAAAAATATGATTTGAAGCATTGTAATGTGTTATAATTAGATTGATTGTGGTTAACTAGTTATGCGGTTGGATGTTTATGCTAGGTTGTAGTCTTTTTGTCGCAAATCGGCGATTTTTGCACCGATTTTTTTTGAATGTAATGCTTACTAGTTTTTATATAAAAGTATGTGATGAATTATTTGCGATATCTTGATGATATTTTTGGCATATCCTATGACATTTAGGATGTGTGAGTGCGGTTTTTTTTAGTGAGCGGGTTTTAGCTTTGCCGGGCGACCAAATCGACGATTTAGTTAATTTTTTCGATTTTCGCGTGTGTTCCGCGCACCTTGTGCACGTTGTACCTAGCTTGTGAACGCTAGTATTTTCGTTTGGGATTTGTGTCGTTCTTGATATATAACCTATGTTTGGTATTGATGTAAATTCCAGGTTCGGTCGTGGAGACGTCAGACGCGGCACGAAAGGGGAAAGCGGTGATTGGACGTGGCTAGCTAGGGATTCCGGTGAGTAGATTTAACATCTACGGGGGACTATCGTTTGGATTGCGCAAGTCTCCCGATAGTTTATGTAGTTAAGATTTTAGTGATATTAGTAACTACATCCATGCCTTATTTGACCTACATATGCGAACCCATTCTATAGGACACCTGCACCATTGCCAGGGTTTTTATATGCAGCACGAGCACTATTCATGCTTACACACACGCCCTGGTAATTGCCATGCCACCACACTAGATAACCTATAATTTGAAACCTTTTACTATAATTGATGCTTAAACCTGTGCTATTGCCTTTAATTCCTTAAAATGAAATCATAAGATTGCTAATCATGTGCATGCACCTCATCATGTTATTTTTTCATGCCTAGTCTATCAATCATACATCGCAACTTGATTATTGACACCATATGCATTCATTATCATTGGCATATGCATTTATGAGGATTTCTTGAGATTTTGTGATATTCTGGATTTCGGGGGAAAGCCGCAAAATTTCTAAACTTATTATATATTTTAAAATATGTAAATTGCGGTTTTCTAGTGATGTAAGTGTCGTCCACCATGAGTTTGCTGTGGTTTTCGAGACCCGTTTCGAGGAGTTGGATGAACCGTCTCAGTTACATGGTGGGCCCGGTAAGGTACCCTGGGGCAAGAAGCTCGTGTTGCTGACGATGAGCCTGGCAGGGGATGGATTACCTACCGGTGACTGTTTGGGACGGCGGATATCCAGAGGATACCGACCGTGGCCGCGAGATGTTGAGATAGTGATATTGAGATGGGTCAGCCGGATGGCTGAGGCCAGAGATACTATGACATGGATATATGAGATTTGTGATAGTTTTGAGGTGTCGTTGCTGGACACAGGTTCTTGTTGATTCTATTGGTATTGTGCTGGTATTTCAAAAGAGATTCCTAAAGGAAAAACATGATTCTTATACTTACACATTCAGATCATGAGTTGATTCACATTGTATTCATACTTACTAGTATATTCATATTGCATACATACCTGCTATTATGTCCTGCCATACCTGTATTATAGATCCTAGGATGCTTGTGTGCATACTTGCGATAGCCTCTATAGATGTTATTTATTACTCACGAGTTGGCAACTCACCCCCGTTGTGCCACAGTCTTTTGCAGGTCTGCTCCGTCAGCACAGTAGCGGCGGGCGCACCGCTTCTTTTGCCTCTCTTGCCAGGACTCGAGGTTTTTGCTCGTAAGTGGGTTGTATTATTATTTTTGTACCATCTTGTATATTCTTTGTATCTAGAGTACTCCATCTACTGTATCTACCAGTATTGTTATATATTGACCTAGAGATGAGACTGTGAGATTTGTAGACTTTTTATGCTGTATTTTGGAGTCGAGCTCACTTGAGTCGACATGCTGTTTTTCTCATGCTTCTTTATGATTATTTTGCATGTTGTTGTTTTGCGTGGGATTTGTGACCGCCTTGTGGCGAAGAGCTAGCTCCCGCTTGGGGATGCCTTATTTGTTGGATTTATATATATTCTTGTTGTACCCATTTTGGGGGCCAGTATTTACAAAGGAGACTGCCGAATTTTTCGGGAAAATTAATATTGCTTTTAAAAATGCTTGATATGACTTATTGATAAACTCGCTTTCAATTGATTGGTTTTCCTTCACTCTTCTGCTTATTTGGTTTTGATTTCTGGGCTTTGGCTTACTTATTTTACGGACGCCTTGAGACGTTTCGTAACTTAAGTGCCAGTCACGTTCCGTACCCTGCGGGTCATGACAAAGTTGGTATCAGAGCGATAGGTTTTACCTTTTTGAGTGTAGGATGACCCTTGGTAGATGGAGTAAGTGACTTAAGTAGGGTAACGTAGCGTGTGTATGTCCGCGGCATACTTGCGATACGGTACTCCGCCTAAGTGACTTTAGGATATACTTGCTTGAAATTCCTTCTTCAATTCCGTGTATCCTATGATTCTATTGCACTGTTCTTATTATCCTTTTTCCTGTACCAGCCACTATGCCGCCGAAGGCTACGAGGGCACAGAGGGCTGCCGCCCGAGACGAGATTCGAGCTGGCTCCTCCAAGACTAGGACTGAGCAGGGTGGTATGCCTACGCCGCAGGGACGGACCGATCCACCTTCCCCAGGCCGTATGGATAGGCTTGAGACTAGTATGGAGGAGTTGCAACAGATGATGGGGAGTATGCAGGAGCTACGTCAGATGGTAGGATCCCTAGTTGCAGCCAGTCGTACACCGAGGTCGGATGACGCACCTACTACATCCCAGACTACTATGATACCTGCTCCTACTACTACCGCCGTGACCATCCCGGTTTCACTACAGGATTTCATAAGGCTGAGACCTCCAGTATTCACCGGCACCGAGGCAGCGGAGGACCCACAGACGTTCCTTGACAGTTTAGCCAGGATCTGCCGTTCGCTGAGATGTTCGGATGATCGATGGGTGGAGCTTGCGAGTTTCCGTCTAGAGGGTCTCGCGCAGATATGGTGGGAGTCAGTCTTGAGAGGTCGAGCTGTAGGTCTACCGCCTATGACTTGGGCCGAGTTTACAGCGGTCTTTCTAGCTCGTTTCCTCCCAGAGAGCGTTCGTGACGCCAGAGCTCGTAGCATCGAGGCCTTGGTCAAGACACCTGGGATGACGGTGTCTGAGTATGACGTTCAATTTACACAGTTGTCCCGATATGCCCCATACCTGGTAGATACCGAAGCGAAGAGGGTGAAGAGGTTCGTACAGGGACTTGATGCCCAGCTATATCTTGCCATTTGCGCCCAGCACTACGACACTTATTCAGCTACTATGGATACGGCATTACGGATGGAGGCACGCATATCACAGACTTCGGCCGTTTCTGGGCCGAAGAGGATTCGCACCGAGGTGCCGTCTCAGAGGCAGCGTGCCAGATTCTTTCCGAGGGATGGGCCCGGCAGAGGATTTGGACGGGGACAGTTATATGGTTCATATCCCCAAGGAAAGCAGCCGTCGCCAGGGTGTTTTTGTTAGTTATATGTATGCCCTAGAGGCCATTACTGTACATTGGATGTATATTGTAGTGGATGCTGGGACATATATAGGGAGGACTTTCTTGCTCGACATGATAGTATGCTATCTGGTTGATCTTTACCTTAACGTGTACATTGATTGTCTCTCTGTTACATGTTGGTAAAGCCCTTAGGATCTGTACTTGACTACCTGGATTGTGATGCGGATCATACTAGTGGGGACATGGTAGTCCATAAGTACATCCTTCAAAGTCCCTAGTCGTGGGTGTATCGAGATGGGGCATCGATATACCAGAGTAGACTAGCGTGTATCTTCTCGACCCATACAGATGGGCGATGGATGATCCCATATCCATTGGTGTTTGACATCGGAGATGATATACGGGTGCTCAGTAGAGACTGGGTACACTGGACGGACTCGCCGAGAACTCCCAGATGGTATTATACCTCACGTCAGATGGCAGTTCTCTGGTGACACTGGTACAGAGTAGTCTGTTGACCCGAGATCGTCATAGAGTCTTGTGTGGTTCCCACTGTGCTTTGATTTCCATCTTACCACGTCCAAGAGGGCGTGCAAAACGGTGGTTTTTGGGTACAGTCCCGAATCACATGGAGGCAATGAGCGATAGGAGGGGATTCGTCTCTCCCGGTATAGGGAGTTGATGTTGCGCTGTGTTCGATTGGCTATAACAGGAAATCCCTGGCCAGGGTTGCTGAGATTTACTGGTAAGTGTTACCAGTAGTTTCTCGAACGGTTATAGACCTCATATCGACACGACTTATCGAGCTATTGGGGTCTGACGTTTACCACCCCTAGGCGAGATATGCGACATATCAGACGATCAGACCGGGCTGTACGGTAGTGTTACTGGTTGGATTCACTGGAGTGTGAGCGGGCTTGCTCGTCAATCTTCAGATCGCTCAATACCCGGGTGGCAGTTACGTTTAGCAGACCGCTTGCGGCTTGTGGGTGATTGATATGATCATCACCTGCTGTCGGCGTATTGACGAGTCTTTAGAGTCCTACACAGAGGTTTCCTGGCTCAAGCGAAACGAAATAGGAGCGCATATGAGATATGTGCGGGACCGAGAATAATATGTGTATGTGATACCGTATTCCATTCTCGCGATGAATGTATCGATTAGGTTATATGCGATATACCCTAGTTATCGAATCAAAGGTTGATTCGATAAGCCGATACATTGGATACTAGTCGGTTATATGCGATATGACCGGATCGTTAAATCAAGTGTTGATTTAATGATTTAATGCATAATTATATATTTGATATATTACTTTGCATTAACTAGTATCGGTTCACTTAAGATGGATTTTCTCACTCGGATGTGCGCATTGTATATGCGATATACTTTTGTGCACTTGTTTGTATCATGTTTGATGATGCATGTTTAACTATAGTTAAGTGTAATGAATTAAGCCATGGTTAAACTAATGATTAGGGTTTTCTTTTCTTACTTATTTATTTGTTTATTCATTTTGGAAAAGAAGAGAAAAGAATGGTTGCTAGTTTTGGAGTTTAGTTGAAGCTTCATGAAGCTTTGACTTTGTAACCATTCTTATCTCATTCTTAACCCTAACCATTAAACTAACCTTGGTCAATTCTCTACACATAACCATAGTTAGGATTATGATAAGTTTGGATATTCTTTTCTTTTTTGAATTAACTTATCATAACATTTATCTTCTTCTTCTTCTTCTTCTTCAAGAAGAAAGCAAGCTCCATCAATGGTGATTGATGGAATTGAGTGAGAAATCCAATTCTAAAGTTTACCCACTTCCTATTTCTTCATCCTCTACCTCTTGCCAAGTAGTAGAGTGTGTTTCCTTCACAAGTTATCATGGCTTGGTGAAGGTGGAGCTTGATCTAGTGATGCTTCGACGTAGATCATCTTCGGCACGTCGTCGATGACCTAGCCCGCTTCTTCTCCGATGAAGCCAACGCAAGAGCCCGGATCTCGATATGGACAGCGAGGATACTTCATTGCGGAGCTATGGAGGTGGAGAACCGGATCTACAAAGGTTGTATTTCCGTATTCTTGTAGTTAACTGTTAACTAGTTTCCTTTTCGCCTAGTTTTCTAGCAAACGATCCGTAGTCGGGTCTCTCGGCACCTAGAATTTTTGAAATTGGCATGTTCGATGCCTTGTGAGACCTCACTAGGGTGCCTAGGAACCCTACAGTGGTATCAGAGCCTAGCTAGAGCCTTAGGCGAAGTCTAGACGGAATTTGAAACCCGATCGAACCCAAAACCCCAAATCAAAATTGCTCTCTGGAAATTTTCTAAAATCGTGGATTTTTCCAAATTAAAAATTGCTAAAAAATTCAGCAGGGAAAAATAAGAATTACGGTGCAAAAAGTTTCTGGTGAACAGTAAATTTCGCGGCGGATCCGCGGCAGAAGCATGGCTTCTGCGGCGGATCAGCAGCCCCTTGATGACGTCAGCCCTGTTCCTTTGCACAGTAATTCCTAGTTCAAAGAGCTGAGTTTTCTGGGAATTTTTAATATTTATTCAAGAGTTGAATTTTTCTGCTGTGTTTTTGGGGATTCGGTGTTTCGATCGGAGTATCAAATTTTGTCTGTGTGGCTTTCCGGATAAATTTTAGAATATGTTAAAAAGTTCGACCGGATATAAATACCCAATTTTTCCCCTGTCGGGAAATTTCCAAGTGTTGGATTTTTCCGTAGTTTAACGACGTTCTAAGTAGTGCAAGTAACGCGATGGACCCTCTAGAAGACAACAAACCTTAACTCGATTATTTGACCGTCTTGAACTGCCCTTTGAACCTTCGGGTTTGGGGCAGTACGGCGTGCCACATGTGAGGCGTTGGCTTGACCCTTCTACGGCTGGACCGTTGGTACTGAGGCACGAACTGAATGTTGTTAGACTTATTTCATGTGTTGATCTGTATTGGGAAAACTTGGGTGTTCGAATGTTCGATCGGAAAGTTTAACATTTTCTATTTACCCGGAATGGGATACAATAATTGGAATTCACAAAATGTTATGAGATAACTGAATGAATGTTATAAACGTAGCACTTTAGTCTCACTTGATCGGTTGCTACGGAATTTTGATGTGATCAAAAGTCCGTCGCAATCACGTAGTGTACGCGGATACTCGCCGGGTAAACTTAATAGACAGCCTCACTCCATAGCCCCAACCAAGTGACTGTAGGAGAACACCGTCGCCGAAAGCATCCGTTCGGGTGCTCGCGGTAGCGGTGTTCCGCCTTGGTGCACTTCGTCGACGGTATCGGGGGTGCAGCCGCCTACTGAAGTTTGCGATGAGCATTCGATCAGGGTGTCGGGAATCTCGTTGAATTACCCGACTTGACATTGAAAAGTGTTTTCGATTTTGAGACTAAAATGCGGGGTTTATAATTGTTAGGCATGCGATGTCTAAGGAATTCATTCGGTCAGGCATGTGATGTCTGAGGTGGTTGCGGATTCCAACTGTTGTAGTTTTACACTTTCTTTTCTGTGACCGTAAGTGTAATATGTGATATCGCCGGTTTCGTTGCTATATGTCAACGACAATTGGGATGCGCATATTTACTTACGTTGATGACATGTGATGTTATGTGTTGCTGGATATGTTATATTGGATCGTCGTGTTTGAATAGCCGGGGGCTTTTATGTGAGATGAGTGTTTTTCATTTTCATTCATGTAAAAACTTGTATGTAATATTCTTTTATTGGGGCACTTCCAGGTTGCGGAAGTTGTCACCGTTTGTATATTATTTACTTTTCTGCACTAGGATAGACCAAAGGAGGGGAGCACAAGTAACCGGGTTCTGGGGTCCAATGGGAGACCAACTCGAGGAGTCGAGTCCGGGTCTCCTAACTCCAGAATTGGTAGGGTTGCTTGCCGCTCTCGTAGGGGTCTAGGGGTGTGGGTTTGGCTATTCATCACGACCGTGGAATCCATGTTTTATACTGGCTCGTATTGAAAACACGGACGTCCTAGTATATCCAATATTTCATATGTTTCTTCTGCTGCGATATCTGTGATGTGATCATGTGATGTTCTATGATAGATACAGTATATAGTATATATGATATATTATATAGACGTTACTTATGTTTTACACCCGCGCTAGCCCTGCCCCGCTCTGCCGTTAGTTACCTAACCTAACGGTGCACGAGGGGACATCGAGGCGAATGCGGATGGCATAAGTGTACGTCGTATTTATCTGTGATGTTTAGGTACTTAAATGATGGGACTTCATTAATGTGATTAATGAAATAAAAGAAACCTAAGATGTTGTAGAATCGAATTTTAAAATAAAACAGGTAGCTACAGTTCTTGCTTTGCATAGAGGTATATGTGATATATCCTGCACCTTATTCGATGAGGAAAGGACCGAGATCCCTTCACCGGGAGTGACTCCTTTAGCAATAACTGGCAGATGCTACACACTCGGTTTATCTTTTGATTGCTTTTAAGTGTTTTGCTTTGCACAGTGATATATATGATATATCCCGCACCTCATTCGACGAGGAAAGGACCGACGATCCCTTCACCGGGAGTGACTCCTTTAGCAAAACTAGAAAAGCTTCAAAAACACTCCATTTCAAAATTCATTTGATTCTACAGCGATATCAAGTTCATTACGCAATAGGTTTTCAGAAAAACCTGTCGTAGCCCTCCGTCATTTCAGATAAGTCCTATTTAGTATTCGTGCTACGTTTGTTGACCTCCGTCAAGGCGTAGTGTGCGGTAGCTAACTAGTATTTATCTGTTTATGCATATGATGCAGATTGTGTTAGGGTAGTCGTGCGGCCTTGTTGACCTCCGTCAAGGGTCGTGCGGGTGGGTTTAATTCGATCAAGAAATGACGGGTTGAACTTGACTAGTAGCCTATGGTTTGTTGACTTCCGTCAAGGTCATAGGGTGCTGGGGGCAAAATATTATCGGGAATTTCAAGTGTTGAGATTTGCAATGAGATTGCATACCTTCTATGAGATAGTTGGATCCCGATACCCGCTGCGAGTAAGAGTTACTCCTGGGAGAGTTTTATAAATTACAATTAGCCGATCAAGTAGGTGTCTAGAAAGGTGTCAACGGGGTTACGCCTCTGGAAAAACGAGGTTTACATTAATTAGGTTCGTGCGAAAGCACGGGGGACCTCCCTCAAAGTACCGACACTGGCCTGGCTGAAAGATTGGCGAACTTGTAGTGTGTAATTAATCCCGGCTAGTCTTTCCTTTTAGGGTTTGAAGGAAGATTTGATAAAAAGCAGTAGGAGCCATCCTGATTAGATAAAATAATAACCAATCTATTCTTGCAAGAGCGCACGCTGAGTGTTTTCTTCTCTCTCTCTCCTGGTAGCGACCATATCACGCCTTAATCAAGATAATAAAACGGATTATTAACCGAACCCGCTTGTTATACTGAGCTGGGGAACGTTGGTCCCGCTCCAACTTATAATTGTTATAAGACAGAGCAGGAAATTGGGGAATACCAGATTTCCCGTGCCGCCCAAACGAAGAGAGTGCATGATGATGCATCATCTTCGGGTGTGTTCATTATACAGAACTGTTTCTCAGTATCCTCCGCATCCCTGGTATATGATACCGGATCAGGATCCCAGATATGTAATGTGTTACATAGGGCTACAAAAGGGTAGAAAAACTGAGAACGGGTGATAAGTTTCATGAGGCAGAAAACGGGGCAAGTGTTGCAGCCAAGTCTGTTGGTCACTGTCACCCTGTATTGTAATACGTTGATTCTGAACGAATGTTATTAGATACCGAACCTGATATACAAAATCATATCTGTCTCTTTATTAGTAAAGAAACGATAAAATTTTGTATTGTTGGATAATGTTTTGAACATTTCCTATATCAAAAGTTGATCGGTTCAGGCACGTTATCTAAAAGCATTAATGTTCTAAATCAAACTACAGTTCTTTGTATACAGAACACACACAAGAGGAAGAGTTCAGAAATGAATGAATTCTTCTTGAGGTATTGTAGACTAGGTCAGATCAATGTGTCCCGACTAGCTGAAGTTACATGTAGATGCATATTTAAATCAGTTTGAATCTACATCTTGTGAAACTTACCAGTCATGTCACAAAGATATAATGACACTAGCTCTGTTTATTGGAAACAGAGAAAGAGTTAGTGAACTCTTAGGATGATACATGTTGATGTATGTAGGTCCCCAGTCTACACATGCCAAGACCGGTTCTTTGTACTTCATTACATTCTCTGATGATCTTTCGAGATTCAGACCTATGTTCCTGTTGAAACACAAGTCCGAACCTTTTGAGATATTCACAGAATATAAGATAGAAGTAGAGAACCAATAAGGGTACAAGTATTATGTCCTTTGATGTGATCAGGGAGGAGAATACTTGAGCACGGAATTCCTGGACTATTCTAAAGGAGAATGAGATTCTCTCTCAGCATTACTCCTCCGTATACACCATAGCACGATGGTATATCGGGGTGGAGCAATTACACCCTATGTGATAAGGTGTGCTCTATGATGAGTAATACTGAGTCACCTTTTTCCTTTTGGGAGTTATGCACTTGAGAAGCTGCATACCTATTGAATAGGTTCGAATCAAATCAGTTGCCTACCACTCTATATGAGATATGGAAAGGGAAGAGCCCATATCTTAAGTTGGTTAAGATTTGGGGTTGTCCGGCCTATGTCTAAAAGCAAAATCCGGACAAGCTCGAGGCAAGGTCTGTTATGTAGAACTGGAAATGTTCCAGCTATACAAACTACAGCAGATGATTTGGTAGAACCAAAGGATTCAGTAGATTCCAACGAACCTTAGCCTCTCCGCCGATCTAGTAGGGTTCCTCACCCGCCTGAGAGATACTTCTGTTTCTCTATGACAGTGGGAGCGAAGATTGCATCATGAGATGATGACCCAACTAGCTTCGAGCTGGCCATCAGGAGTGAGACTCTGTGAGAATGGCTGGATGTTTATCGATCTGAGATGGAATCCTTATACACCAACAAAGTATGGACTTTAGTTGCTATATCTGAAGGGTTAAATCCCCATCAGGAGCAAGTATATCTTGAGAAGATTACTTGGTGTACATGGAAAAGTTGAGACTTTCAAAGCTAGACTTGTTAAAAGTTTGCATCATTGACCAGGTACGGATAATGATAAAACCTTTTCAAGTAGCTATGCTTAAGTCCATCCAGATCCTACTTGCCACGGCTACATACCATGACTACGATATCTGGCGGTTGGGTGCCATGACTGCTTTTCTAAATGATGTTTTAGAAGAGTGCGTCTATAAGTACACAGCCAGAGGGCCTCGTAGACAGTGGGAGCAGCAGAAACGTGTGCAAGATGTTTTATATGATAAAGCAGGCATCGCGGAGTTGGAACATCTGTTTTGATGTATTAGTCAAAAGAAGTTGACATCATCAAAATGGTAGATGAACCTTGTATAAACAAAAAGGTAGTAGGGAGTATGGTGGTGATCCTCGTAGAGTACGTGGATGACATACTCTTGATAGGAAAGTAGTTTCCTATGCTACGCTCGATCAATCTCCGTTTATCACAATGATTCTCCATATAGGATCATAATGATACCTACTAACTCCTGGATTTTGGATCTATGAGATAGATCTAAATGGATGTTAGGATTCTCACTTGTCGAAGTGAGACGGTATCACATGATCCTGGGGAGAATCACTGGAAGGGTTCCAGGGTGATAAAGACGACTGAATGTCAGTCGCAGGCATTGTCTTTACCCTCAGTAAAGGGACGGTATGTTGGAAGAGTTCCAAGCTAGATACCGTGGCATACTAGACGATAAAGGTTCGATACATCGCTGCTTAAGATGCTACCAAAAGAGGATGTTTGGGTGTATATAGGTTCATGAGATGAACTATGTTCCTACCATTGTGTGACAATGGAGTTGTGGCTTATGCCAAGGAACGCCGGTCCCATCAGTGATCCAGACATATTCTAAGGCAGTATCACTTGATCATGGAGATGGTTGATCTCCAGGGAGATCGAGGTTAGGAGGTTAGACTCAGAGGAAAACACAGCGGATCCACTCACAAAGGCCTGTTCCCAGAGAGAGACTTTTATGGGATGGTTGAGTATGAGATACTACAACCACTGCTACAGATGGCCCTAGTGCAAGTGGGAGATTGTTAGTTATATGTATGCCCTAGAGGCCATTACTGTACATTGGATGTATATTGTAATGGATGCTGGGACATATATAGGGAGGACTTTCTTGCTCGACATGATAGTATGCTATCTGGTTGATCTTTACCTTAACGTGTACATTGATTGTCTCTCTGTTACATGTTGGTAAAGCCCTTAGGATCTGTACTTGACTACCTGGATTGTGATGCGGATCATACTAATGGGGACATGGTAGTCCATAAGTACATCCTTCAAAGTCCCTAGTCGTGGGTGTATCGAGATGGGGCATCGATATACCAGAGTAGACTAGCGTGTACCTTCTCGACCCATACAGATGGACGATGGATGATCCCATATCCATTGGTGTTTGACATCGGAGATGATATACGGGTGCTCAGTAGAGACTGGGTACACTGGACGGACTCGCCGAGAACTCCCAGATGGTATTATACCTCACGTCAGATGGCAGTTCTCTAGTGACACTGGTACAGAGTAGTCTGTTGACCCGAGATCGTCATAGAGTCTTGTGTGGTTCCCACTGTGCTTTGATTTCCATCTTACCACGTCCAAGAGGGCGTGCAAAACGGTTGTTTTTGGGTACAGTCCCGAATCACATGGAGGCAATGAGCGATAGGAGGGGATTCGTCTCTCCCGGTATAGGGAGTTGATGTTGCGCTGTGTTCGATTGGCTATAACAGGAAATCCCTGGCCAGGGTTGCTGAGATTTACTGGTAAGTGTTACCAGTAGTTTCTCGAACAGTTATAGACCTCATATCGACACGACTTATCGAGCTATTGGGGTCTGACGTTTACCACCCCTAGGCGAGATATGCGACATATCAGACGATCAGACCGGACTGTACGGTAGTGTTACTGGTTGGATTTACTGGAGTGTGAGCGGGCTTGCTCATCGATCTTCAGATCGCTCAATACCCGGGTGGCCGTTACGTTTAGCAGACCGCTTGCGGCTTGTGGGTGATTGATATGATCATCACCTGCTGCCGGCGTATTGACGAGTCTTTAGAGTCCTACACAGAGGTTTCCTGGCTCAAGCGAAACGAAATAGGAGCGCATATGAGATATGTGCGGGACCGAGAATAATGCGTGTATGTGATACCGTATTCCATTCTCGCGATGAATGTATCGATTAGGTTATATGCGATATACCCTAGTTATCGAATCAAAGGTTGATTCGATAAGCCGATACATTGGATACTAGTCGGTTATATGCGATATGACCGGATCGTTAAATCAAGTGTTGATTTAATGATTTAATGCATAATTATATATTTGATATATTACTTTGCATTAACTAGTATCGGTTCACTTAAGATGGATTTTCTCACTCGGATGTGCGCATTGTATATGCGATATACTTTTGTGCACTTGTTTGTATCATGTTTGATGATGCATGTTTAACTATAGTTAAGTGTAATGAATTAAGCCATGGTTAAACTAATGATTAGGGTTTTCTTTTCTTACTTATTTATTTGTTTATTCATTTTGGAAAAGAAGAGAAAAGAATGGTTGCTAGTTTTGGAGTTTAGTTGAAGCTTCATGAAGCTTTGACTTTGTAACCATTCTTATCTCATTCTTAACCCTAACCATTAAACTAACCTTGGTCAATTCTCTACACATAACCATAGTTAGGATTATGATAAGTTTGGATATTCTTTTCTTTTTTGAATTAACTTATCATAACATTTATCTTCTTCTTCTTCTTCTTCTTCAAGAAGAAAGCAAGCTCCATCAATGGTGATTGATGGAATTGAGTGAGAAATCCAATTCTAAAGTTTACCCAATTCCTATTTCTTCATCCTCTACCTCTTGCCAAGTAGTAGAGTGTGTTTCCTTCACAAGTTATCATGGCTTGGTGAAGGTGGAGCTTGATCTAGTGATGCTTCGACGTAGATCATTTTCGACACGTCGTCGATGACCTAGCCCGCTTCTTCTCCGATGAAGCCAACGCAAGAGCCCGGATCTCGATATGGACAGTGAGGATACTTCATTGCGGAGCTATGGAGGTGGAGAACCGGATCTACAAAGGTTGTATTTCCGTATTCTTGTAGTTAACTGTTAACTAGTTTCCTTTTCGCCTAGTTTTCTAGCAAACGATCCGTAGTCGGGTCTCTCGGCACCTAGAATTTTTGAAATTGGCATGTTCGATGCCTTGTGAGACCTCACTAGGGTGCCTAGGAACCCTACATTTTTGGGTGCGGGAGTCCGCACCATCTTGTCAGAGACTGTCCGGCGAGACGACAGGGAGCGGCGACCGTTCCGCATGTGACCCTACCACCATCACCACCCCCTCCTCAGAGAGCCCTACTTCCTACCACAGGCGATACTCCACGCCAGTTAGGTGCACCCAGAGGCCGTGGACACGGCGGTCCTGTTCAGAGAGGACGAGGAGGCAGAGGCCGAGGTCGAGGTCAGCCCGCTATCGGTGGAGGACAGGCCCGAGTATTTGCTTTGACACCGCAGGATGCGCAGGCATCCAATGCCGTTGTGACAGGTACCTTGCCAGTTTGCTCTTTCGACGCACGGGTATTATTCGACCCAGGTTCGACACATTCGTACGTCTCTACACACTTTGTACCGATGTTGGGCCGTGAGTCGTCATCGTTAGATCAGCCGCTTGTTGTTATTACCCCGGTAGGCGAGTCGTTTGTCGCTCGTTTTGTGTTTCGATTGTGTTCCGTTCGTATCGGGGAGAGGGATTCATCGGTTGATTTGATTCTCTTCGATATGTTGGACTTTGATGTGCTTCTGGGCATGGATTGGCTCGCCACTTGTTATGCTTCGGTGGACTGCCGTGAGAAGGCAGTCAAATTTAGCTTTCCGGGAGAGCCAGTCCTTGTTATTCAGGGAGACCGCAGCGTCACCCTTCCCAGCTTGATTTCGTCTCTTCGCGCTGGTCAGCTCTTGCGAAAGGGATGTCAGGGATTCTTAGCCTATGTCTGTGATACTAGAGCTACAGAGGTTCCGTTGGACCAGGTTCCGGTTGTTTGTGAGTTCCCTGATGTTTTCCCTGACGAGCTGCCTGGGCTACCGCCTGAGCGCGACGTTGAGTTCTGCATCGATTTGATTCACGGCTCGGGGCCTATTTCTATACCGCCTTATCGGATGGCCCCGGCAAAGCTTCGAGAGCTGAAGGATCAGTTGCAGGATTTGTTAGATAAGGGGCTTATTCGACCTAGTGTTTCTCCATGGGGTGCTCCGGTCCTGTTTGTCAAGAAGAAGGATGGAAGTTTGCGCTTATGTATCGACTACCGCCAGCTGAACAAGGTTACCGTGCAGAACAGATATCCGTTACCACGCATTGATGATTTGTTCGACCAGCTTTAGGGTGCGGGGTATTTTTCGAGGATCAACTTGCGATCAGGATACCATCAGCTGCGAGTTCGACAGGAGGATATACCGAGGACAGCTTTCCGCACGCGCTACGGCCACTATGAGTTTTTAGTGATGTCGTTCGGACTCACCAACGCCCCAGCAGCATTCATGGAATTGATGAACCATACATTCAGGCCATATCTTGACTTGTTCATCATCGTGTTTATCGACGATATCTTGGTGTACTCCCGGAGCAGAGAGGAGCACGAGCAGCACTTGCGGATTACGTTACAGACTCTGAGGGAGCACCAGCTGTTCGCAAAGTTCTCCAAGTGTGCATTCTGGCTGGACAGCGTCGGATTCTTGGGTTACGTGATTACGAGAGACAGCATATGTGTGGACCCGAAGAAGATTGAGGCTGTTCAGCAGTGGCCCCGACCTACATCGGTTACTGAGATCCGTAGTTTTCTAGGCCTGGTAGGCTACTACAGGCGTTTTGTTCAGGACTTCTCCCGTATAGCTGCACCTTTGACCGGTTTGACCCGGAAGGGAGTTCCTTTCGTTTGGACGGAGGAGTGCGAGCACAGTTTTCAGCAGCTACGGACTCGTTTGACTACGGCGCCGGTATTATCTTTGCCTTCAGGATCAGGCGGATTTGTGGTCTACTGTGATGCTTCGCGAGTGGGGTTAGAATGCGTATTGATGCAGCATGGCCGGGTGATCGCATATGCTTCTCGGCAGTTGAAGAAACATGAACAGAACTACCCCACTCACGATTTAGAGATGGCTGCAGTGGTCTTTGCACTGAAGATTTGGCGACATTACCTATATGGCGAGTCGTGCCAAATATTCACAGACCACAAGAGCTTAAAATACATATTTCAGCAGCGAGACCTGAACCTCAGACAGCGTCGTTGGATGGAGTTGGTGAAAGACTACGACTGCGAGATCTTATATCACCCAGGTAAGGCGAATGTAGTGGCAGATGCTTTGAGCAGGAGGCCCGGGGGTAGTCTATCCTATTTGCACGCAGTGCAGAGGCAGTCGTCAGCAGATTGGCAGATTTTATGCGACAGCCGAGTTGAGTTCGAGTTCACTCAGACAGCGGGACAGCTCGCGCATGTTCGTGCACGGCCACAATTGCTTGACCGTATATATGAGGCACAGCGCAGAGATGACCGTTGCTCAGAGATCATGGCACAGATGAGACAGGGCAGATTTTCCGAGTTCGTGATTGATGATCAGGGGATTTTACGATATGGATCTAGACTGTGCGTACCAGATGCTGATGGATTGCGGCACGACATTCTTGAGGAGGCACACCGATCAGTGTATAGTGTCCATCCCGGTTCCACCAAGATGTACCATGATATGAGAGAGACCTACTGGTGGGACGGGATGAAGAGGTACATTGCGGAGTTTGTATCGAGATGCCTGACTTATCAGCAAGTCAAGGCTGAGCACCAGAGGCCCGCAGGAGAGCTATCGCCGTTACCCATTCCGGAGTGGAAATGGGAGCAGATTTCGATGGATTTCGTTGTGGGTCTACCCAGGACCAGTCGAGGGTACGACTCCATCTGGGTGATCGTAGATCGATTGACGAAAGCGGCTCACTTCCTGCCAGTGAAGACCACTCTCAGCTTTGCTCAGTATGCCCAGCTTTACATCGACGAGATCGTGCGATTGCATGGCGTACCGACTTGTATCGTGTCAGATCGAGGCACCCAGTTTACCAGCCGACTTTGGCAGAGACTTCAGGAGGCATTGGGCACCCGTTTGAGTTTTAGCACAGCATTTCATCCGCAGACCGACGGCCAGTCAGAGCGGACTATTCAGACTCTCGAGGACATGCTCAGAGCGTGCGTTTTAGACTTCGGCGGTAGCTGGGATCGTCATTTACTGTTAGTGGAGTTCTCCTACAACAACAGCTTCCAGGATACTATTCGGATGGCACCTTTCGAGGCATTGTATGGGAGGAGATGCAGATCGCCCGTCTGTTGGACAGAGCTCAGCGAGAGCAGTATTTTGGGGCCGCAGCTTGTTGAGAAGACGACAGTGAAGATACAGTTGATTCGAGACCGGATGAGAGCAGCTCAGAGCAGGCAGAAATCGTATGCAGACAGGCGTCGTCGCAGGCTAGAGTTCGCAGTTGGCGATCATGTTTTTCTGAGGGTCTCTCCAATGAAGGGCGTGATGCGATTTGGGCGAAAAGGAAAGCTTAGTCCCAGATTTGTGGGTCCCTTCGAGATTCTCAAGCGTGTCGGCGCAGTTGCATATCGTTTGGCTCTTCCACCTAGCTTTCCCGATGTCCACCCCGTCTTCCATGTTTCGATGCTCCGCAAGTACCTTCACGACCCTTCGCATGCGATTCAGCACCCGACAGTCCAGCTAGAGCGCGACCTTTCTTTTGCAGAGCAGCCGGTGGCCATCCTGGATTGGCAGGTGAAGAAGTTGAGATCGAAAATTATACCGACCGTCAAGGTCCTTTGGCGTGGCCCGAGCAGCGAGGAGGTCACCTGGGAGACCGAGGACGAGATGAGGAAGAAATATCCCCATCTCTTTGAAGGTACGCGTAGTTATATTTTTAAATTCGGGGACCGAATTTCTTTAAGGGGGGGAAAATTGTAGCGCCTTGAAAAGTCGTTTTGGTGTTTTCCTGAAAATCGGTGAAAATTCGGTATTTTTCCGTAAATCGTCTTTTTTGTTATTTTGCAGTTTAGGACTAATTATACCTAATTTGGATAGATAATTTCTAGTTTTTATTAGCTAATGAGTTAATTATTAATTTTTGGTCATTTAAAAAAATTTCCCTATTTTTCAATTTTTTAATATTATTTTAAGCCGGTAAGAAAATACATTAAATTAGCGATAAATACAAATTTTTTTGGGCTAATTTTAATCTTTAAAATCATGTTAATTAAAATCTAGTTGTAACATAATTTTTTAGTATTTTATTTCAAGTTTTAACTAATTATTATTATGGAAAACGAAATTTATTGAATTTAAGCTAAAACATGCAATATTGAGCTTGTAGGGGGTCTTTTTGCATAAAAATTTTTGTGCACTCTCTCACACTCATCTTCACACCCTCTTGGCCGGCCCCACCTCAGTAGAAAGTCCACAAAAAAATTTCCCCATCTCATTTGAACAAAATGATATGATAAGGGTTTTAATATATTAAATTGGGTATGGGTTTTGTTGGTTGACTTGGTCTTTTGACTTGGAAACTTTCTCTACACCTTTCCCCAACTCCCCCACACCTCTCCCCACTCCTCAACAGCTCAAAAATCCTGCAGCAACAGCCCAAGAAAATTCCCCAATTCTCATTCCCTTTTTGCTTCATTTTTATCACAAAAATCCATCAAAATCCAAAATTTCTTTCACAAATTCAAAGCAAACCCTTTTTCCACCTCCTCTCAAACCTAAATTTGTTCAAATCTTGGAGGAAAGAGGTGTCTTGAGTGGTTAGAGCAACCAAGGATTTAGGCTTGGGAGGTATAATTTCTAATCTATGGTTAATTGTTAGTTGTATTATGCTAAAATTGAACTTTGAAATGTTAAATTAGTGTTAATCTCTAATCTAGTTTTTTTAGTTCATGGCTTGACTTTTAATTAGGGTTTAGAACACCATTATGAGATTAATTAAGTTATTTTGTTATCTAGTTATTATACAAACCTAATTTAAGAGATTACTTTGCTTAAGTGGGCTTCGATATGTGTTAATTTATATTTTTCAAGTGTGAAATTGGATTTAATTGGTGGTTATAAAAAATCAAGAAAGGGTTGTTTATGGAAAAATATGATTTGAAGCATTGTAATGTGTTATAATTAGAGTGATTGTGGTTAACTAGTTATGCGGTTAAATGTTTATGCTAGGTTGTAGTCTTTTTGTCGCAAATCGGCGATTTTTGCACCGATCTTTTTTGAATGTAATGCTTACTAGTTTTTATATAAAAGTATGTGATGAATTATTTGCGATATCTTGATGATATTTTTGGCATATCCTATGACATTTAGGATGTGTGAGTGCGGTTTTTTTTAGTGAGCGGGTTTTAGCTTTGCCGGGCGACCAAATCGACGATTTAGTTAATTTTTGCGATTTTCGCGTGTGTTCCGCGCACCTTGTGCACGTTGTACCTAGCTTGTGAACGCTAGTATTTTCGTTTGGGATTTGCGTCGTTCTTGATATGTAACCTATGTTTGGTAATGATGTAAATTCCAGGTTCGGTCGCGGAGACGTCAGACGCGGCACGAAAGGGGAAAGCGGTGATTGGACGTGGCTAGCTAAGGATTCCGGTGAGTAGATTTAACATCTACGGGGGACTATCGTTTGGATGGCGCAAGTCTCCCGATAGTTTATGTAGTTAAGATTTTAGTGATATTAGTAACTACATCCATGCCTTATTTGACCTACATATGCGAACCCATTCTATAGGACACCTGCACCATTGCCAGGGTTTTTATATGCAGCACGAGCACTATTCATGCTTACACACACGCCCTGGTAATTACCATGCCACCACACTAGATAACCTATAATTTGAAACCTTTTACTATAATTGATGCTTAAACCTGTGCTATTGCCTTTAATTCCTTAAAATGAAATCATAAGATTGCTAATCATGTGCATGCACCTCATCATGTTATTTGTTCATGCCTAGTCTATTAATCATACATCGCAACTTGATTATTGACACCATATGCATTCATTATCATTGGCATATGCATTTATGAGGATTTCTTGAGATTTTGTGATAATCTGGATTTCGGGGGAAAGCAGCAAAATTTCTAAACTTATTATATATTTTAAAATATGTAAATTGCGGTTTTCTAGTGATATAAGTGTCGTCCACCATGAGTTTGCTGTGGTTTTCGAGACCCGTTTCGAGGAGTTGGATGAACCGTCTCGGGTACATGGTGGGCCCGGTAAGGTACCCCGGGGCAAGAAGCTCGTGTTGCTGACGATGAGCCTAGCAGGGGATGGATTACCTACTGGTGACTGTTTGGGACGGCGGATATCCAGAGAATACCGACCGTGGCCGCGAGATGTTGAGATAGTGATATTGAGATGGGTCAGCCGGATGGCTGAGGCCAGAGATACTATGACATGGATATATGAGATTTGTGATAGTTTTGAGGTGTCGTTGCTGGACACAGGTTCTTGTTGATTCTATTGGTATTGTGCTGGTATTTCAAAAGAGATTCCTAAAGGAAAAACATGATTCTTATACTTACACATTCAGATCATGAGTTGATTCACATTGCATTCATACTTGCTAGTATATTCATATTGCATACATACCTGCTATTATGTCTTGCCATACCTGTATTATAGATGCTAGGATGCTTGTGTGCATACTTGCGATAACCTCTATAGATGTTATTTATTACTCACGAGTTGGCAACTCACCCCCGTTGTGCCACAGTCTTTTGCAGGTCCGCTCCGTCAGCACAGTAGCGGCGGGCGCACCGCTTCTTTTGCCTCTCTTGCCAGGACTCGAGGTTTTTGCTCGTAGGTGGGTTGTATTATTATTTTTGTACCATCTTGTATATTCTTTGTATCTAGAGTACTCCATCTACTGTATCTACCAGTATTGTTGTATATTGACCTAGAGATGAGACTGTGAGATTTGTGGACTTTTTATGCTGTATTTTGGGGTCGAGCTCACTTGAGTCGACATGCTATTTTTCTCATGCTTCTTTATGATTATTTTGCATGTTGTTGTTTTATATTGCGTGGGATTTGTGACCGCCTTGTGGCGAAGAGCTAGCTCCCGCTTGGGGATGCCTTATTTGTTTGATTTATATATATTCTTGTTGTACCCATTTTGGGGGCCAGTATTTACAAAGGAGACTCTGCCGAATTTTTCGGGAAAATTAATATTGCTTTTAAAAATGCTTGATATGACTTATTGATAAACTCGCTTTCAATTGATTGGTTTTCCTTCACTCTTCTGCTTATTTGGTTTTGATTTCTGGGCTTTGGCTTACTTATTTTACGGACGCCTTGAGACGTTTCGTAACTTAAGTGCCAGTCACGTTCCGTACCCTGCGGGTCGTGACAGAGCTAGGGTTAAAGCTAGGTTAACAAATATCTTAAGGTAGACAAAAAAGGTGGACAAAGTCAAAGAAGCCTACAAGCTTCTTGCAATATATCAACCATGACTAATTCCACAATTTTTGAATTTCCCTAATAATAAACATAAACCCTAATCTAACCCTAGCATGGTTCAAGTCTCATAAACCCTAGTTGCATTTGTAACCTAGCATGATACATTTAACATATATCACATATATATCAATGTATCCAAAGTGAGAGAAGAAATCATAAGTGAGATAATACTAGATAATGTAATGTAATATATCAAATATATAATTATACATTAGATTATCAAATGAACTCTTGATTTAATAATCCGTCTATATCACCTATAACCGACTAATATCATATGAATCAACTTATCGAATCAACACTTGATCCGATAGCCCGGCTATATCATATATAACCGACCGATATCTCATATCGCGAGAATAGAATACGGTATCTCATATCGTATCAATCTCGGTCTCGCACATATCACATATGTGCTCCTACTCCATTTCGCTTGAGCCAGAAAACCCTGTGTAGGACTCTAAAGACTCGTCAATACGCCGGCAGTAGGTGATGATCATATCAAACACCCACAAGCCGCAAGCAGTCTGCTAAACGTAACGGCCACCCGAGTATTGAGCGATCAAAAGATCAACAAGCAAGCCTGCTCGTACTCCTGTGAATCCAATCAGTAACACTACCGTACAGTCCGGTCTCTTCGTCTGATATGTCGCATATCTCGTCTAGGGGTGGTAAATGTCAGACCCCAGTAACTCAATAAGTCATGCCGATGTGAGGCTCATAACGGGTCGAGAAACTACTGATCACACTTACCAGTATATCTCTGAAGCAGCCTTGGCCATGGACTTCCTGTTATAGCCAATCGAGCACAACGCAACACCAACTCCCAATACCGGGAGAGACGAAACCCGTCCTATCACTCATTGCCTCCATGTGATTCGGGACTGTACCCAAAAGCCACCGTTTTGCACATTCTCTTGAACATGGTAAGGTGGAAATCAAAGCACAGTGGGAATCACACAAGACTCTATGATGATCTCGGGTCTACAGACTAACCTGTACTAGTGTCACCAGAGAACTGCCATCTGATGTTAGGTATAATACCATCTGGGAGTTCTCGGCGAGTCCGTCGAGTGTACCCAGTCTCCACTGAGCACCCGTATACTGTCTCTGATGTCAAACACCAATGGATATGGGATCATCCATCGCCCATCTACATGGGTCAAGAAACTATACGCTAGTCTACTCTGGTATATCGATGCCTTGTCTCGATACACCTGCGACTAGGAACATTTGAAGGATGTACTTAGCGACTACACTGTCCCCACTAGTATGATCTGCATCACAATCCTGGTAGTCAAGTACTCATCCTAAGGTCTTTATCAACATGTAATATAGAGACAATCAGTGTACATGTTAAGATAAAGAGCAACCAGATAGCATATTATCATGTCGAGCAAGAAAGTCCTCCATATATATGTCCAAGCATCCACTACAATATACATCGTATGTACAGTAATGGCCTTTAGGGCATACATATAACTAACAGAAGAGACCGGACTGTACAGTAAGTGTTTCCAGTTGGCTCGACGGGAGTTTTGACAGCTTTGCTCGTTTTCTTCTGATCGCTCAATACCCGGGTGGCCGTTACGTTTAGCTGACCGCTTGTGGCTTGTGGGTGTTTGATATGATCATCACCTACAGCCGGCATAGTGACGAGTCTTAGAGTCCCACAATGAAGTTTCCTAGCTCAGGCGAGAAGATGTGGTGTGCATATGAGATATGCGCGGGGACCTTATTAAATAAGTATATGTGATACCGTATATTTAATCGGGCGTTTTTCTATTGGTCGGGTCGTATGTGATATGACCGGTTTGTTAAATCAAGTGTTGATTTAACAAAGACTTTTAGATTAATTCTTTATTAAACCATTTTCTTTATTGATGTATACATGCATGTATGCACATGATGATGTGCATGGACACATACATACATAAATTGTATCATAGTTGATGATACACAATATGGTGGCAATGCAAGGCTCACATGTTAACAAATATATATATATATATATATATATATATATATATATATATATATATATATTTAGAATTAAAGAAATAGAAAATCAATTCATGGTGGATAATTATCCTTGACCTTTCTCTTAACCTTATCTCCCACCATGAGTTAAATATCTAGATATTTGTTAACCCTTGGTTAAGGACGAGAGTGAAAAATATATATATTTCCATATATCATATCATTATCTCTTGAGAAAAGCTTAGCCACCATTATCTTCTTCTTCCTCCAAGCTCTCTTGATTTTTCTAAATTAGTGAGGTTGATAAAAGGAAAGGGTTTTGATTATAGAATACAAACCACCTCATCATTCTACACACATCTAGCCTATTTGTGTAGGGTGTTTGCTATACTTCTTTCACAAATCTAGTAAAGCAAGGAGCTTTGGGCAAAGGGACTTCGGGTGGATCATCATGGACAAAGAAGACCTCCATCGATCCGTTCCAAACTCTCATAGTGCCAAGGAGTCACCAAAAGAAGTCTACAAAGGTTGTAATTTCTTCACTTAGTGATAGATTCTCATTTGTATGTGATACTTGTTCAATGTTACCCTAAAATTCTAGTAAAGATTCTAGTTTAGTTTACTTAGCACCTTTAAAAATTTAATTGTGGCATGTGTGATGCTTCCAAACTCTAGATTAGGTGCTAGGTAAACCCAACGGTATACACATATGAGATATAGCTACATATGCATCATACGTACATACTTACATGTACACCCTTATACCTTGATGTAGCCACATGTTCACTTTTATATGATGTTGCGTTGGATTTTGGAGAAATTAGGAACCGTATGATATATTTAATAACTTGTTGCATTTAAATAGCGGTTTTCCATTATATGCTCATATTACTGTTTTATGTTGCATATATTATATTTCATGGATTTACGCATTGAGATATGGATTTCATATGATGTTTTCTGGATGTTTTACTCCTGATGATATATATCAGTGGTATGGGACGCTGTTATATATGTATATGTATATCAGTAGTATGGAAAGCTGTTTTATATGTACATATAATATATATATATATATCATCATAATGATCTATGCAAGTATTCTTATTCATTACTTCATGTTTTCTAGATTTAAGGACCGTGGTATTTTCATAAAATTATGCATTGTTTGAAAAACCCGGTTTCTCTTGATATGATATTTCGATGCGTCCACCATAAGATTTCTCGGTTCTAAGATTTATTATATATACCCGATGCGAGGAGTGGAATGGGCCGTGTGCGGGTACATGGTGGAGCCCGGTATGGTTCCCCGGGGCAAGAAGATCGTAGGTGATAGCGATGAGCCTGGCAGGCGGACTAGTACCTACCGGTGATAGTATTTAGATTCGGTGGTTATCGTGGGGATACCGACCGGAGTAATGAGATGTACGGACATGACGTCAGGGCCAGTCGTGGTGACGGTGCCTGATAGATGAGTATTTACGTGTCGATGCTGGACACGGGTTTCATGATGTTTCGAGTGTCGATGTTAGACACTCAGGTTCCATGATTTTGATGTGTCATTGAGGGACGGACACACACACACACACACATATATATATATACACAGGTATAGTTTTCATGATGTTTTTGGGTGTCGATGTTGAACACTCAGGTTCCATGAGACTTACAGGATATGAAGGCCGACCTGAGGATGCGGTGCCTATGGTATTGGGATTTGGAGTGTCATTGATGGACACTAGCTTCTCCACGATGAGGATTCCATATTGATGATATGTTTTATCCCATACTCAGTATTTATTTGGTATGCATTGCTTCATATTTTAGTAGTACCTGATAGAGTACCTTTCATGACTGTTGCATATACATAGTGCTATTTATTGCTATCAGCTTACATGTGATGGATTACCGCAGTACGTGCATACCTGTGATTACCTGCATATGTTATTTACTATTTACGAGTTGGCAACTCACCCCCGTTGTGTCACAGTGTTTGCAGGTGTCCCTTAGAGCAGTCGTGGCAGGGCTTTTTCATCAATCGTATCATCTTTTGCAGCAGATACCGCTACGGCTGACTGTGTGCAGTTTTGCTATAGGTGGGTTTTGCGATTATCCGATGATGCTCATTTGTATATTCATTTGTATATTCATTGTATCTAGTACTCTCCATCTACTACTTCATGTTTTGACTTAAATACGAGTTGTGAGGACGATATTGTATATTATTTTATGATTTTGGATGTCTTTTATGCTGTTTTCACTTTATACCGTCCATATTCTTCGCTACGGAATCGTATATCTTCTTGTGGTAGTTGTTTCCGCCTTTGGGCGTGGATTTTCTCCCGTTGGGGATGCTTTGCTTATACTTTATGTTGTACCCGTTTTCGGGGCTAGTTTTTACAAAAGAGGTGCTGCCAAAATTTTTAAGAAAGTAAATTTGGACTTTAAAGAATTTTTACTTGAGATTCCCAAAAGCTTTTGACAATGTTCTTATCACTTACTACTTTTGATGGTTTAGATTTGCTGGGTTTTCGGCTTGCTTGAATTGCGTTACGCCTGTAGACGTTACGTGGTTTAAGGGCCGTCAGGTGCCAAATTTTGGATCATGACAAGTTGGTATCATAGCGCTAGGTTTTTACCTTTCGGAGTGTAGGATGACCTTGGTATGATGGAGTAGGTAGCTTAAGCAGAGTGACGTAGTGTGCGTATGTCTGCGGCATACTTGTGACACGGTACTCCGCCTAAGTGACCTAAGTACTAATTGCTTTAAATTCCTTCCATGATTATACATATCCTTGTGATTCGATTTCCGTGTTTTTATTGAATTCTATTTCCATTTCTAGCCTTTATGCCGCCGATGACTATGAGGGCTCAGAGTGAGACAGCGAGAGCCAAGATCAGAGTTGACTCGTTTAGGACGAGGACTGACCAGGACGGTACGCTCGTTGTACAGGAGCAGATTGATCCACCTTCGATAGATCGTATCGCTAGGCTTGAGGCAGATATGCAGGATTTGCGCCAGATGTGAGATCGTTGGTTAAGGCCAGTCGAGCACAGCGACAGGAGGTTGCCACCCCTGTTACCCAGTTATTCCTTGATATCAGCACACAGCATTGTGTTACGTATACAGCAGCAGTGGACGCAGCCCTACTAGATGAGGCACGTCTTCCCGAGACTTTGGAAGTTTCAGGACCGAGGAGGACTCGTACAGGTGTATTAGCCCAGAGACAAATGCGTAGACGCTGCGACAGATTTCGTTCGGTTCGCGAGAGCAGCAGAGGCTTGGGACGAGGACAGTTGTTTAGCTCTTACCCCCAGGAGGGTCAGTAGTCATCGTATGGATGTTTCCGGTGTGGGAGTTTTCTTCACCTCATCAGGAATTATTCTGTGGTACCCCAGAGGAGGGCAGCAGTACCATATGCTACCTTACCACCTTCACCTCAAGGAGCGTTGCCCTTTGCGCCTGTTGTCACACCGTGTCAGACTTATGTTCAGAGAGGTCGTGGTCGCGGAGGGTTCGTTCAGAGAGTACAGGATGGTAGAGGAAGAGGACAGCCAGTTGCGGGTAGAGGGCAGGTACGAGCGTTTGCTTCTACTCATCGGGACGCGCGGGCGTCCAATGCAGAGTTTTCAGGTAATCTTATTCGTATGTTCTTCTGATGCGTATGTTTGTTGTTTAATTCGGGATCTATGTACTCGTTTGTTCTACACACTTTGTGCCGGGGTTGGGCCAAGAGTCGTGTATGCTAGATCAGCCGTTGTTGTGTTTAATCCTGTTAGCGATCATATGGTTGCGCGACACGTGTTTCGGTCATGTGCCAATCGGATAGAGGATAGAGATTCGTCCGTCGATTTGATCCTTCTAGAGATGTTGGACTTTGACGTTCTCCTGGGCACGGACTGGTTAGCTACGTGTTCATATCAGAATTTTGCATTATTATATTCCCCATTCTTAATCAAATTGCAAATAAATAGGTGCTTTTGATCCATGTCTGCTAAATAGTTGTAGGTTACAGGTTCTCGGAACAATACAGTAAAAATGATGAGAAAAACGCTACAAAAGTGAGACTACGACCAACAAGTAGAAGAATCTTTATGATGCCGCTTACAGTTTAAAGAACAAATGAAGATCAATGAACAGTTCGATTGCACAACGTATGACGGCAGCACAAGATTCAAGACTTCAACACAAAGCGAACGGTAAAAGTCCACAACATTCTGCACTGTGGAAATCTGGAAGAAAATAGAAGATATTCTGAGAAACCAAGTGAAGAAACCAAAAGTAAAATGCAACATGAAGCAGCCCTGAAGATTTGAGACAGAGACCCCATCAAACGGCCGCGGAACCGCGGCCAAACCAGGCTTATGGCCGTGGATCCGCGGCCGTGCATCGCACGTGTCGGTGCGTGTCGGTGCGTGTCAGTGGAGTCGATGCATTGACCCGGTTTTCTCAGGGTAGTTTTGTAATTTTAGATATGGATCAGATGTAAACCATAGGGTTTCTATTATCTATAAATAAAAAGCCTACAGCTCTTTTTAGAGCATGCCTCTTTTTATTTCTCTAGTTTAAATTTCCAATCGATTGTAATTGTCAAAGAGTGCATCAATAAAAAGTAAGTTCTTTTATCTTGAATTTTTTTTATCTAGTAAATTTATTTCTCTGTCGTAGTTATTTTCCGCAAGTTAATTAGGTTATTAAATAAAAACTATAAAAATGAATTCCTTTGTTAATTCCCTAATGGGTGTGTAGTTCCTCACTTGTTAGGGGTAGGTTTGGGGAAGGTTTGAGAGATGAAAATCTCTCACCTCTTTATTTCCCGTTCAATATTTTAAAGTAGGTCTCTATGCAAATATACACACACCGCTTACTACGGCACTCTATCCCACGAGGTAGCAGTGATTCCATAGTTAAAGACCGGTTGTGTTTGATTTCCATAGAGCTTGGGGTTAAGAGTTAAGAAAGGACGGACAAGGACCAAAGGGAAGAAACCTAGTTTCTTACCGATCGTGCTAATCCCTTTTGTTAACTATTACCTTAACACCTAAAAGTTCTTAATTAGAGCAAAGGAAGCGGTGAGAATAATTGACTTTCCAAACTAACCTAATCCTAACCCTAGCAAGGTTTTAATCCTAATCATTTCAACCTCAGTTTTTATAGAAAATCAAAACCTACCACAAATAGGAATTGACTCGTTAGAAGAACTAGATAATACACGTTTTCCCTGTGGACCGACCCGTACTCAACAGGCTAGCTACCAAGCAACAACGTTCTTGATTGCGGTTAATTCTTTGATTTCAAAATGCACGTACGCAAAATCTCTTCCAATCAAATGCGCCGTTACCGGGGAGAACGGTAGTTATTTTCTTTTTGTAATTTCGAGTTAATTAAAAATTGAAAAAAAAATCATAAAAACTGAAAAATATAAAAATTCTTCTTGTTCTTTTCTAGAGATATTGTGTGAATTGCGCAGGAAAAGAAGATGGACTGATTCAGATCTGGAAAAAGCCAGTGAACAAATCAACAAACAGAAGATCTGAACAGATAGAGGAGAATCATAACAACAAACAGAAAAATTTTGGAGATTTAAACCACCGCGGTTCAAACAGAAAAATTTTGGAGATTTAAACCACCGCGGAACCGCGGCAGAATTGACAGTTTGACCGCGGAACCGCGGTCAAAGGGTGACGTCGACAAATCAAAATTTCTGTAAGTATCTCTTTTCTTCTTCTCTCCTACCCTGAGCTCCACTGAAAATTTTTCCTGCAGGGTTCTTTGCGCAAAATCTTTCTCCCTCTCCAATAAATTGTTTTTGTGCAGGATTCTTTGCGCTGCAAAATAAATAAAAAAAATTGAAAGTGTTTTAGATTTTTGTGTGCTTACTACTTTGCATTTTTAAAACGGACTTTTAAGGGCTATAACACCAATCCAGATTGGGTGGGGATCTCATTACCCTTCCTAGGACCCCAAAAATCACAAAAAGTATTTGCATCAACCCTTGAGTTAATTAAAAAAATATTAGACTCAGCCAATAAGGACTGTCGTGCTCATTAGGACAAAGGAAAGGTTGTAGGTATCGGTCGTTTATCTAAACCTGACTTTGTGGTGCCTAAGCTAGACAAGTGGAAAGGTAATTTTAAAAGGCCCGTCTCACGGTGATTTGTGAGCGGATCCCTCTTTTCTTTACTTGTGCTTACCTGGCCACAATTGGCGGTGAAGAGGCGATTTGAGGATCTCACAACTTACCCTTTGGAGCAGTTAGGAGCAGTCTAGTTGACTTAGGAGACCCTAGTTCTAGGCTTGATTGTGCATGTTCAAATTGTGATTGTTTGAAATTCTGGCGTAGTTCCGTACAATTTTTTTGCAAAAACTCTTTCTAAAAAAAAGAAAAAAAAACACTTTCAAAAATTTCGAAACTCCAAAAACAAACAATTTAAAAAAAAAATTAAAAAAATTCTTCACATTCTTTTTCTTCTCTTTTCTCACATCATGGGTACCCCATCTCGCAAAACTCTTGCCGAACTTTGCTATCCTCAACCAGATATTACTTCCTATGCGCATTGTTTTGGTCGAATTTCGGACGATCCCTCCATACCCAAAATTTCTTTGAAAGATCGAATAGAAGCGTCTAGGAGAAACAGCTGGACTCCGCAATCCACTTTGTATCAACAATTTCAACCTTCACCACCTTCTTACGTTGATACTCATTTTTCGAGTCATATTGTAACTCCGAAACCCATGCCTATTGCTGAACATATTGAACAATCTCGTAACCGATCTTTCACTTCTTTCAACACTTCCAGTTCTTGGGATCAACAGGTCCATTCACCTTTTTATCCAAATGTTGATCCTACTCCTGTCCAACCATTCAATTCCTACCAGTCCTACCCGACTTTCGCACCTTCCCTAGACATTGCTTCTACACAGCCATTTGGGTGTTTCCAGAATCCAAACAACTTTGAATCTTTTACTGAAACCCTTCTCAACTCATGTCTAGTGTAGAACAGTCGTTGGAAGTTTATATGGTAGCGACAAACCAACAGATGAGGGATTTAAATGCGTCCATGGCCGCCCTTATACAACCTAGTGACCCGGTAGTTAGTTTCCAACTAGCTCCAAAAATTCCAATGTATGATGAGGCGGTTGGACAGATCGAGAATTTGAGTGGAGAGAGTGAGCTATACACCCTTCCAAATCAAACCTACCCATCCCCAATTGAATCTCACAACTCCGGTTTTGAATGTCTATCAAGTGTCCCAAATGATTCACCAGTTGAAGATAAAACGTGTAATGAGTTGTGCGACTTTGTAATGTTTGATTTACCTGATTGTGAAGAGCCCTTTTCAAGTGAAACCATCACCAATCCTTTTGACCTCTACACCTCCACTCTAGAACCTGAATTATCCATGCTTTTGATGAGGTGTCTGAGAAAATTAATTTTCACTTGATCGAGGATATTGACGCTGGGAATATTTTGGATGATGAACCCACAGATTTGACTGAATTTTTCTCTCCAATTCATCATCCCGAGTCATTAAATGTTTCTTCCGAACTTCATATGCGTCTTGATTCTGATGATAATTGCATGGATGAGATAACTTTTGTGGAGAATTATGAGGATAGTATTGAAGATGAACCAGTTTTGTTTAATGAGTCAGATTTTCCAATTCATCATGTCCCTTCCACTAACTGTGTACACCCTCCTGAACCTTTAACTGTTACCCTTCCTCAATCACTTCCCTCCATCCTTGTTCCGACCGCGCAAGAAACCGTATCCCTTGCATTTTCAATGTCTGCTTTACCAAGTTCGACGTACCCATATTTTCTCACGAATCTTGAAGGATTTGACCTCATTTCTCAGTGGGTTGATAAATTAGCACAATCGCTTTTTACACATCAGTCATTACAAATTGTGCTAATTTATATACTCCATTTCCACCCTCAAGTTCGTATTCAACTTCTTTCTCCCACTTTCTCAGGTTCCTCTTCTATTCTTTCTATAATTTCAGTGAGTGTTGATGAATCACAATCCGATAATTCAAGTTTGATCATTCCAGAAAGCCAACTTGATTTGGATATTTTTGAAAATGAGGTAGATGAGTTTTTCGAGTCTCCTACCTCCATAATTTTTAACAAATCAAGTATGATAAATTCTGGCACAAAACTTACTGACAGCAAAATGTTCAATTACATCGATGAGAGTTTTGAAGAACTTTTTGCTGACGAATTTGCATTCCTAAATGACACGGATTTTGTGATTAATCAACCTCCACCTGAAGAAGTCGAACTACCACCATTTCTTTTTCCCTTCCGCCATTCTTCTCCTCCACCGAGACCGTATACTGCTTCTATCTCCACATGGTCTCGTGTGTTTCTCATTTCTTTTCTCTACACTCCATTCTTTCACCAACCACACCATTATAACGATAAAAATTTTGAATGGTTGGTGCTAACCTTTGGGCTGTGTAAGGCCTTGTATAGCTTGATACTGTGTTTTTCTCCTCCCTAACTCTGAACTTTAATGCTTCAACAGTGGAAACATTGTTTCACTTAAGTTTGGGGGGAACCTTTTTGTACATATATTTTGTTTTATTTTTCTGTTAATAATAATAAAAAAAATAAAAATAAAAAAACCCAAACAGGGGAGTGCCGACAATTTTGACCCTCTTGGTGTAGCCTGACAGTTAGAACACTGTCAAGTTTAACTTTGGGGGTGTGCTCGGTAAGGTTTCTTCCTTCGCATTCATATGTATATTTTTGCATTTGCATACTTATTTTAAAACCCATAAAAATTGAAAAAATTTAAAAATTGAAAAATTCAATTTTGGACATAATTGACTTAAGTTTGACAAGACGGTTAACTAGCTAAAAGAAAAAACTAGATCATAAACTTAGTAAATTAAAAACCCTAAAAATAACATTTCTTAAAATTTAACGGTAGAAAATATATGTCATTGTAGTTTACTTAGAAATAGGCAAATTTTGAGTTCACTTCTTGGGCTAAGTCAAAATAAGAGAAAGTATTGAAATTTTTATTGAAGTGTATGTCTAAAAAATAATTCCAAACCTTAAGTCTAAATTCTGAAAATATATACCTTACAACTTGCACAAACACGCACCTTGAAACTTGGAATAGTAGAGGATACCTTGAAATGCTCTTGTCTAAAATCCTTAGTATGAAGGAAAATAAAATTATAAGTGTGAATAAAGAGATATAAAAAAATGAACACTGATTTTGTAATTACTTAAGGCTGCGTAATATATATATATATATATATATATATAGCGAGGGTGCTTTATCAGCTAGTGCCTTAGACCAACTGGTTTGGGAGTCACTGCTAAAGCCTTAGGTATTACAAGACGAGGAATATCACCTTAATGCGCCAACACATTTAGTAATCGGTCGTTAGTACCTCAAGAAGTATTAACGGTCGTATGAAGGATGTGCGAGCAATTTCATCTAAAATTCACCAACTAAAAGTACTTTGGACGATGGACAAGAGTATAATAGCTTGAATTGAATTTCCAAGTGTAGGGGTGATACATACACACACGTAGGGATATATGATTGGGGTTTGGATGAGAGATAAGAATGAAAAATAGGACTTATATCTTTAGTAGAGATGATAAAAATTCCTAAGTTGAGATGGAACCTTAGAAGGAAATTTCAAAAGATGCTAAAAACTAAGTAAATTTACAGAACATATACAATCTTGAGTTAAATGATAAGTGAGTGTGAAAAATACGGGTTGATAATTTCTGAGTTGAAGATAATAGAATTTCTTACTAGAACACTGAATTGAAGAATGAAAGTCAATAGGCCAAATTGATCTGATTTTGTGGGTAGTATCCACTGAAAACACTCAGGAGACAACACTCCTCCTACAAGGCACACCTAGAGGTTTAACGGCTTGTTGCACGAGCTCAGTGCAATCGCGTTTCCCTGCAAAAGTGAGGTTAGGTTTTTTCGAGAATAAAACTAGTTTTGCTCGGGACGAGCAAAAGATAAGTTTGGGGGTATTTGTTCATATCAGAATTTTGCATTATTATATTCCCCATTCTTAATCATATTGCAAATAAATAAGTGCTTTTGATCTATGTTTGCTAAATAGTTGCAGGTTACAGGTTCTCGGAACAATACAGTGAAAATGATGAAAAAAACGCTACAAAAGTGAGACTACGACCAACAAATAGAAGAATCTTTATGATGCCGCCTACAGTTAAAGGAACAAATGTAGATCAATGAACAGTTCGATTGCACAACGTATGACGACAGCATAAGATTCAAGACTTCAACACGAAGCGAACGGTAAAAGTCCACAACATTCTGCACTGTGGAAATCTGGAAGAAGATATACTGAGAAACCAAGTGATGAAACCAGAAGTAAAATGCAACATGAAGCAGCCGTGAAGATTTGAGACATAGACCCCATCAAACGGCCGCGGAACCGCGACCAAACCAGGCTTATGGCCGCGGATCCGCGGCCGTGCATCGCACGTGTCGGTGCGTGTCGATGGAGTCGGTGCATTGACCCGGTTTTCTCAAGGTAGTTTTGTAATTTTAGATATGGATCAGATGTAAACCATAGCATTTCTATTATCTATAAATAGGAAGCCTACAGCTCTTTTTGGAGCATGCCTCTTTTTATTTCTCTAGTTTAAATTTTCAATTGATTGTAATTGTCAAAGAGTGCATCAATAAAAAAGTATGTTCTTTTATCTTGAATTTTTTTTATCTAGCAATTTTATTTCTCTGCCGTAATTATTTTCCGCAAGTTAATTAGGTTATTAAATAAAAACCATAAAAATGAATTCCTTTTTAATTCCTTAATGAGTGAGTAGTTCCTCACTTGTTAGGGGTGGGTTTGGGGAAGGTTTGAGAGATGAAAATCTCTCACCCCTTCCTTGGTCGTTCAATATTTTAAAGTAGGACTCTATGCAAATATACACACACCGCTTACTACGGCACCCTATCCCACGAGGTAACAGTGATTCCATAGTTAAAGACCGGTTGTGTTTGATTTCCATAGAGGTTAGGGCTAAGAGTTAAGAAAGGACGGACAAGGACCAAAGGGAAGAAATCTAGTTTCTTCCCGATCGTGCTAATCCCCTTTGTTAACTATTACCTTAACAACTAAAAGTTCTTAATTAGAGTAAAGGAAGCGGTGAGAATAATTGACTTTCCAAACTAACCTAATCCTAACCCTAGCAAGGTTTTAATCCTAATCATTTCAACCTCAGTTTTTATAGAAAATCAAAACCTACCACAAATAGGAATTGACTCGTTAGAAGAACTAGAAAATACACGTTTTCCCTGTGGACCGACCCGTACTCAACCGGCTAGCTACCAAGCGACACCGTTCTTGATTGCGGTTAATTCTTTGATTTCAAAACGCACGTACGCAAAATCTCTTCCAATCACTATATGCTATGCGTCTGTGGACTGCCGCGAGAAGACAATCAGGTTTTGTTTTCCCGGCGAGCAGCTCTTGTTGTGCAGGGGGACTGTGGTGCCGCCCTTCACAGTTTGATTTCATCCTGTTACGCTAGTCAGCTTTTGTGGAGAGGATGTCGAGGATTCTTGGCTTTTATTTATGATACCGGAGCTACAGTGGATTCATCGGACCGGGTTTCTATTGGGCGAGATTTTCCGACTTTGTTCCAGATGAGCCGGCGGAGCTTAGGGAGCTTAAGGGTCAGTTGCAGAGTTGCTAAATTGGGGGACTTGTACGTCCAAGTGTTTCTCTTTAGGGAGCTCCTATTCTGTTCGTCAAGAAGAAGGACGGCAGTTTGAGGTTGTGTATTGATTTATCGTCAATTGAATCGAGTTACGGTGCAGATTAGGTATCCTTTACCTCGCATTGACGATTTTTTTGATCAGCTTCAGGGTGCGAGACATTTTTCTAAGTTTGTTTTGGGATCAGGTCATCATTGGTTGCGAGTTCGGAGTGATGACATTCCGAAGACTGCTTTTGTGCGCGCTACGGGCTTTATGAGTTTTGGTGGTGTCGTTGGACTCACCAATGCCCTAGTAGCATTCAGGGATGTGATGAACCAGATTCTTCAGGCCGTTCCTCGACCAGTGTATTGTTGTGTTATTTATGACATTCTGGGCCATTCCAAGAGTCGTGAGGAACATGAGCAGCACTTGAGGATTGCTTTGCAGACATTGGGAGAGTACCATCTGTTTGCTAAATTCTTGAAGTGTTCCTTCAGGCTTGATAGTGTTGACTTCCGAGGTCATGTGGTTACGGGGGACGGTATTCGTATGGACCCGAGGGAGATCGAGGCCGTACAGCTTTGGCCTGGACCTGTTCAGTGACAGAGGTCCGTGGCTTTTTAGGCTTAGCCGGTTTTTACCGCCGTTTCGTGCAGGATTTCTTGTGTATTCGCTGCACCGTTGACCGGGATGACCAGGAAGGGAGTTCCTTTTCTTTAGACTGAGGCATGCGAGCTGAGTTTTCAGCGGTTGAATACTCGGTTGGCGACTGCACCAGTTCTATCTTTGCTTTCTGGATCGGGCGACTTTGTTGTTTACTATGATGTTTCACGAGTGGGGCTCGATTATGTACTGATGTGGCATAGTTATCGCTTATGCTTCCCGACAGTTGAAAGAGCACGAGCAGGATTTATCCCACTCATGATCTGGAGATGGCCGCGGTGGTCGTGCGTTGAAGATTCAGAGATACTACTTGTGCGGAGAGTCGTGTCAGATTTTCACGGACCACCAGAGCTTTATATACATCTTCCTGCAGCGGGATCTGAGTTTAAGACAGCGCAGTTGGATGGAGCTTGTGAAGGATTGATTTGTGAGATCTTTTATTACCCGTGGCAAGGCGATTGTGGTAGCTGATGCTTTGAGTCGTAGGCCGGGGGTAGCTTGTTCCAGTTGTGCGCAGTTCTGAGACAGTCTTCTGCAGATTTACAGTTCTTATGCGACAGATGAGTACAGTTTGGTTCGCCTCTACTGAGGGGACAGCTTGCTCATGTCCATGCCCGTCCACTTTTACTTAATCGTTTTCATGAGGCATGCCCCGCCGATGCTCATTTGTCTGAGATTCATGAGCATGTTCGGCTGGGTAAAGATTCGGAGTTCCTGATTTATGACCAGGATGTGCTATATTTAGGGACTCGCTTGTGTGTACCAGATACTGATAGGTAGAGATGCGAGGTCGTAGAGCAGGCACATCGGTCAGCTTTCTGTGTTCACCCCAAGTGCCACCAAGATGTAACGTGACTTGAGAGTTAGTTACAGCTGGGCAGCGATGAAAAGTGAAGTTCCATATTTCGTTTCGAAGTGCTTAGCTTGTCAGCGAGCTCAGGTTGAGCATTTGAGACCGGCTGGAGAGTTGCAATCCTTAACCGTTCCGGAGTAGGAAAGGGGGAGAAGATCTCCATGAATCTCGTTGTAGTGTCTACCCGGGTCTAAACAGAGTGTGACTCCATTTGGGTGAATCGTTGTCCAGTTATGCTCAGTATGCTCAGTTTGCTCGTTGTTCTTCGATAAGTTTGTGCGTTTGCACGGAGTTCCTTCATGTGTTGTATCCAATAGAGGCACCCAGTTCGCTAGCCATTTTTGGCAGAAGCATTAGGAAGCCTTGGGTACCTGGTTGAGCTTTAGCTCCACTTTCCGTCCGTAGGCCGATGGTCAGACAGAGTGGACTATACAGACTCTGGAGGATATGCTTGTGCGTACGTACTAATTGTTTGTTGGCTGTGAGATCGTCACTTGCCATTGATGGAGTTCTCCTACGATAACAGTTATCAGGAGACATTTCAAATGGCAACTTTCAGGCCTTGTGTGGTAGGTTGTGTCGATCGCCAGTCTGTTTTACTGACTCCGTGAGAGCAGAATTTTTGGACCCCAGCTAGTCCAGAGACTTCGGAGAAGATCCAGTTGATTCAGGTCAGGATGAGAGTAGCCCAGTGCAGACAGAAGTCTTATACCGACCGTCGTTGTCGCAGACTTAAGTTCGCAATGGGAGATCATGTATTTCTACGGATTTTTTCCGAAGAAATGGCGTGTTGAGTTAGTCCCAGATTGTAGGTCCTTTTGAGATCCTTTAACGAGTTAGTTCCATTGCCTATAAGTTGGCACTTCCGCCCAGATTTTTAAGTATTCACCCCGTATTCCTTGTGTCGATATTTCGCAAATACCTGCATGACCTTTCTCACATGATTTAGCACCAGACCATTCGATTGGGACCCGATTTTTCGTTCACCAGCAGCCGATAGTGATAGTGGATTGGCAGGTGGAGAAACTTCGGTCAAAGGTCTTGCCATCTGTGGAGGTTTTCTTTGGCGTAGCCCGTCTAGTGAGGAGATCACTTGGGAGGCTGCGAGCGAGATATGTGAGTTTTGCACTCATCTCTTTGAAGGTATGCATATTAAGAATTTTAAATTCGGGGACGAATTTCTTTAGGGGGGAGATTGTAATGTTTTAGAAATCGTTTAGGCAAATTTTCCGTTAATAGGTAAAATAAGTTGTGTTTTCCGTAAAAACCCTGAAGTGATCATTTTTCAGTTTAGACTTAACTACACCTAGTTTAACTAGGAAATTGTTAGTTTGCAGTTTTTAGTTGTCACTTGAAAATTTTGGTTCACTTTAATATTTTTTCCTTAATTAAAATATTATTAAAAGCTTTTAATTATGCACTTAATTAGTGGTAATTGTAGGGTTCCTAGGCACGCTAATGAGGTCTCACAAGGCATCAACCATGCCAATTTCAAATTTTACGGGTGCCGAGAAACCCTAATACGGATCGTTAACTAGATTTTAGGCGATAAATGAAACTAGTTTACAACTAAACTAAAAGAACGGAAATACAACCTTTGTAGATCCGGTGCTCCCCCTCCATAGCTCCGCAATCATGTCACTCCGCTGTCCAAATCGGATCCCGAGCTCTAGCGTCGGCTTCATCGGAGAAACGGGCGGGCTTGGTCGTCGGCTTCGATACCGAAGATGATCTACGTCGAGGAATCACTAGATCAAGCTCCACCTTCACCAAGCCATGAAAACTTGTGAAGGAAACACCCTATACTACTTGGCAAGAGGTAGAGGATGAAGAAATAGGAAGTGGGTTCACTTTAGAATTGGATTTCTCACTCATTTCATCAAGTCACCATTGATGAAGTCTAGGTTTTCTTCTTGAAGAAGAAGAAGAAGAAGATGATAATATTATGATAAGTTATTTAGAATAGAATAGAAAAATCAATTCTTATCATAATTTTAACCATGGTAATGTGTAGAGAATTGACTAAGGTTAAATGAATGGTTAGGGTTAATGAGATGAAGATAAAAGGGTTTCTTTGGTCAAAGCTTCATGAAGCTTCAACAAGCTTCATGAAAGAAAGAAACCTTTTTTTTTTCTTTTCTCTTTTCTTTTAATCCAAAAATAAATAGATAAATGAATGAATAATCAAATAAAAACCCTAACCATTTATTTAACCAAGGTTTAATTCTTTACACAAACCCTAGCATTCATGTATCATCTAATATGATACAATCAAATGCACAAAAAATATATCACATATACAATGTGCACACCAAGTGAGAAAATCCATTTAAAGTGAACCGATACTAGTTAATGCAAAGTAATATATCAAATATATAATTATGCATTAAATCATTAAATCAACACTTGATTTAATGATCCGGTCATATCGCATATAACCGACTAATATCAACAGTAACAACTTATCGAATCAACACTTGATCCGATAACCCGGCTATATCGCATATAACCGATCAATGTCACAAATCGTGAGAATCGAATACAGTATCACATACTGGTATCATTCTCGGTCCCGCACATATCTCATATGCGCTCCTATTTCGTTTTGCTTGAGCCAGGAAACCTCTGTGTAGGACTCTAAAGACTCGTCAATACGCCGGCAGCAGGTGATGATCATATCAAACACCCACAAGCCGCAAGCGGTCTGCTAAACGTAACGGCCACCCGGGTATTGAGCGATCAGAAGATCGACGAGCAAGCCCGCTCATACTCCTGTGAATCCAACCAGTAACACTTACCGTACAGTCCGGTCTGATCGTCTGATATGTCGCATATCTTGCCTAGGGGTGGTAAACGTCAGACCCCAATAGCTCGATAAGTCGTGTCGATATGAGGTCTATAACAGTTTGAAAAACTACTGGTAACACTTACCAGTAAATCTCAGCAACCCTGGCCAGGGATTTCCGGTTATAGCCAATCGAACACAACGCAACATCAACTCCCTATACCGGGAGAGACGAATCCCCTCCTATCGCTCATTGCCTCCATGTGATTCGGGACTGTACCCAAAAACCACCGTTTTGCACGCCCTCTTGGACGTGGTAAGATAGAAATCAAAGCACAGTGGGAACCACACAAGACTCTATGACGATCTCGGGTCAACAGACTACTCTGTACCAGTGTTACCAGAGAACTGCCATCTGACGTAAGGTATAATACCATCTGGGAGTTCTCGGCGAGTCCGTCCAGTGTATCCAGTCTCCACTGAGCACCCGTATATCATCTCTGATGTCAAACACCAATGGATATGGGATCATCCATCGCCCATCTGTATGGGTCGAGAAGGTATACGCTAGTCTACCCTGGTATATCGATGCCCCGTCTCGATATACCCTCGACTAGGGACTTTGAAGGATGTACTTATGGACTACCATGTCCCCACTAGTATGATCCGCATCATAGTCCAGGTAGTCAAGCACAGATCCTAAGGGCTTTACCAACATGTAACAGAGAGACGAGTAGTGTACACGTTAAGGTAAAGAGTAACCAGATAGCATACTATCATGTCGAGCAAGAAAGTCCTCCCTATATATGTCCCAGCATCCACTACAATATACATCCTATGTATAGCAATGGCCTCTAGGGCATACATATAACTAACAATCTCCCACTTGCACTAGGGCCATCTGTAGCAGTGGTTGTAGTATCTCATACTCAACCATCTTATAAAAGTCTCTCTCTGGGAATAGGCCTTCGTGAGTGGATCCGCCGTGTTGTCCTCTGAGTCAACTCTCCTTACCTCAATCCCTTAGAGATCAACCATCTCCATGATCAGGTGATACTGCCTTAGAATATGTCTGGATCACTGATGGGACGAACGTTCCTTGGCATAAGCCACAACTCCATTGTCACACAATGGGAGGAACTAAGTTCATCTCATGAACAAATATACATCCAGACTGCCTCTTTGGTAGCATCTTAAGTAGCGATGTATCGAGCCTTTATCGTCTAGTATGCCACGGTATCTAGCTTGGAACTCTTCCAACATACCGTCCCTTTACTGAGGGTAAAGACAATGCCTGCGACTGACTTTCAGTCGTCCTTATCACCCTGGAACCCTTCCAGTGGTTCTCCCCAGGATCGATTGATACCATCTCACTACAACTAGTGAGAATCCTAACATCCAATTAGATCTATCTCATAGATCCAAAACCCAGGATTTAGGAGGTATCACTTTGATCCTATATGGAGAATCATTGTGATAAGCGGAGATTGACCGAGCGTAGCATAGGAAACTCCTTCCCTATCAAGAGTATGTCATCCACGTACTTTACGAGGATCGCCACCATACTCCCTACTACCTTTTTGTATATACAAGGTTCATCTACCATTTTTGTAGGGTTCCTAGGCACGCTAATGAAGTCTCACAAGGCATCAACCATGCCAATTTCAAATTTTATGGTGCCGAGAAACCCTAGACTAGATCGTTGACTAGAAATTTAGGCGAAAAACGAATCTAGTTAACAACTTAACTAAAGATAAGAAGCTACAACCTTTGTAGATCCGGATATCCACTTCCTTAGCTCCACGTAGACGTCCTCTCGCTGTCCGTCTCGAATCCCGAACTCAATCGTCGGCTTCATCGGAGAAAAGGGCGGACTAGGTCGTCGGCTTCGTGCCGAAGATGATCTACGTCGAGGCATCACAAGTTCAAGCTCCGACTTCACAAATTTGTGAAACTTGTGAAGAAAACACCCAAAACAACTTGGCAAGAGGTAGAGGGTGAAGAAATAGGAGGTGGGTTCACTTTAGAATTGGATTTCTCACTTTAGAACTCAAGTTGCCATTGATGGCATCAAGCTTTCTTTCTTGAAGAAGAAGATCAAGAAGAAGGAAATATTATGATAAGTTAATCAAAAATGAAAAGGAAATGAATACTTATCATAATTGGAACCATGGTTAGGTGTAGAGAATTGACCAAGGTTAGAAGAGTGGTTAGGGTTAAGCATGAAGACAAATTGGTCACTTTGGTCAAAGCTTCATGAAGCTTCACAAAGGTTCAAGAATGAAAGCAACCATTTTGTATTCTTATCCCATTCTTTTTCCAAAATCAATAAAGAAAAAGAATGGATAATTAAAATCCTAATCACTTTCTTAACCTAGGTTTAATTCTTTACACTTAACCAAATGAGCAAGCATCATCAAACATGATACAAAGATGTGCACAAAAGTATATCACATATACAACTTGCACATCAAGTGAGAAAATCCATTTAAAGTGAACCAATACTAGTTAATGCAAAATAATATATCAAATATATAATTATACATTAAATATTAAATCAACACTTGATTCAATGATCCGGTCATATCGCACATAACCGACTAGTATACAATGTATCGATTTATCGAATCAATGATTCGATAAATAGGTTATATTGAATATAACCAATCGATATATTCATCGCGAGAATGGAATACGGTATCACATACACGCATTATTCTCGGTCCTGCACATATCTCATATGCGCTCCTATTTCGTTTCGCTTGAGCCAGGAAACCTCTGTGTAGGACTCTAAAGACTCGTCAATACGCCGGTAGCAGATGATGATCATATCAAGCACCCACAAGCCGCAAGCGGTCTGCTAAACGTAACGACCACCCGGGTATTGAGCGATCAGAAGATCGACGAGCTAGCCCGCTCACACTCTTGTGAATCCAACCAGTAACACTTACCGTACAGTCCGGTCTGTTCATCTGATATGTCGCATACCAAGTCTAGGGGTGGTAAACGTCAGACCCCAATAACCGATAAGTCATGCCGATATGAGGCTCATAACGGGTCGAGAAACTACTGGTAACACTTACCATCAAATCTCTGATCAGCCCTGGCCAGGGAATTCCCTGTTACGGCCAATCGAGCACAGCGCAACATCAACCCCCAATACCGGGAGAGACGAAACCCCTCCTATCGCTCATTGCCTCCATGTGACTCGGGACTGTACCCAAAGACCACCGTTTTGCACGCCCTCATGGACGTGGTAAGGTGGAGATCAAAGCACAGTGGAAATCACACAAGACTCTATGACGATCTCGGGTCTACAGACTAACCTGCACAAGTGTCACCTGAGAACTGCCATCTGACGTGAGGTATAATACCATCTGGGAGTTCTCGGCGAGTCCGTCCAGTGTACCCAGTCTCCACTGAGCACCCGTACACCATCTCTGATGTCAAACACCAATGGATATGGGATCATCTATCGCCCATCTCATGGGTCGAGAAGCATATACGCTAGTCTACACTGGTATATCGATGCCCTGTCTCGATACACCCACGACTAGGGACCTTGAAGGATGTACTTATGGACTACCATGTCCCCACTAGTATGATCTGCATCATAGTCCAGGTAGTCAAGTACACATCCTAAGGGCTTTATCAACATGTAACTATAAGACAGTTTAAAGAGACAAGTGTACATGTTAAGATAAAGAGTAACCAGATAGCATACTATCATATCGAGCAAGAAAGTCATCTCTATATATGTCCAAGCATTCAATATAATATACATCATCTGTACAATACTGGCCTCTAGGGCATACATACAACTAACAATTTTGATGATGTCAAACTCTTTGACTACTACATCAAAACAGATGTTCCAACTCCGCGATACCTGCTTTATCCTATAAAGCATCTTGTACACGTTTCCGCTGCTCCCACTGTCTACGAAGCCCTCTGGCTGTGTATTTATAGACGTTCTCTTCTAAAACATCATTTAGAAAAGCTGTCATGGCACCCAACCACCAGATATCGTAGTCATGGTATGTAGCCGTGGCAAGTAGGATCTGGATGGACTTAAGCATAGGCACTGAAAAGGTTTCATCATTATCCACTCCTGGTTAATGACGAAAAGCTTTAACAAGTCTAGCTTTGAAAGTCTCAACTTTTCCATCTACACCAAGTAATCTTCTCAAGATATACTTGCTCCTGATGGGGATTTAACCCTTCAGATATAGCAACCAAAGTCCATACTTTGTTGGTGTACATGGATTCCATCTCAGATCGCTAAGCATCCAGCCATTCTTACAGAGTCCCACTCCTGATGGCCAGCTCGAAACTAGTTGGGTCATCATCTCATGATACAATCCTCGCTCCCACTGTCATAGAGTAACCGAAGTATCTCTCAGGTGGGTGAAGAACCCTACTAGATCGGCGGAGAGGCTGAGGTTCGTTGGTAACTATTGAATCCTTCGGTTCTACCAAATCATCAGCTGCAGTTTGTATAGATGGAACCATTCCAGTTCTACATTACAGACCTTGCCTCGAGCTTGTCCGGATTTTGCTTTTAGACATAGGCCGGACAACCCCAAATCTTAACTAGCTTAAGACATGGGCTCTTCCCATACCATATCTCATATGGATTGGTAGGCTGTGATCTGATTCGAACCCTATTCAATAGGTATGCAGCTTCTCAAGTGCATAACTCCCAAAAGGAAACAGGAAACTCAGTAGTACTCATCATAGAGCACACCTTATCATATAGGGTGTGATTGCTCCGCCCCGATATACCATCGTGATATGGTGTATACGGAGGAGTAATGCTGAGAGAGAATCTCATTCTCCTTTAGAATAGTCCAGGAATTCCATGCTCAAGTATTCTCCTCCTTGATCTCATTAAAGGACATAATACTTATACCCGTTTTAGTTCTCTACTTCTAACTTATATTCTGTGAATATCTCAAAAGGTTCTGACTTGTGTTTCAACAGGAACATATGTCTGAATCAAAAGAGATCATCAGAGAATTTAATGAAGTATAAAGAACCGGTCTTGGCAAGTGTAGACTGGGGACCTACATACATCAACATGTATCATCCCAAGAGTTCACTAACTCTTTCTCTGTTTCCAGTAAACGGAGCTATGGTCATCCTATCTCTGTGACATGACTGGCAAGTTTCACAAGATGTAAATTCAAACTGATTTAAATATGCATCTAAAATGTAACTTCAGCCAGTCGGATCGCATTGATATGACCTTGTCTACAATGTCTCAAGAAGGATTCGTTCATTTCTGAACTCTTCCTCTTGTGTGTGTTCCGTATACTAAATAACTGTAGTTTGATTTAGAACATCAATGCTTTTAGATAACGTGCCTGAACCGATCAACTTTTGATATAGGAAATGTTCAAAACATTATCCAACTATACAAAATTTTATCATTTCTTTACTAATAAAGAGATTGATATGATTTTGTATATCAGGTTCGGTATCTAATAACATTCGTTCAGAATCAATGTATTTGGAATACAGGGTGATAGTGACCAACAGACTTGGCTGCAACACTTGCCCCGTTTTCTGCCTCATGAAACTTATCACCCGTTCTCAGTTCTCTACCTATCTGTAGCCCTATGTAACAGATTACATATCTGGGATCCTGATCCGGTATCATATACCCAGGATGCGGAGGATACTGAGAAACAGTTCTTTGTAACGAACACACCCGAAGATGATGCATCAGCATGCACTCTCTTCGTTTGGGCGGCACGGGAAATCTGGTATTCTCCAATTTCCTGCTCTGTCTTATAACAATTATAAGTTGGAGCGGGACCAACGTTCCCCAGCTCAGTATAACAAGCGGGTTCGGTCAATAATCCGTATTATTATCTTGATTAAGGCGTGATATGGTCGCTACCTGGAGAGAGAGAGAAGAAAACACTCAGCGTGCGCTCTTTCAAGAATAGATTGGTTATTATTTTATCTAATCAGGATGGCTCCCACTGCTTTTTATCAAATCTTCTTTCAAACCCTAAAAGGAAAGACTAGCCGGGATTAATTACACACTACAAGTTCGCCAATCTTTCAGCCAGGCCAGTGTCGGTACTTTGAGGGAGGTCCCCCGTGCTTTCGCACGAACCTAATTAATGTAAACCTCGTTTTCCCAGAGGCGTAACCCCGTTAACACCTTTCTAGACACCTACTTGATCGGCTAATTGTAATGTATAAAACTCTCCCAGGAGTAACTCTTACTCGCAGCGGGTATCGGGATCCAACTATCTCATAGAAGGTATGCAATCTCATTGCAAATTTCAACACTTGAAATTCCCGATAATATTTTGCCCCTAGCGTGCTATGACCTTGACGCATGCCAAACAACCCATAGTCCGCTAGTCAAGTTCAACCCGTACATTTCTTGATTGAATTAAACCCACCCGCACGACCCTTGACGCATGCCAAACAACGCCGTACGAATACCCTAATCCAATCGCATCGTATGCTAGCAGATAAGCACTAGTTAGCTACCGTACACTACGCCTTGACGCATGCCAAACAACCGCAGCACGAATACTAACTAGTACTTATCTGAAATGACGAAGGGCTACGACAGGTTTTTCTGAAAACCTATTGCGTAATGAACTTGATATCGTTGTAGGATCGAATGAATTTTAAAATGGAGTGTTTTTTAGGCTTTTCTAGTTTTGCTAAAGGGGTCACTCCCGGTGAAGGGATCGTCGGTCCTTTCCTCGTCGAATGAGGTGCGGGATATATCATATATATCACTGTGCAAAGCAGAACTCTTAAAAGCAATCAAAAGACAAACCGAGTGTGTAGCATCTGCCAGTTATTGCTAAAGGAGTCACTCCCGGTGAAGGGATCTCGGTCCTTTCCTCATCGAATAAGGTGCAGGATATATCACATATACCGTTGTGCAAAGCAAGAACTGTAGCTACCTGTTTTATTTTTAGAAATTCGATTCCACAACATCTTAGGTTTCTTTTTATTTCATTAATCACATTAATGAAGTCCCATCATTTAAGTACCTAAACATCACAGATAAATACGACGTACACTTATGCCATCCGCATTCGCCTCGATGTCCCCTCGTGCACCGTTAGCTTAGGTAACTAACGGCAGAGCGGGGCAGGGCTAGCACGGGTGTAAAACATAAGTAACGCCTATATAATATATCATATATACTATATACAGTATCTATCACAGAACATATCACATGATCACATCACAGATATCGCAGCAGAAGAAACATATGAAATATTGGATATACTAGCACGTCCGTGTTTTCAATACGAGCCAATATAAAACACGGATTCCACGGTCGTGATGAATAGCCAAACCCACACCCGTAGACCCCTACGAGAGCGGCAAGCAACCCTACCAATTCTGGAGTTAGGAGACCCGGACTCGACTCCTCGAGTTGGTCTCCCACTGGACTCCAGAACCCGGTTACTTGTGCTCCCCTCCTTGGGTCTATCCTAGTGCGGAAAAGTAAATAATATACAAAAGGGTGACATCTTCCGCAACCTGGAAGTGCCCCAATAAAAGAATATTACATACAAGTTTTTACATGAATGAAAATGAAAAACACTCATCTCACATAAAAAAAACCCGGCTATTCAAACACGACGATCCAATATAACATATCCAGCAACACATAACATCACATGTCATCAACGTAAGTAAATATGCGCATCCCAATTGTCGTTGACATATAGCAACGAAACCGGCGATATCACATATTACACTTACGGTCACAGAAAAGAAAGTGTAAAACTACAACAGTTGGAATCCGCAATCTGCATAGACATCGCATGCCTAATCAAATGAATTCCTTAGACATCGCATGCCTAACAATTATAAACCCCGCATTTTAGTCTCAGTATTGAAAACTCTTTTCAATATCAAGTCGGGCAATTCAACAAGATTCCCGACATCCTGATCGAATACTCGTCGCAAACCTTAGTAGACGGCCGCACCCCCGATACCGTCGACAAAGTGCACCAAGGCGGAACACCGCTGCCGCGAGCACCCGGATGGATGCTTTCGGCGACGGGGTTCTCCTACAGGCACTTGGTCGGGGCTATGGAGTGAGGCTGTCTATTAAGTTTACCCGGCGAGTATCCGTGTACGCTACGTGATTGCGATGGACTTTTGATCGCATCAAAATTCCGTGGCAACCGATCAAGTGAGACTAAAGTTCTATGTTTATAACATTCATTCAGTTATCTCATAACTACTTGTGAATTCCAATTATTGTATTCCATTCCAGATAAATAGAAAATGTTAAACTTTCCGATCGAACATCCAAACACCCAAGTTTTCCCGAAACAGCTCAACACATGAAACAAGTTTAAAAACATCCAGTTCATGCCTCAGTACCAACGGTCCAGCCGTAGAAGGGTCAAGCCAACGCCTCACATGTGGCACGCCGTACTGCCCCAAACCCGAAGGTTCAAAGGGCAGTTCAAGACGGTCACATAATCGAGTTAAGGTTTGTTGTCTTCTAGAGGGACCATCGCGTTACTTGCACTACTTAGAACGTCTTTAAACCTCGGAAAAATCCAATACTTGGAAATTTTCCGGCAGGGAAAAAGTTGGGTATTTATATCCGGTCGAACTTTTTAACATATTCAAAAATTATCCGGAAAACACATAGACAAAATTAGAAAATCCGATCGAATAATCGAATCCCCAAATTAACCCCAAAAAATTCAACTGTGGATTAAACATTAAAATATCCCAAAAAATACAGCACTAAATTATAGGAATTACTGTGCAAAAAATATGACAAGATGCCTCTTTATTGCCGCGGAACCACCGCACATGGCATGCTTATGCCGCGGTTCCGCGGTGACTTGGTCGAATCATGCTGACGTGCTTCACAGTAATTCTTACAATTCCCTGCTTATTTTTCTGCATATTTTTAATTCTCAAAAATCCCCGATTTTAAAAAATGTACAGAGAGCAATTTGGAGTTAGGGTTTCGGTTCGTTCGGGTTTCTAACATCGTCTGTGCATCGCCTAAGGCTCTAGCTAGTCTCTGATACCACTGTAGGGTTCCTAGGCACGCTAATGAGGTCTCACAAGGCATCAACCATGCCAATTTCAAATTTTACGGGTGCCGAGAAACCCTAATACGGATCGTTAACTAGATTTTAGGCGATAAATGAAACTAGTTTACAACTAAACTAAAAGAATGGAAATACAACCTTTGTAGATCCGGTGCTCTACCTCCATAGCTCCGCAATCATGTCACTCCGCTGTCCAAATCGGATCCCGAGCTCTAGCGTCGGCTTCATCGGAGAAACGGACGGGCTTGGTCGTCGGCTTCGATGCCGAAGATGATCTACGTCGAGGCATCACTAGATCAAGCTCCACCTTCACCAAGCCATGAAAACTTGTGAAGGAAACACCCTATACTACTTGGCAAGAGGTAGAGGATGAAGAAATAGGAAGTGGGTTCACTTTAAAATTGGATTTCTCACTCATTTCATCAAGTCACCATTGATGAAGTCTAGGTTTTCTTCTTGAAGAAGAAGAAGAAGATGATGATAATATTATGATAAGTTTTTTAGAATAGAATAGAAAAATCAATTCTTATCATAATTTTAACCATGGTAATGTGTAGAGAATTGACTAAGGTTAAATGAATGGTTAGGGTTAATGAGATGAAGACAAAAGGGTTTCTTTGGTCAAAGCTTCATGAAGCTTCAACAAGCTTCATGAAAGAAAGAAACCTTTTGTTTTTCTTTTCTCTTTTCTTTTAATCCAAAAATAAATAGATAAATGAATGAATAATCAAATAAAAACCCTAACCATTTATTTAACCAAGGTTTAATTCTTTACACAAACCCTGGCATTCATGTATCATCTAATATGATACAATCAAATGCACAAAAAATATATCACATATACAATGTGCACACTAAGTGAGAAAATCCATTTAAAGTGAACCGATACTAGTTAATGCAAAGTAATATATCAAATATATAATTATGCATTAAATCATTAAATCAACACTTGATTTAATGATCCAGTCATATCGCATATAACCGACTAATATCAACAGTAACAACTTATCGAATCAACACTTGATCCGATAACCCGGCTATATCGCATATAACCGATCAATGTCACAAATCGCGAGAATCGAATACAGTATCACATACTGGTATCATTCTCGGTCCCGCACATATCTCATATGCGCTCCTATTTCGTTTTGCTTGAGCCAGGAAACCTCTGTGTAGGACTCTAAAGACTCGTCAATACGCCGGCAGCAGGTGATGATCATATCAAACACCCACAAGCCGGAATCGGTCTGCTAAACGTAACGGCCACCCGGGTATTGAGCGATCAGAAGATCGACGAGCAAGCCCGCTCATACTCCTGTGAATCTAACCAGTAACACTTACCGTACAGTCCGGTCTGATCGTCTGATATGTCGCATATCTTGCCTAGGGGTGGTAAACGTCAGACCCTAATAGCTCGATAAGTCGTGTCGATATGAGGTCTATAACAGTTTGAAAAACTACTGGTAACACTTACCAGTAAATCTCAGCAACCCTGGCCAGCGATTTCCGGTTATAGCCAATCGAACACAGCGCAACATCAACTCCCTATACCGGGAGAGACGAATCCCCTCCTATCGCTCATTGCCTCCATGTGATTCGGGACTGTACCCAAAAACCACCGTTTTGCACGCCCTCTTGGACGTGGTAAGATGGAAATCAAAGCACAGTAGGAACCACACAAGACTCTATGACGATCTCGGGTCAACAGACTACTCTGTACCAGTGTCACCAGAGAACTGCCATCTGACGCAAGGTATAATACCATCTGGGAGTTCTCGGCGAGTCCGTCCAGTGTACCCAGTCTCCACTGAGCACCCGTATATCATCTCTGATGTCAAACACCAATGGATATGGGATCATCCATCGCCCATCTGTATGGGTCGAGAAGGTATACGCTAGTCTACCCTGGTATATCGATGCCCCGTCTCGATATACCCTCGACTAGGGACTTTGAAGGATGTACTTATGGACTACCATGTCCCCACTAGTATGATCCGCATCATAGTCCAGGTAGTCAAGCACAGATCCTAAGGGCTTTACCAACATGTAACAGAGAGACGAGTAGTGTACACGTTAAGGTAAAGAGTAACCAGATAGCATACTATCATGTAGAGCAAGAAAGTCCTCCCTATATATGTCCCAGCATCCACTACAATATACATCCTATGTATAGCAATGGCCTCTAGGGCATACATATAACTAACAGTAATTACAATTTTGTTTGGGTTAATTAAGCTAAAGTGAATTTATGCTAAATTAATCACAAGATTAAGCATTAAATCATCCTTGAAAATATCCTAGAAAATATCTAGATATTTTGGTGAATTAAAAGAAAACTTTAATTAGAAAGAAAAGAAATTAAGAGGTGGCATAAGGATAAGCTTTTTAATTGAACTTTAATGTGTTTTAACTTAGATATTTCCACACATTTCTCCACTTCTTCCATGATGGCCGAACCCCCCCTGGCTGCCCATTTTTCCCCCCACTCCATTTCCACTCTTTGAAGCTTCTAAAAATCATCAAAAATTCTCAAATAATCCTACAAACTCAGATATAAATCCCTACCCATTATTCTTCAACCCTAAACAAGCTTGGATTTTCATGAAAGTCATCATTTTGGAGGCTAATTTGGAGTTTGGTTGCTAATTTGTGAATCTAGTGGAGGTATAAAATCCTAACCCTAAACTTTAATTGTTGTTTAAATCATTAAGCTAGCTTATTAGATATTTAATATAGCTTTAAATTGCATGTTTAGAAATTCATGAAAGAATTGTGAAGATCAAGTTAGGATTTGATTTGTTTAAAATGGTTAATGGAGAAGTATAGACTTTGACAACTTAACCTAGTTGTGAGAATATTATTTGCTATTTTCTTAATCATCTAATTAAGCTTAAGTGTAAACTAAACTTTTACTAAATCGTATATGGGGGAGATTAAAATTTTAGTAAAGGTTTGTGTGGTTTAAGTAAGCTATTATGTGATGATTGTGATCGCTGGATTTGGTTAAACTTTTAGACTTGAGCTAAAATGATTAAAATATGCTTACTAGGTTTTCGGATAAATTAGGCGTGGGTTTCAATTGGCGTTGTGGTGTTATATTTTTTATCTTCCACGATATATATTGTGTTGTGAATGCGCGATTGGTATAATCGGGGTTTAGGCTTGGTGGTTGTGTCATCCTAGCTAGGGTTGTGCCGATATCGTACGCGTTTTGTGCACTGAGTGCACAGTGTGTATATCTTATGGACTTTATCCTTGCGTTTCGTTGTCTTGGTATCGGCGCAGGATATTTAACCTTATGTGTTGTGTTTGTGAAATTTAGGATCGCGAGCAGAGACTTCGGACGCTGGGAAGAAAAGAAAGCAGGTGGTCGGATTTACTTAGCTCGAGATCATCTGTGAGTAGATTTATCATCTACAGGGGAATCGCCCGCATTGAGTTATGCGTCTGAGCTAGATTAAATGACATGTATATACACATACCTTGCTATGCTACAGCTACACATATACCTGGAGGGTATTGCATCATTATTGATATGTATATACACATACATTGCTATGCTACAGCTACACATATACCTGAATGGTATTACATCATTATTGATATGTATATACACATACCTTACTATGCTACAGCTACACCTATACCTACATGGTATTACATCATTGTTGACAGGTGTATACACATATGAGATATATCTACATGTGCATCATACGTACATACTTACATGTACACCCTTATACTTTGTTGTAGCCACATGTTCACTTTTATATGATGTTGTGTTAGATTTTGGAGAAATTAGGAACCGCATGATATATTTAATAACTTGTATGGGACGCTGTTATATATGTAAGTATGTATGTATGTGTGTATGTATGTGTGTGTGTGTGTGTATCAGTGGTATGGGACGCTATTATATATGTACATATAATATATATATATATATATATATATATATATATCATAATGATCTATGCAAGTATTCTTATTCATTATTTGATATTTTCTGGATTTGAGGACCGTGGTATTTTCATAAAATTATGCATTGTTTGAAAAACCCAGTTTCTCTTGATATGATATTTCAATGCGTCCACCATGAGATTTCTCGGTTCTGAGATTTGTGATATATACCGGATGCAAGGAGTGGAGTGGGCCGTGTGCGGGTACATGGTGGAGCCCGGTATGGTTCCTCGGGACAAGAAGATCGCAGGTGATGGCGATGAGCCTGGCAGGCGGGCTAGTATCTACCGGTGATAGTATTTGGATTTGGCGGTTATCGTGGGGATACCGTGAAGGGTTCCTAGGCACCCTAATGAGGTCTCACAAGGCATCGATCATGCCAAATTAAAATTTTAACGGTGCCGAGAAACCCGACTACGGATCGTTGGCTAGATGTTTAGGCGAAAAAGCTAACTAGTTAACACTTAACTAAGAGATACGGAAATACAACCTTTGTAGATCCGGTTCTCCACCTCCATAGCTCTGCAACGAAGTCCTCTCCACTGTCCAAAAGGAATCCGGGCTCTAGCGTCGGCTTCGTCGAAGAATAAGCGAGCTAGGTCGTCGATGTCCATGCCGAAGATGATCTACGTCGAAGCATCGCAAGATCAAGCTCTCACTTCACCAAGTCATGAAACTTGTGAAGAAAACACACTCTACTACTTGGCAAGAGGTAGAGGATGAAGAAATAGGAAGTGGGTAGACTTTAGATTTGGATTTCTCACTCTTTTTCATCACTTGCCATTGATGGAGGCAAGCTTTCTTCACTTGAAGAAATGAAGAAGAAGAAGGAAATTGTTATGATAAGTTATTTAGAAAATGTAAAATAAAAGAATACTTATCATAATCTTTAACCATGGTAATGTGTAGAGAATCAATCATGGTTAAAGGAATGGTTAGGGTCAAGTTAGAGACAAAATGGTCACTTAGTCAAAAGATCAAGAAGCTTCAACTAGAATCCAAAATTAGCAACCATTTCATTTCATTTTCTTTTATTCATTTATCATAAATAAATGGATAATTAAATAAGATAAATGAATAACAAATAATAAACCCTAACCTATTCATTAACCAAGGTTTAATACTTTACACTTAACCAAAAAGCATGTATCATCAAACATGATACAAGCAAGTGCACAAAATCATATCGCATATGCAATGCGCACACCCGAGTGAGAAAATCCATTTAAAGTGAACCGATACTAGTTAATGAAAAGTAATATATCAAATATATAATTATACATTAAATCATTAAATCAACACTTGATTCAATGATCCGGTCATGTCGCACACAACCGACTAGTATCCAATGTATCGGCTTATCGAATCAACGCTTGAGTCGATAACTAGGTTATATCGCATACAACCATTCGATACATTCATCGCGAGAATGGAATACGGTATCACATACACGTATTATTCTCGGTCCCGCACATATCTCATATGCGCTCCTATTTCGTTTCGCTTGAGCCAGGAAACCTCTGTGTAGGACTCTAAAGACTCGTCAATACGCCGGCAGCAGATGATGATCATATCAATCACCCACAAGCCGCAAGCGGTCTGCTAAACGTAACGGCCACCCGGGTATTGAGCGATCTGAAGATCGACGAGCAAGCCCGCTCACACTCCAGTGAATCCAACCAGTAACACTACCGTACAGTCCGGTCTGATCGTCTGATATGTCGCATATCTCGCCTAGGGGTGGTAAACGTCAGACCCCAATAGCTCGATAAGTCGTGTCGATATGAGGTCTATAACTGTTCGAGAAACTACTGGTAACACTTACCAGTAAATCTCAGCAACCCTGGCCAGGGATTTCCTGTTATAGCCAATCGAACACAGCGCAACATCAACCCCCTATACCGGGAGAGACGAATCCCCTCCTATCGCTCATTGCCTCCATGTGACTCGGGACTGTACCCAAAAACCACCGTTTTGCACGCCCTCTTGGACGTGGTAAGATGGAAATCAAAGCACAGTGGGAACCACACAAGACTCTATGACGATCTCGGGTCAACAGACTACTCTGTACCAGTGTCACCAGAGAACTGCCATCTGACGTGAGGTATAATACCATCTGGGAGTTCTCGGCGAGTCCGTCCAGTGTACCCAGTCTCTACTGAGCACCCGTATATCATCTCTGATGTCAAACACCAATGGATATGGGATCATCCATCGCCCATCTGTATGGGTCGAGAAGGTATGCGCTAGTCTACACTGGTATATCGATGCCCCGTCTCGATACACCCACGACTAGGGACTTTGAAGGATGTACTTATGGACTACCATGTCCCCACTAGTATGATCCGCATCATAGTCCAGGTAGTCAAGTACAGATCCTAAGGGCTTTACCAACATGTAACAGAGAGACAATCAGCATACACGTTAAGGTAAAGGGTAACCAGATAGCATACTATCATGTCGAGCAAGAAAGTCCTCCCTATATATGTCCCAGCATCCACTACAATATACATCCTATGTACAGTAATGGCCTCTAGAGCATACATATAACTAACAATCTCCCACTTGCACTAGGGCCATCTGTAGCAGTGGTTATAGTATCTCATACTCAACCATCCCATAAAAATCTCTCTCTGGGAAAAGGCCTTTGTGAGTGGATCCGCTGTGTTGTCCTCTGAGTCTACTCTCCAGACCTCGATCCCTTGAAGATCAAGCATCTCCATGATCAGGTGACACTACCTTAGAATATGTCTGGATCACTGATGGGACGGATGTTCCTCGGCATAAGCCACAATTCCATTGTCTCACAATGGTAGGAACTAAGTTCATCTCATGAACCAATATACACCCAGACAGCCACTTTGGTAGCATCTTAAGTAGCGATGTATCCTGCCTTTATCGTCTAGTATATCACGGTATCTAGCCTGGAACTCTTCCAACATACCGTCCTTTTAGTGAGGGTAAAGACAATGCCTGCGACTGACATTCAGTCGTCTTTATCACCCTGGAACCATTCCAGTGATTCTCCCCAGGATCAACTGATACCATCTCACTACAGCTAGTGAGTATCTTAACATCCATTTAGATCTATCTCATAGATCCAAAATCCAGGATTTAGGAGGTATCACTTTGATCCTATATGGAGAATTATGGTGATAAGCGGAGATTGACCGAGCGTAGCATAGGAAACTCCTTCCCTATCAAGAGTATGTCATCCGCGTACTCTACGAGGATCACCACCATACTCCCTACTATCTTTTTGTTTATACAAGGTTCATCTACCATTTTGATGATGTCAAACTCTTTGACTAATCCATCAAAACAGATGTTCCAACTCCGCGATGCCTGCTTTAATCCTATAAAGCATCTTGCACACGTTTCCGCTGCTCCCACTATCTACGAAGCCCTCTGGCTGTGTACTTATAGACGCACTCTTCTAAAACATCATTTAGAAAAGCAGTCATGACACCCAACCACCAGATATCGCAGTCATGGTATGTAGCCGTGACAAGTAGGATCTGGATGGACTTAAGCATAGTCACTTGAAAAGGTTTCATCATAATCCACGCCTGGTCGATGACGAAAAGCTTTAACAAGTCTAGCTTTGAAAGTCTCAACTTTTCATCTACACCAAGTAATCTTCTCAAGATATGCTTGCTCCTGATGGGGATTTAACCCTTCAGATATTGCAACCAAAGTCCATACTTTGTTGATGTACATGGATTCCATCTCAAATCGCTAAACATCCAGCCATTCTTACAGAGTCTTACTCTCGATGGCCAGCTCGAAGCTAGTTGGGTCATCATCTCATGATGCAATCCTCGCTCCCACTGTCATAGAGAAAACGAAGTATCTCTCAGGTGGGTGAGGAACCCTACTAGATCGGCGGAGAGGCTGAGGTTCATTGGTAACTATTGAATCCTTTGGTTCTCTCAAATCATCAGATGCAGTTTGTATAGCTGGAACATTTCCAGTTTTACATAACAGTCCTTGCCTTGAGCTTGTCCGGATTTTGCTTTTAGACATAGCCCGGACAACCCCAAATCTTAACCAACTTAAGATATGGGCTCTTCCCTTTCCATATCACATATGAAGCGGTAGGCAACTGATTTGATTTGAACCCTATTCAATAGGTATGCATCTTCTCAAGTGCATAACTCCCAAAAAGAAATAGGTAACTCAGTAGTACTCATCATAGAGCACACCATATCAAATAGGGTGTATCTGCTCCGCCCCGATATACCATCGTGCTATGGTGTATACAGAGGAGTAATGCTAAGAGAGAATCTCATTCTCCTTTAGAATAGTCCAGGAATTCCATGCACAAGTATTCTCCTCCCTGATCTCATCATAGGACATAATACTTATACCCGTATTTTGGTTCTCTACTTCTAAATCATATTCTGTGAATATCTCAAAAGGTTCGGACTTGTGTTTCAACAGGAACATATGTCTGAATCTTGAGAGATTATCAGAGAATGTAATGAAGTACAAAGAACCGGTCTTGGCATATGTAGACAGGGGACCTTTATACATCAACATGTATCATCCCAAGAGTTTACCAACTCTTTCTCTGTTTCCAGTAAACGGAGCTATGGTCATCTTATCTTTGTGACATGACTGACGAGTTTCACAAGATGTAAATTCAAACTGATTTAAATATGCATCTAAATGTAACTCAGCCAGTCGGGTCGCATTGATATGACCTAGTCTACAATACCTCAAGAAGGATTCGTTCATTTCTGAACTCTTCCTCTTGTGTGTGTTCTGTATACTAAAGAACTGTAGTTTGATTTAGAACGTCAATGCTTTTAGATAACGTGCCTGAACCGATCAACTTTTGATATAGGAAATGTTCAAAACATTATCCAACTATACAAAATTTTATCATTTCTTTACTGATAAAGAGATAGATATGATTTTGTATATCAGGTTCGGTATCTAATAACATTTGTTCAGAATCAATGTATTCATAATACAGGGTGACAGTGACCAACAGACTTGGCCACAACACTTGCCCCGTTTTCTGCCTCATGAAACTTATCACCCGTTCTCAGTTTTCTACCTTTCTGTAGCCCTATGTAACAGATTACATATCTGGGATCCTGATCTGGTATCACATACCCAGGACGTAAAGAATACTGAGAAACAATTCTTGTAATGAACACACCCGAAGATGATGCATCAACATGCACTCTCTTCGTTTGGGCGGCACGGGAAATCTGGTATTCCCCAATTTCCTGCTCTGTCTTATAACAATTATAAGTTGGAGCGGGACCAACGTTCACCAGCTCAGTATAACAAGCGGGTTCGGTCAATATTCCGTTTTATTATCTTGATTAAGGCGTGACATGGTCGCTACCAGGAGAGAGAGAGAAGAAAACACTCAGCGTGCGCTCTTGCAAGAATAGATTGGTTATTATTTTATCTAATCAGGATGGCTCCCACTGCTTTTTATCAAATCTTCTTTCAAACCCTAAAAGGAAAGACTAGCTGGGATTAATTACACACTACAAGTTCGCCAATCTTTCAGCCAGGCCAGTGTCGGTACTTTGAGGGAGGTCCCCCGTGCTTTCGCACGAACCTAATTAATGTAAACCTCGTTTTCCCAGAGGCGTAACCCCGTTAACACCTTTCTAGACACCTACTCGATCGGCTAATTGTAATGTATAAAACTCTCCCAGGAGTAACACTTACTCGCAGCGGGTATCGGGATCCAACTATCTCATAGAAGGTATGCAATCTCATTGCAAATTTCAACACTTGAAATTCCCGATAATATTTTGCCCCTAGCTCGCTATGACCTTGACGAATGCCAAACAACCCATAGTCTACTAGTCAAGTTCAACCCGTACATTTCTTGATCGAATTAAACCCACCCGCACGACCCTTGACGAATGCCAAACAACGCCGTACGAATACCCTAATCCAATCGCATCATATGCTCAAGCAGATAAATACTAGTTAGCTACCGTACACTACGCCTTGACGAATGCCAAACTACCGCAGCACGAATACTAACTAGTACATATCTGAAATGACGGAGGGCTACGACAGGTTTTTCTGAAAACCTATTGCGTAATGAACTTGATATCGTTGTAGAATCAAATGATTTTAAAATGGAGTGCTTTTGAGGCTTTTCTAGTTTTGCTAAAGGAGTCACTCCCGGTGAATGGATCGTCGGTCCTTTCCTCGTCGAATGAGGTGCGGGATATATCATATATATCGCTGTGCAAAGCAAAAACTCTTAAAAGCTATCAAAAGACAAACCGAGTGTGTAGCATCTGCCAGTTATTGCTAAAGGAGTCACTCCCGGTGAAGGGATCTCGGTCCTTTCCTTATCGAATAAGGTGCAGGATATATCATATACACCTCTGTGCAAAGCAAGAACTGTAGCTACCTGTTTTATATTGAAATTCGATTCTACAACATCTTAGGTTTCTTTTATTTCATTAATCACATTAATGAAGTCCCATCATTTAAGTACCTAAACATCACAGATAAATACGACGTACACTTATGCCATCCGCATTCGCCTCGATGTCCCCTCGTGCACCGTTAGGTTAGGTGACTAACGGCAGAGCGGGGCAGGGCTAGCGCGGGTGTAAAACATAAGTAACGCCTATATAATATATCATATATACTATATACTGTATCTATCACAGAACATCTCATGATCACATCACAGATATTGCAGCAGAAGAATCATATGAAATATTGGATATACTAGGACGTCCGTGTTTTCAATACGAGCCAGTATAAAACACGGATTCCACGGTCGTGATGAATAGCCAAACCCACACCCCAAGACCCCTACGAGAGCGGCAAGCAACCCTACCAATTCTAGAGTTAGGAGACCCGGACTCGACTCCTCGAGTTGGTCTCCCACTGGACTCCAGAACCCGGTTACTTGTGCCCTCCTCCTTGGGTCTATCCTAGTGCGGAAAAGTAAATAATATACAAAAGTGACAACTTCCGCAACCTGGAAGTGTCCCAATAAAAGAATATTACATACAAGTTTTTACATGAATGAAAATGAAAAACACTCATCTCACATAAAAAACCCCGGCTATTCAAACACGACGATCCAATATATCATATCCAGCAACACATAACATCACATATCATCAACGTAAGTAAATATACGCATCCCAATTGTCGTTGTCATATAGCAACGAAACCGGCGATATCACATATTACGCTTACGGTCACAGAAAAGAAAGTGTAAAACTACAACAGTTGGAATCCACAACCACCTCAGACATCGCATGCCTGACCAAATGAATTACTTAGACATCGCATGCCTAACAATTATAAACCCCGCATTTTAGTCTAATTATCGAAAACGCTTTTCAATATCAAGTCGGGCAATTCAACAAGATTCCCGACATCCTGATCGAATGCTCGTCGCAAACTTCAGTAGACGGCCACACCCCCGTTACCGTCGACGAAGTGCACCAAGGCGGAACACCGCTACCGCGAGCACCCGAACGGATGCTTTCGGCGACGGGGTTCTCCTACAGTCACTTGGTCGGGGCTATGGAGTGAGGCTGTCTATTAAGTTTACCCGGCGAGTATCCGCGTACGCTACGTGATTGCGACGGACTTTTGATCACATCAAAATTCCGCAGCAACCGATCAAGTGAGACTAAAGTGCTATGTTTATAATATTCATTCAGTTATCTCATAACTACCTGTGAATTCCAATTATTGTATCCCATTCCAGATAAACAGAAAATGTTAAACTTTTCGATCGAACATTCGAACACCCAAGTTTTCCCGATAATGATCAACACATGAAATATGAGTCTAACAACATTCAGTTCGTGCCTCAGTACCAACGGTCCAGCCGTAGAAGGGTCAAGCCAACGCCTCATATGTGGCACGCCGTACTGCCCCAAACCCTAAGGTTCAAAGGGCAGTTCAAGACGGTCACATAATCGAGTTAAGGTTTGTTGTCTTCTAGAGGGTCCATCAAGTTACTTGCACTACTTAGAACGTCGTTAAACTGCGGAAAAATCCAACACTTGGAAATTTCCCGACAGGGGAAAAATTGGGTATTTATATCCGGTCGAACTTTTTAACATATTCTAAAATTTATCCGGAAAGCCAAATAAACAAAATTTGATAACCCGATCGAAACACCGAATCCCCAAAACAACTGCAGAAAATTCAACTCTTGAATAAATATTAAAAAATTCCAGAAAATCCAGCACCAGAAATAATGAATTACAGTACAAACAGTGAATGATGATGTCAACAACATGCCGCGGAACCGCCGCAGAAGCTGGGCTTCTGCCGCGGTTCCGCCGCCGTTTAAATGAATCATGGGCCTGAGTTTTTACCGTAATCCTTAGAATTGTTTACTGAATTTTCTAGACATTTTTAATACACAAAAATCCACATTTTTAAAATCTGGACAGAGAGCATTTTTGTATATGGGTTTCGGGTTCGTTCGGATTTCAAACTCCGTCTAGACTTCGCCTAAGGCTCTAGTTAGGCTCTGATACCACTGAAGGGTTCCTAGGCACCCTAATGAGGTCTCACAAGGCATCGATCATGCCAAATTAAAATTTTAACGGTGCCGAGAAACCCGACTACGGATCGTTGGCTAGATGTTTAGGCGAAAAAGCTAACTAGTTAACACTTAACTAAGAGATACGGAAATACAACCTTTGTAGATCCGGTTCTCTACCTCCATAGCTCCGCAACGAAGTCCTCTCCGCTGTCCAAAAGGAATCCGGGCTCTAGCGTCGGCTTCGTCGAAGAATAAGAGAGCTAGGTCGTCGATGTCCATGCCGAAGATGATCTACGTCGAAGCATCGCAAGATCAAGCTCTCACTTCACCAAGTCATGAAACTTGTGAAGAAAACACACTCTACTACTTGGCAAGAGGTAGAGGATGAAGAAATAGGAAGTGGGTAGACTTTAGATTTGGATTTCTCACTCTTTTTCATCACTTGCCATTGATGGAGGCAAGCTTTCTTCACTTGAAGAAATGAAGAAGAAGAAGGAAATTGTTATGATAAGTTATTTAGAAAATGTAAAATAAAAGAATACTTATCATAATCTTTAACCATGGTAATGTGTAGAGAATCAATCATGGTTAAAGGAATGGTTAGGGTCAAGCTAGAGACAAAATGGTCACTTAGTCAAAAGATCAAGAAGCTTCAACTAGAATCCAAAATTAGCAACCATTTCATTTCATTTTCTTTTATTCATTTATCATAAATAAATGGATAATTAAATAAGATAAATGAATAACAAATAATAAACCCTAACCTATTCATTAACCAAGGTTTAATACTTTACACTTAACCAAAAAGCATGTATCATCAAACATAATACAAGCAAGTGCACAAAATCATATCGCATATGCAATGCGCACACCCGAGTGAGAAAATCCATTTAAAGTGAACCGATACTAGTTAATGCAAAGTAATATATCAAATATATAATTATACATTAAATCATTAAATCAACACTTGATTCAATGATCCGGTCATGTCGCACACAACCGACTAGTATACAATGTATCGGCTTATCGAATCAACGCTTGAATCGATAACTAGGTTATATCGCATACAACCATTCGATACATTCATCGCGAGAATGGAATACGGTATCACATACACGTATTATTCTCGGTCCCGCACATATCTCATATGCGCTCCTATTTCGTTTCGCTTGAGCCAGGAAACCTCTGTGTAGGACTCTAAAGACTCGTCAATACGCCGGCAGCAGATGATGATCATATCAATCACCCACAAGCCGCAAGCGGTCTGCTAAACGTAACGGCCACCCGGGTATTGAGCGATCTGAAGATCGACGAGCAAGCCCGCTCACACTCCAGTGAATCCAACCAGTAACACTACCGTACAGTCCGGTCTGATCGTCTGATATGTCGCATATCTCGCCTAGGGGTGGTAAACGTCAGACCCCAATAGCTCGATAAGTCGTGTCGATATGAGGTCTATAACTGTTCGAGAAACTACTGGTAACACTTACCAGTAAATCTCAGCAACCCTGGCCAGGGATTTCCTGTTATAGCCAATCGAACACAGCGCAACATCAACCCCCTATACCGGGAGAGACGAATCCCCTCCTATCGCTCATTGCCTCCATGTGACTCGGGACTGTACCCAAAAACCACCGTTTTGCACGCCCTCTTGGACGTGGTAAGATGGAAATCAAAGCACAGTGGGAACCACACAAGACTCTATGACGATCTCGGGTCAACAGACTACTCTGTACCAGTGTCACCAGAGAACTGCCATCTGACGTGAGGTATAATACCATCTGGGAGTTCTCGGCGAGTCCGTCCAGTGTACCCAGTCTCTACTGAGCACCCGTATATCATCTCTGATGTCAAACACCAATAGATATGGGATCATCCATCGCCCATCTGTATGGGTCGAGAAGGTATGCGCTAGTCTACACTGGTATATCGATGCCCCGTCTCGATACACCCACGACTAGGGACTTTAAAGGATGTACTTATGGACTACCATGTCCCCACTAGTATGATCCGCATCATAGTCCAGGTAGTCAAGTACAGATCCTAAGGGCTTTACCAACATGTAACAGAGAGACAATCAGCATACACGTTAAGGTAAAGGGTAACCAGATAGCATACTATCATGTCGAGCAAGAAAGTCCTCCCTATATATGTCCCAGCATCCACTACAATATACATCCTATGTACAGTAATGGCCTCCAGGGCATACATATAACTAACATACCGACCAGAGTCATGAGATGTACGGACATGACATCAGGGCCAGTCATGGTGACGGCACATGACAGATGAGTATTTACGTGTCGATGCTGGACACGGGTTTCATGATGTTTCAAGTGTCAATGTTAGACACTCAGGTTCCATGATTTTGATGTGTCATTGAGGGACGGACACACACACACACACACACACACACATACACAGGTATAGTTTTCATGATGTTTTCGGGTGTCGATATTGGACACTCAGGTTCTATGAGACTTACAGGATATGAGGGCCGACCTGAGGATGCGGTGCCTAGGGTATTGGGATTTGGAGTGTCGTTGATGGACACTAACTTCTCCACGATAAGGATTCCGTGTTGATGATATATTTTATCCCATACTCATCATTTATTTGATATGCATTGCTTCATATTTTCGTACTACCTGATAGAGTACCTTTCATGACTGTTGCATATACATAGTGATATTTATTGCTATCGGCTTGCATGTGATAGATTACCGTAGTACGTGAATACCTGCGATTACCTGCATATGTTATTTACTATTCACGAGTTGGCAACTCACCCTCATTGTGCCACAGTGTTTGCAGGTGTCCCTCAGAGTAGTCGTGGCAGGGCTTCTTCATCACATTGTATCATCTTTTGCAGCGGATACCGCTACGGCTGACTGTGTGCAGTTTTGCTATAGGTGGGTTTTGCTGTTATCCGATGATCCTCATTTGTATATTCGTTGTATTTAGTACTCTCCATCTACTACTTCATGTTTTGACTTAGAGACGAGTTGTGAGGACGATATTGTATATTATTTTGTGACTTTGGATGTCTTTTATGCTGCTTTCACTTTATATCGTCAATATTCTTCGCTACGGCGTCGTATATCTGCTTGTGGTGGTTGTTTCCGCTTTTGGACGTGGATTTTCTCCCGTTAGGGATGCTTTACTTATACTTTATGTTGTACCCATTTTCGGGGTTAGTTTTTACAAAAGAGGTGCTGCCAAAATTTTTAAGAAGGTAAATTTGGACTTTAAAAAAAATTTACTTGAGATTCCCAAAAGCTTTTGACATTATTCTTATCACTTACTACTTTTGATGGTTTAGATTTGCAAGATTTTCGGCTTGCTTGAATTGCGTTACGCCTGTAGACGTTGCGTGGTTTAAGGGCCGTCACGTGCCAAATTTCGGGTTGTGACATCAGGTGTTCACTACTTGGACCGAAGGGACTACTACGCGGAGCTTTAGAAGTGAAGGACCGGTCTACAAAGGTTGTATTCCTCATTCACTTAGATGTAAAGGTATTTGCATTGCTTATTTGTTTAATTCTCTAGTTAAAAATTCTAGGTTAGGGTTCTTTAAAACGGCAAAAAAATTTGAAATTGGTATGGACGATGCCTCCTGAAACCTTGCTGCAGCCCTAGGGAACCCAACAGGTAAAGCACTTAGGATGTGTACTTGACTACCAGGATTATGTTGCAGATCATACTAGTGGGGCCAGGGTAGTCCACAAGTTCATATTTTAATTGTTCTTAGTCGAGGGTGTATCAAGACAGGGCATCGATATTCCAGAGTAGACTAGCGTATACGCTTCTTGACCGATTTGATGGGCGATGGATGATCCCATATCCATTGGTGTTTGACATCAAAGATGGTGTACGAGTGCTCAGTAGAGACTGGGTACACTGAACTGGACTCGCCGAGAACCCCTAGATGGTATTATACCTATTGTCAGATAGCAGTTCTCTGGTGACACTGGTACAGGTTAGTCTGTAGACCCGAGATCGTCATAAAGTCTTGTGTGATTCCCACTGTGCTTTGATTTCCACCTTACCACGTTCAAGAGAGCATGCAAAACGGTAGTTTTTGGGTACAGTCCCGAGTCACATGGAGGCAATGAGCGATAGGAGAAGTTTCGTCTCTCCCAGTATTAGGGGTTGATGTTGCACTATGCTCGATTGGCCATAACAGGAAGTCCCCGGACAGGGCTGATACAGAGATTTACTGGTAAGTGTTATCAGTAGTTTCTCGACCCGTTATGAGCCTCATATCAGCATGACTTATCAAGTTACTGGGGTCTGACGTTTACCACCCCTAGACTCGATATGCGACATATCAGACGAAAAGACCGGACTGTACGGTAGTGTTGCTGTTGGATTCACAGGAGTATGGACAAGCTTGCTTGTTGATCTTCTGATCGCTCAATACCCGGGTAGCCGTTATGTCCAGCTAGTACCGCTGACGACTTGTGGGGGACTAATATGATCATCACCTACTGCCGGCGTATGGACGAGTCATTAGAGTCTTACACAGAGGTTTCCTAGCTCATGCGAAACGAAGTAGGGCACATACGTGATATGTGCGGGACCGAGATTAATACGTGTATGTGATACCGTATTCCAATCTCACGATACAGGTTATATGTGATATAATTGGATTGTTGAATCAAGTGTTGATTCAATGATATGTTATATGTATATGTGATATACATATAAATGATATTAGTCGGTTGTATGCGATACAACCGGGTTATTAAATCAAGTGTTGATTTAATAATTTAATGTGTAATTATATATTTGATACATTACTATACATTAACTAATATTAGCTCACTTAAGAAAAAAATTTCTCTTTATACATTTAATATATGTGTGATATATGTTAATGTATTTATTTTGTGTCGTGTTAGATGATACATTGGACTTGGGTGTATGAGACTCATATCATACTTAAGATAATGTGGGGTTTTAATTATTAAGGGAAAATCAAAATTAAGTGGAAATTAGCATGGCTAAGATGCTTGTGGAAGCATGGAGAAGTTTTGACTAAAGTCCACTAATTTTGTTTTACTCTAGATATTTATTAACCGAACCATTATCTTTATCCATGGTTAAGTCTCTACATGAGTTATATATGATATTTTCTCACCCATGGTTGCCATTTTCTATTATTGATTCTTCTTGACTTCATCTTCTTCTTCATCTCCTTTGAGCTTTTTAGGTTTTCTTGAGGTGAAGAAAAAGTGAGAGAAAAATAATTCTAAAGTGAGCAAAATTCCTACTTCATCAATCTACACTAGACTAACCATTTAGTATAGGTTGTTTGCTTCACTAATTCTCAATTAGTGAAGAGGTGCTTTGAGTTGGAGATTTCTCGACGTAGATCATCTTCGACCTCAAAATTCTTCAAGTAAGCTTGTTCCTTTCGCCTAGTGGAGCCGAACGAGAGTCCGGGAGACCACTACTTGGAGCAAATGGACTACTACACGGAGCTTTAGAATTGAAGGACCGGTTTACAAAAGTTGTATTCCTTGTTAACTTAGGTTAAAGTTGTTTACATGCTTACGTAAACCCTAATTATCTAGTTAGATCCTTGGTCCGGGTTTCTTAGCACTCTAGGTTTTTTAAAACGGCATGCTTGATGCCTTAGAAAACATAGTGAGGGTACTAAGGAACCCAGCATTACAGTGGTATCAGAGCCTACTAAAGCTTAGCTAACAGTTTAGACAACGTGTAAAACTACGAAACCGAAATAACTCCGAAACATCGAAATAAAATCCAAGTTTCTGTCAAATTTTTTGGAGGCTCTAAATTTATTTTAAATAATTGCAGAGTGCTATACTTGTTATGAGATGAATGTAGAACAAAAACGAGGCAATTTCACCTGACCATGGCCGGTCAAACCCTCATTTAAACCGGCCCCACCGGTTTTCTTATGGTGAAATGGCTTGGGTTTTGTTCTGTGGTCTTGATACTTGGATTTAGGGTTTTAGGTGGTGTTTGATTTTGCCAATTTTAATTATACTGTTAATTCTCTGCAGTGGTAATACGAAGTATTTCGAAGTCACGGTTTTAATGTAGTTTAACATGTTCGGTTGTTGTTATATGTGTTCGTAAACTTATGCTAATTGCTATATGTCAGTTAGTTGGGGGTTGCACATATCTGTGATATTGGTTTATGTATATGAACTTTATTGGATCGTCGTGGATGAATAGCCAGGGATGTGAGAAGAGAGTTTTCTTTCATTCAATGTAAAATTTGTAAAGTGATGTAATATTATTTTGCGGGGCACATCCGGGTTGAGATTGTAGCCACCGTTGTATTATTTATTTACTGTTTTCTACTCCTAGGATAGACCCAAGATAGGGTGCACAAACTACCGGGTTGTTTGAAGTGTCGAGTAGCCTACTCATTTTACTAAGGGATGCTGCTTCACTTCGGGAATTTGGCGGGTAGTTTGTCGCACCCGTAAGGGTCTAGGATGGGGTTTGGCTATTCATCACGACCATGGAATCCGTCTTTCGTTACAGGTTTAAATGAACCACGGAATTCCTAGTATATCCATTATGTTCATCTGTGATTTGGAATGCCTATTATTGCGTGAGACGAATGGTTATTATATATATGCTATATAGTAGATGTTGCTTATGTTTTGCACCCGTGCTAGTCCATGTTAGTTATGTATATGCCCTAGAGGCCATTGTTGTACATGTGATGTATATTATGATGGATGCTTGGATATATATAGAGAGGACTTTCTTGCTCTTCATGATAGTATGCTATTTAGTTTCACTTTATCTTAACATGTCGACTTCTATTGGTTTACTGTCTTTCTCTCACATGTTGATAAAGCCCTTAGGATTTGTACTAGACTACTGGGACTATGATGAGATCATAATAGTGGGGCCACGGTAGTCGATGAGTACATCCTATAACTGTTACTAGTCGAGGGTATATCGAGACAGGGCATCGATACACCAGAGTAGACTAGCGTATACGCATCTTGACCCATATGATGGGCGATGGATGATCACATATCCATCGGTGTTGGACATCAAGGATGGTATGCGGGTGCTCAGTGGAGACTGGGTACACACCGAGAACTCCTAGATGGAGATATACCACACGTCAGATGGCAGTTCTCCGGTGACACTGGTACAGGGTAGTCTGTAGACCCGAGATCGTCATAGAGTCTTGTGTGATTCCCACTGTGCTTTGATTTCCACCTTACTACGTCCAAGAGGGCGTGCAAAACGGTGGCTTTTGGGTGCAGTCCCGAATCACATGGAGGCAATGAGCGATAGGAGGGGATTCGTCTCTTCCGGTATAGGGAGTTGATGTTGTGCTGTGTTCGATTGGCTATAACTGGAAGTCCCTGGCCAGGGCTGATATAGAGATTTACTGGTAAGTATTACCAGTAGTTTCTCGACCCGTTATGAGCCTAACATCGACACGACTTATCGGTTACTGGGGTCTGACGTATACCACCCCTAGACTTGATATGCGACATATCAGACGAAGAGACCGGACTGTACGGGAGTGTTACTGATTGGATTCATAGGAGAACATACAGTCTAGCTTGTTGATCTTCTGATCGTTCAATACCTGGGTGGCTGTTATGTTTAGCTGACCGCTTGCAGCTTGTGGGTGTTTGATATGATCATCACCTGCTACCGGCGTATTGACGATTCTTTAGAGTCCTACACAAAGGTTTCTTGGCTCAGGCAAAACGGAGTAGAGGCACATATGTGATATGTGTAGGACCGAGGATAATGTGATATGAGATACCGTATTATATTCTCGCGATATTGAGATATGAACCGGGTCATCGGATCAAGTGTTGATTTGATGAATTGGTACATGATATATTAGAAGGTTATATTCGATATAGCCGGATTGTCGCATCAAGTGTTGATTCGATAATTTAATGTATAATAATATATATGATATATTGTATTACATTATCTAATATTGGCTCACTTTATTATTTCATTTTCTCACCGGGTAATACATTGATATATATGCGATATATGTTAATTGTATTATTTTCTTTTGTTGTAAATATATAATATATATGTGATATATATTATTGCAACATGATATGATTAATAATGGAACATGTTTAGTAGAGATTAAACAAGGTTAGGGTTTGATTAGGGTTAGCTCCTTCTTGCACCTTCTAGAAGGAATTCCTTTTGTCTTGGTTAAGATATTATGGTTGATATTTATCCATGACTTATTCTTTAACCTAACCAAACCCTAGCCCTAGTTAATTCTCTACAAGGGTTATCCTTGTCATCCCTTGACCATGGTTCCATGATTATTCATATATTCATTTCTATTATTCATCACAAAAGGATTAACTCATTATTCATCATCTTCTTCTCTCTTTAGCTTTGAGAAAGCTTACTAGTTATTCATTTTGTGATGATTTCTTGTGAGAAAATGATATAAAAAAAAAAGCATAAATACTACTCTATCATCCTCATCTAATCTAGCCCATTAGATTAGAGTGTTCACCTCATTAGAGTGAGAGAGCTTGAGTTATAGCAACTTCGACGTAGATCATCGGAGAAACGAAACACTACAAGCTAGCATGGATCGTTCAAGTCGTGGAGCCTCTCTTGAGTCCGGAAGATCATGGATCGCGGCGAAGGGACTTCTACTCGGAGCTTATGAAGCGAAGGAGCGGACTACAAAGGTTTTAATCCCTCACACTTAGTAGTAAAGATGTTTACTTGCATGTTAAACCCTAATAATCTAGCAAAGATCCCGGCTTTGGGTTGTTCGGCACGTCTAAAATTTTATTCGGGCATGGTTGATGCCTTATGAACCCTCACAAGAGTGCCTAGGAACCCTACAGTGGTATCAGAGCCTAGCTAGAGCATTAGGCCACGTGTATACGAAGTTAAAACTCCGATCGAACCCTGAAACGTCAAAACGGACCCCTCTCTAGACAAATTTTTAAAATGCGATTTTTTCTGAATTAAAAATTCTTAAAAATACCAGCAGGGAAATATAAACATGTCTGTGAAAAACGAGCCAATAAGCCGTACAAACCGCCGCGGAACCGCGGCCGTACCTTGCATCTGCCGCGGATCCGCGGCCGTACGGAAGCCTTATTGACTCGTTTTGCCACAGTTATATCCGTAGGTGATTATGTATTTTTCCGGGTACTTTTAATCTGACTCAAGTGTTGAGTGTTCTGGGGTTTATTTTGTAATTGTAGATTCGATCGAAAAATTTAATTTCGTTATGTTTTCCGGATATTTAGAAATTGTTAAAATGTTCGAGCGGATATCATTAACTCACTTTTTCCCGGCACGAAAAACTTTCAAGTGTTGAATTTTTCTTGGGTTTAAATCTTTCGGAAAAATGTGCAAGTAACGCGATGGACCCTCTAGAAGAACACAAACCTTAACTCGATTATGTGACCGTCTTGAACTGCCTCTAAACCTTAGAGTTTGGGGCAGTACGGCGTGCCACATGTGAGGCGTTGGCTTGACCCTTCTACGGCTGGATCATCGGTACTGTGACATATTCTGGGATTATTTGAACTCCGCTCAAGTGTTGAGCTATTTAGGAAATTTTGGGTATTTAATTATCTGTTCGGAAAGTTTAATACTGTCTATTTATCTGGAATGTGATACAATATGTGGAATTCATAAAGTTAGGCATGAAATGCAAAGTATGTGATATTTCGGATTTACGATGTCTAAAGTGATTGTGGATTCCAAATATTGTAGTTTTACAATTTCTTTTCTGTGACCGTAAGTGTAGTATGTAGCTGTATTGCCGGTCTTCGTTGCTATACATCAACGACGATCGGTGTATGCATACTTACTTACGTTGATGATATGTGATATTATGTGTTACTGTGATATGTTATATTGGATCGTCGTGTTCTGAATAGCCGGGGGGTTTTATGTGAGATGAAGTTTTTTTTTATTTTCATTCATGTAAAATTCATTTGTATGTAATATTCTTTTATTGGGGCACTTCCGGGATGAGGTTGATGTCACCAATGTATATTATTTACTTTTCCGCATTAGGTAGACCCAAGGAGGGGAGCACAAGTAACCGGGTTCTAGGGTCCAATGGAAGGCCATCTCGAGGAGTCAAGACCGGGTCTCCTAACCCTAGAATTGGCAGTGTTACTTGTCGCTCTCGTAGGGGTCTAGGGATGTGGGTTTGGCTATTCATCGCGACCGTAGAATCTGTGTTTTATACCGGCTCGTATTAAAAACACGGACATCCTAGTATATCCAATATTTCATATATGTTCTTCTGCTGCAATGTTCTATGATGAGATCATATTACTGCCTGAGACGAATGCTTATACTATATATATATATGCTGATATATAAATATTACTGCGTTCGTTTCTTCTGTGATGCTTAAGAAGCATAAACTGATGGGATTTTATTAATGAGATTAATAAAAAGAAAAGAAACCTAAAAGATGTTGTAGAATCAAAACTTTATAAAAAGGGTAGCTACAGATTTGATAGCGGTATATATGATATACCCTGCACCTTATTCGATGAGGAAAGAGCCGAGATCCCTTCACCGGGAGTGACTTCTTTAGCGAAACTGGCAGATGCTACAAACTCACGGTTTAGTTTTTGACAGCTTCTATAGTTTTTTGCTTTGCACAGCGGTATATATGATATACCCTGCACCTTATTCGATGGGGAAAGAGCCGAGATCCCTTCACCGGGAGTGACCTCTTTAGCGAAACTAGAAAAGCCTCAAAAACACTCCTTTTTTCAAAAACACTCGATTCTACGACGATATCAAGTTCATTACGCTCATGGTTTTCTGAAAAACCTGCGTAGCCCTCCGACATTTCAGAAAGATATTACTTAGTATTCGTGCTACGGTAGTTTGGCATTCGTCAAGGCGTAGTGTACGGTAGCTATTTACTATTTATCTGTAGCATATGATGCGATTGAATTAGGGTATTCGTACGGCGTTGTTTGGCATTCGTCAAGGGTCGTGCGGGTAGGTTTAATTCAATCAAGAAATGTACGGGCTGAACTTGACTAGCGGACTACGGGTTGTTTAGCATTCGTCAAGGTCATAGCACGTTAGGGGCAAAAGCTTTATCGGGAATTTCAAGTGTTGAAATTTGCAATGAGATTGCATACCTCTTATGAGATAGTTGGATCCCGATACCCACTGCGAGTAAGTGTTACTCCTGGAAGAGTTTTACACAGGACAATTAGCCGATCAAGTAGGTGTCTAGAAAAGTGTTAACGAGATTACGCCTATGGGAAAACAAGGTTTACTTTAATTAGGTCCGTGCGAAAGCACAGGGAATCTCCCTCAAGTACCGATACTGATCTGGCTGAAAGATTGACGAAATTGTAGGGTGTAATTAATCCCGGCTAATCTTACCTTTTAGGATTTGAAGGAAGATTTGATAAAAACAGTAGGAGACATCCTGATTAGATAAGATAATAACCAATCTAATCTTGCAAGAGCATACGCTAAAGTGTTTTCTTCTCTCTCTCTCCAGGTAGCGACCATGTCAGGCCATAATGAAGATAATAATATGGATGTATTGACCGAACCGGCTTATTATACTGAGCAGGGGAATGTTGGACCCGTTCTTTCTTATAAGAGTTATAAGACTGAACAAGGAATAGGAGAATATCTGGATTCTCACGCCGCCCAAACAGGGAACATGCATGTTGATGCACCTTCTTCAGGTGTGTTAGTTATTGAGAACTGTTTCTCAGTTCACCCTACGTCCTGGGTATTAGATACCGGATCAGGATCCCACATATGTAAATTGTTACATGGGCTACGTAAAGGTAGAGAACTAGGAAAAGGTGATCATTCCGTTCAAGTAGGAAATGGTGCAAATATTGCAGCCAAAGTAGTTGGCGAATATCACCTTGTATTACCAAGTAGTAATACACTGATTCTGAATGAGTGCTATTATATACCGAACATGATGTGCAACATTATATCAGTTTCTTTATTAAGTAAAGAAGGATATAATTTTGTAGTACAGGATAATGTTATGAATATATTCCTGAATCAAAAGTTGATTGGATCAGGCTCGTTACATAATGGCATTTTCATTCTCAATCAAATACAGTCCTTAATATACAAAACACACACAAGAGGAAGAGTTCAGAAATGAACGAATCCTTCTTGTGGCATTGTAGACTTGGTCATATTAATGCAACACGACTAGCTAAGTTACATAAGGATGGATATTTGAATCCGTTCGAATTATCATCTTATGATACTTGCCATATGATACTTGCCATTCATGTCTCAAAGGCAAAATGACCAAAGCTCTGTTTAGTGGACACGGAGAAAGAGTTACGGAACTCTTAAGACTGGTACATAGTGATGTATGCGGTCCTATGTCTACACATACCAGGAACGGTTCTTCTTACTTCATTACATTCACTGACAATCTCTCAAGATACGGACATGTGTTCCTGATAAGACACAAGTCTGAAGCTTTTGAGAAATTCAGAGAATATAAACACGAAGTAGAGAACCAAACGGGCAAAAGTATTAAGATTCTTCGATCTGATCGAGGAGGTGAATACTTAAGCAATGAGTTCCTAGATTATCTAAAAGAGAATGGGATTCTCTCTCAGCTTACTCCTCCTTATACACCACAGCACAACGGTGTATCGGAACGGAGGAATCGCACCCTATTAGATATGGTGCGCTCTATGATGAGCACTGCTAAGTTACCTATTTCCTTCTGAAGGTATGCGCTTAAAACAGCCATACACCTATTGAATATGGTTCCAATCAAATCAGTGCCTACCACTCCATATGAGATATGGAAAGGGAAGAGACCATCTCTTAAGTATGTTAAGATATGGGGTTGTCCAACCTATGTCAAAAGACAAAATCCGGATAAACTCGAGGCAAGATCTGTCTTATGTAAGTTTGTAGGATATCCCAAAAATTCACAAGGGTATATCTTCTACCACCCCGAGGAACAAAAGGTGTTTGTTTCTCGATATGCCACTTTCTTAGAAAAAGGTTTTCTTATGAAACATATTAGTGGCATTGAGGTAGAACTGGAAGAGGTTCCAGCGACACAAACTATAACAGAAGACTTGGTAGAACCAGAGGATTCAGTAGTACCCGACGAACCCCAGCCTCTCCGCCGATCTAGTAGGGTTTCTCATCCACCTGAGAGATACTACGGTTTTCTCATTGATGGTGGAAGCGAGGATTGCATCATGGAAGATGATGACCCGACTAGTTTCGAACAGGCCATCACGAGTGGTGACTCTATGAAATGGCTGAATGCAATGCGATCTGAGATGGAATCCATGTACACCAACAAAGTATGGACTTTGGAAAATGCTCCTGAAGGGGTAAAACCCATTGGGAGCAAGTGGATCTTTAAAAAGAAATTTGGTGTAGATGGAAAAGTTGAGACTTTCAAAGCTAGACTTGTAGCAAAGGGTTTTCGTCAACGACCAGGTGTGGATTATAACGAAACCTTTTCTCCAGTGGCTATGCTTAAGTCCATCCGGATCTTACTTGCCATTGCTGCATACCATGACTACGAAATCTGGCAAATGGATGTTAAGACCGCCTTTCTAAATGTTGATTTAGAAGAGTGCGTGTACATGACTCAGCCAGAGGGCTTCGTAGATAGTGGGAGCAGCGGAAAGGTGTGCAAGCTGCTTAAATCCATTTATGGGTTAAAGCAAGTATCGCGGAGTTGGAACATTTGTTTTGATCTTGTAGTCAAAGAGTTTGACTTCATCAAAAATATAGATGAACCTTATATCTATAAAAAGGTAGCAGAGAGTAAGGTTGTCTTCCTCGTATTGTACGTGGATGACATACTCTTGATAGGAAATGATATTCCTATGCTGCAATCAGTCAAGCTCTTCTTATCACAAAGATTCTCAATGAAAGATCTAGGTGATGCCTCCTCCATATTGGGAATCATGATCTATAGAGATAGATCTAAACGGATACTGGGATTGTCCCAATCCAGGTACATTGACACCATACTAAAGAGGTTTAGTATGGAAGAATCCAAGCGTGGGAACCAACCCACGATCTCTGGACTCACTCTCTCCAAAGAGATGTCTCCCAAGACTGATTTGGAGAGAGCTCGCATACAAGGGATACCCTATGCTTCGGCAGTAGGCTCTATCATGTATGCGATGCTATGTACCAGACCCGATATAGCATACTCACTAAGTGTAGTGAGTCGGTATCAAGTAGATCCTGGAGAGAATCACTGGACAGCTGTGAAGAACATTCTCAAGTACTTGCGAAAGACTAAAGAGATGTTCTTGGTGTATGGTAACGGAGAACTCCAGGTGGAGTCCTTTACCGATTCGAGCTTCCAAAGTGATAAGGACGATTCTAAGTCGCACTCGGGATTTGTCTTTACCCTCAATGGAGGGGCGGTATGTTAGAAGAGTTCCAAACAGGATACCGTTGCAGACTCGACGATGGAGACTGAATACATCGCTGCCAACAATGCTGCCAAAGAGGCTGTCTGGATAAAGAAGTTCATTAGTGAACTTAGTGTGGTTCCATCCATTGAACATCCAATACCTCTATATTGCGATAACAATGGAGCTGTGGCGTTGGCCAAGGAACCCAGGTTCCATCAAAAGTCCAGACATATTCTGAGGAGGTATCACCTGATCAGGAAGATAGTTGATCGCCGGGAGATCGAGGTCAGGAGAGTAGATACGAAGGACAACACTGCGGATCCATTCACGAAGGCCATTCCCCAGATACAGTTTGAGAGATTATTCGAGATGCTAGGTATGAGATACTACAGCAGCTGGCCTTAGTGTAAGTGGGAGATTGTTAGTTATGTATATGCCCTAGAGACCATTGTTGTACATGTGATGTATATTATGATGGATGCTTGGATATATATAGAGAGGACTTTCTTGCTCGTCATGATAGTATGCTATTTGGTTTCACTTTATCTTAACATGTTGACTTCTATTGGTTTACTGTCTTTCTCTCACATGTTGATAAAGTCCTTAGGATCTGTACTCGACTACTGGGACTATGATGAGATCATACTAGTGGGGCTACGGTAGTCGATGTGTACATCCTATAACTGTTCCTAGTCGAGGGTATATTGAGACAGGGCATCGATACACCAGAGTAGACTAGCGTATACGCATCTTGACCCATATGATGGGCGATGGATGATCCCATATCCATCGGTGTTAGACATCAAGGATGGTATGCGGGTGCTCAGTGGAGATTGGGTACACTAGACGGACTCGCCGAGAACTCCCAGATGGTGATATACCACACGTCAGATGGCAGTTCTCCGGTGACACTGATACAGGGTAGTTTGTAGACCCGAGATCGTCATAGAGTCTTGTGTGATTCCTACTGTGCTTTGATTTCCACCTTACCACGTCCAAGAGGGTGTGCAAAACGGTGGCTTTTGGGTGCAGTCCCGAATCACATGGAGGCAATGAGCGATAGGAGGGGATTCGTCTCTCCCGGTATAGGGAGTTGATGTTGTGCTGTGTTCGATTGGCTATAACTGGAAGTCCCTGGCCAGGGCTGATATAGAGATTTACTGGTAAGTGTTACCAGTAGTTTCTCGACCCGTTATGAGCCTCACATCGACATGACTTATCCGTTACTGGGGTCTGACGTATATCACCCCTAGACTTGATATGCGACATATCAAACGAAGAGACCGGACTGTACGGGAGTGTTACTGATTGGATTCACAGAAGAACGTACAGGCTAGCTTGTTGATCTTCTGATCGCTCAATACCTGGTTGGATGTTACGTTTAGCTGACCGCTTGCAGCTTGTGGGTGTTTGATATGATCATCACCTGCTACTAGCGTATTGACGATTCTTTAAAGTCCTACACAGAGGTTTCTTGGCTCAGGCAAAACAGAGTAGAGGCACATATGTGATATGTGCAGGACCGAGAATAATGTGATATGAGATATCGTATTATATTCTCGCGATATTTAGATATGAACCGGGTCATCGGATCAAGTGTTGATTCGATGAATTGGTACATGATATATTAGTCGGTTATATTCGATATAGCCGGATTGTCGCATCAAGTGTTGATTCGATAATTTAATGTATAATAATATATATGATATATTGTATTACATTATCTAATATTTGTCACACCCCGCTTCCCAGTGTACGGCGAAGGGGACGCGACGAGGCCCGCTACGTATATACTCAGAAGTACATACGCTAAGCGTAACTAAGCAATATAAGTAAATCACAAGAGACGGATGATATAGAAATAACAGCAACTTTTATTAATAACATTCTTTGTACAATGCATGAAAAGAAAATACAACTGAAATGAAAAGCGATGCCTAAACAGTGGCATAACAGAAAATGAAAATACTGGAAAGAACAAGGTACAGTATCTAGAGCTCGGGGTCTTCGCGGAACTGCTCCAAGTCTTCACCGGTGGGCTCGATCACAGCTTAGTCCTACGCACCTGACGACATTCAAAGAAGAAGGAAATAGAATGTCGTCAGCGAACAGGTCGCTCGGTAAGTCCCAAGATGGGGGAGAAATAGACAAGAGTATAAGAGAGAGAGAGTGACTTTTACAATTGTATTATATTGTTATGTTATAGTAGTATGGTGTTAACGTTGTTGTTGTAGCTTGGTACAGAAGGATGCCAGTGTATACGAGAGGGGTCTCAGTATGCTAGAGATCAGGGCAAATGGAAGTACAAGGCTCCGTTATACAACCCGGAACAACGGCAATTGGATTCAGGTTAGGTGTCTTAATCTTACCATCTCGTGCCACCTTTAACACCTTCCGTACCAATCTACCCCTTAAACCCCGCGATGTCTTGTTTGTATTGTTATCTTGTAAAATTGTATTGATTGCATGATTGACTGACCGACTGACCGAAACCATGATATCAGGAAACGGTTATAACCGTGGAGTCATGTAAATGGAATACTGGAAAACATGTAAAAGGAATATCCATGGTTCGGTTCAGTCAAGTTATATAGATTGTGAACTGGATTCTGGGATTCATGTATTCATCTTGAGTTGAAATATAAAGAATATAGATTGTCTTGATTCATATTCAGATCAGAAATAGTCAGACTCTAACCCGAGTCAGACTAAAAGAAAGGTAATTTGAAGTTTTGTACTTGTTAAGGGCCTTATTGTAATTTATAAAACTTGAGAGGGTTTTATGTATAAAATACTATTGTATAGTTTTCAAAATACACCTCAAGTATTTATTATTCGTCTTTATAGTTATAATGAGTGTGGATTTTATTTGTGTTATTCTAGTGAATATATCCTAATAAAAGTATTAATTTATAATATTGATTTATTTGAAATTCATGGTATTTTAATGTAACTTTTAATCTTGTAATTTTTAGGAAAATGTGAAAACTTTATCTTATAACAAAATAGGCGTTTAAATGATAATTAAATATATACTAATACAAGAATAATTTTAAATAAATATTTTATTTTCCAAAATCACATTTTTCTTAAATGCCGTATTTTAAACCCTTCGAGACCGAATGCTCCTTGCGGAGGTCTGAATCTCGCACTACTAGCCCGCGGGTGCACGATGAACCGTACTATCCCTAACGGGTTCCCCAAAGGTGGGTTGTAGCGGCGCTTTGCATAGGTTTAACAAATACCATTCATTTAGAAAAAAAACGGTTTTATAAATATAAGGTATTTATTTGTAAAAGAGTATAAATTTCCGTATTTTAGTTTCTAAGGTTTCTTAAGCCAACTAACCTATTTCTAAGGTCTAAACGACAAGTCATTAGAAGCCTCAAATCGCCTCTTCACCGTCAATTGCGGCCAGGTAAGTGCCAGGTAAGTGGGAAGGAACCACAGTCGTGGGCCTAATTAAAAACCACTAGCCTTAGACACACTTTCCTAGACACCACAAGACAGTTTAGATAAACGATCGATGTCCATGACATATCGTGCTTTCATTTTAAAAGATTTTATTTAGAATTGTGTAAAACTTAAAGCTTTCAAGAGAGGTTTATAAAGAATATGGTATTTTAGTGAAAAGTCCTGTATTTTCGTATTCTATGTTTTGAATTTTATCAATTAGGGTTATATTTGTGTGTGTGTAGAGGTAGGTCATTACCTCGTAACTTATTTTAAGGTTTAATGAAGTTTTAGAGGTTAAATATGACATATTAAACTTGAAGGTATTAAAGCGCAAGAATACGGTATTTGAAAACGTTATCATTTTATGTGTGAAATTTCATTTAAATTGATTTTTACAAGTTTAGTGATCAAGATAAACATATTTAGGAGTGAGGGATTTATTTAGAACAATAAAAATAAACTTTATGATATTTTTATGAAAAGAATACGGTTTTACAAGAAAGCTATCATTTCATGTGAGAAACTTTATTTAACTTGGTTTCTAGGTGATTAATAGTCATCATAGATAGGTTTAGGTATTATGTATTAGGTGACAAGTGGAAATTTATAGAAAAACCGAATCGGAAATCGGTTTGTTCCGATTTCCGTCGGGTTCCAAAAAGTCGTATTTTTCTATTAAAAGGAAAGAGAGATAGAAGAGATGGGACTTACGGGTTTGGACAAACTAAGGAGGCTAAGGAAGTGGTGGTTGTCGATGCGTCGAAAACGTCGCGAAGGTTCTAGTCCGATCGCCGGAATCCGTCGTCGATTTCGGCAGCGCTTCGCTTCTCGCTCTTTGTACCGAGTTCTCGAGAATTTGAGAGAGTGGACTTAGAGTTGTAGTATGAAATGGTAGAGGGTAGGGGTGTTTATATAGGGCTAGGCTAGGGTTAGGGTTTGGATTAAAAAAATATTTAAAAATGTAAAAATTCATTAAAAATCATTAAACCTAGGAGTAAAAGGGATTTATTGGCCAAATTAAAACCGATCCAGGTATAATAAGTGTGCAAGAGGGTTGACCAAGTCAAGAGCCAACTTTTCTCAGTTGGTGACTCGGCCGTCCGGCCAAGTCCGGCCGGCGGCGCCGGACCGAGTCGGCCGATTCGCCGGCCGGCGGCGCCGAGTCGGGCCGAGTCAGGGTTCCAGTGGCCGGGGATTTTCTGGGGGTACAATTTGGTATATTTACTTTTTATTGTCCAGTACATATTTTGGGAGTTATGGCCTTTTTACCGTTGACTTCCAAAAAAATTAAAACAAAATAAATACAAAAATAATGTGGGGCATGGGATTTGAACTCCGGTAGCTTGGTTCAGCAGTGCAAGGTATTACCAATGAGCTACAAGCTCTTTTTTGTAATTATTGTGGTTTTTAATTACTTAAACTGATAGCAGCAAGAATAAATACTCCTAGTATTCATTAAATTTAAAGTAATTTCTTGTACACTAAAAATAAAGTTATTTCATTCTTGTAGCTTGTAATTAAAAACAAAAATAATTACCTAAATCTTGTGCTCAGGCTTAAATACCCCTTTGTGGATTTTTTAAAAAAAATATTTTGAAAAAAAATTGTATAGGAAAAAGTGTATAAAAATTAGGGTTGTTACAATATTGGCTCACTTTATTATTTCATTTTCTCACCGGGTAATACATTGATATATATGCGATATATGTTAATTGTATTATTTTCTTTTGTTGCAAATATATAATATATATATGTGATATATATTATTGCAACATGATATGATTAATAATAGAATATGTTTAGTAGAGATTAAACAAGGTTAGGGTTTGATTAGGGTTAGCTCCTTCTTGCACCTTCTAGAAGGAATTCCTTTTGTCTTGGTTAAGATATTATGGTTGATATTTATCCATGACTCATTCTTTAACCTAACCAAACCCTAGCCCTAGTTAATTCTCTACAAGGGTTATCCTTATCATCCCTTGACCATGGTTCCATGATTATTCATATATTTATTTCTATTATTCATCACAAAAGGATTAACTCATTATTCATCATCTTCTTCTCTCTTTAACTTTGAGAAAGCTTACTAGTTATTCATTTTGTGATGATTTCTTGTGAGAAAATGATATAAAAAAAAGCATAAATACTACTCCATCATCCTCATCTAATCTAGCCCATTAGATTAGGGTGTTCACCTCATTAGAGTGAGAGAGCTTGAGTTATAGTAACTTCGACGTAAATCATCGGAGAAACGGAACACTACAAGCTAGCATGGATCGTTCGAGTCGTGGAGCCTCTCTTGAGTCCGGGAGATCATGGATCGCGGTGAAGGGACTTCTACTCGGAGCTTATGAAGCGAAGGAGCGGACTACAAAGGTTGTAATCCCTCACACTTAGTAGTAAAGATGTTTACTTGCATGTTAAACCCTAATAATCTAGCAAAGATCCCGGCTTTGGGTTGTTCGGCACCTCTAAAATTTTGTTCGGGCATGATTGATGCCTTATGAACCCTTACAAGAGTGCCTAGGAACCCTACAGTCCAGCCCCCGCTCTGGCGTTAGTTAAGTAACCTAACGGTGTTAGATGGAGCCCAGTGGCGAATGCGGATGGTATAAGTGGACGTGGTATTTTGGTTTCTTTGTATGATGATAGGTGTAAATGATAGGACTACATTAGATTAATGCAAAGCAAACAAACCAAAACTGAATCGTTGGAACAATTTTTAAACCACTCGGTTTTTTCAAAACAGAAACTTTTAAATGCGGAACTTAAACCACTCATTTAAAAGCTATTAGGTTCTTTCGATTAAATCAAGTTCATTACGTTCACGGTTTCACCAAAACCAGCCGTAGCCCTCCGTCATTTCAGTTGAATATTCAGTAGTATTCAAGCTAAGTATTTTGACCTTCACCAAGGCATAGTGATTGGTAGCTGCTGGATATTCATCTGTAGCATAGATAGATGTGTTGGTTTGGGACAGTCGTACTACTATTTTGGCCTTCGTCAAGGCTATGCACGGGTGGGTTCAAATTAACCTGGAAAATGACGGGTAGAACTTGACTTGCGACTTATGATAAGTTGGCCTTCGTTAAATTTATAAGAGCTTGGGGCAAAAATCAATATCGGGAGTTTCTAAAGAAACTGAAACTTGCTAGTGCTGCATACCATTTGGAGTGTGATAATGTTAGTAGGATTCCTTCAGGATTATCACACAATGATATTTGGATCCCGATCCTACTGTGAGTATCCGCTCCTCCTCGGAAGATTTTTCACTAAACAATCAATACTATAAATCAAGTAGGTGTCTAGAATGGTGCTAGCGAAGCTAAGCCTCCAGGAAAAAGAGGTTATGTAATTAAGGAATTTCGTGAAAGCGTTGGAAAAACTCTCTCGAAGTACCAACACCAGCCTAGTTGAAAGGTTAAGCAAGTATTGTACGGTGAGATTAAATCCTGACTAATTCTTTTTTTATGGTTTGAGGAAGAATTCTAGATACAGTGAGAGCCATCATGTTTAGATAAACTAAAAAACAATCTAAAGTTGCAAGAGCATCATGCTAAGTGTTCTCTCTCTCTCTTAATTGCAGCGACCAAGTGACTAGACATATGTTACAGCTAGATAATAAAATGACTGAATTATATTATATTGACTGGTAAAGGTTTGTTCAGATGTATATTACCTATGACAAACTGGACCATTTCACTACTACTCAAGCCCCCGCCGTCCCAGGTCCAGATTCCACCGTTACGGATAATGATATCCGTAAGACATCGAAAAAAGATAGTGCGAATGCCAAGTGCCTTGTGTTGGCCTTAGTAGATAGTGTAAACCAGAGGCAGTACGAGAAGATAGACTTAATTTCTATCTTCTTCCATAACAAATATTTATATGGAGAGAAATCTCGTATCACAAGGTACGAGACCTCGAAGGAATTTCTTCAAGCGAGATTGGTTGTCGGGTCATCTATAGAGGACCACGTCCCTACAATGATCAGTTGTATTAAACAGCTCACGGACCTGGGGACCACGTTGGAGAACGAGTCTGAAAGTGTATGTTAGCACCACCACTGGGTTTTACTAGTATCAAGCATGCCATTTTTAAATTTGAGGTTCTAATTAACACTAACCAAGATCTTTTAACTAGATGATTAGGGTTTTAGTTTGACATAAATAAATCTAAGCTAGGAGAAGATGGCTACAACCTTTGTAGACTGTGTCCTTCTCTTCAAATGCTCTGGGTTGTGGTCCACACGGCTCCACTAGGCTTCTCTTGAAGCTTGAACGAGCCTTCTCCGTGATCTTCGTGCCGAAGATGATCCACCCGAATTCCACTTGATCAAGCTACCTCTTCACTAAAATCTTATTAGTGAAGGCAACACACCACACCAAATTGCTAGTCTAGTGTGGGATGATGAAATAGGGGTTTTGTTTCCTCACTAAAGTTCTCACAAGTTCAACGATTCACATCACATGTGAAGGTTTGAACTTGGAGAAGAGGTGAGGAAAGTGTAAAGAGCAATAGCTCAAGAAAAATGGCTAAGGCATAAGACCAACCATCAAGTGAAGTATAAAGAATGGCTCACAAATATAATTCACTTATTGAAGCATCAATACTTTCAAATAGAAAATATGCACCATGCTTCAATAGTGAAGCCAAACTCATAAAATATATTATGTGACATGCCTCACACCTTACCACAAATATCTCTCCATTTTACACCTCATTTTCTATTTTCTAAAAATAGAAAATGCATGCCATGCTTCATATATATATATATATATATATATATATATATATATATATATATATAAAAAAACATAATTAGTGAGCTAATAATATTTGTTAACATATATATATAAAGAAACATAATTAGTGAGCTAATAATATTAGTTAACATATAATATATCAAATATAAATATATATCAAATTATTAAATTAACACTTGATTTGATAATACGGTTATATCACATATAACTGACTAATATCATTTATCTGTATATCACATTATCAAATCAATGCTTGATTCGATAATCCGGTTATATCACATATAACATAACTGATAACAAATAACCGCCAATACGGTATCACATACTTGTATTTAATCTGGCTCCACACACATATCAGCATATGCGCCCTACTTCGTTTCGCTTGAACCAGGAAACTACTGTGTGGGACTCTAAAGACTCGTCAATACGCCAGCAGTAGGTGATGATCATATCAGTTACCCACAAGCCGTCAACAGTACTAGCTGGACGTAACGGCTATCTAGATATTGATCGATTAGAAGATCAATAAGCAAGCTTGTCCAAACTCCCATGAAGCCTATAAGTAACACTATCGTATAGTCCGGTCTCTTCGTCTGACATGTCGCATATCGAGTCTAGGGGTGGTAACGTCAGACCACAGTAACTTGATAAGTCATGCCGATGTATAGCTCATAACAGTTCGAGAAACTATTGGTGATTCTTACCAGTAAATCTCATCAGCGGCCTTGGCCAGGGACTTCCATTATAGCTAATCGAGCATAGCGCAATATCAACTCCCAATACCGGGAGAGAAGAAACCCCTCCTATCGCTCACTGCCTCCATGTGATTCGGGACTGTATCCAAAATCCACCTGTTTGCATGATTCCTTTGAGCCATGGTAGGGAGGAAATCAAAGCACAGTGGGAGCCACACAAGACTTTATGAAGATCTCGGGTATACAGACTAACCTGTACCAGTGTCACATGAGAACCGCTATCTGACGATAGGTACAATACCAACTAGGAGTTCTCGGCGAGTCTTGTTCGGTGTACCCATTCTTTAATGAGCACCTGTGTACAATCTTTGATGTCATACACCAATAGTTGTGGGATCAACCATCACCCCATATAGGGTCAAGAAACATACACACTAGTCTACTCTGGAATATCGATGCCCTGTCTCGATATCCCCTCGACTAGGAACTGTTTAAAGGATGTACTTTTGGACAACCCTGGCCCCAGTAGTATGATATGTTAGTTATATGTATGCCCTAGAGGCCATTATTGTACATGATTGTATATTATAATGGATGCTTAGACATATATAAAGGGAAATTTCTTGCTCGATATGATAGCATGTTATCTAGTTACTCTTTATCTTAACATGTAGACTGGCATTGTTATACCATCTTTCTCTCACATGTTGATAAAGCTCTTAGGATGTGTACTTGACTACCAGGATTATGATGCAGATCATACTGGTGGGGCCAGGGTAGTCTACAAGTTCATCCTTTAATTGTTCCTAGTCGAGGGAGTATCGAGACAGGGCATCTATATTCCAAAGTAGACTAGTGTGTACGTTTCTTGACCCTGTATGGGACAATGGATGATCCCACATCTATTGGTGTTTGACATCAAAGATTGTACACAGGTGCTCATTGGAGAATGGGTACACCGAACAGGACTAGCCGAGAACTCCTAAATGGTATTATACCTAACGTCAGATAACAGTTCTCTGGTGATACTGGTACAAGTTAGTTTGTAGACCCGAGAACTCCTTTCTCTCTAGGTTTGCTAGTCTAGCTGTTTGGACATGATTCTTGGTTATGGATGCTAGGGTAGGCTTAGAATTTTTGTTATGCATTTTGCTTCCGCTTCCGCTGCATGGCCCATAGCATCCCTATAATTAGGATGAACAAATCTTTACAGCTTACGACTGGTTTTCCAAAGGAGTTTAGGGCTGGAACCCAATCTACTGCTGAGTACCTCATGACCGGTCACTATCGACGGCGGTAGATATGAGAATTTTCAAGGAGTTATGGACTGGGGGATCTAGAGATTACTCAGGGCTTCGCGTTATTGGATGCATCGAGGGGCCGAGGATCGAGAGATATCTCTTTTCGGCTTTGGAGACAGAGCAAAAGGGTATAAATCGTGGTATTTTGGGACCTAAAGTGGAGTAATCATCCAAGTAACATTCGTTGAGTCTGCGATACTTCATAAAAGACAGACTCGGTCAGATGGTGAACGGAGAACAAGTATTCCGTCAAGGGGTGGAGTTCGAAGTTCCATTCCAGGTTACGAGAGATGAGGTGGTCGTTATTTCGATTCAGGTAGAGAGTTCAGTAGAGCCAGTAGTGCAGAGGTCAAGGACAGTTCAACGCACAGAATAGCTAGGGACGAGTCTCTAAGGCAAGAAGATCGGGAGTTCGACAGAAAAACTGTATGTTTGATTCGTGGCATAGAGGGTGTCATGGATGAGGAGTAACATCGATTACAGCAGAGTATCGAGCAGGTTCTAGCTCGATATGGGATGGAGGAGACTAAACCCATGTCTTCTTACTTAGAAGCGCACTTTAGGTTTTTAGCGATATTATCATCAGATATAGATTACGCTGGCGATAGGAGCAGATGGAGGTCAACGACGGGTTACATGTTGGGCACGGATGCAGTTCCAAGAAGATCGATACGTCAGTCTGGTATCGCGGTTTCAACAACGAAGGCATGATTGATAGCTGTCATGCAGGCGGTTAGAGAGGCCATCTATTTGCATAGATTGTTAGGTTTGGGTGTTCCACAGAAGGTGAGAGTATTCTCTCAGAGGCCGAAAAGAAGGTGATATCTCTTACAAAGATTGGTACCCTAAATGATCCAACAGGCACGTTTCTGAGATGGTTCCGGTCCAAATTCAAGTTGTGCTTAGTAGATTGTTGAGATACTCTCGGACACAAGACGATGAGAACGAAATTCCAAGGTGTTGAGAAAGTGAAGAGATTACAGCGAATTTGATTCAAGATGGAGATTTTTGAAATTTTATTTAAATTGGGATTAGTTAGGGATTAGTTAAGATTAAATCTAATCTATTTAGTTTAGATTTAAATCTAATCTATATATTATATTCATATCTATCTCTAATTTAAATATTGATTTATCTCCAAGTATATATTTATCCTATAAATATAAGGCTTTCTCTAGGGTTTCGATAAATCCATAATTCTTTAATAAACTAGGGTTTGATTAGAGTGGGAGAGAGGGCCAGGCACGGTCGCAGATAGAGAGAGGTTTTATAAGAAAAGGTATTTATTTGTAAAGGATGTGAGTAGTCGGTGTAATCTCTTATAATTCTTTCTCATAGTGAAAGTTTTCGTCGTGGTTTGCAGGATTAAATGCTAGTTACGTCTAACTTGGGTAAATCTTGTTTTTTGTTGTTGGTGTGTTCTTTTTGTATGATTTGGTATCCGTCGGATAGTCTTTTTCAATCTACCCTAAAAAAAGTCTTGGATTTCCGATGCGCATATATACCTAATCCTTATAACTGTCTTTGTATGATGAAAGAATAAATAAAGTAACTGGTCCATCGTCCTTGGTTTTTCCGGCAAGAGTTTACAATGTAAAATGTCAATGTTTTTTGTTTGTGTTAGTCGCTTGTTTATGCTCACTTTTGTTTGCAAAATCCAGCCCACCCCAAGCCCAAGAGGACTCAGCCCAGAATCAGCGTAGTTCAAGCCCAGCCAGCTGAAGCCGGAGCAGCACGAACTCGTGGTCGTGCGCGTGAGGAGCTCATGACATGGTTACTGTGCACTCCGCAGCACAAGTGGCGCCGCGCGACTGGAGGAGGTGACGTGGGCAAGCTCGAGCGGGAGCGGCTCTCACGCGCCAGACGTCAGCATCGTGAGGGTTCCGCCTTCGAAGAAGCGAGCTAGCGGGTGCGGTGAAGGCTGGAAACGGGTCGGGTTTGCAAGTTTTGTACTGTTTACATCCGAATCAAAGCTTAATTGTTCTCCAACAATGCTTAGCTATAAATAGCTATTTTTAGCTAGGCTTTATTTGAGATCTATTCTATTGCAAATACATCAAATGTGGGCAGCCATTAAAACCTAGATAGTTTGAGGCAAAAACAAGACAATTTTGTGAGAAATTTGGAGAGTTCTTGGGCTTAAGAGATTTGTTTAATACTTGTTATAGTGGCAGAATTAGGTACGAGTTTGCATCGAACATGGATATATCTTTATGCCGTGGTTGTTGGGTGTGATTTCTCTATTCGTTTGTAATTGTTTGTAGTCTCCGCGGTCTCTTTTTTCGATCAGGCGACTCTCGGTTAAACCGCTGCATTGTAGCAGTTATTTTGATTTGGGCTTGAGTGAACCCTCCGGGTTCACCGTGCCAGTTTCTTCCCTTATTTCGTATTTGATTTTGTGATTTTTCAAGTCGTTGGATTTATGTTGGATTTATGTTCATCCCGTCGTAATATAAAGGGCCTTGAGATAACTCTTTGAATATTCACTGCATATCTTCATTCTCTTGCATATCTTCTTATTTTCTAAATTTGATTGCATCTAATTATCTTTATTTGTCTTGATAAGAAAATTTATATCTTGAGCTATATCCTGGATATTTCTATGCCTAATCAGCACTCAAAAGTTTACTCAACAATCTACATAAAAATTACACCAAAAATCACCCAACTTGCTCAACAATCTACATAAAAATACAGTGTAGCCAGCCTTCATATGCCCATTATAAACTCATTTTACACAAAAAGAAACATATATAAAACCAATAAAGATAGCTAAAGCCATTTCCAGTTCAAACTAATACCATGACTATCATAGTATCTGCGAATTCACCAATTCTCTTACTAGCAAATAGCGGAAAGTGAAGTTATAAGGAACCCATTCGACGATTTTGTGAGATTTACCTTGTTGACATCTTTGCATGGCCATTTTAAGAGTCTCTGGTAGATGTCGCATGATCATATCGAGTATTCCGTGAGAATTCAAGTTCACGTCCTTCGAATATGAATCTACGAGCTTTGGCAGAAGGATTTTCTCTTTGTTTCTTACACCGACAGTCGCACGAATGTACTCCTCTTTCGCTGTTTCTAGCTGTTGGAACACTCTCTTGCTATCATATACGCGGACCTTAAAAATAAGAATGAGACACTAGTCTTAACGAGTAATTAAGTAGATCTCTGTCCAATGTGTGCTAAAAACATGACATCATATACCCCAACAAAAAAAGTATGATAATTTCACCAAAATACTATAAACTTTATAAATTGCAAAAGAAAGGAACTTTTTATGCCTTTTATCACCCTAATCCGTTTTCAACTTTTGCCTTAATTTAATAACACACAATGTTTGTCGATTGATTTTTTTTTTTGTTGTTGTTATATTTATTTGCCATTGACTAGTTTTGGATCTTCCAAATAATTCCCGCAATGAATGAATGAAACAGCTTCCTAATGCTTCACTTTCAACCGGGAGAACGACAAGGTACCACGGTGAAATAACCGACTTCACGGTATGCATTTCCAATATTATAAAGTTTATGGTATGCATCTTAAAAAAATAAAATGCTGATTGTTTATGATATCTTAGTGAATACAAACAAAAATATCATGTATCAGGTACTAATATATATCGTTTTTTTAATTATTCATCATCTGTCCGGACATATCACCAAGTATTAATCAAGGCGACGTATTGTCAACATTGCATCGTAGAAAATGATATGACATAAAAAGTGCACCAGAAACCTTACTGCGGGGTCAGAATGGCTTCCTGAACAAAGGGTAAAGTGCAGAAGCGGTTCGGGACGCTCTATGGCATATGCTCTCCATTCACCTCCTGTCTTCAACCTCGTCCTCGGAGAAAGTAAGGAATGAAACCACTAGAATAGAAACAGAGAGATTATCATTAAGCTTCATAAACTATCTTTTGGGTAAACATTACTGAGATGTCGCCTATGTTGCATGGATTCATCATCAAGGTGATGTATTCGTATTGGATTTGTATCAGATATGTAACAAATCGGATTCTCCAAGAATAATTATGAAATTTATATTTTATTCTAGATGCATAGAACATGTATCGATGGCTAAGATACCTACACATCAATACAAAATAAAATTTTGTAATATTAATTGAAGTTTTCTAAATTGGTGATTCTTTTGTTTCTTATGTATATGTATTTAAACAACAAAATTTCAAGGTATCCTAACAATCCATATCCTAGAATTTTGGGAAATTGTGGATCAGCAATTCCGACTAGTATGGTATCCCGTATCCGAATCCTTGCTACTTAAGATATCATCCCCGACAACATTTCTATATACATGAAGTTATTGATTATCAGATATGTAACAGTTCGGCTGGTGCTTTATTATCATTATACACCTCTTCGTCATTTTTCAGAAACAGTGTATTATATTAAATTGAAAATGGAGAAACGTATTCCGTATTTATTTGGAAAACATCAAGGACATGGCATCAACTTCCGATGTATAAAGTATATCTTATGTATGTTGAGATGTGTGAATTAAAACAGTATTACATTGGAAAAACAATGAGAAGTGCATGGGTATAAAATATAAGATGGACCAAAACTCAACAAGGACCGAGTTTTATTGATGGAACCCGCTTAAATCAAAAGCCCATGTATACTCATATAAATAAAATATATAATTGTCCCCTCATTTGTGTATAATTAAATTTAATATGATATTAGAGCTAGGTCGAACATTTGTGTAGATTTGTATTTAATAGCACTTCCAACAAGGCTGGAATCTTATTGATGAAACTCACTTATATCAAAAGCCTGTGTACATTCATATAAATGAAATATATAATCGCCCCTGTCATTCGTGTATATAATTAAATTTAATAATGTATATGAAAAATGGTGAGAGACAGTGAAATTTAGCCTTGTGTATCTAATTTGATTACAGTCAGAGCAAGAACTAACCTAGGTGAAAGAAAAAAACACTAGCGCATGTTCTTTGTATATATTATTGTTTTAGTATGCTTTTTAGTTTTCTGAGAATGGCTATAAGTTCAAAAAATACTAAATAACAATGTGAGTATAGGTTATGAATCATACAATATATTAGCCTCAGATTAAACTTTTCTTTAGATAGAAATTAGTCAAGCAACATGGATAGCATGAAGATATAAATTGTTGCATATAGCAGAAAAAAAAGGATAAAACATAGTAACAAAAAAAAATGAGGCACACCTGACCAGGACAATGCGTACGGCACCCAAGAATGTAACATTGTATTGTATATGCACTTATCGAGCGACCACCTATAACACAAGTGGCCTGAAACAAGGACAACAATAATATAATAAGGGGGAAATCCAAATTTGCGCTATAAATGGCTCTGAGAAATCTAAGTATATATGTTTTTTGAGTTTTACTTTACCCGAATGAGCAGCGATTCCTTTTTTGTGTTTTTTTGTGGAATTCCATAAATCAAATATGCCTGAGAAAGCCATACAAACAGGTTCAATTTCTTCCAGAACAGGTAAGAAAATATATTGACTGGTTTATATTAAGTAATTTTTTTGCCAATTGGTATACATTAAGTAGATATTTCATAATATCGAAATGAATCATTACATGCATCATGAGAGCATTGTGTATGTTGATCCAAAAAGCAAGCTTTTCCTCGTTTCCCATCTTTCTTGGATCAATTGTTTCCAATCTTTGGACAAGTGATCTGAAAATAAAAATTGAATTTGGTATATCTGAAAAGAAATTACATTATAGAATTCATCAAAGGGTGGCGTGTTAATTATTCATTTCGTATGCTTGCACTACTAGAGGAAGCATAACTTAAGAAAACCAATAAACAAAAAAAAGTGTAATTTTCATTTAACTGCAATTAAAAAACAGTGCTTAATAGATAAATACCATATAGTTGTAAATTGCAAGTTGATATCTTAAATATAGTGATTTCCAAATAAATGACACAACCTTTTTCGTGCATTCTAATTTAATTTTGTGCTATTTTCGGTGAGGCCCTTTTAACCTATACACACCTCTTCATTATCTTACAGAATACAATGCATAGTTTTTAACTGAAAATATATTGAATGCAAATAACTTTCCATATAGAACGTTGTTTACCCTTTTTAAGACCTCCAAAGAACGAACATTCAGAAAAGATAAAACAAAACAAGTATTTGAGTTTTAAAAGTTGACCAGAAGGTTCTGCGGTTCGAGACTTCCGATAGTTCAAACACATATCGTTAATTATACCCTATAATCTCAAGACAAAGCTTACACGGGATACCATACTAGCCTAGGTTAAATCACATCATATTTAAAGAAATTGAATATGTAAACATTCAAATATTTGCAAATGTAGAGAGTCAAAATGAATAGTATTTTTTTATTCATAGTATTTATATGTGTATACATGTCAAATGTAAATTACATCAATTTTATACAAAAGAATGTAAATACATGTATAAGCTTTGTTTAAAATCTTCAAGTTACATTTGGAGGTATTTTAATGTCAAGTTGGACATATATGCATGAGCACTATCCCATATGAGGGCCACATGATGGTGAAAAAGGAGATGGGGGCTCCCTAGGTGTATGTCATCATTCCTGTAGAATAAACATGCTTCATGCATGCTTGAGCATGAAATGGGGACCTCCCGAGTTCGGGAGGGGGTCCCGACCCCATCATGAGGGTTCCGATAGTGCACAAAGAGCTTATTTGGCTTTCCCTTGGCTTGTTTTTAGCCAAGGAAATGGAGTTTCTTTATGAAACTTCATCAAATATGGAAATTCATGTATTGAACTCCATGCACAATATAAAAATGATGTATTTTCATCACTTTTATAATTTGGTGTGCAGTATGAGCACATATTTTTGTGTGTAAAGAAAAACATAAAGATAACATCTAAGAAAAAATACAGTGCGTTTGAATACAGTGGATTCTATTAAAGAGATGATTTTCATATCTCCATGAGAAGAATAGAATTTTTTTTATTCTCACACACACACACACACAGACATATATATATATATATATATATATATATTAGAAATTCATAGGGATTTCAATCCATGATTTCTGTTTGTCATGAATAGAAATGAGTTCATTTTCATTTCTCATGAATATATAATGGAATTAGGATGGCCTATTTTTTTTTATACAGTACAAGAGATGGCTTATGTCCATAGTTCTATCCAACTTTATCAAGAACATGTGAACACATGTCCTGAAGGGTCCTTCATCTTCATCTTCTTCATTAAAACAGATGAAGAAGCCATAGCCATGACTGTTGAGACAGAAACTAAAAAGTTTCTATAGATCAAAAGCAGATCCTTAATCTAATATGATAGAAGAAAATAAAAAGAGAGGAAGAGAATATTAAATTGATGAAGGAATGGAGTTCCATTCATCAATTTCTCATCTTTTCACTCAACTTTCTCTCTGTTCCTCTTTTTCTTCTAAAAACCGAGAGTATTTAATAAATTCTTTCAGATTTCCTTAGCAAAAAGAATGCCCATCCCTAATCCTGTTGAATGAGAACTATTTATAATTCTCTAAGAATGTGAGTGGTTAAACACCACTCCCCCACGTTCTTAGGACGAGTGGGGATGGAATAACCCTTACTCACCCTTAAAAATAGGTTGTACTAATTATTTTAAGAGGGGTCCCGATACCAAATAGGCTTGAGACAACCCTAAACTGTGCCTCCCGACAGCGGGAGGGGGTCCCGATGGTTCGGGACCCTCAAAACAACTCAATTTTAGTTGTTTTGAAGGGGGAGCCCCACTTGTGTGTCCTCTCTTCTATAGAACAAGTGTTGAACTTGTTCATGATGTATATTTACATCAATTTTAGATCTAACTTGATCAAGTTCTTGATCATTAACCTATTTCTTTCAATTAAATACGTATAAGTATTTATTGTCAAATACTATATAAATATTTATATATTTATCTTTTAGGAGTTAATTTTTTAACTCCAATAAATGTCCCCCAACAAATCGATATGTACAATTTTGTGCACATCTTTTGTTACATGTACACACACACACATCCACATATAGAGATATATTTATAAGTCGGTAGACATAATCTAAAGGCCCATTGGCTCAAGCTTTTTGTTGGATCAAGTGGGGACCATGTTGTTGTGATCCAACGGTGGCTGGGTCATTTCGGCTCCGCATCGATTTTCTTTGTGTTTTTGAAGAATAGAATTCAAGAAGAATTCTAGGGCTTTCATTTCTTCATCTTCCTCGCCTCACTTTCATCATCTCAAGACAGTCTTGATGATCTCCATCGCCGAAGTTTTCAAGTTGAACAAGGAGAAGTCTTTTAGACTTCTCCGACAACTTAGACTCGATCTCCATTGGAGATCGAGTTCTGAGGCTGATGAATCCTCATGGGTTAATCTAGCCATCAAGAACAAGAAGATATTCTTGTTCTTTATACTCGCTGGAAATAGCCAAATCTTTATAGAATTAAGAATTTTCTTAATTCTTATTTGGATCTAGGGTTTTCCTTAGTTCCTATATTCTAGAAAATTGACAAATCCAGAAAGGATTCTGTCAAATTTTCTCATAACTCTTAAAAAGAATTCTCTAGGGAAAATTTTCCCTAAGGAAATTCTATTGAATTAGAATTTCCATGAATTAATCATTTCGAGATGTCTCCCAACGTCTTTGGGAGGTCGCCCGATGGTTGAATTGAGGGAGGCTCTCGACCAAGTTCTATTTTAGGCGGGACCTCTCTATATGATCAAATTTTTACTTAGTCAAACCCCCATCTGACCAAGTTTTTAATTGGTCAGGGTCTTCATTCTACACCTAGCCATATTTTGGCTAAGTATTTCTCAAAGATTATTTTATAATCTTCTTAAATCCATATTCTATAGAGAAATGAAGTGTCTTAAACAAACCATTCTCCTTTAAGGGGTTCGTTAGACTTTATGACTTTTAAGTATAATCAAAAGATACAGGCTTTCAAATTTATTTTAAAGTCTTTTCCATACACACACACACATGTTTTATACGTGTTAAATTCTAACACACGTGTCATGCATTCTTGTAGTTTAGGATGCCTTTTGGCAACAAAGCTGACAACACTACCTCTGCTCTTGAGAGCAATCCCTCTTCTTCGGTTCAGGACACATTCAGAACCAGAATCTGTCAAGTCCTAATCCCCAGGGACAAGACCCTCCATTTATCCGAATGAGAAGTCCTTCACCCATGGATATAGTAAAAGAAGAACAAGTGGATTTCGAAGCTTCAGATACCGAGGAGGCCAGCCCACATCCGAAAATGTTGCAGTTCATGAGGAGACAGAAGCAGATCCTGTCGACTCCAGCCGAGGAAATACAAGCACCTATAGTAGCGATTAACTTTGAAGATGCAGAAGCGACAAGACTTTATTGTCCGAAGATCCTTATCTTTGGATCCGTACAGATTTATTCCTCTTCATGAGACTCATGAAGATCTTTTGGTGGAAATTTATGCCACGGCGGAGCCCACCAATCTGAAGAAGAGGGAAACACTTCATAATTTTCTATTGGCAGGCCACTTGACTTGGGGTGGATATTTTGAATGCCACCCTATTTTAAAGCCGTATGAAGCGCCAATAGTCGACAGAGACCGCCTCTTTCATGACTAATTTGATTTGTTCACTAATTTATGACTTTTTAAGGCCGAGATTGATAAGTCCGGTAATTTATTGCAGATCCGAGACTGTGTCAAACATTCGCTGTGATAGCTCCCCATTTGATGCGCAAACCTCTCAAGTATCCCGATTTATTGGCCAGTCTTATTGCAAGCAAATTGCAAGAGCGCTGGTCTGCTTCCTTCAAATTCTACAGCTTCCCTAACTTCCTCCCCGGCTATATAAAGTGGACTAAGCACATACTTCATTTTGAATATGAGAAGCTTCGCTCGGCCGATATATACGAAGGCATATATCGCTCTTTCTTTGCGTACACGCTTGTGACGGACTATTTAAGGGCTTTCCTTAAGAATTTTGACATGCAAACCAACACGGCGTACTCGGCGATGGGAGAGATTGGAATAACTCTATTAGATGTCCGTGATTGTTTTTGGCTTCCAATCACAGGCGATATCTATGACGAATATAATCTGCCGGAGGAGGCCCTTTTCGAACGCAACGTTACGTCCATCCCTCATGCGTGAATTTATATTACATTTATTATATGATCGCATGCGGGGAGTCCCAATTCCCCTATAGGCTTGTTTTCTTTAAACTCTAGATAGAGTACATCTTAGACACGGAGATTTGATGTTCACAGATCATCCCCTGAGAATCAAATGTCCATTTCCTGGTGGTGAAATTCCCCCACTAAAAGAAAAGCAGCGATAAAAAATGGTAGCTCTGACAGAAGAGATGAAAAGGAACTCTGATTGCCACCCTGACAGCAACTACAGACTATATGCCTCGTAATTCTCAGATACAAAGTTTCATTTACTCTGTCCTAACGAATTAATTGACAGAGAAACCTTCTTAAGCACTTTTATAGCACTATGGTTGTGTTACTTCGTCTCTCCTGTCGAGAATACTATTAGGCCAAAGGTATTCCTGATGGCCTCACAAATGGCACAGGGAATCAAGCATGCACTGGGGTTATATGTATATGCCCACATTCATGGAAGCATACACACGTTCCTAGGTGCCAACCTGCTAGGTCATACTGCTGTTTTTGCTCCAATGTAGTATATCTATGCATTCTAAGGCACACATAGAGAGAATATGTATGGGAGGAACACTCCTAAGGAATTCTATATACATGCTTGGCCTTCGATGTTAACCATAGCTTTTGCGATGCCCAACACATCTGATGAGGTTCGTAAGGATGCTAGAAGGGTATTACGTTTTTCTCGTTCCAAACATCTCTTTGGACGAAGATTATTCGGAAGGGAGTTTTCTATGGATGTGGACAGCTCTACGGACTCCAAATCCTTCAAGAAGTTAAGAGCTCCTATGGTTGTACGCTATTATGAATTTCTGATTTCAATTCGGTGTAGGATGATCCCCTACAGGAGGAAGAACCTCTTAAGTCTCGAACCTATTATCCGAATCGACTCGGACGTTTATTAGGCCGGGACCAGCATTTTCCTCATGATTATCCTCCGATGCAGAAACCGGTAACTTTGGATCTCCCAGGACAGTGTTAGTATAAACTCTGGCATTGTCGCCCGGGGGGTTAAGTTTTCTATTTCTGCAATCTCGCGTATGCCAATGGTCTCTCATGGATATTTACAGCCTTTACGAGATTACTATCAGGCTTATTTCTCCTGTCTCCTTTCTACACTCACGCGATATGGAGAGAGTTCAGGGCACCGACCAATCGTGGTTCCTGCTTCTGCTAGATCTTTTCTGAGGCGTCTGATGGCGGCTCCACTTGAGTTTATTCTTTGGATGGGTCAAGCTTCTTAAGGCCAACTACATCCAACAGCTGCTTTTTCTATGGCCAATCTTAGGCATCTTGTTAATGATCCGGAAATAACAGAACCCTTCTAGTGTGCTGATCTGAATGTTGACCTCGTCAGGATGACTGAGGCTTTATCTAAATGCTTTCGAGATTTTGTAGTTCGACAGCGATTACAATATCCCGATATTTCAAATGAATAAATAGAGCGAGAATTTACCCAATCTCTGAACATATTGAGAATATACGACAGAATGTCGGCTCAGAATTAGGCTTTTCAAGCTAAAGTACAACTCGAGCTAGATGACTGTCGGCGACATCAGACGAAGCTCGATAGTAGTGGCGCTAAGTCTGTCCTATACCAAGGGTTTCAAGATGCGGAGCGATGGTGGAATTCCAATAATATTCCCAGAGCGAAACTTGTGATGGAGCAATTGAAACAAGCTTTGATGCCTTGGTGTGTGTGTGTATTCTTTTGCATTTTTTGTTATTTACTTTGACTAATATACATTTGCTATTGGCATTTGCAGGAGGACCCTCAAGTGAGGTGGCGATGGAACCTGCTAGACAAGATATTCTTGCACAGGCGTCCCTACCGACCTTCATTGATTCGGAGGTTGGTCGCGCGAGGCAGAAGGTGGTGGTTTCTAAGCCATGCACTTCGAAGAAAAAGGACTCTCCCAAGGCTAAAGAGCCGTCATATCACCCCAATTCGAAGAAACGTAGGCTCGATTTGTCAGAGAAGACTTCTGGTAAGTATAAACCTGTGGCTGGAGATACTACCACCTCCAACCATAAAAACACGTTCAAAGGCTTCAGAACACAGGGGCGGGTCTACACCTTCAACCCTACCGGGTTCCAAATTGCCGGTCAGTTGTAAGTATTATAGACTTCTATCACATTCTGTCAGTCCTTATACATATACATATATATGAAAATGTTACTATTTTCTGATTTGCAGTCCGTAGGACATCGCCTCGACTGAAAGTTCAAATTCAATTAACTGCGGAAGAAGCTCCAGGGGACTACTTTGAGAATGACTACATCCCTGACGATGAAGCTTGCGTCCCATCCTCTGTGATAATCAAACCAACTGGAGAGAATACTAAACAAGTCGAGATTCCAGCTGCCTTACCATCTAAGAAAACTGATAAAGGGAAAGAATTGGCTACTACCAAACCTAAGAAGGTGTCCAAAAAACCTTACCACAACAGCTGTAACTTCATCAAAACGACTTTCGCTTGGTTACCGAGGAGTTTATCAACGTCTAGAGGTTGATGATCCCCAATTTGACAAGGATATGCAACGATCTTTACTCGAGTTCCAAGTCGAAGCTACAGCCAAGAAGAAGAATGAAAAATCTTCATCTCGATGACATCGCGTTGGAAGCTGACACACAACGCACCATACACTTGTCTAAAGCGGAGGCCAGGACAAAACATAAAGGTGGCAAATCCCCCACTCCTTTAGCAGCTCAGAAAGCAAAGGAAGATTTAGAAACAAATGCGGCCATTGAACAATCCGAGCTCGCAGCTGCTGCTGAGTCGGACCTACCTGTTGAGGCGTTATCTTTTGATACCGAGCCGAGAGTTAACTCGAAAGTTATTGGGATCATTTCAACCGGAGCTGGGATTGGTTCAAGTGGTGTTGGGTCTAGTTCATATCCACCTGAACTGGTCGTAGAAGAAAGGTCATCTGACACTTCTAGACTAACCACAACAGCTTCAACAGTTGTGGCCGAACCAGTTCCATCTGTAGTCCACAAGAAAACCTCATTAGCCTTGGCTCGACAACAGGAAACTGAGGCGACCCCCGGCATTGAGGAGACTATTAAAGAAACCTACAAGCCAATGGAAACGGATGCGGGCCCTGAGACAATCCAGACTACAACTCCTCTTTCTACAATTCATCCTCCAACATTGATCGAGCGTGAAGGTGAAGTATTATTGTTTTGTAGACTTTTTCTCTTGTTATTGTATTTGTTTGGCATGACATAACATCATTCATGTTTCACCCTTTTCAGTCCCTGTTGAAGTAAACTTAATAGGTGAAGTGGATGAAGGTGTAGGATCCGGGGTTGAACAACTGATGACGCTACTCAACCGACCAGCAATTCCTCCTTGTGCAATCTTCATGCCGAAAACTCATCATGCGGGTATAACTGGTAGTATTTATGACGACATAAATGCGTATTTATGCCAATCGTCTCTACCTACTTCTGAAAATTTGATAGAGTATTTTAATCCTTTCATCTTGGCCCTCGCTCACTGTGGGATTGACCCAACTTCTTTTTTGGGGCAAATCAAGGAGGCCTGCAATGATCTTTGTTGGTTACATCAAGTAGAGCAAACCTATGTATGCCATGATTCCACTAATGACCAGGTCATCTTTGACGCCTTGGAATCTAAAAGACAAGCTACACGTAAACTCCGAAACGGCATCACAAATAAACTTTCCAAAGAATCTACTCATCAAGTGCGTGTTAGATGCATAATTCAAGAGGAGAATATTATTGATGGGCTTTAAACTTAACTCGCTGCGGCCGAAGAGGGACTTGCTAGTACTAAGAAACTTTTGGATGAATCTCTGCAGACCCAGTGATGTCTTCAAGCCGAGGTGGATCAAGTTAAGAAGAGGCTCACGGATATGGACATAAAACAAAGTCACACCACTCATCATATGGTGTCGTGTAACCAGGCGCTCACAGCATTAAAGGAAGCTATCCGAGAGCGGACCCAAGCTTTTCGAGACCCTGCTCAGAGTCACTTTCATCTAATTTGATGTATCGTTATGTATATTTTTTTTTGTATTTTGATTCAGAATCGAACTCGATCCTGTAATAAGCTTTTAGCTTCTGTATCCTTTTCTTTTAAAATGAAAGGAAATAAAAGTTTGTTTGTCCTTTATCGATTTGCTAATTTGGTGTTTATTGAATAAGATCACACAAGCTAAACACTGTTTTATTAGGCCAATGTCTCTGAGTACTTCTTTAAAACATACTCAACTTATCACACCAAAGTTGTTAGCTTAGTAATGTATTGGATCTGGATATTAGTTTACAGTCATCTCAGACGTTTGAATGAGTGCCTTTTCGAAGCATGCGTAGTTAATTTAGAGTTATTTCGGATGTAGATATTTAGAAAAATTCCGAGTGAATGCTCTTTGGCATTGTCTAATTTATCATTTTCCAAAAATTTACAAAATCAGGCTAATACCGTTAATATATTGGTTTTAGCCTAACTATGTACATAAAACGAGGCCAAATCCTGTGGTATCTATATTTTTCCAAGATACTAACATAAGACCGACAAATCTGTCTATTTTATGCTATCATGGGACTCGTAGGATGATTCCGACAAATATTTTTATAACATATTTTGATTCATTCCCGGTACTGCATTCTATGGCTTATCCGTGATAGATTTATATCACTATGAGACCTGGATGAAAATCTTTGATGAGTGTCCTTAGGAAAAAACTCAGATATCTTCAAGAACTGCTGTTTAGGCTTTATTCATGGTATGGGTAGCATTGCGGGACCATTGAGGTAAGACTTGGGTGAGTTTCCTTTTAGGATCAATCTCAGCCTTATCTCAGTGTTTAACCAATGTGGATATATTACCATGGGACCTGTTTGACAAGAATTTCTTATGAGTTTCCTTTTGGGATCAATCCCAATCCTTATGATAGGTCTTGCTTCCTTTGTAAGCATATCCGCGACGACTGATGATAAACTATAATGAGCCACCTTGTTAGAACATGCTCGATTTATCGCAAGTCAGATCCAAAATCCGAAGAATATGAAACCGAAGGTCGTTATTCGTACACCCCTTGATTTTAGTTGTATTTGTGTGTATATGAATATAATGTTCAGTAAAGTCAACTTTGGGGAACACCGACGGCCCTTTTATATGAACTGAGCTCTAATTTTATATATTACAGCCCTTTTGACTTATATATCAAAGCATTGGTTATGCTTGAGGATTTCTTGGTTCAAGCATTATCAAACTAAAATGCCAGGTAAAGGATGAGCTACAATAATGCCAAAACATTGAGTCCGATGTGTAGCAACCATGTCCAGTCAGTGACTCAGTGACTAAAAAAGCTCTTACCGTTGATTTATTGATAAGATGTCCTTTTGAATCATAACTATGTCATCAACTATGATTCTAAGCATAATATTTCTTTCAATGTCTACTGTTGATAGGTGGTATTGGTCTATTTCCGAAGCCATCGATGAGTTGATAGAAACCACCTCCATAGACAATTTCTATAATATAGAGTCCCTCCCAATTCGGCTCAAACTTTCCTTTGGTTTTATGATTCATAATCTTTTGGCGTCGTAGTACTAGGACTAGTTCGCCTTAAGTTTAAAGACCTTTCTCTAACCGATTTATTATAAGAGTGTATCATTCTTACTCGATAGAGTTCTAGATTCTGTTGGACTTTAAGCCGTGTATCATCTAGAGCTTCAAGTTCTTCAAGTCTTAATGCTGCATTTTCTTCAGTTGTTAATCCTTCGTGAATTGCAACTTTTAGAGATAGTATTTGGATTTCGAGAGAAAATGCCACTTCGGTCCTAAATACCAACTAATACGGGGTAGCCTTAGTAGGAGTCTTATATGTGGTTCGATATGCCCGCAACGCTTCTGTGAGTTTATTGTGAGAATCCTTTTTATTTTTAAGGGTTATATTCTGGAGCAATTTGGTTAGGGTCTTATTTAAAGACTCTACTAAACCGTTAGCCCTAAAATTATATATAAAAGAGTATCGCCGGTTGATTTGATTATCTGCGGCGAACTTTACAACTTTACTGTTTTTATAGGTCATGCCGTTATTCGATAGTATACGTCTGGGGATACCGAACCTATAAAGCACATTGTTCCTAAAGAAATTAACGACGGTATCAGCCGTGATTTCTTTGAAACTTGCGGTTTCAAACCATCGGGAGAAATAATTAGTAACGGCCAAAATGAACTTGTGTCCATTAGACGAAGAAGGCTCAATTAGACCAACAATATCGGTTCCTCACATCTTAAAACGCTAAGATGCCACAGTAGGATGTAGTGGATTCAAATGCATATGAATGAAATTATCATGTATTTAACACATATGACATTTCTTTTGCATGTTGAATGCAATCTTATGTCATGTTTGGCCAGTAATAACCCATTTTTTTATTTTAATTTTCATTTTGGGTCCAGCTTGATGGGCCCCGCATACTATTGAATGAATTTCTTCCATTACTACTTTTGCCTCATCCGAAAATAGACATCGTAACAGAAGTTCATCAAAAGTTCGATGATATAATGTACCATCAAAGTACACATATCGTGATGCTTGTTTCCTTTAGAGTAAACCGAGCGGATTTGTCATTAGGTAATATATCATTGCAAAAGAAGTCAAGAAATGGTTGTTGCCAATCTAACTTCTCTGTGGTTTCTTCATCATCTTGCATGTGTAAAGCTTGTTCCAGCGCCTCTTCATTGTCAGGAGGCACGGAGCATACACTTGGATGACTATAATATGAATTTCATTTAGGTCAAGGAAAGCTAATTCTTCAGCTAGTTTTGCTAGCACTTTAGCTTTCCCATTTTGCGACCTCGGCAGATTTTCCAGCTTGAATACTGGTATTTGCAAGAGCAATCTTCTAGCTTGCTTGCTATTTGATCAATACGGGTTTGTATATTTTAAAAGTTCTCAGAACTTGTCTAACTATCAACTGAGAATCTATACGTAAATTTTGTATCCCCATTTGAGTAATAAGTTCGAAATCGAGAATACAGGCTTCATATTCTGCCTCATTATTCATTTTAGGTTCAGTCATTGCGAAGGCATGTATTTTTATGCCCCTAGCAGGGATGATGAACATTAGACCAAGTCCAACTTTAACTTTAGGAATTCCACCTTATATACCAGCTTCGAGCGATGATGCTCCGTCAAAAGACAACTCCAAATAAGGTTCGTCTTCTTCTATAAGAAGAACGTCATTCCCAGATAATTCACATATCAGACATGAATTATCTGGTACTGGGTCTGCAGCTAGGAAGTCAGCCAAACCTTGACCTTTGATAGCCTTTTTAGATATATATTGAATGTCAAAATATTAACCCCCATTTGGCAAGTTGTCCAGCTAACATTGGTAGTCACATTAAATATTTTATAAGATCGATTTTTCGATATTAACCGAATTTCATTTGATAATAAGTAATGCCTAAGCTTAGTCACAACAAAAAACTAAAGATTAGAAATACTTTTCAATAGTAGAGTAATTTATTCCAGCCTTTATAAGCACCCTAGTTAGGTAATATAGCGCATTTTCCTGCCCAGCTTCATTTTCCTGAGCAAGCATTGCGCTCAAGGATCCCTTTAATGCCGCTGTATAGAGGATAAAGGGACGACCCAAAATTGGTGCAGCTAAGACCGGTGGATGTACCAGATAAGTTTTAATTTCTTCGAAAGCTTCATGGCACTCCTTATCCCAGATAAATGGTGCATTTTTTAAAACTAATTTAGAGAAGGGCCTGCATTTCCCTGAAAGATTAGCAATGAATTTTCGGATATAAACCAACTTCCTTTGAAAAGAGCGTAACTCTTTAAGGGTTCAAGGGGAAGGAATATCCATAATCGCTTTTATTTTAGCCGTATCTATCTCTAAACCCCTGTATATGATAATGAAACCTAAAAATTTGCCAAAAGACATACTAAAAGCACATTTAGTAGGATTCATTTTTAATTTAAATTTGTGAATGCGAACAAATACAATGTATAAATGCTTTAAATGATCATTTTTATTAGAACTTTTTACAACCAGATCTACATAACATTCACAAATATCATGTAAAAGTTCATCAAAAATTCTAGTCATCGCCTTCTGATATATGGCTGCAGTATTTTTGAGACCGAAGGAGATGAATTTATAGCAATAAATTCCAATTGGAGTCTTAAAAGCGATATGCTTCTCATCGTCAGGATGCACCTTTATTTGGTTATAGCCAGAGTAGCTATCCATGAACGAAAATATCTCGTATGTTGAGGTATTATCGATCAACAACTCTGTGGCCGGTGGCGGGAAGTCGTCTTTAGGACAAGCTTTATTGACGTCCCTGAAGTCAATACAGACTCTAATATCTCCATTTTTCTTCTTGACTGGGATTATTGAAGAGATCCAATCATGATATTGTTCCTCACGAATGAAGTCAACGTCTATCAACTTTTTAATCTCTTTTATGATGGCTTTTTCAACTTCAATCTTCATGTTATGCCGAAGTTGTTTCACCGGCTTCTTGCTTGGTTTGATCGCAAGTTTGTGAACCGCGGTCTCCGGGTCCAAACCTAGCATTTCGGCATAAGTCCATGCAAAGCACTCAATATATATTTTAAGGAGTTCTATCATTTTAAATCGCTTTTCTTTATTAAGTTGAGCGCTAATAAAGCTAGGTCTATCCTCTTTAGTTCCCTGATTTACTTTTATTATATCATCAACAGTGACTTGTCCCCGTTCATCAAATTCAGGAGGGGTCGATTGTAATTGTGTTAGATCCAAGTCTTGCAATGCCACGTTTTCTTGCGATGTGGTTGCAATATCTTGTTCTATTTGTTCATGCCGTGCAGATATCATGCGACAATGATGAACATATTTATGAAATTTTAAATGAGGACGTCTAGAAGTATAAGAGAAATACTCAAGCCTCATGTATCTTTAGGTTTCAAGCCCCTTACATATTCGTATGCATGTATTTGCAGTGGATATTATAAGGGATTAAAAGTTCGAAAGGCTTCTGGGGATTGCCTTAAAGATACCCCTAGTTTCTGCAAAGTTGCAGAGTTTTAAGTGATATATCGTTTAGGACTTTCACTTCTACTTGTGCATCTTGTTCAAAATAGGAAAGTCTCTTCTCAACACCTTTATTTGGCTGAGATTTATAAAATAAGATTCCTTTTCACTCCCAGGATGAGCGGAAAAAAGGTTTCTAAATAGGATATATTAGCCACATATAATTCTTGTAAGGACTTTTGATGTTTATTGAGAGTGAAAAGGAGACGAACTTGATTCTTCCCTCTTCAACCCCTGATTCAGAGATTTCTAGCTCCGTAGTAAGGATCATCATCATCATCATCTGATATTTGAAGACTTTCAACCCGTTAACAAATCCTAGGTAGAAATTGTACCGATGCCTCATCATCTTCATCTGCAGATTCTGAATAGAATCTTACATGTAGAATTTATTATTGTCCGGATCATGTTCAAAAGATTGGTTGCTTGCCTCATCAGAGTCGCTGTGTTTTTGAGCATGCATTTACCTTGGATTGACTGATTCACCATTGAATTCCTCCAAAAAATATCGAACTTCTTCAAAATGCAGTTCATCGACCGTGCATGTAAGAGTTTCTCCATTAATCCTTCTTTATCACCATCTTTGTATTTAAGAAATTGGTGAAGCGTGTATGGCACTATCCCAAAGTCATGCAACTAGGACTGCCTAGTAATGCCCTATATGATACGTCGGTGTTGATCACTTAGAACTTCGCTTTACATTTAAGCGGTCCGATCTGAAAATCAAGAGTGACTGATCCTAAAGCTTTTCTCATATTCTGACCAAATCCTTAAATCAGAATTTTCTCAGAAGTCAGATGACTTACGTCAAGCAGTAAAGTATGAAGAGTCCTTAAAGTGATCAATTTATTGATGCACCTAGATCGACAAGAGCTCTTTTGATGGAAGTATCACTAAAACTCCCGGTAATGAATAGAGGAAGGTTATGCTCAGAGGTTCCTAGCAACATATCTTCATCAGTGAATACGACGCCGACTGTCCGTTCATCATAACAAGCTTCTTTCATGGCTACTTCAGCGAAGAAAGCTTGATACTTCAGGATTTTGCAAGGCTTCGATTAGCATATTTCTGAGCTCCGGGGAAAGCATCAATGCTTCATATAAAGTCATTAATTCTAGTATCTTTTTAAGATGAGCCAGCACATTGTGGTCTGTTTTTCCCTTCGCTTTTAACGTCTTAGGGAGAGCTACCTCTTCAACTTCAATGATCTTATCCTTTGCAGCCTCTTTAGCTTTACGTTTAATTTCACTCAGCTTCGAATCAGGAACGACGGTTCCCCGATGAGTGATCATTTGGTTTACAAATTTAACTTTGTCATCGTCCTCATCTTCATCAGGAAAATGGAGCGCATCATCTTCTGCTTCAGTCTCACAATAAATAACTCTGCAAGTATGAAAAGAACTTGTTGTTTGAGAAGTTCTTCTTTGTCTTTGTGTAGGTGAAGGAGAAGAAGTTTGACGGATGATTCTCGGTCAACTTTAACATTCGACACATGAATATTATTCAATTTCTTAGCGTGTGTCCTTGCATTCGATGGAATACATAGAAATTGGAGTTTTCCACTGGTTCCTCTTCAAGTGAGAATGTAGAGATGGGGAGTTCCAAACCCATATTTCTCGCAATGTGGAATGCTCGTAATACACAGAAATTGCATGATTCATTCATCTCCCTGATGAGAAGGAGACAATGAATTCTTGAGGTAGCCTGGCTCTTCGGATCCGACCAGCGTAGGGGTCTCTAAATTTGAGACTCTCATTGGCCGGTTTCTCGAAACCTGTCATTTGACCGCTCATGCTGATATTCCAACACTCGTTGCAAATTATCAATTTGAATTTGTGTTTGCTCGAGTTGTTGATGAAATTGTGTCAATAACTGACGAGTTTCCTATATATCCACACGTAAGTCTTTGAGTTCGTCATTTAACTTAGAGATTGTCCGTGTAGCGATGAGGTGAATTTCGTTATGTCTCTCAAAGGTCCTAAACAGGAAATTCGTTATCTTAATTGAATTCCTCTGTGACGATAAACGAGGTGGGGTTCTCAAAGGATCCTCAGAAAGAGGATGACTTGATCTCCCTTCAACAATTGGATGGTCATCACTATATGCATGATTGTTCTCTTCCTATAAAAAGGAAGGAAGCATATCCTGCTCTGATTGAGAGCTTTCAGCCTCTTCTATCATCGGTTTCTATGGCTTACTCAACGACAGGTATGGACGTTGTTCGCAGAATTTGAGGAGGCACTCTATCTTCTTTGATTATAAGGCACTATTGGTATTTGATTTTGAGAAGTATCATATATCATCTCTTCGAACGTAAAGCAGTTACTTAAGAAATGCCCCGTTTGCTGATGTAGTATACAAAAGTTGGATGATCCGGCCAGTTCTGCCTCATGCGGCATCCTTGGATATAAAAGCTTCGTGCTCAAATTTCTGAGCAAATGGAAGGCTGTGTATAAATCCTGACCGGACATCGATTCGATAGCCCTACCTATTTGTCTCCTTAGTGATTGAAGATTTTGAATTAAGGTGGTAGAAGCTAAATCGGTACGAATGACGCGCCTCGTATTTTGAGGAGGTTGAGAAGTATCTACCTCTGGAGTCCTCCGCCGAATAGCTTGAGTTGCAGCCGCTTGTGCCCTTTCATTTTCATAAGTCAATATCCGCCACTGCATGTTCCCTGTCAGAGTTTAAGACTCGTGAACTTGTTGCCGCAACAGATTTATATCCCTACACATTGAAGCACTTTTGTCTCAGCCATATATATTCTTGAAACATTTGCGAGACCACCGTGTCCACATTTTCAAGAATGTTATAACCTTCAAACATTTGAACCAAATTGCCAAACGTTTCAGTCATATTTCTCATAAACACTTGATGCTGAGTAAAATAATTTTCATCCGGATGACCGATTTCCTCAGGTGTTGAAGGTCTTGAATCTCTGGGCGCAATCTAAGATGATGGAGCCGAAGGGATTGTGTTGGCAGCGATTTGATCCCACGCCTGTCCATTTTCGTCACTAGATTCTTTCCAATTTAAAGGCGAGGTAGTGTTCCAGCTGTTTACACACGGTACCGCCCCAATTATCTTCTCAGCTGGATATTTTTCATTTTCTATAGGCTGAGAATTACTTCCTTCCCCTTGCGACAACACACGTGAGGTGTTATCAACTTCGGAAGTCATTAGGATATCAGCTCGTGAGGTCCCGTCGAGCTCTGTATCTCTGTATTACTTTTTTCAATAACTGTTAGGGCATCGACTCTTGAGAGTTCATCAGATTCTTGATGATCTTCCCGACTTCTTCTGTAATTGAGATTGCATTAGATTCCTGAAGCTCATCGTCAACGCCCACTGATTCAAGAGGGGTATGCACAATCCAACGACAAGTGTGAACTTGGTTCTAACATCACTTCTTAGCAGCGCATTAGCGAGCAAAATCAGGCGTTGTCAGTGTTACTCTGTTTCTTCTGGGTTAGTGAATTCAACATTACTTAGCTCTCAGAACTTTTCTTATGATTTACCCTCATTTGCTTCATCTATTAGAACCTCAGGCGGGATAAGTCACGCAGAATGATTAGGGGGATATTTGGCTGTTCCTCTAGCTGAGGCGCCATCTTCTTTTTTTCCTTGTTTTCTCAACTGGTTGCGCCGGATGAAGCGTTGTGTGTCTGGGCTTATGCGGACACCTTTCTCTTCTGAGGAATCCCTGGCATTCTTTTTGATCTCTTTTGTAGTTTCTGGGACTTCCTCGAGATGACTATTTCTTAAGGATCTTCATTTGATTAGGTTGCCTCCGGGATAGTCATACCTTCGGTGCATGCATTTGCGGTAGAGACATCCACTTTGAATTTATCTGCCAAGATGATGTTCCCTAATTTATACTGCTCCTCTACCCAATTCTTGAAGACGAAACAATCTTCGATCAGGTAACTTACCATTTGATGATAGGGACAGTATCTTAGGTTTTTTTTCTTATCGGCATCTTTAGGTTTCTTAATTTTAGGAAGACCTAACCCATTTTTCAAGGCCATATTGAAAATATGACTAGTTGAATCTTTTGTAAATGAGTATTTTCTATTCATTTTCTCTTCAGGAATGGTCTTTGACCAGTTGTGTTCTGATGGTTTTACTTGTTGAGAAGATACTTGCGATGGTTTTGAGTTTGCAGAGTCTCCAGGGTCATCAACCATCAGGGATATGACTTGCTTCCCTTTTTGGTTGTTGCGAAGCTTGTGGGTTCTCTCCATCTTTTCTTGCAAAGATACCCAATAATCTTCAAATAAACCTGGGTTGGCATTACCCAAAGTCACGATCTGCTCAAATTGTGTGGAGAATGCTTTGCGTGGTATGAACACCATGAAAAGTGTAACTCTCCTAAGGATTTTGCTAAGAAGGAGTTGAACTGATTGTTCTTCTGATATTGGCGGGTCACAACGAATGCTAGCTATTCTCCATTTCTGCGCGAAGTCAAGCAATGACTCCCCTTTTGATGGATTCATCATTGAAAGTTAAGCCAATGTCATTTTATCTAAAACATTGCCTCCAAACCTATGTTTGAACTTCTCGGCAAGCAGACTGAATGTCATTATTGAGCCAGGTACTAATTCAGCAAACCAATCAAAGGCAATGTCGTGCAAGCTCTTCGGGAATTGTCTCAAAGAAGCTTATCATTCCTAACCGAATCACCTCAGGTGACTCTGAAGTGAGCCAAATGTTGTTCAGGGTTCTATGTCCCATTATATATATGGAACGAGGGTATTACATACCCTGGAGGATAGGTTCGTAGTTGTATTTATCGGGATATGGCTGATTTGCTATTGGCGCAGTTGTTGTCTGATTCATTTGCGTCATCTATTCAACGATGAGCTTCCTTAAAGCAGGAACGTCCATATTAGCAATAGATGAATGCTCCACCATCGAAGCTGAAAGATTCGCATCAGGAGTTGTTGCAACTGGAGTAGTCGCTATGACTATTATTGCTGCTGGCCTTGTTATTAGTTGAGGTCGATCAACCTCTTTCAAAGGTGGGGCAGTCTCCTTAGCTCTCACTGGTACATGTTGAGGAGTAGGAGGAGCTTGTTCCCTTCTCGGCGCTCTGGTCGTTAAGTTTTGCGGTGTTGCAGCCTGTTCCACCCTTTCGGGTGGCGGGTTTTGCCTTGGAGTTTCTGCCAATGTTTGAACAAGACTTGGATGATAGTCGTTAAATTGGCCATATGCTCCCGCATTTCTTCTATTTGAAAATCTCGATCCCTCGGTGGAATGTTCTCATCCATATTGTTGTGAACATCATATTCATGCATGAAATCCAATTGATTCTGCGGAAGTGGATTTCCTCCTCTATTGCCTGGTGGAATCTCCTGTACATTAGGAGGATCCAAAGGATCGAGATTTGCCACGCCCTCTATTTGAGTGTGATTATCTTGACTCCTTATGCCAGCTGACGGACCTTCACACCGATTAGCTTGCGGGTCATTCGGATTACTCAAATCAGCCATTTAGCAGGTATGCACCATTCGAAAAGTATGTATTACTGGTCGAGTTGGCGATTGCGACATCGGACTAGCCGATGAATTTCTTACTGGACTAACAGATGAGGCCGGCTTATGAATTAGATTCCTTCGTTTAAAATGAATCTGAGCTGAATCATGACCCGTGTAGTCAGGAGTTGGGCTTTTCTCCGTACAAGCGGCTACACGAGCCTTATTAGCCAGATTGTTCAGTATTTGGTTCTTCTTACAATAAAAGACCTTAGGAGGGACAGTTCTTTGAAGGGCTCTCGTCTCTTTATAGGCCATGTATGTCTTCTTATTTGTGTTTCCCAGACCATAGGACGACCCGGCAAGGACGTCGTTTCGTCGAGATTGCGACTACTGCCTCTGCAACGGTGAAAATGAATTTTTGATAGGTAACACAGTCGGTATTGAAGAGTGGGATTCATGTTCTCATTGTGGGCCTTCTTAGCGGCCATCCTTATGTTGCGAGAAGTCTCGCTCTTCTTCTGTTTGTAAGGAGCAGCAAAGCAGGCTGCCTTGAAAATGACACCCTCATTTTCTCGGGGAACCTGCTAAGGCCCCTTTTGCGAAGAAAGTCGTTCAAACACTGACTTTTGTTTCGTTCCAACACAGGGAGCAAGCACCGAAACCGGTTGCTCCATGTAGATTGTGGTGGTGTCATGAAGAAACACATTTCTGTCTCGAGCTAGTCGTGTAACCCTCTAGAAGATGAGGGGATATCAGTAAGGGCCTGGTCGAAGACCGGCCTCTTTTCTTATCTTGCCTGAGCAGGTGCCGATGGCCTTTGGGCTGATGCCGAGGGCCTCAGAGTTGGGGCCGAGAGCTGGCTTGCCTGTCGGCCAAGTCTCTACCGTACCGACAGTTTTTCTCGTGTTCGGTTTGCAGTGTCGGAAAGTCGTTAATTGTGCCGAAAGGCCACGTCTCTGGGTCATACCCTGCGAGCCCCGTAGGGGACATGATGAATTGGAGGTTGGCCCCAGTGATAACGAACATAGTTCGTGCAATTTTGGCTACTGCAATCAGGTCAGCCGATGATGGGATATTGTTGTTGTTCAATGCCATTAGTACGATCCTGAAAAGGAAAAAACGATCTTGGCATTAGAAGTCATTCAGATAGGGGGACCCAGGCCGTTAGATGGACCTTAGGCTCAAAATATTATGTATAGTCATTTCAAATTGTGGAGCTAGCTTGAAAGACCTTTGATTAGCACAAATATATACTGGATTCTGTCAACCAGAGGTTCTGGGTATCTGGGACAAAACGCATAGGTTTATGTGATTTAACGAAGGCTATAGAGAAGTCAATGTCCCTAGCGGAATCGCCATTTTTGTTTACCCTCTTTAAGACTTCTAAAAATAAACGTTCAGAAAAGATAGAGTTTAAACAAAACAAGCATTTGAGTTTTAAAAGTTGATCAAAAAGTTCTGAGGTTCGAGCCTTCCAATAGTGCAAGCACATATCGTTAATTATACCCTATAACCTCAAGCAAAAGTTTAGACATGATACCATACTAGCCTAGGTTAAATCACATCATTTAAAGAAATTGAGTATGTAAGCATTCAATATTTGCAAACAAGAGAGTCAAAATGAATAGTATTTTTTATTCACAATATTCATATTTGTAAACATGTCGAATGTAAATTGCATCAATTTTATACAAAAGAATGTAAATACATATATAAGCATTGTTTAAAAGCTTAAAGTTGCATTTGGGGTATTTTAATGTCAAGTTGGATATATATGCATAGGCACTACCCTATATAGGGGCCACATGATGTTAAAAAAAGAAGATAGGAGCTCCCTAAGTGGAAGCCACCATTCCTGTAGAACAAACATGCTTCATGCATGTTTAGCATGAAATAGGGACCTCTCGAGTTTAGGAGGGGGTCCTGAATGCTGGGTTCCCTAGCACGACCACTGGGTTTCGAGAGGCATCAACCATGTCGTTTTCAAAAAATTGGCACGCCAAAGAACTCTAATCTAGAATCTTAACTAGAAAATTAGACGAAACCAAGCATGTAAATATCTTCATATCTAAGTGAACAAGGAATACAAACTTTGTAAACCGGTCCTTCACTTCTAAAACTCCATGTAATAATCCTTTCGCTCCAAGTAGGGATCTTCCGGACTTTAGTAAGGCTCTATAAGGTGAAATGAACAAACTTGCTTGAAGTCTTCGAGGCCGAAAATGATCTACGTCGAGGAGACACTAACTCAAACTATCTCTTCACTAATTAGGAATTAGTGAAACAAACAACCTAAACTAAATGGTTAGTCTAGTGCAGCTTGATGAAGTAGAAATTTTGCTCACTTTAGAAATATTTTTCTCACTAATTTTCTCCACCTCTCAAAAGGCTAGAGAGCTTGAGGAGAAGATGAAGAAAAGCAACTATGGAGAGAAGCAAGTGTAGAATGGCAACCATGGGTGAGAAATATCTCATATAACTCTTGTAGGACTAAACCATGGCTAACAATAATAGTTAGGTTAATAAATATCTAGAGTGAGACAAAACTAGTGAACTAAGTCAAAGGTTAGCACAAAACTTCTCCAAGCTTCTTAACCTTGACAATTTTCCACCCAATTTTGTTTTATCCTTAATAATTAAAACCCCACATTATCATTAGTATGGTGAGTCACACCCATGTTGCATGTAGCAACTAGCATTACACAATAATATATAGCGCACACACACACACACACATATATATATATATATATATATATTAAGTGTACACAAGTGATAAAAAGAAATGCTTAAGTGAGCTAATATTAGTTAATGTAAATTAATATATCAAATATATAATTATACATTAAATTATTAAATCAACACTTGATTTAATAATCCGGCTATATCACATATAACCGACTAATATCATTTGTATCAACTTATCGAATCAACACTTAATTCGATAACCCGGCTATATCACATATAACCGACCGATATCACATATCGCGAGAATAGAATACGGTATCACACACGTATTAATCTCGGTCTCGCACATATCGCATATGTGCTCCTACTTCGTTTTTCTTGAGCCAGGAAACCTCTGTGTAGGACTCTAAAAACTCGTCAATACGCCGGCAATAGGTGATGATCGTATCAGTCGCCCACAAGCCGTCAACGGTACTAGCTGGACATAACTGCTACCCGGGTATTGAACGATCAGAAAATCAACAAGCAAGCATGTTCATACTCCTGCGAATCCAATAAGTAACACTACTGTACAGTCCGGTCTCTTCGTCAGAAATGTCACATATCCAGCCTGGGGGTGGTAAACGTCAGACCCCAATAGCCTGATAAGTCATGCCGTTGTGATGCCCATAACGATTCGAGAAACTACTGATAACACTTACCAGTAAATCTCAGCAAACCTGACCAGGGATTTCCTTTTATGGCCAATCGAGCATAACGCAACATCAAACCCTAATACCGGGAGAGACGAACTACCCTCCTATCGCTCATTTCCTCCATGTGTCTCGGGACTGTACCCAAAAACCACCGTTTTGCACGTTCTCTTGAACGTGGTAAGGTGGAAATCAAATCACAGTGGGAATCACACAAGACTCTATGACGATCTCGGGTCTACAGACTAACCTGTACTGGTGTCACCAGAAAACTGCTATCTGACGTGAGGTATAATACCATCTAGGAATTCTCGGCGAGTTCTGTTCAGTGTACCCAGTCTCCACTGAGCACCCGTATACAATCTTTGATGTCAAACACCAATGGATATGGGATCATCCATCGTTCATCATATGGGTTAAGAAACATATACGCTAGTCGACTCTAGAATATCGATGCCCCGTCTCGATACTCCCACGACTAGAAACAATGCGAAGGATGTACTTACGGACTACCTTGGCCCCACTAGTATGATCTGCATCATAATCCTGGTAGTCAAGTACTCATCCTAAGGGCTTTATCAACATGTAACAGAGAGACAATAAGCATACATGTTAAGATAAAGAGCAACCAGATAACATACTATCATGTCGAGCAAGAAAGTCCTCCCTTTATATATCCAAGCATCCACTATAATATACATCATATATACAATAATGTCCTCTAGGGCATACATATAACTAACAATCTCCCACTTGCACTAAGGCCTCTGTGAGTGGATCCGCCGTGTTATCCTTCGCGTCAACCTTCCTTATCTCGATCCCTTGGAGATCATCCATCTCCTTAATCAGGTGATACTGCCTCAGAATATGTCTGGATCGCTGATGGGACCGGGGTTCTTAGGCCAAAACCACAATTCCATTGTTGTCACAAATACAGTTATTGGACACTCAATGGTAGGAACCATGTTCATCTCATGAACAAGAAATATCCCGACACCTACTTTGGCAGTATCGTTGGTAGCGATGTATTCAGTCTTTATCATCTAGTTTGCCACGATATCTAGCTTGGATTTCTTCCAATATACCGTCCCTCCACTGAGGGTAAAGACAAAGCCTGAGACTGGCTTTCAATCGACCTTATCACTCTGAGAGCTCGAACTGGTAAAGGACTCCTACTGGAGTTCACCGTTACCAAACACCAAGAATATTTCTTTAGTGCTTCTCAAGTACTTAAGAACGTCCTTCACAGCTGTCCAGTGATTCTTCCTAGATCCGATTGATTCCTGATTACTACTCCTAGTGAGTCAACTACATCTTGTCTGGTACATAACATCGCATATATGATAGAGCCTACTGCCGAAGCATAGGATATCCCTTGCACGCGAGCTTTCTCCAAATCAGTTTTAGGAGATATCTTTTTGGAGAGAGTGATTCATGAGTAAGTGGGCGAACCACCACGCTTAGAATCCTCCATACTAAACCTCTTTAGTATGGTGTTAATGTACTTGGATTTGGCACACTTCCAACATCCGCTTAGATCTATCTCTATAGATCTTAATCTCTAAGATGTAGTAGGTATCATCCAAATCTTTCATGGAGAATCCTCGTAATAAGAGGAGCATGACCGAGTGTAGCATAGGAAACCCATTTCCTATCAAGAATATGTCATCTACGTACAATACAAGGAAGACAATTTACTCTCTACAACCTTCTTGTATATATAAGGTTCATCTACATTTTTGATGAAATCAAACTCTTTAACTGCCACATCAAAACAGATGTCCGATTCCGCGATACCTGCTTTAATCCTGATGGACTTAAGTATAGCCACTGGAGAAAAGGTTTCATCATAAACCATACCTGGTTATTGATGAAAACCTTTTACTACAAGCCTAGTTTCGAAAGTCTCAAATTTTCCATTTACACCAAGAATCTTCTCAAGATCCATTTGCTCCCGATGGGTTTTACCCCTTCAGGTGCAACTTTCAAAGTCATACTTTGTTGGTGTATATGGATTCCATCTCAGATCGCATAGCATCCAGCCATTTCACATAGTCCACACTTGTGATAGCCTGCTCGAACCTAGTTGGGTCATCATCTACCATGATGCAATTCTCGCTCCCACCGTCACTGAGGAAACCGCAGTATCTCTTAGGTGAATGAGGAACCCTACCAGATTCGCGGAGAGGCTGAGGCTCGTTGGAGACTATTGAATCCTTTGGTTTCACCAAATCATCAGCTGTTAGTTTGTCCAGCTGGAACTCCTTCCAATTCTACCTCATGACCACTAACTTCTTCCATAAGAAATTCATTTTCTAAAAAGATGGCATGCTGAGAAACAAAACACATTTTGCTCCTCAGTGTAGTAAAAAATATACACTCGCAAATGTTTGGGATATCCAACAAACTTACACAGAACTGACCTTGCCTAGAGCTTGTCCGGATTTTGCTTTTCAACATAGGCCGGTCAACCCCATATCTTAACTCGTTTAAGAGATATGGAATGGTAGGCACAGATTTGGATTGAACCACATTCAATAGGTATGCAGCTTCTCAAGTGCATAACTCCAAAAGGAAACGGGCAACTCAGCAGTACTCATCATAGAGCGCACCATATCTAATAAGGTGCGATACCTCCGTCCCAATACATCGTTGTGTTGTGGTGTACACGAAAGAGTAAGCTGAGAGAGAATCCTATTCTCCTTTTAGAAAATCCAAGAACTCCGTGCTGAAGTATTCTCCTCCCCAATCACATCGAAGGATTTTAATACTTTTACCCGTCTGGTTCTCAACTTCTAGCTTATATTTCTTGAATTTCTTAAAAGTTTCAGACTTGTGTTTCAACAGGAACATATGTCCGAATCTTGAGAGATGGTCAGTGAATATAATGAAGTACGAGGAACCAACCCTAACATTTGTAGACGTAGGATCGTATACATCACCATGTATGAGTCCCAAGAGTTCAGTAACTCTTTCTCTGTTTCCAGTAAACGGAGTATTGGTCATTTTACCTTTAAGACAAAACTGGAAAGTATCATAAGATAAAAATTCAAACAGATTCTAATATTCATCCTTATGTAACTTAGCTAGTCGTGTCGCATTGATATGACCTAGATTACAATGCCATAAGAAGGATTCGTTCATTTCTGAACCACTCCTCTTGTGTGTGTTCGGTATACTTTGAACTGTGGTTTGATTTAGAACATATATGCCATTACATAACGTGCCTGATCCAATCAACTCTTAATTAAAAAAAATGTTCACATCATCCTGCAATACAAAATTATATCCTTCTTTAACTTAATAAAGAAACTGATATAATGTTTTATATCAGGTTCGGTATGTAATAACATTTGTTCAGAATCAATGTTCAGAATCAATGTATTTACCACTTGGTAATATAAGGTGATATTTGCCAACCGATTTGGCTGCAACAATTGCACCATTCCCTACTCTGTAGAATGATCACATTTTCTCAGTTGTATACCTTTCTTTAGCCCACGTAACATCTTACATACGTGGGATCCTGTTCCGGTATCTCATACCCAGGACGTAGAGTGTACTGAGAAACAGTTCTCGGTAATAAACACACCTGAAGAAGATGCATCAACATGCACATTCCTCGTTTGGGTCGCGTAGGAATCATGATTTTTCCCTATTTCCTGCTCGGACTTATAGCAATTATAAGATAGAACGGAACCAACGTTTCCCAACTCAGTATAATAAGTGGGTTCGGTCAAAACGTCCATATTATTATCTTGATTAAGACGTGATATGATCGCTACCAGGAGAGAGAGAAGAAAACACTCAGCGTATGCTTTTGCAAGATTAGATTGGTTATTATTTTATCTAATCAGGATGGCTCCCACTGTTTTTATCAAATCTTCCTTCAAACCCTAAAAGGTAAGACTGGCCGGATTAATTACACCCTACAAGTTCGCCAATCTTTCGGCCAGGCCAGTGTCGGTACTTTGAGGGAGGTTCCCCGTGCTTTCGCAAGGACTTAATTAAAATAAACCTCATTTTCCCAGGGGTGTAACCCCGTTAACACCTTTCCAGATACCTACTTGATCGGCTAATTGTAATATGCAAAACTCTCCTAAGAGTAACTCTTACTCGCAGTGGGTATCGGGATGCAACTATCTCATAGAAGGTATGCAATCTCATTGGAAATTTCAACACTTGAAATTCCCGATAATATTTTTCCCCAAGCGATATGACCCTGACAAGGTCAACAAACCATAAATCGCAAGTCAAGTTCAACCCGTATATTTCATGATTAAATTAAACCCACCCGCACGACCTTTGACAAAGGCCAACAAGGTCGTAAGACTACCCTAATCCAACGCATCACATGCTTTGCAGATAAACACTAATCAGCTACCACACACTACGTCTTGACAGAGGACAACAAATACAGCACGAATACTAAATAGTACTTATCTGAAATTACGGAGGGCTACGACAGGTTTTTAAGAAAACCCTTTGCGTAATGAACTTGATATCGTTGTAGAATCAAGTGATTTTGAAAAGGAGTGTTTTTGAGGTTTTTACTAGTTTTGCTAAAGAGATCACTCCCGGTGAAGGGATCTCGGCTCTTTCCTCATCGAATGAGGTGCTGGATATTCATGAATACCACTATGCAAAGCATGAACTAAAAAAGAAATCAAAAACAAAACAGAGTGGGTTGTAGCATATGCTAGTTTCGCTAAAGAGGTCACTACCGGTGAAGGGATCTCGGCTTTTTCCTTATCGAATAAGGTGCTGAATATTCTATAAGGAATACCACTATGCAAAGCAAGAACTAAAGCTGCCCTTTTTGAAAACAGGATTCTACAACATTTTTAGGTTTCTTTCTTTTCATTAATATCATTAATGAAGTCTCATCATGTATACCTCCTAAGCACTACAAAAGAAACGAAAGTATAATGTACGCTTATGCCATCCGCATTCACCACAGTGTCTCATTATGCATCGTTAGGTTACTTAACTAACGACATAGTGGGACGGGACTAGCGCGGGTACAAAACATAAGTAACGTTTATTATATACCATATATATAATAACAATATTCGTCTCATCATATAAAGTGATCACATCACAGAATATCAGCAGCAGAAATCCATATATGAAATATTGGATATATTAGGAATTCCATGTTTTAAATTAAGTCAGTAAAAAACACGGATTCCACGGTCATGATGAATAGCCAAACCCACATCCCTAGACCCCTACGAGAGCGGCAAGCAACCCTACCAATTCTAGAGTTAGGAGACCCTGTCTCGACTCCTCGAGATCGTCTCTCACTGGACCCTAGAACCCGGTTACTAGTGTTCTCCATCTTGGGTCTATCATAATGCGGAAAAGTAAATAATATACATCAATGGTGACATCATCCTCAACCCGGAAGTACCCCAATAAAAGAATATTATATACAAGTTTTTACATGAATGAAAATGAAAAACTCTCATTTCACATAAAAAAAACCCGGCTATTCAAACACGACGATCCAACACATAACATCATATGTCATCAACGCAAGTAAATATGCGTATCTCAATTGTCATTGATATATAGCAACGAAACCGGCGATACACCACATATTACACTTACGGTCGCAGAAAAGAAAGTGAAAACTACAACAATTGGAATCTACAACCACCTTAGATATCATAAACCCGAAATATCATATACTTCGGATTTCATGCCTAACCACATGAATTCCTTAGACATCATAAACCTGGAATATCTCATATTCCGAATTTCATACCTAACAATTATAAACCGTGTATTTTAGTCTCGATATTGAAAACACTTTTCAATAACAAGTCGGGCAATTCAACAAGATTCCTGACAAGAAAATCGAATGCTCGTCGGAAACTTTAGCAGACGGCCGCACCTCCGATGCCGTCGACAAAGTGCATTTAGATGGAACACCACGGCCGCGAGCACCCGGAGATGCTTTTGGCAACGGGATTCTCCTACAGTCACTTGGTCGGGGCTATGGGGCGTGGCTATCTAGTAAGCTTACCAGGCAAGTATCTGCGTACGCTATGTGATTGCGACAGAGTTTTGATCCATATCAAAATCCCGTGGCAACCGATCAATTGAGACTGAATTGCTAGATTTATAAAATTCAAATTAGTTTTCACAAAACTAATCATTGTGGATTCTAAATATTGTATCACAATTCACAGATAGCTAGACGATATTAAACGTTTCGATCGAATCAACAATCACACATATTTCCCAGAGGGCTCAACACTTGAGCGGAGTTAAAAAATACCCAAAACATGCCACAGTACCTACGGACCAACCGTAGAAGGGCCAACCCTTGCCTCACTTATGGCGCAGCGGAACTACCGCAAACCCTAGGGCTTGGTAGCGGTTCCGGCGATCATAGAATCGAGTTAGGGTTTTGTTCTTCTAGAGGGTCCATAGAATTACCTGCATGATTTTTCGAATATTTTTAACTTGGAAATTCCAACTCTTGGAAAATTTCTAGCGAGGGAGAAAAATGGGTATTTGATATTCGTTCGAATTTTTTAACGTCATCAAGATTACCCGAAACGATGTTAGAATTACGACTACTAAGCACTCCGAATTGCCTTTACATAAAGATAACATCACATGCAATCTCAGTAAATACAAGCAACACCTGAAACACCAAAACCCAGAGACTGGAACACCAAACAAAAACGAGGCAAAACAACCATTAAAAAACCGGTGGGACCGGTCCATTTCCAAGTTCTCGCCGGGTCAAAACCGGTGAAGAGGGCTCATTTTTGTCTTGTTTTCATGTTACATCTTATGTAACATTCTGCAACTATTTAAAAAAAATTTAGACACTCTGAAAAATTCAACAGAAACTAGACTTTTTGTTTTGATATTTCGGAGCTGTTTCAGTTTCGTAATTCTACAAATATCTTCTAATTCTCTAGGTTGGCTCTGATACCACTGCTGGGTTTCCTAGCACAACCACTAGGTTTCGGGAGGTATCAACCATGCCGTTTTCAAAAATTTGGCGCGCTAAAGAACCCTAATCTAGAATCTTAACTAGAGAATTAGACGAAACCAAACATGTAAACATCTTTATATCTAAGTGAACAAGGAATACAATCTTTATAGACCGGTCCTTCACTTCTAAAGCTCTATATAGTAGTCCCTTCGCTCCAAGTAGCAATCTCCCGGACTCTAGTAAGGCTCCACAAGGTGAAATGAACAAGCTTGCTTGAAGTCTTCAAGGCCGAAGATGATCTACGTCGAGAAGACACTAACTCAAGCTATATCTTCACTAATTAGAAATTAGTGAAGCAAACAAGCTAAAATAAATGGCTTGTCTAGTGTAGGTTGATGAATTAGGAATTTTTCTCACTTTAGTAATATTTTTCTCACTAATTTTCTTCACCTCCCAAAAAGCTTAGAGAGCTTGAGAAAGGAGATGAAGAAAAGCAACTATGGAGAGAAGCAAGTATAGAATGGCAACCATAGATGAGAAATATCTCATATAACTCTTGTAGAGACTAAACCATGGCTAACAATAATGGTTAGGCTAATAAATATCTAGAGTGAGACAAAATTAGTGGACTAAGTCAAATGTTAGCACAAAACTTCTCCAAGCTTCTTAACCTTGACAATTTTCAACCTAATTTTGTTTTATCCTTAATAATTAAAACCCCATATTATCATTAGCATGGTGTGAGTCTTATACACCCATGTTGCATGTAGCAACTAGTATGACACAATAATATATATCACATATATATATAAAGTGTACACAAGTGAGAAAAAGAAATACTTAAGTGAGCTAATATTAGTTAATGTAAATTAATATATCAAATATATAATTATACATTAAATTATTAAATCAACACTTGATTTAATAATTCGGTTATATCACATATAACCGACTAATATCATTTGTATCAACTTATCGAATCAACACTTGATTCAATAACCCGGCTATATCACATATAACCGACCGATATCAAATATCGCGAGAATAGAATACGGTATCACATATACGTATTAATCTCGGTCCCGCACATATCACATATGTGCTCCTACTTCGTTTCTCCTGAGCCAGGAAACCTCTATGTAGGACTCTGAAGACTCGTCAATACGCCGGCAGTAGGTGATGATCATATCAGTCGCCCACAAGCTGTCAGCGGTACTAGCTGGACGTAACGGCTACCCGGATATTGAACGATCAGAAGATCAACAAGCAAGCATGTTCATACTCCTGCGAATCCAATAAGTAATACTACCGTACAGTCCGGTCTTTTCGTCAGATATGCGCATATCCAGCCTGGGGTGGTAAACGTCAGACCCCAATAGCCTGATAAGTCATGCCAATGTGAGGCCCATAATGATTCGAGAAACTACTGATAACACTTACCAGTAAATCTCAGCAACCCTGGGCAAAGATTTCCTGTTATGGCCAATCGAGTATAGCGCAACATCAACCCCCAATATCGGGAGAGACAAAATCCCCTTTTATCGCTCATTGGCTTTATGTGACTCGGGACTGTACCCAAAAACCACCGTTTTGCACGTTTTCTTGAACCTGGTAAAGTGGAAATCAAAGCACAGTAGGAATCACACAAGACTCTATGACGATCTCGGGTCTACAGACTAACCTGTATCAGTGTCACCAAAGAACTTCTATCTGACGTGAGGTATAATACCATCTAAGAGTTCTCGGCGAGTCCTGTTCAGTATACCCAGTCTCCACTGAGCACCCGTATACAATCTTTGATGTCAAACACCAATGGATGTGGGATCATCCATCGCCCATCATATGGGTCAAGAAATGTATACGCTAGTCTACTCTGGAATATCGATGCCCCGTCTCGATACTCGCACGACTATGAACAATGCGAAGGATGTACTTACGGACTACCCTGGCCCCACTAATATGATCTGCATCATAATCCTGGTAATCAAGTACTCATTCTAAGGGTTTTATCAACATGTAACAAAGAGACAATAAGTATACATGTCAAGATAAAGAGCAACCAGATAGCATACTATCATGTCGAGCAAGAAAGTCCTCCCTATATATATCCAAGCATCCACTATAATATACATCATATGTACAATAATGATCTCTAGGGCATATATATAACTAACACTGACCCCATCGGGAGGGGTCTCAACATCTATCGGGGGTCCCGATGGTGCACAAAGAGCTTATTTGGCTTTCCATTGGCTTGTTTTTAGCCAAGGAAATGAAGTTTCATAAAGAAACTTCATCAAATATGGAAATTAATGTATTGGATTCCATGCACAATATAAAAGTAATGTATTTTCATTATTTTTACAATTTAGTGTGCAGTATGAAAACATATTTTTGTGTTCAAAGAAGAATATGAAGATAACATGTTCTAAGAAAGAATACAGCGTGCTTGAATACACTGGATTCCATTAAAGAGATAATTTTCATATCTCCATGAGAAGAATAGAATTTTTTTATTCATATATATATATTAGAAATTCATGGGGATTTCTGTTTGTCATGAATAGAAATGAGTTTATTTTCATTTGTCATAAATATATAATGGAAATAGGATGGCATATTTCTCTTTATGCAGGACATGAGATGGCTCATATCTAAGGTTTTATCCAATTTTGTGAAGAATATATGAATACGTGTTCTGAAGGGTCCTTCGTCTTCATCTTCTTCATCAAAATAGGTCGTTGAGATAGAAACTAAAAAGTTTATATGAATCAAAGACGAATCCTTGATCTAATCTGATCGAAGAAAGTAGAAAGCGATGAAGAGAACATTAAATTGATGAAGGAATGGAGTTGCATTCCTCAATTTCTCACTTTTTCCCCAACTTTCTCTTTGTTCATGTTCTTCTTCTTCTAAAACCGAGAGTACTTAATAAATTCTTTCAGATTTCCTTGGAAAAAAAATGTCCATCCCTAATCCTGTTGAATAAGAAGTATTTATACTTCTCTAAGAATGTGAGTGGCTAAACACCACTCCCACATATTCTTAGGGCGGGTGGAATAACCCCCACTCACCCTTAAAAATAGGTCGTACCGTCTATTTTAAGAGGGGTCCCGACACCAAATAGGCTCGGGACATCCCTAAACTGTGTCCCCCGACAGCGGGAGGGGCACTGATGGATCGGGAGAGGGTCCCGATGTTTCGGGACCCCTCAAAACAACTCAATTTGTGTTGCTTTGAAGGGGGAGCCCCACATGTTGGTCCCCTCTTCTATAGAACAAGTCTTGAACTTGTTCATGATGTATATTTACATCAATTTTAGGTCTAACTTAATCAAGTTCTTGATCATTGACCTATTTCATTCAATTAAATGATGTATAAGTATTTATTGTCAAATACTATATAAGTATTTATATATTTATCTTTTGGGAGTTAATTTTTTAACTCCAACAAACAAACGGATATGGTATTTTAGTGATATTTATTCAAGAATTTCAATAAAGTTAGATAACACTAGAAATTTGGTTTCAGGGACTCACTTAAAATTCTCCAACAAGTCTTCAACTTCACGTAACGTTCGACTATCCGTTAAAATTGAAGGCACCTCTACCATTGCATTGTAAGGACCACTAAACTCTTTTATTCCTTCAACACGAAATGGATTTATTAACCTCGCATCAAGAGTTGAATCTTTTCTACAATTAGGACTCCACATATCTCCATGATATCGAGGAGAAAGTGCACTCATTGAGGAGAAAGATGAACTTGGAGAAGACTGGTGGCAGGGCTGAATTAACGGCGGGTCCGCGAGCTTGCAATATATGGAGCCCATGCATCGAATCATGTCTTCTGATATTTTGTTTGGTGTTTCGGGGATGAGATCGGCTACATTGGTGCCAAGATATTCGGCTAGGCTCATCACCCCCGAAGTTGTACAATGTCCATCCTAATAAAAAAGAAAAGAAAAACAAGAAAAGGATTAGATATATGCTATGAATAATATGTTAGAATAAAAAAATGTATGTTCAACCATCTGTCATAACTTCAAAATTCTGTTTAGGGGCAGAGACTGTAAGAAGGTATATGATCAATGCAGGTTCAAATCTAACCAGGCTCGTGCTTAAAAGAGATTTTTAAAGAAGGAAAAAAGATATAGAGCGATACGTGTCTGACATGGTATCAGGTGATGTCAGATGGGTCCTTGCGTCCAACATGTGTCGTTCACGTGAATGCCTCCCCTCTTCAAGTATCAATGTGCTCTATAGTATACAAGAACCGATTTGTGACCCATTTCTATTATAAATAAGTATTAGCTACATGCCCATTAAATTATACAGGGTGGTCAAGATATGCATCCATATGTGACATGTCATAAGGTTTTAATCAAAATATAGAAGTCCAAGTACCTCAATATAATTCGATCGCTGAGAATGGCATGTCTGAAGAGCTCTTGCTAAACTTTCTTCTGAAGGCGATATTCTATTCGAGGAAACCACACGATGAGATAGTGCGGATTGTGATCGATGAACAGCGGGACCCATAAGCTTTTCCATGCAAGCTCCATCTACTTGATCAATAGTTTGCTTTCGAGGCTTTGGCAAATTTCTCGAGTTAATTGCTGATTTTGTTCTATTGGATGACATATCGAGGGCGGTATCCTCTTGAAATAACCTTTTTTGTACAGATTTTTCCTTAGGGGTTGTAGGAGATAATGTATGTATGTGCTGATCAAAAGCTTGTCGATAGAGTGATAGAAGATATTGCTCAAGATACATTACTTCTAACTCCAACACCGCAATCTCCTTTATCAGCTCCTTCGTGGGCTAATGAATTATAAGGACCATATCAAATATCAATCACATGTCAGATAGTTTGATGATCTGGTATGATACTGATAAAAAAATATTTAGCAGCATCTCATATATATGATACTGTTTCATTAACTGTCCGTAATTAATATTCTTGCTCAGGGATACTTTGGAAATAAAAATTTGACTTTAAAGATAAATTTTAGCAGCAGCTGCAATAGGGTGTGAACTGTGAAGTGCAGATTTTGTGAGAGCAATATTTCCTGGTGTACGGCCGAAGTGAGGGGTATTTCCTGCAATTTAACGGGAAAAAAATAAAAAGAATAAGGGTACCTTGGGCATTGAATTCTCATTCGGAGAATCAATTAGAGAAGGCTTATACCCTAATGCTTTCTCTAGTGAACCTCGCACTTCTAATTGATCTTTAAGTCGTTTCTCCAGTTGCAGTATCTACAATGCAATAACACGACATTGTAATTGGAAAGCATTATCACTAAAATAATCATTGTTGCTGTCAACTCAACACAAGGAAAAAAAAACAAAGAATATATGACCAAAAACGTTTTTTTTTTAAATCAATCATCTCGGCTGAAGGTTGGAAACCTGAAAGATACATTGAACGGTTCAAAACATGCTTAAATGGCATGCTAAGATTTTCCTAGTTGAGATAACAACTCATTAAAAAATAATTCTGCAGGTAGAGCATGAGAAAGGGAACAAATATCCCCTAAGCAGAGAAACCATCAAAAGGTTACTGCCCCAAATTTGTAGTATAAATAAAAAACAAAGCATACAGAATTCAATCTATGTTTACTAATAATAAGCTGCTAACCATTAGAATAAGGAATAGCCTATTCATAAAACTCTATTTCAGTTATAAGAACTATTTCACAACCCCTCCTTTTTGTGCTAAGCATTAGCATTGTCACAATTTTGCAGATATCAAAAGATAATCACAACATTCTCTCCAAGAGAATTTTAAATTTAATTACGAGAAAAACAACAATTACCTCCTTTTTCAAAGGGCTTTGGCCAATAGGTACAGTGTGTGGTTTCCTCTTGATATCAGCTTGGCCCTTTGCTTTGCCCATATCCTTGCAATAATAACAGGTTTATGATTAGTATTCCCTTTTTAGAATTTTTCATTTTGGTACAATTATTCCAAAAGAGATTTCATAAATTCTCCAACCAATGAACAGATCAAGTAACATGCAGAGGTTACTATTCTTAACTACCCTTCTTAAAACTTTTAATACACATTGCTCAAACTTTCTCAAAGATTTTCCTTTTAGAAATATAAATAAAAGAAGGAGAAAATTGATTCAGGGACATGAGAAATACCAACTTAAGATGCTGCAAAGATTCTGAAGAACCTGGCATCACTTCATTAAGCCTCTTCACAAAGTCACTGCCACTTTAAACAAAACTACATCAGCAAAGCATAAAAGATCTCCCAATAAAACAAATTAAAGAAGAAAAAATGAAAATATAAATCTCTGAAATTGGTTTTGTTTACCTCTTGGAGCGCTTATGCCTTGAAGAAAGCAAAGATTTTGAGTCCATTTCTTGCACCAGAAAATTATGGCTCACTTCAAATCTCAGTCATATAAGTAACAAAATCAGTCTGTTTACAAAGCATTTCATAATATCAGGGAAAAATAGGAAAAACTACTTCAAAGCTAAAACTATTTTTTTTAAATGATTCTGAGAAGAAAATAAGCAACATACCCAAATGGGCAGGTGAACTAACGACCCCAAAAGTCAACAAAAAATCTCATTGCACTATCACAACCCAACACCATCTTTTTTCTTCAGTGCAAAACAGAGGAGCAAACAAGCAACCAGACTTGTTACAATTATTGGGGAGTTGCTCACAAGCCTCAACAGCGTCAAGATTTCAACTGTCAACCATGGACTTCTTGAATTTTTTGTTATATAAACATTACAAATAAAAAAATGGCCACTTTGACATTGACATCTTGTAACCAAGTGATCAAATAAAGATTAAGCTTAATACTTTTCCAACAAAAAGCATTTGGGTATTGTAAGTATGATGAGAATTAGACACAAAGCTAAGAGAGTTAGCATTAAAGACAAAAAGGGTTTTGTCAAGAGAATGTTAGAGCTTTATAAAGGAGAAGAGGAAAGCTAAAACAAAGTAATAAACCCTCAAAAGGAACGAAAGGGAGGGATAAAAGGAACCATTGGTTAGAAGCTGGGACTATTTGGCATTTTATCCTTGGGATTTTGGTTAATGATTTGAGAAGAAATACAAAAGAGAGCACAAGATGCTCCAAATTGTCCTGTATTTGAGAAGGACTAATGTTTGTCAAAGGATCCATTATTTTATGTTTGAGAGTTTGATGGGGGCTGGCCTTTTGCAGAACCAATGCTCAAAAGGGTGCAGTCAGCACCGCACCATTGTTAAGGGCCTCCTTGGCAATAGGTAAGTGAAAAAAAAGTAGAAAAGGAAGAAATTAATAGGAAAGTGAAATTCAAATAAAGTGTGAAGAAATGATAAATTCTTGTTTGTTTGGTTTAAAATGAAAGTAGGAAAAAAGCCGAATTCACGTTTATAGCAATGGAAAGTAAGATTGAATTGTTTGGTTAGAATAATAGAAAGTAATAAAGTAAGATAAAAAAGTAAAAAAGAAAAATAAGAAAGCAGAATAAAATATAATAAAATATTCATTTTTGTAAGTCAATGCCACTCACCCCGTTAACTAACGAGGAGGCGGAATAGGTAAAAATCAAAATTTTCTTACAAGGTAACATTGACTATGCATAAGGATCTTTACTAAACCATTGCTAACAAACAAACTAGAGCTTTTATCTACTATGCTAGAAGACTATACCTCATGCAACAAGTTCTTCGGGTCTTCTCCGCTATCCTCCTCGTCTACGTAGGCTCCAAGGGTCGATCCGGATCGTGACTTCTTCAACGGTCTCCTCGAGTCGAAGACGATCCACCCGAGAGTCTATAGTCCATGCTCCACCTCAAAAACCGAGGTTACTAGGGCAACAAGCTTGCTAAACTTGATGGCCTAGGTGATGTAGAGTATACAGATGGATATATTTGTCTATTGAAACCCTAATTTACTCAACTCATGAGACCTTAAGGGTTTATTGAGAGGAGGAGGAAGAGAGCTTGCCATGAGAGCTCATTTGAAGAAAGAGAAAGTGCATGAGCTAATGAACCATGAGGAAAAAAGAAAACTAATCTTTTATCATGATAATTGAGATGGCTAAATTGATTTGACCATTATCATGTCACAATTAATGCTAAGCCAAAATATCTAGTGCTCAACAAAAATATCTAAGTCAACAAATGTCAACAAGATCAAATGGTCAAACCAATCAGCCATGACATAATTATTATTAAAAGAATTAGTAAACATTTTCCTCCACCTCATAATGGTTTTAATCAAGTCAATGGTCAAAACCCTAATGAGATATCTCCTTCTTCGCTCCTCTCATCCGTGCATACACACCCGCATCCGCATTCCGAAGAATACGAATACTAAGAGACAAATATGATCTATCAATATAATAATAGGATCCGGCTTAAACCAAAGCCCACTAGTATTATCCGTCCGAACATCATACACGCACAAGTGCACGTATGTCATCGAAGCCCTGCCGTAAAACCATACGGCCTCTACACCTTTTGCCCAGTGCAGGGAAACTCTCTGTGTGGGACTTTAAACACTCGTCACTACTCTGGCAGTGGGTTTAAGCACAGGCCGCAAGCGGTACTAGCTGTACGTAATGGTCCCCAGGTAGATGTCGATAAGAGGGCCGATGAGGAAAACCCATCCGAACTCCTACTGAGCCTGAATGTGAAAATCTCTGTACAGTCCAGTCTGTTCGTCTAAGAGTATCGCATATCGGGCCTAGGGGGGCGGTAAACGTCAGACCCCTAATAGCGGTATAAGTCGTGTTGGAGTGTAGCCCAGAACACCCTGAGAAACTACTGGAACACCTACCAGTAAATCTCACTTTCCCTGGCCAGGGACTTTATGTAATGGCTCTCCTAACACAGCGTGATATCAACCCCAATACCGGGAAAGACGAATCCTGTCTAACCGCCACTGCCTCTAAGTGCTTCGGGACTGCACCCAACTACTACCTGTTTGCATGACTCAATAGAGCCATGGTAGGGTAGTAATCAAAGCACAGTGGGAACACACTCGAGGCGAAGTGGCAGTGTCAAGTCAACGGACTAAGCTATACTCATGTCACCTGGGAACTGCTATCTAACGATAGGTATAGTACCAACCAGCAGTTCCCGACGAGTCCTGTCCGGTGTACTCGTAACCTAACGAGCACCTGCATACTATCTCCAGTACGACGTACTAATGGCTGTAGGACAGACCATCTCCCATGCTGGGATGAGAAGCGTATACACTAGTCTACTCCGGAGTATCGATGCCCCGTCTCGATAATCCTACGACTAGGGACCTGTATAAGGATGTACTTGTAGATTACCCAACCCCCACTAATGTGACTGCTATCACAAAGCTGGTAATCAAGCAAAGATCCTAAGGGCTCTACTAATATGTATAAGCGATATGCTAAAAGAAACACATGCACATATTGAAGTAGAAACAAACCAAGTAGCATACTACCATTTTGAGCAACACTGTCAATAATACTGTGAATATCCCAAGCTTCCATTAAGTAATATAAAATCTAGTATGATACAATAATGGCCTCTAGGGCATATACACTAACAATCTCCCATATGCACTAAGGCCATGTGCTGGCATATCGCAGACCTATCATCTCGAATAGCCTCTCGAACTGCGTCTGAGGGATGGCCTTTGTGAATGGATCTGCAGTGTTATTCTCCGTATCTATTCTCTTCACCTCGATCTCTCAGCGATCTACGATCTCCCTGATTAGGTGGTACCGCCTCAAAATGTGTCTGGACTTCTGATGGGACCTGGGTTCCTTCGCTAAAGCTATAGCGCCGTTGTTGTCGCAATACAACGGTATTAGATCAACAATGGTCGGAACCACCTGAAGTTCTGTGAGGAATTTCTTCATCCAGACAGCTTCTTTTGCGGCATCGCAAGCAGCGATGTACTCCGCTTCCATCGTCGAGTCAGCAACGGTGTCCTGCTTGGAGCTCTTCCAACAGACCGCTCCTCCATTGAGGGTAAAGACATAACCCGACATGGACTTAGAGTCATCCTTGTCACTCTGGAAGCTGGAGTCAGCAAAGGCCTCGATCTAGAGGTCTTATCCGCCATACACCAAGAACATCTCCTTAGTCCTTCTCAGGTACTTGAGAATGTTCTTTACTGCTATCCAATGATTCTCCCCTGGGTTTGACTGATACCGGCTTACAACGCTCAATGCGTATGCTACATCTGGTCTGGTACACAACATCGCATACATTATAGAGCCTACTGCAGATGCGTAGGGTATAGATGACATGCGAGCCCTTTCCAAATTAGTCTTGGGAGACATCTCTTTGGAGAGGATGATTCCGTGACAAGCCGGTAGGTTACCGCGCTTAGAATCTTCCATACTGAACCTTTTCAGTATGGTGTCGATGTACCTTGACTGCGAAAGTCCCAATATCCGTTTAGATCTATCACGATAGATCTGGATCCCCAGAATGTAGGAGGCATCACCCAGGTCCTTCATGGAGAACCTCTGTGACAAGAATCCTTTGACTGACTGTAGCATAGGAATATCATTTCCTATTAAGAGAATGTCATCCACGTACAAGACGAGGAATACCACAGTTCTCCCTACAATCTTATTGTAAATGCATGGTTCATCTGGATTTTTGATAAAGTCGAATTCTTTGACTGTCTCATCAAAACAGATGTTCCAACTCCGCGATGCCTGTTTTAGTCCATAAATGGACTTAAGCAACTTGCACACTTTACCGCTGCTCCCACTCTGAATGAAACCCTCTGGCTGATCCATATAGATGCACTCTTCTAAATTACCATTTAGAAAGGCCGTCTTTACGTCCATCTGCCAGATCTCATAATCGTGGAAGGTAGCAGTGGCAAGAAGGATCCGAATGGATTTGAGCATAGCCACTGGAGAAAAGGTTTCGTCAAAGTCCAAACCAGATCTTTGACGAAAACCCTTTGCAACAAGTCTAGCCTTATAGGTTTCAACCTGTCCATCCACACCAATCTTCTTTCTGAAGATCCATTTGCAGCCTACGGGTTTTACCCCTTCTGGAGCAATGTCCAAAGTCCAAACTTTGTTGGTGTACATGGACTCCATTTCGCTCCGCATTGCATCCAGCCATTTTACCGAGTCACCGCTCTGAATGGCTTGTTGGAAGCTAGTAGGCTCATCATTGTCAATAATGCAATTCTCTCGATCCCCGTCTATGAGAAAGCCGTAGTATCTCTCGGGCGGATGAGATTGCCTACTACTCCTGCGGAGTGGCGTTGGGATGTCCGGATCTTCTGAAACCTCTGGTTCTACCAAGCTTTCAGTAATAGCTTGTGGTTCTGGAATTTCTTACAGTTTTATTGCGCTCCCACTTTTCTGATTTTCTAAAAATTCAGCTTCCAAGAAGTGGGGATGCTGAGAAACAAAAACCTTTTGTTTCTCTGCGTAATAGAAAAGATACCCCCTGGAGTTCTTTGGGTATCCCACAAACTTACACAGTACTGAGCGTGCCTCGAGCTTGTCCGCATGCTGCTTTTTTACAAAAGCTGGACATCCCCATGTCCTAAGGTACTTAAGACAGGGTCTCTTCCCACCCCACATCTGATATGGTGTGGTAGGTACAGTCTTGGTTGAAACCATGTTTAAAAGATATGCAGCTGATTCTAGTGCATAACCCCAGAAGGATCGCGGTAACTCAGCCTTACTCATCACGGAACGAACCATATCTAATAGAGTTCGATTCCGCCTTTCCGATACACCGTTTTGTTGTGGTGTGTATGGAGGAGTAGGCTGAGAGAGAATTCCATTCTCTTTTAAGTATCCCAGGAACTCGACACTTAAGTATTCACCACCTCGATCAGATCTCAGTGTCTTGCTACTTTTGCCTGTTTGTTTTTCTACTTCATTCTTATATTCCCGGAATTTCTCAAAGGCCTCGGATTTATGCTTCATCAAGAAGATATGTCCATACCTAGAGAAATCATCCGTAAAAGTAATGAAATAGGAATAACCACCTCGCGCATGTGTAGACATTGGACCACACACATCGCTGTGTATGAGTCCCAAGAGCTCGCTCGCTCTTACTCCGTGTCCAGTAAATGGAGTCTTTGTCATCTTTCCCATGAGACAAGATTCACATGTAGCATAAGACTGATATTCGAACGGATTCAAATATCCCTCTCTATGTAATTTTGTCAACCGTGTTTCATTGATGTGACCCAGTCTACAATACCATAAGAAAGCATGATTTGTTTCCGGAGACTTTCTTTTAAGTGTGTTCTGGATACTGAAAACTTGAGCTTGATTCAATATGTATATTCCGTTTTCTAATGTACCTGACCCAATCAGAACTTGATTTAGGCGGATGTGGACCACATCGCTTACAAATGTAAAATCATATCCTTCCTTAGAAAGTAAGGATACAGATATGATATTACAAGGTAGACTAGGTACATATAAACAGTTACGTAGAATCAATATCTGCCCACTTGTTAATCCTAGGTGATATTCCCCTACGGATTTAGTGTCTGCGCTCATTCCGTTCGCAACTCTGAGAGTCATATTACCTACCCTGATAAGTCTACGGTTTCTCAAAGCCTGTAATGAATTACAGATATGAGATCCTGATCCGGTATCTAGTACCCAGAAAATAGAGTTAATTGACATACAGTTTTTCATTACAAACACACCCGAAACCGAATCCACAACATACTTCCAATCCTGGCTACTGGCTTTCAAAGCCCTGCAATCCCTCTGCCAATGTCCTTTCCTGTAACAATAGGAACGTCCCTCCTTCACTATATCTAGTCCCGAAACTTTTGCCCTTCCCTTTCCTTCTACTTCCTTGACACCGCATATCGGCCTTGTGGAGGTCTTCTTCTTCTCACCCTTTGCTTTCGCTTTGGATGCAGAAGAGGAAGGTCCTCCATTAAGCAGAGCGGGTATCTCCCTGGTTTCCTTCAGGGTGTAAGTAGATGGTAGAGGCTGTAGAATCAAGTCAGTATGTGACTCGTTCTTCAACATGGTCTTCAGGTCCGTGAGCTCATCAATATAGCTAGTCACTATAAGGACGTTGTCCCCTATAGATGACCCGACAGCCAACCTCGCTTGAAACAATTCTTTCGAGATCTCATATCTTGCGATACGCGATTGCTCTCCATATAAATATTTGTTATGGAGGAAAACAGAAACTAAGTCCATCTTCTCGTGCTGCCTTTGGTATACACCATCAACTGAGGCCAACACGAGACACTTGGCATTCGCACAATCCTTTTCCGATATCTTACGGATATCAATATCCGTGACGGTGGAAACTGGTCCTGAGACGGCGGGGGTTTGAGTAGTGAAGAGGTGTCCCAGCTTGTTATGGGTAATGGACATCTGGACAGACCTTTGCCAGTCATTATAGTCAGATTCAGTCATTTTATTATCTAGATGTAACCTATGTCTGGTCATTTGGTCGCTGCAATTAAGAGAGAGAGAAGAAAACACTTAGCATGATACTCTTGCAAGTTTAGATTGGTTTTTAATTTATCTAAACAGGATGGCTCCCACTGTTTCTCGAATCCTTCCTCAAACCATAAAAGAAGAATTAGTCAGGATTAATCTCACCGTACAATTCTTGCTTAACAGTTCGGCCAGGCTAGTGTCGGTACTTCGAGGGAGGTTTTACAATGCTTTGGCGAAGTTCCTTAATTAAATAACCTCTTTTCCCTGGAGGCGTAGCCCCGCTAACACTGTTCTAGACACCTACTTGGTTTATAATATTGATCGTTAAGTGAAAAAATCTCCCGAGAAGTAGCGGATACTCACAGTAGGATCGAGATCCAAATATCATTGTGTTATAATGCTGAAGGAATCCTACCAACATTATCAAACTCCAAATGGTATGCAACACTAGCAAATTTCAATTTCTTTAGAAACTTCCGATATGGATTTTTGCCCCATGCTCTTATGATCTTGACGAAGGTCAATAAATCATAAGTCACATGTCAAGTTCTACCCATCATTGTCCAGGTTAATTTGAACCCACCCATATATACTCTTGACGAAGGTCAACAAGGTAATACGACTGTCCCAAACCAACGCATCTATTTATGCTACATATGAACACCCAGCAGCTACCAATCACTATGCCTTAACGAAGGTCAACAAACATAGCTTGAATACTATTGAACATTCATATGAAATGACGGAGGGCTACGAATGGTTTTGGCGAAACCGTGAACGTAGTGAACTTGATATAATCGAAGGAACCTGATAGCTTTTAAAAGGAGTGGTTTAAGCTCCGCATTTTAAAAGTTTTGCTGTTTTGAAAAAAAACCGAGTAGTTTTGAAAGTGTTCCAATGATTCAGCTTTGGTTTGTTTTCTTTGCATTAATATAATGCGTCTCATCAATTAGCCTACCATTGCAGAAAACAACGAAAATACAACGTACGCTTATGCCATCCGCATTCGCCACGGGGCCCCGTCATCACCCGTTAGGTTACTTAACTAACGACAGAGCGGGGGCCGGACTAGCGCGGATGCAAAACATAAGCAACGTCTATTATATAATATATATATATAATAATATCCATTCGTCAGACGCAATAATAGGCATTCCAGATCACAGATGAACATATTAGATATACTAGGAATTCCGCGTTTCGTTTAAGCCTGTAACGAAAGACGGATTCCACGGTCGTGATGAATAGCCAAACCCCACCCTAGACCCCTACGGGTGCGGCAAACTACCGCCAAATACCCGAAGTGAAGTAACCTCCCTTAACAAAGTGAGTAGGCCACTCGGCACTTCAAAGTACCCGGTAGTTTGTGCACCCCACCTTGGGTCTATCCTAGGAGCAGAAAACAGTAAAAGAAATAATATACAGTGGTGGTTACAACCTCAACCCGGATGTGCGACCATAAAATAATATTACATCAATTTACAATTTACATCGAATGAAAAATGAAAACTCTCATCTCACATCCCCGGCTATTCATCCACGATGATCCAACAAGTTCATATACACAAACCAATATAATCAGATCACAGATATGTACAACCCCTACTAATCGACATATAGCGATTAGTAGACGTTCAGTACATATATCACATCACAGATAAAAACCGATTAGCCAAAGTTCTTAGAATTTCGATCAATATTCAAATTTGAATCTACCCCAAATACAACACTGTACTCAAAAGATTCTGGGTAGAAACAAAATATCCCTGAGAACACAACACAACATATAAGAGCAACAGAAGAAATTTGGACTGACTCGGAGTCGACTCGGCCGCGGATCCGCGGCGGAACGCATGGTTCTGCCACGGTTCCGCGGTGGTCTGGACGAGTCATGATCCCAAATTTCTTCAGTATTCTTAAAAAACCCTGCACGAATTTTTAAGGCCCTTGGAAAAATTTTGGAGCAGATTTTAAAATCGACAGAAAGTGCAAAATTTTTGTCGTGTTTTCGGGATTTTTCCGTGATCGAAGTTCCAAAGACTTTGCTAACATGTTAGTTATGGTTTAGTAGGCTCTGATACCACTGTAAGTCAATATCACTCACCCCGCTAACTAACGGAGAGGCGGAATAGGTAAAATTAAAAATTTTCTTACAAGGTAACATTGACTATGCATAAGGATCTTTGCTAAACCATTGCTAACAAACAAACTAGAGCTTTTATCTACTATGCTAGAAGATTATACCTCATGCTATAAGTCCTTCGGGTCTTCTCCGTTGTCCTCCTCGTCTACGTAGGCTCCAAGGGTCGATCCAGATCGTGACTTCTTCAACGGTCTCCTCGAGTCGAGGACGATCCACCCGAGAGTCTATAGTCCATGCTCCACCTCAAAAACCGAGGTTACTAGGGCAACAAGCTTGCTAAACTTGATGGCCTAGGTGATGTGGAGTATGAAGGATATGTTTGTCTATTGAAACTCTAATTTACTCAACTCATGAGACCTTAAGGGTTTATTGAGAGGAGGAAGAAGAGAGCTTGCCATGAGAGCTCATTTGAAGAAAGAGAAAGTGTATGAGATAATGAACCAAGAGGAAAAAAGAAAACTAATCTTTTATCATGATAATTGAGATGGCTAAATTTAATTGACCATTATCATGTCACAATTAATGCTAAGCCAAAATATCTAGTGCTCAACAAAAATATCTAAGTCAACAAAAGTCAACAAGGTCAAATGGTCAAACCAATTAGCCATGACATAAGTATCATTAAAAGAAATAATAAACATTTTCCTCCACCTCATAAAGGTTTTAATCAAGTCAATGGTCAAAACCCTAATGATGTATCTCCTTCTTCGCTCCTCTCATCCGTGCATACACACCTGCATCCGCATTCCGAAGAATACGAATACTAAGAGACAAATCTGATCCATCAATATAATACTAGGATCCGGATTAAACAAAAGCCCACTAGTATTATCCGCTCGAACATCATACGCGTACAAGTGCACGTATGTCATCGAAGCCCTGCCGTAAAACCATACGGCCTCTACATCTTTTGCCCAATGCAGGGAAACTCTCTGTGTGGGACTCTAAAGACTCGACACTACTCTGGCAGTGGGTTTAACCACAGGCCGCAAGCGGTACTAGCTGTACGTAACGGTCCCCAGGTAGATGTCGATAAGAAGGCCGATGAGGAAAACCCATCTGAACTCCTAATGAGCCTGAATGTGACAATCTCTGTACAGTCCGGTCTGTTCGTCTAAGAGTATCGCATATCGGGCCTAGGGGGCGGTAAACGTCAGACCCCTAATAGCGGTATAAGTCATGTCGGAGTGTAGCCTAGAACACCCTGAGAAACTACTAGAATACCTACCAGTAAATCTAACTTGCTATAGCCAGGGATTTTGTGTAATGGCTCTCCAAACACAGCGCAATATCAACCCTCAATACCGGGAGAGACGAATCCTGTCTAACCGCCACTGCCTCCAAGTGCTTCGGGACTGCACCCAACTACTACCTATTTGCACGCCTCAATAGAGCCGTGGTAGGGTAGTAATCAAAGCACAGTGGGAACACACTCGATGCGAAGTGGCAGTGTCAAGTCAACGGACTAAACTGTACTCATGTCACCTGGGAACTGCTATCTGACGATAGGTACAGTACCAACCAGCAGTTCCCGACGAGTCCTGTCCAGTATACTCGTAACCTAACGAGCACCTGCATACTATCTCCAGTACTACGTACTAATGGCTGTGGGACAGACCATCTCCCATGCTGGGATGAGAAGCGTATACACTAGTCTACTCCGGAGTATCGATGGCCCGTCTCGATAATCCTACGACTAGGGACCTGTATAAGGATGTGCTTGTAGATTACCCAGCCCCCACTAATGTGACTGCTATCACAACGCTGGTAATCAAGTAAAGATCCTAAGGGCTCTACTAATATGTATAAGCGATATGCTAAAAGAAACACATGCACATATTGAAATAGAAACAAACCAAGTAGCATACTACCATTTTGAGCAAGACTGTCAATAATACTGTGTATATCCCAAGCTTCAATTATGTAATATACTATCCAGTATGATACAATAATGGCCTCTAGGGCATATACACTAACAATTTTATATTGTTTTTTTATATTAACAATTCATAAAGCCCAGGCCCAAAGACAGATGAGCCTAAGTAGAGAATCATCATCAGCAGCATCATAAGCCAGCATGTGTGCTCGTGAGCAAGAAATGCTTATCTTTCCAAGTGTCAAGTCACGACAGGCTTGTGGAAAGTTTTTTTGTCGTGGCGAATCTGTGGATTTTTAAAAAGGCAGTTGTTATTTGGTTTAATCTATGGATTTAAATCAATATTTATCTTTAACAGAAGCTCCTCTCTCTATATAAAGAGAGGATTAATTAGGGCTAAGGTATTAATCCACATGAGGTTTTATGGCGGCTGACAGAGACAATTTTCAAAAGTCTGTGGCAATCTTTTGTTAGGCCGAGACAAAATTAAGAGGCCGAGAAGAGAGCGAGAGAGAAATTTGTTAGAGAGGATTTTGTATTTGGGTGAGTTGTGAGGGCAGAAAAATTATCTCTTGTAATTCTTCGTTGAATAGTGGAAACAATTCATCGTCGGTTTGCAGGATTAGGTGCAAGCGCGCACCGAACATGGGTATATCTTGTGTCCTCTGCTTTGTTTTTCGTTTCGTTCTTATTTTTTTTGTTTTTGTGTGGTTGCTGCGTTGTGATCTTTTTCAATAGTTTTGATTTACCGTATCAATCATCCGCTGCGTATTTTGGTACTATTATTTTTACAACAAGTGGTATCAGAGTATTATTACAGTGATTCAGATTATTGGGAAGATGGCTTCTACACAGTATAAGATCGATAAATTTGACGGAAAAAAATAATTTTGGTCTATGGAGATTGGAGACGACAGCGAGTCTAAAGCATCAAGTAGTTCATAAGATAGTCTTCGATAAAGAGAAGATTCCTTCGACAATCATAGATATTCAGAAAGAAGATATGGAGGATAAGATCTTCTGTTCGATACAGTTAGGCTTGGCTGATGAGGTTCTATGCCAGATTGCGCAAGAGACAACTGCAACAGGTTTATGGAGCAGGTTAGAATTTTTATACATGAAGAAATTTTTAACGGATCGTCTCTATCTCAAGCAGCGTTTGTACACCTTGAAGATGAAGGAGGGCACATAGTCAAAAGATTGATTGATCTTTATTTCGAAACGATCGTGAATTTGTTGTTGGAGATAGTGCCCACAAAGTCAATTATTGGATCGCAGGTACGTGAATGCAATGATTGAGGAAGGACCTATACCGATATGACAGTCTTGCTCGAGATGATAGTATACTATCTGGTTTGTCTTTATCATCGTATACATGCTTTAGTTCGCTATTGCATATTGATAGAGCCCATAGGATTCTTGCTTGACTACCAGCAGTATGATGGCGATCATATATGTGGGAGCTGGGGTCTATAAGCACATCCTTAAAGTGTCCCTAGTCGTGGGAGTTTCGAGACAGGGCATCGATACTCCAGAGTAGACTAGTGTATACAGTCGAGACCCCGAAGAGGGGCGGTGGCCGGTCTTACAAGCCACTGGTGTCAGTTGGATCACCTAAGATGTATACAGGTGCTCATTGGGTTATGAGTACACCGGACAGGAATCGCCGGGAACATGCCAGTTGGTATTATACATATCGTCAGATAGCAGTTCCCTGGTGACATGTGTACAGGTTAGTTCATCGACCTGAGATCGTCATTTGTCTCGTGTGAGTTCCCACTGTGCTTAGATTACTACCCTACCACGCTCAAACGAGTTGTGCAAACAAGTTTTAATTGGGTACAGTCCCGAGCCACATGGAGGCAAGTGAGTGGATCGGCATGGGATTCGTCTCTTCCGGTATTGGAGGTGAGATCGCGCTGTGTCTAGGAGAGCCATTACACAAAGCCCTCGGCCGAGGCAGGCGATTTACTGGTAGGTACTCCAGTGGTATCTCAGGGTGTTCTGGGCCACTCTCTGACACGACTTATACCGCTAATGGGGGTCTGACGTTACCAGCCCCCTAGGCAGATATGCGATACTCATAGACGAACGGACCGGACTGTATGTATATTGTCACTATTAGGCTCAGTAGGGTTTATGGATGAGTTCGCTCGTTAGCTTCTCTTCCAATCAATATATAGGCAAACCGTTACGTACAGCTTGTACCTCTGACGTGCTGGAGGTTATACCCAGTGCCAGTGTGTTGATGAGTCATTAGAGTCCCCCACAGACACTTTCCCAAGTTCGGACGAAACGTTGTAGAGGCCGTATGGGTTTATGGCAGGGTTCGGAAAATGCACGTGCGTTTTTGCACGTGTCATTTTTCGGGCAGATAATACTGGTAGGCTTTGGTTTAAGCCGGAACCCAGTATTATACAGTATAGATATAATATCTTTGTCTCAGATGCATTTGTATTCGGTCGTAATACAAATGCGGGTATGTTTATACCATTACGGGGTTATCCTGAAATTCGTTTCAGGATCACTTTTGGAAGTTGCCAGTTTCCAGTTTTCTATCGCCCGTATTTAACATTTGGTTAAATACGGATTTATCTTTTCTTAAGATGAGTATGGAAGGTTCTAGAAGCATCTAGAAGATGGTGACTAGGATGGTGACTAGGCTAGTGAGTCATTAGTGCTTTAAATGTTCATTTAATGATATGATGACTAAGGGTTATGATTCATAGTTTTCATTAAATGCATTCATACAAGGTGTTAAGTGACTCATCCTCTTCATTGATCTTATTCTCACCATCCCTCCTCCTACACTCACCCCCTTTGCTTATAAGTGGCCGGCCACCCCCTTGAGGATTGATCATGGTTGTTGTTTTGAAAAGATATAAGTTTTGGTGCATAGAAATTAGATGTGATCGGTTTCTCTTTTCACCCGATCCAAAAGGCAACTTCATTAACCGTTCGTCCATAGTCTTGGACGTAACGCGACAAAGTGTTCTACTCATTCTCTATATCATCTTGGTCGTCTCTTCTGGCAAACTTGACGACCGAGTTGCCTCGGTTCAGAGACGGGAGCCCGTTTAAAGATCCGTCGACGTGGTGCCACCTGGACGAGAAGACCGGAGATTCAGGAGATCGGAGCAGCCGTAATAAAGCGTGGGATGATGGTTGAAGACCGAAGGACTCGGATCGTTCGGTATAACATTTCTACCCACTTTGTATTTTGTTAGTTTAGCTTTAATGGCAGATCCGGGTTATAGTACGCGATAGCGCCAGTTGTAAAAAGTTTTTGTTCCGCATTTGGCGTCTGTTAGACGGCCGGGGCGCTACCGTGGACTTACAGTGGTATCAGAGCCTCACCATTAAGCTATACTAACTTGTGCTAACGCGTTTAAAATATCGATCGAACGGATTTTCAAAAATCGCAATTTTCTAAGTTCTGAGTTTCTGTCGATTTTAAACCGTGTCTAAAAATTATTTTACATATCACAGAAAGCAGAGCAGGGTTTTTTAAGCAAACGGGAAAATTTTGAGCACGTGATCCCACGTGACCGCCGCGGATCCGTGGGGTTTGACCGCGGAACCGCGGCAGTACTGTGGGAACAGTGCATCAAAATTCTCCAGTAGGCTTTCCTTGGGAAATTGTAGTTTTTAGTACTGTTCTTTTGGGCTCAGATTTTGTTACTGTACAGCAGATGTACGTGGGGCCCACTTCAGGAAATTTAGTCGATCGGAATTTTAAATTTGTTAGTATGCAGTATTTACATTATATCTCCGACCGGGAATGTCATTTGATCGGTAAACCGCGTCTAATTGCTATAGCTCTTTTAGACGGGTTTGCAAACGTGACATTCGCGTTGATGTTCTGTGTTGTTGCGGATATGTCGTGGTGGATAGAAGGGTGCAATGATAGTGCAGTTTGGATTTATTTGTACATTTGATATTGCGGGGCGAGCGTCCAACATGTGGACTGCCGTCACTGCCTGTTGTATAATATTCTTTTGGGGCACGACCGGGTTGAGGTCGATATACCTGTTGTACATATTTTTATTTCTGTACTAGGTTTATCCCACGAAGGAGTGCACGGATAGCCGGGTTCTGGAGGGCAACGGGTCTGTATCTCATGGCTTTGAGAGGCAAAGGGACCTCACTCTAGAATTGGCAGACTATTCGCCGCACTCGTAGGGCGTACAGGTTGACCCAAGAAGGGGTGCTCAATTTACCGGATTCCGTGAAGTGTCGGGTGTTCCATTCACTATGTTGTGGAGACTACCTCGCTTCAGGTTTTGGCGGGTAACTTGCCGCACCCGTAAGGGTCTAGGTTTCATTGCACAGGTTATCCACACGACCAGGGGAACGTCAGGTTTCAGCAGCGGCTCTGTGAAACCCGGGGATCCCAGTTTATCTGTATTGCTCTGTGATGCTTATTATTTTTCTGTAATGTTGCATATTATCACGCATGGAGCAATTATTGTATATTGGTATATATACTATTAGATGTTGTATATGTTTTACACCCGCGCTAGTCCAGCCCTGGCTCTGTCGTTAGTTAAGTAACCTAACGGGTGATGACGGGACCCAGTGACGAATGCGGATGGCATATACGTACATTTTATTTTCGTTCTTTTCTGGTGTGATTGATTGATGGGACTGTATTGATTTTTATCAATGCAAGGATAAAACAAACCTATATTTGATGTTGTTGGAACAAATTTTAAAAGGTGTTATTACAAAGATGTTTACTTTTGTTTTGCATAGCGGTATTCAGTTGGAATATCCTGCACCTCATTTGATGAGGCAAGGGCCGAGATCCCTTCACCGGGAGTGACCCCTTGGGCAGAAGTTTATGTCAGGGTAATAACTTCAATATAATCGATTACAAGTTGCTTTGCATCGCGGTATTCAGTTGGAATATCCTGCACCTCATTCCATGAGGAAAGAGCCGAGATCCCTTCACCGGGAGTGACCTCTTTAGCAAAAGGTTTTTCGTCACTATATTTTTATAAAAAGCTATCAGGTTCCTTCAACGAGATCAAGTTCATTACGTTAAAGGTTTTTCGCCAAAAACCAGCCGTAGCCCTCCGTCATTTCTTTTGGGTATTCAGTAGTATTCAAGCTATGTATTTTGACCTTCGCCAAGGCATAGTGTTTGGTAGCTGCTGGGTATTCATTTGTAGCATAGATAGATGTGTTGGTTTGGGACAGTCGTACTACTATTTTGGCCTTCGTCAAGGGTATGTACGGGTGGGTTCAAATTGACCTGGACAATGACGGGTAGAACTTGCCTTGTGACTTATGACATTTTGACCTTCGCCAAGATCATAAGAGCATGGGGCAAAAATCATATCGGGAGTTTCAAACATACACGAAACTTGCCAGGCATGCGCATACCTTCTGGAGTGTGATAACTTGAGTGGCTTCCATCAAGTTATCATGCGATGATAGTTGGATCCCGATTCTCACTGATGAGTTAGTTTACTCTTCGGGTAATCCCGACTAATTCTTCTTTCAGGTTTGGAGGAGAATTTGAGATTACAGTAGGAGATTTCCTGATTAGATAAAGTGATAAACCATTCTGATCTAGGTTAGAGTGCACGCAGAGTGTTTCTTTTCTCTCTCTCTTTGGCAGCAACCTTTGACCGACCCTTGACTATGACTCAGTGACCAAGTTGACCAAACCTTCTTAAAATACTGGCGTTTGGATTGTCTAAAGTTGCATAAGTCATTGCCGCTCCTTCTTTTACCCTTTGTATTTCTCAGAACACCCCGTATTATTACGGATATCCACTTCAATTGGATAGATCCATCGTATGGTTATATACGAATCGAAGGTACTACTTCGAGGATGGATCCAGGTTCAGGATAAATAGAATTTGTTTATTCAGTTGTCTTTTATTATCACCTTCTCTCACGTTGCGAGGGCTCCTTGGTTTAGGAGGGTACACCTATTATGCTTATTGGATAGTCTTCTTCCAAACCATAGGCAGGTGCCGAAAGGTAAGGAATGAAGAAAACCAATTAGCCTAAGAAGGGTGTACAGAAGGTAATAACTAAAGAAAAAATAAAGGGATTAGAAAGAGGGCAAAATAAATTACGACTGTTATCATTCACGACCAAACCGCGTACTTCATCGCCACTCTCATTTCACCTTTGCTTTTTCCCAGTTTGGGAGAAATAGAATAAGGTTTTATTCAGTAGTCTTTTATCATCACCTTCTCTCAAGTTGCGATTACTCCTAGGATTAGAAGAGTACACCTATTATGCTTACTGAATAGTCTTCTTCCAAACCATAGGCTGGTGCCGAACGGTAGGGAAGGAAGAAAACTATTTAGCCTAACGAAGGTGTACAGAAGGTAATGACTAAAGACAAATAAAGGGATTTGGAGAGATGGCAAAGAAATATACGGTTATAGTCATGAATTGATTTATGGAAGAGGCATTACTAAGAATACCAGGATACCCCTACAAAACATTTTCATGTTTCAGTGCATTGTTAAAGGAAAACTGTTTTCCCGATTAGATACTTACTCCAGGATATGTATTTACCAGTTTTCATTCTCATATCTGTATGGTTTTACAGATGATGAGTGGGAGTAAGTTATTGGGAATTAGGTGATCATCCTCATTATATCGGAATTCGTTATAATTGGTGATATTTGAGGAAATCGCTTGGGTACAGTTTTCAACCTACGATACACAGGTTTTGAGTTATTCAACTCACCGGAGTATTGTATGTTGTCAAGTGTCCGTAAGGACAAAGGGGTAGGTCCTCGTACTATGTTCTGTTTACTTGTGACTTCTCCAGTTTTTAGACAAGTGTTTCGTAGAAATAAAATGTCTAAGTTTTGAGAAATTATGGGTATAAGAATAAAGTAGAGAACCAGATGTCGCAAGTATCAGGATTCTTCAAAGAGATTGAAGATGTAGATTCTTGTGATTAGTATTCAGATGATAGTAATGGTTTTGAGAAACTTGTTTCTTTTTCAGGTTACTCATAATTGGATGGATTCCTAAGTTGAGTAATGCTGATTAGCCTTTTTCCATTAAGTTGTTATGCACTGGAGACAGCTGCATGATTTGAATCTGGTTCCAATTAAATTAGTGCCTCTGTTTCTATATTGGATATAGAATGGTTCATATCTTAACGAAGTTAAGGTAAGGGGAGTTGTCCAGCTTATGCTTAAAACCAGACACTGGATAACTTAAGGCACGTTTCTGTAATGGCAGTTTGTGGGTTGACCCTGGCTTTGACGAGGGTTGACATTTCTACCATCTGGAAGATCAATAGTGATATTGTTCTTGACTCGCCACAGTTTTATTAAAATGGATTTTTTCAGAAAACAGTAGTGGGAGTATGGTAGAACTGGAAGTGATTCCAGAACCGCAAACGATTACGGAAAATTTAATAGGACCTATATATTCAATCAGGTTAGACATTCCAATAGCCACTCCGCAGATATGGTGGGTAACCTCAGACACCCGAGAGGTACTCCGGTAGCCTCAAGGACGGTGACAGGGAGGTTCTTGATTACCCAGACTTAACACTACTGTTGTTCCAGACTATGAGACCCGGCAAGAGGATAAGTATAGCGTCGTTCTAAACTAGCTTTAGAAGTGTACGTGGATATTATTCTGCTAGAGGGTTGTCGTAGTCAGTGGGAGCAGCGGAAGCATAGTGGGCAAGTAGCTTATGTCTATTTATAGACTTGAGCAAATATAGTGGAGATAAGATCATCTAATTTTGATGTGACAGTCATGGCTTTGACTTCATCAGAATAGGGGATGAATCTGTTAAAGAAGGTAGTAGGGTGTGATGTCCTGGTATTTGGATGACATACACAGAGTAGGAAGTAAATTTCCTATACTACAATCGGTTGTACTTTGGTCGTCACACAGTTGTTTCTCCGCAAAGGATATGGATTTAATATCAAACATTCTGGTTACTAGATCTATGGTTTTAGATCTAGATTTGGGTAGTTTCCCAATATGGGTACTTTGACAGTATTCTAATGGTATTTAGAATAGATGACTCCTGGCATGGTGGTGTACCTGCAGGTGATGGAGTCACCCTCTCTAAAGGTGTCTTAGAGACTAAAGGAGAGAGGGGTGTGCATGATTGGCAGATCACTTGCTTAAGCAATTGAGTCAATCATAAGATGTCAAGTACCACACCAGATGTAGTTTTTGCACTTGATGCGATAAGTTTATATTAATCCAATCCTGAAAAAACGTAAGGAAGCAATTTTAGAACATAAGGTGCATGTTCTATGGATTTGATGACGGCAGCCTCCTTCGGGAGACGGTTATCATTCCAGGCTTCCAAGGTGACCTGCATGACAGAGTGATTGTCAGAGTTATAGTTTTCCCTTTGACAAGGGACAGTATTATGGACAGTTGGTCCAAGAGGATACTGTGGGAGGTATGGTGCTGAAAACTGATTAGGTTCAGTTATCGATACGGTCTAAGAAGTTTGGATTTGGAGTTCATTTATGAACTAGGTCCCATCAGATATTCAGACATATTCTAAGACATGTATTACTCGATTCGGGAGATGGCTTTCTCCGCGAACTTGAGATTTAGAGAGACATAGAAAGAAACATCAGGGCGGATCCACTCACTGAGGCTATTTCTCGAACACAAGAGTTTTACAAACTAGCTTTACGAAACTGATTAGTAGAGAAGTTAGATGTTCGGTATCACACGGGCTGTGAGTATGCGACATCGCAATAATTAGCCTTAAGTGCAAGTGGGAGATTGTTGGAGATAGTGCCCTCAAAGTCAATTATTGGATTGCAGGTACGTGATTACAATGATTGAGGAAGGACCTATACCGATATGACAGTCTTACTCGAGATGATAGTATGTTATCTGGTTTGTCTTTATCATCGTATACATGCTTTAGTTCGCTATTGCATATTGATAAAGCCCATAGGATTCTTGCTTGACTACCAGCAGTATGATGGCGATCATATACGTGGAAGCTGGGGTCTATAAGCACATCCTTAAAGTGTCCCTAGTCGTGGGAGTTTCGAGACAGGGCATCGATACTCCAGAGTAGACTAGTGTATACAGTCGAGACCCCGACGAGGGGCGGTGGCCGGTCTCACAAGCCACTGGTGTCAGTTGGATCACCTAAGATGTATACAGGTACTCATTGGGTTATGAGTACACCGGACAGGACTCACCGGGAACATGCCAGTTGGTATTATACATATCGTCAGATAGCAGTTCCCTGGTGACATGTGTATAGGTTAGTTCATCGACCTGCGATCGTCATTTGTCTCGTGTGAGTTCCCACTGTGCTTAGATTACTACCCTACCACGCTCAAAGGAGTTGTGCGAACAGGTTTTAGTTGGGTACAGTCCCGAGCCACATGGAGGCAAGTGAGCGGATCGGCAGGGGATTCATCTCTCCCGGTATTGGGGGTGAGATCGCGCTGTGTCTAGGAGAGCTATTACACAAAGCCCTCGGCCGAGACAGGAGATTTACTGGTAGGTACTCCAGTAGTATCTCAGGGTGTTCTGGGTCACTCTCTGACACGACTTATACCGCTAATGGGGGTATGACGTTACCAGCCCCTTAGGCAGATATGCGATACTCATAGACGAACGGACCGGACTGTATGTATACTGTCACTGTTAGGCTCAGTAGGGTTTATGGATGAGTTCGCTCGTCAGCTTCTCTTCCAATCAATACATAGGCAAACCGTTATGTACAGCTTGTACCTCTGACGTGCTGGAGGTTATACCCAGTGCCAGTGTATTGATGAGTCATTAGAGTCCCCCACAGACACTTTCCCAAGTTCGGGCGAAACGTTGTAGAGGCCATATGGGTTTATGGCAGGGTTCGGAAAATGCACGTGCGTTTTTGCACGTGCGTTTTTGCACGTGTCATTTTTCGGGCAGATAATACTGGTAGGCTTTGGTTTAAGCCGGAACCCAGTATTATACCGTGTAGATATAATATCTTTGTCTCAGATGCATTTGTATTCGGTCGTAATACAAATGCGGGTATGTTTATACCATTACGGGGTTATCCTGAAATTCGTTTCAGGATCACTTTTGGAAGTTGCCAGTTTCCAGTTTTCTATCGCCCGTATTTAACATTTGGTTAAATACGGATTTATCTTTTCTTAAGATGAGTATGGAAGGTTCTAGAAGCATCTAGAAGATGGTGACTAGGATGGTGACTAGGTTAGTGAGTCATTAGTGCTTTAAATGTTCATTTAATGATATGATGACTAAGGGTTATGATTCATAGTTTTCATTAAATGCATTCATACAAGGTGTTAAGTGACTCATCCTCTTCATTGATCTTATTCTCACCATCCCTCCTCCTACACTCACCCCCTTGCTTATAAGTGGCCGGCCACCCCCTTGAGGATTGATCATGGTTGTTGTTTTGAAAAGATATAAGTTTTGGTGCATAGAAATTAGATGTGATCGGTTTCTCTTTTCACCCGATCCAAAAGGCAACTTCATTAACCGTTCGTCCATAGCCTTGGACGTAATGAGACAAAGCGTTCTACTCATTCTCTATATCATCTTGGTCGTCTCTTCTGGCAAACTTGACGACCGAGTTGCCTCGGTTCAGAGACAGGAGCCCGTTTAAAGATCCGTCTACATGGTGCCACCTGGACGAGAAGACTGGAGATTCAGGAGATCGGAGCAGCAGCAACAAAGCGTGGGATGATGGTTGAAGACCGAAGGACTCAGATCGTTCGGTATAACATTTCTACCCACTTTGTATTTTGTTAGTTTAGCTTTAATGGCAGATCCGGGTTATAGTACGCGATAGCGCCAGTTGTAAAAAGTTTTTGTTCCGCATTTGGCGTCTGTTAGACGGCCGGGGCGCTACCGTGGACTTACATTTGTATTAAATTGTAAAATGTTCACAACCAAAGAATTTATACCGCAATCAATTAACGGTGTCGAAATAGTTTCGTTAATGAATACGGATCGTCCAGTAAGATGTGTGTACTTGTTCGATCTTGTTTTAATTGAGTCGAAAAAAAATATAAAAGAAAATGATTCAAGATTAATGAGATTTAATTTCAAGAAACATCAAGAAAATAGATCTAGAATCAAGAAGATGTCCAAATCAATTTAGTTATCAAGATTATGTAGAATAGCTTGTAGGAATTGATCGAATTAGTAGCAATGATGAATACTAAAAATTACGAATCTTATCTATTGATGAATTGTAGCTAGATCGATGACGATGAATGAAAATTAGGGATCTATTGAAGAAACTAGGGTTTCTCCTTCACTATCCCTTGTCTTTTCATTGATCATCATACGGATCTAGCCTCTAGCAAAGAAAATCATCAATCGTTTGATCCCTAATTTGCAACGAAATAATCAAGAACTTGATCTCGCTCCAAATTAGGTCATTGAAGATTCTTTTTCCTAGAGTTCACAAATCTCATAAGACATAAGATTAGTTTTAGGATTTCATCATCATTAGATCTACCGATTCTCTCGATTCCTTTGCAAGTGGAGATTTCACTCACACATCATGAAAATTAAAGAATCACAAACGAGAAATTTCATAATGCAAGAATGTAATGAAAACGAGAATTAACAATTTATCACCTTCATTAAATCTTCTTCAAATTACACCTCTCAATTTGAGGTTACAAGATTAGCTCTCGATCGCTCTTTTGAAAGGGAATTTGTCATCGATCTTTGTGAGGCTCGATCGCTGTGAGTCGTAGATCGGATTCAGATCTCTTGCTCTTGATGACGACCGGCATTGCGATGAAGGATCGTTGATTGCTCGCTTGATTTGTTTCTCAATGGATCTTGATTTTTCTTTGGATTTGGATTTGATCTCAAGTTTTGTCACTCAACTTGAATTTGAATTGTATTGTGGCTCAATTGTGTAACAATTAACAACTAATGAACAACCCCCAAAATTTAGATCTAGATCCCCTTTTATAGATCTTCAATTAAGCTTCCTTCATAAGCTTGGTAGTTATGCAGAGCCTTCCAGAAGATGCCACATGGAAATGAAGTGTCTTGAGGAAGCTAGGCGGTTACAGGTGAGCTTTTAGAAAATTTTCGACCGCCGATGACTCCACTCGGCCGCGGATCCGCGGTGGATCGGGCTGGATCGGCCGCGGTTCCACGGCCGTTTGATGAGGTCTCTGCATCATTTTTCTGGGGCTGTTTGACTTTGGCTTTAGGGTTTTCTTCTGATGTCTGGAATCATTTAATCTCTTCTGAATCTCTGCCAGGTTCTAAGTCTTTGACTTGCTGCGTTTTATCGGCAAATTTGTGATTCCAGTTCTTTGACCTGAATAATTTTCTGCACACAATCTTAATGAAGAATGTTGAGATACAAAATATTATACGTGAAATATTTACACACAATTTTCTTCATAATGCCGGGTATAATGTATAACACATGTTATTTGATATTTTGCAGACGAATTTCTAATATGTGCTATATTTATACCAAACACCTTTAGATAATTAAAAAGAGTAGGGATATTGATGTGTTAAGAATGCAATATTTACGACTGAACAAGTTCCCCCAAACTTAATTTTGGTCGTCTCGAGCAAACATCTTTATTTCAAGAGAAGGAGAAAATTTTATTAAGAAAAACAAACTAGTACACTTTCGTAGGCAACACGATTGCACTGAGCACGTGCAACAAGCCTTTAAACCTCTAGGTGTTCCTAGTAGGAGGAGTGTTGTCTCCTGAGGGTTTTCAGCGGATTGCACCCACAAAATCCTATAATAAAAGGAAGACTGTGAAAGTTACATATAAAGATAAGAATTGTAAAAGAAAGACTTTGAAAATCATAGTTTCCAACTACACTAGCTTTTCAGTTGTCATGAGCCCTATCTTAATAGTCATGAAAAGATGTTAGAAATCACATCATCCCTCAATAAAACATCGTCTTTATTCTTCATTCCTATCTTTCTTCCAAACACCGATCATATACCCCTACGTGTGTGTACAAGACATCCCTACACTCGGAGAATTCAATTCAAGCTATCATACTCTTGTCCATCTACCTTAGTACTTTTTAGTCGGTGAATATTTTGGATGGAATTTCTCACACATTTTTCATGCGACCGTTAATACTTCTTAAGGTACTAACCGACCGATTACTCATGTGCTTGCTGATTAGGCGTAAATAGTATTTTTCTCGTCTTGCAACACTTAAGGCTTAGCAGTGACTCCCAAACCAGTTGGTCTAAGGCACTAGATGATGAAGCACCCTCGCAATATTTTCTTTATTGCTTCCTTGGTGTTTACAAGACCAGTGTTCATTTTTCTACACCATTTTATATTTTATTCTTCATTTTTTATTTTCTTCGTACTTTGGCTTTCAGACAAGAGCATTTCAAGATATCCTCTACTATCCCGAGTTTCAGGTCGTGTGTAAGTGCGTATAGTAACGTATCAACATTCAAATGTTTGGCTTCCAGAATATGAACTATTTTTTAGACTTATTTTTATCCCCAGATTAGTGACTTCTTTCATCTTACTAACCCTTGGGATAACGGCTCATAACTACTTATTATTAGTTTCGTTTAAGAATACTTCTAACTTTCTTGGTTTTCTTAACTTTTCCAATCTTTAGGATGTAATTTTTCACTATCTAATCTTTTATTATAAAATTAAATATTAAATATTTTTTTTATATGTTTTGTGCTTATGCAAAGTATGATGCAAAGTGATGCGTAAATAAGCACAAACCTCCCCCAAACCTGTTTACAACAGTGTCGTCACTGTTGCCATCTGTTAAATCTCAGAAACCTGTAGACTTGGGAGGAATTTTATTAACGGGGGCAATAATATATGAACATGAAAATCTCCCCAAACTTATTATTTTCACTCACCTTCATTCTAAAGATGATACAGTATTTTTCAAGACATGGAGGTGAGACGGAGGAATTTTAGTCAAGATAAAGTGGCTCCTGTAAAAACAGGAGCTCCTCCGTGGGGTCAGTGGAAAAATACGGTTTTAATCTATGTCCATTCACTTTGAAAATTATACCGTTTTTAACATTTTCAACCTCAACTGCCCCGTACGGGTATACATACCGCACAATAAATGGTCATTTCCACCGAGATTTTAACTTACCCGCATGAAGATAGAGACGTGAATCATAAAGAAGGACTTGTTGACCAGGTGTAAAAGTTTTTCTCAAAATGTTTTTTTCGTGAAATACCTTAGTCCGGTTCTTTACAATTACAGCATTATCGTAAGTTTCATCGCTGAGTTCGCTTAGCTCGTTTAATTGCAGCTTCCGAAAGGTGCAGGATTGATTTAAGTCAAAGTTCAGTTCTTTAATAGCCCACATTGCTTTGTGTTCAATCTCGACCGGAAGGTGGCAAGCCTTACCAAACACTAGACGATAAGGAGACATACCTAGATCGGTTTTATATGCAATACGAAATGCACAAAGAGCATCCATCAATTTGGTTGACCAATCTTTTCGATTTTTAGAAACTGTTTTCTCCAAAATTTGTTTGATTTGTCTGTTTGAAACCTCAGCTTGCCTGCTCATTTGGGATGATAGGGTGTGGAAAGTTTGTGGTTGATTGCATATTTCCGCATCAAAGCCTCGAAAGACCGATTACAGAAATGCGTCCCGTTATTGCTAATGATAGCGCGAGGGTGTCCAAATCGCGAAAAGATATTTTCTTTAAGGAACTTAATAACAACCTTGTTATCACGAGTGCGACAAGGAATAGCTTCCACCCATTTCGAGACGTAATCAACCGCAAGCAATATGTACAAATTCCCAAAGGAGTTGGAAAAAGGACCCATAAAATCAATACCCCAAACGTCGAAAATTTCAACCACCAAGATCGGTTGAAGAGGCATCTCATTTCTCCGAGAAATCCGACCCGTGTGTTGACACCGTGGACAGGTTTTGCAATGATCAAATGTATCTTGGAATAAAGTCGGCCAATAAAAACCGCATTGCAAAACCTTCTCCACCGTATTTCGGGGACCAAAGTGACCTCCACATGCCTGATTATGACAGAAGGATAGAATGCTCTTGAACTCATCATTAGGGACACATCCGCGAATGATCCCAGTAAAAGTGTTTTACTTGGGATAGAAATCGATATTTGTCCTGTTTCGACCATTCGTGGGGAATAAGTCCCGTAGCAAGATAATTCACAATATCCCCGAACCAAGGTTCGTCGGATACGTTCAAGAGTTGGTCGTCTGGAAAAGAGTCATTAATTGGCAGGGTCACAGGTGAAGAAGATGTTGGAGATAGTGCCCTCAGAGTCAATTATTAGGTCACAGGTACGTGATTGTAATGATTGAGGGAGGACCTATCCCGGTAGGACAGTCTTACTCGAGATGATAGTATGCTATCTGGTTTACCTTTATCATCGTGTACTGTTTTAGGTGACCTGACACGTCGCTATTACACGTTGATAGAGCCCCTAGGATTCTTGCTTGACCACCAGCAGTATGAGGGCGATCATATAAGTGGGAGCTGGGGGTCTACAAGCATATCCTTAAAAGGTCCCTAGTCGTGGGAGTTTCGAGACCGGGCATCGATACTCTATTAGTAGACTAGTGTATACAGTCGAGACCCCGACGAGGGGCGGTGGCCGGTCTCACAAGCCACTGGTGTCAGTTGGATCACCTAAGATGTATACAGGTGCTCATTGGGTTATGAGTACACCGGACAGGACTCGCCGGGAACATGCTAGTTGGTCATATACCAGACGTCAGATGGCAGTTCCCTGGTGACATGTGTGCAGGTTAGTTCATCGACCTGGGGATCGTCATTTGTCTCGTGTGAGTTCCCACTGTACTTTGATTACTACCCTACCACGGCTCAAAGGAGTCGTGCAAACAGGTTTTAGTTGGGTACAGTCCCGAACCACATGGAGGCAGTGAGCGTATCTTCAGGGGTTCGTCTCTCCCGGTATTGGGGGTGAGGTCGTGCTGTGTCTAGGAGAGCCATTACACAAAGTCCTTGGCCAAGGCAAGGAGATTTACTGGTAGGTATTCCAGTAGTATCTCAGGGTGTTCTGGGCTACACTCCGACACGACTTGTACCGCTTTTGGGGGTCTGACTTTTACCAACCCCCTAGGCCCGCCATGCGATACTCATAGACGAATGGACCGGACTGCACGGAAATTGTCACTGACAGGCTCAGTAGGGTGTCGGGGTGAGCTTCCTCATCGACGTCCCTTTTGGTCAATAGCTGGTGACCCGTCACGTATTAGCTTATACCTCTGACGTGCCAGTGGTTAAATCCACAGCCATAGTATTGACGAGTCTTTAGAGTCCGCCACACTTTCAGTTACTCAAGTTTCGGGCGAAACGCTGTAGAGGCCGTATGGAGATATGGCAGGGTCCGATCAGATACGTGCGGTATTGCACGGATCAGGATCGGACGGTTTGTACTGGTAGCCGTATGGTTATATGGCAGGGTTCGATCAGATACGTGCGGTATTGCACGGATCAGGATCGGACGTATATTACTAGCCGGCTTTGTTTTAAGCCAGTCCTAGTTTAGTACAGTGTAGATTTTGTCTCTTTGCATTTGTATCCGGACGGAATACAGATGCGGGTGTGTATGCACAGTATCGGGGTTTTCCTGTAATTTATTACGGGACCAGTTTTCTGGAGTTGCCAGTTTGCATTCCGTTCCGGCCGGTTTTCCTTTGTTCTTTCCCGGCCGGACTTTTCCGATGGAGGGGGTTATTTGCAATTGTGCAAATAACATTTGTGGAGGGGGTTTTCTTGTAAAAGATTGATTATGATAGCTATCATTATCTTTTCCACCATGCTTTTGTTTTTATTTGTGACATGAAAGGGTATGGTTTGAAAAAGGTAAAGCATGGTTGTATTGGGTTGTGGTCACCTCCTTCTTCTCCTACACTCACCTCCCTCATATGATATATGGTTTTTCCTCCACCATTCTTCTCACTTGATGAAAGAAGTTTTTCATGGTTGAGAGAAAGAAAAAGATGAGAGCTTCATCTTTGAGAGAGTAGCATTCTTGATTTCATTTTCGATGCTAGAAAAATGCAAGCACCATTTTTCTTCTTGATTCCTCCATCATCTTTCATAAGGCAACAAACCCCAAAGTGAGACATCCACTCTACACTACACTTCCTACAGCATATCTTGAGCATGTCGAGTTGCCGGCTTCATGCGCGAGTTGCCTCGGTATTGAGGTGGGAGCCCGTAAAAGTACCCGGCTTCGTGGTGCCCTTTCCGACGAGGAGGAGACGGACGGAGATCCCGCGAAGAGATCGGAGTGGAGATGAAGACCGGAGGACTTGGATCGTCGGTATACATCTCTTCCCTTTCTTATTAGTTGCGTAGACTTGTTAATGGTTACGATCCGGAGTTTAGTGCGCGGTGGTGCCGGTTTGCAAAGTCCGCAAAATTTAAGTTTATCACCGTTTCCGCATTCCGGCGTCGGATTGACGGCCGGGGCGCCGCCGTGCACTTACAGTGGTATCAGAGCCTCGTCATTAACTTAGTCTAGCTTTGTGTAATGTGTTTGCATTTCCGATCGACCAAAATTTCCAAAAACCGTATTTTTTGTTCACATCAGTTTCTGTTGAAATATTTTGGTCTCGAAATTTTTTTCAGGTTGTAAAATATTGATGTACTGGAAAATCTAAGAGCTCTGTAAAAATTCTATGAAGTGACTCCACAGTTGGAGCGCGGAACCGCCGCGAAAACCCCATTTGTGCGGCCCTTCCGCCGCGCACTATTCACATCACTTCACCATTTTTTTACAGAGGCCTTATGGGCTTAAAATATGGGCTTTGGAATATTAAAGTTGGGCCAATTGTTTCTGTGAGTGCTACAGTTTTCTTTGGGGCCCACTTGTTAATTGTTTGATCAATCGGAAATTTTTTAAACACATTTTTCACAGTATTTACATTATATCTGCGACCGTGAATGTCACTTGATCGGTAAATCCGGTCTAACTGCTATAGCCCGGTTAGACGGATTTGCGAACGTGACTTTCACGTTGATGTTCTGTTTTTGCTGTGTTGTTGCGGATCGGTCGTGGGGGATAGCCTGGATGCAATGCTAGTACAGTTTTGTTGTATTATGTACATTTGGTATTGCGGGGCGAGCGTCCGACATGTGGACTGCCGTCACTGCCTGTTTGTATTATTCTTTTGGGGCACGACCTGGTTGCGGTCGATGTACCCGTTGTATGTATATTTTACTTTCTGTAGTAGGATTACCCCGCGGAGGGGTGCACGGATAGCCGGGTTCTAGAGGGCAGCAAGCCCGCATCTCATGGCATTGGGACGGAGGAGGCTTCACTCTAGAATTGGCGGGCTATTCGCCGCACTCGTAGGGGGTACAGGTTTGACCCAGGAGGGGTGCCCAAGTTACCGGATTCCGTGAAGTGCTGGGTGGTCCATTCACGGCGCTGAAGGGGGCTGCCTCGCTTCAGGTTTTGGCGGGTGACTTGCCGCGCCCGTAGGGGTCTAGGATTTCATTGCACAGGCTATCCACACGACCAGGGGAACGTCGGGTTTCAGTAGTGGCTCTGTGAAACCCGGGGATCCCAGATATCTGTATTGTTCTGTGATGCTGTACATTTCTGTGATGCTGCATTTTATTCACGCCTTGAGCGAAATACTATATATTGGTATATATATTAGTAGATGTTGTATATGTTTTGCATCCGCGCTAGTCCAGTCCCCGCTCTGTCGTTAGTTAGCTAACCTAACGGGTAATGACGGGACCCAGTGGCGAATGCGGATGGCATATACGTACGTCAGTATATTTTCGTTCTTTGTGGTGTGATTAATTGATGGGACTGCATTGATTCGGATCAATGCAAGTTTAACAAACCTATTCTGATGTTGTTGGAACACTTTTCAAAAAGCTGTTATTGCAAGGACGTTCACTTTTGTTTTGCATCGTGGTATTCATTTGGAATATCCTGCTCCTCAGTCGACGAGGCAAGGGCCGAGATCCCTTCACCGGGAGTGACCCCTTGGACAGAAGTTTGCGTCAGGGCATTAACTTCACTATAGCCGATTACTTTTGCTTTGCATCGCGGTATTCATTTAGAATATCCTGCACCCCATTCTACGGGGAAAGAGCCGAGATCCCTTCACCGGGAGTGACCTCTTTAGCAACGGTTTTTCGTCACTATATTTTCTAAAAAGCTATCCGTTCCTTCAACGATATCAAGTTCATTACGTTAAAGGTTTTCGCCAGAAACCATTCGTAGCCCTCCGTCGTTTCAGACGGGTAGCACGTAGTATTCATGCTATGTTTGTTGGCCTTCGTCAAGGCATAGTGTATGGTAGCTGCTTGTTGCCTTTCTGCAGCATAGATAGATGCGTTGGTTTGGGACAGTCGTATAGCCTTGTTGGCCTTCGTCAAGGGCTTGTGCGGGTGGGTTCAAATCAACCTGGAGAATGACGGGTAGAACTTGACATGTGACTTATGATTTGTTAGCCTTCGTCAAGGTCATAAGAGCATGGGGCAGAAATCACATCGGGAGTTTCAAAAGAACTGAAACTTGCCAGATATGCGCATACCTTCTGGAGTGTGTTGATGTGAGCGGATTCCGTCACGTTATCATGCGATGATAGTTGGATCCCGATTCCCACTGATGAGTTAGTTTACTCCTCGGGTGACCCCGACTAATTCTTCTTTCAGGTTTGGAGGAGAATTTGAGGTACAGTGGGAGGTTTCCAGATTAGATAAATTGGTAACCATTCTGATCTAGGTTAGAGTGCACGCTGAGTGTTTCTTCTCTCTCTCTCTTTGGCAGCGACCATTGACCCGACCCTAAGATTTTGACTCAGTGACCAAGTTGACCGAACCTTCTTAAAACACTGGCTTTTTGGATTGTCAGAGTTGCAGACCTCATTGCCACTCCTACTTTTACCCTTTTCTCCAGGACACCCCGTATTACTGCGAACGTCCACTTCCATTGGACAAAACCATCGTATGGTTAGATACGAACTCGAAGGAATTCGAGGATGGTTTCCGGTTCTGGAGAAAACGAATAGGATTATTCAGTTGTCTTTTCTTTTCACCTTCTCTCAGGTTGCGAGTACTCCTTGGTTTAGGAGTAGTACACCTATTACGCAAATTGGATAGTCTTCTTCCAAACCATAGGCTGGTGCCGACCGGTAGGGAATGAAGAAAACCAGTTAGCCTAAACGGTGTACAGAAGGTATTAAGTTCAGACAAAACAAGGGATTAGTAAGAGGGCAAAGTAAATTGCAACAGATATTCACGACCAAACCAAGTATTCCTTCGCCAATCCTAAATCACCTTTGTATTTCTCCAGGACACTCTGTATCACTACGAAGATCCCATTTTATTGGATAATCCATCGTATGGTTATATACGAACTCGAAAGGAACTTGTTCCAGTTCGGGGATGGATCCTGGTTCAGGAGAAATAGGAATAAAGTACATTCAGGTGTCCTTTATCTTCACCTTCTCTCGCATTGCGAGTGCTCCTAGGACTAGGAAAGTACACCCGTTATGCTTATTGGATAGTCTTCTTCCAAACCATAGGCTGGTGCCGAACGGTAGGGAAGGAAGAAAACCATTTGGCCTAAAAGGGTGTGCAGAAGGTAAAGACTAAAGACATATGAAGGGATTTGGAGAGGTGGCAAAGAATTATACGGTTACAGTCGTGAATCTGGAAGAGGCATTACTAGGAATACCGGGATATCCCATCGGAACATTTCAATGTTTCAGTTTCACTGTGTAATGTTAAAGGAAAACTGATTTCCCGATTAGATACTTACTCCAGGGTATGTATTTACCAGGTACGATTCTCACATCTGTATGGTTTTACAGATGATGAGTGGGAGTAAGTTATTGGGAATTGGGTGATCATCCTCATTATATCGGGATTCGTTGTAATCAGTGATATTTGAGGAAATCACCTGGGCTGTTTGCCGGTCGGCAAATATTTGGTTTTGAATATCCGCTGTTATGCACCAATTTCAAATTGATATATCTGTACGTCTATTTTCATAGAGTGAGATATACCTTTCTGAAATTATGTCTATGACATTTACCTATATCAGTGGATGGTTAGGTAAGGAGCATTAAACAGCGGTGTAATTCTTCTTAACCATAAGTACAGTTTTCAACCTACGACACACAGTAAATGAGTTATCAGACTCAAGGGACTTGTACAGAGTATTGTATGTTGTCCAGGGTCCATCAGGACAGAGGGGATGGTCCTCGTACTATATTCAGTTTACTTATGACTCCTCTATTTTTTAGACTGGTGTTTCGTGGAAACACAGGGTCCGAATTTGGAGAAGTTATAGGTATTTGAATAGAGTAGAGAACCAGGTATAGCAAGTATCGGGATTCTTCAAGGTGATCGAAGATGTAGATACTTGTGGTATTCAGTTGAAAGTGATGATTAAGAGAAATTGCTTCTCTTTCAGGTTACTCATAATTGGAAGCATTCCTAAGTTGAGTAACGCTGATCGGCCTCCTTCCATTTAGTTGACATGCGCTGGGGACAGCTGCATGATTTGAATCTGGTTCAATTAAATCAGTGCCTCTGTTTTTATATTGGATATAGAACAGTTCATATCTTAACGATGTTAAGGTACGGGGAGTTGTCCGGTTTATGATTAAAACCAGACACTGGATAACTCAAGGCACGTTTCTATAATGGCTGTTTGTGGGTTGACCCAGGCTATGACGCGGGTTGACTTTCTACCATCTGGATGAACAATAGCAATATTGTTCTAGACTCGCCACAGTTTTATTAAAAATGGATTTTTTCAGAAAAACAGTAGTGGGAGTATGGTAGAACTGGAAGTGATTCCAGAACCGCAAACGATTACTGAAGATTTGATAAGGAACCTAAAGATTCAATCTGGATTGACATTCCATTGGCCACTCCGCAGATAAGGTGGGTAACTTCAGGCACCCGAGAGGCACTACGATAGCCTCAAGGACGGTGACGGGGAAGTTCTTGTTTACCCACACTTGCCATTGTTGTTGTTCCAGGCTGCGAGACCCGGCAGGAGGATGAGTGTAGCGTCGTTCTAAACTAGCTTTAGAAATGCACGTCTATATGACTCTGCCAGAGGGTTGTCGTAGTCAGTGGGAGCGGCGGAAGCATTGGTGGACATCAGGCTTATGTCTATTTATAGACTAAAGCAGATGTAGCGGAGATAGATCATCTATTTCTGATGTGACAGTCATAGGTTTGACGTCATCAGAATAGGGGATGGATCTGTTGAGAAGGTAGTAGGAAATGATATTCCTTTACTACGATCGGTTATACTTTGGTCGTCACACAGTGGTTTCTCCACAAAGGACATGGATTTTATGTCAGACATACTGGTTACTAGATCTATGGTTTTAGATCTAGATTTGGGTGGTTTCCCAATCAGGGTACTTGACAGCATTCTAAGAGTATTTAGGATGGACGACTCCTGGCACGGTAGTGTACCTGCAGGTAATGGAGTCACCCTCTCCAAAGGTGTCTTACAGACTAAAGGGGAGAGGGACGGGCATGATTGGCAGATCACTTGCTCAGGCAATTGAGTCAATCATGAGATGTCAAGTACCACACCAGATGTTGTTCTTGCACTAGATGCAATAAGTTGACATTAATCCAATCCTGGAGAAACAGTCGGAAGCAGTTTTAGAACATAAGTGGATGTTCTAGGGAGATGATAACGACAGCCTCATTCATGAGACAGTTATCATTCCTGGCTTCCAAGGTGACATGGACGACAAGGAGGTTGTCAGAGTTATAGTTTTTCCTTCTGATGAGGGGCAGTATTTTGGACAGGTGGTCCAAGGCAATACTGAGGGAGGCATGGCGCGCAGGATACTGATTAAGTTCAGTTGACGATACAGTCTAAGAAGTTTGGATTTGGAGTTCATTTATGAGCTATGTCCCATCAGACATCCAGACACATTCTAAGACAGGTATTGCTCTTTTCGGGAGATGGGTTTCTCCGCGAACTTGAGATATAGAGAGACATAGAAAGAAAAATCTAAGCGGATCCACTCACTGAGGCTATTCCTCGAACGCAATAGTTCCGCAAACGAGCTTTGTGAGACTGACTAGTAGAGGAGTTGGATGTTCGGTATCACACGGGCTGTGAGTATGCGACATCGCAATAATTAGCCTTGAGTGCAAGTGGGAGATTGTTGGAGATAGTGCCCTCAGAGTCAATTATTAGGTCACAGGTACGTGATTGTAATGATTGAGGGAGGACCTATCCCGGTAGGACAGTCTTACTCGAGATGATAGTATGCTATCTGGTTTACCTTTATCATCGTGTACTGTTTTAGGTGACCTGACACGTCGCTATTACACGTTGATAGAGCCCCTAGGATTCTTGCTTGACCACCAGCAGTATGAGGGCGATCATATAAGTGGGAGCTGGGGGTCTACAAGCATATCCTTAAAAGGTCCCTAGTCGTGGGAGTTTCGAGACCGGGCATCGATACTCTATTAGTAGACTAGTGTATACAGTCGAGACCCCGACGAGGGGCGGTGGCCGGTCTCACAAGCCACTGGTGTCAGTTGGATCACCTAAGATGTATACAGGTGCTCATTGGGTTATGAGTACACCGGACAGGACTCGCCGGGAACATGCTAGTTGGTCATATACCAGACGTCAGATGGCAGTTCCCTGGTGACATGTGTGCAGGTTAGTTCATCGACCTGGGGATCGTCATTTGTCTCGTGTGAGTTCCCACTGTACTTTGATTACTACCCTACCACGGCTCAAAGGAGTCGTGCAAACAGGTTTTAGTTGGGTACAGTCCCGAACCACATGGAGGCAGTGAGCGTATCTTCAGGGGTTCGTCTCTCCCGGTATTGGGGGTGAGGTCGTGCTGTGTCTAGGAGAGCCATTACACAAAGTCCTTGGCCAAGGCAAGGAGATTTACTGGTAGGTATTCCAGTAGTATCTCAGGGTGTTCTGGGCTACACTCCGACACGACTTGTACCGCTTTTGGGGGTCTGACTTTTACCAACCCCCTAGGCCCGCCATGCGATACTCATAGACGAACGGACCGGACTGCACGGAAATTGTCACTGACAGGCTCAGTAGGGTGTCGGGGTGAGCTTCCTCATCGACGTCCCTTTTGGTCAATAGCTGGTGACCCGTCACGTATTGGCTTATACCTCTGACGTGCCAGTGGTTAAATCCACAGCCATAGTATTGACGAGTCTTTAGAGTCCGCCACACTTTCAGTTACTCAAGTTTCGGGCGAAACGCTGTAGAGGCCGTATGGAGATATGGCAGGGTCCGATCAGATACGTGCGGTATTGCACGGATCAGGATCGGACAGTTTGTACTGGTAGCCGTATGGTTATATGGCAGGGTTCGATCAGATACGTGCGGTATTGCACGGATCAGGATCGGACGGATATTACTAGCCGGCTTTGTTTTAAGCCAGTCCTAGTTTAGTACAGTGTAGATTTTGTCTCTTTGCATTTGTATCCGGACGGAATACAGATGCGGGTGTGTATGCACAGTATCGGGGTTTTCCTGTAATTTATTACGGGACCAGTTTTCTGGAGTTGCCAGTTTGCATTCCGTTCCGGCCGGTTTTCCTTTGTTCTTTCCCGGCCGGACTTTTCCGATGGAGGGGGTTATTTGCAATTGTGCAAATAACATTTGTGGAGGGGGTTTTCTTGTAAAAGATTGATTATGATAGCTATCATTATCTTTTCCACCATGCTTTTGTTTTTATTTGTGACATGAAAGGGTATGGTTTGAAAAAGGTAAAGCATGGTTGTATGTTTTCTTGTCTTGGGTTGTGGTCACCTCCTTCTTCTCCTACACTCACCTCCCTCATATGATATATGGTTTTTCCTCCACCATTCTTCTCACTTGATGAAAGAAGTTTTTCATGGTTGAGAGAAAGAAAAAGATGAGAGCTTCATCTTTGAGAGAGTAGCATTCTTGATTTCATTTTCGATGCTAGAAAAATGCAAGCACCATTTTTCTTCTTGATTCCTCCATCATCTTTCATAAGGCAACAAACCCCAAAGTGAGACATCCACTCTACACTACATTTCCTACAGCATATCTTGAGCATGTCGAGTTGCCGGCTTCATGCGCGAGTTGCCTCGGTATTGAGGTGGGAGCCCGTAAAAGTACCCGGCTTCGTGGTGCCCTTTCCGACGAGGAGGAGACGGACGGAGATCCCGCGAAGAGATCGGAGTGGAGATGAAGACCGGAGGACTTGGATCGTCGGTATACATCTCTTCCCTTTCTTATTAGTTGCGTAGACTTGTTAATGGTTACGATCCGGAGTTTAGTGCGCGGTGGTGCCGGTTTGCAAAGTCTGCAAAATTGAAGTTTATCACCGTTTCCGCATTCCGGCGTCGGATTGACGGCCGGGGCGCCGCCGTGCACTTACAGAAGAGATGCGCGAAAGATGGTCGGCTACCACGTTTTCACATCCTTTCTTATCTCGAATAACAAGATCAAATTCTTGTAATAGAAGGATCCAACGTATTAACCTACATTTAGCATCCTTCTTCGCCAAAAGATATTTCAAGGCGGAGTGATCAGTGTACACAACGATTGGTGAGCCAATCAAGTAAGGCCTGAATTTTTCTAATGCAAACACAACTGCCAAAAGTTCCTTTTCGGTAGTTGTATAATTAATTTGAGCATCATTCAGGGTCTTGCTTGCATAATAAATCACGTGTGGCATCTTTTCAATGTGCTGTCCTAAGACTACACCAACTGCAAAATCTGATACATCACACATAAGCTCAAACGGGTGGTTCCAATCAGGAGATGATAAAAGGGGATCTGTAGTGAGAGAGTTTTTAAGTGAGTCAAATGCAGCCTCACAATCCGAGTCAAAGTGAAAGGTTGTGTCCTTTGCTAAGAGAAGAGTTAAGGGTCTAGCAATTTTGCTAAAATCCTTAATGAATCTCCGATAAAAGCCTGTATGGCCAAGGAAAGATCGTATATCTTTGACACATTTGGGATTAGGAAGGTTATGAATGATATCTATTTTAGCTCAACCAACCTCAACGCCTTTCCGTGAAATGACATGTCCAAGAACAATTCCCTTTTGGACCATGAAATGACATTTTTCCTAATTCAAGGTTAGGCTCTTCTCCTTACAACGAGTAAGAACCGTGTCAAGATGAGATATGCAGTCATCAAAAGAATCTCCGAATATCGAGAAATCATCCATGAAAATCTCTAGAAAATTCTCGACCATGTCTGAGAATATCCCTATCATACACCGCTGAAATGTAGCTGGAGCATTGCATAACCCAAAGGGCATGCGTCTGTAAGCAAAAGTACCAAAAGGACAAGTAAAAATGGTTTTGTCTTGATCCTTTTCTGTAATAGGGACCTGGTTATAGCCAGAGTATCCGTCCATGAAGCAATAATATTCACGTCCAGCTAAGCGTTCTAGCATCTGGTCAATAAAAGGTAGAGGAAAGTGGTATTTCCTCGTTACGGCATTGAGTTTTCTATAATCAATACATACACGCCACCCAGTTTGAGCGCGTGTCTGGATCAACTCATTAGCCTCATTTGTTATGACCGTGATGCCAGATTTCTTAGGGACTACATGAATTAGATTTACCCATTGGCTATCAGAGATTGGGTAAATGATACCACTGTCAAGGCATTTGACGATTTCTTTCTTTACCGCATCCTTCATTACGGGGTTTAACCGTCTTTGTGGTTCTTGGGTTGGCTTGGCTTCATCCATAAGATGTATATGATGTTCAACAATCAAGGGACTAATCCCTTTGAGTCAGCCATAGTCCAACCAAAAGCCTGACTATTAGATCTCAATACCGTCAAAAGCACATTCTCTTGCTCTGAGGCTAGAGAAGCGGATATGATTACGGGTAAAAACTCATTCTTACCTAAATATGCATATTTAAGATGAGAAGGTAATAATTTGAGATCTAATGTCGGCGGAGAAACAATAGAAGGTAGGGTAAAAGAATGACATTCAGATTCACGAAGAAGCTTTAGCCTGCAACGGATACAGACTCGGAAAGTGATGAGTCAAAAGATTCAGACTCAGGAGTTGACTTGTCAAAAGTGTCCTCACTAAGATGTGCAAGATCAAACATTGATATGCTAATGTCATCGAGATCATCAAAGGAAAGTTCATCAACTTCGCAGCTTTCGGGAGCTATCTTGTGGACAGAACAAACATCAAGAATGTGAGCAGAGGGTTCAGACGGCTGACTTCCAATTTTGTAAATGTTCAGTTCAATTGTCATTTTTCCAAAAGATAGGTTCATAGAACCGTTTCGACAATTAATGACAGCATTGGAAGTGGCAAGGAATGGTCGACCCAGAATCACCGGAATTTGGTTCCTTGGGTTCGCTACAGGTTGTGTATCGAGAACAATAAAGTCCACAGGGAATATAAATTCCCCGACTTTTATCAACACGTCCTCAAGTTCACCCCTAGGTTTGGTGATTGATCGGTCTGCCATTTGGAGAGTGCAATAAGCTGGTTTCAACTCTCCAATCCCTAACTGCTCATAAACAGAGTATGGAAGAAGGTTAACACTTGCGCCAAGGTCAAGTAGAGCACGGTTAATGTTTTTACCCCCAATAGAAATCGATATTGTAGGACATCCAGGGTCCTTACGTTTCTTTGGTAACTGTGGGGTAAAAGCAGTGCTAACATTATTTGTCATGAATACCTTTTTGGGCACTTGAGTCTTTCTCTTCCTAGTGCACAAGTCCTTAAGAATTTTCGCATAAGACAGGACTTGTTGAATAGCATCTAGGAGAGGGATATTGATGTTAACCTGTTTAAACATTTCCATAATCTTCTCCATATGTAGACTTGATTTGTTTCCCCTTAACTGATTCGGATAAGGAGCTTTAGCAATAATAGCTGGGTCCAACATTGGAGAAGGTGGTGTGTGTGGAACTGATCCCAGAATAGGAGTGGGGATCGTCTTTGGTTGACTAGAAGAAGTATGCTGAGAGTTCGAGCCTTGGGGAATACGAAGAATAGACTCGCAAGAAGGTGGTGGGGTAGACGAACAAGGGTCAGAAGTGGAAGTGGATGTGGAAGTGGAAGGAAAAGTGGAAGTGAAAGTCGGGGTGTTATTGATTAATTCATCATGATCATTATCAATCTCTTCATCGACTTGATTATTCAGCACTCTTCCGGATCTCAATGTTGTAATGGCATTCACATTGTAGTGTTGTGAATGTCCAGGATTCGGTAATGGTTGAGATGGAAGTTTCCCTTTCTCTCTAGCACTCATTTCGGCATTTATTCGTGCAATTTGGGCTTCCATCGATTTAATACTCTCACTTTGGGAGGAGGAGTTCTTCTTTATGTCATCGATAGAAGTCCTTATATCAGCCGACACTTGGATGGATTGTTTTATAAACATTTCCAAGGTTCGTTCGAGTGAAGAAGAGTTATCAATACCGGGCAATTGCAAAGAATTATTATACGGTGCAGAAGTGTTGACCGGATTTTTAAAATTTTGTGATTTATAGCGGTACTGACTCAGTTGTAGTGGTTGCTGTTGTTGTGGAGGGACCCTTTGAAAGTTGTTTTGGTTTGGAACCGTGTTTTGAGTTTGGTGTTGGTTCCAAGCAAAATTAGGGTGATTCCTCCAACCCTGATTATAAGTGGAAGAATATGGATCGTTTCTAGGTCTTTGCTGAAAAGCAGCATTAGTATGCTCTTGACCTTGAAACGGAGAATTCAAAGGACATTCTTCTGTAAGATGTGATGGATCAGAACAACATCCATAGACAGTTTTGGGGAGTGTCATCTGATTTAGGGAGGCTAATAAAAATTTGTGTTCCATAGCTTCGAGTTTCTTTTGCATTGCTGCATTTCAGCTCTAACTCCTATGGAAACATCAAGTTGATGAATACCACCCCTAGACGATGGTTGACTTACACTCTCCCACTGTAAAGTTTTTCAGCGAAATCTTCTAAAAATCTCCAAGCTTCACCATCGTCTTTAGACATGAAGTTGCCTTGACACATGGATTCAAGCACCTGTTTTGTTGTAGGATTAATGCCTTCATATATGATTCTGCACAGATCCCATCGGTGGATTCCATGATGAGGACATTGAACTAACAGATCCTTGAAGCGTTCAAAACAGTTCGAAAATGGTTCATTGGGAAGCTGGGTAAATTGATTTATTTCGCTACGGACTCGGGCTGTCTTATGATTGGGATAGAATTTCTTAAGGAAAGCTATGACGAATTCATCCCAGTTTGAAATAGAATGTGCAGATTTGTTATATAGCCACTTCTCGGCTAAATCGCACAAAGTGAACGGGAGAAGACGTAGAGGCATAGCATCCACAAAAAGCTGTGAAGTACTCATCATAGCGTATACGTTTTCAAATTTAGTAATAAAAACGTATGCGTCTTCAGACTCGAGACCGTGATATTTAGGTAAAAGATTGATATATTGAGCTTTGATTTCGAAATTGTCCCCATTGGTTGGTGGAATGGTAAGACAGGTAGAAAGATGACCTCGAATAGGGTAGCATCTCTCTTGGAGAGAGATGCGGGGTGGATTCTGTGCACCTGCGGACGGTGGCAGAGTGGTGTTAAAGAAGTTCGATGGAGATTCGTCCATCGAAGTGAGTGTGGTGTGTGGTGAGGAAAAAGAAGATGTAGAATTATCGACTTCGGACTCAATAGAAGAAACGCGGACAAGACGGGCACTAGAATTCCGTGTCCAGCCAAGCATGCACTAAGTGGTTTAGCACAAGTGGCAGCGTAAGTGATAATTAGAGAAAAGATGGATTTGGTGTTTGTTTTTGAAAAAGACGGATTTTTGAAAAATCACACAACAATGCATAAGCAACCCTAAATCTAATGGTCACCTAGGTCAAGTCACTAGACCGCTCCTAGACTTCCAGAAGACAAGTCGTAAGATAGATCCTCTACTGCCTCTTTATCCCTTCTGCGGCCAGGTAAGTGCCAGGTAAGTGGGAGGTTCTCCGCTACGTAAGTAGCGGGCTTAATTAAGTAACCACTTTCCTTAGACACATGATTGAGAGAGATTTTTACGATTAAAAATATATTACCGCAATTAAGAACGACGTCGCATGTAGCTAGCTGGTGAATACGGGTCGGTCCACAGGGATGTTGTAATTTTCCTAAATGTTCTTACGAGCTAATTCCAAATGGTGTTTGGTCTTTTAATTAGATCTAAAAACAAAGTTGTGTTATACTAGGATTAGGAAACTTGCTAGGATTAGGTTTAGGTAAAGTTTGGTAAATAAAGATCTACACCTCTTTCAATACCTTAAATTAGATATCATATTAGGGGTTATGGTAAATATTAATATAGGGGATTAGGATGATTGGGAAGATGCTTCTTCCTTTAGATCCTTGTTCTTCCTTTCTTAATCTTTACCCTAACCTCTATGGAAAACTTACAGATCCGGTCTTTTATACTACGGTATCACCGTTACCTCGTGGATAGAGTGCCGTAGGGAGCTGAATAAGGAAGTATGCATGGAGTCCTAATTGTTCATAAGAGATTGGCAAAGAAAAGAGATGAGAGATCTTCATCTCTCAAACCTTCCCCTATTCCTAACTCTAACAAGCGAGGAAACTACTCGCTCATTGAGGGATCTACAAAAGACATAATTTTTATTTTGTTTTGATTTAAGAGAAGAAAGATCTACTACAAGTTAATAAAAATTCTAAACTATATTAAACTAGAGCAAGAAAAGAAATTACCTAGGGCATAAATTAAAACTAAAACTAGGGCAGAAAAATAAACCTACTTACGATTGATGCTCTCCAACTTCAAAGAAAACTGAAATTTTATTGATGAATAGAGGCATAGGGAGGCATGAAAAGAATACAATGATTTAGAGTTCCTATTTATAGAGGATAGGAAACCCTAGGTTACAATTGATTCGCACGTCTACATTTACCAAAATATCCTTAGAAAGACCTAGTCAAAGTAGACTCCAAGATTTGGTAAAATTTTATGTCTCTGTCTCTTTAAAAGGAAGTATTGAGCTTTGAAATTTCCTTTGTTGGCTCTTCTGTTTTTGGGCTTCCTTATTATTTGGTTCTTTTATTAAAATAGCTTCTATGTTTCTTCCAGATCTCCAGTGAACAATTGCGGTGGACTTTTAACCGTTCGCTTTGTAATCTTGGACCTTGCATTGCCTTGTACTTTGTGAATTTTATCTATGATGTAGGCTTGATCAAGAGTCTTCTGTTTGTTGGTCAAAGTCCACTTTTGCATCGTCTTTTCATCGTTTTCACTGTTTTCTATCCAAGAACCTGTAACCTGTAATATGTAGCAGACATGCATCAAAAGCACCTGTTTATTTATAAAACGAATAAGAATGAGAAATATAATAATACAATATTATGGTGTGAACAACACACTTGCCTTAGACACCACAAAAGAAACGCGGATAAGCAATAGATTACCCACAACCTTCTTCTGTCCTAAGTGAGCGCGACGGTCCTTAGAGTCTTGTCTAGATATTTTTTAGTTAATGAGGGTGATGCGGATGCAAGTTTTGTGATTTTTGGGGCTTAGGAAGGGTAATGAAATCCCTATCTAATCTGAATTTGGTCTTTGCCCCTTAATTTCCATATTAAAATATGTAAACAACCAATATCAAAATACGCAACAATTTCTTTTTGCGGCGCCGCAAATTTTTGCAAAGAATCGTGCAGAAAATAGTTATTGGATAAGAGCAGGGAGGAGATAAGAAAGTAGGAAGTGGACCTGAGAAAAATGGAGAACTGAAGCCTCTATCTCGCCGCGGTTCTGCCGCGGAATTATGCTTATGGCCGCGGATCCGCGGTCTTGTTGCAAGATCTGTGAACAAAAAGTTTTTCGGCTGCTCCTGTTACTTCACTGGACTTCCTGAGATGATCTGAATATTTTTCCCTTTGCTCCAATGATTCCAGATTCCCTTGAAAAATTCACAACTAATCGTTAAGCGCTTGATGCGATTTTGATGTAAAAATTCTGATGGAATAATACAATTTTTCAACTCAAATTGCAAAAACGAACAAATTAGCACACATCCCCGGCAACGGCGCCATTTGATTGATCTTTATTTCGAAACGATCGTGAATTTGTATTAAAATGTAAAATGTTCACAACCAAAGAATTTATACCGCAATCAATTAACGGTGTCTAAATAGTTTCGTTAATGAATACGGATCGTCCACTGAGATGTGTGTACTTTTTCGATCTTGTTTTAGTTGAGCCGAAAAGAAAATATAAAAGAAAACGATTCAAGATTAATGAGATTTAATTTCAAGAAACATCAAGAAAATAGATCTAGAATCAAGAAGATGTCCAAATCAATTTAGTTATCAAGATTATGTAGAATAGCTTGTAGGAATCGATCAAATTAGTAGCAATGATGAATACTAAAAATTACGAATCTTATCTATTGATGAATTGTAGCTAGATCGATGACGATGAATGAAGATTAGGGATCTATTGAAGAAACTAGGGTTTCTCCTTCACTGTCCTTTGTCTTTTCATTGATCATCATACGGATCTAGCCTCTAGCAAAGAAAATCATCAATCGTTTGATCCCTAATTTACAACGAAATAATCAAGAACTTTATCTCGCTCCAAATTAGGTCATTGATGATTCTTTTTCCTAGAGTTCACAAATCTCATAAGACTTAAGATTAGTTTTAGGATTTCATCATCATTAGATCTACTAATTCTCTCGATTCCTTTACAAGCGGAGATTTCACTCACACATCATGAAAATTAAAGAATCACAAATGAGAAATTTCATAATGCAAGAATGTAATGAAAACGAGAATTAACAATTTATCACCTTCATTAAATCTTCTTCAAATTACACCTCTCAATTTGAGGTTACAAGACTAGCTCTCGATCGCTCTTTTGAAAGGGAATTTGTCGTCGATCTTTGCGAGGCTCGATCGCCGTGAGTCATGGATCGGATGCGGATCTCTTGCTCTTGATGACGACTGGCGTTGCGATGAAGGATCGTTGATTGCTCGCTTGATTTTATTCTCAATGGATCTTGATTTTTCTTTGGATTTGGATTTGATATCAAGTTGTGTCACTCAACTTGAATTTGAATTGTATTATGGCTCAATTGTGTAACAATTAACAACTAATGAACAACCCCCAAAATTTAGATCTAGATCCCCCTTTATAGATCTCCAATTAAGCTTCCTTCTAAGCTTGGTAGTTATGCAGAGCCTTCCAGAAGATGCCACATAGAAATGAAGTGTCTTGAGGAAGCTAGGCGGTTACAGGTGAGCTTTTAGAAAATTTTCGACCACCGACGACTCCACTCGTTCGCGGTTCCGCGGCCGTTTGATGAGGTCTTTGCATCATTTTTCTGGGGCTGATTGACTTTGACTTTAGGGTTTTCTTCTGATGTCTGGAATCATTTAATCTCTTCTGAATCTCTGCCAGATTCTAAGTCTTTGACTTGCTGCGTTTTATCGGCAAATTTTTGATTCCAGTTTTTTGACCTGAATAATTTTCTGCACACAATCTCAATGAAGAATGTTGAGATACAAAATATTATACATGAAATATTTACACACAATTTCCTTCATAATGCTGGTTATAATGTATAACACATGTTATTTGATATTTTGCAGACGAATTGCTAATATGTGCTATATTTATACCAAACACCTTTAGATGATTAAAAAGAGTAGGGAAATTGATGTGTTAAGAATGCAATATTTTCGACTGGACAAAGATAATTTGGACGAACTCAACTAGATCATCATGGACTTGCTCAACATAGAGGTGAAAATTGAAGACGAGGACAAGCGATGATCCTACTTAGCTCTTTAACTTTTGAATATAGTCAGTTCGTGAAATCGATAGTGTACAGCAGAGATAAAATTTATTTAGAAGATGTTAAAGCGGATCTACAAAACGAGGTGTTGAGAGAGAAGGTATCGAATGATAAGGTGGTCAAGGTGATATGTTGGTTTCTAGAGGCCGTTCTGAGAAGTGGTCTGATTGATCGTGAAAAAAGTGTGTTCGAAAATAACCGCAATCAAGACGGTGTCGCTAGTAGCTAGCCGCGATGAGTACGGGTTGTCCGTAGGGAAACGTGAATTCTTTTCTTGAAAGTCTACCCCAGCACCACCATGCAGTCAAAACCGGCATCAAGCATGCAACTTTAAAAATTTGGGGTGCTAAACTAGACTAACCTAGGATCAAACTAGATAATTAAGGTTACTATGATGATATGAAACTAAACTAGCCAAAGGAAAGGAGGCTACAAACTTTGTAGACCGTGTCCTTCTCATATATATATATATATATATATCTTTGTGCATCCATGCCTACATACATACTCTTGCACATACATAGATGATGCTGACTTTGATTTTGGAAAATTGGGGATCGCGTGAAATATTTTCAACTGGATCCATTTAAAAGAGCGGTTTTCCCCGTTTACTCATAGTACAATTTTATGCGGCATACGACACATTGCATGGATTCACACATTGAGTTTTGGATTTCATGTGATTTCTGGATTTGAGGACCGAGATATTATTTTAAGAAAGTATGCACTCTTTTGAAAACCCGGTTTCTCTTGATGTAATATTTCAGTGTGTCCACCATGCGTTTTCTCAGTTCTGAGATGTGTGACATATGAACTCGATTCGAGGAGCTGGTTGAGGCCGATTGCGGGTACATAGTGGACCCGGTATGGTACCTCGGGGCAAGAAAGGGATGCTGTGTATACAGACAGTGAGCCTGGCAGAGGGTCTCCTACCTACCGGTGATTGGTTGGACCTGGCGGTTATCCGGAGGATACTGACCAGATTCGAGAGATGGATACGGGCCGACCCGTACTGCAGGGGCCGAGTGCCGATTCCGCAGACGGAGCCCGTGGGCTGATCCGGACTGACGGAGCTCGATATATGAGGATTTGCGTGTCGATGCTGGACACGAGTATTTCTTGATGTTTTCGGATGCCGATGTTGGGCACCCCATTTCTATGAGATTTACAGGATTGAGGGCTGGATAAAGTGACGGCGCCTGGGTTATCGAGGTTTTGGGGTGTTTTTGGTAGACACCGGGGTTTTCTACGATGATGATTCGTGTAGATGATGTTTTATCCCATGCTTAGAATTCATTATTATGCATCGCATTATATAGTCGTAGCACCTGATAGAGTACTTTGCATGATTATTTCATACCCAGTTCATCATATAGATGTTATTAGATTGCACATGTTACGCATGATTATTGAATACCCAGTTCTTCACATAGATGTTATCATATTGCACATGTTAGAGTATCGCAATACGTGCATACTCGCGAATACCTTTATATGTTATTTACTATTCACGAGTTGGCAACTCACCCCCGTTGTGCCACAGTGTTTGCAGGTAGACTCTCAGAGTAGTCGCGGCAGGGCTACATCATTGTATCTTTTTGTTGCGGATACCGCTACAGTTGTCGTGCGAGCTATTTTTCTTATAGATGGGCTCTGCGGTTATCCGTTTATATTTCATTGTACACTTCATTGTATCTAGTATTCTCCATCTACCAGTTATGTATTGACTTGGAGACCAGCTGTAAGGACGATGTTGTATATATTTTTGTGACTCTGGTTGTCGAGCTCGTGTGAGCCGAATTTTATTTATGCAGTTTTATCTCTTTTATGCTGTTATACTTATATTGTTCATTTCTTCGCTACGGCGTCGTATAGTATTCTTGTGGTGGTTGTTTCCGCCGTTGGGCGTGATTGTTCCCGTTTGGGGATGCTTTATCCTTTTTATATGTCATTTTACTTATATCATATGTGTACCCATTTTCGGGGCTAGTTTTTAGAAAGGAGGTGCTGCCGAAATTTTTATGAAAATAACTTAAACTTTAAAGATTTAACCCAAGGTTTTCTAAATGTTTTAAACCAATGTTTTCATCACTCACTACTTTTAATGGTTTTGATTTCTGGGTTTCGGCTTACTTAATCGCGTTACGCCTGTAGACGTCACGTGGTTTAGTGCCGGTAATGGGCCGAACTTTGGGTCGTGACAAAGTTGGTATCAGAGCGTAGGTTTTACCTTTCGTAGTGTAGGATAACCTTGGTATGATGGAGTTGGTAGCTGAAGCAGAGTGGCGTAGCGTGTGTATGTTCCGTGGCATACTCACGACACGGTACTCTGCCTAAGTGACCTTAGGAATTATTGATTGAAATTCCTTCATGATTATATACATTCTTGTGATTTGATTTCCGTATTCTTATCGAATCATGTTTCATTTCCAGCCATTATGCCGCTGAAGACTACGAGGGCACAGAGAGCGGCCGCGAGAGCGGAGATTAGAGTTGACTCGTATGAGATGAGGACTGACCCGGGCGTTCCGCCAGTTGTGCCGAAGCAAATTGATCCCCCTTCGACGGACCATGCTGCTATGTTAAGGGCCGGTATGCAGGAGTTGTGCCAGATGATAGGATCGTTAGTTGAAGCCCTTCGAGTGCAGCGACCAGAGGTAGTTCCACCCGTTATAGGGACCGTAATAGTACCTACGGTTCAGGCAGTTGCACCTGCAGATACAGAGGTGATCACAGTATCGTTATCTGAGTTTATGAGGCTGAAGCCTCCGATCTTCACAGGCACCGATGCAGCCGAGGATCCACAGTCTTTTATCGATCTGATGGCCAGGATATGCCATTCACTGAGATGCTCCGACACGAGATGGGTAGAGTTCGTGAGCTTTCGTCTGGAGGGTCTTGCGCAGAAGTGGTGCGAGTCGGTAGAGAAGGGCAGAGCAGCAGGTCTTCCTCCTATGACCTGGACTGAGTTCGTGACAGTATTTCTAGCCCGTTTCCTTCTACAGAGTGTCAGGGATGCTCAAGCGCGCAGGTTCGAGTCATTACGCCAGACGCCGGATATGACGGTGGCGGAGTATGATGTGCAGTTCACCGAGCTATCTGTTTATGCCCCGTATTTAGTGGCTACTGAGGAGATGCGAGTCAAGAGGTTTGTTCAAGGCCTGCTTACCCCGTTGTTTCTTGCGATCAGCGCACAGCATTGCGAGACCTATGCAGCAGCTGTAGATGCAGCCTTATTAGTCGAGGAGCGCCTTGCTGAGACTTCGGTAATTCCAGGGCCGAAAAGTGTTCGTACAGATACGTCAGCACAGAGACAGCCATTTTGGCGCCGCGACAGGTTCCGTTCAGGTACGGGGGTAGCGGAGGCTCGGGACGAGGTCAGCTATTCAGCTCTTATCCCCAGAAAGGTCAGCCGGCACCATCTAGATGTTTCCAATGCGGGAGTACTTATCATCGTATTTGAGATTTTCCAGAGCCACATGAGGGCGGGACAGCCGTACCACATGTCACATTTCTACTTTCTCTACCCCAGAGGGCGTTGCCTCTTGTACCTACTGTTGCTCCGCGTCAGACTTATGCACAGAAAGGTCGTGGTCGCAGAGGGTTTGCTCAGAGAAGACGAGGTGGCCGAGGCAGAGGACAGCCAGTTGCCGGCAGAGGACAGCCAGTTGCCAGTAGGGGACCGCCAGTCGTAGGTAGAAGACAGGCATGGGTATTCGCTTTGACGCATCAGGATGCGCAAGCATCCAATGCAGTGGTCGGAGGTACACTTTCAGTATGTTCATTTGACGCACACGTGTTGTTCGATCCGGGGTCTATGCACCCGTATGTTTGTACACACTTTGTGCCGAGTTTGGGCAGAGAGTCTTGTTTGCTTGATCAACCACTTGCTGTGACCACTCCTATGGGTGAGTCGTTTATTGCTAGACACGTGTTCCGGTCGTGTGTTGTCCGTATTTGTGAGAGAGAGTTGCCTGTCGACTTGATCCTTCTTGAGATGCTGGACTTCGACGTTCTCTTGGGCATGGACTGGTTAGCCACGTGCTACGCGTCTGTGGACTGCCGCGAGAAGACAGTTAGGTTTTGTTTTCCCTGCAATTCGGCTTTTGTTGTGCAAGGGGACCGTGGTGCCACCCCTCACAGTTTGATTTTGTCTCTTCACGCCGGACAGCTTCTGAGGAAGGGATGTCAAGGATTTCTAGCCTATGTTTGTGATACTAGAGCTGCAGAGGTTCCTTTGGACCAGGTCCTGATTGTTAGTGAGTTCCCTGATGTTTTCCCTGACGAGCTGCCTGGGCTACCGCCTGAGCGCGATATTGTTTTCTGCATTGACTTGATTCCCGACACGGGGCCTATTTCCATACCGCCTTATCGGATGGCCCCAGCGGAGCTTAGAGAGTTGAAAGGTCAGTTGCAAGATTTGCTGGATAAAGGGCTTATTCGACCTAGTGTGTCTCCTTGGGGTGCTCCAGTCCTGTTTGTCAAGAAGAAGGACGGCAGTTTGCGCTTGTGTATTGACTACCGCCTGCTGAACAGGGTTACCGTACGGAACAGATATCCTTTACCACGTATCGATGACTTGTTCGACCAGCTTCAGGGTGCAGGATACTTTTCGAGGATTGACTTGCGGTCAGGCTACCATTAGTTGCGAGTTCGGCAGGAGGATATTCCGAGGACGGCTTTTCGCACCCGTTACGGTCACTGTGAGTTTTTGGTGATGTCGTTCGGACTCACCAACGCCCCAGCCGCGTTTATGGACTTGATGAACCGCGTTTTCAGGCCGTATCTTGATCAGTTCATCATCGTATTTATTGATGACATTTTGGTTTATTCCCGGAGCGGGCGGAGCACGAGCAGCACCTGCGCATTACATTGCAGACCTTGAGGGAGCGCCAGCTGTTCGTGAAATTCTCCAAGTGCGCGTTTTTGTTTGACAACGTAGATTTCTTGGGTCACGTGATTACGCGAGATGGTATATGTGTGAACCCAAAGAAGAGCAAGGTTGTTCAGCATTGGCCCAGACCAGCATCGGTTACAGAGATCCGCAGCTTTCTAGGACTGGCCGGCTACTACCAACGATTCGTGCAGGACTTCTCCCGTATTGCTGCACCGTTGACCGGGTTAACCCGGAAGGGAGTTTCTTTTGATTGGACGGAGGCGTGCGAGCATAGCTTTCAGCAGTTGCAGACTCGTTTGACTACGGCGCCGATGTTATCATTGCCTTTGAGATCGGGAGGATTTGTAGTCTATTGTGACGCTTCTCGAGTGGGGCTAGGGTGCGTATTGATGCAGCACGACAGGGTTATCACGTATGCTTCTCGGCAGCTGAAGAAACACGAACAGAACTACCCCAATCACGATTTGGAGATCGCTGCAGTAGTCTTTGCACTCAAGATCTGGCGACATTACCTATACGGCGAGTCGTGGCAGATATTCATGGATCACAAGAGCTTGAAGTACATATTTCAGCAGCGAGACTTGAATCTTAGACAGCGGCGTTGGATGGAGTTAATGAAGGACTACGATTGCGAGATCCTTTATCACCCGGGCAAGGCGAATGTAGTGGCGGATGCTTTGAGTAGGAGGCCCGGGGGTAGTCTGTCTTGTTTGAGCACAGTGCAGAGGCAGTCATCAGCAGATTGGCAGATTTTATGCGACAGCCGAGTGCAGTTCGAGTTCACTCCGATCGGGGGACAGCTTGTGCATGTTCGTGCACGTCCACAGTTGTTTGACCGTATACATGAGGCACAGTACAGTGATGACCGTTGTTCAGAGATCACGGCACAGATTGGACATGGCAGATTTTCCGAGTTCGTGATCGATGATCAAGGGATACTACGATTTGAGACTAGACTGTGCGTACCAGAAGCTGAGGGACTGCAGCGTGAGATTCTTGAGGAGGCACATCGATCAGTGTACAGTGTTCATCCGGGTTCCACCAAGATGTACCATGATATGAGAGATGTTTACTAGTGGAACGGGATGAAGAGGGACGTCACAGACTTCGTGTCGAGATGCCTGACTTGTCATCAAGTCAAGGCCGAGCACCAGAGGCCAGCGGGAGAGTTGCAGCCTTTGCCCATTCCGGAGTGGAAATGGGAGCAGATTTCTATGGACTTCATCGTGGGTCTACCCAGGACCAGTCAAGGGTATGACTCCATTTGGGTGATCATGGATCGATTGACGAAAGCGGCTCACTTTCTGCCAGTGAAGACCATTTTCGGATTTGCTCAGTACACCCAGATTTACATCGACGAGATCGAACGGTCGCATGGCGTCCCGACATGTATTATGTCCGACCGTGCACCCAGTTTACCAGCCGACTATGGCAGAGGCTTCAGGAGGCTTTGGGCACCCGCTTGAGTTTCAGCACAGCATTTCATCCGCAGACCGACGGCCAGTTAGAGTGGACTATTCAGACCCTCGAGGATATGCTCCGAGCGTGCGTCTTAGATTTCGGAGGTAGCTGGGATCACCACTTGCCCTTACTAGAGTTCTCCTACAACAACAGCTTTCAGGAGACCATTCAGATGGCATCATTCGAGGCTCTATATAGGAGGAGATGCAGATCGCCCATCTGTTGGACAGAGCTCAGCGAGAGCAGTATTTTGGGGCCGCAGATTGTTGAGAGGACGACCGCGAAGATCCAGTTGATTCGTGATAGGATGAGAGCAGCCCAGAGCAGGCAGATATCTTATGCGGACCGTCGCCGGCGCAGACTTGAGTTTTCTGTTAGTGATCATGTTTTTTTGAGGGTCTCCCCAATGAAAGGTGTAATAAGATTTAGGAAGAAGGAGAAACTTAGTCCCAGATATGTGGGCCCCTTCGAGATCCTCGAGCATGTTGGTGCAGTTACGTATCGGTTAGCTCTTCCGCCCAGTTTTCCCGACGTTCACCCCGTATTTCACGTTTCGATACTCCGCAAGTATCTTCATGATCCTTCGCATGCGATTCAGCACCCGACGATCCAGCTGGAGCACGACTTTTCTTTTGCAGAGCAGCCGGTAGTCATCCTGGATCGGCGGGTGAAGAAATTGAGATCGAAGGTTATACCGTCCGTTAAGGTCCTTTAGCGTGGCCCGAGCAGCGAGGAGGTCACCTGGGAGACCGAGGACGGGATGAGAAAGAAATATCCCCATCCCTTTGAAGGTACACGTAGCTAGATTTTTAAATTCGGGGACCGAATTTTTTTAAGTGGGGAAGATTGTAACACTTAGAATTCGTTTAGGTTAATTTCGTGTTAATTAGCGATAATGCGTGTTTTTCATAAAATCTCATAATTTTTAAATTTCCACATAAACTAGATTTAATCAAGTTTTAATTGTGAAAATATGCGTTTATATATATATATGTGTGTGTGTTTTATTAATTAGTAATTAGCTTAGTGTTCTCTTAATCAAAAAAATCATTAATTATATTTTTCCAAGCCACTTAGTGTAACTTGCATGCACACTTAACACATTTTGTAACACATGTTTCTTTTTCCCACTTCATTCAAATTATCATTTCTTTCCCTTATAACACCATAACTAAGTAAAACAATAAAGAAAAATAGAAAATGAGAGAAAAGAGAGAGCATGGGGGGCATTTAATAAAGCATGGTGAGCTTTGACTTAGGGCACTCTCTCTCACACACTCTCTCTCCTCAACCCCAGCAGCAGCAGCAACAGCTCAGCCCCCCTTTCATCTCTTCTTCTTCTCTCATCAATTCCTTGCCCAACCTTCATTAAAAACTCTTCTACCATCACACCAACCTCACTTTAATCACTCCTTTATTGATTTTTGGAGCCAAATCTAAACTCTAGTGGCAAGACCAGCAAGTGTGCCACTACTTGAACTATTGTGAGGTATAAAGCCCACTTTAACCACCTCTTTGCTTAACTTGTAGTTATTTTAGCTTAATTTAGTGTTTATGTGGGTTTTATTGCTAATTAGGTGGTTTAAATGAAGATTAGGTTAAGTTAGGGTTGTTAGGGCTTGATTAACTTAATTAGGTGCTATTAGTGCTGTTTAAACCAAGTCTTTGCTTCAGTTTGCACTAAAATACCTTATTGAATTAAATTAGTGTTTAATAAGTGTTTTAGTTTAGATTTGTGCAAGTTTTGGAATCTTCTTTTGATCTGAGTGCTTCAGATAAAAGTTGCAATTACTGGAGCATGTTTACTAGAGTTAGACCACACACACGAAGCACGAGACCCCCTTTCCTATTCCTGGCCGCAAATAAAAGGGTTCTGGCCGCAAAATGCGGCCAGATGGTGGATCTGTATTTCAGGGTTTGGTGGGTAGGTGTCTGCTATATAATGTAGGTCTTTGGTGTATGCAATTTTTCCTAATTCAACTCGAGTCAAAATCTGGAACCAAAAACCTTATTTTCATTACTTTAAGACTTGCGCGACACGCACGTTTTGAGTTTGGGTTTGGTGGTTCCTGTGTATCGCAACGTGTCAGGGTGGTTCCAGGCGCTTGCACACACATTTTGGTGTCAAACTTGCACACGCGTTTAGCTTGTAATGCTAGTTTCTCGTGTGATCTTGTTATCGCGTTTTTGCAGGGTTTTAGCCTTATGAATATTGTTTGTGTAAATTCTAGGTTCGCAGGCGAGGACTTCGGACTCTGTGAAGAAGGGGAAACAGGTGGTCGGATACACTTAGCATGAGATCACTTGTGAGTAGATTTAACATCTACGGGGAAATCGCCCGTATGACGTTAAGCGTCAGGACTTGATAGGATATTGTAGTCACATGTTATATTCATACACACACACACACACACACACACACACACATATATATAGCTTGTGCATATGTACCATTGTTGCATACCTCTCTCTTGTTGCATTTAGACACGGTATTTATGTAACACCGTACTGTTACTAACGGTTCAAGCTGCACGAGCACTAATTGTATGTTACACACACCGTTAGTAATTGCCATGACACCCACACTATAGGATTGCTACGAACCATACATCGTTTAGATTCTCTCATCATTGATGATTAGGCATGATTCCGTCCCTTTGTGTACATACATGCTTGCGTATATACCACTTGTACATCCATATTGGCACATATACACATTGTACATACATGCTTGTGTATATACCACTTGTACATCCATATTGGCACATATACACATTGTACACTCATGCTTGTGTATATACCACTTGTACATCCATATTGGCACATATACACATTGTTCACTCATGCAAATTGTACATCCATACCTGCGCGTATGTGTGTGTGTGTATATATATATATATATATCTTTGTGCATCCATGCCTACATACATACTCTTGCACATACATAGATGATACTGACTTTGTTTTTGGAAAATTGGGGACCGCGTGAAATATTTTCAACTGGATCCATTTAAAAGAGCGGTTTTCCCCGTTTACTCATAGTACAATTTTATGTGGCATACGACACATTGCATGAATTCACGCATTGAGTTTTGGATTTCATGTGATTTCTGGATTTGAGAACCGAAGTATTATTTTAAGAAAGTATGCACTCTTTTGAAAACCCGGTTTCTCTTGATGTGATATTTCAGTGTGTCCACCATGCGTTTTCTCGGTTCTGAGACGTGTGACATATGAACTCGATTCGAGGAGCTGGATGAGGATGATTGCGGGTACATGGTGGACCCGGTATGGTACCTCGGGGCAAGAAAGGGATGCTGTGTATACAGACGGTGAGCCTGGCAGAGGGTCTCCTACCTACCGGTGATTGGTTAGACCTGGCGGTTATCCGGAGGATACTGACCAGATTCGAGAGATGGATACGGGCCGACCCGTACTGCCCGGGCCGAGTGCCGATTCCGCAGATGGAGCCCGTGGGCCGATCCGGACTGACGGAGCCCGATATATGAGGATTTGCGTGTCGATACTGGACACGACTATTTCTTAATGTTTTCGGATGCCGATGTTGGGCACCCCATTTCTTTGAGATTTACAGGATTGAGGGCTGGATAAAGTGACGGCGCCTGGGTTATCGGGGTTTTGGGGTGTTTTTAGTAGGCACCGGGGTTTTCCACGATGATGATTCGTGTAGATGATGTTTTATCCCATGCTCAGTATTCATTGTTATGCATCGCATTATATAGTTTTAGCACCAGATAGAGTACTGTGCATGATTATTGCATACCCAGTTCATCATATAGATGTTATTAGATTGCACATGTTATGCATGATTATTGCATACCCAGTTCTTCATATAGATGTTATCAGATTGCATATGTTAGAGTATCGCACTACGTGCATACTCGCGAATACCTTTATATATTATTTACTATTCACGAGTTGGCAACTCACCCCGGTTGTGCCACAATGTTTGCAGGTAGACTCTCAAAGTAGTCGCAGCAGGGCTACATCATTGTATCTTTTTGTTGCGGATACCGCTACAGTTGTTGTGCGAGCTATTTTGCTTATTGATGGGCTCTGCGGTTATCCGTTTATATTTCATTGTACACTTCATTGTATCTAGTATTCTCCATCTACCAGTTATGTATTGACTTGGAGACCAGCTGTAAGGACGATGTTGTATATATTTTTGTGACTCTGGTTGTCGAGCTCGTGTGAGCCGAATTTTATTTATGCAGTTTTATCTCTTTTATGCTGTTATACTTATATTGTTCATTTCTTCGCTACGGCGTCGTATAATATTCTTGTAGTGGTTGTTTCCGCCGTTGGGCATGATTGTTCCCGTTTGGGGATGCTTTATCCTTTTTATATGTCATTTTACTTATATCATATGTGTACCCATTTTCGGGGCTAGTTTTTACAAAGGAGGTGCTGCCGAAATTTTTAAGAAAATAACTCAAACTTTAAAGATTTTACCCAAGGTTTTCTAAATGTTTTAAACCAATGTTTTCATCACTCACTACTTTTAATGGTTTTGATTTCTGGGTTTCGGCTTACTTAATCGCGTTACGCCTGTAGACGTTACGTCGTTTGGTGCTGGTCACGAGCCGAACTTTGGGTCGTGACAAAGTTGGTATCAGAGCGTAGGTTTTACCTTTCGGAGTGTAGGATGACCTTGGTATGATGGAGTTGGTACCTGAAGCAGAGTGGCATAGCGTGTGTATGTTCCGCGGAATACTCACGACACGGTACTCCGCCTAAGTGACCTTAGGACTTATAGATTGAAATTCCTTCATGATTATATACATTCTTGTGATTCGATTTCCGTATTCTTATCGAATCTTGTTTCATTTCCAGCCATTATGCCGCCGAAGACTACGAGGGCACAGAGAGCGACCGCGAGAGCGGAGATTAGAGTTGACTCGTCTGAGACGAGGACTGACCCGGGCGTTCCGCCAGTTGTGCCGGAGCAGATTGATCCCCCTTCGACGGAACATACTGCTATGTTAAGGGCCGGTATGCAGGAGTTGCGCCAGATGATGGGATCGTTAGTTGAGTCCCTTCGAGCGCAGCGACCAGAGGTAGTTCCACCCGTTACGGGGACCGCGATGGTACCTACGGTTCAGGCAGTTGCACCTGTAGATGCAAAGGTGATCACAGTATCGTTATCTGAGTTTATGAGGCTGAAGCCTCCGGTCTTCACAGGCACCGATGCATCTGAGGATCCACAGTCTTTTATCGATCTGATGGCCAGGATATGCCATTCACTAAGATGCTCCGACACGAGATGGGTAGAGTTCGTGAGATTTCGTCTGGAGGGTCTTGCGCAGAAGTGGTGCGAGTCGGTAGAGAAGGGCAGAGCAACTGGTCTTCCTCCTATGACCTGGACTGAGTTCGTGACAGTATTTCTAGCACGTTTCCTTCTACAGAGTGTTAGTGATGCTCGAGCGCGGAGGTTCGAGTCATTACGCCAGACGCCGGATATGATGGTGGCGGAGTATGATGTGCAGTTCACCGAGCTATCTGTTTATGCCCTGTATTTAGTGGCTACTAAGGAGATGCAAGTCAAGAGGTTTGTTCGAGGCCTGCTTACCCCGTTGTTTCTTGCGATCATCGCACAGCATTGCGAGACTTATGCAGCAGCTGTAGATGCAGCCCTATTAGTCGAGGAGCGCCTTGCTGAGACTTCGGTAGTTCCAGGGCCGAAGAGGGTTCATACAAATACGTCAGCACAGAGACAGCCGTTTAGGCACCGCGATAGGTTCCATTCAGGTACAGGGTTAGCGGAAGCTCGGGACGAGGTCAGCTATTCAGCTCTTATCCCCAGGAAGGTCAGCCGGCACCATCTAGATGTTTCCGATGCGGGAGTACTTATCATCGTATTTGAGATTGTCCGGAGCCACATGAAGGCGGGACAGCCGTACCACATGTCACATTTCCACTTTCTCCACCCCAGAGGGCATTGCCTCTTGTACCTACTGTTGCTCCGCGTCAGACTTATGCACAGAAAGGTCGTGGTCGCGGAGGGTTTGCTCAGAGAGGACGAGGTGGCCGAGGCAGAGGACAGCCAGTTGCCGGCAGAGGACAGCCAGTTGCCAGCCAGAGGACAGCCAGTTGCCAGTAGGGGACCGCCAGTCGCAGGTAGAGGACAGGCACGGGTATTTGCTTTGACGCATCAGGACGCGCAAGCATCCAATGCAGTGGTCGCAGGTACTCTTTCAGTATGTTCATTTGACGCACACGTGTTGTTCGATCCGGGGTCTACGCACTCATATGTTTGTACACACTTCGTGCCGAGTTTGGGCAGAGAGTCTTGTTTGCTTGATCAGCCGCTTGATTTGACCACTCCTGTGGGCGAGTCGTTTATTTCTAAACACGTGTTCCGGTCGTGTGTTGTCCATATTAGTGAGAGAGAGTCGCCTGCCGACTTGATCCTTCTTGAGATGCTGGACTTCGACGTCCTCTTAGGCATGGACTGGTTAGCCACGTGCTACGCGTCTGTGGACTACCGCGAGAAGACAGATAGGTTTTGTTTTCCCGGCGAGTCGGCTTTTGTTGTGCAGGGGGACCGTGGTGCCACCCCTCACAGTTTGATTTCGTCTCTTCGCGCCGGACAGCTTTTGAGGAAGGGATGTCAAGGATTTCTTGCCTATGTTTGCGATACTAAAGCTGCAGAGGTTCCTTTGGACCAGGTCCTGATTGTTAGTGAGTTCCCTAACGTTTTCCCTGACGAGTTGCCTGGGCTACCGCCTGAGCGCGATATTGTTTTCTGCATTGACTTGATTCCCGACACGGGGCCTATTTCCATACCGCCTTATCGGATGGCCCCAGCGGAGCTTAGAGAGTTGAAAGGTCAGTTGCAAGATTTGCTGGATAAAGGGCTTATTCGACCTAGTGTGTCTCCTTGGGGTGCTCCAGTCCTGTTTGTCAAGAAGAAGGACGGCAGTTTGCGCTTGTGTATTGACTACCGCCAACTGAACAGGGTTACCGTACGGAACAGATATCCTTTACTACGTATTGATGACTTGTTAAACCAACTTCAAGGTGTGGGATACTTTTCGAGGATTGACTTGCGGTCAGGCTACCATCAGTTGCGAGTTCGGCAGGAGGATATTCCGAAGACGTCTTTTCGCACCCGTTACGGTCACTGTGAGTTTTTGGTGATGTCGTTCGGACTCACCAACGCCCCAGCCGCGTTTATGGACTTGATGAACCGCGTTTTCAAGTCGTATCTTGATCAGTTCATCATCGTATTTGTTGACGACATTTTGGTTTATTCCCGGAGCCGGGCGGAGCACGAGCAGCACCTGCGCATTACGTTGCAGACCTTGAGGGAGCACCAGCTGTTCGCGAAATTCTCCAAGTACGCGTTTTTGCTTGACAGCGTAGATTTCTTGGGTCACGTGATTACGCGATATGGTATATGTATGGACCCGAAGAAGATCAAGGTCGATCAGCATTGGCCCAGACCAGTATCGGTTACAGAGATCCGCAGCTTTCTAGGACTGGCCGGCTACTACCGACGATTCGTGCAGGACTTCTCCCGTATTGCTGGACCGTTGACCGGGTTAACCCGGAAGGGAGTTCCTTTTGATTGGACGGAGACGTGCGAGCATAGCTTTCAGCAGTTGCAAACTCGTTTGACTACGGCGCCGGTGTTATCATTGCCTTCGAGATCGGGCGGATTTGTAGTCTATTGTGACGCTTCTCGAGTGGGGCTAGGGTGTGTATTGATGCAGCACGACAGGGTTATCGCGTATGCTTCTCAGCAGCTGAAGAAACACGAACAGAACTACCCCACTCACGATTTAGAGATGGCTGCAGTGGTCTTTGCACTCAAGATCTGGCGACATTACCTATACGGCGAGTCGTGGCAGATATTCATGGATCACAAGAGCTTGAAGTACATATTTCAGCAGCGAGACATGAATCTTAGACAGCGCCGTTGGATGGAGTTAGTGAACGACTATAATTGTGAGATCCTTTATCACCCGGACAAGGCGAATGTAGTGGCGGATGCTTTTAGTAGGAGGCCCCAGGGTAGTCTGTCTTGTTTGAGCGCAGTGCAGGGGCAGTCGTCAGCAGATTGGCAGATTTTATGCGACAGCCGAGTGCAGTTCGAGTTCACTCCGATCGGGGAACAGCTTGCGCATGTTCGTGCATGTCCACAGTTGTTTGATCGTATACATGAGGCACAGTACAGTGATGACCGTTGTTCAGAGATCACGGTACAGATTGGACATGGCAGATTTTCCGAGTTCGTGATCGATGATCAGGGGATACTACGATTTGGGACTAGACTGTGCGTACCAGATGCTGAGGGACTGCAGCGTGAGATTCTTGAGGAGGCACATCGATCAGTGTACAGTGTTCATCTGGGTTCCACCAAGATGTACCATGATATGAGAGATGTTTACTAGTGGGACGGGATGAAGAGGTATGTCACAGACTTCGTGTCGAGATGCCTGACTTGTCAGCAAGTCAAGGCCGAGCACCAGAGGCCAGAGGGAGAGTTGCAGCCTTTGCCCATTCCAGAATGGAAATGAGAGCAGATTTCTATGGACTTTATCGTGGGTCTACCCAGGACCAGTCGAGGGTATGACTCCATTTGGGTGATCGTGGATCGATTGACGAAAGCGGCTCACTTTCTGCCGGTGAAGACCACTTTCGGATTTGCTCAGTACACCCAGATTTACATCGACGATATCGAACGGTTGCATGGCGTCCCGACATGTATTATGTCCGATCGAGGCACCCAGTTTACCAGCCGACTATGGCAGAGGCTTCAGGAGGATTTGGGCACCCGCTTGAGTTTCAGCATAGCATTTCATCCGCAGACCGACGACCAGTCAGAGCGGACTATTCAGACCCTCGAGGACATGCTCCGAGCGTGCGTCTTAGATTTCGGAGGTAGCTGGGATCACCACTTGCCCTTACTAGAGTTCTCCTACAACAACAGCTTCCAGGAGACCATTCAGATGGCATCATTTGAGGCTCTATATACGAGGAGATGCAGATCGCCCATCTGTTGGACAGAGCTCAGCGAGAGCAGTATTTTGGGGCCACAGATTGTTGAGAGGACGACCGTGAAGATCCAGTTGATTCGTGATAGGATGAGAGCAGCCCAGAGCAGGCAGAAATCTTATGCGGGCCGTCGCCGGCACAGACTTGAGTTTTCTGTTGGTGATCATGTTTTCTTGAAGGTCTCCCTAATGAAAGGTGTAATGAGATTTAGGAAGAAGGAGAAGCTTAGTCCCAGATATGTGGGCCCCTTCGAGATCCTCGAGCGTGTTGGTGCAGTTGCGTATCGGCTAGCTCTTCCGCCCAGTTTTCCCGACGTTCACCTCGTATTTCACGTTTCGATACTCCGCAAGTATCTTCATGATCCTTCACATGCGATTCAGCTCCCAACGATCCAGCTGGAGCGCAACCTTTCTTTTGCAGAGCAGCCGGTAGTCATCCTGGATCGGCAGGTGAAGAAATTGAGATCGAAGGTTATACCGTCCGTCAAGGTCCTTTGGCGTGGCCCAAGCAGCGAGGAGGTCACCTGGGAGACCGAGGACGGGATGAGGAAGAAATATCCCCATCTCTTTGAAGGTACGCGTAGCTAGATTTTTAAATTCGGGACCGAATTTCTTTAAGGGGGGAAGATTGTAACACTTAGAATTAATTTAGGTTAATTTCGTGTTAATTAGCGATAATGCGTGTTTTTCATAAAATCTCATAATTTTTAAATTTCCACATAAACTAGATTTAATCAAGTTTTAAATGTGAAAATATGTGTTTTTATATATATATATGTATTTTATTAATTAGTAATTAGCTTAGTGTTCTCTTAATTAAAAAAATCATTAATTATATTTTTCCAAGCCACTTAGTGTAACTTGCATGCACACTTAACACATTTTGTAACGCATGTTTCTTTTTCCCACTTCATTCAAATTATCATTTCTTTCCCTTATAACACCATAACTAATTAAAACAATAAAGAAAAATAGAAAATGAGAGAAAAGAGAGAGCATGGGGGGCATTTATTAAAATATGGTGAGCTTTGACTTGGGGCACTCTCTCTCACACACACACTCTCCTCAATCCCAGCAGCAGCAGCAGCTCAGCCCCCCCTTCATCTCTTCTTCTTCTCTCATCAATTCCTTTGCCAACCTTCATTAAAAACTCTTCTACCATCACACCAACCTCACTTTAATCACTCCTTTTGTTGATTTTTAGAGCCAAATCTGAACTCTAAGGGCAAGACCAGCAAGTATGCCACTACTTGAACTATTGTGAGGTATAAATCCCACTTTAACCACCTCTTTGCTTAACTTGTAGTTATTTTAGCTTAATTTAATGTTAATGTGGGTTTTAGTGCTAATTAGATAGTTTAAATGAAGATTAGGTTAAGTTAGGGTTGTTAGGGCTTGATTAACTTAATTAGGTGCTATTAGTGCTGTTTAAACCAAGTCTTTGCTTCAGTTTGCAATAAAATACCTTATTGTATTAAATTAGTGTTTAATTAGTGTTTTAGTTTAGATTTGTGCAAGTTTTGGAATCTACTTTTGATCCGAGTGCTTCAGATAAAAGTTGCAATTACGGGAGCATGTTTACTAGAGTTAGACCACACACACGAAGCACGAGACCCCCTTTCCCATTCCTGGTCGCAAATAAAAGGGTTCTGGCCGCATATTGCTGCCAGATGGTGGATCTATGTGTCGGGGTTTCGTGGGTAGGTGTCTGCGATATAATGTAGGTCTTTGGTGTATTCAATTTTTCCTAATTCAACTCCAGTCAAAATCTGGAACCAAAAACCTTATTTTCATTACTTTAAGACTTGTGCGATGTTCATATCATAATTTTGCATTATTATATCCTCCATTCTTATTCATTTTACAAATAAATAGGTGCTTTTGACCTATGTCTGCTACATAGTTGCAGGTTACAGGTTTTCGGAACAAAAACAGTGAAAAAGATGAAAAGATGATACAAAAGTGAGACTACGACCATCAAATGGAAGAATCTTGATCAAGCCTATAGTTTGAAAGGCTAAATGAAGATCAATGAAAAAGTTCACAAGTACAAAGGCCGTGCAAGGTTCAAGACTTCGACACGAAGCAAGCGGTAAAGTCCACGACATTATTCACTGTGGAATCTGGAAGAAAACTAGAAGACAATCTGAGAAACCAAGTGAAGAAACAAGTAGGAAAATGCAACCTGAAGTTTACCAAAGAAGCAGAGCCAACAAGGCCCCTATATGGCCGCGGATCCTCGGCCAAACAGGGCTTTTGGCCGCTGTTCTGTAGCCATGCGAAGCGCGTGTCGGCGCAAATTCTTATGGCTGGCGGCGCGTTGACTATTCTTCTTTAGGGGTATACTTGTAATTGCAGATATGACGCGATTGTAACCCTAGGATTTCTATGTTCTATAAATAGAAACCCTAAAACTTGTTTTAGGGGATGCCTCTTCTTATGCCTCATTGTATGTATTTAAATTCAGAATTTCAATTCTTGTAAAGTATGAAGAGTGCATCAAATTAGAGTAAGTTTTCTATTCTTGCCCTAGTTAATTTTATTATCTGCCCTAATGTAATTTTCCTTTCTGCCTTACTTTAGATTTTATTCTCTGCCCTAGTTAGATAGTTAGAAAATGTTTATCAATTCCCTAATGAGTGAGTAGTCTCCTCACTTGTTAGGGTTAGATTTGGGGAAGGCTTGAGAGATGAAGATCTCTCACCCCTTTCTTGCCCATCATACGTTTTTATAGGACTCCATGTATACATGTACACACCGCTCCCTACGGCACCCTACCCCACAAGGTAGCAGTGATACTGTAGTATAAACGACCGGTTGAGCATATTTTCCATGGAGGTTAGGGTAAGAATTAAGAAAGGAAGGACAAGAACCTGGAGGAAGAAACATCGTTTGTTCCCGATGGTACTAATCCACTTTATTAATTATTACCATAACACCTCATAGATCTTAAATAGGGCATAGAAAGCGGTGAGGAATATTGACTTTCCAAACTTAACCTAAACCTAACCCTAGCAAGATTTTAATCCTAGTCTAGATCAACTTAGTTTTTAGATTTAATCAATCCGACAACAATCGGAATTAACTCGTTAGAACAAATTGAGAATACACAAAATCCCTCTGGACTGACCCGTACTCACCGGCTATCTACCAAGCGACGCCGTTCTTGATTGCGGTTAACAAATATTTTTGATTCATCTTTTAAAAGCGCATAAGCACTAATTCAAACAATCACGCGACACGCACGTTTTGAGTTTAGGTCTGGTGGTTCCTGTGTATCGCACCGTGTCAGGGTGGTTCCAGGCGCTTGCACACACGTTTTGGTGTCAAACTTGCACACGCGTTTAGCTTTTAATACTAGTTTCTCGTGTGATCTTGTTATCGCGTTTTTGCAGGGTTTTAGCCTTATGAATGTTGTTTGTGTAAATTCTAGGTTCGCAGGCGGGGACTTCGAACGCCGCGAAGAAGGGGAAACAGGTGGTCGGATACACTTAGCACGAGATCACCTGTGAGTAGATTTAACATCTACGGAGAAATCGCCCGTTTGGCGTTAAGTGTCAGGGCTTGAAAGGATATTGTAGTCGCATGTTATATGTATATATATATATGTACCATTATTGCATACCTCTCTCTTGTTGCATATAGACACGGTATTTATGTAACACCGCACTGTTACTAACGGTTCAAGCTGTACGAGCACTAATTGTATGTTACACACACACCGTTAATAATTGCCATGACACCCGCACTATAGGATTGCTACGAACCATACATCGTTTAGATTCTCTCATCATTGATGATTAGACATGATTTCGACCCTTTGTGTACATACATGCTTGCGTATATACCACTTGTACATCCATATTGGCACATATACACATTGTACATACATGCTTGCGTATATACCACTTGTACATCCATATTAGCACATATACACATTGTACACTCATGCTTGCGTATATACCACTTGTACATCCATATTGGCACATATACACATTGTACACTCATGCATATTGTACATCCATACTTGCGTGTATGTGTGTATATATATATATATATATATATATATATATATATATATATATATATCTTTGTGAATCCATGCCTACATATATACTCCTGCACATACATAGATGATACTGACTTTGATTTTGGAAAATTGGGGACCACATGAAATATTTTCAACTGGATCCATTTAAAAGAGAGGTTTTCCCTGTTTACTCATAGTACAATTTTATGCGGCTTACGACACATTGCATGGATTCACTCATTGAGTTTTGGATTTCACGTGATTCCTAGATTTGAGAACCGTGGTATTATTTTAAGAAAGTATGCACTCTTTTGAAAACCCGGTTTCTCTTGATGTGATATTTCTGTGTGTCAACCATGCATTTTCTCGGTTCTGAGATGTGTGACATGTGAACCCGATTCGAGGAGCTGGATGAGGCCGATTGCGGGTATATGGTGGACCCGGTATGGTACCCCGGGGCAAGAAAGGGATGCTATGTATACAGACGGTGAGCCTGACAGAGGGACTCCTACCTACCAGTGATTCGTTGGACCTGGAGGTTATCCGGAGGATGCTGACCAGAGTCGAGAGAAGGATACAGGCCAACCCGTACTGCCGGGGCTGAGTGCCGATTCCGCAGATGGAGCCCGTGGGCCGATCCGGACTGACGGAGCCCGATATATGAGGATTTCCATGTCGATGCTGGACACGAGTATTTCTTGATGTTTTCGGATGTCGATGTTGGGCACCCCGTTTTTATGAGAATTACAGGATTGAGGGCCGGATAGAGTGATAGCACATGGGTTATCGGGGTTTTGGGGTGTTTTTGGTAGACACCGGGATTTTCCACGATGATGATTCGTGTAGATGATGTTTTATCCCATGCTCACATTCATTTTTATGCATCACATTATGTAGTCGTAGCACCTGATAGAGTACTTTGCATGATTATTGCATACCTAGTTCATCATATAGATGTTATTAGATTGCACATGTTACGCATGATTATTGCGTACCCAGTTCTTCACATAGATGTTATCAGATTGCACATGTTAGAGTATCGCAGTACGTGCATACTCGCGATTACCTTTATATGTTATTTACTATTCATGAGTTGGCAACTCACCCCCGTTGTGCCACAGTGTTTGCAGGTAGACCCTCAGAGTAGTCGCGGCAGGGCTACATCATTGTATTCTTTTGTTACGGATACCACTACAGTTGTCTTGCGAGCTATTTTGCTTATAGGTGGGCTCTGCGGTTATCCGTTTATATTTCATTGTACACTTCATTGTATCTAGTATTCTCCATCTACCAGTTATGTATTGACTTAGAGACCAGCAGTAAGGATGATGTTGAATATATTTTTGTGATTCTGGTTGTCGAGCTCGTATGAGCTGACTTTTATTTATGCAGTTTTATCTCTTTTATGCTGTTATACTTATATTGTTCATTTCTTCGCTACGGCGTCGTATAGTATTCTTGTGGTGGTTGTTTCCGCCGTTGGGCGTGATTGTTCCCGTTTGGAGATGCTTTATCCTTTTTATATGTCATTTTACTTATATCATATGTGTACCCGTTTTCGGGGCTAGTTTTTACAAAGGAGGTTCTGTCGAAATTTTTATGAAAATAACTTAAACTTTAAAGATTTTACCCAAGGTTTTCTAAATGTTTTAAACCAATATTTTCATCACTCACTACTTTTAATGGTTTTGATTTCTGGGTTTCGGCTTACTTAATCGTGTTACGCCTGTAGACATTACGTGGTTTAGTGCCTGTAACATTTTGAAAAAGTTATAAATAGATAAAATTAATTAATTAAATAATAAAAGGTTAAATTTAAAAGTTGTTATAACCAAATAAGACAATTTCGTAAGATGTATGTAAAACAAATTAAATTAAAATTTTAGTATGCAACATAAATAAATTATAAGGGTTTTAAGGTGAGTTTTAGCTTCATTTTAAGAAAAATGGTGTTTTATAATAACATAGGTTGTGAAGGGTATTTATATAAAGTTTAGGATTTTGTGTAAATTTGTATTTGTGAGGGTGTAAGTGGAAAAAGGGTAGAAAACATTTTAGCTCAGAATTTTATTACAAATTAAAAACAAAATTGATGGATAATGCAAGGAGACCTCCTACTTGCATGCACAACACCATCCCCACACCTCCTCCTTGCATGAAACCACCACATCTTGCTTGGTGACACCTCCTCCTACACCTCACCCTTCCCCTCACCATTTATATAAGGTGTTCAGATCAATTAATCAAGTTAAAACTTCTGAAAATTCAAAAGAAAGAAAAGAAAAACAAAACAAAATAAAGAAGAACAAGAGAAGAGAAGAGAAAAGGAACTAGGTGAGGAGTTCATCATCAAGCTAGGGCTAGGAGCTTGCGCATCTTGGAGAGAGTTATTCCAGCAATATTTTTGTTGGTAAAATCCTTAATCACAGTAGGGATTTAATTCTGTAACTAGTTCATAGTTTGAAACCAAAGTGTCCATAATATCGTATTTTTAGCAAAACTGAACTCTGTTATAATCTGCTGTAGTTTAGATAAAAATCAAATTAACAAAACAGTGCCTGAATGATGTATGTGGGACCTAGAACAAACCATAGAAGCATGAGCCCGAGGTATCGGTTTTGGGCCGGCGACCATTAGACAAATTCTGGCGTCGCCGGATTTGTGTGGAAGTTTGGTGATTTGGCTTTTTGGGTAGGTCTCTATGTAGGTTTTTGGTTAATTTGGTATTGTTTAAGTAAGTTTAACTGTATATAAAATTTTAAAGCTAATACTGGAAAAAGGTATCTAAAATCTAAAATACGACACGGTTAAAACATAGCGCGTTCTGTTTTCAGTCGCGATGCAGCGTTGGGTTAAAATTCAGTAAGGTTAAGTGTTAAATCGGTTGCAATAGTCGTACGTAAGGTATTTAACACATACAACTTGTGTTTCTTCATTTTTGACGTATCGGAATGTAGTAGTTTCCTTATACAAGTTATTGCTATGTTAGATCCAAATACGGGGACTTCGGAGGCCGCAGGGAAAGGAAAAAAGGATTGGCGATTCCTGAGTAAATACGATGTATTTCTGGTGAGTAGATTTACATCTACGGGGCAAGTCGGGTGGATGGCGTATAGCACCCCCGCAACCTTATAACTATTATTATGATAGCTACTTAAGATTAGCTTTTCATCAAAACATTGATATGGTATTGCATTTTGTATACCCTCCATTTGCATAAAGTTTCACATGTAGTTTTAAATGAGACATACGTAATATTTGATCCATATGATATGGGTATGATTTGATGAGTTTGTATGAGGGATTATGCCGTACTTAAGATGATATGGATATAATGATATGATGAACTATAATACAAGAGTTTATACGTATCGGAAATGATGAAATTTGTATGCCGAATAACGGCCAAATTATTCTTAGACTCGTAGAGATAGATTATGTTCTGTTTTAGGATGTAATACTGGTATGAGTTATATTCTTTTAAAAACCATGGATCGTTGTCTTTTAAATAAACTACCAGGATGCGTGTCAGTTTCTAAAACAAACATCTATTTTAAATCTAAGGCAGCTTCCTTATTTCAAACTTAATGTTCCGACCATTTCTAAAGATAATGGTATAGCTCATAACAAGTAATTACAATAAGTACGTTTAGATTACTTTACAGGTTGCATTATATTATCCCTATTATATGTTTCTGCGTTACGCACACTCTGATAGAACACTGCACAGATACCGATGAGTACTATGCTGCACAAGCACGTGAATATATGTTACACTACACCTCATTGGTACTGCCATGTCACTATAGAACCGTGCTGTTATATATGTATTAAAATAATTAGGTTGGTACACCATAGAACACTTGCACAAATACTAATGATTGCCATGTTGCACGAGCACAGACGCGTATGCTACACTACACATCATTAGTTGTACCACGACACAATAGAATTGAACTCTAAAAACTATGTGATATAATTTTGTAGTCTTCTTTATTCCTGTTGTGAATTGCTAATATTACTAATATAAATGTGGTGTTTGATTCTTTGGATTTTCTGGGTATTTTACTTCTGATGATATATATCGGTGGTATGGGACACTGTTATATATGTATATCATCAATACAAACTACGCAATTATTCTTATTCCTTACTTGATATTTTGAGATGATGAGTAAAACGTCCACCATGAGTTTTGTGTTTTCTAGTTTTGTTCCGGACCGAGTGGGGGAGATATACGGTCGCGGATTTTTACGTTATCCAGACTGAGTTGGGGAGATATACAGTTGGATAAATAGTGGACCCGGTCGAGACCGAGGGGCAGGATAGCCGCATTTGAGGCGGGGGAGCCTAACGAGGTGACTCGATTCCGGAGATAGAAATGAGCACGGCAGATATCTAGGGGATACTGACCGGGGTTCGATTAGGTACGGCAGATATCCAGGGGATACTGATCATAGCCAGGATATCGGGTGGCGATCATCTGTTGAGATGGTGTCGACGGTATCTGTTTTTACGTGTCGATGCTGGACACGAGAGATTGCGGATTTCGATGTCGATGCTGGACATCTATATGTATATTGATGTGATCATTATCATGAGGTACACAGTTAGATATGTATTTATTGGATTCCACTAGGACTGATCCGGGGGACAGTACCTGCATATATTTGTACAGACATTCATAGACAAAAAGGGAATTCCAATACGGATAATAGATTCATGATTTTGATTCATATGACATTGAGATATTATACTTGTGATTGCATGATAGTTAGTATTGTACCTTTGCATATCATATAGTATATCGATACAGATTTTGATAGTACTATACTTATGACCTAGGTATCGTCATGCATTTCGATTTCTACGTTTAGATGTACTTTTATTCACTGAGTTGGCAACTCATCCCCTTTATGCCACAGTTTCTTGTAGGTTTAACCGCTTGGATTATCAGCGGTTTGGGCACACATTCTTTTGGGGATTGATGTGTAAGTGAGTTATTATTGTATCTTACTCACTCTTGATTATTCATATATTTTTGCATCTAGCGGAAACTCCATCAACTTAGAAATGATATATTATGGACTTAGAAGCGAGGATTAGAGTGGTGTCTTGAGTTGTCGCACTCTTTGGAGTTGACTTCTGCTTTAGATTGATTGGTTGCTCCACCGTTTGGACGTGGAGACTAGCTTCCGTTAGGATGCTATTTTATTATGTTGTATCAGGTTTTTATAAAAATGCAAAGGAGTTGATGACAAGTTTCAAAACGTCATAAATGCTTTTCAACATACTTAGTTAAATTTAGATGTTATTTTAACTTGATTTTATCAGATGACTATTTAAACCTCATCTCCAATATCTTCAAAAAGGATTTAGATTCCGGGTTTCGGCTTACTTAGATTACGTCGATATCTTTAGATGTCACGTGTTTTAAGTGCCGGTCACGTGCTACTTTTGGGTCGTGACAAAATTGGTACCAGAGCGTTTGGTTTAACCTTTGTTCGAGTCTAGGTTGACTATATGGAGTCTGGGCATATATTTTATTACCTTGGCTTGACCCTATAGGACTTAGACTCGACTTTGGGGGTCTTATACCCGAACTTTCATTATATAGGATGACCTTTATTGATGGAGTAGGTACTAAGTAGAGTGACGTACCGTACATATGTTCTGCGGCATATTTACGATATGATACTCCGCCTAAGATACCTTAGGATTTATATCTTGAGATCTTCCTTCTATTCTTTCCGTTGATCTATCTTCGTCAGTGCATGATTGGTTGTTCGATCACCATGTTACGAGGGCCAAAAAGGCTACAGTTAGAGATCCGGTCAGAACAGACTTGTCTGGGACAAGGACTGACTGGGGTGACTTTTCGATGATATAGAGACACGTTGTTTATTCATATATGATCGAGCTCAATGGTGGGGCAAGTTCTTCGAGATCCGCACCAGATGGTAGAGTCATTGTTAGAGATCAGACAGGCTTAAGACGTGATGTTTTTCTTCTCTCTGAAAATCGTGGTATTACGTACTATTTAGAAAATGGTAACAATCATTGCTGAGGATATCGATATGTTGCTTCCCGAATCCATGAAGTTAAATGGCTGACGACGTTACCAGTATAGATGGATCGGCAGGATTCATAGCCGTTCAGAGGTGAGATGGTTAGGATTTTAATTCATTGTGGCGCTTCGATACGAGATCGGTGAAATTGATGTATTTCTTCCGATGGAGTTTGTTCAGACCAGGTGCAAGTAGTTCAAGAAAGAGATCGTATAGTAAGCTTTTTCCGACAAATTGGGATGATTCTTCGAGGGCGAGATTAGCCAGATTTCTCTACAGGGTATCAGAAGTAACGGATTCGCTAAATTCTCTAAGTGTGCTTTCTGGCTGGATAGTGTAGATTTCTTGGGTCACGTAGTTACAAGAGATGGGATACGTAAAGGCCTAAAGAAGATAGAAGCAGTACAGCACTGGTCCAGACCTGTGTCAGTTATAGAGGTTCAAAATTTCTTGGGTCTGGCCGGTTATTACAGACGTTTTGTGCAGGATTTTATCTGATCGCAGCACCGTTGACCGGCTTGGCTAGGAAGGAAGTTCCATTTCTTTGGGCAGATGCATGTGAATAGAGTTTCCAGCAGTTAGAGACTCGATTGACGACTGCACCTGTCTTATCGTTATCTTCCGGTTCAGGTGGGTTCGTGGTTTATTGTGATGCCTCTCGAGTGGGTTTAGGCTGTGTATTGATGAAGCAGGGCAGGGTAGTAGCTTATGCTTCTCGGCAGTTGAAGAGACACGAGCAGAACTACCCCCTCATCATTTAGAGATGGCTGCTGTAGTATTCGCACTGAAGATTTGGAGGCATTACTTGTACGATGAGTCGTGTCAAATCTTCACAGATCATAAGAGCTTAAAGTATATTTTCAGCAGAGGGATCTGAATCTAAGGCAGCGTGGATGGATGGAACTGATGAAATATTATGATTGTGAGATCTTGTATCATCTAGGAAAAGCGAATGTTGTAGCAGGTGCTTTGAGTCGGAGACCTGGAGGTAGCTTATCGCATTTGCGCATCTCGCAGAGGCAATATTTTACAGACTGGCAGTTTTTATGCGATAATTGTGTACAGTTCAAGTCCACACCGACAGGAGGACAGTTAGCACATGTTCGCACCCGACCTCAATTATTGGGTCGTATTCGAGAGACAGAGACGCAGATGCTCGTATGACGGAGATCATGGATCAGGTTAGGTAGGGTAGAGAGTCGGAGTTCGTGAGAGATGGCCGTGGAGTATTATATTTTGGAACTCATCTTTGTGTGCCAGATTCGGATGGATTGAGACTCGAGATCTTAAAGAAGACCCATAAATAAGCATACAGTATTCATCCTGGTTCCACCAAGATGTATCATGGCTTGAAGGAAGTTTATTGGTGGGAAGGAATGAAGAGGAACGTTGCGGAGTTGTTTCGAGAGGCTTGACTTGTCAGCAAGTCAAGACAGAGCACCAGAGGCCGGCTAGAGAATTGCAGCCCCTACCCATTCCAGAGTGGAAATGGGAACAGATTTCTGTAAGTCCATGCTACCTCTCCCGGTACTTTCGGGCATGTGGAATTTGGTGAAAAACAATTTTCTTCGATGTGGTAACATGGACTTAAAGACCCGGATCTTTGTTAAACATCTAACTAACAACCTAACTACGAGTTGCTAACTACTCGGTTAGGGGGTTATACCTTTCTTTTTCTCGAACTCCTTCGTCTTCAAGCTTCGATGGTCGTCCGAATCGGCTTCTCCCCGTCGTCTCCTTGCGCCGAAGATAGATCCACCTGAAAGCTTCAACCTTTGGCTCCTTCTTCGAACTTTGAAGAAACTAGTTCACTCGGTTTGCTAAACCTTGTGAACTAGAGTGAGTAGAGAAGAGTTTGTATGGGATTTTATCTATGGTTCTTGGTTCTCAACTCATGAGACAAGTGAACCATAGTGTCAAGAGAGGGAGAGCAAGAGGAGGAGATGAGAGCTCAAGAACAAGAGAGAGAATGAGCATGAAAGAATGAGAGAAGACTTTTCTCATTTTGCTCTCATAATCCAAAACCATCATCACAAAAATAATAATCAAGTATTGTGTAAAATGGTTCAAGTCAAAATGGCTAAATCATTTCATGCACTCATTTCTCACAAGAGAAACAAGCAAGTAAAAAGTCTTTGCCATGAAATGATAGCCATTGTCATCATGATGGTCAACTAGTCCAACCTAGTCAACCGGTCAACAAAGTCAACAAGTCAACAAAATCAACCCCTCAACAACCATGTCACCACAATACTTAATTAATATTATTGTTAATCACATATCATATTCTCATTAGGGTTGAGCAAAAAGTCAATAGTCAACTGTCAACGGTCAACAACCCTAATGAGAATACTCTGTCTCTGTCTCTCCGTCAACTGTGCATACACACCCGCATCTGCGTTCCGAGGAACACGCATGCATACTGGATAAAACCAATCCCAAAAGGTACACTAGGATCTGGCTTAAAACAAAGCCCGCTAGTGTGAACTGTCCGGACACTGTACGTGCACAAGTGCACGGATGTGACCGAACCCTGTCGCAAAACCATGCGACCTGTCGCAAAACCATGCGACCTGTCGCAAAACCATGCGACCTCTACTCTTTTGCCTAAAGGCGAATAGCTTTCTGTGTGGGACTCTAAAGACTCGACACTACGCTGGCAGTGGGTTTAACCACAGACCGCAAGCGGCACTAGCTGTGCGTAACGGTCCCCAGGTAGATGCCGACAAGAAGACTGACGAGGCGAAACCCATCTGAACTCCTACTGAGCCTGAATGTGACATTCTCCGTACAGTCCGGTCTGTTCGTCTGATACATCGCATGGCGGGCCTAGGGGGCGGTAAACGTCAGTCCCCCAATAGCGGTACAAGTCGTGTCGGAGTGAAGCCCAAAACACCCTGAGATAACACTGGAAGCCTACCAGTATATCTCGTTTGCCCTGGCCAGGGACTACTCGTGTAATGGCTCTCCTAGACACAGCGCGATGTCAACCCCCAATACCGGGAGAGACGAATCCTGTCTAACCGTCACTGCCTCCAAGTGCTTCGGGACTGCACCCAACTACCACCTATTTGCACGACTCCTTTGAGCCGTGGTAGGGTAGTAATCAAAGTACAGTGGGAACACACTCGAGGCGAAGTGACAGTGTCAAGTCAGCGGACTAAGCTGTACTCATGTCACCTGGGAACTGATAACTGACGATAGGCATAATACCAACTAGTCAGTTCCCGATGAGTCCTGTCCAGTGTACTCGTAACCCAACGAGCACCCGCATACTATCTCAAGTACGATGTACCGACGGCTGTGGGACAGACCGTCTCCCACACTGGGATGAGAAGCGCATACGCTAGTCTACTCCGGAGTATCGATGCCCTGTCTCGATAGTCCTGCGACCAGGGACCTGCATAAGGATGTGCTTATAGATTACCCAGCCCCACTAGTGTGACTGCCATCACAACGCTGGTAATCAAGCAAAGATCCTAAGGGCTCCACTAATGTGTATAGGCGATATACTAAAATAAACACATGTACACATTGAAGTAGAAACAAACCAAGTAGCATACTACTATTTTGAGCAAGATTGTATATACAAGGTGAATATCCCAAGCTTCCATTAAGTAATATACAAACTAGTATGATACAGTAATGGCCTCTAGGGCATATACACTAACAATCTCCCACTTGCACTAAGGCCATGTACTGGCGTATCGAAGACCTATCATCTCGATCAGCCGCTCGAACTGAGTCTGGGGCAAGGCCTTGGTGAATGGATCTGCAGTGTTATCTTCTGAAGCGACTCTCCAAACCTCGATCTCCTGGCGATCCACGATCTCCCTGATCAGGTGATACCGCCTCAAGATGTGTCTGGATCTCTGATGGGACCTGGGTTCCTTCGCTAAAGCTATAGCCCCGTTGTTGTCGCAATACAGAGGTATTGGATCAACAATGGACGGAACGACCTGAAGCTCTTTCAAGAACTTCCTCATCCAGACAGCTTCTTTTGCGGCATCAGATGCAGCGATGTATTCCGCTTCCATCGTCGAGTCTGCAACGGTTTCCTGTTTGGAACTCTTCCAACACACCGCCCCTCCATTGAGGGTAAAGACAAAACCCGACATGGACTTGGAATCATCCTTTCACTCTGGAAGCTGGAGTCAGCAAAGGCCTCGATCTGGAGGTCTTTTCCGTCATACACCAAGAACATCTCCTTAGTCCTTCTCAGGTACTTGAGAATGTTCTTTACCGCTATCCAGTGTTTCTCCCCAGGGTTTGACTGATACCGGCTTACCACACTCAGTGCATAAGCTACATCCGGTCTGGTACACAACATCGCATACATTATAGAGCCTACCGCAGAAGCGTAGGGTATAATAGACATGCGATCCCTCTCCAAATCAGTCTTGGGAGACATCTCTTTAGAGAGGGTGATCCCGTGACAAGCCGGTAGGTTACCGCGCTTGGAATCTTCCATACTGAATCTCTTCAGTATGGTGTCGATGTACCTGGACTGTGAAAGTCCTAATATCCTCTTGGATCTATCACGATGGATCCGGATCCCCAGGATGTATGAGGCATCACCCAGGTCTTTCATGGAGAACCTGTGTGACAAGAACCCCTTGACAGATTGTAGCATAGGAATGTCATTTCCTATTAAGAGAATGTCATCCACGTATAAAACGAGGAATACTACAGTTCTCGCTACAAATCTACTATAGATGCATGGTTCATCTGGATTTTTGATAAAGCCAAATTCTTTGACCGTCTCATCAAAACAGATGTTCCAACTCCGCGATGCCTGCTTTAGTCCATAGATGGACTTAAGCAACTTGCACACCTTTCCGCTGCTCCCACTCTGAATGAAACCTTCTGGTTGGTCCATATAGACACACTCCTCTAAATTTCCATTTAGAAAAGCGGTCTTTACGTCCATCTGCCAGATCTCATAATCGTGGAAGGCAGCAATGGCAAGAAGGATCCGAATGGATTTCAGCATAGCCACTGGAGAAAAGGTTTCGTCATAGTCCAAACCAGGTCTTTGACGAAAACCCTTTGCAACAAGTCTAGCTTTATAGGTCTCAACCTGTCCATCTACACCAATCTTCCTTTTGAAGATCCACTTGCATCCTACGGGTTTTACCCCGTCTGGAGCAATGTCCAACGTCCATACCTTGTTGGTGTACATGGACTCCATTTCGGTCCGCATTGTATCCAGCCATTTTACCGAATCGACGCTCTTAACGGCCTGCTGGAAGCTAGTAGGCTCATCATTATCTATGATGCAATCCTCTCTATCCCCGTCTATGAGAAAACCGCAGTATCTCTCGGTCGGATGAGGCTGCCTACTACTCCTGCGGAGCGGCGTAGGAATGTCCTGTTCTTTTGAACCCTCTGGTTCCCCTAAACTTTCAGTAATAGTCTGTGGTTCTGGAATTTCTTCCAGTTCTACTGCGCTCCCACTAATTTCCTTTTCTAAGAACTGGTGTTCTAGAAAGTGGGCATTACGAGAAACAAGGACTTTTTGTTCCTCTGCGTGGTAGAAAAGATACCCCCTGGAGTTCTTTGGGTATCCCACAAACTTGCACAGTACTGAGCGTGCCTCGAGTTTGTCCGCATGCTGCTTTTTGACAAAAACTGGACATCCCCAGATCTTCAGATATTGAAGATAGGGTTTCTTCCCACTCCATAACTCATATGGTGTGGTAGGCACAGTCTTAGTGGGAACTCGGTTCAAAAGGTATGCAGCTGATTCTAGCGCATACCCCCAGAATGATCGCGGTAACTCAGTGTTACTCATAATGGACCGAACCATATCCAATAGGGTTCGGTTCCGTCTCTCCGATACACCGTTATGTTGCGGAGTGTATGGAGGAGTAGGCTGAGAGAGAATTCCGTTCTCTTTTAAATAGTCCAGGAACTCGGCACTCAAGTATTCACCACCTTGATCCGATCTTAGAATCTTGATACTTTTTCCGGTTTGTTTTTCTACTTCATTCTTATATTCCTGGAATTTTCCAAAGGCTTCAGACTTATGTTTCATTAAGAAGACATAACCGTACCTTGAAAAGTCATCCGTAAAAGTAATGAAGTAAGAATAACCGCTTCGCGCATGTGTAGACATTGGACCGCACACGTCGCTGTGTACGAGTCCCAAGAGCTCGCTCGCCCTTACTCCGTGTCCAGTAAACGGAGTCTTTGTCATCTTTCCTTTGAGACAGGATTGACAAGTGGCATACGATTGATATTCGAACGGATTCAAATATCCTTCTGTATGTAACTTTGTCAACCTTCTCTCATTGATGTGACCCAGTCTACAATACCATAAGAAAGTCTGATTTATTTCCGGAGACTTTCTTTTTTGTGTATTCTGGACATTGAAAATCTGTGGTTGGTTTAATACGTATATACCATTGCTCAATGTACCTGACCCAATCAGAACTTGATTAAGGTGAATGTTTACAACATTGCTTACAAACGCAAATTCATAACCTTCTTTAGAAACCAAAGATACAGAAATGATATTACAAGTTGCGTTGGGTACAAAAAAGCAATTACGCAAAACCAAAACATGTCCATCTGACATTCCCAGGTGATAGTCCCCCACGGCTTTAGCATCCTTGCTAGCTCCGTTCGCAACTCTGAGGGTCATGTCACCTGCTTTCAAAACACTACGGTTTCTCAACGCCTGCAAAGAATTACAGATATGAGATCCTGATCCGGTATCCAATACCCAGGAAGTAGAGTTTATTGAAAGACAGTTTTCAATAACATACACACCTGAAGCTGAAGCTGCAACCTGCTTCAATTCCTGTGTTCTGGCCTTCCAGGCCCTGCAATCATTCTTCCAGTGTCCTTTCTTATAACAATAGAAGCATTCTTCCTTATCCACAAGCTTCCTCGCTTTCTTTTTTGCTTTAGCTTTTCCCTTCGTATCCACTTTACTAACACCGCCTCTTGTTTTGGCGGGGGCTTTCTTCTTCTTTCCCTTGGCTTTCGCCTTGGACCTAGAAGAAGATGATCCTCCTACAAACAAAGTGGATGTTTCCCTACCTTTCTGTAGGGTGCCCTCTGCGCTCCTCAGCATGTTGAGGAGCTCTGAAAGTTCAACTTCTTTTTCTTGTAAGTTGAAGTTCAGTATAAACTGGACGTAAGTGGAAGGAAGGGACTGGAGAACTAAGTCCGTATAGAGCTCACTCTCCAATGTAGTCCCTAGGTCCGCGAGCTCCTCAATGTAGCCGATCATCTTAAGCACGTGTTCTGCTACTGATGATCCGACGGCCATCCTTGCCGAAAATAACTTTTTCGACGCTTCGTATCTTGCGATACGAGATTGCTCTCGATACAGTTCTTTTGTATGAAGAAATATGGATTCCAAGTCCATATTCTCGTGCATCCTCTGATGTTCATTGTCCATAGAGGCAAGTACGACGCACTTGGCCTTCGCGCTATCAATCTCCCAAGTCTTACGGATTTCCTTATCCGCGACGCTGGAAGTAGGACCAGGGACAGGGGGAGCTTTGGTGGTAAGAAGATACCCCAGCTTGTCGTAAGTGATTGCCATCTTGACATTCCTGAGCCAATCTTTGTAGTTTGGCCCTGTCAGTATGTTTTTATCTAGAAGTAACTTAAGTCCAGTCATGTCGATTGGTCGCTGCAATTAGGAGAGAGAAGAAACACTCAGCTTGATGCTCTTGCAAGTTTTAGAATGGTTTTTAATTTGTCTAAACAGGATGGCTCCCACTGTTTCTCGAATCCCTCCTCAAACCAAAAAGGAAGAATTAGTCAGGATCAATCTCACCGTACAATACTTGCTTAGCCGTTCAGCCAGGCCAGTGTCGGTACTTCGAGGGAGGTTTTCCAACGCTTTCGCGAAGTTCCTTAATTAAATAACCTCTTTTCCCTGGGGGCGTAGCCCCGCTAACACCTTTCTAGACACCTACTAGGTTTATAGTATTGATCGTTTAGTGAGAAATTTCCCGAGGAGTAGCATATACTCACAGTAGGATCGGGATCCAAATATCATCGCGTGACGAAACTGAAGGAATCCTACCAGAATCATCACACTCCAAATGGTATGCAACACTAGCAAGTTTCAGTTCTTTTGAAACTCCCGATGTGGATTTTTGCCCCATGCTCTTATGACCTTGGCGTGAGGTCAAAATGTCATAAGTCACATGTCAAGTTCTTCCCATCATTATCCAGGTTAATTTGAATCCACCCGTACCTACCCTTGACGTAGGCCAAAATGGTAGTACGGCTGTCCCAAACCAACGCATTCTATCTATGCAACAGATAAATATCCGGCAGCTACCAATCACTATGCCTTGGCGTGAGGTCAAAATACATAGCTTGAATACTACCGAATATTTAACTGAAATGATGGAGGGCTACGAATGGTTTTGGCAAAACCGTGAACGTAGTGAACTTGATATAATCGATGGAACGAGATAGCTTTTAAAAGGAGTGGCTCAAGCTCCGCATTTAAAAGTTAGTTTTGAAAAGAACCGAGTGGTTTTCCGAAAGTGTTCCAACGATTTTAACTTGGTTTATTTTCTTGCATTAGTTCTTTTAATGCGTGATATTCTTGCATTAGTTCTTTTAATGCGTCCCATCATTTAATCCTACCATTGCAGAAAACAACCAAAATATGACGTACGCTTATGCCATTCGCATTCGCCACGGGGCCCCGTCATTACCCGTTAGGTTACTTAACTAACGACAGAGCGGGGGCTGGGCTAGCGCGGCTGTAAAACATAAGCAACGCCTAAATAATATCATATATAGATATATTGCAATGATATCCATTTCAGATCACAGATGAACACATTGGATATACTAGGAATCCGCAATTCGTACGAGCCTGTAACGAAAAGCAGATTACACGGTCGCGGTGAATAGCCAATACCCCACCCAAGACCCCTACGGGTGCGGCAAACTACCCGCCAAGTACCCGAAGCGAAGCAACCTCCCTCAACTCCGTGAGTAGGCCACTCGGCACTTCGGCATACCCGGTAGTTTGTGCACCCCCTCCATGGGTCTATCGTAGGAGCAAAAACAGTAAAAAGAAATTATACAATGACGGCTACAACCCCGACCCGGTTGTGCGGCCATACAAATAATTATTACATCAATTTACAAATTTACATGAATTGAAAGAAAAGAAAACTCTCGTCTCACAACCCCCGGCTATTCACCCGCGACAATCCAATGAATTCATATACACATTCCAATGACATTACAGATCACAGATTTGTATAACCCCCACTAATCGACATATAGCGATTAGTAGACGTTCAATACAAATATCACATCACAGAAAAACCCGTCAGCTCAAGTCTTTTAGAAGTTCGATCAAAAATACGGATTTACAGGCCCCAAATACAAAATTTTCGTTCTGGAAAATCTGGGCAGAAAATACATATTCCAAAAATCCCAAAACAACCCCAGAAATACACTGCACCAAATTTGGACCTCGGCCGAGTCAACTCGGCCGCGGAACCGCGGCGGGAGCATGCTCCCGCCGCGTTTCCGCGGCGCTTTGAACGGTTCGTGGGACCAAATTTTGTGGTTATTCTATAAAAAGCCTAAGCCGATTTTTAAGATGAAATTTATCAACTTTTGAACAGAATAAAAATCGGTAGAAACTTGACAATCACGGGTTCGTTTCGTGACTTTTTCTTTGATCGATCTTCTAGTTACTTTGCTAACATGTTAGATATAGAGTTTAACTAGGCTCTGATACCACTGTAAGTCCATGCTACCTCTCCCGGTACTTTCGGGCATGCGGAATTTGGTGAAAAACAATTTTCTTAGATGTGGTAACATGGACTTAAAGACACGGATCTTTGTTAAACATCTAACTAACAACCTAACTACGAGTTGCTAACTACTCTGTTAGGGGGTTATACCTTTCTTTTTCTCGAACTCCTTTGTCTTCAAGCTTCGATGGTCGTCCGAATCGGCTTCTCCCCGTCGTCTCTTTGCGCCGAAGATAGATCCACCTGAAAGCTTCAACCTTTGGCTCCTTCTTCGAACTTTGAAGAAACTAGTTCTCTCGGTTTGCTAAACCTTGTGAACTAGAGTGAGTAGAGAAGAGTTTGTATGGGATTTTATCTATGGTTCTTGGTTCTCAACTCATGAGACAAGTGAACCATAGTGTCAAGAGAGGGAGAGCAAGAGGAGGAGATGAGAGCTCAAGAACAAGAGAGAGAATGAGCATGAAAGAATGAGAGAAGACTTTTCTCATTTTGCTCTCATAATCCAAAACCATCATCACAAAAATAATAATCAAGTATTGTGTAAAATGTTTCAAGTCAAAATGGCTAAATCATTTCATGCACTCATTTCTCACAAGAGAAACAAGCAAGTAAAAAGTCTTTGCCATGAAATGATAGCCATTGTCATCATGATGGTCAACTAGTCCAACCTAGTCAACCGGTCAACAAAGTCAACAAGTCAACAAAGTCAACCCCTCAACAACCATGTCACCACAATACTTAATTAATATTATTGTTAATCATATATCATATTCTCATTAGGGTTGAGCAAAAAGTCAATAGTTAACTGTCAACGGTCAACAACCCTAATGAGAATCCTCTGCCTCTGTCTCTCCGTCAACTGTGCATACACACCCGCATCCGCGTTCCGAGGAGCACGAATGCATACTGGATAAAACCAATCCCAAAAGGTACACTAGGATCTGGCTTAAAACAAAGCCCGCTAGTGTGAACTGTCCGGACACTGTACGTGCACAAGTGCACGGATGTGACCGAACCCTGTCGCAAAACCATGCGACCTGTCGCAAAACCATGCGACCTCTACTCTTTTGCCTAAAGGCGAATAGCTTTCTGTGTGGGACTCTAAAGACTCGACACTACGCTGGCAGTGGGTTTAACCACAGACCGCAAGCGGCACTAGCTGTGCGTAACGGTCCCCAGGTAGATGCCGACAAGAAGACTGACGAGGCGAAACCCATCTGAACTCCTACTGAGCCTGAATGTGACATTCTCCGTACAGTCCGGTCTATTCGTCTGATACATCGCATGGCGGGCCTAGGGGGCGGTAAACGTCAGTCCCCCAATAGCGGTACAAGTCGTGTCGGAGTGAAGCCCAAAACACCCTGAGATAACACTGGAAGCCTACCAGTATATCTCGTTTGCCCTGGCCAGGGACTACTCGTATAATGGCTCTCCTAGACACAGCGCGATGTCAACCCCCAATACCGGGAGAGACGAATCCTGTCTAACCGTCACTGCCTCCAAGTGCTTCGGGACTGCACCCAACTACCACCTGTTTGCACGACTCCTTTGAGCCGTGGTAGGGTAGTAATCAAAGTACAGTGGGAACACACTCGAGGCGAAGTGACAGTGTCAAGTCAACGGACTAAGCTGTACTCATGTCACCTGGGAACTGATAACTGACGATAGGCATAATACCAACTAGTCAGTTCCCGACGAGTCCTATCCAGTGTACTCGTAACCCAACGAGCACCCGCATACTATCTCAAGTACGACGTACCGACGGCTGTGGGACAGACCGTCTCCCACACTGGGATAAGAAGCGCATGTGCTAGTCTACTCCGGAGTATCGATGCCCTGTCTCGATAGTCCTGCGACCAGGGACCTGCATAAGGATGTGCTTATAGATTACCCAGCCCCACTAGTGTGACTGCCATCACAACGCTGGTAATCAAGCAAAGATCCTAAGGGCTCCACTAATGTGTATAGGCGATATACTAAAATAAACACATGTACACATTGAAGTAGAAACAAACCAAGTAGCATACTACTATTTTGAGCAAGATTGTATATACAAGGTGAATATCCCAAGCTTCCATTAAGTAATATACAAACTAGTATGATACCGTAATGGCTTCTAGGGCATATACACTAATATTCTCACCGCTTTCTTTGCCCTAATTAAGAACTTCTGGGTGTTAAGGTAATAGTTAACAAAGGGGATTAGCACGATCGGGAAGAAACTAAGTTTCTTCCCATTGGTCCTTGTCCGTCCTTTCTTAACTCTTAGCCCTAATCTCTTTGGAAATCAAACACAACCGGTCTTTAACTATAGACTCACCGCTACCTCGTGGGATAGGGTGCCGTAGTGAGCGGTGTGTGTATGTTTGCATAGAGTCCTACTTTAAAATATTGAACGGGCAAGAAAGGGGTGAGAGATTTTCATCTCTCAAACCTTCCCCAAACCTAACCCTAACAAGTGAGGAACTACTCACTCATTAGGGAATTAATAAAGGAATTCATTTTTATGTGATTTTCTTTTAAGTAATTACAGCAGATAAAAAATTGCGGAAAATAACTACGGCAGAGAAATAAAATTGCTAGATAAAAAATTCAAGATAAAACTTACTTCTTTATTGATGCACTCTTTGTCAGAAATTGAAAATTTTTAAACTAGAGAATTAAAAAGAGGCATCTCAAAAGAGGCACCCAAAAAGAGGCACAAGAATTATTGGCCTTTTGCTCTCCTATTTATAGATACAGGAAACCCTAGGTTACATTCCGATCCATTCATAAATTTACAAATCTACCCTAAGAAGACCCGATCAACGCACCGTCACCCTACCGTCACGTGCACTGCACGGCCGCGGTTCCGCGGCCATAAGCCTGGTTTGGCCGCGGATCCACGGCCAAATGGTGGGGTCTCTGTCTCATATTTTTAGGGCTGCTTCATGTTGCATTTTGCTTCTGGTTTCTTCACTTGGTTCTTCAGAATCTTTTTTATTTTCTTCCAGATTTTCACAGTGCAGAATGTTGTGGACTTTTACCGTTCGCTTCGTGTTGAAGTCTTGAATCTGTGTGCTGCTTTCGTACTTTGTGCAATCGAACTGTTCATTGATCTTCATTTTTTCCTTAAACTGTAGGCGACATCATAAGGATTCTTCTATTTGTTAGTCGTAGTCTCACTTTTGTAGCATTTTTTTCATCATTTTCACTGTATTGTTCCAAGAACCTGTAACCTGCAACTATTCAGCAGACATGGATCAAAAACACCTATTTATTTGCAATATGATTAAGAATGGGGAATATAATAATGCAAAATTCTGATATGAACAAATACCCCCAAACTTATCTTTTGCTCGTCCTGAGCAAAACTAGTTTATTCTCGAAAAAGCCTAACCTCACTTTCGCAGGGAAACGCGATTGCATTGAGCTCGTGCAACAAGCCGTTAAACCTCTAGGTGTCCCTAGTAGGAGGAGTGTTGTCTCCTGAGGGTTTTCAGCGGATACTACCCACAAAATCCTATCAATTTGGCCTATTGACTTTCATTCTTCAATTCGATATTCTAGCAAGAAATTCTATTATCTTTAACTTAGAAGTCATCAACTCTTATTTTTCACACTTCCTTTTTATTTAACTTAAGAACATATACGTTTTGCAAGTTTATAAAGCTTTCAGCATCTCCTGAGTTTTCCTTCTAAGGTTCCATCTCAACATAGGAGTTTCTATCATCTCTACTGAAGGTATAAGCCCTATCTTTCATCCATATCTCTCATCCAAACCCAAATCATATACCCCTACGTGTGTGTATGTATCACCCCTACACTTGGAAATTCAATTCAAGCTATCATACTCTTGTCCATTGTCTAAAGTACTTTTAGTTGGTGAATTTTAGATGAAATTACTCACACATCCTTCATGCGACCGTTAATACTTCTTGAGATACTAACGACCAATTACAAAATGTGATGGTGCATTAAGGCGTAATTCCTCGTCTTGTAATACCTAAGGCTTTAGCGGTGACTCCCAAACCAGTTGGTCTAAGGCACTAGGTGATAAAGCACCCTCGCTATATATTTTTTATTTTACGCAGCCTTAAGTAATTACAAAACCAGTGTTCATTTTTTTTATATCTCTTTATTCACACTTATAATTTTATTTTCCTTCATACTAAGGATTTTAGACAAGAGTATTTCAAGGTATTCTCTACTATTCCAAGTTTCAAGGTGTGTGTTTGTGCAAGTTGTAGAGTGTATATATTCAGAATTTAGACTTAAGATTCGGAATTATTTTTCAGACTTACACTTCAATAAAAATTTCAATACTCTTCCCTTATTTTGACTTAGCCCAAGAACTGAACTCAAAATTTGCCTATTTCTAAATAAACTATAAGAACATATATTTTCTATAGTTAAACTTTAAGAAAGGTTATTTTTAGGGTTTTTAATTTACTAAGTTTAGGATCTAGTTTTTTCTTACTATTCAACCGTCATGTTGAACTTAAGTCAAATATGGCCAAAATTGAACTTTTCAATTTTTATAATTTTTTTTTAAATTTTTTTTTAATTTTTATGGGTTTTAAAATAAGTATGCAAATGCAAAAATATACATATGAATGCGAAGGAAGAAAGCTTACCGAGCACACCCCCAAACTTAAACTTGACAGTGTCCTCACTATCAGGCTACACCAAAAGGGTCAAAATTGTCGGTACTCCCCTGTTTATTTTTTTTTATATATTTTTTTTATTGTTAACAGAAAAACAACACAAAATATATATACAAAAAGGTCCCCCCAAACTTAAGTGAAACAGTGTTTCCACTGTTGAAGTATTAAAGTTCAGAGTTAGGGAGGAGAAAAACACAGTATCAAGCTATACAAGGCCTTACACAGGCCAAAGGTTAGCACCAACCATTCAAAATTTTTATCTTTATAATGGTATGGTTGTTGAAAGAATGGAGTGCAGAGAAAAGAAATGAGAAGCACACAAGACCGTGTGGAGATATAAATAGTATACGGTCTCGGTGGAGGAGAAGAATGGCGGAAGGGAAAAAGAAATGGTGGTGGTGGTTCAACTTCTTCGGGTGGAGGTTGATTAATCACAAAATCCGTGTCGTTTAGGAATGCAAGTTCGTCGGCGAAATATGTTCGAAACTTTCATCGAAGGTTCGATTGAACGTTTCAATGTCAATAAGTGTCGCGCAAGAATTCACACACTTGATTTTTCAAAAATTATGAAGGTAGGATAGTCGTAAGGCTCATTTGCCTTATTTTCAAAAGAGTCTAAATCAAGTTGTTTTCCTAGAATTATCGAACTCAAAATATCGGATTGTGATTCATTAACACTCGGTATCATTAAAGAAAGATTAGAAGAAGAACCAGAGAAAGTGGGAGAAAGAAGTTGAATACGAACTTGAGGGTGGAGATGGAGTGTATAAATTAGCACATTTTGTAATGACCGATGTGTAAAAAGCGATTGTGCTAATCTATCAACCCACTGAGAAATGAGGTCAAATCCCTCAAGATTCGTGAGCAAACATGGGTACGTCGAACTTGGTAAACCAGACATTGGAAATGAAAGTGATACGGTCTCTTGCGTGGTCGGAACGATGGAAAGGATGAAGGGGGTGATTTAGGAAGTATAACAGTTAAAGGTTCAGGAGGATGAATTGGAAAATCCGACCCATCAAACAAAACTGGTTCATCCTCAATAATATCCTCAATACTCTCCTCAAAATTTAGCTTATCCATGCAATTCTCATCAAATTCAAGACGCATATGAAGTTCAGGAAAAACATTTAATGACTCGGGATGATGAATTAGAAAGAAAAATTTAGTCAAATCTGTAGGTTCATCATCAAAAATATTCCCAGCGTCGATATCCTCAATCAAGTGAAAATCAATTTTTTTAGACACCTCATCAAAAGCATGTATATTTATCAATTCAGGTTCTAGAGTGGAGGTTTAGAGGTCAAAAGGATTGGGTGTGGGTTCACTCGAAAGGGACCCTTCACAATCAGGTAAATCAAACACTACAAAGTCGCATAACTCATTAGGCGTTTTATCTTCAACTGGTGAATCATTTAGAACACTTGATAGATATTCAAAACTGGAGTTATGGGATTCAATTGGGGATGGGTAGGTTTGATTTGGAAGTGTGTACAGCTCACTCTCACCACTTAAATTCTCACTCTGTCCAACCGCCTCATTATACATTGGAAAATTTTGAGCTAGTTGAAAACTAGCTACCGGGTTACTAAGTTGTATAAGGGCGGCCATGAATGCATTCAACTCCATTATCTGTTTTCTTGACGCTACCAAAAAATCTTCCAACGACTGTTCCAAACTATACATGGGCTGTGAAGGGGTTTCAGTAAAAGATTCAAAGTTGTTTGGATACTGGAAACTCCCAAATGGCTGTGTAGAAGCAACGTCTAGGGAAGGTGCGAAAGTTGGGTAAGAAAGGTAGGAATTGAATGGCTGGACAGGAGTAGGATCAACATTTGCATAAAAAGGTGAATGGACTTGTTGATCCCAAGAACTAGAAGTGTTGAAAGGAGTGAAAGCTCGGTTATGAGATTGTTCAATATGTTCAGCAATTGACATGGGTTTCGGAGTTACCTCCGGACTCTCAAAAGGGGTATCAACGTAAGAAGGTGGTGAAGGTTGAAACGGTTGATACAAAGTGGATTGCGGAGTTCAACTGTTTCTCCTAGACGCTTCTATTCGATTTTTCAAAGATATTTTGGGTACGGAGGGGTCGTCCGTAATTCGACCAAAATGATGAGCGTAGGAATTAATGTCTGATTGAGGGTACCAAAGTTCGGCAAGAGTTTTGCGAGGTGGGGTACCCATGATGTAAGAAAGGAGAAGAAAAAGAATGTGATGATTTTTTTTTTTAAATTTTTTTTTTTTAAATTTTTTTTTAAAGAAATTGTTTGTTTTTGGGTTTTTGAAATTTTTGAAAGTGTTTTTTTTCAGAAAGAGTTTTTTGCAAGATTTGTACGGACTACTACACATTTTCAAACAGTCACAATATAAGCATGCACAATCAAGCTTAGAGCTAGGGTCTCCTAAGTAAACTAGACTGCTCCTAACTGTTCCAAAGGGCAAGTTGTGAGATCTTCGAATCGCCTCTTCACCGCCAATTGTGGCCAGGTAAGCACAAGTAAAGAAAGGAGGGATCTGCTCATGGATCACCGTGAGACGGGCCTTTTAAAATTACCTTTCCCACTTGTCTAGCTTAGGCACCACAAAGTCAGGTTTAGATAAACAACCGATGCCTACAACCTTTCTTTTGTCCTAATGAGCACGACAGTCCTTATTGGCTGAGTCTAATATTTTTTTAATTAACTCGAAGGTTGATGCAAAATGCTTTTTGTGATTTCTGGGGTCTTAGGAAGGGTAATGAAATCCTCACCCAATCTTAATTGGTGTTATAGCCCCTTAAAAGTCCGTTTTAAATATGCAAAGCAATTAACACACAAAAATCTAAAACACTTTCAAAAAAAAAATTATTTTGCAGCGCAAAGAATCCTGCACAAAAACAATTTATTGGGGAGGGAGAAGAATTTTGCGCAAAGAACCCTGCAGGAAAATTTTTAGTTGAGATCAGGAGGTTACAAAGGAGATAAAAAATACTCGCAGAGGGATTTGAGGTGATGACGTCAGCACGAGGCCGCGAATCCGTGGTCAAAGGCACCAAACCGCGGCGGTTCCGCGGTCGAATGGTTGGTTTAGATCCTAAAAATTCTGTTCTGTGCTGTTTTGATCCTCCTCTGTCTGTTCAGATCTTCTGTTTCTTGATTTGTTCACTGGGATTTTCCAGATCTGAAACTGTCCGTCTTCTTTTCCTGCACACTTACACAAAAACCTTTCAAAAAGAACAAGATGATTTTTATTTTTATTTTTATTATTATTTTTTTGTTTTAAATTTTTAAATTTTTATAATTTTTAATTTTTTTTTAAATTTTTTTTGTTAAGCCGAAATCACACAAAGAAAGAGACTACCGTCTCCCCGGCAACGGCGCCATTTGATTGTTATTAATTTTAGTGCTTATGCGTTTTTGGAATCAAAGAATTAACCACAATCAAGAACAGTGTCGCTTGGTAGCTAGCCGGTTGAGTACGGGTCGTTCCACAGGGAGATAGATTCCTTTTCTTTATGTTTTAACGAGTTAAAACCAAAAGATTTTGGGTTTTAATTTAAGATCTAAGAATGAGATAAAATTTTATAAAAAGCTTGCTAGGGTTAAGATTAGGTTAGTTTGGAAAATCAATTATTCTCACCGCTTTTTTTGCCCTAATTAAGAACTTTTGGGTGTTAAACTAATAGTTAACAAAGGAGATTATCACGATCGGGAAGAAACTAAGTTCCTTCCCTTTAGCCCTTGTCCGTCCTTTCTTAACACTTAGCCCTAACTTCTATGGAAATCAAACACAACCGGTCTTTAACTATGGACTCACCGCTACCTCGTGAGATAGGGTGCCGTAGTGAGCGGTGTGTGTATGTTTGCATAAAATCCTACTTTAAAATATTGAACGGGCAAGAAAGGGGTGAGAGATTTCCATCTCTCAAATCTTTCCCAAACCTAACCCTAACAAGTGAGGAACTACTCACTCATTAGGGAATTAATAAAGGAATTCATTTTTATGTGATTTTCTTTTAAGTAACTCGGCAGAGAAAAAATTACGGAAAATAACTACGGCAGAGAAATAAAATTGCTAGATAAAAAATTCAAGATAAAACCTACTTCTTTATTGATGCTCTCTTTGACAATTACAGGAATTGAAAATTTTTAAACTAGAGAAATAAAAATAGGCATCTCAAAAGAGGCACCCAAAAAGAGGCACAAGAATTATTGGCCTTTTGTTCTCCTATTTATAGATACAGGAAATTCTAGGTTACATTCTGATCCATTCATAAATTTACAAATCTACCCTAAGAAGACCCGGTCAACGCACCGTCACCCCACCGTCACGTGCACTGCACGGCCGCGGTTCCGCGGCCATAAGCCTGGTTTGGCCGCGGATCCGCGGCCAAATGGTGGGGTCTCTGTCTCATATTTTTAGGGCTGCTTCATGTTGCATTTTGCTTCTGGTTTCTTCACTTGATTCTTCAGAATCTTTTCTATTTTCTTCCAGATTTCCACAGTGCAGAATGTTGTGGACTTTTATCGTTCGCTTCGTGTTGAAGTCTTGAATCTTTGTGTTGCCTTCGTACTTTGTGCAATCAAACTGTTCATTGATCTTCATTTGTTCCTTAAACTGTAGGCGGCATCATAAGGATTCTTCTATTTGTTGGTCGTAGTTTCACTTTTGTAGCATTTTTTTCATCATTTTCACTGTATTGTTCCGAGAACCTGTAACCTGCAACTATTCAGCAGACATGGATCAAAAGCACCTATTTATTTGCAATATGATTAAGAATGGGGAATATAATAATGCAAAATTCTGATATGAACAGGACCCGAAGATCGAGGCCGTTCAGCGTTGGCCCAGACCAGCATCAGTTACAGAGATCCGCAGCTTTTTAGGACTGGCCGGCTACTACCAACGATTCATACAGGACTTCTCTCGTATTTCTGCACCGTTGACCGGGTTAACCCGGAAGGGAGTTCTTTTTGATTGGACGGAGGCGTGCGAGCATAACTTTCAGCAGTTGTAGACTCGTTTGACTACGGCGCCAGTGTTATCATTGCCTTCGGGATCGGGCGGATTTGTGGTCTATTGTGATGCTTCTCGAGTGGGGCTAGGGTGCGTATTGATGCAGCACGACAGGGTTATCACGTATGCTTCTCGGCAGCTGAAGAAACACGAACAGAACTTCCCCACTCACGATTTGGAGATGGCTGCAGTGGTATTTGCACTCAAGATCTGGCGACATTACCTATACGGCGAGTCGTGCCAGATATTCACGGATCACAAGAGCTTGAAGTACATATTTCAGCAGCGAGACCTGAATCTTAGACAACGCCGTTGGATGGAGTTAGTGAAGGACTACGATTGCGAGATCCTTTATCACCCGGGCAAGGCGAATGTAGTAGCGGATACCGGGAAGCGGGGCGTGACAGAGTAGGAGGCCCGGGGGTAGTCTGTCTTGTTTGAGCACAGAGCAGAGGCAGTCGTCGGCAGATTGGCAGATTTTATGCGACATCCGAGTGCAGTTCGAGTTCACTCCGATCGGAGGACAGCTTGCGCATGTTCGTGCATGTCCACAGTTGCTTGACCGTATACATGAGGCACAGTACAGTGATGATCGTTTTTCAGAGATCATGGCACAGATTGGACAGGGCAGATTTTCCGAGTTCGTGATCGATGATCAGGGGATACTACAATTTGGGACTAGACTGTGCGTACCAGATGCTGAAGGACTGCGGCGTGAGATTCTTGAGGAAGCACATCGATCAGCGTACAGTGTTCATCCGGGTTCCACCAAGATGTACCATGATATGAGAGATGTTTACTGGTGGGACGGGATGAAGTAGGACATCACAGATTTCGTGTCAAGATGCCTGACTTGTCAGCAAGTCAAGGCCGAGCATCAGAAGCCAGCGGGAGAGTTGCAACCTTTGCCCATTCTGGAGTGGAAATGGGAGCATATTTCTTTAGACTTCATCGTGGGTCTACCCAGGACCAGTCGAGGGTATGACTCCATTTGGGTGATCGTGGATCGATTGACGAAATCGGCTCACTTCCTGCCAGTGAAGACCACTTTCGGATTTGCTCAGTACGCCCAGATTTACATCGACGAGATCGTACGGTTGCATGGCGCCCCGACATGTATTGTGTCCGACCGAGGCACCCAATTTACCAGCCGACTATGGCAGAGGCTTCAGGAGGCGTTGGGCACCCGCTTGAGTTTCAGCACAGTATTTCATCCACAGACCGACGGTCAGTTAGAGCGGACTATTCAGACTCTCGAGGACATGCTCCGAGCGTGCGTCTTAGATTTTGGAGGTAGCTGGGATCACCACTTGCCCTAAGTAGAGTTCTCCTACAACAACAGCTTCTAGGAGACCACTCAGATGGCACCATTCGAGGCTCTATATGAGAGGAGATGCAGATCGCCCGTCTGTTGGACAGAGCTCAGCGAGAGCAGTATTTTAGGGCCACAGATTGTTGAGGGGACGACCGCGAAGATCTAGTAGATTCGTGATAGGATGAGAGCATCCCAGAGCAGGCAGAGATCTTAGGCGGACCGTCGCCGGCTCAGACTTGAGTTTTCTGTTGGTGATCATGTTTTCTTGAGGGTCTCCCGAATGAAAGGTGTGATGAGATTTGGGAAGACGGAGAAGCTTAGTCCCAGATATGTGGGCCCCTTCGAGATCCTTGAGCGTGTTGGTGCAGTTGCGTATCGGTTAGCTCTTCCGTCCAGTTTTCCCGACGTTCACCCCGTATTTCACATTTCGATACTCTGCAAGTATCTTCATGATCCTTCGCATGCGATTCAGCTCCCGACGATCCAGCTGGAGCGCGACCTTTCTTTTGCAGAGCAGCCGGTAGTCATCCTGGATCGGCAGGTGAAGAAATTGAGATCGAAAGTTATACAGTCTGTCAAGGTCCTTTGGCGTGGCCCGAGCAACGAGGAGGTCACCTGGGAGACCGAGGACGGGATGAGGAAGAAATATCCCCATCTCTTTGAAAGTATGCATAGCTAGATTTTTAAATTTGGGGACCGAATTTGTTTAAAGGGGGAAGATTGTAACACTTAGAATTCGTTTAGGTTAATTTCGTATTAATTAGCGATAATGCGTGTTTTTCATAAAATCTCTTAATTTTTAAATTTCCACATAAACTAGATTTAATCAAGTTTTAATTGTGAAAATATGTGTTTATATGTGTGTGTGTGTGTTTTATTAATTAGTAATTAGCTTAGTGTTCTCTTAATTAAAAAAAATTCCTTAATTATATTTTTCCAAGCCACTTAGTGTAATTTGCATGCACACTTAACACATTTTGTAACACATGTTTCTTTTTCCCACTTCATTCTGGAGATAGTGCCCTCAGAGTCAATTATTGGATCACAGGCACGTGATTGCAATGATTGAGGGAGGACCTATACCGGTAGGACAGTCTTACTCAAGATAATAGTATGCTATCTGGTTTATCTTTATCATCGTGTACTGCTTTAGGTGACATTACTGATCACTATTACACGTTGATAGAGCCCCTAGGATTCTTGCTTGACTGCCAGCAGTACGATGGCGATCATATACGTGGGAGCTGGGATCTATAAGCATATCCTTAAAAGGTCCCTAGTCGTGGGAGTTTCAAGACAGGGCATCGATACTCCAGAGTAGACTAGTGTATACAGTCGAGACCCCGACGAGGGGCGGTGGCCGGTCTCACAAGCCACTGGTGTCAGTTGGTTCACCTAAGATGTATACAGGTGCTCATTGGTTTATGAGTACATCGGACAGGACTCGCTGGGAACATGCTAGTTGGTCTTATACCTGACGTCAGATAGCAGTTCCCTGGTGACATGTGTACAGGTTAGTTCATCGACCTGAGATCGTCATTTCTCTCGTGTGAGTTCCCACTGTACTTCGATTACTACCCTACCACGCTCAAAGGAGTCGTGCAAACAGGTTTTAGTTGGGTACAGTCCCGAGCCACATGGAGGCAGTGAGCGGATCTGCATGGGTTCGTCTCTCCCGGTATTGGGGGTGAGGTCGCGCTGTGTCTAGGAGAGCCATTACACGAAGTCCTTGGCCAAGGCAGGAGATTTACTGGTAGGTATTCCAGTAGTATCTCAGGGTGTTCTGGACTACACTCCAACACGACTTGTACCGCTTTTGGGGGTCTGACTTTTACCAACCCCCTAGGCCCGCCATGCGATGCTCATAGACGAACGGACCGGACTGTACGGATATTGTCACTGACAGGCTCAGTAGGGTGTCAGGATGAGTTCGCTCACAGACGTCCCATTTGGTCAATACCTGGTGGCCCGTTACGTATGGCTAATACCTCTGACGTGCTAGTGGTTAAATCCACAGCCAAATGTATTGACGAGTCTTTAGAGTCCCCCACAGACAGTTTCTCAAGTTTCGGGCGAAATGCTGTAGAGGCCGTATGGAGATATGGCAGGGTTCGATCTCATACGTGCGGTATTGCACGGATCATGATCGGACGGATTATACTAGCGGGCTTTGGTTTAAGCCGGATCCTAGTATTGTACAGTGTAGATTTTGTCTCTTTGCATTTGTATTCAATGGGAATACAAATGCGGGTATGTATATACAGTCGCGGGGTTTTCCTGTAATTTATTACGGGATCAGTTTTCTGAAGTTTCCAGTTTGCATTCCGTTTCAGCCAGTTTTCTTTTCTTCCTTTCATTGGCTGATAATTGATGAAGGGGCTAATTTGCAAATATGCAAATTAGCAATTGTGGAGGGTTTATTTGTAAATGAGGGATTATGATGGATATAGCATCTTTGCTTTTTTCTTTCATCATGTGTGCATTTATTGTGATGGGAATTGGAAAAGATTAGATTAGAAATGGATGTGATATAATTTCCTCATTATCTTCACATGGCTTATAGTCACCATTGGTTTTTCCCTACACTCACCTCCCTTGTATTTTCCCTTCTCTATTATTGTTATGGCCGGCCACTTCTTGGGTGAGAGAGGGAATTCATTTTGTGGGGAAAAATTTCTTCATCTCATATTATGCTTGCTGCAAAATTCCTAAAGCTCATCTCCATTATTCTTCACCTCCATTCATCTTGGCAACTTCAACCCTAATAGAGACAAATGGATTCTACACTTTTCCTACAGCATCCTTGGGCACGTCGACTCGCCAACTTCGTGCTCGAGTTGCCTCGGTCCAGAGGTGGGAGCCCGTAAAAGAACCCGGCGATGTGGTGCCCGTTCCGATGAGGAGATGAAGACCGGAGATTCCGCGAGGAGATCGGGATGGAGGCCGAAGACCGAAGGACACGGATCGCTCGGTATAGCTTTCTACCCATCTTCTAGTTTGCTAGGAGTAGGTTAATGGCCCGATCCGGGGTTTTTAGTGCGCGGTAGCGCCGGTTTACAAGTTTATCGTTTCCGCATTCCGGCGTCGGATTGACGGCCGGGGCGCTGCCGTGCACTTACACTGGTATCAGAGCCACGCCATTAACCTAGTCTAGCTTGCTCTAACGTGTTTAGAACTTCGATCGAACAGATATTCCAAAAACCGTATTTTCAAGTCCAGTTTCTGTAGAATTTTTCCTGTGCTCTAAAAATTATTTGGTATATTGGAAAAATACATGCAGGGTTTTTTGAGAACACTGCAAAAATTTGGTACCATGAACTTACTGTAGCGCCGCGGAAACGCGGCCAAAACCCCATTTTGGCCCCGGTTCCGCTGCGGAACAGTAGACTCACAGCACCAAATTTCTACAGTGGCTTTCTGGGTTGAAATTGGGGTTTTTGGTATGTTCTGTTTGGGCCCAGATTTATTTTGAGTGCTACAGTTGTGCTTGGGGCCCACTTCAGGAAATTTAGTCGATCGAAAATTTTAAACATGTTAGTTCACAGTATTTACATTATATCTGCGACCGTGAATGTCATTTGATCGGTAAATCATGTCTAACTGCTATAGCCCTTTTAGACGGATTTGCGAACATGGCATTCACGTTGATGTTCTGTGATGTTGTGGATTTGTCATGGTGGATGGCCTGGATGCAATGTTAGTACAGTTTGGTTGTTTATGTACATTTGATATTGCGGGGCGAGCGTCCGACATGTGGACTGCCGTTACTGCCTGTTTGTATATTATTCTTTTGGGGCACGACCGGGCTGAGGTCGATGTACCCATTGTATATATTTTACTTTCTGTACTAGGATTACCCCGCGGAGGGGTGCACGGGTAGCCGGGTTCTAGAGGGCAATGGGCCCGCATCTCATGGCGTTGAGACGGAGGGGTCTTTACTCTAGAATTGGTGAGCTATTCGCCGCACTCGTAGGGGGTATAGGTTGACCCAAGGAGGGGTGCCCAAGTTACCGGATTCCGTGAAGTGCTGGGTGGTCCATTCACGTTGCTGAAGGGGGTTGCCTCGCTTCAGGTTTTGGCGGGTGACTTGCCGTGCCCGTAGGGGTCTAGGATTTCATTGAACAGGCTATCAACACGACCAGGGGAACGTCGGGTTTCAGTAGCAGCTCTGTGAAACCCGGGGATCCCAGATATCTGTATTGTTCTGTGATGCTTATTACATTTCTGTGATATTGCATTTTATCATGCCTTGAGCAAAAATTATATATTGATATATACACTAGTAGATGTTGTATATGTTTTGCATCCGCGCTAGTCCAGTCCCTGCTCTGTCGTTAGTTAAGTAACCTAACGGGTGATGACGGGACCCAGTGGCGAATGCGGATGGCATATACGTACATCATTATTTTCATTCTTTTGTGGTGTGATCAATTGATGGGACTGCGTTGATTCGGATCAATGCAAGCTAAAAAAACCTATTTTGATGTTGTTGGAACATTTTTCAAAAAGCTGTTATTGCAAGGGCGTTCTCTTTTGTTTTGCACAGTGGTATTCGGTTATGAATATCCAGCACCTCAGTCGACGAGGCAAAGGCCGAGATCCCTTCACCGGGAGTGACCCCTTGGACAGAAGTTTGCGTCAGGGCAATAACTTCACTATAGTCGTTTACTTTTGCTTTGCATCGTGGTATTCAGTTGGAATATCCTGCACCTCATTCTACGGGGAAAGAGCCGAGATCCCTTCACCGGGAGTGACCTCTTTAGCAAAGGTTTTCGCCACTATATTTTTAAAAGCTATCCGATTCCTTCAACGATATCAAGTTCATTGCGTTAAAGGTTTTTCGCCAAAAACCATTCGTAGCCCTCCGTCATTTCAGACGGGTAGCACGTAGTATTCATGCTATGTTTGTTGGCCAAAGTCAAGGCATAGTGTATGGTAGCTATTTTTTACTTTTCTGCAGCATAGATAGATGTGTTGGTTTGGGACAGTCGTACTGCCTTGTTGGCCAAAGTCAAGGGTAGGTACGGGTGGGTTCAAATCAACCTGGATAATGACGGGTAGAACTTGACATGTGACTTATGATTTGTTGGCCAAAGTCAAAGTCATAAGAGCATGGGGTAAAATCACATCGGGAGTTTCTAAAGAAACTGAAACTTGCCAGATACGCACATACCTTCTGGAGTGTGATAACGTGAGTGAATTCCATCACATTATCATGCGTTGATAGTTGGATCCCGATTCCCACTGATGAGTTGGTTTACTCCCCCGACTAATTCTTCTTTCAGGTTTGGGGGAGAATTTGAGGTTACAGTGGGAGGTTTCCAGATTAGATAAAGTGATAACCATTCTGATCTAGGTTAGAGTGCACGCTGAGTGTTTCTTTTCTCTTTCTCTTTGGCAGCGACCATGACCCGACCCTTGACTATGACTCAGTGACCAAGTTGACTGAATCTTCTTAAACACTGGCTTTTGGATTGTCAGAGTTGCATACCTCATTGCCACTCCTACTTTTACCCTTTTCTCCAGGACACCCCGTATTACTGCGAACGTCCACTTCCATTGGATAAAACCATCGTATGGTTATATACGAACTCAAAGGAATTTATTCGAGGATGGTTTCCGGTTCTGGAGAAAACGAATAGGACTATTCAGTTGTCTTTTCCTTTTACCTTCTCTCAGGTTGCGAGTGCTCCTTGGATTAGGGCAGTACACCTATTACGCTTATTGGATAGTCTTCTTCCAAACCATAGACAGGTGCCGACCGGTAGGGAATAAAGAAAACCAATTAGCCTAAAGATGATGTACAGAAGGTATTAAGTAAAGACAAATAAAGGGATTAGTAAGAGGGCAAAATAAATTGCGACTGCTATTCACGACCAAACCAAGTATTTCTTCACCAATCCTACATCACCTTTGTATTTCTCCAGGACACTCCGTATCACTACGAAGATCCACAGTTATTTGGATACTCCATCGTATGGTTATGTTAGTTGTATGTATGCCCTAGAGGCCAGTATTGTACAGATGATGTATATTATATTGGATGCTTGGACATATATAGAGATGACTTTCTTGCTCGACATGATAGTATGCTATCTGGTTGCTCTTTATCTTAACATGTACACTAGTCTCTTTATACTGTCTTATAGTTACATGTTGGTAAAGCCCTTAGGATTTGTACTTGACCACCTAGACTATGATGCAGATCATACTAGTGGGGACATGGTAGTCCATAAGTACATCCTTCAAGGTCCCTAGTCGTGGGTGTATCGAGACGGGGCATCGATATACCAGTGTAGACTAGCGTATACGCTTCTCGACCCATGTGATGGGCGATGGATGATCCCATATCCATTGGTGTTTGACATCAGAGATGGTATACGGGTGCTCAGTGGAGACTGAGTACACTGGACGGACTCGCCGAGAACTCCCAGATGGTATTATACCTCACGTCAGATGGCAGTTCTCAGGTGACACTTGTACAGGTTAGTCTGTAGACCCGAGATCGTCATAGAGTCTTGTGTGATTCCCACTGTGCTTTGATCTCCACCTTACCACGTCCATGAGGGCGTGCAAAACGGTGGTCTTTGGGCACAGTCCCGAGTCACATGGAGGCAATGAGCGATAGGAGGGGTTTCGTCTCTCCCGGTATTGGGGGTTGATGTTGTGCTGTGCTCGATTGGCCGTAGCAGGGAAGTCCCTGGCCAGGGCTGATCAGAGATTTGCTGGTAAGTGTTACCAGTAGTTTCTCGACCCGTTACGAGCCTCACATCGGCACGACTTATCGGGTTATTGGGGTCTGACGTTTACCACCCCTAGACTTGATATGCGACATATCAGACGAAGAGACCGGACTGTACGGTAAGTGTTACTGGTTGGATTCACAGGAGTGTGAGCGAGCTAGCTCGTCGATCTTCTGATCGCTCAATACCCGGGTGGCCGTTACGTTTAGCAGACCGCTTGCGGCTTGTGGATGCTTGATATGATCATCATCTGCTACCGGCGTATTGACGAGTCTTTAGAGTCCTACACAGAGATTTCCTGGCTCAAGCGAAACAAAATAGGAGCGCATATGAGATATGTGCAGGACCGAGAATAATGCGTGTATGTGATACCGCATTTCATTCTCGCGATAAATGTTTCGATTGGTTATATTCGATATAACCTAGTTATCGAATCATTGATTCGATAAATCGATACATTGAATACTAGTCGGTTATGTGCGACATGACCGGATCATTGAATCAAATGTTGATTTAATGATTTAATGTATAATTATATATATTTGATATATTACTTTGCATTAACTAGTATTGGTTCACTTTATATGGATTTTCTCACTTGATGTGCAAGATATATATGTGATATATTTTCGTGCACATACTTGTATCATGTTTGATGATACTTGATTATTTAGTTAAGTGTAAAGAATTAAAACCATGGTTAAGTGTTGATTAGGGTTTTGCATATTCTTTTATTTATTTGTTCATTTATTTATTTGGAAATGATTTAAAAAAGGAATGGTGGCTTTCTTTGTCTTTTTGTTGAAGCTTCATGAAGCTTTGACTTCTTAACCCTAACCCATCCATTAACCATGGTATATTCTCTACACTTAACCCTAGTAAGAATTATGATAAGTATTCCTTTTTCTTTTTATTTTAAAAAGACTTATCATTTTTCTAGCTCTTCTTCTTCTTCATCTTCAAGCTTGAAACCTTAAGGCCATCAATGGCAACTTGAGCTTGAGAGTGAGAAATCCAAATCTAAAGAGAACCCACCTCCTATTTCTTCACCCTCTACCTCTAGCCAAGTTGTAGAGTGTGTTTTCTTCACAAGTTTCATCACTTTGTGAAGTCGGAGCTTGAACTTGCGATGCCTCAACGTAGATCGTCTTTGACACGAAGCCGGCGACCTAGCTCACCCGATTCTCCGATGAAGCCGACGCTAGAGCCCGGGGTTCGACATGGACAGCGAGGAGACTTCGTTGCGGAGCCGCGGAGGTGGATATCCGGATCTACAAAGGTTGTAATTTCCATATCCAAGTAGTTAAGTGTTAACTAGTTTTTATTTCGCCTAGAATTCTAGTCTAAGATCCGTGTTAGGGTTTCTCGGCACCATAATTTTTGTAAATTGGCATGTTCGATGCCTTGTGAGACTTCCTTAGGATGCCTAGGAACCCTACAGTGGTATCAGAGCCTAGCTAGAGCCTTAGGCGAAGTCTAGACGGAATTAGAACTCCGATCGACCCGAAACCCTGACTTGAAAATGCTCTCTGGACATTTCTGTAAAACGTGGTTTTTTGTCAATTAAAAATTCGTAAAAAATTCATCAGGGAATTATTAGAATTACGGCGCAAAAATATTTTTATGAACAGTGCAATCGGCGGCGGAACCGCGGCAGAAGCCTGGCTTCTGCGGCGGTTCCGCGGCACGTTGATGACGTCATCGCTTCCTTTTTGCACAGTAACTCCTGATCAATTCTGCTGAGTTTTCTGGGAATTTTAAATTGACTCCACAGTTGAGTGTTCTGGGATAGTATAGGGGATTCGATGAATCGATCGGATTTTTAACTTTGTCTTTGTAGTTTTCCGGATAACTTTAGAATATGTTAAAAAGTTCGACCGGATATAAATACCTAATTTTTCCCCTGTCGGGAAATTTCCAAGTGTTGGATTTTTCCGTAGTTTAACGACGTTCTAAGTAGTGCAAGTAACGCGATGGACCCTCTAGAAGACAACAAACCTTAACTCGATTATGTGACCGTCTTGAACTGCCCTTTGAACCTTCGGGTTTGGGGCAGTACGGCGTGCCACATGTGAGGCGTTGGCTTGACCCTTCTACGGCTGGACCGTCGGTACTGAGGCACGAACTGAATGTTGTTAGACTTATTTCATGTGTTGAGCTGTATCGGGAAAACTTGGGTATTCGACTGTTCGATCGGAAAGTTTAACATTTTCTGTTTATCTGGAATGTGATACAATAATTGGAATTCACAAACAGTTATGTGATAACTGAATGAATGTTATAAATTTAGCAGTTTAGTCCCATATGATATTGAAAAGAGTTTTCGATAATGAGACTAAAATGCGGGATTTATATCTGTTAGGCATGTGATGTCTAAGTGTTTCATTTGATTAGACATGCGATGTCTGAAGAAGTTGCGGATTCCAATTGTTGTAGTTTTACACTTTCTTTTCTGTGACCGTAAGTGTAGTATGTTCATATCGCCGGTTTCGTTGCTATACGTCAACGACAATTTGGGTATGCATACTTACTTACGTTGATGACATGTGATGTTATGTGTTGCTGGATATGTTATATTGGATCGTCGTGTTTGAATAGCCGGGGGTTTTTATGTGAGATGAGTGTTTTTTCATTTTCATTCATGTAAAAACTTGTATGTAATATTCTTTCATTTGGGGCACTTCCAGGTAGCGGAAGTTGTCACCTTTTGTATATTATTTACTTTTCCGCATTAGGATAGACCAAAGGAGGGGAGCACAAGTAACCGGGTTCTGGGGTCCAGTGGGAGACCAACTCGAGGAGTCGAGTCCGGGTCTCCTAACCCTAGAATTGGCAGGGTTGCTTGCCGCTCTCGTAGGGGTCTAGGGGTGTGGGATTGGCTATTCATCACGACCGTGGAATCCGTGTTTTATACTGGCTCGTATTGAAAACACGGACGTCCTAGTATATCCAATATTTCATATGTTTATTCTGCTGCGATATCTGTGTTGTGATTTTGTGATGGATATAGTTTATAGTATATATGATATATTATATAGACGTTACTTATGTTTTACACCCGCGCTAGCCCTGCCCTGCTCTGTCGTTAGTTACCTAACCTAACGGTGCATGAGGGGACATCGAGGCGAATGCGGATGGCATAAGTGTACGTCATATCTATCTGTGATGTTTAGGTATTTAAATGATGGGACTTCATTAATGTGATTAATGAAAGAAAAGAAACCTAAGATGTTGTAGAATCGAATTTTAAATAAAACAGGTAGCTACAGTTCTTGCTTTGCATAGCGGTATATGTGATATGCCCTGCACCTTATTCGATGAGGAAAGGACCGAGATCCCTTCACCGGGAGTGACTCCTTTAGCAATAACTGGCAGATGCTACACACTCGGTTTGCTTTTGATTGCTTCTATAGTTTCTGCTTTGCACAGTGATATATATGATATATCCCGCACCTCATTCGACGAGGAAAGGGCCGGCGATCCCTTCACCGGGAGTGACCCCTTTAGCAAAACTAGAAAAGCCTCAAAATCACTCCATTTCAAAACCACATTTGATTCTACAACGATATCAAGTTCATTACGCTCATGGTTTTCAGAAAAACCTGCGTAGCCCTCCGTCATTTCAGATAAATTACATATAGTATTCGTGCTACATTTGTTGGCTTTCGTCAAGGTGTAGTGTGCGGTAGCTATGTGCCGTTTATCTGCTGCATATGATGCGACTGGATTAGGGTAGTCGTACGGCTTTGTTGGCTTTCGTCAAGGGTCGTGCGGGTGGGTTTAATTCTGTCAAGAAATGTACGGGTTGAACTTGACTAGCGGGCTGTGGTTTGTTGGCTTTCGTCAAGGTCATAGCACGCTAGGGGCAAAATATTATCGGGAATTTCAAGTGTTGAAATTTGCAATGAGATTGCATACCTTCTATGAGATAGTTGGATCCCGATACCCACTGCGAGTAAGAGTTACTCCTGGGAGAGTTTTACACATTACAATTAGCCGATCAAGTAGGTGTCTAGAAAGGTGTTAACGAGGTTACTCCTCTGGGAAAACGAGGTTTACATTAATTAGGTTCGTGCGAGAGCACGGGGGACCTCCCTCAAAGTACCGACACTGGCCTGGCTGAAAGATTGGCGAACTTGTAGTGTGTGATTAATCCCGACTAGTCTTTCCTTTTAGGGTTTGAAGGAAGATTTGATAAAAAGCAGTGGGAGCCATCCTGATTAGATAAGATAATAACCAATCTGATCTTGCACGAGCATACGCTAAAGTGTTTTCTTCTCTCTCTCTCCAGGTAGCGACCATTTCATGCCCTAATAAAGATAATAATATGGATGTATTGACCGAACCCGCATGTTATACTGTGCTGGGGAACGTTGGTTCCGTTCTTACCTATAAGAGTTATAGGACTGAACAGGAAATAGGGGAATACCAGGATTCCCATGCCACCCGAATGAAGAAAGTACATGTTGATGCATTTTCTTCGGGTGTGTTCGTTACTGAGAACTGTTTCTCCATTTGCTCCACGTCCTGGGTATTAGATACCGGGTCAGGATCCCATATATGTAATCAGTTACATGGGCTCAGGAAAGGTAGAGAACTTGGGGAAGGTGATAAAGACATCAGAGTTGGAAATGGTGCAATTGTTGCAGCTAAGACTGTCGGGGAATATCACCTTGTATTACCAACTGGTAATACATTGGTTCTGAACGAATGCTATTACATGCCGAACCTGATATGCAACATTATATCGGTTTCTTTATTAAGCAAAGAAGGATATAATTTTGTATTACAGGATAATGTTATGAACATTTTCCGTAACCAAAAGTTGGTTGGATCAGGCACGTTATGCAATGGCATTTATGTTCTAAATCAATCAACAGTTCTGAGCATAACAAACACACACAAGAGGAAGAGTTCTGAACTCAACGAATCCTTCTTGTGGCATTGTAGACTGGGTCACATAAATGTGACACGACTGGCTAAGTTGCATAAGGATGGATATTTGAAACCTTTCGAATTTTCATCTTATGACATTTGCCAGTCATGTCTCAAAGGCAAGATGACCAAAGCTCCGTTTACGGGACACGGAGAAAGAGTTACCGAACTCTTGGGACTGATAAATAGTGATGTATGCGGTCCCATGTCTGCACATGCCAGGGATGGTTCTTCGTACTTCATTACATTCACTGACGATCTCTCAAGATACGGACATGTGTACTTAATAAGACACAAGTCTGAAGCTTTTGAGAAATTTAGAGAATATAAACAAGAAGTCGAAAACCAAACCGGAAAGAGTATTAAAATCCTTCGATCTGATCGAGGAGGTGAATACTTGAGCAATGAATTCCTGGACTTCCTAAAAGAGAATGGGATTCTCTCTCAGCTGACTCCTCCATATACACCACAGCACAACGGTGTATCAGAACGGAGGAATCGCACCCTATTAGATATGGTGTGCTCTATGATGAGCACAGCTGAGTTACCTATTTCCTTCTGGGGGTATGCGCTTGAGACAGCCATACATCTACTGAATATGGTCCCCACCAAATCAGTGCCTACCACTCCATATGAGATATGGAAAGGGAAGAGACCATGTCTTAACTATGTTAAGATATGGGGTTGTCCAGCCTATGTCAAACGACAAAATCCGGACAAACTCGAGGCACGGTCTGTTCTATGCAAATTTGTAGGATATCCCAAGAATTCTCAAGGGTATATCTTCTACCACCCTGAGGAACAAAGAGTGTTTGTTTCTCGGCATGCCACCTTTTTAGAAAAGGAATTTCTTGAAAAAGAGATTAGTGGTCATGAGGTAGAACTGGAAGAAGTTCCAGCTGCAGAAGCTACAACAGAAGATCTGGTGGAACCAGAGGGTTCCGTAGTTCCCGATGAACCCCAGCCACTCCACCGATCTAGTAGGGTTTCTCGTCCACCTGAGAGATACTACGGTTTTCTCATTGATGGTGGGAGCGAGGATTGCATCATGGAGGATGATGACCCAACTAGCTTCGAGCAGGCCATCACGAGTGGGGACTCAGTGAAATGGCTGGATGCTATGCGGTCTGAGATGGAATCCATGTACACCAACAAAGTATGGACTTTGGACGTTGCTCCTGAAGGGGTAAAACCCATTGGGAGCAGGTGGATCTTCAAGAAGAAACTTGGTGTAGATGGGAAAGTGGAGACTTTCAAAGCTAGACTTGTAGCAAAGGGTTTTCGTCAAAGACCAGGTGTGGACTATGACGAGACCTTTTCTCCAGTGGCTATGCTTAAATCCATCCGGATCATGCTTGCCATCGCTGCTTACCATGATTACGAAATCTGGAAAATGGATGTTAAGACCGCCTTTCTAAACGGTGATTTAGAAGAGTGCGTGTACATGACTCAGCCAGAGGGCTTCGTAGACAGTGGGAGCAGCGGGAAGGTGTGCAAGCTGCTTAAATCCATTTATGGATTAAAGCAAGCGTCGCGGAGTTGGAACATCTGCTTTGACGTCGTTATCAAAGAGTTTGATTTCGTCAAAAATCCAGATGAACCTTGTATCTACAAGAAGGTGGCAGAGAGTAAGGTTGTCTTCCTCGTATTGTACGTGGACGACATACTCTTGATAGGAAATGATATTCCTATGCTGCAATCGGTCAAGCTCTTCTTATCACAAAGATTCTCAATGAAAGATCTTGGTGATGCCTCCTGCATATTGGGGATTAGGATCTATAGAGATAGATCCAAAAGGATTTTGGGATTGTCCCAATCCAGGTACATTGACACCATACTAAAGAGGTTTAGTATGGAAGAGTCCAAGCGTGGGAACTTACCCACGATCTCTGGAGGCACTCTCTCCAAAGAGATGTCTCCCAAGACTGATTTGGAGAGAGCTCGCATGCAAGGGATACCCTATGCTTCGGCAGTAGGCTCTATCATGTATGCGATGCTATGTACCAGACCCGATGTAGCATACTCACTAAGTGTAGTGAGCAGGTATCAAGCTGATCCTGGAGAGAGTCACTGGACAGCTGTGAAGAGCATTCTCAAGTACTTGCGAAGGACTAGAGATATGTTCTTGGTGTATTGTAACGGAGAGCTCCAAGTGGAGTCCTTTACCGATTCGAGCTTTCAGAGTGATAAGGACGACTCTAAGTCACAGTCGGGCTTTGTCTTTACCCTTTACGGAGGGGCGGTTAGCTGGAAGAGTTCCAAGCAGGAAACCGTGGCAGACTCGACAATGGAGGCTGAATACATCGCTGCCAACGATGCTGCTAAAGAGGCTGCCTGGATCAAGAAGTTCATAACTGAACTTGGTGTGGTTCCATCCATTGAGCATCCAATACCTTTGTATTGCGATAACAATGGAGCGGTGGCTTTGGCCAAGGAACCCAGGTCCCATCAGCGATCCAGGCATATTCTGAGGCGGTATCACCTGATCCGGGAGATAGTTGATCGCCGGGAGATCGAGGTCAGGAGGGTTGACACGAAGAACAACACCGCGGATCCACTCACGAAGGCCATTCCCCAGATACAGTTTGAGAGACTCTTCGGGATGCTCGGTATGCGATACTACAGCAGTTGGCCCTAGTGCAAGTGGGAGATTGTTAGTTGTATGTATGCCCTAGAGGCCAGTATTGTACAGATGATGTATATTATATTGGATGCTTGGACATATATAGAGATGACTTTCTTGCTCGACATGATAGTATGCTATCTGGTTGCTCTTTATCTTAACATGTACACTAGTCTCTTTATACTGTCTTATAGTTACATGTTGGTAAAGCCCTTAGGATTTGTACTTGACCACCTAGACTATGATGCAGATCATACTAGTGGGGACATGGTAGTCCATAAGTACATCCTTCAAGGTCCCTAGTCGTGGGTGTATCGAGACGGGGCATCGATATACCAGTGTAGACTAGCGTATACGCTTCTCGACCCATGTGATGGGCGATGGATGATCCCATATCCATTGGTGTTTGACATCAGAGATGGTATACGGGTGCTCAGTGGAGACTGAGTACACTGGACGGACTCGCCGAGAACTCCCAGATGGTATTATACCTCACGTCAGATGGCAGTTCTCAGGTGACACTTGTACAGGTTAGTCTGTAGACCCGAGATCGTCATAGAGTCTTATGTGATTCCCACTGTGCTTTGATCTCCACCTTACCATGTCCATGAGGGCGTGCAAAACGGTGGTCTTTGGGCACAGTCCCGAGTCACATGGAGGCAATGAGCGATAGGAGGGGTTTCGTCTCTCCCGGTATTGGGGGTTGATGTTGTGCTGTGCTCGATTGGCCGTAGCAGGGAAGTCCCTGGCCAGGGCTGATCAGAGATTTGCTGGTAAGTGTTACCAGTAGTTTCTCGACCCGTTACGAGCCTCACATCGGCACGACTTATCGGGTTATTGGGGTCTGACGTTTACCACCCCTAGACTTGATATGCGACATATCAGACGAAGAGACCGGACTGTACGGTAAGTGTTACTGGTTGGATTCACAGGAGTGTGAGCGAGCTAGCTCGTCGATCTTCTGATCGCTCAATACCCGGGTGGCCGTTACGTTTAGCAGACCGCTTGCGGCTTGTGGATGCTTGATATGATCATCATCTGCTACCGGCGTATTGACGAGTCTTTAGAGTCCTACACAGAGGTTTCCTGGCTTAAGCGAAACGAAATAGGAGCGCATATGAGATATGTGCAGGACCGAGAATAATGTGTGTATGTGATACGGCATTTCATTCTCGCGATAAATGTTTCGATTGGTTATATTCGATATAACCTAGTTATCGAATCATTGATTCGATAAATCGATACATTGAATACTAGTCGGTTATGTGCGACATGACCGGATCATTGAATCAAATGTTGATTTAATGATTTAATGTATAATTATATATATTTGATATATTACTTTGCATTAACTAGTATTGGTTCACTTTATATGGATTTTCTCACTTGATGTGCAAGATATATATGTGATATATTTTCGTGCACATACTTGTATCATGTTTGATGATACTTGATTATTTAGTTAAGTGTAAAGAATTAAAACCATGGTTAAGTGTTGATTAGGGTTTTGCATATTCTTTTATTTATTTGTTCATTTATTTATTTGGAAATGATTTAAAAAAGGAATGGTGGCTTTCTTTGTCTTTTTGTTGAAGCTTCATGAAGCTTTGACTTCTTAACCCTAACCCATCCATTAACCATGGTATATTCTCTACACTTAACCCTGGTAAGAATTATGATAAGTATTCCTTTTTCTTTTTATTTTGAAAAGACTTATCATTTTTCTAGCTCTTCTTCTTCTTCATCTTCAAGCTTGAAACCTTGAGGCCATCAATGGCAACTTGAGCTTGAGAGTGAGAAATCCAAATCTAAAGAGAACCCACCTCCTATTTCTTCACCCTCTACCTCTAGCCAAGTTGTAGAGTGTGTTTTCTTCACAAGTTTCATCACTTTGTGAAGTCGGAGCTTGAACTTGCGATGCCTCGACGTAGATCGTCTTTGACACGAAGCCGGCGACCTAGCTCACCCGATTCTCCGATGAAGCCGACGCTAGAGCCCGGGGTTCGACATGGACAGCGAGGAGACTTCGTTGCAGAGCCGCGGAGGTGGATATCCGGATCTACAAAGGTTGTAATTTCCATATCCAAGTAGTTAAGTGTTAACTAGTTTTTATTTCGCCTAGAATTCTAGTCTAAGATCCGTGTTAGGGTTTCTCGGCACCATAATTTTTGTAAATTGGCATGTTCGATGCCTTGTGAGACTTCCTTAGGATGCCTAGGAACCCTACAGGTTATATACGAACTCGAAAGGAACTTGTTCCAGTTCGGGGATGGATTCTGGTTCAGGAGAAATAGGAATAAGGTTTATTCGGTTGTCTTTTATCTTCACCTTCTCTCGCATTGCGAGTGCTCCTAGGATTAGGACAGTACACCCATTATGCTTATTGGATAGTCTTCTTCCAAACCATAGGCTGGTGCCGAACGGTAGGGAAGGAAGAAAACCATTTAACCTAAAGGGGTGTACAGAAGGTAATGACTAAAGACATATAAAGGGATTTGGAGAGATGGCAAAGAAATATACGGTTACAGTTGTGAATCTGGATAATGGAAGAGGCATTACTAAGAATACCCGGATACCCCTACGAAACATTTCAATGTTTCAGTTTCACTGTGTACTGTTAAAAGAAAACTGATTTCCCAATTAGCCCTTGCTCTAGAGTATGTATTTACCAGGTATGATTCTCATATCTTTATGATTTTACAGATGATGAGTGGGAGTAAGTTATTGGGAATTAAGGTGATCATCCTCATTATATCGGAATTCGTTGTAATTGGTGATATTTGAGGAAATCACCTGGGTTGTTTACCGGACGGCAAATATTTGGTTTTGAATATCCGTTGTTGTGCACCAATTTCAAATTGATATATCTGTACGTCTATTTTTATAGAGTGAGATATACCTTTTTGAAATTATGTCCATGACATTTACCTATATCAGTGGATGGTTAGGTAAGGAGCATTAAACAGCGGTGTAATTCTTCTTAACCATAAGTACAGTTTTCAACCTACGACACACAGGGAATGAGTTATTAGACTCAAGGGACTTATACAGAGTATTGTATGTTGTCCAGTGTCCATTAGGACAGAGGGGTAGGTACTCTTACTATATTCTGTTTACTTGTGACTTTTCTAGTTTTTAGACAGGTGTTTCGTAGAAACACAGGGTCCATGTTTTGAGAAGTTATAGATATTTGAATAAAGTAGAGAACCAGGTATTGCAAGTATCGGGATTCTTCAAGGTGATCGAAGATGTAGATACTTGTGTGTGGTATTCAGTTGATAGTAATGATTTTAGGAGAACTTGCTTCTCTTTCAGGTTACTCATAATTGGAAGCACTCCTAAGTTGAGTAATGTTGATCGGCCTCTCTCCATTTAGTTGACATGCACTGGAGACAGCTGCATGATTTGAATCTGGTCCAATTAAATCAGTGCCTCTGTTTCTGTATTGGATATAGAACAGTTCATATCTTAACATTGTTAAGGTACGGGGAGTTGTCCGGCTTATGCTTAAAACCAGACTCTGGATAACTTAAGACACGTTTCTGTAATGGCTGTTTGTGGGTTGACCCGGGCTATGACGAGGGTTGACTTTCTACCATCTGGAAGATCAATAGTGATATTGTTCTAGACTCGCCACAGTTTTAATAAAAATGGATTTTTTCAAAAAACAGTAGTGGGAGTATGGTAGAACTGGAAGTAATTCCAGAACCGCAAACGATTACTGAAGATTTAATAAGAACCTAAAGATTCAATCTGGTTTGACATTCCATTGCCACTCCGCAGATATGGTGGGTAACCTCAGGCACTCGAGAGGTACTTCGGTGGCCTCAAGGACGGTGACAGGGAGGTTCTTATTTACCCAGACTTTCCATTGCTGTTGTTCCAGACTGTGAGACCCGGCAGGAGGATGAATATAGCGTCGTTCTAAACTAGCTTTAGAAGTGCACGTGTATATGACTCTGCCACAGGGTTGTCGTAGTCAGTGGGAGCAGCGGAAGTATAGTGGACAAGTGGCTTATGTCTATTTATAGACTAAAGCAGATATAACGGAGATAGATCATCTATTTCTGATGTGACAGTCATAGGTTTGACATCATCAGAATAGGGAATGGATCTGTTAAGAAGGTGGTAGTAGGGTGTGATGTCCTGGTATTTGGATGACATACACAGAGTAGGAAGTGATGTTCCTATACTACGATCGGTTATACCTTGGTTGTCACACAGTGATTTCTCCACATAGGAATTGGATATTATATCATACATTCTGGTTACTAGATGTATGGTTTTAGATCTAAATTTGGGAAGTGTCCCAATCAGGGTACTTAGACTGCATTCTAAAGGTATTTAGAATGGACGACTCCTGGCATGGTAGTGTACCTGCAGTTGATGGAGTCACCCTCTCTAAAGGTGTCTTACAGACTAAAGAGGAGAGGGATGTGCATGATTGGCAGATCACTTGCTTAGGCAATTGAGTCAATCATGAGATGTCAATTACCACACCAGATGTTGTTTTTGCATGAGATGCAGTAAGTTGATATTAATCTGTTCATATCAGAAAACTGCATTCTAATACTGCCCATTCATTATCTATTTGTTGTATTTATCGATATTATTAACCAGTGTCTACTCAGTATTACAGATTACAGGTATCCATGACAAAATACTGGAACTGCATCCAAAAGCACGGATATATCACTTAAGGGAAGACACTGCGACCAGAAACGCAAACCGACCAATACTTCAGGAGTCCCTTTTTGCAACAAGTTTGTGTATACATTTTTCTATCTAAATGGTCCAACACAACAAATGTGTACACAAGATTTTTAGGCACATGTGGATATGCATTCAAGGCAAAATATTATATGCATTCAAGGCTAAACATCATGTGTTGATTTTTTCCTTCCAAAACTGAAATCAAATCAAAGTCAATTAAACAAATCAGCATGAGCCATAATGGGATAGCCATGAATCAAGCCACACGTGGGAATGGAGTAATGAGCATTTAATGCTGAAGATCATGTGTTGAATTGTATTCAAAAATTCCCTCCAATAATAAGTGCAAAATAAAATCAAAAGGACAAATCAACAAAACCATAATGGGGGCAACCATGATTTAGGCATATGTGGGAATGAAGTTATGAGCATTTAATGGTGAAGATTGTGTGTTGAATTCAAGATTCAAAATTCCATCCAAAATCTGGGTGCAGACCAAGCCAAATCAGAGAAAATAAACTGCGCCAAAGTGATGTGAGGGGACAAACAAGTCAACACACCAAGTTCGAGACCATTCCAATATGATTTGGCCGGCCACATCACCACTTGGGCCAGCCTGGCCGGCCCAAGTTGCTCCAGTGGGTCCCAGCTTCACACAGTGCCTTCCTTGCTGCCACGTAGCCCTAATTTTGATGTTTATTTTCTTTTCTTCTTTGCCTATAAATAGCAGGCAGTGGGCAAAGGTTCAGAGGCCATTCTTTAGTCTTGGATTGTCATTCTTTATCCAAATTTTCTATTCTCCTTTCTTGTAAATAGCTTAGTCCCTTTGAGTTCTTAACCTTCTCTTGATCCTTCAACCTCTTCATTGAGCTTGAAAGTTTAAGGGTTGGTTATTGATCTCAAGGGGTCGTATCATTCTTGAAGTTTAATAAAGTGTTCTTTTGTGCTTCCTTCACCATGAGTTCTTTGCCCTCTCTTGATCTTGCAACCTCTTTATTAAGCTTGCAAGTTTAAGTTTGGGTTATTGAACCCATGTCTTGCAATATGTTCTTTGGTTCCTAGTCTTTTACTTACTTGCATTTTATTCTTGCTCTTTTAATTCTCGCACTTTAATTACTTGCTTGTAATGTTTTCTTTTCTTTGTTCTTCTCTTTTGTTATCTCTTTTTGGTTTGTTTTGTGAATGGTGTGAATATTGTTGTTAGGAAAAGAGAAAGATTTTGTAAGTTAACGTTTCATTTTTCATTTCCTTTTCCCGTCTTTTCCATTTGAAACTCCGCCCAAAGCTTATGCAAGCGCTCCGTTAGGCACCCTACCCTACCAAGGTAAAGGTGATTCCTAACCGTGACCGGTTGCATTCGGTTTGGCCAGAGGCGAAAGCAAGAGACAAGAACGGACGGACAAGGGTCAATAAGACGGATTCCATGAATACCGTGCTTAAGTCCCCTAATCCACGTTATTGCCGATTGTTCTAGCTTCATTGGTTAAGTTCAGCTCAAAGTACTTGAATACAGAATCCATTAACTTACAATATCCTATCGTTTCCTGACAAGCCTTATACTTGAATATACACATAGGTTAGATAACGAAAAAATCTGCTACGTTGTTAACTCGTTAAAATAAGAACATAAAACTTACCATCTCCCTGTGGATCGACCCATGCTCATCGCGGCTAGCTGCAAAGCTACACCGTCCTGATCGCGGTTAAACTTTAGAACTTTTTTAATATCCGACATGCTTTTGGCGTGCGATCATAATCCTATCCTGGAGAAACATTCAGAAGCAGTTTTAGAACATAAGTGGATGTTCTAGGGATATGATAACGACAGCCTCATTCGGGAGACAGTTATCATTCCAGGCTTCCAAGGTGACCTGGATGACAGAGTGACTGTCAGAGTTATAGTTTTCCCTCTGACGAGAGGCAGTAGTTTGGACAGGTGGTCCAGGAAGATACTGAGGGAGGCATGGCGCGGGATACTGATTAATTTCAGTTGACGATACAGTCTAAGAAGTTTGGAATTGGAGTTCATTTCTGAACTAGGTCCCATCAGACATCCAAACATATTCTAAGATAGGTATTGCTCATTTCGGGAGATGGCTTTCTCCGCGAACTTGAGATAAAGAGAGACATAGAAAGAAACATCAGAGCGGATCCACTCACTGAGGCTATTCCTCGAACGCAATAGTTTCGCAAACAAGTTTTGTGAGACTGACTAGTAGAGGAGTTGGGTGTTCGGTATCACACGGGCTGTGAGTATGCGACATCGCAATAATTAGCCTTGAGTGCAAGTGGGAGATTGTTGGAGATAGTGCCCTCAGAGTCAATTATTGGATCACAGGCATGTGATTGCAATGATTCAGGGAGGACCTATACCGGTAGGACAGTCTTACTCAGACTAGTGTATACAGTCGAGACCCCGACGAGGGGCGGTGTCCGGTCTTACAAGCCACTGGTGTCAGTTGGTTCACCTAAGATGTATACAGGTGCTCATTGGGTTATGAGTACACCGGAAATGACTCGCCGGAAACATGCTAGTTGGTCTTATACCTGACGTCAGATAGCAGTTCCCTGGTGACATGTGTACAGGTTAGTTCATCCACCTGAGATCGTCATTTGTCTTGTGTGAGTTCCCACTGTACTTTGATTACTACCCTACCACGCTCAAAGGAGTCGTGTAAACAGGTTTTAGTTGGGTACAGTCCCGAGCCACATGGAGGCAGTGAGCGGATCTGCAGGGGTTCGTCTCTCCCGGTATTGGGGATGAGGTCGCGCTGTGTCTAGGAGAGCCATTACACGAAGTCCTTGGCCAAGGCAGGAGATTTACTGGTAGGTATTCCAGTAGTATCTCAGGATGTTCTGGACTACACTCCGACACGACTTGTACCGCTTTTGGGGGTCTGACTTTTACCAACCCCCTAGGCCCACCATGCGATGCTCATATACGAACGGACTGGACTGTACGAATATTGTCACTGACAGGCTCAGTAGGGTGTCAGGATGAGTTCGCTCACAGACGTCCCTTTTGGTCAATACCTGGTGGCCCGTTACGTATGGCTAATACCTCTGACGTGCTAGTGGTTAAATCCACAGCCAAATGTATTGACGAGTCTTTAGAGTCCCCCACAGACAGTTTCTCAAGTTTCGGGCGAAACGCTGTAGATGCCGTATAGAGATATGGCAGGGTTCAATCTTATACGTGCGGTATTGCATGGATCATAATCGGACGGATTATACTAGCGGGCTTTGGTTTAAGCCGGATCCTAGTATTGTACAGTGTAGATTTTGTCTCTTTGCATTTGTATTCAGTGGGAATACAAATGCGGGTATGTATATACAATCGCGGGGTTTTCCTATAATTTATTAAGGGATCAGTTTTCTGAAGTTGCCAGTTTGCATTCCGTTTCAGCCAGTTTTCCTTTCTTCCTTTCATTGGCTGATAATTGATGGAGGGGCTAATTTGCAAATATGCAAATTAGCAATTGTGGAGGGTTTATTTATAAATGAGGGATTATGATGGATATAGCATCTTTGCTTTTTTCTTTCATCATGTATGCATTTATTGTGATGGGAATGGGAAAAGATTAGATTAGAAATGGATGTGATATAATTTCCTCATTATCTTCACATGGCTTATGGTCACCATTGGTTTTTCCCTACACTCACCTCCCTTGTATTTTCCCTTCTCTATTATTGTTATGGCCGGCCACTTCTTGGGTGAGAGAGGGAATTCATTTTGTGGGGAAAAATTTCTTCATCTCATATTATGCTTGCTGCAAAATTCCTAAGCTCATCTCCATTATTCTTCACCTCCATTCATCATGGCAACTTCAACCCCAATAGAGACAAATGGATTCTACACTTTGCCTACAGCATCCTTGGGCACGTCGACTCGCCAACTTCGTGCTCGAGTTGCCTCGGTCCAGAGGTGGGTGCCCGTAAAAGAACCCGGCGATGTGGTGCCCGTTCCGACGAGGAGATGAAGACCGGAGATTCCGCGAGGAGATCGGGATGGAGGCCGAAGACCGAAGGACACGGATCGCTCGGTATAGCTTTCTACCCATCTTCTAGTTTGCTAGGAGTAGGTTAATGGCCCGATCCGGGGTTTTTTATGCGCGGTAGCGCCGGTATACAAGTTTAAAGTAAAAGTTTCGTTTCCGCATTCCAGTATCGGATTGACGGCCGGGGCACTGCCGTGCACTTACAATCATTTCTTTCCCTTATAACACCATAACTAATTAAAACAATAAAGAAAAATAGAAAATGAGAGAAAAGAGAGAGCATGGGGGGGGGCATTTATTAAAGCATGGTGAGCTTTGACATGGGGCACTCTCTCTATCACACTCCCTCTCCTCAATCCCAGCTGCAGTATCAACTCAGCCCCCCTTCATCTCTTCTTCTTCTCTCATCAATTCCTTGCCCAACCTTCATTAAAAACTCATCTACCATCACACCAACCTCACTTTAATCACTCCTTTGTTGATTTTTGGTGCCAAATCTGAACTCTAGGGACAAGACCAGCAAGTGTGCCACTACTTGAACTATTGTGAGGTATAAAGCCTACCTTAACCACCTCTTTGCTTAACTTGTAGTTATTTTAGCTTAATTTAGTGTTTATGTGGGTTTTAGTGCTAATTTGGTGGTTTAAATAAAAATTAGGTTATGTTAGGGTTGTTAGGGCTTGATTAACTTAATTATGTGCTATTAGTACTGTTTAAACCAAGTCTTTGCTTCAGTTTGCACTAAAATACATTATCGTATTAAATTAGTGTTTAATTAGTGTTTTAGTTTAGATTTGTGCAAGTTTTGGAATCTGCTTTTGATCTGAGTGCTTCAGATAAAAGTTGCAATTACTGGAGCATATTTACTAGAGTTAGACCACACACACGAAGCACGAGACCCCCTTTCCCATTCCTGGTCGCAAATAAAAGGTTTCTGGCCGCAAATTGCGGCCAGATGGTGGATCTGTGTGTCGGGGTTTGGTGGGTAGGTGTCTGCTATATAATGTATGTCTTTGGTGTATGCAATTTTTCCGAATTCAACTCGAGTCAAAATCTGGAACCAAAAACCTTATTTTCATTACTTTAAGACTTGCACGACACGCACGTTTTGAGTTTGGGTCTGGTGGTTCCTGTGTAACGCAGCGTGTCAGGGTGGTTCCAGGCGCTTGCACACACGTTTTGGTGTCAAACTTGGACACACGTTTAGCATGTAATGCTAGTTTCTCGTGTGATCTTGTTATCGTGTTTTTGCAGGGTTTTAGCCTTATGAATGTTGTTTGTGTAAATTCTAGGTTCACGGGCGGGGACTTCGGACGCCGCGAAGAAGGGGAAACAGGTGGTCGGATACATTTAGCACGAGATCACCTGTGAGTAGATTTAACATCTACGGAGAAATCGCCCGTATGGCGTTAAGCGTCAGGGCTTGATAGGATATTGTAGTCGCATGTTATATAGTTATATATATATATATATATAGCTTGTGCATATGTACCATTGTTGCATACCTCTCTCTTGTTGCATATAGACACGGTATTTATGTAACACCGCACTGTCACTAACGGTTCAAGCTGCACGAGCACTAATTGTATGTTACACACACACCGTTAGTAATTGCCATGACACCCGCACTATAGGATTGCTACTGTTGGATATAGTACCCTCAAAGTCAATTATTGGATCGCAGACACGTGATTGCAATGATTGAGGGAGGACCTATGCCGGAAGGACATTCTTACTCACGATGATAGTATGCTATCTGGTTTGTCTTTATCATCGTGTACATGCTTTAAGTGATATTACAGATCACCATTACACGTTGATAGAGCCCTTAGGATTCTTGCTTGACTACCAGCAGTATGATGATGATCATATACGTGAGAGTTGGGTAGTCTATAAGCACATCCTTAAAGGTGTCCCTAGTCGTGGGAGTTTCGAGACTGGGCATTGATACTCCATTAGTAGACTAGTGTATACAGTCGAGACCCCGACGAGGGGCGGTGGCCGGTCTCACAAGCCATTGGTGTCAGTTAGTTCACCTAAGATGTATACAGGTGCTCATTGGGTTATTAGTACACCGGACAGGACTCGCCGGGAACATGCTAGTTGGTATTATACCTGACGTCAGATAGCAGTTCCCTGGTGACATGTGTACAGGTTAGTTCATCGACCTGAGATCGTCATTTGTCTCGTGTGAGTTCCCACTGTGCTTTGATTACTACCCTACCACGGCTTAAAGGAGTCGTGCAAACAGGTTTTAGTTGGGTACAGTCCTGAGCCACATGGAGAAAGTGAGCGGGTCGGCAGGGGTTTCGTCTCTCCCGGTATTGGGGGTGAGATCGCGCTGTGTTTAGGAGAGCCATTACACGAAGTCCTTGGCCAAGGCAGGAGATTTACTGGTAGGTATTCCAGTAGTATCTCAGGGTGTTCTGGGCTACACTCCAACACGACTTGTACCGCTTTTAGGGGTTTGACTTTTACCAACCCCCTAGGCCCGACATGCGATACTCATAGAAGAACGGACCGGACTGTACGGATATTGTCTCTGACAGGCTCAGTAGGGTGTCAGGATGAGTTCGCTCATCGACCTCCCTTTTGGTCAATAACTGGTAGCCCGTTACGTACAGCTAGTACCACTGACGTGCTAGTGGTTAAATCCACAGCCAAAGTATTGATGAGTCTTTAGAGTCCCCCACAGACAGTTTCTCAAGTTTCGGGCGAAACGTTGTAGAGGCCGTATGGTTTTTTGGCAGGGTTCGATCATATACGTGCAGTCGTGCACGGATCATGATCGGATGGATCATACTAGTGGGCTTTGGTTTAAGCCAGATCCTAGTATTAGATTTGTTGGATTACTTTCGTCTCATCGCATTCGCATTCAGTCGGAATGCGGATGCGGGTATGTATATACAGGTGAGGGGTATCCTTGTGATCCGTCACGAGTTTACTTTAGATGTTGCCATATCTTTTTATTGTTGCAAACATTTGGATTAATGTTTGCTTGTGGAAATTGTGAGTGGATATCATCATGAAGGGCATTAAATGTGACATGGACATGGGTAGTGACTCATGGTCGTATTTTTTGAGCCATGTCATCTTTAGTGATTGATTATTGGGTGAGATGGTGATGGGAGGAGAGAGAGGGCAGCCACAAATGAGTGGGGTTAGCTCTTGTGTTAATTCATTCTATTGCTCCCTCACATTATTATCTCACACAATAACAAGCTTCTTCTTCTTCCTTCTCTAGCTCACATTTTCTCCCATGGCATCATCTTTAACCTCCACTCTACCCATCTCATGTGTTGAGAATCCTAGAATGTCAAGAGACAAAGTTATCACACACATTCTCTACTTCACCTTGGACACGTCGGCTAGCAAACTTCGTGTCCGAGTTGCTTCGGTTCAAAGCGGGAGCCCGTAAAAGGATTCATCGACGTGGTGCCCTTACCGACGAGGAGATTGGAGATCGAGCGACATTGGAGATGCCGCAAGGAGCTAAAGATGGTGGCTAAAGACCGAAAGACACGGATCGATCAGTATAAGATTTTCTAACCCTCTTTAGATCGCTAGTCTAATGTTAATGGTTCGATCCGGAATAAAATCTGCGTTAGCGCCAGTTACAAGTTTATGAAAAGTTTTTGTTTCCGCATTTTGGCCTCGGATTAACGACCGGGGCGCTACCGTAGACTTACATGGTATCAGAGCCACGCCATTAACCTTAGCTAGCTTGTTTTAAACAATGTTAATGTATCGAAACCGTAACGAAACCCAAACACTGCCACTGCTGTCATGCTCTCTGTTAATTTTAAAAAGTGTTCAGAATTTTTTTTAAACAAGTGCAGAAGAACACTCTCGAGACCACAAGTCCACAGACCAAAAAAGAGCCCCACCCTTCGGACCAAAACCGGCCACCAAGCCAATTAGTCCGGCCAGGCCGGCCCATTTAGTGTATTTGAGCTTCGTATTTGGGCTGCTGTCTGGTCTCTGGGAAGTTGGTGCAGTAGTATTATTTATTTGGCCTAATTTGGATATGGTTTTATCAGTTTTTCTGGGCTATTCGGGGGTTATTTCGGATTCGATATTTTATAATATTGTTTAAAGTTTACAGTGCATTACATTATATCTGTGATCGTGAATGTCATTTAATTGGTAAATCTTGTCTATTTGCTATAGCCTTTTTAGACGGATTTGCGAACATGACATTCACGTTGATGTTCTGTGTTGTGCTGTGATGTTGAGGATTTGTCGTGGTGGATAGCCTGGATGCAATGGTAGTACAGTTTGGTATTATTTGTATATTTGATATTGCGGGGCGAGCGTCCGACATGTGGACTGCCGTCACTGCCTGTTTGTATATTATTCTTTTGGGGCACGACCGGGTTGAGGTCGATGTACACGTTGTACATATTTTATTTTCTGTACTAGGATTACCCCGCGGTGGGGTGCACGGATAGCCGGATTCTAGAAGGCAACGAGCCCGCATCTCATGGCTTTGAGACGGAGGGGGCTTTACTCTAGAATTGGTGGGCTATTCGCCGCACTCGTAGGGGGTATAGGTTGACCCAAGGAAGGGTGCTCAAGTTACCAGATTCCGTGAAGTGTTGGGTGGTCCATTCACTTTGTTGAAGGGGGCTGCCTCGCTTCAGGTTTTGGCGGGTAACTTGCCGCACCCGTAGGGGTCTAGGTTTTCATTTCTGTGATGCTTATTACATTTCTGTGATGTTGCATTTATCATGCCATGAGCGATTATTATATATTGATATATATACTAGTAGATGTTGTATATGTTTTGCATCCGCGCTAGTCCAGTCCCCGCTCTGTCGTTAGTTAAGTAACCTAACAGGTGATGACGGGACCCAGTGGCGAATGCGGATGACATATACGTACATCATATTTTTGTTCTTTATTGGTGTGATCAATTGATAGGACTGCATTGATTCAGATCAATGCAAGCTAAACAAACCTGTTTGCTGTTGTTGGAACAATTTTCAAAAAGCTGTTATTACAAGGACGTTCTCTTTTGTTTTGTACAGTGGTATTCAGTTAGAATATCCTGCACCTCATTCGACGAGGCAAGGACCGAGATCCCTTCATCGGGAGTGACCCCTTGGACAGAGGTTTGCGTCAGGGTAATAACTTCACTGTAGTTGATTACTTTTTTCTTTGCATCGCGGTATTCAGTTGGAATATCCTACACCTCATTCTACGGGGAAAGAGCCGAGATCCCTTCACCGGGAGTGACCTCTTTAGCAAAGGTTTTCGCCACTATATTTATAAAAGCTATCCGGTTCCTTCAATGATATCAGGTTCATTACGTTAAAGGTTTTTTGCCAAAATCCATTCGCGTCCCTCCGTCATTTCAGACGGGTAGCACTTAGTATTCATGCTATGTTTATTGACCTTCGTCAAGGCATAGTGAATGGTAGCTTCTTGTTACCTTTCTGTTGCATAGATAGATGCGTTGGTTTGGGACAGTCATACAGCCTTGTTGACCTTCGTCAAGGGCTTGTACGGGTGGGTTCAAATTAACCTGGACAATGACGGGTAGAACTTGACATGTGACTTATGATTTGTTGACCTTCGTCAAGGTCATAAGAGCATGGGGTAAAAATCACATCGGGAGTTTCTAAAGAAACTGAAACTTGCCAGGAATGCGCCTACCTTCTGGAGTGTGATAACGTGAGTGGATTCCATCACGTTATCATGCGATGATAGTTGGATCTCGATTCCCACTGATGAGTTGGTTTACTCCTCGGGTGATCCCGACTAATTCTTCTTTCAGGTTTGGAGAAGAATTTGAGGATACAGTGGGAGGTTTCCTGATTAGATAAATTGATAACCATTATTATCTTGGTTAGAGTGCACGCAGAGTGCTTCTTTTCTCTCTCTCTTTGGCAGCGACCATGGCCCGACCCTAGACTATGACTCAGTGACCAAGTTAACCGAACCTTCTTAAAACACTGGCTTTTGGATTGTCAGAGTTGCATACCTCATTGCCACTCCTACTCTTACCCTTTTCCCCAGAACACCCCGTATTACTACGAACATCTACTTCCATTGGATAAAACCATCGTATGGTTATATACGAACTCGAAGGAACTTGTTCCAGATTCGAGGATGGTTCCGGTTCTGGAGAAAATGAATAGGACTATTCAGTTGTCTTTTCTTTTTACCTTCTCTCAGGTTGCGAGTGCTCCTTAGATTAGGATGGTAAACCTATTACGCTAATTGGATAGCCTTCATCCAAACCATAGGCAGGTGCCGAAAGGTTGGGAATGAAGAAAATCGATTAGCCTAAGTGTGGTGTACAGAAGGTATTAAATAAAGACAAATAAAGGGATTAGTAAGAGGGCAAAGTAAATTGCGACTGCTATCATTCACGACCAAACCATGTATTTCATCACCACTCCTATTTCACCTTTGTATTTCTCCATAACACCCCGTATCACTACGAAGATCCACAGTTTATTGGATACTCCATCGTATGGTTATATACGAACTCGAAGGGATTTGTTCCAGTTCGGGGATGAATTCCGGTTCAGGAGAAATGAGAATAAGGTTTATTCAGTTATCTTTCATCTTTACCTTCTCTCGGGTTGCGAGTGCTCATAGGATTAGGATAGTACACCTATTATGCTTATTGGATAGTCTTCTTCTAAACCATAGGCTGGGGCCGAACGGTAGGGAAGGAAGAAAACCAATTGGCCTAAAGGTGGTGTACAGAAGGAAATGACTAAAGACATATAAAGAGATTTGGAGAGATGGCAAAGAAATATACGGTTATAGTTGTGAATCTGACAATGGAAGAGGCATTACTAGGAATACCAGGATACCCCTTCGAAACATTTACATGTTTCAGTTTCACTGTGTATTGTTAATAGAAAACTGATTTCCCAATTAGACCCTTGCTCCTGGATATGTATTTACCAGGTATGATTCTCACATCTGTATGGTTTTACATATGATGAGTGGGAGTAAGTTATTGGGAATTAGGTGATCATCCTCATTATATCGGGATCCGTTGTAATTGGTGATATTTGAGGAAATCGCCTGGGTGTTTGTCGGACGGCAAATATTTGGTTTTTAATATCCGTTGTTATGCACCAATTTCAAATTGATATATCTGTATGTTTATTTTTATAAAGTGAGATATAACTTTTTGAAATTATTTCCATGACATTTACTTATATCAGTTGATGGTTAGGTAAGGAGCATTCAACAGCAGTGTAATTCTTCATAACCATAGTACAGTTTTCAACCTACAACGCACAGGGTTTGAGTTATTCAACTCAGGGGACTTATACAAAGAATTGTATATTGTCTAGTGTCCATTAGGACAGAGGGGTTGGTCCTCGTACTATATTTTGTTTACTTGTAACTTCTCTAGTTTTTAGACAAGTGTTTTGTAGAAATGCAAGGTCTAAGTTTTGAGAAGTTATAGGTATAAGAATAAAGTAGAGATCCAGGTGTTGTAAGTATCAGGATTCTTCAAGGTGATCGAAGATGTAGATACTTGTATTCGGTATTCAGATGATAGTAATGGCTTTGAGAAACTTGTTTCTCTTTCAGGTTACTCATATCTAAATGCATTCCTAAGTTGAGTAACGCTGATCGACCTCCTTCCATTTACTTGGCATGCACTGGAGACAGCTGCATGATTTGAATCTGGTTCCAATTAAATCAGTGCCTCTGTTTCTATATTAGATATAGAATGGCTCATATCTTAACGATGTTAAGGTATATGGAGTTGTCCGGCTTATGCTTAAAACCAGAATCTAGATAACTCAAGGCACGTTTCTGTAATGGCTGTTTGTGGGTTGACCTGGGCTATGACGAGGTTGACTTTCTACCATCTGGAAGATCAATAGTGATATTGTTCTTGACTCGCCACAGTTTTGATAAAAATGAATTTTTTCAGAAAACAGTAGTGGGAGTATGGTAGAACTGAAAGTGATTCCAGAACCGCAAACGATTACTGAAAGCTTAATAGAACCTAAAGATTCAATCATGTTTGACATTCCATTAGCCACTCCGCAGATATGATGGGTAACCTCAGGCGCCCGAGAGGTACTCCGGTAGCCTCAAGGACGGTGACAGGGAAGTTCTTGCTTACCCAGACTTGACACTATTGTTGTTCCAGGCTATGAGACCCGGCAGGAGGAAGAGTATAGCATCGTTCTAAACTAGCTTTAGAAGTGCACGTGTATATGACTCTGCCAGAGGGTTGTCGTAGTCAGTGGGAGCAGCGGAAGCATAGTGGACAAGTAGCTTATGTCTATTATAGACTAAAGTAGATATAGCGGAGATAGATCATCTATTTTTGATGCGACGGTCATAGGTATGACTTCATCAGAATAGGGGATGGATCTGTTAAGAAGGTAGTAGGGTGTGATGTCCTGGTATTTGGATGACATACACAGAGTAGGAAGTAATATTCCTATACTACGGTCGGTTATACTTTATTTGTCACACGGTAGTTTCTCCACATAAGATATGAATATTATATCAGACATTCTGGTTACTAGATCTATGGTTTTAGATCTAGATTTGGGTAGTTTCCCAATCTGGGTACTTAGACAGTATTCTAAAGGTATTTAGAATGGACGACTCCTGGCATGGTGGTGTACCTGCAGGTGATGGAGTCACCCTCTCTAAAGGTGTCTTACAGACTAAAGAGGAGAGGGATGTGCATGATTGGTATATCACTTGCTTAGGCAATTGAGTCAATCATGAGATGTCATGTACCACACCAGATGTTGTTTTTGTACCAGCTGCAATAAGTTCAGATATTAATCCAATCGTGGAGAAACATTCGGAAGCAGATTTAGAACATAAGTAGATGTTCTAGGGATATGATAATGACAGCCTCCTTCGGGAGATGGTTATCATTCCAGGCTTCCAAGGTGACCTGGATGACAGAGTGACTGTCAGAGTTATAGTTTTCCCTCTGACGAGAGGCAGTAGTTTGGATGGGTGATCCAAGCGGATACTGAGGGAGGCATGACGCAGGATACTGATTAGATTCAGTTGAAGATACAGTCTAAGAAGTTTGGATTTGGAGTTCATTTATGAACTAGGTCCTATCAGATATCCGGACATATTCCAAGACAGGTATTGCTCATTTCGGGAGATGGCTTTGTCCGCAAACTTGAGATAAAGAGAGACATAGAAAGAAACATCAGGGCGGATCCACTCACTGAGGCTATTCCTTGAACGCAATAGTTTCACAAACGAGCTTTGTAAGACTGATCAGTAGAGGAGTTGGGTGTTCGGTATCACACGGGCTATGAGTATGCGACATCGCAATAATTAACCTTGAGTGCAAGTGGGAGATTGTTGGATATAGTGCCCTCAAAGTCAATTATTGGATCGCAAGCACGTGATTGCAATGATTGAGGGAGGACCTATGCCGGAAGGACAGTCTTACTCAAGATGATAGTATGCTATCTGGTTTGTCTTTATCATCGTGTACATGCTTTAGGTGATATTACAGATCACCATTACACGTTGATAGAGCCTTTAGGATTCTTGCTTGACTACCAGCAGTATGATGGAGATCATATATATGAGAGTTGGGTAGTCTATAAGCACATCCTTAAAGGTGTCCCTAGTCATGGGAGTTTCGAGACAGGGCATCGATACTCCAGAGTAGACTAGTGTATACAGTCGAGACCCCGACGAGGGGCGGTGGCCGGTCTCACAAGCCATTGGTGTCAGTTGGTTCACCTAAGATGTATACAGGTGCTCATTGGGTTATGAGTGCACCGGACAGGACTCGCCGGGAACCTGCTAGTTGGTATTATACCTGTTGTCAGATAGCAGTTCCCTGGTGACATGTATACAGGTTAGTTCATCGACCTGAGATCGTCATTTGTCTCGTGTGAGTTCCCACTGTGCTTTGATTATTACCCTACCATAGCTCAAAGGAGTCATGCAAACAGGTTTTTGTTGGGTACAGTCCCGAGCCACATGGAGGCAGTGAGTGTATCGGCAGGGGATTCGTCTCTCCCGGTATTGGGGGTGAGATCATGCTGTGTCAAGAGAGCCATTACACAAAGTCCTTGGGCAGGGCAAGCGAGATTTACTGGTAGGTATTCCAGTAGTATCTCAAGGTGTTCTGGGCTACACTCTGACACGACTTATACCGCTATTGGGGGTCTGACGTTTACCAGCCCCCTAGGCCCGATATGCGATACTCATAGACGAACGGACCGGACTGTACGGATATTATCACTGATAGGCTCAGTAGGGTTTCAGGATGAGTTCGTTCATCAGCCTCCCTTATGCTCAATACCTAGGCAGCCGTTACGTACAGCTAGTGATATTGACGTGATTGTGGTTAATCCCACGGCCAAAATATTGACGAGTCTTTAGAGTCCCCCATAGAGAGTTTCCCAAGTTCGAGCGAAACGTTATAGAGGCCGTATGGTTTTATGGTAGGGTTCGAATATACACGTGCACTTGTGCATGTGTCATGATTCGGACAGATAATACTAGTCGGCTTTTGTTTAAGCCGGATCCTAGTATTATATTGTGTTGGAATACTTTCGTCTCGTAGTATTCGTATTCAGTCGGAATACGGATGCAGGTATGTATATACAGGTGAGGGGTATTCTTATAATCCGTTACGAGATTACTTTAGAAGATGCATTTCTTTTTGGTTAAACATTTTGGTTTAAATGTTTATTGGATTTGGAAAGTGTGACTCATGTAGTGAGTCATTATTTCTAGCATGTTCACTAATGACTCATGGTAATGAGTCATCTAGTGAGTCATGATAGATTAATGACTTTTGTTTTCGGTGTGATATTTTAGGGTTTTGTGGAAGATATTTTGGTGAGATATTTTCTTTGTTTTTCCATCACAAAACCTCAATATATATCACCCAAACATAAGAGGGCAAAAAAACACAAGTTGTGGGGTTTGGTTTTTTGCTCTCTTGATATTATCTTGAGCTCACACTCTTCATCTCATTGCATCTTCTTCAACCTCCACCCTACCCCTCTCATGTGATGAGAATCCTAGGGTGTATTGAGACAAAGTATTCACACTTCTCTCTACTTCAATCTTGGACATGTCAGCTAGCAAATTTCATGTTCGAGTTCCTTCGGTTTGAAGCGGGAGCCCGTATAAAGAATCCTTGACGTGGTACCACCTCGACGAGGAGACCGGAGATTGAGTGAGATCGGAGACGCCGCAACAAGCTAAGAATGGTGGCTAAAGACCGAAGGACACGGATAGATCGGTATAGCCATTCTAACATCTTTGTAGTATACTAGTTTACGGTTAATGGAACGATCGGGGTTTTAAGTCTATGTTAGCGCCAGTTTTGTAAAACTTTTTGATCCGCATTTGGCGTCGAATTAACGGCCGGGGCACTGGCATAGACTTACAGTCAAAGCCTATAACTGTCACATCAGAAATAGATGATCTATTTCTGATGTACCTGCTTTAGTCTATAAATAGACATAAGCTACTTGCCCACTATGCTTCCGCTGCTCCCACTGACTACAACAACTCTCTGGCTGAGTCATATGCACGTGCACTTCTAAAGCTAGTTTAGAACGACGTTATATTCATCCTCCTGCTGGGTCTTATAGTCTAGAACAGCAGCAATGGCAAATCTAGGTAAACAAGAACCTCCCTGTCACCGTCTCTAAGAAGTCCAAAGTACCTCTCGGCTGCCTGAGATTACCCACCAAATCTGAGGAGTGGCCAATGGAATGTCAAATCCGATTGAATCTTTGGGTTCTATTAAATTTTCAGTAATCGTTTGTGGTTCTGAAATCTCTTCCATTTCTACCATACTCTCACTACTGTTTTCTGAAAAAGTCCATTTTACTAAAACTGTGGCGAGTTTAGAACAATATTACTATTGATCTTCCATATGGTAGAAAGTTAACCCTCATCATAGCCTGGGTTAACCCACAAACTGCCATTACAGAAACGTGCCTTGAGCTATCCAGAGTCTGGTTTTAAGCATAAGCTGGACAACTCCAAATACCTTAACATCGTTAAGATATGAACCATTCTATATACTATATAGAAACAAAGGCACTAATTTTATTGGAACCATATTTAAATCATGCAGCTGTCTTCAGTGCATGTCTACCAAATGGAATGAGGCCAATCAGCATTACTCAACTAGGAATACATCCATATATGAGTAACCCGAAAGAGAAGCAAGTTCTCAAAAACATTACTATAAACGGAATACCAAATACAAGTATCTTCATCTTCGACTACTTCGAAGAATCCTGATACTTCTAACAAATGGTTCTCTAGTTTATTCTTATACCTATAACTTCTCAATATCTGAACCTTGCATTTCAACGAAATACTTGTGCAGAACTAGAGAAGTCATAAGTAAACAGAATATAGTACGAGTACCAACCCCTTTGTACTAATGGACACTGGACAACATACAATACTTTGTATAAGTCCACTGAGTTTAACGACTCTAACCCTGTGTCGTAGGTTGAAAACTGTACTATGGTTAAGAAGAATTACACCGCTGTTGAATACACCTTACCTAACCAACAACTGATATAGGTAAATGTCACAGACATAATTTCAAAAAGTTATATCTCACTTTATAAAATAAACGTACAGATATATCAGTTTGAAATTGGTGCACAATAACGGATATTCAAAACCAAATATTTGTTGTCAGGCAAAAACCAGATGATTTCCTCAAATATCACCAATTACAACGAATTCCGATATAATGAGGATCTAATCATCCAATTCCCAATATCTTACTCCCACTCACCATCTGTAACACTATACAGATGTGAGAAACGAATCTGGTAAATACATACCCTGAAGTTAGAATCTAATCGGGAAATCAGTTTTCAATTAATAACGTACAGTGAAACTGAAACATGAAAATGTTTCAAAGGGGTTAACTGGTATTCCTAGTAATGACTCTTCCACTAGTTTGATACATGACTGTAACCGTATACTTCCATGCTCTCACTCCAATCCCTTTATTATGTCTTTACTTATTACCTTCTGTACACCTTCTTTAGGCTAATTGGTTTTCTTGCTTCCTTACCCTTCGGCACCAGCCTAAGGTTTGGAAGAAGACTATCCAATAAGCGTAATAGGTGTACACTCCTTATGCCAGGAGCCCTCGCAACCTGAGAGAAGGTAATGGGAAAGGACATCTGAATAATCCTATTCTATTTTTCCTGAACCGGAAACCATCCTCGAATCTGGAACGAATTCCTTCGAGTTCGTATGTAACTATACGATGGCATGTCCAAGCATTATGGACGTTCGTAGCGATACGAAGTGTTCTGGAGAAATCCAAAGTGGAAATGGGAGTGGCAGGGGTATACACGGTTTTGTCGTGAATGATAGCAGTCGCAATTTTTCTTTGCCGTTATTCTGATCCCTTTATTTGTCTTTACTTATTACCTTCTGTACACTATATTTAGGCTAATTGGTTTTCTTCCTTCCCTATCGTTCGGCACCTGCCTATGGTTTGCAGGAAGATTATCCAATAAGCTCAATAGGTGTACCCTCTTCTAATCCTAGGATCCCTCACAACCTGAGAGAAGGTTAAAGAAAAGGACAACCGAATAATTTTATTCAATCTCTCCAGAACTAGAATCCATTCTCGAATCTGGAACAAGTTCCTTCGAGTTCGTATGTAACTATACGATGGATTTATCCAATAGGAGTGTATGTTCGTAGTGATACGGGGTGTTCTGGAAAAATGCAAAGGTGATATAGAAGTGGCAAGGATATATGTGACACCGTGACATTCTAAAAGCCAAAGTGTTTTAAGAAGGTTCGGTTAACTGGGTTCATGAGTTTTAGTTTATGGCGGGTCATAGTCGCTGCCAGAGAGAGAGAGAAGAAACACTCAGCGTGCACTCTAACCTAGATCAGAATGGTTAATCACTATATCCAATCAGGATGGCTCCCACTGTTTTCTCGAATCCTCCTCCAAACCCAAAAGGAGAATTAGTCGGGATCATCTAAAATCACCCGAGGAGTAATCCTACTCATCAGTGAGAATCGGGATCCAACTATCATCACATGATAACTTGATGGAAGCCACTCAAGTTATCACACTCCAGAAGGTATGTGCATGCCTGGCAAGTTTCCTGTATATTTGAAACTCCCGATGTGATTTTTATCCCATGCTCTTATGACCTTGACGTAAGCCAACAAATCATAAGTCACATATCAAATTCTACCCGTCATTGTCCAGGTTAATTTGAACCCACCCGTACATACCCTTGACGTAGGCCAACAAAGTAGTAAGACTGTCCCAAACCAACGCATCTATTTATACAACAGAAAGGTAACAAATAGCTACCATACATTATGTCTTGACGTAGGCTAACAAACATAGCATGAATACTAAGTGCTACCCGTTTGAAATGACGGAGGGCTACGAATGGTTTTTGGCGAAAAACCTTTAACGTAATGAACTTGATATCGTTGAAGGAACCGGATAGCTTTTATAAATATATAGCTACGAAAACCTTTGCTAAAAATGTCACTCCCGGTGAAGTGATCTCGGCTCTTTCCTCGTCGAATGAGGTGCAGGATATTCCAAATTGAATACAACCATGCAAAGCAAAAATAATCGACTATAGTAAAGTTATTACGTTGACGCAAACTTTTACTCAAGGGGTCACTCCCGATGAAGGGATCTCGGCCCTTGCCTTGTCGAATGAGATGCTGGATATTCCAAATTGAATACCACTGTTCAAAGCAAAAGAGAACGTCTGTAATGTCAGTTTTAAAATTGGTTCCAACAACATCAAATAGGTTTGTTTTCCTTGCATTGATCAGAATCAACACAGTCCCATCAATTAATCACACCAGAAAAGAACGAAAAATAAAATGTACGTATATGCCATCCTCATTCGTCACTGGGTTCCGTCATCACCCGTTAGGTTACTTAACTAACGACAGAGCGGGGACTGGACTAGCGCGGGTGCAAAATATATACAATATCTACTAGTATATATAAATATATATAACATTCGTCCCAGGTATGATATAAAGCAACATCACAGAAACATCACAGAAGCAACACGGAATGGTGGATAATCTTGGAGCCCCGGGTTTTACTTGAGCCGCAAATGAGACCCGACGTTCCCTGTCGTGTGGATAGCGTATAAAATGAAACCTAGACTCCTACGAGCGCGGCAAGTTACCACCCAAAACCAGAAGCGAGGCAACCTCCTTCAACAACGTGGATGGGCCACCCAGCACTTCACGAAATCCGGTAACTTGAGCACCCCTCCGTGGGTCAACCTATACCCCCTACGAGTGCGGCGAATAGCCCGCCAATTCTAGAGTAAGGTCCCCTCCGTCTCAACGCTATGAGATGTGGACCCGTTGCCCTCTAGAACATGGCTATTCATGCACTCCACCGCGGGGTAATCCTAGTACAGAAAAGAAAATAATATACAAGGGTGATATTGACCTCAACCCGGTCGTGCCCCAAACAAATAATATACAAACAGGCAGTGACGGCAGTCCACATGTCGGACGCTCGCCCCACAATATCAAATGTACAAATGAAACTAAATTGTACTACCATTGCACTATAACTATCCACCACGACGATCCAACCACAACACAGCACAACACAGAATATCAACGTGAATGTCACGTTCGCAAACCCGTCTAAAAGAACATATAGCGGTTAGACGGATTGTACCGCTCGAATGACATTCACGGTCGCAGATAGTAATTCATGTACTATAAACACACGATTAAAATTTTGATCGAATAAATATTTCCAAATAGGCCCCAAAAGCAAATCCAGCACTCAGACAAATCTGGGCCAAAACTATATATCAAAAAAATCATTTTTCCAATTAACAGAGTGTCATAAAAAATTTGGTGACGTTTTAAACATTTTCAGGCACATTTCGCGGAGGTTCCGCGGCCAAATTGCGGAGTTAAAGGCTCAAATTTCTTCTGGTGCCCTATAATTGCCTGCACGTATTTTTAAGATGCCTGAAAATGTTTTTTGGGCATGTTTGAAAATCGACAGCGGGCACATCAACTTGGTAAAATGATTCGGAAAAAATTTGTCGATCGAGATTTTAACCTTGTGCAAACTAACTAGTAGGGTTTATGGGTTGGCTCTGATACCATGTTGGGTTACGGCAGCGTCCCGGCCATCAAAACGTGGCCAAATACGGAACAAAAATTTACTAAACCGGCGCTACCATTACCTGATGCCCAGATCTACCCTAAACCCTAAACCAGAAAGCATGTAAAGAAGTTAGAATGGTTATACCGAGTTGATCCGTGTCCTTCGGTCTTCATTCCAACCTCCTAGTGGTCGTGTGGATCGAGTTTGGTTGCCGTTCTTCCTCCATCTACGTGATCCACCTGAGGGAAACGACATAAGCTTCAGCCTCGCAAAACGAGACAACCGACGCTCCAAGGTTGCTAGCAATGGAGAGTTGAGGTATAGGATTATCTCACTAATGTTTTTCTCTCATCAAAATGCTCCAAGAGCAACCATAGAAAATGAAGAGGAGATCAAGAAACCATGACATGAGCAACTAAAGAAATGGCTAAGTCCTTCTGTGAGTGAGAGTGAGAGAGTAATGAAGCAAGTGAAGAAAATGAGCAAGCCCCAAGCCAAGAAGTGTCTGCCCCCCCTCTCTCTCATGCACAAAATACACACACAAAAATATCTTTTCCCATTTTTCAAATAAACAAAGCCAAGCCCATACCTCTCCACATGCCTCAAGCCATGCTTATGCCACCTCACCCCCTCCACCTCATTTCCCTAAATGATTTTCTAAAAAAGAAAATCAAATAATGAGGTGTCACATCTTCTAGAAACAATTCCGTATAAATACGGAATGCAACCCGGTATACGTATCGAAATACATATACGCGTATTCGTACAAAAATACGAATAGCCAAGAGAGAAAATGAATAGTGAACAATAATACTAGAATATAAATACATATATTAATTATTAAATTAAAACCTGATTTAACAATCCGGCTTAATCCTAAGCCTCTGGTCTTATCAACTGTCCGATTAAAGTCTGTGCAGCCTGTACACATATTTAATCGGACACATGTATGTACCAACATACGTCATTTACAACATATCGTCTAAACCGTGAAAACTCTCTGTGTGGGACTCTAAAGACTCGTCAATACGCTGCCAGTGGGTTTAACCACAAGCACGTCAGTGGCACTAGCTGTACGTAACGGCTATCCAGGTATTGAGCGAAAGGGAGGCCGACGAGCAAACTCATCCTGAACCCCTACTGAGCCTGACAGTGACAATATCAGGACTGTCCGGTCTGTTCATCTAAGAGTATCGCATATCGAGCGTAGGGGAGTGGATAAAGTCAGGCCCCTAATAACACGATAATTCGTGTTGGTATGTAACCCATCACCACCTGAGAAACTATCGATCCTGGATCATTAATTCTCGCATACCCCGGGCAAGGATTTCTGACGATGGCCACCCGTGTATTGCGCGACATCAACCCCCAATACCGGGAGAGACGAATCCCCGACAATCCGCTCACTGCCTCCATGTGGCTCAGGACTGTACCCAACTAAAACCTGTTTGCACGCCTCTTTTGAGCCGTAGTAGGGTAGTAATCAAAGCACAGTGGGAACTCGCACGAGACAAATGACGATCTCAGGTCGACAGACTAACCTGCACACATGTCACCTGGGAACTACTATCTGACAATAGGTATAATACCAACTAACATGTTCCCGGCGAGTCCGTCCAGTGTACTCATTATTGGAGATAGTGCCCTCAAAGTCAATTATTGGATCACAGGTACGTGATTGCAATGATTGAGGCAGGACCTATACCGATATGAAAGTCTTGCTCGAGATGATAGTATGCTATCTGGTTTGTCTTTATCATCGTATACATGCTTTAGTTCACTATTGCATGATGATAGAGCCTATAGGATTCTTGCTTGACTGCCAGCAGTATGATGGCGATCATATACGTGGGAGCTGGGGTCTGTAAGCACATCCTTAAAAGTGTCCCTAGTCGTGGGAGTTTCGAGACAGGGCATCAATACTCCAGAGTAGACTAGTGTATACAGTCGAGACCCCGAAGAGGGGCGGTGGCCGGTCTCACAAGCCACTGGTGTCAGTTGGATCACCTAAGATGTATACAGGTGCTCATTAGGTTATGAGTACACCGGACAGGACTCGCCGGGAACATGCTAGTTGGTATTATACATATCGTCAGATAGCAGTTCCCTGGTGACATGTGTACAGGTTAGTTTGTCGACCTGAGATCGTCATTTGTCTCGTGTGAGTTCACACTGTGCTTTAATTTATACCCTATCACGTGTTAGTGTATATGCCCTAGAGGCCATTACTGTATCATACTGGTTTGTATATTACTTAATGGAAGCTTGGGATATTCACCTTGTATATACAATCTTGCTCAAAATAGTAGTATGCTACTTGGTTTGTTTCTACTTCAATGTGTACATGTGTTTATTTTAGTATATCACCTATACACATTAGTGGAGCCCTTAGGATCTTTGCTTGATTACCAGCGTTGTGATGGCAGTCACACTAGTGGGGCTGGGTAATCTATAAGCACATCCCTATGCAGGTCCCTAGTCGCAGGACTATCAAGACAGGACATCGATACTCCGGAGTAGACTAGCGCATGCGCTTCTCATCCCAGTGTGGGAGACGGTCTGTCCCACAGCCGTCGGTACGTCGTACTTGAGATAGTATGCGGGTGCTCGTTAGGTTACGAGTACACTGGACAGGACTCGTCGGGAACTGACTAGTTGGTATTATGCCTATCGTCAGTTATCAGTTCCCAGGTGACATGAGTACAGCTTAGTCCGCTGACTTGACACTGTCACTTCGCCTCGAGTGTGTTCCCACTGCACTTTGATTACTACCCTACCACGGCTCAAATGAGTCGTGCAAACAGGTGGTAGTTGGGTGCAGTCCCGAAGCACTTGGAGGCAGTGACGGTTAGACAGGATTCGTCTCTCCCGGTATTGGGGGTTGACATCGCGCTGTGTCTAGGAGAGCCATTACACGAGTAGTCCCTGGCCAGGGCAATCGAGATATACTGGTAGGCTTCCAGTGTTATCTCAGGGTGTTTTGGGCTTCACTCCGACACGACTTGTACCGCTATTAGGGGACTGACGTTTACCGCCCCCTAGGCCCGCCATGCGATGTATCAGACGAACAGATCGGACTGTACGGAGAATGTCACATTCAGGCTCAGTAGGAGTTCAGATGGGTTTCGCCTCGTCAGTCTTCTTGTCGGCATCTACCTGGGGACCGTTACGCACAGCTAGTGCCGCTTGCGGTCTGTGGTTAAACCCACTGCCAGCGTAGTGTCGAGTCTTTAGAGTCCCACACAGAAAGCTATTCGCCTTTAGGCAAAAGAGTAGAGGTCGCATGGTTTTGCGACAGGGTTCGGTCACATCCCTGCACTTATGCACGTACAGTGTCCGGACAGTTTACACTAGCGGGCTTTGGTTTAAGCCAGATCCTAGTGTACCTTTTGGGATTGGTTTTATCCAGTATGCATCCGTGTTCCTCGGAACGCGGATGCGGGTATGTATGCACAGTTGACGGAGAGACAGAGGCAGAGGATTCTCATTAGGGTTGTTGACCGTTGACCGTTGACTATTGACTTTTTGCTCAACCCTAATGAGAATATGATATATGATTAACAATTATATTAATTAAGTATTATGGTGACATGGTTGTTGACTTGTTGACTTTGTTGACTTGTTGACTTTGTTGACTTGTTGACTTTGTTGACCGGTTGACTAGGCTTGACTAGTTGACCATCATGATAACAATAGCTATCATTTCATGGCAAAGACTTTTGCTTGCTTGCTTGCTCTCTTGTGCAAAATGAGTGCATGAAATGATATGGCTATTGTTGCTTAAACCATCACATAATACTTGATTGCTATGATGTGTTATGATGGTTATGGATTATGAGAGCCAAATGAGAAAAGTCTTCTGTCATTCTATCATTCTCATTCTCTCTCTTGTTTTTGAGCTCTCATCTCCTTCCTCTTGCTCTCCCTCTCTTAGTCTATGGTTCACTTGTCTCATGTATTGAGAACCAAGAACCATAGATAAAATCCCAACAAAACTCTTCTCTACTCACTCTAGTTCACAAGGTTTAGCAAACCGAGTGAACTAGTTTCTTCAAAGATCGAAGAAGGAGCCAAAGGTTGAAGCTTTCAGGTGGATCGATCTTCGGCGCAAGGAGACGACGGGGAGAAGCCGATTCGGACAACCATCAAGGTTTGAAGACGAAGGAGTTCAAGATAAGAAAGGTATAAACCCCCTAACCGAGTAGTTAACAACTCCTAGTTAGGTTGTTAGTTAGATGTTTAACAAAGATCCGGGTTTTAAGTCCATGTTACCACATCTAAGAAAATTGTTTTTTATCAAATTCCGCATGCCTGAAAGTACCGGGAGAGGTAGCATGGACTTACAGTGGTATCAGAGTCTAGTTAAACTCTATCTAACATGTTAGCAAAGTAGCTAGAAGATCGATCAAAGAAAATGTCCCGAAATGAACCCCGATATCATGCTTGCTGTCGAATTTTTCCTCTGTTCCAAAAATGATAAATCATACTTTAAAATTCGGCTCAGGGTTTTTATAACAAACTGACAAAATTTCGTCCACTGAACCGATCAAAGCGCCGCGGAAACGCGGCGCGAGCGTGCTCCCGCCGCGGTTCCGCGGCCGAGTTGACTCGGTAGTAGGAAATTTTGGTTGCAGTTTGTTCATAGGGGTATTTTGGGATTTTTGGAATATGTATTTTCTGCCCAGATTTTCCAGAACGAAAATTTTGTGTTTGGGGCCTGAAAATCCGTATTTTTGATCGAACTTCTAAAAGACTTAAGCTGACGGGTTTTTCTGTGATGTGATATTTGTATTGAACGTCTGCTAATCGCTATATGTCGATTAGTGGGGGTTATACAAATCTGTGATCTGTAATGTTATTGGAATGTGTATATGAATTCATTGGATTGTCGCGGGTGAATAGCCGGGGGTTGTGAGACGAGAGTCTTCTTTTCTTTCAATTCATGTAAATTTGTAAATTGATGTAATAATTATTTGTATGGCCGCACAACCGGGTCGGGGTTGTAGCCGTCATTGTATAATTTCTTTTTACTGTTTTTGCTCCTAGGATAGACCCATGGAGGGGGTGCACAAACTACCGGGTATGCCGAAGTGCCGAGTGGCCTACTCACGGAGTTGAGGGAGGTTGCTTCGCTTCGGGTACTTGGCGGGTAGTTTGCCGCACCCGTAGGGGTCTTGGGTGGGGTATTGGCTATTCACCGCGACCGTGTAATCTGCTTTTCGTTACAGGCTCGTACGAATTGCGGGTTCCTAGTATATCCAATGTGTTCATCTGTGATCTGAAATGGCTATCATTGCAATATATCTATATATGAAATTATTTAGGCGTTGCTTATGTTTTACAGCCGCGCTAGCCCAGCCCCCGCTCTGTCGTTAGTTAAGTAACCTAACGGGTAATGACGGGGCCCCGTGGCGAATGCGAATGGCATAAGTGTACGTCATATTTTGGTTGTTTTCTGCAATGGTAGGATTAAATGATGAGACGCATTAAAAGAACTAATGCAAGAATATCACGCATTAAAAGAACTAATGCAAGAAAATAAACCAAGTTAAAATCGTTGGAACACTTTCGAAAAACCACTCGGTTCTTTTCAAAACTAACTTTTAAATGCGGAGCTTGAGCCACTCCTTTTAAAAGCTATCTCGTTCCATCGATTATATCAAGTTCACCACGTTCACGGTTTTGCCAAAACCATTCGTAGCCCTCCGTCGTTTCACATGAATAGTCAATAGTATTCAAGCTGTGTATCTTGGTCAAAGTCAAGGCATAGTGATTGATAGCTATTGGGTATTCATGTGTAGCATAGATAGATGCATTGGTTTGGGACAGTCGTACTGCCATTTTGGCCAAAGTCAAGGGTAGGTACGGGTGGATCCAAATTAACCTGGAGAATGACGGGTAGAACTTGACATGTGACTTATGATATTTTGGCCAAAGTCAAGGTCATAAGAGCATGGGGCAAAAATCCACATCGGGAGTTTCAAAAGAACTGAAACTTGCTAGTGTTGCATACCATTTGGAGTGTGATGATTCTGGTAGGATTCCTTCAGTTTCGTCACGCGATGATATTTGGATCCCGATCCTACTGTGAGTATATGCTACTCCTCGGGAAACTTCTCACTTAACGATCAATGCTATAAACCAAGTAGGTGTCTAGAAAGGTGTTAGCGGGGCTACGCCCCCAGGGAAAAGAGGTTATTTAATTAAGGAACTTCGCGAAAGCGTTGGAAAACCTCTCTCGAAGTACCGACACTGGCCTGGCTGAACGGTTAAGCAAGTATTGTACGGTGAGATCGATCCTGACTAATTCTTCCTTTTTGGTTTGAGGAGGGATTCGAGAAACAGTGGGAGCCATCCTGTTTAGACAAACTAAAAACCATTCTAAACTTGCAAGAGCATCATGCTGAGTGTTTCTTCTCTCTCCTAATTGCAGCGACCAATCGACATGACTGGACTTAAGTTACTTCTAGATAAAAACATACTGACAGGGCCAAACTACAAAGATTGGCTCAGGAATGTCAAGATGGCAATCACTTACGACAAGCTGGGGTATCTTCTTACCACCAAAGCTCCCCCTGTCCCAGGTCCCACTTCCAGCGTCGCGGATAAGGAAATTCGTAAGACTTGGGAGATTGATAGCGCGAAGGCCAAGTGTCTCATGCTTGCCTCTATGGACAATGAACATCAGAGGAGGCACGAGAATATGGACCTGGAATCCATATTTCTTCATACAAAAGAACTGTATGGAGAGCAGTCTCGTATCGCAAGATACGAAGCGTCGAAGAAGTTATTTTCGGCAAGGTTGGCCGTCGGATCATCAGTAGCAGAACACGTGCTTAAGATGATCGGCTACATTGAGGAGCTCGCGGACCTTGGGACCACATTGGAGAGTGAGCTCTATACGGACTTGATTCTCCAGTCCCTTCCTTCCACTTACGCCCAATTTATACTGAACTTCAACTTACAAGAAAAAGAAGTTGAACTTTCAGAGCTCCTCAACATGCTGAGGAGCGCAGAGGGCACCCTACAGAAAGGTAGGGAAACATCCACTTTGTTTGTAGGAGGATCATCTTCTTCTAGGTCCAAGGCGAAAGCCAAGGGAAAGAAGAAGAAAGCCCCCGCCAAACCAAGGGGCGGTGTTAGTAAAGTGGATACGAAGGGAAAGGCAAAAGCAACAAAGAAAGCGGGAAAGCTTGTGGATAAGGAAGAATGCTTCTATTGTCATAAGAAAGGACACTGGAAGAATGATTGCAGGGCTTGGAAAGCCAGGACACAGGAATTGAAGCAGGTTGTAGCTTCAGCTTCAGGTGTGTATGTTATTGAAAACTGTCTTTCAATAAACTCTACTTCCTGGGTATTGGATACCGGATCAGGATCTCATATCTGTAATTCTTTGCAGGCGTTGAGAAACCGTAGGGTTTTGAAGGCAGGTGACATGACCCTCAAAGTTGCAAACGGAGCTAGCATGGATGCTAAGGCCGTGGGGGACTATCACCTGGGAATGTCAGATGGACATGTTTTGGTTTTGCGTAATTGCTTTTTTGTACCCAACGCAACTTGTAATATCATTTCTGTATCTTTGGTTTCTAAAGAAGGTTATGAATTTGCGTTTGTAAGCAATGTTGTAAATATTCACCTTAATCAAGTTCTGATTGGGTCAGGTACATTGAACAATGGTATATACGTATTAAACCAACCACAGATTTTCAATGTCCAGAATACATACAAAAGAAAGTCTCCGAAAATCAATTAGACTTTCTTATGGCATTGTAGACTGGGTCACATCAATGAGAGAAGGTTGACGAAGTTACATACAGAAGGATATTTGAATCCGTTCGAATATCAATCGTATGCCACTTGTCAATCCTGTCTCAAAGGAAAGATGACAAAGACTCCGTTCACTGGACACGGAGTAAGAGCGAGCGAGCTCTTGGGACTCGTACACAGCGACGTGTGCGGTCCAATGTCTACACATGCGCGAAGCGGTTATTCTTACTTCATTACTTTTACGGATGACTTTTCAAGGTACGGTTATGTCTTCTTAATGAAACATAAGTCCGAAGCCTTTGGAAAATTCCAGGAATATAAGAATGAAGTAGAAAAACAAACTGGCAAAAGTATCAAGATCCTAAGATCGGATCGAGGTGGTGAATACTTGAGTGCCGAGTTCCTGGACTATTTAAAAGAGAACGGAACTCTCTCTCAGCTTACTCCTCCATACACTCCGCAACATAATGGTGTATCGGAGAGACGGAACCGAACCCTATTGGATATGGTACGGTCCATGATGAGTAACGCTGAGTTACCGCGATCATTCTGGGGGTATGCGCTAGAATCAGCTGCATACCTTTTGAACCGAGTTCCCACTAAGACTGTGCCTACCACACCATATGAGATGTGGTGTGGGAAGAGACCCCATCTTAATCACATTAAGACATGGGGAAGTCCAGCTTTTGTCAAAAAGCAGCATGCGGACAAGCTCGAGGCACGCTCAGTACAGTGCAAGTTCGTGGGATATCCAAAGAACTCCAAAGGATATTTCTTCTACTGCGAAGAGGAACAAAAGATTATTGTTTCTCGTCATGCCCATTTTCTAGAACACCAGTTCTTAGAAAAGGAAATTAGTGGGAGCGCAGTAGAACTGGAAGAAATTCCAGAACCACAGACTATTACTGAAAGCTTAGTTGAACCAGAGGGTTCAAAAGAGCTGGACATTCCTACGCCGCTCCGTAGGAGTAGTAGGCAGACTCATCCGCCCGAGAGATACTACGGTTTTCTCATAGACGGAGATAGAGAGGATTGCATCATAGATTATGATGAGCCTACTAGCTTCCAGCAGGCCGTTCAGAGCATTGACTCGGTAAAATAGCTGGATGCAATGCGGACCGAAATGGAGTCCATGTACACCAACAAAGTATGGACGTTGGACATTGCTCCAGACGGGGTAAAACCCGTAGGATGCAAGTGGATCTTCAAAAGGAAGATTGGTGTAGATGGACAGGTTGAGACCTATAAAGCTAGACTTGTTGCAAAGGGTTTTCGTCAAAGACCTGGTTTGGACTATGACGAAACCTTTTCTCCAGTAGCTATGCTGAAATCCATTCGGATCCTTCTTGCCATTGCTGCCTTCCACGATTATGAGATTTGGCAGATGGACGTAAAGACCGCTTTTCTAAATTGAAATTTAGAGGAGTGTGTCTATATGGACCAGCCAGAGGGTTTCATTCAGAGTGGGAGCAGCGGAAAGGTGTGCAAGTTGCTTAAGTCCATCTATGGACTAAAGCAGGCATCGCGGAGTTGGAACATCTGTTTTGATGAGACGGTCAAGGAATTTGGCTTTATCAAAAATCCAGATGAACCATGCATCTATAGTAGATTTGTAGCGAGAACTGTAGTATTCCTCGTTTTATACGTGGATGACATTCTCTTAATAGGAAATGACATTCCTATGCTACAATCTGTCAAGGGGTTCTTGTCGCACAGGTTCTCCATGAAAGACCTGGGTGATGCCTCATACATCCTAGGGATCCGGATCCATCATGATAGATCCAAGAGGATATTAGGACTTTCACAGTCCAGGTACATCGACACCATACTGAAGAGATTCAGTATGGAAGATTCCAAGCGCGGTAACCTACCGGCTTGTCACGGGATCACCCTCTCTAAAGAGATGTCTCCCAAGACTGATTTGGAGAGGGATCGCATGTCTATTATACCCTACGCTTCTGCGGTAGGCTCTATAATGTATGCGATGTTGTGTACCAGACCGGATGTAGCTTATGCACTGAGTGTGGTAAGCCGGTATCAGTCAAACCCTGGGGAGAAACACTGGATAGCGGTAAAGAACATTCTTAAGTACCTGAGAAGGACTAAAGAGATGTTCTTGGTGTATGGCGGAAAAGACCTCCAGATCGAGGCCTTTGCTGACTCTAGCTTCCAGAGTGACAAGGATGATTCCAAGTCCATGTCGGATTTTGTCTTTACCCTCAATGGAGGGGCGGTGTGTTGGAAGAGTTCCAAACAGGAAACCGTTGCAGACTCGACGATGGAAGCAGAATACATCGCTGCATCTGATGCCGCAAAAGAAGCTGTCTGGATGAGGAAGTTCTTGAAAGAACTTCAGGTGGTTCCGTCCATTGTTGATCCAATACCTCTGTATTGCGACAACAACGGGGCTATAGCTTTAGCGAAGGAACCCAGGTCCCATCAGAGATCCAGACACATCTTGAGGCGGTATCACCTGATCAGGGAGATCGTGGATCGCCACGAGATCGAGATTCGGAGGGTTGCTTCAGAAGATAACACTGTAGATCCATTCACCAAGGCCTTGCCTCAGACTCAGTTCGAGCGGCTGATCGAGATGATAGGTCTTCGATACGCCAGTACATGGCCTTAGTGCAAGTGGGAGATTGTTAGTGTATATGCCCTAGAGGCCATTACTGTATCATACTGGTTTGTATATTACTTAATGGAAGCTTGGGATATTCACCTTGTATATACAATCTTGCTCAAAATAGTAGTATGCTACTTGGTTTGTTTCTACTTCAATGTGTACATGTGTTTATTTTAGTATATCACCTATACACATTAGTGGAGCCCTTAGGATCTTTGCTTGATTACCAGCGTTGTGATGGCAGTCACACTAGTGGGGCTGGGTAATCTATAAGCACATCCTTATGCAGGTCCCTAGTCGCAGGACTATCGAGACAGGGCATCGATACTCCGGAGTAGACTAGCGCATGCGCTTCTCATCCCAGTGTGGGAGACGGTCTGTCCCACAGCCGTCGGTACGTCGTACTTGAGATAGTATGCGGGTGCTCGTTAGGTTATGAGTACACTGGACAGGACTCATCGAGAACTGACTAGTTGGTATTATGCCTATCGTCAGTTATCAGTTCCCAGGTGACATGAGTACAGCTTAGTCCGCTGACTTGACACTGTCACTTCGCCTCGAGTGTGTTCCCACTGCACTTTGATTACTACCCTACCACGGCTCAAATGAGTCGTGCAAACAGGTGGTAGTTGGGTGCAATCCCGAAGCACTTGGAGGCAGTGACGGTTAGACAGGATTCGTCTCTCCCGGTATTGGGGGTTGACATCGCGCTGTGTCTAGGAGAGCCATTACACGAGTAGTCCCTGGCCAGGGCAATCAAGATATACTGGTAGGCTTCCAGTGTTATCTCAAGGTGTTTTGGGCTTCACTCCGACACGACTTGTACCGCTATTAGGGGACTGACGTTTACCGCCCCTTAGGCCCGCCATGCGATGTATCAGACGAACAGACCGGACTGTACGGAGAATGTCACATTCAGGCTCAGTAGGAGTTCAGATGGGTTTCGCCTCGTCAGTCTTCTTGTCGGCATCTACCTGGGGATCGTTACGCACAGCTAGTGCCGCTTGCGGTCTGTGGTTAAACCCACTGCCAGCGTAGTGTCGAGTCTTTAGAGTCCCACACAGAAAGCTATTCGCCTTTAGGCAAAAGAGTAGAGGTCGTATGGTTTTGCGACAGGTCGCATGGTTTTGCGACAGGGTTCGGTCACATCCATGCACTTGTGCACGTACAGTGTCCGGACAGTTTACACTAGCGGGCTTTGGTTTAAGCCAGATCCTAGTGTACCTTTTGGGATTGGTTTTATCCAGTATGCATCCGTGTTCCTCGGAACGCGGATGCGGGTGTGTATGCATAGTTGACGGAGAGACAGAGGCAGAGGATTCTCATTAGGGTTGTTGACCGTTGACCGTTGACTATTGACTTTTTGCTCAACCCTAATGAGAATATGATATATGATTAACAATTATATTAATTAAGTATTATGGTGACATGGTTGTTGAGGGGTTGACTTTGTTGACTTTGTTGACTTGTTGACTTTGTTGACCGGTTGACTAGGCTTGACTAGTTGACCATCATGATAACAATAGCTATCATTTCATGGCAAAGACTTTTGCTTGCTTGCTCTCTTGTGCAAAATGAGTGCATGAAATAATATGGCTATTGTTGCTTAAACCATCACATAATACTTGATTGCTATGATGTGTTATGATGGTTATGGATTATGGGAGCCAAATGAGAAAAGTCTTCTCTCATTCTATCATTCTCATTCTCTCTCTTGTTCTTGAGCTCTCATCTCCTTCCTCTTGCTCTCCCTCTCTTAGTCTATGGTTCACTTGTCTCATGTGTTGAGAACCAAGAACCATAGATAAAATCCCAACAAAACTCTTCTCTACTCACTCTAGTTCACAAGGTTTAGCAAACCGAGTGAACTAGTTTCTTCAAAGATCGAAGAAGGAGCCAAAAGTTGAAGCTTTCAGGTGGATCGATCTTCGGCGCAAGGAGACAATGGGGAGAAGCCGATTCGGACAACCATCGAGGTTTGAAGACGAAGGAGTTCAAGATAAGAAAGGTATAAACCCCCTAACCGAGTAGTTAACAACTTCTAATTAGGTTGTTAGTTAGATGTTTAACAAAGATCCGGGTTTTAAGTCCATGTTACCACCTCTAAGAAAATTGTTTTTTATCAAATTCTGCATGCCCGAAAGTACCGGGAAAGGTAGCATGGACTTACACCATGCTCAAAGGAGACGTGCAAACAGGTATTTTTTGGGTACAGTCCCGAGCCACATGGAGGCAGTGAGCGAATCGTCAGGGATTCTTCTCTCCCGGTATTGGGGGTTGATGTCGCACAGTGCACGGGTGGCCATCACTAGAAATCCTCGGCCGAGGTAGTGGAGAATTACTGATTTGGATCAGTAGTTTCTCAGGTGGTGATGGGCTTCACACCGACACGAATTATCGCGTTATTAGGGGTCTGACTTTATCCACCCCCCTAGACTCGATATGCGATACTCTTTAGACGAACGGACCGGACTGTATATACATTGTCACTGTCAGGCTCAGTAGGGTTTATGGATGAGTTCGCTTGTCAGCTTCCCTTCCAATCAATACATAGGCAAACGTTACGTACAGCTTGTACCTCTGACGTGCTAGTGGTTTTACCCAGTGCCAGTGTGTTGATGAGTCATTAGAGTCCCCCACAGACCGTTTCCCAAGTTCGGGCGAAACGTTGTAGAGGCCGTATGGTTTTATGGCAGGGTTCGAAAAATGCACGTGCGTTTTCGCACGTGTCATTTTTCGAGCAGATAATACTGGTCGGCTTTGGTTTAAGCCGGATCCGAGTATTATACTGTGTAGATATAATATCTTTATCTCAGTTGCATTTGTATTCGGTCGTAATACAAATGCGGGTATGTTTATACTGATACGGGGTTATCCTGAAATTCGTTTCAGGATCGCTTTTGGAAGTTGCCAGTTTTCAGTTTTCTATCAGCCGTATTTAACATTCGGTTAAATGTGGATTTATCTTTTCTTCTTGGGTGAGTCATGAGGGTGAGTCATGCTTCTAGGAGGTTTTAGAAGTGATGATAAGGATAGTGACTCATTAGTGCATTAATGGTGCATTAATGTTATGATGACTAAGGGTGATGATTCATTAGTTCATTAATGGGGTTTTGTTTGTGCTTAGATATTTTCCACTTGATCTTTTATTCTTGTGGTTACCTCCTAGCTCCTACCCTCACCTCCCTCCCTCTACATATATGGCCGGCCCCTCCCCTTGTGATGATGATTGATTTGGGAAAAAGAAAGGGTTGTTAAAATGAGAAGAGAGAGATCTAGTTCATATATATTTTCACATCTCATTTCAATCCGTTCCAAAAGGCAACTTCCATAACCGTTCGTCCATAGCCTTAGACGTAACGAGACAAAGTGTTCTACTCATTCTCTACATCATCTTGGTCGTCTCTTTTAGCAAACTTGACGACCGAGTTGCCTCGGTTCAGAGGCGGGAGCCCGTTTAAAGATCCGTCGACGTGGTGCCACCTGGACGAGAAGACTGGAGATTCAGGAGATCGGAGCATCCGCAACAAAGCGTGGGATGATGGTTGAAGACTGAAGGACTCGGATCGTTCGGTATAACATTTCTACCCACTTTGTAGTTTGTTAGTTTAGCTTTAATGGCAGATCCGGGTTATAGTACGCGATAGCGCCAGTTGTAAAAAGTTTTTGTTCCGCATTTTGCGTCTGTTAGACGGCCGGGGCGCTACCGTGGACTTACAGTGGTATCAGAGCCTCACCATTAAGCTATACTAACTTGTGCTAACGCGTTTAAAATATCGATCGAACCGAATTTCGAAAATCACAATTTTCAAGTGCTTAAGTTTCTGTCGATTTTTAAAAGGGTCTAAAAATAATTTTACATATCACAGAAAACTAAGCAGGGTTTTCTAAGAATGCTGGTAAATTTTGAGCACGTGCTCCCACGTGACCGCCGCGGATCCGCGGTCAAACCTAGGGTTTGACCGCGGAACCGCGACAGTACTGTGGGAACAGTGCGTCAAAATTCTTCAGTAGGCTTTGCTGTGGAAATTGTGGTTTTTGGTATAGTTCTTTTGGGCCCAGATTTTGTTACTGTACAGCAGATGTACGTGGGGCCCACTTCGGGATATTTTGTCGATCGAAATTTAAACGTGTTAGTTTACAGTATTTACATTATATCTCCGACCGGGAATGTCATTTGATCGGTAAACCGCGTCTAATTGCTATAGTTCTTTTAGACGGGTTTGCGAACGTGACATTCGCGTTGATGTTCTATGTTGTGCTGTGATGTTGCGGATATGTCGTGGTGGATAGCAGTGTGCAATGGTAGTGCTGTTTGAATTTATTTGTAAATTTGATATTGCGGGGCGAGCGTCCAACATGTGGACTGCCGTAACTGCCTGTTGTATAATATTCTTTTGGGGCACGACCAGGTTGAGGTCGATGTACCCGTTGTACATATTTTTATTTCTGTACTAGGTTTTTCCTGCGAAGGAGTGCACGGATAACCGAGTTCTGGAGGGCAACGGGTCCGTATCTCATGGCTTTGAGAGGTAAAGGGACCTCACTCTAGAATTGGCAGACTATTTTCCGCACTCGTAGGGGGTACAGGTTGACCCAAGAAGGGGTGCTCAATTTACCGGATTCCGTGAAGTGCCGGGTGTTCCATTCACTATGTTGTGGGGACTACCTCGCTTCAGGTTTTGGCGGGTAACTTGCCGCACCCGTAGGGGTCTAGGTTTCATTGCACAGGCTGTCCACACGACCAGGGGAACGTCGGGTTTCAGTAGCGGCTCTGTGAAACCCAGGGATCCCAGATTATCTGTATTGTTCTGTGATGCTTATTACTTCTCTGTAATGTTGCATATTATCACGCCTGGAGCGATTATTGTATATTGGTATATATACTATTAGATGTTGTATATGTTTTACACCCGCGCTAGTTCAGTCCCCGCTCTGTCGTTAGTTAAGTAACCTAACGGGTGATGACGGGACCCAGTGACGAATGCGGATGGCATATACGTACATTTTATTTTCGTTCTTTTCTGGTGTGATTGATTGATGGGACTGCGTTGATTCTTATCAATGCAAGGATAAAACAAACATATATTTGATGTTGTTGGAACAAATTTTAAAAGTTGTTATTACAAAGATGTTTCCTTTTGTTTTGCATAGCGATATTCAGTTAGAATATCCTGCACCTCATTCGACGAGGCAAGGGCCGAGATCCCTTCACCGGGAGTGACCCCTTGGGCAGAAGTTTACGTCAGGGTAATAAATTTATTATAGTCGATTACAAGTTGCTTTGCATCGCGGTATTCAGTTAAAATATCCTGCACCTCATTCCACGAGGAAAGAGCCGAGATCCCTTCACCTGGAGTGACCTCTTTAGCAAAACGTTTTCGCCACTATATTTTATAAAAAGCTATCAGGTTCCTTCAACGAGATCAAGTTCATTACGTTAAAGGTTTTTCGCCAAAAACCAGCCGTAGCCCTCCGTCATTTCTTTTGGGTATTCAGTAGTATTCAAGCTATGTATTTTGACCTTCGCCAAGGCATAGTGTTTGGTAGCTGCTGGGTATTCATTTGTTGCATAGATAGATGAGTTGGTTTGGGACAGTCGTTCTGCCATTTTGACCTTCGCCAAGGGCATGTGCGGGTGGGTTCAAATTGACCTGGATAATGACGGGTAGAACTTGGCATGTAACTTATGACATTTTGACCTTCGCCAAAGTCATAAGAGCATGGGGCAAAAATCACATCGGGAGTTTCAAACTTACAGGAAACTTGCCAGACATGCGCATACCTTCTGGAGTGTGATAACTTAAGTGGCTTCCATCAAGTTATCATGCGATGATAGTTGGATCTCGATTCTCACTGATGAGTTGGTTTACTCTTCGGGTGATCCCGACTAATTCTTCTTACAGGTTTGAAGGAGAATTTGAGATTACAGTGGGAGGTTTCCTAATTAGATAAAAGCGATAACCATTCTGATCTAGGTTAGAGTGCACGCAGAGTGTTTCTTTTCTCTCTCTCTTTGGCAGCGACCTTTGACCGACCCTAGACTATGACTCGGTGACCAAGTTGACCCAACCTTATTAAAATACTGGCTTTTGGATTGCCTAAAGTTGCATAAGTCATTGTCGCTCCTTCTTTTATCCTTTGCATTTCTCAGAACACCCCGTATTACTACGGACATCCACTTCCATTGGATAGATCCATCGTATGGTTATATACGAACTCGGAGGGACTTCTTCGAGGATGGATTCAGGTTCAGGAGAAATAGAATTGGTTTATTCAGTTGTCTTTTATTATCACCTTCTCTCAGGTTGCGAGGGCTCTTTAGGATTAGGAGAGTCCACCTATTACGCTTATTGGATAGTCTTATTCCAAACCATAGGCAGGTGCCGAAAGGTAGGGAATGGAGAAAACCAATTAGCCTAAGTAGGGTGTACATAAGGTAATAACTAAAGACAAAATAAAGGGATTAGAAAGAGGGCAAAGTAAATTGCGACTGTTATCATTCACGACCAAACCGCGTACTTCATCGCCACTCCTATTTCACCTTTAATAGAATAAGGTATTATTCAGTTGTCTTTTATCATCACCTTCTCTCAAGTTGCGAGTACTCCTAGGATTAGGAGGGTACACCTGTTATGCTGACTGGATAGTCTTCTTCCAAACCATAGGCTGGTGTCGAACGGTGGGGAAGGAAGAAAACCATTTAGCCTAATGATGGTGTACAGAAGGTAATGAATAAAAACAAATAAAGGGATTTGGAGAGATGGCAAAGGAAATATACGGTTATAGTCACGAATTGGTTTATGGAAGAGGCATTACTAAGAATACCAGGATACCCCTACGAAACATTTTCATGTTTCAGTGCATTGTTAAAGGAAAATTGATTTCCCAATTAGATACTTACTCCAGGGTATGTATTTACCAGGTTTCATTCTCATATCTGTATGGTTTTACAGATGATGAGTGGGAGTAAGTTATTAGGAATTAGGTGATCATCCTCATTATATCGGAATTCGTTGTAATTGGTGATATTTGAGGAAATCGCCTGGGTACAGTTTTCAACCTATGATGCACAGGTTATGAGTTATTCAACTCAGCGGACTTATACAGAGTATTGTATGTTGTCCAGTGTCCATCAGGACAAAGGAGTAAGTCCTCGTACTATATTCTTTTTACTTATGACTTCTCTAGACAAGTGTTTCGTAGAAATACAAGGTCTAAGTTTTGAGAAGTTATGAGTATAAGAATAAAGTAGAGAACCAGATGTCGCAAGTATCGGGATTCTTCAAAGAGATTGAAGATGTAGATTCTTGTGATTGGTATTCAGATGATAGTAATGGTTTTGAAAAACTTGTTTCTCTTTCAGGTTACTCATAATTGGATGCATTCCTAAGTTGAGTAATGCTGATTACCCTTTCTCCATTAAGTTGATATGCACTGGAGACAGCTGCATGATTTGAATCTGGTTCCAATTAAATAAGTGCCAAGGTTTCTATATTAGATATAGAATGGTTCATATCTTAACGATATTAAGGTACGGTGAGTTGTCCAGCTTATGCTTAAAACCAGACACTGGATAACTCAAAGCACGTTTCTGTAATGGCAGTTTGTGGGTTGACCCTGGCTTTAACGAGGCTTGATTTTCTACCATTTGATAGATCAATAGTGATATTGTTCTTGACTCGCCACAGTTTTAGTAAAATAGATTTTTTCAGAAAACAATAGTGGGAGTATGGTAGAACTGAAAGTGATTCCAGAACCGCAAACGATTACGGAAAATTTAATAGTACCTATATATTCAATCAGGTTTGACATTCCAATAGCCACTCCGCAGATATGGTGGGTAACCTCAGAAACCCGAGAGGTACTCCGGTAGCCTCAAGGACGGTGAAAGGGAGGTTCTTGTTTACCCAGACTTGACACCACTATTGTTCCAGACTGTGAGACACGGCAGGAGGATATGTATAACGTCGTTCTAAACTAGCTTTAGAAGTGTACATATATATTATTCTGCCAGAGGGTTGTCGTAGTCAGTGGGAGCAGCGGAAGCATAGTGGGCAAGAAGCTTATGTCTATTTATAGACTTAAGCAGATATAGCGGAGATAAGATCATCTATTTTTGATGTGACAGTCATGGTTTTGACTTCATCAGAATAGGGGATGGATCTGTTGAGAAGGTAGTAAGGTGTGATGTCCTGGTATTTGGATGACATACACAGAGAAGGAAGTAAAATTCCTATACTACGATCGGTTGTACTGTGGTCGTCACACAGTTGTTTCTTCACACAGGATATGGATATAATATCTGACATTCAGGTTACTAGATCTATGGTTTTAGATCTAGATTTGGGTAGTTTCCCAATGTGGGTACTTTGACAATATTCTAATAGTATTTTAGAATAGATGACTCCAGGCATGGTGGAGTACCTGCAGGTGATAGAGTCACCCTCTCTAAAGGTGTCTTACAGACTAAAGGGGAGAGAGATGAGCATGATTGACAGATCACTTGCTTAGGCAATTGAGTCAATTGTGAGATGTCAAGTACCACACCAGATGTTGTTTTTGCACTAGATGCGATAAGTTTATATTAATCCAATCCTGAAGAAACATAAGGAAGCAGTTTTAGAACATAAGTGCATGTTCTACGGAATTGATGACGGCAGCCTCCTTTGGGAGACGGTTATCATTCCAGGCTTTAATGGTAACATGGTTGACAGAGTGATTGTCAGAATTATAGTTTTCCCTATGATGAGGGACAGTATTATGGACAAGTGGTCCAAGAGGATACTGTGGGAGGCATGGTGTTGGATACTGATTAGGTTCAGTTATCGATACAGTCTAAGAAGTTTGGATTTGGAGTTCTTTTATGAACTAGGTCCCATCAGATATCTAGACATATTCTAAGATAGGTATTACTCGATTCGGGAGATGGCTTTCTCCACGAACTTGAGATTAAGAGAGACATAGAAAGAAACATCAGGGCGGATCCACTCACTGAGGCTATTTCTCGAACACAAGAGTTTTACAAACTAGTTTTGTAAAACTGATTAGTAGAGGAATTGGGTGTTCGGTATCACACGGGCTGTGAGTATACGACATCGCAATAATTAGCCTTAAGTGCAAGTGGGAGATTGTTGGATATAGTGCCCTCAAAGTCAATTATTGGATCGCAGGTACGTGATTGCAATGATTGAGGCAGGACCTATACCGATATGACAGTCTTGCTCGAGATGATAGTATGCTATCTGGTTTGTCTTTATCATCGTATACATGCTTTAGTTCACTATTGCATGATGATAGAGCCCATAGGATTCTTGCTTGACTGCCAGCAGTATGATGGCGATCATATACGTGGGAGCTGGGGTCTGTAAGCACATCCTTAAAAGTGTCCCTAGTCGTGGGAGTTTCGAGACAGGGCATCGATACTCCAGAGTAGACTACTATATACAGTCAAGACCCCGACGAGGGGCAGTGGCCGGTCTCACAAGACACTGGTGTCAGTTGGATCACCTAAGATATATGCAGGTGCTCATTAGGTTATGAGTACACCGGACAGGACTCGCCGGGAATATGCTAGTTGGTATTATACATATCGTCAGATAACAGTTCCCAGGTGACATGTGTACAGGTTAGTTTGTCGACCTGAGATCGTCATTTGTCTCGTGTGAGTTCCCACTGTGCTTTGATTTATACCCTACCACGCTCAAAGGAGACGTGCAAACAGGTATTTTTTGGGTACAGTCCCGAGCCACATGGAGGCAGTGAGCGGATCGTCAGGGATTCGTCTCTCCCGGTATTGGGGGTTGATGTCGCACAGTGCACGGGTGGCCATCACTAGAAATCCTCGGCCGAGGTAGTGGAGAATTACTGATTTGGATCAGTAGTTTCTCAGGTGGTGATGGACTTCATACCGATACGAATTATCGCGTTGTTAGGGGTCTGACTTTATCCACCCCCTTAGACTCGATATGCGATACTCTTTAGACGAACGGACCGGACTGTATATATATTGTCACTGTCTAGCTCAGTAGGGTTTATGGATGAGTTCGCTCGTCAGCTTCCCTTCCAATCAATATATAGGCAAACGTTACGTACAGTTTGTACCTCTGACGTGCTAGTGGTTTTACCCAGTGCCAGTGTGTTGATGAGTCATTAGAGTCCCCCACAGACCGTTTCCCAAGTTCGGACGAAACGTAGTAGAGGCCGTATGGTTTTATGGCAGGGTTCCGAAAATGCACGTGCGTTTTCGCACGTGTCATTTTTCGGGCAGATAATACTGGTCAGCTTTGGTTTAAGCCGGATCCGAGTATTATACTGTGTAGATATAATATCTTTGTCTCAGTTTCATTTATATTCGGTCGTAATACAAATGCGGGTATGTTTATACTGATACGGGGTTATCCTGAAATTCGTTTCAGGATCGCTTTTGGAAGTTGTCAGTTTCCAGTTTTCTATCAGCTGTATTTAACATTCGGTTAGATACCTAGACTTCCATTTTGAACCACCAAGCAAGGTAGTTGTATAGGCGGAATAGAGTATCCGTCATCGGAATCAGAACGGATTTATCTTTTCTTCTTGGGTGAGTCATGAGGGTGGGTCATGCTTCTAGGAGGTTCTAGAAGTGATGATAAGGATAATGACTCATTAGTGCATTAATAGTGCATTAATGTTATGATGACTAAGGATGATGATTCATTAGTTCATTAATGGGGTTTTGTTTGTGCTTAGATATTTTCCAGTTGATCTTTTATTCTTGTGGTTACCTCCTAGCTCCTACCCTCACCTCCCTCCCTCTACATATATGGCCGGCCCCCTCCCCTTGTGATGATGATTGATTTGGGAAAAAGAAAGGGTTGTTAAAATGAGAAGAGAGAGATCTAGTTCATATATATTTTCACATCTCATTTCAATCCGTTCCAAAAGGCAACTTCCATAACCGTTCGTCTATAGCCTTGGACGTAACGAGACAAAGTGTTCTACTCATTCTCTACATTATCTTGGTCGTCTCTTTTAGCAAACTTGACGACCGAGTTGCCTCGGTTCAGAGACGGGAGCCCGTTTAAAGATCCGTCGACGTAGTGCCACCTGGACGAGAAGACTGGAGATTCAGGAGATCGGAGCAGCCGCAACAAAGCGTGGGATGATGGTTGAAGACCGAAGAACTCGGATCGTTCGGTATAACATTTCTACCCACTTTGTAGTTTGTTAGTTTAGCTTTAATGGCAGATCCGGGTTATAGTACACGATAGCGCCAATTGTAAAAAGTTTTTGTTCCGCATTTGGCGTCTGTTAGATGGCCGGGGCGCTACCGTGGACTTACACTCATAACCCAATGAGCACATGTATACTATCTTAGGTGAACAACTGACACCAATGGCTTGTGAGACCGGCCAGCACCCCTCGTCAGGGTCTAGATAAGTATACACTAGTCTACACTGGAGTATCGATACCCAGTCTCGATACTCCCATGCCTATGGACATTTAAGGATGTGCTTATAGATCCCCAGCTCCCACGTATATGATCGCCAACATAATTCTGGTAGTCAAACAGGAATTCTATGGGCTCTATCAACATATACATGATGATAAAGACAATCCAGATAGTATACTATCATCTCGAGTAAGACTGTTCTATCGGTATAGGTTCTCCCTCAATCATCATAATCACCTACCTGCGACTACGATAATTTCCTTGAGGGCACTATAGCCAACAGAACCATACCAAAATTTCTACATGATCTCGATCAAACACAAGCGAGGAAGACTATACTCATGAAATGATGACTAATTCGATCTCGTTTGAGACCAGATTGGGAAAAAAAGATAGTCTTCATAAATTATTTGTTTGTTTTTTTATAATTTATGGGTGATGGCATTATAAATTGAATTTTGGTTGATATAGATGTACGTATTGAAAGCCTCCCCCCCTCCCACCCCAATCTCATGTTTTGTTGAAGGAGTACAACTTTAAGTGAAGCCTACAGTGTTTTAATTTTGGTCAAAGAACTATAGTTTCAAATATCATCTCATCATATGACAAACAACATTGTCAAATATGATAAATACATTATAATCAAGCTGTATGTTTCCACTATAATTTTGTGAGTTGATCTTAACTGTAGGGGTATGGTGCTAGTTGAAGTGTAAATAAATATCATTACTGGTTTCAATAGATGCACATGAGAGACGGGGGAATTTTGAAACAAAATACAAAAATCAGTCATGTGACTGCTTAAATTGAATGAAAAAGTAAAAAAAAAAAAAAAAAAAAAACGGCGGGGGGTTGTTGTTTAATGGATTGAAAGTTTGGAGGTTTTGGTGATGGGTTTATATGTGATGGTGATTTTGGACAAGTTGGGTAAAACACGGGGTAGTTTCCATGAAATAGGCCAAATAATAATGACTTGGCATTTAATTACATGCATTGGACATTAAACAATGATGTATTTTTGTTTGATTTTTTTGAAAAAATAATAAGCCATATCACCAATTAATTTCAAAATTAAATGACCTTCTTTCTTTTGTCCTATAACAGCAGAGAAGATATATAATCTATATTTTATTATAAAATAATTGTTTAATAAAATCAGTTAGGAGGATGTAAGATAACTAACTATATATATTCTAATTATAGGACCTTCTTATTTTAAGTTTGCTCAAACTAATTTTGGATGACTAAAATTAATTACTTTTAGAGCTTTCAAATATTAATCATTATTGGATTACATATATATCCTGAAAATTTTCATTTTGAGTTACAAATGTTTATCAAATTAACCAATTAGACTGGCACTATAATTTATTTTGAAAAATTTGATGGGATAAATAAGTTAATTATCTATACGATTTTTTAAAATGTAATTATACTTTTTGCTGTTACATTTCCTTATCTTTGTCAAAACTAATATTGAGGATACTTTAAAATTTTTAAATCTTTATAAAAATATCCAAATTTAACAAATCATTAATAGTTTTCCACCTATATTTAAAAAACAGAAGACAAATCTTTTCAAAACAAATAACCATGTATAACCGTATATGTGTATGCTAAGAACAATACATCGTATTTCATATATAAAATTATCAATTCTCTACGTGCATATTACGTACAAAAAAACCAGTATTGTGTGTGTGGAAGGGTCGGATCTAAATGGGTCCGAACTGAAAAGACTAAAACCCAACCAATTTATTATATGAGTAAATGAGTTTAGGGGTCCCCTGGAAATAGGAGGGAAGTAGCGAGTCCACAAATTATTATAGTAACGCTATCGGAGCAATTTCGTGGGTCTTCTGGATGCGTGTGTTATGTGTTTGTATGTGATGCGTGTCGGTGTGCCTTTTAGGGCTCATGGGCCGCTGCGAAAAAAGGAAAAAAAATTGAGTTCAGGGGTGTAGGTATGGAATTAGATCAGACAAGAATTTTACCAACAAGTCTAGTCAGCGTACAGATTTGAGCTTTGACAAGCCTAGCGTGGGCCATAACCTGAGGAAAAGTCATGCACATGTTTGACCTCAGCGTTTGTACTATAGCAATACCTCAGTGTTTGTTTTATAATAACGTCAAATTTTAGGGTCTAATTTGGCAAAGGGATTACAGTATTTAAAATCATGGCTCGGTAAGCTTTTAAGCCTGAACATCAAATCTTGTAGCTCTCATTTAGCAATCAAAATAGAGTTTTCCAAAGCATGGTCTCAACCCTTTTTTTAAACTCTAAAAGACTAGAGTTTCACAAAGTTTCTAGCCGCTCTTTTATTTAAACCCTATTTTAATGAATCCTTGAATTTAAAACTATATTGCCAAAAAACCCTAAACATTGCAAAATCCATTTTCATGAAATTGTTGTATACATGCATGCAAACCTTGGTTTCAATTTAACTCGAAGGAGACCAAGTTTTTGGTCTTGGAAAACTTGTTGCCAAAGTATGCCTCAAAAGTTTCCTTAAGGGTGATAATATGTTTATAATTCTTATCCTAAATTTTATCTCTTTCTGTATCATTGAAAAGAAAAAGAAAAGTATAAAATATATACAGAGAGAGATAGTTTTAGTATTATCTTGGTACTCTGCAGGATTTAATTTGCCTGTCAGTAAACAAGTCGATTGCTCAAAATCCCTAACAGTCTACACTTTATATATACTTCCTCGAATTATTTATTAGTGCAAAAATCTTTTCCGTCGGTCCGATCAAAACCGTTAAAAACACATATTCTACTATTAATAGTTCAAACCAACTTTCAAATTAAATTAGAAAATCATTTGAGCTTTTTATTTATTTCCACGATTTTGTACATTTCGATGGGATTGTTTGTGCTAATAATTAAATTACTAAGAGAGGTATAATTGCTAAAGGGGTAAACTACAAAATAGTTGTATGCAATTAACTATAATAAAATAAGAAATAGACTGGACACAAATTGAAAAGTCATTTTTCTAGCAGTGAAAAGATAACTATATAATATTTTGAGCATTTTAGTTTGCAAGTTATAAAGTGGCACCAAAACTTAGGAATCCACACAAAAATGTTCCTCTTTATGCTTTATCAAAGTAAAAGAGGATCCAAAGATACAAAAGCCTTATTAATAGCCTTTATTTTTTATGAGTAAAAGTACTAAAGGCTAACAAACATTTGACTATTGTCTAAATCTATTTGGAAAGTTCTGTTGTCGTTGTATGCGGTACACAATCTACTTGTTTTTCCACCTTCATAATTGTGCCATCTACATGCATAAATATTACAGAGACTTTGCAATAGCTTTACTTTAATATGAGGTTTTTGTGCATATTAATTGGAGTCCATTGCCACTTTTGAGGAGCAAAGGTGATATAAAAAATTTACTTGATGTATCCCCCCCCCCCCCCCCTCGCCCCTTGTCCCCCAACAGCGTAAATAGCATAAATCTGGCTACAATCGGTTTTAAAGTAGGCACTTTTTGTTAAACGCCCCGTATCTTCCAAAAATTACATTTTTACCGAAATATTTTGAAATATCCATAATTAGGGTTAGGGTTTGCTAGTGCATGGGGCATGTAGCTACAGCCACTCGCGATGATCTCTATAGCCGCCGGCAAGCATCGTCACCTCCATTCGCGGCGAATGGTGTTGTCGCTACCGCGGCAGTGTGAGGGTTGCATTGTCGCCAGCAACGAGCACCGGTGCGGTGCAACTTCTACACCTTAAATGAAATTTTAAAGTAAAATGGTATTTATCAACTTTAACTACCAAAAAAAACATATTTTTCGATTAAATACGTACATTTAATTAATGTACAAACTAGGTTCTTAAGGCGTTTCACGTTTTATATATATATATATATATATATATATATATATATAAACAATTTAATAATTTAACCAAGAGCTGTATGGCTCAAAATTAAACAACATCAAAAAAATCATCACCATCGTCATCCCAGATCCATCTTCTATTTCAAGCTGAATTCAAAACTTGTTAAAAATATAATGCATAAAAAACTTTTAAAAAATTCATCCTCAATCGAAAGAAATTATCGTGAATTTTCTATTCATCCTCAATCTCAAACTCTTATCTAAACTTATTTAAAACATAATGCATTTAATAATTGCGAAAATCCTCAATTGAAAACAACTTTTCATGAATTTTTTTATCTTGGTAGTTGATATTGTACAAATCTCTTGCAAAAATTGCACGATGGCTTTGATTTGAGTGGAGTTAACTTTTTTATGCATGTCTCGCTGCATGAAATATAATACCAGCTGTAGAAAATAATCTATAAGTGCATAGAATAAAGGAAACATAATAAACAATAAAATTATAACATGATTATTCATGTAAATAAAAATATTAAATTGTTATCTATAATGCCAAAAAATAATATGAAATAATATTAATCATGGTTGCAATGAATTAGAGCTTTACCTGTATTAAGATACAAACTTAATCTAAATCGTTTACTCATTCCTAACCTTGTACATAAGGTCTTATATAAAATACAAAAGAGTACGAGAAGAGACATAACGGTAGAAATTATTACGTACATCAATTATTGACTGATATGCATGGAAAGAAAAAATTAAATGGTATTAAATTATTATACCGTGTATTTAAAATCTACCCAAGAAGTATTAATGGAAAAAAACCTAAATTTATTTTAGCATCGATTAGGCATTTTTATATTTTAAATCGATATCCCAAAAATTAATTTTAGGCCATTCCCATTTATTGTACTCGCCAAATTTCAAATATATTTTTGTATATATATGTTGATATAGATTTACAGACACTAATTATTGACTGATATACATGAAAAGAAAAGATTAAATGATATTAAATTATTATACGGTGTATTTAAAATCTACCTAAGAAGTATTAATTCCAAAAAGGCAAATTTAGTTTTGCATGATTAGTGGCATTTTTATACATTAAATTGATACGCCAAAAATTAATTTTAGATCACTCCCATTTATTGCACTCGCCAAATTTCAAATATATTTTTGTATATACATATGCGTGAGAGTGTGTGTGAGAGGATAACGGAAGAAAAGTGCCATAGGAGAGAATTCCTCTTATTGCGTTGAGAAAATACACTCTTCATGATTTTTTTGATGATCAACATCCATCATCTCCATCTTTATCATCTAAGATGTACACCAAATTTCATTTGGTTCTATCACTTTTCAACGTTGATTTAGTGAGTGGAAAATTAACGGTTTACCGACAATAGAACTTTTTACATTGCTAATTCAACGGTTAAATAATTATAGAATCACGTGAAATTTGATGTATCCACATGTTAGATTGTAAACATTAACATAATGAATGCCGATCCTCGAAGAAAATGGTTGAGAGTATAGATTTTTTACGGCACCTAATTAACGAAAAAGCCTAATACAGACTCTTTTCTCCATTATTCTCCTCTCTCTCTCTCCCTCTCTCTCTCTCTCTCTCTATCTCTCTCTCTCTCTATATATATATATATATAATTCTTATTACTATTACTATTAATGGCAAAAACTCCTATTATTATTCTTTTATTCTTCTTCTTCTTCTTCTTCTTATTACAATTACTATTAATGGCAAAAACTCGTATTATTATTCTTTTATTCTTATTATTAGTATTATTCTCGTTACTATTACTATTACTATTAATGGAAAAAACTCCTATTATTATTATTTTTCTTAGTCTTATTATTATTCTTATTACTATTACTATTAATGGCAAAAACCTAAATTTACATATGAGAATATTGTAGAAAAGATGCCTTAGGAAGCTTTTTCGTTAGGTGGCGTCGAAAAACTATACCCTCTAACATTTTATGCGACAATCGGCATCCATCATCATCATTTTTATCATTTAAGATGTGGATAGAAATTTTTTTATGTGATTCCACCACCTTTTCACCATTTTTTAGCAATGTAAAAAGTTCTATTGTCGATCGTTTTTTAGCAATGTAAAAAGTTCTATTGTAAAAAGTTCTGTAAACCAATAATTTTGCATCCACTAAATCAATAGTGAAAAAGTGATAGAATCATTTGAAATATGGTTTGTTCACATCTTAGATGATAAAGATAAAGATGATTAATGCCGATCGTTGAAAAAAATCGTGGAGGGTGTATTTTTTCGACGCCAAAGAAGGAAATTCCCTACCATGGAAACTTTCCTCCATTATTCTCTTCTATTACTAATAGAATATAAGGCATGTATTAATAACAAATATTGTTAGTGTATAAGCCCTAGAGGCCATTACTGTATCATACTAGTTTGTATATTACTTAATGGAAGCTTGGGATATTCACCATTTTATAGACAATCTTGCTCAAAATAGTAGTATGCTACTTGGTTTGTTTCTACTTCAATGTGTGTACATGTGTTTCTTTTAACATATCGCCTATGCACATTAGTGGAGTTCTTAGGATCTTTACTTGATTAGCAGCGTTGTGATGGCAGTCACACTCGTGGGGGCTGGGTAATCCACAAGCACATCCTTATGCAGGTCCCTAGTCGTAGGACTATCGAGACAGGACATCGATACTCCGGAGTAGACTAGCGTATGCGCTTCTCATCCCAGCAAGAGAGACGGTCTGTCCCACAGCCGTCAGTACGTCGTACTTGAGATAGTATGCGGGTGCTCGTTAGGTTACGAGTACACTGGACAGGACTCGTCAGGAACTGATTGGTTGGTACTATACCTATCGTCAGTCATCAGTTCCCAGGTGACATGAGTACAGCTTAGTCCGCTGACTTGACACTGTCACTTCGCTTCGAGTGTGTTCCCACTGTACTTTGATTACTACCCTACCACGGCTCAAAGGAGTCGTGCAAACAGGTAGTAGTTGGGTGCAATCCCGAAGCACTTGGAGGCAGTGACGGTTAGACAGGATTCGTCTCTCCCGGTATTGGGGGTTGATATCGCGCGGTGTCTAGGAGAGCCATTACACAAAGTCCCTGTCTAGGGCAAGCGAGATATACTGGTAGGTTTCCAGTGTTATCTCAGGGTGTTCTGGGCTATACTCCGACACGACTTGTACCGCTATTAGGGGACTGATGTTTACCGCCCCCTAGGACCGCTATGCGATATTCTCAGACGAACAGACCGGATTGTATGGAGATTGTCACATTCAGGCTCAGTAGGAGTTCAGATGGGTTTCACCTCGTCCGTCTTCTTATCGGCATCTACCTGGGGCCGTTACGCACAGCTAGTGCCGCTTGCGGTCTGTGGTTAAACCCACTGCCAGCGTAGTGTCGAGTCTTTAGAGTCCCACACAGAAAGCTATTCGCCTTTAGGCGAAAGAGTAGAGGTCGCATGGTTTTGCGACAGGGTTCGGTCACATCCGTGCACTTGTGCACGTTTAGTGTCCGGGCAGTTATCATTAGCGGGCTTTGGTTTAAGCCAGATCCTAGTGTACGTTTTGGGATTGGTTTTATCTCGTTTGTATTCGTGTTCCTCGGAACGCGGATGCGGGTTGTATGCACAGTTGATAGAGAGACGGAGGCAGAGGATTCTCATTAGGGTTGTTGACTGTTGACTTTTGCTAAACCCTAATGAGAATAAGAAATATGATTAATGATAATATTAATTAAGTATTATTGTGCCATGGTTGGGTTGAAGGGTCGACTTTGTTGACTTGTTGACTTTGTTGACCGGTTGACTAGGTTGGACTAGTTGACCATCATCATAACAATGGCTATCATTTCTTGGCATTGACCTTGGCTTGCTTGTTGGTTCACAAATTGCATTTAATGCAAGAAATGATATTGCCATTTGATATGATAACAACCATCACATAATCCTCAATTATTATTACTTGTTATCATGATTTTGGATTATGAGAGCTTGGATGGCAAAAAGTCTTGCTCATTCTTTCATTTCCTTTCTCTCTCATGCTTGAGCTCTCCCTCTTCCTCTTGCTCTCTCTAGTTCATGGTGTTCCCCTCTGAATGGCGGCCTAGACTTGGCGTCCATGCCTGATGTTCGGGGCAGATGCTATTTGGTTTTATCCGATTATTTCTCCGAAGATGCCAAGTTGATTTATGGCACCGTGTATCGGAGGTTTAGACGGATGCGGCCGATGTAGCAGACTTCGTCAGATTCCCCCTCAGGATGAGGGGTTTTTGATTATGGGGACGCTCTTCCCTGCAGGCGCAAGCTCCTGCAGTTAATTACGCTACCGAATCGCGGTAACAACTTTCTCCTTCTCCAGAATTTCAATTCGTGTCGTGTGTATTCATTTTGTTTGTGGTTTCCCGTGGATTGTATACGGAGACTGAGTAATGCTGTCGCCCGTAGGACGTGGATTAGTCCAAATCCGTATTTACTTAGATTTGGGTTTGGTGTTTTCAGTTTAAGGATGCATTAGTCGCGTTGCGGCTAATATCAACTTAAACGTTCGTCAAGGATACATTAGTCCTGTTTTAGACTAAGATCAACTCAACGTAGTGATTAATTTAATGTATGGCCATCGGGACTCGTCACCTCTCTGACGTCGTTGAAGGATTACAACGGCATGTATCAAAGGAGCTCGGAGATGTACCCTCGAACCAGAGTTGATTGGGAGTTTTATAATCCATTTGAATATTTAAGGATACGTTAGCCGTGTTTGGGGCTAAGATCAACTTAAACGTTTGTTAAGGATACGTTAGTCCAGTTTGAGACCAAAATCAACTTAACGGGACCGTTTAGATCCGACAAAAGAGCATTTGGGCTCTATTGTGCCAGTTTAGGGACGTGGTGGTCCGATATTAGTTTAGGGACGTTTCGGTCCGATATTAGTTTAGGGACGTTTCAGTCCAATATTAATTTAAGGACGTTTCGGTCCAATGTTAATTTAAGGACGTCTCGGTCCAATATTAGTTTATGGACGTTTCGGTCCATCGCCAGTTTAAGGACGTGGTGGTCAAATATTAGTTTAGGGACGTCTCGGTCTGATATTAGTTTAGTGACGTTTCGGTCCATTATTAGTTTAAGGACGTTTCGGTCCGATATTGGGTGTGTGGCCGTTGGGACCTGTCACCTCTTTGACGTCGTTGAGGAATTACAACGATGGATGTCAAAGGAGTTCGGAGATGTACCCTCGACCCGGATGTAGATTGATTTAGGAGAGCCATTTTGCTCAGCCAATTTAATTTAAGGACTTATGGCCACGATTGGGCTAAGTCCAGTAAAAAAAAGTCCAACATTGCTTTTGCATTTCCTTTTATTTTTATTTGGGCTTTGCCCAGAAAAGATGCAGGGCATCAATTTGTTTTGGGCTCTGTTCTTTATGAATGATGCAGAGCATCAATTTTATTTGGGCTCAGCCCTTTTATTGCTTTGCAATTTATTTTGGCCTGCTAGGTCTTTTTGATTTGAGCCTGGCCCTTCAAGTAATGCATTGCATTTGTGCAAAGCACCAAGAATCTTTTAGATTCAAGGAAAGGAGTGCAGAGCACTTTTAAATTTCTTGATCTAAATTTAGATCAAAGAGAAGAAGAAAAATCTTTTCTTTCTTTCTATCTCAGAGAACCAGAGGTTCTCTAGCAAGTGCAAGGCACTATTTTTATTATTATTTTTATTTATTTATTTATTTATTGAAGATCACTGATTTTGTCTTTTAGATCAATGATCTATTCCTAAGAGAATTTTCTCTTATTTCAAAGGTTTTTACCTTCTTCTTTGTGTTCTCAAGAAGTTCTCTTCTCCTTTTTTTTAAATCCAATTGTCTATATCTTTGAAATGGGGTCTGGGGTCCTTTTTATAGTGCTCAAAAATCAGTTAAATTTGTTAAAAAGATCTTTTCTGAGTGATTTGGGGAATTTTCCCCACCGTTGGATCTTTGATCCAAAGGCCCCTGTTTTACAGAAGAAATCTTCTTGTTTAAACAAGAACAGAAAAAAATATCCTTAAATCTTCACTCTGTTGTTGCGCAACTCACCAGCGCGTGACACGTGTCGCGCAGTGAGGCGCTTGCGTAACAGCGCTTGCGCAACTGCGCAGACACGTGTCGCGCAGCGGTGCGCTTGCACAGTTGTGCTTGCGCAACTGCGCAGACACGTGTCGCGCAGCCGTGCGCTTGCGCAGTTTGTGCTTGCGCAACTGCGCAGACACGTGTCGCGCTGCCGTGCGCTTGCGCAATTGAACGTTGCTTATGTTTTTTAAAGAGCCTTGCTCTGATTGGACGTACTGCCTTGGGCGTTGTGCTGCCGTGTCAACTTCTGACACGTGGCGCGTTGCGCGCAGCGCATGGGAACTGAAGCATTGCTTCAAAATTTGAATTTTCAAAATTCAAGCAGAGCCTTGCTCTGATTGGGGGAACAAATACCCCCCCACCGTTGTGCTCACGTGGCGCGCACGTGAGTGCAGCGGTGGCAAGATCCTGACTGTTGGATCATGGGGGTCAGTTGAAAAGGCGCAGGCGCCTATAAATAGGACCCTTGGTCCTTGGTAATTCTTTACCAATTTCAAGAATTTGAATTTCAGAGCCTTGCTCTTGCTTAAGAACTTCCAGAGCCTTGCTCTTGTGAGAACTTCAAAGTTCTAGTTTTAGAATCACTCTAGGTAAAATTAATTAAATTAAATTAATTAAAATTAAATTTAATTAACAGAGCCTTGCTCTTATAGATCTTTGATCTAAAGGAAAACCCCTTTGGGGTTTCTTCAACAGAGCCTTGCTCTCAAAAAATTTACAGATTTTACAGAGATCTGATCCATGGGTTCTAACCCATGAACAGAGCATTGCTCTTAGATCAAATGTAGATCTTTTTAGATCTGATAAACGGCGAAAAATTTTGTTTTATAAGTTTTCATGGATTTTTCAAGATTCCAAAACTCTAAAGATAAAATTGATGGATCTTTCCACCATTACCATAGAGCTATGCTCTTTTAAGGAATCTTGTTCCCCTGAGACCAGAGTTTGACAAATGTCACTCTGTGACAGAGCTTTGCTCTGAAAGAGAATATTTCTCCTTGTCTCTAGGGATTTCCCATCAGTGAGGATATTCTTTTGGGGACCTTTTCATTAATTGACAGTCTCATCTAATGATGGGGTTGTCTTATTAAATGATGTACCGTCATCCAGATTTTGTGGGTCCCTCTTTTTGTCCCCTACCCATTACATCACAGTGTTGAGTAAGATTTCAAAATGCCAAGTGTCAGAACACTAACGGTTATTTTTATCTTTCTACAGGAAACATGTCTGACGACTTATCTTTCCTCTTTGTTCGCTCGGAAGGAGGGTTCCCCCATTCGCCGGTGGACCGGGTGGTGTTCGCCTTGATTAAAGATCACGATCCAGAGTGCAAGAGACTTCACCTGTGGGGAAGGTGGTACAGCCAAATCATCCAAGGCCGTCGCAGCTTCAGCTCCGCTTCGCCTTCTGAGCCCATAGTTACGATCCCTTATGCGGACAAGCCCCCGGTGGAGTATGCCGTGGAGGTTAAAAATTGGAATGCCGACGACCTCCTTCAGCCTGCAATTGGTGCCATTCCGGTGCAGCCGCCGCCGGCTATAGATATCTTGGGGAGGCGAATCTGTCAGGGTGAAGCACGCCCTTGGGGACAGGCTTATAACATTGGATTGATCCCGCGGCCGCTTGCCGGATATTTGCAATGGGCCCGTTACATTTTGGCGACGAAGAGGGCTCTCCTGACGACGATTGGTTTATATTCAGCTGTCTACGTCTCGCTTTTCGAGTATCCCTCTCCTCCGACGTGGTGGATAAAGGCCTTCATCGAACAATGGAATATCCCCACCCATACCTTCCTGACAGCGGATAGGGAAGTCTCCATCTCTCTGGAGGAGTTTGCTGAGATTTCAGGTCTGCCAATGAGGGGAGAACACTACGAGGAGCTGCTTCCTCCTGACGAGTATGTCTTCGCCACCAAGCAGCTTGTATTTGACTTAACTCCGGAAAATGCCATTCAGCATCAGCACCCGGGCTTGGTGAAGGTGTTGGAGATTTATGAGGAACTCCATTTGGAATCGGGCGACCGGGGCGTCAGTTTCACGGATTTCATTGCTCGTTTTATCCGCCCGGAGTTCCTATCAGAGCAGGGCGAGAAGTTCGCTCAGCTTGCTGACCCCTTTGGTTTCGGCTTGGACCGCCGACCTTCATCGGAAAATGACCAGCGGGATTTTTATTTCCCCGGCACTGCCAGCGTCTCTTTCTCAGAGATCGCCGTTCCTGGCATGGACGAGGAGACTTTTTTCATAGGGTTCTTGGGCCTATGGCTATGCAGCTTCGCGCTTCCCATGCACCCACGCCTCATGCGGTCCTCTGTCTTTTACCCGGCGCATCGAATGGCGGCTGGTTTACAGTTATCAGTAGGGATCGCCGGGCTGGCTTACCTCTACAATGGACTTAGCGTAGCGGCGGATGCTAATGAGCCTGGGGTACAGCCTGCTAACTTCCCGATGCACTACTTCACTTCTTGGATGGAGCTGCATGTGCGAGGGGTGTTTGGTGCCCATAAGACTCCTCCGTTTTTTGAGAAATACAGACTCCCAAGAATCATGCGGTTGGTCGGGGCTTCAATTGTGGTTGCACCTCCACGGGAGTCTAGGGGACTGCTCCTGCGTTCACATCTAGTCGGAGCGAAGACCTCTTTTGTGGATAAGGTCATCACCATAGGCTCCGAGACCACTAAGTCAGTGGTGTCGCTGCGTGATGACTTTAAGGGCGGGGTTTCTGTACTGAAGGCTCGGGAAATTCTTCACCTTTACTCCATTCGGCCGGGCTACCTAGTATTTAGGCAGAATGAGACGGCTCTCTTTATGAGGTATAACCCACATCGATTTGCCCGACAATCGAGTTACAATCAAGGGATCCCGATGGAAGCCTTTCTGGAAACACCCGCGGCCAACCAAGGGGGAATAAGGAATGCTATGCATCATTTCACCCGGCTCAATACAGGCTCTTATTTTTTCATCAGTGAGCCTAGCTGTGCCCCTAAAATAATCCATCCGTATGTAGCCTGGTATGCGCATGCTATGGGCCCAATCATTTTAATGGAGAAACGCTTGCTGGTTGACCGTAGGGGTGCGCCTCCTGGTGGTGATCGCAAGGCTCCCTTGCATCCAAGGATCCAGGTCACCCTCCCGATGAAAGATACCGGAGCTGACTGACCACGCGTGTTGGCCCCCCCGCGTGGATTGCCACTGCCTACTACGGTGGATGCACCACCGGCGCCCCGTGCTCCCACAAAGACGGTTAAAGTGGTATCGCCAGAGTCTGGCGCAGGAGCGGATATCGGGACTCGCCGCCCTAAAGTGACTGCCAAGCGCAAAGCTGCTCCGGGTGGATCTAAAGCTGGCGGACAGAAGAAGAAGAAGTCCACCCTATCCCTCGACGCGATCCTTAGCTTAAAGCCTGCGGCTCCTCCTGCCGAGGCCATATGTGAGTATGGCAGCAATGAGGGCTTCGTGGTAGACCCTGCGGACACCAATTTAGCTGCCGCCATTGCAGCTTCGGAGCGATCGGCGAGGCTTGAAGCGATGTTAAGCAAACTCGCTGAGTCCGGTAATCATCAGACGCTTTATTTTTCGTTTTATTGCACTTTGTATTGTTATATTTAACTAACATTTGCTCCATTTTCAACAGGTGTCTCTACTGAAGAGGCTATTGCTGCCTCCCTGAAAACCTTCCAGGAGGAGGAGGAGAAGCGTGCCCTAGCAGGCGCTGGTATGTTTCACCCCTTTCTCTTTTATAAGGAAAGTTTGTTGTCTTTTTATGATGGTCAACCTAACCTTTTTTCGTTTCTTAGCAGGGGTTATATCAGTTGATGTGGGGATTCTTCCCGAGCCTGTTACTGAAGTCCCAGCTTCGTCAAAGTTGCCGCAAGAGCCTCGGCTTGACAAAACGACGAGGGATGCCCTGAAAACCTTAGAGGCTTTCCTATTCACGGACGATGACACCTCAATTAGGGAAGCTCTAGTGGCATCCGTCTCAACGGCTCGGGAGGAGCGGAAGCGGTTGAGACGCGAAGCAAAGGCACGTAGAGCTGCTTTGGCCGCGGGAGCGGGTCCCAGTACCATTCCTCGTGCTGACACTCCTTCTGGAGAGGCCCCTGTCGCCCTGTCTACTGCTTATAGGCAAGTGGCGCGCGCGGCCCGAAGTGCAAACAATAAATCCCCTTCAGGTAGCATCTCTTTCAGAACCTTGTTGTAAGAATTATTATAAAGCCATTGGCTCATATGCATTCCATCTTGCAGGACCAAGTCCGACTGAGGGGGAGGCGGAGACCGTTGGACCCCAGGAAACGGCGGAAGCGGCGCCTGCCAAACCTGAGCCGACGGTGGGCACCGTCGTCGGGGCCACGGTGCCTGAAACAGAAGTTGAAGGATCCGCCGCCGAGAAGGTCATTGATGCCGCGTCTGAAGTGGCGGCAGATGAGATGATTGTCTCAACCGAGGCGAAGGCGGTAGAGGGCGAAGCGCTCGAGGCTGGAGACCTCGCGGTGACGGTGGACGAGACAACCGTGACCGCAGAAACCGAGGGAGTATCGGGTGAGGCGGCCACGATTCCTGAGGAGGAGCGAACCGCTCTTTCTCAGGAATATGGTAATACTCCGATCATAGCCCTCCCTGCGTATGGTTCCTTGCTGTCTCCCGGGCTCGCGAGCATAACAACGGTTCCCATCGAGTCGGGTGATGAGGCTACGGGTGGTGGTCTCATGTCGATGGATGAGGGGATTGCTTCAGTTTCTGCTGGTAGCTCGTCAGGTAAATTTTTTTTTGTCACCAGCGTTCCCCCCTTTTTTATATATCTTGCGATCTCTTCTAACAAGCTTGTCTTTGCAGGTGCGGCCAGTGCCGATGCTCCTTTGCTCGAGGGGGCACCGTCGACTACTGCTTTGGCGGTGGTCACCTCCCCGCCTTCCCTTGTACCATCACGGATGTTGGAAGGTATGGATTCATGACTCATGCATTAATCTTTCAAAAATGTAGCTTTGTACTAACGTTATACCATTGTGCCTTTGTAGGAGTGCTCTTCGATCATTTATATCAAGTGTTGCTCCCACACTTCTCTTTCCCATCCGAGCTCGCTTCTCCTTCTGGTGGCGCCGGTGAGTATACCTTCACTATAATATCTTTACTTACCCCCTTTTTTCTAGAAATGGGATAATTTCTGACTTTTCCTTTTCTTTATTGCAGTGCAACAAATCGAAGGAGGGGATGCAAGACCTGCCGCGCCACCGGCCTTTCAGGCTTTACCGTCCGTTGCAGCTGGTATAGTAAATTTCCTTTTTTGGTAATCCTTCAACATCTTCTGAACCATCGTTTAACCATGTTTTGTTTTGCAGCTATTGTTCCGGCTCCGGTCCCCTTTGAGGCTCGCGTCCTTTCACCGGCAGGCCCTTTCTTGAGACGTCCATCTTCCAAAGGTGTTGTGATGAGTTTGGGCATGCTGAGCGGGTACATTGAAGAGCTCAATATGGACGCTCTCCCTTCTGCCGTAGATTTTGCTGCGGAGGTTAACCCGATGTTGGCGGCGCTCGTGAATTTTCATAACGAAGGCGTCGTCGAATCTTGGGTTAACCACTGCAGGGGGATCGAGGCCTGTCTATATTGGCTGGAGTCGACGCGCCCTTCTCCCGAAGTTTTAGCTCTGAGCACCCAACGCACAACTTGGCTCGAGCAAAGCACTTCGCACCTCCGCCACTTGGAACAAGAAGCAGCTTCAAGACTAAGGGAATGCCAAAAGACCTCGAACGAAACGGCCCATCTGCGCGCTGAGGTTGAGGCAAATGCTGCCCAAGTGAAGACTATCTTCGAGGGTCTCTTGGAGCGTATCTCCCATGGGCTAAACTTGAAGCGGAAGCTTGACGTAGCTGAGCGCAATACCCCAAGTCGGGAAGCTGCCTATCAGGTCGTCAGGGAGCAGCTTGCGTCGGTCTTGCAGCAGCGAGCCCAAGTGGAGGCAGAGCTGGCGGTGGTAGCCGATCGAGAGAAGACGTGGTAGGAAGTATGCGAGCAATTGTTAAATCTATGCAAGACGCTTCCTTCCCAGTAATTTCTCCTTGTATCATTTGTACTTGTAAAATATATGTATATATATATTTTTTATTCTTTAGTACAATGTATCCTGTACCCAGTCAATGTTCATGAATAAAAGATACACATTTTTGTAACGTCCTGTGTCATTTCTTCGCCTTTTTCATTCTTTTCAGCATGACATATTTAATACACCTTATTGACAGATAACTTCATTTCTCCCAGAGATAACGATGGCCTAGACTGCAGGTTCAGATCTGCCGCCTAGGACTTTTCAATTCTATGAGCCGTGAGGGTCTCATAGAGACTTTTCTTCCTACGGATCGAGAGGATCTCGTAGGCGGGCTTTCTCCTTAGGAATCGTAGGGGTTCCTAAGTGTGGTTTTCTCTTATAAGTCATAGGGATCTTATAAGAGAATTTTCTCTCTTACGAGTCGAGAGAATTCGTAAGCGGTTGTTTCCCTCCTCGTCGAAATTCGACTTCGGAGAGTGAGACCCGTGAATAGTATGCAAGAGACCATTTTGGATTGACTTGCAGGGCCCCATTGCTTAAGAAGCAAGCTTTTCAGTCCTTGCTGTCTGAGACTTCATCTTGCAGATTAAGAAGCAAGTTCAATTTGTTGAAGAAATCCCTTTTCTGAAAGATTTGGCGGGATTTCCCCCACCATCGGATCTTTGATCTAGGGGCTTCTATTTTACAGAAGATAATAACCGAAAAGATTTCTTCAGAACCTTTTTGTTTAGCGCGAATGCTCCAGGATATGACGCGTGTCGCATAGCACACAGTGCAGCGCAACTGCGCTAGCACATCTACGCCGACACGTGTCATGCAGCGCACGACGCATACGCCGCTGAAGCGTTGCTTCCCTTGGTTTTGCTTGAAACAGAGCTTTGCTTTGGCTGGGTGCGCTGCTTTGGGGTGCTGCGCTGATGCGTTTGCGCTGGACACGTGGCGTATAGCGCGCAGCGCAACGCAACTGCGCTAGCGCTTCCGTGCTGAAGCGTCGCTTCTTCAAGACAGAGCTTTGCTCTAATCGGGGAAGGATGAAGCGTTGCTTCATCTCCTGTCTCGGAATTCGAACGTAAATTTGCTCCAATTAGGGTAAACTGCCGTGACGACTCTTGGGAGTCGAAGAGGCACTTGAGGCCTATAAATAGGACCTTTGGTCCCCCTCCAGATACTTATCATCTTCCAGATTTCCATTTTTGAAGACTTCAGAGCTTTGTTCTTGCCTTTAAGAACTCCGGTGCCTTGCTCCCTTTTTTTAAAGTTTTTAAGAAGAACTTCAGGTAAAATCGATTCTTAGATCAATCTTAAATAGCAAAGCTCTCGTCTTGTGGGTTTCATCTTTGAACATAGTTTTGCTCTCTAGGAATTTAGTCATCCATGTATATTATTGCTTTTCCATTGTTGATCTTCCTGTAATATTTTCTCCAGGCATAATGGCGGCGGTGCATCTATACAGTCTGCACGAGTTCATTACCTACGATGATATCCGCGCTCAGGGTCGTCAACAAAACCAGGAGTTTACAGACGCCGAATGTGCAGAAGTTATGGGTCGTCTGAACGCAAGCGGTGGTTGGCAGTTGCCTCGGCGTTCGGCTCTTTTGAAAGTCGTGCTGGGAGCAATATGGAGGGCACTTCCGGGTCTTCACGAGGCCCTACCACTCAATGCGCTGGATGATGCCGAGGACAAGGTGCATTCAGTGCACCTGACAGGGCTGATCTCAAAGAAGCGACGGAACGACCTCGTTGACATCCTGCATCAAGTGTTTCAGCAGACGACGATCGTTGCTGCTTATCAAAGGCCGGAAGGGCTTGCCGATGATATCGACACCGTGGAGCGCGAAAGACTGCGCATAAGAATAATTAGAAAGGCCAGAGGAACTCTGGATAGCCTTACTTTTGATTTCCTCAATCCGTGCCCCGGATCCGAGGTTATACTGTTGTAATATTTTGAACAATGTTTCTTATGCATTATTCTTATGCTTGTAAAAACTTTTAGCAGTATGAATGAAAACCCTCCCCTTTTCTATTTCAGCTTGTCTTATTTCTCGTCCTGAGTCTTCTGTCCATGCATAAATGAATGCGTCACGCATGCCAGATCAAATGTAGAACGGATATTCTTTCTTTCATCTTCTTTCTTTTAATGTCAGTAGGCTGTCTTAATAATCATGGTTGATGGATGTCTAAAACGAGTATTCCGACTTCCTCAGGAAATAGCGATGGCTTAGGCCGTAGGTTCAGGTTTACCGCCTAAGACTTTTCAATTCTATGAGCCGTGAGGGTCTCATAGAGGCTTTTCTTCCTACGGATCGAGAGGATCTCATAGGTGGATTTTCTCCTTAGGAATCGTGAGGATTCCTAAGTGTGGTTTTTTCTTATAAGTCGTAGGGATCTTATAAGAGAATTTTCCCTCTTACGAGTCGAGAGAATTCGTAAGCGGTTGTTTCCCTCCTCGTCGAAATTCGACTTCGGAGAGTGAGACCCGTGAATAGTATGCAAGAGACCATTTTGGATTGACTTGCAGGGCTCCATTGCTCAAGAAGCAAGTTTTTCAATCCTTGCTGTCTGAGACTTCTTCTTACAAATTGAGACGAATCGGGAATTTGCTCGCGGAGAGGGTGATGGCTCTGTGAGTTGACGTGAGTTAAGAGGCTCTCATCACGGAGTGTTTGTATCCGTGAGTCGAGGAGTTTGCTAGGGATTATTTGTTTCCCAAGCACCAAGGATTATTTGTTTCCTTGGGGTTTGAAACGAGTCGAGGATTCCTACGAAGGCACTGGTGGCTCTGCGGGTCGACGCGGATCAGGAGGCTCTCGTCAAGGAGTGTTTGTATCCGTGAGTCGAGGAGTTTTGCTAGGGATTATTTGTTTCCCAAGCACCAAGGATTATTTGTTTCCTTGGGGTTTGAAACGAGTCGAGGATTCCTACGGAGGCACTGGTGGCTTTGCGGGTCGACGCGGATCAGGAGGCTCTCGTCAAGGAGTGTTTGTATCTGTGAGTCGAGGAGTTTTGCTAGGGATTATTTGTTTCCCAAGCACCAAGGATTATTTGTTTCCTTGGGGTTTGAAACGAGTCGAGGATTCCTACGGAGGCACTGGTGGCTCTGCGGGTCGACGCGGATCAGGGGGCTCTCGTCAAGGAGTGTTTGTATCCGTGAGTCGAGGAGTTTTGCTAGGGATTATTTGTTTCCCAAGCACTAAGGATTATTTGTTTCCTTGGGGTTTGAAACGAGTCGAGGATTCCTACGGAGGCACTGGTGGCTCTGCGGGTCGACGCGGATCAGGAGGCTCTCGTCAAGGAGTGTTTGTATCCGTGAGTCGAGGGATTTGCTAAACACACTGGCTTCTTCGGTTGAAATGAACCGTCGAGGTTTGGCTTCGTCGTCTGACGGAGTCTGTTGGGAAAGTATGGTTCCCTCTTTGTTTACGCCCTTGGATTGTATACAGGGATCGATGTGATCTTAACTGTAGGGCCAAAATTTTATCATCATTATTTTTTTTGTTTTATTTCCGCGATGCTCTATCATTTCAGCTTTTATATCGCGAAGGTCGCGATCGCCCAATCATTTCGGCTATTTTTCGCGGCACCCAATCATTTCGGCTGTTTATTTTATCTCCACTCGCTGCTTTTTATTGCGAGTTGCCCAATCATTTCGGCTATTTCTTCATGCATATATTTTTACTTGCTGCTTTTTTTATTGCAAGTTGCCCCATCATTTCGGCTATTTCGTATGCATGTACGGTCTACTGGCTTTTCGCCGTGAACCTGAACTTGGACATTGATTTTGGCATCAGCACCGCTACAACTGGGATGTTGCCAGGAGCGAATCATCATTTGCTTCTGTCATTGTCGAACAAAGGAGGCTTAGCAACCGGGGTTAGGGTCCTGTCGACTAAGGCTTTTGACTTTATGAGCCGTAAGGGTCTCACAAAGCTATCTCTCCCTATAAGTCGTCAGGATCTTATAGGTGTATTTTCTCCTTAGGAATCGTGAGGGTTCCTAAGTGTTTTGTTCCTCTGTAAGTCGTAAGGATCCTACAGGAGGGTTTTCTCTTTGCAAATCGAGAGGATTTACAAGGGTTATGCGAACATATCCCCAGTCACGGATGGACCTTGGTTAGGGCAATGTTTATTCGCGCCCGTGGATTGTATACAAGGGTCAGTATTGAACCACTTGTAGGGCAATATTGGAAGTTTGTGGGGGTTTGCTTAAGCACAGGTTTAGGTCTCTGTAACTTAAGACTTTCAAATCTTATGGGCCGTGAGGGTCCCATAAGAGAGTTCTCCTTACGAGTCGTGAGGATCTCGCAAGTGTATTTTCTCCTTAGGAATCGTGGGGATCCCTAAGTGTGTTGCTCCCTTGTGAGTCGTAAGGATCTCACACGGGTGGTTTCTCCTTACAAGGTCGAGAGGATCTTGTAAGTGTTCCTTAACAAGGTTGCGCCATTTCGGGTTTTCACAAACACTCGCCGGTAGCCCTGCTGTTTTTACTCACGGAGCCCTTTCGGGTTTTCATCCGTGCCCATTTTGCTTATGGACATACCATTTTTTTATTCTTTTTATTTCCTTTTTCTCTTTTTTTTTACGAGGTCGCGTCCTTTCGGGTTTTTCACGAACACTCGCCGGTAGCCCTGCTGTTTTTACTCACGGAGCCCTTTCGGGTTTTCATCCGTGCCCCTTTTTGCTTATGGACATACCGTTTTTATTTTATTTTATTTTTATATATATTTTTTTCTCGTCAGTCTAAAGATGCTGCGGTAGTAGTTTAAAGACGTTTCGGTCTGCTATTAGTTTAGGGACATTTCGGTCCGCTGTTAGTTTAGGGACATTTCGGTCCGCTGTTAGTTTAGGGACATTTCGGTCCGCTATTGAGAAGTTGGCTACTGCTTATACAGTTTGAGCTTAGGAAGATAGCGAGCGGACATAGTCGTCGTCATCTATCGTTGACCTAGGCTGTGGCTCATTAAGCGTAGTATTTCTTTAGGAAGCGACCGTTTATTGGTCTGAAAGGCCTTTCACCATGCATGTCCATGAGTAGATAGGCCCCACCCTGGTAAACTTTATCTATGATGTACGGGCCTTCATAGTTCGGCTCGAATTTTCCCCGCTTGGCGCGATTGGGGATCATAGGCCTTTTGACCACTAGCACGAGTTCGCTTTGGTGGAATGTCCTCGGTCGGGTCAATCTTTCGTATGAGCGCATCATCTTTGCTTTATAGGCCTCCAGATTTTGTTGCGCTATGAGCCGTGTTTCTTCAAGGGCGTCAAGCTCCTCAAGCCGAAGATGAGCATTTTCTTCGTCCGTCAGCTCGTAATGGACTGCCACTTGTAGAGAGGGTAACTCTACCTCGAGAGGGAGTACTGCTTCCGTACCGAACACCAACGCGTATGGCATTGTGTTTGTAGCTGTCTTGAACGTGGTTCGATACGCCCAAAGAGCTTCTTGCAGTCTCTCATGCCAGTCTTTCTTATTTCGGGATACTGTTTTCTTTATAATTTTCGTCAAGGTCTTGTTGAAGGCCTCGGCGAGACCGTTAGCTCGTGGATTATAGACTGAGGAATATCTCCAGTCTATGTTATGCTGCTGTGCGAAGCGGCTGATTTTATGACTTCGGTAGGCCGGCCCGTTATCGGAGATGATCCGCCTCGGAGTTCCAAACCGATATATGACGTGCGTTTTGAAGAAATGGAGGATATTCTCCGTCTTCACTTCTTTCAATGGTACTGCTTCTGCCCACTTAGAGAAGTAGTCAGTCGTCGCTAGGATGAAACGATGTCCTTTAGACGATGCTGGTTCAATGGGGCCGACTATATCAGTCCCCCACATTTCGAATGGCCAGCTAGCTACCGTTGGATGCAACGGGTTTGGGTGCTGGTGGATGAAGTCCCCATGAATCTGGCATGAGTGACATTGCTTCGCATATTCGATGCAGTCTTGAATCATCGTGGGCCAGTAATAGCCCATCCGTTTGATCTTCAACTTCATCTTTGGACCTGCTTGGTGAGAACCGCAGATTCCGTCATGAATTTCCTGAACGACTCTTTCCGATTCGTCCGGTCCTAAGCATCTCAGCCACAGAGAATCGAATGACCTCTTGTAGAGAGTATCATTGACGAAGGCGAAGGACAGAGCTCGTTTTATGAGTTGATGTCTTGCGGACGCATCTTCGGGCATTTGGTGGGACTTGAAGTAGTCTATAAAGACTTCCCTCCAATCCTCAACCTTCTCATGTTCTTTTATTTGCAAGGTCGCTTGTCTAGTCACTCCCTTCTCTTCGGGTGATTCCGAAGGTATTTCTGCGGGGGCGAGCACCTGACGACTTTGTACCATGATTCTAACGTCATCGAGGTTCTCGTCAGCCATTTCTTTAGCGAGTTTGGCCAACGCGTCCGCTTTGCTGTTATCCGCGCGTGGTATGCTCTCCAAAGTATAGGAGGGAATTTGGGTTAGCAGTTGTTGTACCTTTTCACCGTATTTTACTAACTCCGGTTTGCATGTTTGGTAATCGCCGTTTACTTGACTAACGACCAGTTGCGAATCTCCGTATATGAGGAGGTTTTCAATTCCCATGTCAATGGCGATCTCGAGGCCTGCTATCAGAGCTTCGTATTCGGCTTCGTTGTTTGTCCTCGGTTCCGTCAGGGAGAACGCGTAGCGCATTATCCCTCCTTGTGGAGTTATAAAGATGAGTCCTACCCCCGATTTGATTATAGGGGTACTTTGTTTGCGCTTCTTCACGGAAGATGCTCCGTCAAAATAAAGCTCCCATCGGGTATTATCACCATCGATCGCATCAAACGCATGTTCGTCTGGAAGATCGCAGTTTAAAGGAGAGTCGGCTGGTATCGGGTGCTCAGCAAGGAAGTCGGCGATGGCCTGGCCTTTTACTGCTTTGAGTGGTCGATATGCTATCGAAAACTCCATTAAGAGCAGGGCCCATTTAGCGAGTCGTCCTGTCAATATGGCCTTTGACATTAGATATTTGAGAGGGTCCACCTTTGAAATGAGATAAACTTCATGCGCTAATGCGTAATGTCTAAGCTTTGTTATTGCGAAGATCAACGCCAGGCAGTATTTTTCAATGGGGGAATAATTGCTTTCTGCCCCCAGCAGCACTCGACTTAAATAGTAAAGTGCTCTTTCTTTCCCCTGGTCATTCTCTTGTGCCCATAATGCGCCCAAAGAACCTTCCAGGGCGGCCGTGTAAAGAATGAGAGGCTTTCCCTTCACTAGAGCAGCCAACACTGGAGGGTTTTGCAGGTACTGTTTGACCTCGTCTAGTGCACTTTGGCACTTTTGATCCCAGACGAACGGGGTTCCCTTCTTCATCAGGTGGCTGTAAGGGCGGCACTTTCCTGAGAGGTTGGCTATAAATCGTCGTATGTACGCGAGCTTTCCTTGGAGAGACCGCAGTTGTTTGAGAGTTCTCGGCGGAGGCATTCCTATGATTGCCTTGATCTTGGACGGATCTATCTCGATACCTCGGTGTCGAACGACGAATCCCAGGAATTTGCCCGAGGAAACCCCGAATGCACACTTCAGAGGGTTCATCTTCAAGTTGTATTGTCGAAGACGTTGAAATACGGTCTTCAGATGCTCGAGATGTTCCTCATATGATTTGCTTTTAACAACGAGGTCGTCGATATAGCATTCAGCAATTTCGTGTATAAGGTTATCGAAAATCTTCGTCATAGCCCTTTGGTAGGTTGCACCGGCGTTCTTTAAACCGAAGGGCATCACCTTGTAACAGAATATTCCCAAAGGAGTCCGGAAAGCCGTATGTTTCTGGTCTTCAGGGTGCATTTTTATTTGATTATATCCTGATGAGCCGTCCATGAATGAGAAAATCTCATGCGTGGACGTATTGTCTATCATTAGTTCGGTGACTGGTACTGGGAAATCATCCTTCGGGCAGGCTTTGTTGAGATCCCGAAAGTCCACGCATATGTGCACCGTACCATTTTTCTTCATCACTGGGACGATGTTAGCAATCCATTCAGGGTATTGAACCTCTTGGATAAAGCCGGAGTCTATCAGCTTTTTGACTTCCGCGTTGATGCTCATTTCGAGCTCAAGCCGCATTCTTCTCGGCACTTGTTTGACCGGCTTGACACTCGGGGATATTGCCAGTCTATGTACAGCAACTTCTGGATCAAGTCCCGGCATCTCGGAATAGTTCCATGCGAAGCAATCTTTATGCTGTACAAGGACGTCCTTTAACGCAGCCACCTTTTCCTCGGACAGCAGTTCGCTGACGAGTGTCGGTCGCGGATCGTTTATCGTCCCCAACTCAATTTTCTTGAGGTTATCCGCAGTGGTATGTATGCCGTCCTCCAGTTCTTTCGGAGCTGGGGGAAATTCTGAGATCACCTCATCATTGCTGTTTTCGAAGCACCAGGGAAGGCTGTCCACATTCTCGGACTCTTCTTTTAATATCGTTATCATACGACAGGTGCGAATTTTCTGCCAATCCCAATGTGGAACTGGTTCTTCTTTCGTGGCTTTAGGCTCGTGCTTTTGTGGTGGTGCTACCCTCCAGTTGTTGGACAGAGCGAATTTACCAAGCTGATATTGATCTTCGACCCAATTCTTGAAGGTGAAGCAATCTTCAAGAGGATGACCTACTACTCGATGGTAAAAGCAATAATTTGGGTTGAATACCTCGCCCGCGTGCTCGGGGTGCTTGGACTCTGGCAGCGTAAGCATTTGATGTTTTAGAGCAAGATCAAATATCTTCCTTGTTTTGTTCCGAGGAAATGAGTATGCTCGACCCATTTTCTTCATGAGGGCTAAGTCAGTAACGCTCGACTCTCGGATACGTGGTTTCTTAGCTCTGCCTTGTGGTTGTTGAGCGTATTTTCTGCCCTCTGACTTGTTTTTGCCTTCGCGTCGAACCTTTTTTGTAGCAGGTTGGCAAGGAGCGGCCTTTTTATCCTTCACGGCCTGTCGGAGAAGGCGTTGCGTCTTGGCTTTCTCATAGATGGCCGTCTCGCGATTGTGGTCATCTCGGACTTTTTGACCAGCTTCCCTTATAAGCCTGTCCATTTGTTCTTCAAATGATGGACCGGGCAATTTTTCATCAGGAACTTTTACTGGCTTAGGATTAGCGTCCTCCCATTGAGCGTCTGCATCTTCATCGAAGTCATACATGACATAACAGCTATTTACTAGCTCTCGTTTCTTTAGCCGGATGTACCCAAGCCCTTTTGTTTCCATTCTCCCGTTAGGCAGTTTGCGTTGGGTCCCGGGAATATTCCAGACCCTGTCATAGAATTTGGCCTCTCTAACAGTCTGTCTGAAGGATATCCCCTGGCGTTTCAGCAGTTTCTTCAAACCTTCGGTATAATATCTGGAAAGACGGATAGGCTGAAGCCTGTCGAGCGTGGGATCCACGCCATGCCAAACTTCTTTTTCCACCTTGTTTTCTTCAGAACGGTAGAATAGGATTGCCTTCTCGCCTTCCCGTCCGGGAGGGATATAAAATGTCTGCAATTCTTCTACGCTGTCGGTGTTGAGTGCATCCAGTTCTTTGTAATGTTCAAGCGGTACCATGGTTATCTGCAGACTTCGCTCTTCATCAGCGGAAGCCCGTATTGAAGGCCGAGCAGAGAATACGACATGGACCTCATCCTCTGAGTCACTACCAAAGACCAATGTAGGAGTGGATGGTCCTGGCTTGTTATGTTGGGGCGGACCCGAATAAACGATCTCCTCTTCTTCCTCGGTATCACTGCCGAAGACAGGGATGGTGGCGTTAGTTTTATTTTCCGGCTTGTGACACTTCTCCGTGTCTTCGAAATCCGGCAAGAAGTATTTGGCATCTTCGTATTTGCGGACCTCGTTCACAGAGAACGGGTTCAGTTCTCCCGTCACGGTATACTCGAAACCATCCTTAAAATACTTCATACACTGATGTTGTGTAGAAGGGATGATGTTGTACTCGTGTAACCATGGTCGGCCGAGCAAAGCGTTGTAGCACGTCTTAGCATCTATGACGTGGAACTTAATGTCCGTGACGAGTAATCCGAAGCGTAGCGTCAGTATCACAGATCCAAGAGTCTTTGACGATTGGGAGTCGAACCCGGATATGGTGATCTTATCCCGAGCAAGGTGCTGGACGCTCATGCAGATTTCCTTCAACACCCGCACGTTGAGTAGGTTAACAGACGACCCGTTATCGATCAGAATTTTGCCTATCTTTATATCATGGCAGTATCTCGAAACATAGAGAGGGCGATTGTGTTCGCAAGTCCCAAGTAGAAGGTCCTCATCGCCAAAAGTAACATCAGCCGTGTGTACTTCCTCCAACTCATCCTTCATCTTTTTGTTGGAGATAGTGCCCTCATAGTCAATTATTGGATCGCAGGTACGTGATTGCAATGATTGCGGAGGACCTATCCCGGTAGGACAGTCTTACTCGAAATGATAGTATGCTATCTGGTTTGCCTTTATCAGTCGTGTACATGTTCAGGTGACTGATTGCATGTTACACTTTGATAGAGCCCTTAGGATCTTGCTTTACTACCAACAGTATGATGGCGATCATATACGTGAGAGTTGGGTAGTTTATATGCATATCCTTAATTGTGGTCTCTAGTCGTGGGAGTTTCGAGATAGGGCATCGATACTCCGGAGTAGACTAGTGTATACAGTCGAGACCCCGACGAGGGGCGGTGGCCGGTCTCACAAGCCACTGGTGTCAGTTGGATCACCTAAGATATATACAGGTGCTCATTGGGTTATGAGTACACCGGACAGGACTCGCCGGGAATCTGCTAGTTAGTATTATATCTACCGTCAGATAGCAGTTCCCTGGTGACATGTGTACAGGTTAGTTCATCGACCTGAGGTCGTCATTTGTCTCGTGTGAGTTCCCACTGTGCTTTGATTTCTACCCTACCACGGCTCAAAGGAGTCGTGCAAACAGGTAGCTTTTGGGTACAGTCCCGAGCCATATGGAGGCACGTGAGCGGATCGGCAGGGGATTCGTCTCTCCCGGTATTGGGGGCGAGATCGTGCTGTGTCTAGGAGAGCCATTACACATAGCCCACGGCCGTGGCAGGAGATTTACTGGTAGGTACTCCAGTAGTATCTCAGGGTGTTATTGGGCTTCACTCCGACACGACTTATACTGCTTCTGGGGGTCTGACGTTACTAGCCCCCTAGGCAGATATGCGATACTCATTGACGAACGGACCGGACTGTATATACATTGTCACTGTTAGGCTCAGTAGGGTTTTCTGGATGAGTTCATTCATCGGCCACCCTTGAGTTTGCTCATCAGTCTCCCTTGAGGTCAGTCCGTGGGCAACCGTTACGCATAGCTAGTGCAGCTGACGGTTTGTGGTTAAACCCACTGCCAGGGTACTGACGAGTCATTAGAGTTCCCCACAGACATTCTCCCAAGTTCGGGAGAAACGTTGTAGAGGCCGTATGGTTTTATGGCAAGGTTCGGAAAATGCACGTGCGTTTACGCACGTGTTAATTTTCGGGCAGATAATACTGGTCGGCTTTGGTTTAAGCCGGATCCGAGTATTATATTGAGTAGGTATAATATCTTTGTCTCAGTTGCATTTGTATTCGGTCGTAATACAAGTGCGGGTATATTTATACAGTTTCGGGGTTGTCCTGAAATTCGTTTCAGGATCACTTTTGGAAGTTGCCAGTTTCCAGTTTTCTATCAGCCGTCTTTTAACATTTGGTTAAAGGCGGATTTATCTTTTCTTGGATGAGAGTGAGTCGTGGTTCTAGAAGGTTCTAGAATTTGTGACAAGGCTAAGTGACTCATGCTTTGATTTCATTACATTCTTGTTTTGCTTAAGATCTTTATGCAAGATATTTAGTTTGTGTTCACATATGATATTTTGCTTAAGCTTACTCTCTTGCTCCTACGGTCACCTCCCTCCATCATATAAAATGGCCGGCCCTCTCTCTCCTCCTCACTTTACTTGATGTTTCATTTTGGTTAGAAAAGATTATGATAGTATTCGGGGTGTATGGAGTTTTACAGTTCATTTCATTCCATCACCCGATTTCCACGGCAACTTCATTAACCGATCGTCCACGGTTTTGGACGAAGTGAGACAAAGTCATCTACTCATTCTCTACATCAATCTTGGTCGTCTCTTCTAGCAAACTTGACGATCGAGTTGCCTCGAGCCAGAGGCGGGAGCCCGTTTAAAGAATCGGTGATGTGGTGCCACCTCGACGAGGATATCGGAGTTCGACGAGATCGGAGCAGCCGCAACGGAGCGTGGGATGATGGTTAAAGAACGAAGGACTCGGATCGTTCGGTATAACCTTTCTACACTCTTTACAGTTTGTTAGTTTAGCAATAATGGCAGATCCGGGTTAAAGTATACGATAGCGCCAGTTTAAAAGTTTTTGTTCCGCATTTGGCGTCTGTAGACGGCCGGGGCGCTAGCGTAGACTTACAGTGGTATCAGAGCCTCACCATTTTGCTATACTAACTTGTGCTAACGCGTTTAAAACATCGATCCGACCGAAAATCAAAAACGACAAAATCCTTGCTTGACAGTTTCTGTTGATTTTAAATGGTCTCGAAAATCATTTCTGTATATCTTAAAAATCTGTGCAGGCGTTTTTAAGATCCACGACAAAATTTGGGGTCGTGATTCCTCCAAGTTGCCGCGGAAACGCGGCCAAACCCATGGTTTGGCCGCGCATCCGCGGCCACGTGGGAAGCACGTGCTCCCAAATTTTTCCAGTGGGTTCTTCTTTGGATTTTGGGGTTTTTGGTAAATATCGTTTTGGCCCAGGTTTTGTTACTGTTCACCAGTAAGTCGTGGGGCCCACTTTTTGATAGTTGGTCGATCGAAATTTAAACACGTTAGTTTACAGTGCTTACATTATATCTCCGACCGGGAATGTCATTTGATCGGTAAACCGCGTCCGATTGCTATAGTTCTTTTAGACGGGTTTGCGAACGTGACATTCGCGTTGATGTTCTGTGTTGTGCTGTGATGTTGAGGATTTGTCGTGGTGGATAGCAGTGTGCAATGGTAGTACAGTTTGTGTTCATTTGTACATTTGATATTGCGGGGCGAGCGTCCAACTTGTGGACTGCCGTCACTGCCTGTTGTATAATATTCTTTTGGGGCACGACCAGGTTGCGGTCGATGTACCTATTGTACTATTTTTCATTACTGTACTAGGTTTTACCCCGCGACGGAGTGCACGGATAGCCGGGTTCGGGAAAGCAACGGGTCCGCATCTCCTGGCTTTGAGAGGAAGAATTGGCAGACTATTCGCCGCACTCGTAGGGGGTACAGGTTGACCCAAGGAGGGGTGCCCAAGATTACCGGATTCTGTGAAGTGCCGGGTGTTCCATTCACTATACTGTGGGGACTACCTCGCTTCAGGTTTTGGCGGGTAACTTGCCACACCCGTAGGGGTCTAGGTTTCATTGCACAGGCTATCCACACGACAGGGGAACGTCGAGTTTCAGCAGCGGCTCTGTGAAACTCGGGGATCCCAGATATCTGTATTGTTCTGTGATGCTTATTACTTTTCTGTAATGTTGCATATTATCACGCCTGGAGCGATTATTGTATATTGGTTTATATACTATTAGATGTTGTATATGTTTTACACCCGCACTAGTCCAGTCCCTGCTCTGTCGTTAGTTAAGTAACCTAACGGGTGATGACGGGACCTAGTGACGAATGCGGATGGCATATACGTACATTTTATTTTCGTTCTTTTCTGGTGTGATTATTGATGGGACTGCGTTGATTCTGATCAATGCAAAGTAAAACAAACCTGTTTGAGTTGTTGGAACAAATTTAAAAAGTGTTATTGCAAAGACGTTTCCTTTTGTTTTGCATAGCGGTATTCAGTGGAATATCCTGCACCTCATTCGACGGGGCAAGGGCCGATATCCCTTCACCGGGACTGACCCCTTGGGCAGAAGTTTGCGTCAGGGTAATAACTTCACTATAGTCGATTACATGTTGCTTTGCATAGCGGTATTCAGTGGAATATCCTGCACCTCATTCCATGAGGAAAGAGCCGAGATCCCTTCACCGGGAGTGACCTCTTTAGCAAAAGGTTTTCGCCACTATATTTTAAAAAGCTATCAGGTTCCTTCAGCGATATCAAGTTCACTACGCTAAAGGTTTTTCGCCAAAAACCAGCCGTAGCCCTCCGTCACTTCTTTTGGGTATTCAGTAGTATTCAAGCTATGTATTTTAGCCAAAGTTAAGGCATAGTGTTTGGTAGCTGCTGGGTATTTCAATTGTTGCATAGATAGATGAGTTGGTTTGGGACAGTCGTTCTGCCGATTGGCCAAAGTCAGGGGCATGTGCGGGTGGGTTCAAATTGACAAGATAGTGACGGGTAGAACTTGGCATGTGACTTATGACATTTTGACCAAAGCCAAGGTTATAAGAGCATGGGGCAAAAATCAGATCGGGAGTTTCTAAAGAAACTGAAACTTGCCAAGTATGCGCATACCTTCTGGAGTATGAGTAACGTGGATGCATTCCATCACGTTATCATGCGATGAGAGTTGGATCCCGATTCCCACTGATGAGTTGGTTTACTCTTCGGGTGATCCCGATTTATTCTTCTTTAGGTTTGGAGGAGAATTTGACAGGACAGTGGGAGGTTTCCGGATTAGGTAAAGTTATGACCATTCTGATCTAGGTTAGAGTGCACGCAGAGTGTTTCTTTTCTCTCTCTCTCTTTGGCAGCGACCTTTGACCGACCCTAGACTATGACTCAGTGACCAGATTGACCGAACCTTCTTAAAATACTGGCTTTTGGATTGTCTATGTTGCATAAGTCATTGCCACTCCTTCTTTTACCCTTTGCATTTCTCAGAACACCCGTTTTACTACGGATATCCACTTCCATTGGATAGATCCATCGTATGGTTATATACGAACTCGAAGGGACTTCTTTGAGGATGGATCCAGGTTCAGGAGAAATAGAATTGGTTTATTCAGTTGTTTTTTATTATCACCTTCTCTCAGGTTGCGAGAGCTCCTTGGTTTAGGAGAGTACACCTATTACGCTTATTGGATAGTCTTATTCCAAACCATAGGCAGGTGCCGAAAGGTAGGGAATGAAGAAAACCAATTAGCCTAAGCAGGGTGTGCAGAAGGTAATATCAAAAGACAAAATAAAGGGATTAGAAAGAGGGCAAAGTAAATTGCGACTGTAATCATTCACGACCAAAACCGCGTACTTAATCGCCACTCCTATTTCACCTTTAAAAGAATAAGGTATTATTCAGTTGTCTTTTATCATCACCTTCTCTCGAGATGCGAGTACTCCTTGGTTTAGGAGGGTACACCTATTATGCTTACTGGATAGTCTTCTTCCAAACCATAGGCTGGTGCCGAACGGTAGGGAAGGAAGAAAACCATTTAGCCTAACGATGGTGTACAGAAGGTAACGACTAAAGACAAATAAAGGGATTTGGAGAGATGGCAATAAAATATACGGTTGAAGTCATGAATTGGATTATGGAAGAGGCATTGCTATGAATACCAAGATACCCCTACGAAACATTTTCATGTTTCAGTGCATTGTTAAAGAAAACTGTTTTCCCGATTAGACACTTACTCCAAGGGTATGTATTTACCAGGTTTCATTCTCATATCTGCATGGTTTTACAGATGATGAGTGGGAGTAAGATATTGGGAATTAGGTGATCATCCTCATTATATCGGAATTCGTTATAATTGTTGATATTTGAGGAAATCGCCAGGGTACAGTTTTCAACCTACGACGCACAGGTTTTGAGTTGTTCAACTCAGCGGACTTATACAGAGTATTGTATGTTGTCCAGTGTCCATCAGGACGAAGGGGTAGGTCCTCGTACTATGTTCTGTTTACTTATAACTTCTCTAGTTTTTAGACAAGTGTTTCGTAGAAATACAAGGTCTAAGTTTTGAGAAATTGTGGGTATAAGAATAAAGTAGAGAACCAGGTATCACAAGTATCGGGATTCTTCAAAGAGATCGAAGATGTAGATTCTTGTGATTGGTATTCAGATGATAGTGATGGTTTTGAGAAACGTATTTCTCTTTCAGGTTACTCATAATTGGATGGATTCCTAAGTTGAGTGATGCTGATTAGCCTCTTTCCATTAAGTTGATATGCACTGGAGACAGCTGCATGATTTGAATATGGTTCCAATTAAATAAGTGCCAAAGTTTCTGTATTGGATATAGAATGGATCATACCTTAAAAGAAATTAAGGTATGGGGAGTTGTCCAGCTTATGCTTAAAACCAGACACTGGATAACTCAGGGCACGTTTCTGTAATGGCTGTTTGTGGGTTGACCCTGGCTATGACGAGGGTTGATATTCTACCATTTGGAAGATCAATAGTGATATTGTTCTTGACTCGCCACAGTTTTAGTAAAATGGATCTTTTTCAGAAAACAGAAGTGGGAGTATGGTAGAACTGGAAGTGATTCCAGAACCGCGAACGATTACGGAAAATTTAATAGGACCTATATATTCAATCAGGTTTGACATTCCAATAGCCACTCCGCAGATTTGGTGGGTAACCTCAGACACCCGAGAGGTACTTCGGTGTCCTCAAGGACGGTGACAGGGAGGTTCTTATCTACCCAGGCTTGACACTACTGTTGTTCCAGACTATGAGATCAGGCAGGAGGATAAGTATAGCGTCGTTCTAAACTAGCTTTAGAAGTGTACGTGTATATTATTCTGCCAGAGGGTTGTCGTAGTCAGTGGGAGCAGCGGAAGCATGGTGGGCAAGTAGCTTATGTCTATTTATAGACTAGAGCAGTTATAGCGGAAATAGATCATCTAATTTTGATGTGACAGTCATGGGTTTGACTTCATCAGAATAGGGGATGGATCTGTTAAGAAGGTAGTAGGGTGTGATGTCATGGTATTTGGACGACATACACAGAGTAGGAAGTAAAATTCCTATACTACGATCGGTTGTACTCTGATCGTCACACAGTTGTTTCTCCAGACAGGATATGGATATAATATTTGACATTCTGGTTTCTAGATCTATAGTTTTAGATCTGGATTTGGGTAGTTTCCCAATGTGGGTACTTTGACAGATATTCTAATGGTTTTTAGAATAGTTGACTCCTAGCATGGTAGTGTACCTGCAGGTGATGGAGTCACCCTCTCTAAAGGTGTCGTATAGACTAAAGGGGAGAGGGATGTGCATGATTGGCAGATCACTTGCTTAGGCAATTGAGTCAATCATAAGATGTCAAGTACCGCACCAAATATTGTTTTTGCACTAGATGCAATAAGTTTGTATTAATCCAATCCTGGAGAAACATAAGGAAGCAGTTTTAGAACATTAGTACATGTTCTACGGATTTGATAACGGCAGCCTCCTTCGGGAGACGATTATCATTCCAGGCTTCAAAGGTGACATGGATGACAGAGTGATTGTCAGAGTTATAGTTTTCCCTCTGACGAGGGACAGTATTATGGACAGGTGGTTCCAGAGGATACTGTGGGTGGCATGGTGCCGGATACTGATTAGGTTCAGTGATCCACACAGTCTAAGAAGTTTGGATATGGAGTTCATTTATGAACTAAGGTCCCATCAGATATCCAGACATATTCTAAGACAGGTACTACTCAATTCGGGAGATGGCTTTCTCCGCGAACTTGAGATTAAGAGAGATATAGAAAGATACTTCTAGGCGGATCCACTCACTGAGGCTATTTCTCGAACACAATAGTTTTACAAACGGGCTTTGTGAAACTGATTAGTAGAGGAGTTGGATGTTCGTTTTCACACGGGCTGTGAGTAGTCGACATCGTAATATTAGCCTTGAGTGCAAGTGGGAGATTGTTGGAGATAGTGCCCTCATAGTCAATTATTGGATCGCAGGTACGTGATTACAATGATTGCGGATGACCTATCTCGGTAGGACAGTCTTACTCGAAATGATAGTATGCTATCTGGTTTGCCTTTATCAGTCGTGTACATGTTCAGGTGACTGATTGCATGTTACACTTTGATAGAGCCCTTAGGATCTTGCTTTACTACCAACAGTATGATGGCGATCATATACGTGAGAGTTGGGTAGTTTATATGCATATCCTTAATTGTGGTCCCTAGTCGTGGGAGTTTCGAGACAGGGCATCGATACTCCGGAGTAGACTAGTGTATACAGTCGAGACCCCGACGAGGGGCGGTGGCCGGTCTCACAAGCCACTGGTGTCAGTTGGATCACCTAAGATGTATACAGGTGCTCATTGGGTTATGAGTACACCGGACAGGACTCGCCGGGAATCTGCTAGTTAGTATTATATCTACCGTCAGATAGCAGTTCCCTGGTGACATGTGTACAGGTTAGTTCATCGACCTGAGGTCGTCATTTGTCTCGTGTGAGTTCCCACTGTGCTTTGATTTCTACCCTACCACGGCTCAAAGGAGTCGTGCAAACAGGTAGCTTTTGGGTACAGTCCCGAGCCATATGGAGGCACGTGAGCGGATCGGCAGGGGATTCGTCTCTCCCGGTATTGGGGGCGAGATCGTGCTGTGTCTAGGAGAGCCATTACACATAGCCCACGGCCGTGGCAGGAGATTTACTGGTAGGTACTCCAGTAGTATCTCAGGGTGTTATTGGGCTTCACTCCGACACGACTTATACTGCTTCTGGGGGTCTGACGTTACTAGCCCCCTAGGCAGATATGCGATACTCATTGACGAACGGACCGGACTGTATATACATTGTCACTGTTAGGCTCAGTAGGGTTTTCTGGATGAGTTCATTCATCGGCCACCCTTGAGTTTGCTCATCAGTCTCCCTTGAGGTCAGTCCGTGGGCAACCGTTACGCATAGCTAGTGCAGCTGACGGTTTGTGGTTAAACCCACTGCCAGGGTACTGACGAGTCATTAGAGTTCCCCACAGACAGTCTCCCAAGTTCGGGCGAAACGTTGTAGAGGCCGTATGGTTTTATGGCAAGGTTCGGAAAATGCACGTGCGTTTACGCACGTGTTATTTTTCGGGCAGATAATACTGGTCGGCTTTGGTTTAAGCCGGATCCGAGTATTATATTGAGTAGGTATAATATCTTTATCTCAGTTGCATTTGTATTCGGTCGTAATACAAGTGCGGGTATATTTATACAGTTTCGGGGTTGTCCTGAAATTCGTTTCAGGATCACTTTTGGAAGTTGCCAGTTTCCAGTTTTCTATCAGCCATCTTTTAACATTTGGTTAAAGGCGGATTTATCTTTTCTTGGATGAGAGTGAGTCGTGGTTCTAGAAGGTTCTAGAATTTGTGACAAGGCTAAGTGACTCATGCTTTGATTTCATTACATTCTTGTTTTGCTTAAGATCTTTATGCAAGATATTTAGTTTGTGTTCACATATGATATTTTGCTTAAGCTTACTCTCTTGCTCCTACGGTCACCTCCCTCCATCATATAAAATGGCCGGCCCTCTCTCTCCTCCTCACTTTACTTGATGTTTCATTTTTGTTAGAAAAGATTATGATAGTATTCGGGGTGTATGGAGTTTTACAGTTCATTTCATTCCATCACCCGATTTCCACGGCAACTTCATTAACCGATCGTCCACGGTTTTGGACGAAGTGAGACAAAGTCATCTACTCATTCTCTACATCAATCTTGGTCGTCTCTTCTAGCAAACTTGACGATCGAGTTGCCTCGAGCCAGAGGCGGGAGCCCGTTTAAAGAATCGGTGATGTGGTGCCATCTCGACGAGGATATCGGAGTTCGACGAGATCGGAGCAGCCGCAACGGAGCATGGGATGATGGTTAAAGAACGAAGGACTCGGATCGTTCGGTATAACCTTTCTACACTCTTTACAGTTTGTTAGTTTAGCAATAATGGCAGATCCGGGTTAAAGTATACGATAGCGCCAGTTTAAAAGTTTTTGTTCCGCATTTGGCGTCTGTAGACGGCCGGGGCGCTAGCGTAGACTTACACTTTTCCTCGGCCAGGCATGCTTGGAATTGTTCCGGGTCTTGGAGTGCCTTAATCAATGAATCTCTCGCCTCTTTTGATAACAAAAGGGCGTCGAGAATGCTGAGCTGCGAGGGCAGTTTCCTCAGATGTGCTAAAACGTTGTAATTCACTTTATTCCTCTTTGGCGGGTTCTTGGCGGTTAACTCTTCCGCAACTCGATCATCCAAGGCGATGTCTTCAGAGGCCTTCTCTTTCCCTTTGTCTTTCTTGTTTAAGGGTCCAAGATTCTTTTCAGGTAACGTCCGGTTGCGTAGCTGTATATTCTCGCAAGCCTTTGGTCCTTCTTCTTTTTTTTTCCGAAGTGGATTCTTTAAAGAGGGGGCCAAGCTCTAGCTCCTCATCAGAATCGCTCCCAAATACAGGTACTTGTGATTCCCTGGCGTCAATCATGCAACAACCACTGCTAGTTTTATCAAGCACTTTGTTTATTCCGTTCTGCTCTCGGCGGGCTTTGCGCTTTTCCCGCTTAAACTGTTGCCGATGAGTAACATATCCTTGCCACCACTTACCGAAAGCTTTGCACTCTTCGGTGGGATGCGACACCTTCCGATGGTACAAGCAATAGGAGGGGTGGTTTTCCATTTCACCCGCAATGTTTTTCTCGGAGGGTGGTAGTTTTATACCCATTGACACAGCCTTAGCGAATCTCTTCTTTATCTTGAACTTGATTTTATCTGTGGTGGGTGTATTTTGTTCTAGCGGGAGTACCGCAATTCTTTCGCCAAGGCGCTGGCGTTTGGCCTTTTCGAATATAACCGCTTCGTTATCCCGATCAGCTTTGCCCTTTAAAAACGCCTGATTTAGGAATGCATCAATCGCTTCATCCGACGGCTCCAGGATTTTTAGTGCAGGCTCTGCCCCCAGCTTTTCAGCGCGAGGAGTCTCCTCATTGCTTGTGGACAAATAGGAAATCACATGGCAACTTGCTACATGTTCTTCAGATTCATTTGACGAACTACCTCCCTCATCTTCTGCTTGGAAGGCGTGGTTGAGGAACTCTTGCAATGTGACGGGAGTCCGCTGTTAGTTATATGTATGCCCTAGAGGCCATTACTATACATAGGATGTATATTGTAGTGGATGCCGGGACATATATAGGGAGGACTTTCTTGCTCGACATGATAGTATGCTATCTGGTTGCTCTTTACCTTAACGTGTATACTGATTGTCTCTCTGTTACATGTTGGTAAAGCCCTTAGGATCTGTACTTGACTACCTGGACTATGATGCGGATCATACTAGTGGGGACATGGTGGTCCATAAGTACATCCTTCAAAGTTCCTAGTCGTGGGTGTATCGAGACGGGGCATCGATATACCAGAGTAGACTAGCATGTACCTTCTCGACCCATACAGATGGGCGATGGATGATCCCATATCCATCGGTGTTTGACATCAGGGATGATATACGGGTGCTCAGTAGAGACTGGGTACACTGGACGGACTCGCCGAGAACTCCCAGATGGTATTATACCTCACGTCAGATGGAAGTTCTCTGGTGACACTGGTACAGAGTAGTCTGTTGACCCGAGATCGTCATAGAGTCTTGTGTGGTTCCCACTGTGCTTTGATTTCCATCTTACCACGTCCAAGAGGGCGTGCAAAACGGTGGTTTTTGGGTACAGTCCCGAATCACATGGAGGCAATGAGCGATAGGAGGGGATTCGTCTCTCCCGGTATTAGGAGTTGATGTTGCACTGTGTTTGATTGGCTATAACAGGAAATCCCTGGCCAGGGTTGCTGAGATATACTGGTAAGTGTTACCAGTAGTTTCTCGAATTATTATAGACCTCATATCGACACGACTTATCGAGCTATTGGGGTCTGACGTTTACCACCCCTAGGCGAGATATGCAACATATCAGACGATCAGACCGGACTGTACGGTAGTGTTACTGGTTGGATTCACTGGAGTGTGAGCGGGCTTGCTCGTCGATCTTCAGATCGCTCAATACCCGGGTAGCCGTTACGTTTAGCAGACCGCTTGCGGCTTGTGGGTGTTTGATATGATCATCATCTGCTGCCGGCGTATTGACGAGTCTTTAGAGTCCTACACAGAGGTTTCCTGGCTCAAGCGAAAAGAAATAGGAGCGCATATGAGATATGTGCGGGACCGAGAATAATGCGTGTATGTGATACCGTATTCTATTCTCGCGATAAATGTATCGAATGGTTGTATGCGATATAACCTAGTTATCGATTCAAGCGTTGATTCGATAAGCCGATATATTGTATACTAGTCGGTTGTGTGCGACATGACCGGATCATTGAATCAAGTGTTGATTTAATGATTTAATGCATATTTATATATTTGATATATTACTTTGCATCAACTAGTATCGGTTTACTTAAGATGGATTTTCTCATTCGGATGTGCACATTGTATATTCGATATAGTTTTGTGCACTTGATTGTATCATGTTTGATGATACATGTTTACTTGGTTAAGTGTAAAGAATTAAACCATGGTTAAGTTTATGATTAGGGTTCTCTTTTTCTTACTTATTTATTTGTTTATTTATTTTTGGAAAAGATGAGAAAAGAATGGTTGCTATTTTTGTTTTTAGTTGAAGTTTCTTGAAGCATTGACTTAGTCTTCATTCTTGTCTCATGCTTAACCCTAACCATCCAAGTTAACCATGGTCCATTCTCTACAATTAACCAAGGGTTAATATATGATAAGTATTGATTTATTTATCCAATAATTCAAGACTTATCATAAGACTTTCTTCTTCTTCTTCATCTTCTTCCATGAAGAAAAGCAAGCTCCATCAATGGTGATTGATGGAAATGAGTGAGAAATCCAATTCTAAAGTCTACCCACTTCCTATTTCTTCATCCTCTACCTCTTGCCAAGTAGTAGAGTGTGTTTTCTTCACAAGTTTCTTGACTTGGTGAAGTCGGAGCTTGATTTAGCGATGCCTCGACGTAGATCATCTTCGGCATGGACATCGATGACCTAGCCCGTCCATTCTCCGATGAAGCCGACGCTAGAGCCCGGGACTTGTTATGGACAGCGAGGAGACTTCATTGCGGAGCTATGGAGGTGGAGAACCGGATCTACAAAGGTTGTATTCCCGTATCTCTTAGTTAATTGTTAACTAGTTTACTTTTCGCCTAGATTTCTAGCCAACGATCCATAGTCGGGTTTCTCGGCACCTAGATTTTTTGAAATTGGCATGGTTGATGCCTTGTGAGACCTCATTAGGATGCCTAGGAACCCTACATCCGCGCCTTCTGGTTGTACTCTTCCAGCGCGTCAATTTGCTTTTGCAAGTCCGTGCGCCTATCGCTAGGCTTCACCGGTTTCTTGGCCTTCTTCTTTTTCTTCGAAGACTTTGACGACTGGCTACTAGTGCTTGAACCCCCATCATTGGTCTTTGGAGTTGGACGTGGCTTTAATATCCCCTCAACGACCTGCGGTTCCAATGGGCTTTTCCACTTGATCGCCGGACATGTCCGAAGATCATTTAGCATTCTCTTCGTTTTTGAAGATAATACAACCTCCCACGGAGTTTCTTCAATGACAGAGCATGTTGCCCCCGGCGTATTCGTCCCTTTAGAGGTGTGGGGCTGCGGGGGATTCACCTTCCATTTGTCAGATAACGTAAATTTTCCCTGTCTATACTGGTTTTCAAGCCAATTTTTGAAAACGTAGCAGTCCTCAATCGGATGGCCTAGCACTCGATGATAGGGGCAGTAATTAGGTTCGTTGACGTCACTTGGTTGCAACGGACGTTTTGGATCTGGCAGATTTATGAGTCTGTTGCGTAATGCCAGCTCGAATAACCTCTTCGTTTTATCGCGGGGAAAGGAATAAGGACGTCCCATCCTATCCTCAAGGGGTACGTAAGGGCGCGTATTGTTTGGACGAGCAACCGGCTTCAAGTCGTTCGGTTGTTGTTGAGCATTAGCGACAATGATCGCTTTTCCCTTTCCTTTGTCAGTTCGGGAATCTGGCTTTGGGAGAGGGGGTTTATGACCCATCTGGTCCATTTGCGCTAGTTTGTCAATCAAAGCCTGGAAGGAAGTCGGCTTAAAAAACATCATAAACTGTGAGATGGTTGCCTGTGGATCAAGGGTTCCAACAAACATTCCCACCGCAGGGGCTTCTTCTATGCGCTGCTCACACTTTGACCATAGATTACGCCACCGTATAGCGTACTGAACCCATGTCTCGCCGGGTTTTACCCTAGCGTTAATCAGTGCCGTCATCGGGGTACGTTCACTGGCACTTGCAAAGCGTTGGGTAAACAGCAGCTCCATCTCCGTGAAGGTTTTAATAGAATCATTAGGGAGTTCAGAGTACCACTCGAACGCCGTATCTGATAGACTTTCGACAAACTGGCGGAGCAAAAGCTTGTCATCGCCGCCGGTGTTACCGCAAAGCGCCCTGAACTGGGCGACATGCTGATGGGGATTGCCAGTCCCTTTGTATACATGAAACTTGGGAATTGTGTAACCCGGCGGGTACTTGATTTGGTCATACCAGCCTGGATATGGCCGCCCCGCTTTTACGACGTGGCCGGCTGCTTCGGCCGCATGATGAACCTTTATTTGCTGGGCTATGTATTCGTCCAGATCAGTCTTAGAGATCGTATCCTCTTTAGCTGTTAATAGAGCGGGCTGCGGATTTAATGTATCTTCCTTATCATCTCCAAGGACGGTTAGGGGTTCTTCAGCGGGAGGATCTTGTTGTATCATCATCCCTATCATGTCCTGGAAGAGGAGGCCCATCCGTTGTATGTTGGCCACTTGTTCAGCAGCCTCTTTGTCCCTCTTTTCCAGTACTCGGCGAAGGAACTCGGCGTCGGTCTCTTCCTCCTGGCGCTCATCTAAGGACGCCTCAGGGTTCTCTTTTGGCCCAGTGAGTGCAGCCATTGTGGTCATCATCTCCTGGAGCTTTTGTTGCTGCTCCTGAGCCTTGGTCACTGATCGGGTGAGCGGTCGGTGACCCGTAGAAGTGCGGCTTTCTTCCTTTCCAGAAGCCATATAAATCGTATGAACTGTTATGCCCCCTGACTTTGGAGGTTTAGGTTCACCGCCTTTAAACTTTGCCGCTGACGCGGGAGCTTTCTCTGGCCTCCTTCTTTTGTGGGCCATCGAGGTTGAAGGAGTCGTTAAAATGGGCATGCTAGCAATTGTTTCCCCCTGCTGTTTAACGGGGCGGGTTTTGTCCTTTTCCACCTTTGCCTTTTTCTGGCGATGAAAGTGATCTGGGTCAATCACAGAGTCTTGAACCCTCCGCCAAACCTTGTATATCTTTGACGATAGCCGTTGAGGGGGCTGTTCTTGTTTTGTTTCTGGAACTCTCTCCGCAGGTGGAGGAGATCTTTTCAAGGTAGCGGTTGGAGAGTTCTTACGCACTTTCCTCAGTAGTTCAAAGCTGTTCCCAGTTGGAACAGCAGCGTTGACTTCCACCATTGGAGCGGGTGGAGTTATCCCTGAGGGGGAGTTGCCCCCTGCTTTCCTCACTCGTCGCCAATGGCGACGTCGCGCACGACGAGCCGTTGGGACTGGCTCGGAAATCGAGATGGTTTCTTGTTGCCCCCTGTTTGAGTGTGGGGTAACTGCCGATGTCAGCCTGTCGAAGACTGATGCCTTTTGACCAGCTGGGGGAAGAGTGGGAACCGTCAATCTTGTGAAGACTGACTCTCTGATAGGAGAGGCCACTTTAACGACTTCCGAAGCAGCGGCCGTTGCCCTCTTTGGGACGGCCACTTTATAGTTCTGACCTAGCCTGGTGAAAACGGAGGCTGTCGGTTTAGTAGCGGGCGACCCGTTGACAGGGGCTGTCGGAACAGTGAGCCGGTTGAAGACCGACTTTTTACCCACTTCCGGTGCAGGTATTGGTGCAGAAAAGCTTGCAGGTGGGATCATAGTCCCGAAGAACAAGCCGGTGGTGGCTTGGGTCACTTGGTCTACCGGCAGAGTAAGGAAGGAAGCCGCTTGGGGCCCATATGCTACACCTCCTGGTGAGGTGGAGCGTCCGTTGCAGTAGCATTTCGAGCAGTTGGTACAGCTAGAGGCCATTGAATCTTGAATTCTGCGCCAGGTAAAAGACCAAATCTTAGTAACTTGAAATCCGAAGACAACCATTTAATGAACCGCAATTGGTTCGCGAAGACGACACACGAACTGTGGAGTGGAAAGAGGAAGAGGTCCCACCGGGCGTGCCATAATCTGTTCCCCTCCGAATGGCGGCCTAGACTTGGCGTCCATGCCTGATGTTCGGGGCAGATGCTATTTGGTTTTATCCGTTTATTTCTCTGAAGATGCCAAGTTGATTTATGGCACCGTGTATCGGAGGTTTAGACGGATGCGGCCGATGTAGCAGACTTCGTCAGATTCCCCCTCAGGATGAGGGGTTTTTGATTATGGGGACGCTATTCCCTGCAGGCGCAAGCCCCTGCAGTTAATTATGCTACCGCATCGCGGTAACAACTTTCTCCTTCTCCAGAATTTCAATTCGTGTCGTGTGTGTTCATTTTGTTTGTGGTTGCCCGTGGATTGTATACGGAGACTGAGTAATGCTGTCGCCCGTAGGACGTGGATTAGTCCAAATCCGTATTTACTTAGATTTGGGTTTGGTGTTTTCAGTTTAAGGATGCATTAGTCGCGTTGCGGCTAAGATCAACTTAAACGTTCGTCAAGGATACATTAGTCCTGTTTTAGACTAAGATCAACTCAACGTAGTGATTAATTTAATGTATGGCCATCGGGACTCGTCACCTCTCTGACGTCGTTGAAGGATTACAACGGCATGTATCAAAGGAGCTCGGAGATGTACCCTCGAACCAGAGTTGATTGGGAGTTTTATAATCCATTTGAATATTTAAGGATACGTTAGCCGTGTTTGGGGCTAAGATCAACTTAAACGTTTGTTAAGGATACGTTAGTCCAGTTTGAGACCAAAATCAACTTAACGGGACCGTTTAGATCCGACAAAAGAGCATTTGGGCTCTATTGTGCCAGTTTAGGGACGTGGTGGTCCGATATTAGTTTAGGGACGTTTCGGTCCGATATTAGTTTAGGGACGTTTCGGTCCAATATTAGTTTAAGGACGTTTCGGTCCAATGTTAGTTTAAGGACGTCTCGGTCCAATATTAGTTTATGGACGTTTCGGTCCATCGCCAGTTTAAGGACGTGGTGGTCCAATATTAGTTTAGGGACGTCTCGGTCCGATATTAGTTTAGGGACGTTTCGGTCCATTATTAGTTTAAGGACGTTTCGGTCCGATATTGGGTGTGTGGCCGTTGGGACCCGTCACCTCTTTGACGTCGTTGAGGAATTACGACGATGGATGTCAAAGGAGTTCGGAGATGTACCCTCGACCCGGATGTAGATTGATTTAGGAGAGCCATTTTGCTCAGCCAATTTAATTTAAGGACTTATGGCCACGATTGGGCTAAGTCCAGTAAAAAAAATGTCCAACATTGCTTTTGCATTTCCTTTTATTTTTATTTGGGCTTTGCCCAGAAAAGATGCAGGGCATCAATTTGTTTTGGGCTCTGTTCTTTATGAATGATGCAGAGCATCAATTTTATTTCGGCTCAGCCCTTTTATTGCTTTGCAATTTATTTTGGCCTGCTAGGTCTTTTTGATTTGAGCCTGGCCCTTCAAGTAATGCATTGCATTTGTGCAAAGCACCAAGAATCTTTTAGATTCAACGAAAGGAGTGCAGAGCACTTTTAAATTTCTTGATCTAAATTTAGATCAAAGAGAAGAAGAAAAATCTTTTCTTTCTTTCTATCTCAGAGAACCAGAGGTTCTCTAGCAAGTGCAAGGCACTATTTTTTTATTATTTTTATTTATTTATTTATTTATTGAAGATCACTGATTTTGTCTTTTAGATCAATGATCTATTCCTAAGAGAATTTTCTCTTATTTCAAAGGTTTTTACCTTCTTCTTTGTGTTCTCAAGAAGTTCTCTTCTCCTTTTTTTTTAAATCCAATTGTCTATATCTTTGAAATGGGGTCTGGGGTCCTTTTTATAGTGCTCAAAAATCAGTTAAATTTGTTAAAAAGATCTTTTCTGAGTGATTTGGGGAATTTTCCCCACCGTTGGATCTTTGATCCAAAGGCCCCTGTCTTACAGAAGAAATCTTCTTGTTTAAACAAGAACAGAAAAAAATATTCTTAACTCTTCACTCTGTTGTTGCGCAACTCACCAGCGCGTGACACGTGTCGCGCAGCGGTGCGCTTGCGCAACAGCGCTTGCGCAACTGCGCAGACACGTGTCGCGCAGCGGTGCGCTTGCGCAACAGCGCTTGCGCAACTGCGCAGACACGTGTCGCGCAGCCGTGCGCTTGCGCAGTTTGTGCTTGCGCAACTGCGCAGACACGTGTCGCGCTGCCGTGCACTTGCGCAATTGAACGTTGCTTATGTTTTTTAAAGAGCCTTGCTCTGATTGGACGTACTGCCTTGGGCGTTGTGCTGCCGTGTCAACTTCTGACACGTGGCGCGTTGCGCGCAGCGCATGGGAACTGAAGCGTTGCTTCAAAATTTGAATTTTCAAAATTCAAGCAGAGCCTTGCTCTGATTGGGGGAACACATGGTTCACTTGTCTCATGTGTTGAGAAGCAAGAACCATAGAGATAAAACCCAACACACTCCTCTACTCATCCTAGTTCACAAGGTCTAGCAAGCCAAGTGTTCTAGTTTCTTCTAGTTTGAAGTGAAGCCAAAGGTAGAAGCTTTTCGGTGGATCCATCTTCGGCGCGAGGAGACGACGAGGTGAGGCCGATCCGACCACCACAAGGAGTTGAAGACGAAGGAGTTCAAGTTCAGGTATAACCCCCTAACCGAGTAGGTAAAACTCTTGTTAGGATTGTTAGATAGTTGTTTAACAAAGATCCGTATTTTGAGTCCATGTTACCACCAAAAGAAAAATCGTTTTTCATCATTTCCGCAAGCCCGTAAGTACCGGGAGAGGTAACGTGGACTTACAGTGGTATCAGAGCCTAGTTAAACACTATCTAACATGTTAGCAAAGTAACTAGAAATTCGATCGGAAAAAAAGTCACGAAACACGCCCGAAAAGTATAGTTTCTGTCGATTTTTTTTCTTGTTCAAAAAATAATAAATCTTACACTAAAAATCGGCTCAGGCATTTTAAAACACACTGTAGAAAATTGGTCCAGGGAATCGGTCAAAGCGCCGCGGATCCGCGGCAGGAGCATGCTCCCGCCACGGATCCACGGCCGAGTTGACTCGGCCGTGGGCGAATTTTCTTGCATTGTGTTCAGTGGGGTGTTTTGGGATTTTTACAATATGTTTTTTCTGCCCAGATTTTCCAGAAAGCAAAATTTGTTTTTGGGGCTTAAAAATCCGTATTTTGATCGAACTTCTAAAGACTTAAGCTAACGGGTTTATATCTGTGATGTGTTATATGTATTGAACGTCTGCTAATCGGTATACGTCGATTAGTGGGGGTTATACATATCTGTGATCTGTAATGTTGATGGTATGTGTATATGAATTCATTGGATTGTCGCGGGTGAATAGCCGGAGGATTGTGAGATGAGAGTTTTCTTTTTATTACAATTCATGTAAATTTGTAATTGATGTAATATTATTTATTTGGCCGCACAACCGGGATGAGGTTGTAGCCGTCATTGTATAATTTCTTTTACTGTTTTTGCTCCTAGGATAGACCCATGGAGGGGGTGCACAAACTACCGAGTACCTCGAAATGTCGAGTGGCCTACTCACATCGTTGAGGGAGGTTGCTTCGCTTCGGGTATTTGGCGGGTAGTTTGCCGCACCCGTAGGGGTCTAGGGTGGGGTATTGGCTATTCACCGCGACCGTGTGATCCGTTTTCTGTTACAGGCTCGTATGGAATGCGGATTCCTAGTATATCCAATGTGTTCATCTGTGATCTGGATTGGCTATCATTGCTATATATCTATATATGATATCTATTTAGGCGTTGCTTATGTTTTACATCCGCGCTAGTCCAGCCCCCGCTCTGTCGTTAGTTAAGTAACCTAACAGGGAATGACGGGGCCCCGTGGCGAATGCGGATGGCATAAGCGTACGTCATATTTTGGTTGTTTTCTGCAATGGTGGCATTAAATGATGGGACACATTAAATTAATGCAAGAAAATAAACCAAAGTAAAGTCGTTGGAACACTTTCAAAAACCACTCGGTTTCTTTTCAAAAACCAACTTTTAAACGCGGAGCTTAAGCCACTCCTTTTAAAAGCTATCAAGGTTCCTTCGATTATATCAAGTTCACTACGTTCACGGTTTCGCCAAAACCATTCGTAGCCCTCCGTCGTTTCGTATGAATATTCAATAGTATTCAAGCTATGTTTGTTGATCTTCGTCAAGGCACAGTGATTGGTAGCTATTGGGTATTCATATGTAGCATAGATAGATGCGTTGGTTTGGGACAGTCGTATTACCTTGTTGACCTTCGTCAAGGGTATATACGGGTGGGTTCAAATTAACCTGGACAATGACGGGTAGAACTTGACATGTGACTTATGATTTGTTGACCTTCGTCAAGGTCATAAGAGCATGGGGCAAAAATCCACATCGGGAGTTTCAAAAGAAACTGAAACTTGCTAGCGCTGCATACCATTTGGAGTGTGATGATTCTGGTAGGATTCCTTCAGTTTTGTCACGCGATGATATTTGGATCCCGATCCTACTGTGAGTATATGCTACTCCTCCAGAACTTTCTCACTTAACGATCAATGCTATAAACCAAGTAGGTGTCTAGAAAGGTGTTAGCGGGGCTACGCCCACAGGGAAAAGAGGTTATTTAATTAAGGAATTTCGCAAAAGCGTTGGAAAACCTCATTCGAAGTACCAACACTGGCCTGGCTGAACGGTTAAGCAAGTATTGTACGGTGAGATTGATCCCGACAAATTCTTCCTTTTTGGTTCGAGGAGGGATTCGAGAGACAGTGGGAGCCATCCTGTTTAGATAAATTAAAAACCAATCTAAACTTGCAAGAGCATCATGCTGAGTGTTTTCTTCTCTCTCTCTTAATTGCAACGACCCAGTGACCACACATAGTTTACATCTAGATAATAAAATGACTGAACCTGATTGTTATGATTGGCAAAGGTCTGTCCAGATGTCCATTGCCCATGACAAGCTGGGACACCTCTCAACTAATCCAACCCTTGCCGTTTCAGGACCAGTTTCCCCTGTCACGGATATTGATATCCATAAAACATCGGAAAAAGACTGTGCGAAAGCCAAGTGCCTCGTGTTAGCCTCAGTTTATGGTCCATACCAGAGGCAGCACGAGAAGATGGACTTATCTTCTATCTTCCTCCATAACAAAGATTTATATGGAGAGCAATCTCGTATCACAAGATATGAGACCTCGAACGAATTGCTTCCAGCGAGGTTGGTTATCGGGTCATCTGTAGGGGGCAACGTCCTTACAGAGACCAGCTATTTTGAGCTCACGGACCTGAAGACCACGTTGGAGAACGGGTCAGATGCTGACTTGATTCTACATTCTCTACCTTCTACCCTGAAGGAAACCAGGGAAGTAGAAGGAAAGGGAAGGGCAAAAGTTTCAGGACTGGATGTAGTAAAGGAGGGATGTTCCTATTGTTACGGGAATGAACATTGGCAGAAGGATTGCAGAGCTAGCAAAACCAGTAGCCAGGATTCGAAGCATGTTGTGGCTTCGGCTTCGGGTGTGTTTGTAGTAGAGAACTGTATGTCAGTTAACCCTACTTCCTGGGTATTGGATACCGGATCAGGATCTCACATCTGTAACTCGTTACAGGCTCTGAGAAACCGTAGGGTTATCAGGAAAGGTGATATGACTCTCAGGGTTGCTAACGGAATGAGCATGGACGCTGAATCCGTAGGGGAATATCATCTTGGACTGACAACTTGGCAGATATTGATTCTGCGTAACTGTTTGTATGTACCAGGTGCGACTTGTAATATCATATCTGTATACTTACTTTCTAAGGAAGGATATGATTTTACTTTTGTAAGCGATGTGGTCCACATCCACCTAAATCAAGTTCTGATTGGGTCAGGTACATTAGAAAACGGGATATACGTATTAAATCAAGCTCAGATTTTCAGTGTCCAGAACACATATAAAAGAAAGTCTCTGGAAACAAATCAGGCTTTGTTATGGCATTGTAGACTGGGTCACATTAATGAGACACGATTAACTAAGTTACATAAAGAGAGATACTTGAATCCGTTCGAGTATCAGTCTTATGCCACTTGTGAATCTTGTCTCATGGGAAAGATGACAAAGACTCCGTTCACTGGACACGGAGTAAGAGCGAGTGAGCTCTTGGGACTCATACACAGTAATGTGTGTGGTCCAATGTCTACACATGCGCGAAGTGGTTATTCATACTTCATTACTTTCACAGATGATTTCTCTAGGTATGGACATGTCTTTCTGATGAAGCACAAATCCGAGGCCTTTGAGAAATTTCGGGAATACAAGAATGAAGTTGAAAAACAAACAGGCAAAAGTATAAAGACACTGAGATCTGATCGAGGTGGTGAATACTTGAGTGCCGAGTTTCTGGACTACTTAAAAGAGAATGGAATTCTCTCTCAGCGTACTCCTCCATACACACCACAACATAACGGTGTATCTGAAAGGCAGAATCGAACCCTATTGGATATAGTTCATTCCATGATGAGTAAGGCTGAGTTACCGCAATCTTTCTGGGGTTATGCACTAGAAACGGCTGCATATCTCTTGAACAAGGCTCCAACCAAGACTGTGCCTACCACCCCATATCAGATGTGGAGTGGGAAGAAACCCTGTCTTAAGTATCTTAAGACATGGGGATGTCCAGCTTTTGTAAAAAAGCAGCATGCGGACAAGCTCGAGGCACGCTCAGTACTGTGTAAGTTTGTGGGATACCCAAAGAACTCCAGGGGGTATCATTTCTATTCCGCAGAGGAACAAAAAGTTTTTGTTTCTCAGCATGCCCACTTCTTGGAAACTGAATTTTTGGAAAATCAGATAAGTGGGAGCGCAATAGAACTGGAAGAAATTCCAGAACCACAAGCTATTACTGAAAGCTTGGAAGAACCAGAAGTTTCAGGAGAACCGGACATTCCTGCGCCGCTCCGCAGGAGTAGTAGGCAGTCTCATCCGCCCGAGAGATACTACGGTTTTCTCATAGACGGGGATAGAGAGGATTGCACTATTGATTATGATGAGCCTACTAGCTTCCAGCAAGCCATTCAGAGCGGTGACTCGGTAAAATGGTTGGATGCAATGCGGACCGAGATGGAGTCCATGTACACCAACAAAGTTTGGACTTTGGACTTTGCTCCAGAAGGGGTAAAACCCGTAGGCTGCAAATGGATCTTCAGAAAGAAGATTGGTGTAGATGGGCAGGTTGAAACCTATAAAGCTAGGCTTGTTGCAAAGGGTTTTCTTCAAAGACCTGGTTTGGACTATGACGAGACCTTTTCTCCGGTAGCTATGCTCAAATCCATTTGGATCCTTCTTGCCATTGCTGCCTTCCACGATTATGAAATCTGGAAGATGGACGTAAAGACGGCTTTCCTAAATGGAAATTTGGAAGAGTGCATCTATATGGATCAGCCAGAGGGATTCATTCAGAGTGGGAGCAGCGGTAAAGTGTGCGAATTGCTCAAGTCCATTTATGGACTGAAGCAGGCATCGCGGAGTTGGAACATCTGCTTTGATGATACTGTCAAAAAATTCGACTTTATCAAAAACCCAGATGAACCATGCATTTACAGTAAGATTGTAAGGAGAAATGTGGTATTCCTCGTCTTGTACGTGGATGACATTCTCCTAATAGGAAATGATATTTCTATACTACAGTCAGTCAAAGGATTCTTGTCACAGAGGTTCTCCATGAAGGACCTGGGCGATGCCAACTACATTCTGAGGATCCAGATCTATCATGATAGATCTAAGAGGATGTTGGGACTTTCACAGTCCAGGTACATTGACACCATACTGAAACGATTCAGAATGGAAGATTCCAAGCGTGGTAATCTACCAGCTTGTCACGGAATCACCCTCTCCAAAGAGATGTCTCCCAAGACTGATTTGGAAAGGGCTAGCATGTCATCAATACCCTACGCATCTGCGGTAGGCTCTATTATGTATGCGATGGTGTGTACCAGACCAGATGTAGTATACACATTGAGCGTTGTAAGCCGGTATCAGTCGGACCCAAGGGAGAAGCACTGGATAGCGGTAAAGAACATTCTCAAGTACCTGAGAAGGACTAAGGAGATGTTCTTGGTGTATGGCGGAAAAGACCTCCAGATCGAGGCCTTTGCTGACTCCAGCTTCCAGAGTGACAAGGATGACTCCAAGTCTATGTCAGGTTATGTCTTTACCCTCAATGGAGGGGCGGTTTGCTGGAAGAGCTCCAAGCAGGAAACCGTTGCTGACTCAACTATGAAAGCGGAGTACATAGCTGCTTGCGATGCCGCAAACGAAGCTGTCTGGATGAAGAAGTTCCTCACGGAGCTTCAGGTGGTTCCTACCAGTGTTGATCCAATACCGCTGTATTGTGACAACAACGGCGCTATAGCTTTAGCGAAGGAACCCAGGTCCCATCAGAAGTCCAGGCACATTTTGAAGCGGTACCACCTGATCAGGGAGATCGTAGATCGCCGGGAGATCGAGGTGAAGAGAGTAAATACGAAAGATAACACTGCTGATCCACTCACGAAGGCCTTACCCCAGACTCAGTTCGAGCGGCTGATCGAGATGATAGGTCTCCGATATGCCAGTACATGGCCTTAGTGCAAGTGGGAGATTGTTAGTGTATATGCCCTAGAGGCCATTACTGTATCATACTAGTTTGTATATTACTTAATGGAAGTTTGGGATATTCACCATTGTATAGACAATCTTACTCAAAATAGTAGTATGCTACTTGGTTTGTTTCTACTTCAATGTGTGTACATGTATTTCTTTTAACATATCGCCTATGCACATTAGTGGAGCCCTTAGGATCTTTGCTTGATTACCAGCGTTGTGATGGCAGTCACACTTATGGGGGCTGGGTAATCCACAAGCACATCCTTATGCAGGTCCCTAGTCGTAGGACTATCGAGACAGGGCATCGATACTCCGGAGTAGACTAGCGTATGCGCTTCTCATCCCAGCAGGGGAGACGGTCTGTCCCACAGCCATCAGTACGTCGTACTTAAGATAGTATGCGGGTGCTCGTTAGGTTACGAGTACACTGGACAGGACTCGTCAGGAACTGATTGGTTGGTACTATACCTATCGTCAGTCATCAGTTCCCAGGTGACATGAGTACAGCTTAGTCCGCTGACTTGACACTGTCACTTCGCCTTGAGTGTGTTCCCACTGTACTTTGATTACTACCCTACTACGGATCAAAGGAGTCGTGCAAATAGGTAGTAGTTGGGTGCAGTCCCGAAGCACTTGGAGGCAGTGACGGTTAGACAGGATTCGTCTCTCCCGGTATTGGGGGTTGATATCGCGCTGTGTCTAGGAGAACCATTACACAAAGTCCCTGGCCAGGGCAAGCGAGATATACTGGTAGGTTTCCAGTGTTATCTCAGGGTGTTCTGGGCTACACTCCGACACGACTTGTACCGCTATTAGGGGACTGACGTTTACCGCCCCCTAGGCCCGCCATGCGATATTCTCAGACGAACAGACCGGACTGTACGGAGATTGTCACATTCAGGCTCAGTAGGAGTTCAGATGGGTTTCACCTCGTCCGTCTTCTTATCGGCATCTACCTGGGGGCCGTTACGCACAGCTAGTGCCGCTTGCGGTCTGTGGTTAAACCCACTGCCAGCATAGTGTCGAGTCTTTAGAGTCCCACACAGAAAGCTATTCGCCTTTAGGCAAAAGAGTAGAGGTCGCATGGTTTTGCGACAGGGTTCGGTCACATCCGTGCACTTGTGCACGTTTAGTGTCCGGGCAGTTATCACTAGCGGGCTTTGGTTTAAGCCAGATCCTAGTGTACGTTTTGGGATTGGTTTTATCTCGTTTGTATTCGTGTTCCTCGGAACGCGGATGCGGGTGTATATGCACAGTTGACAGAGAGACGGAGGCAGAGGATTCTCATTAGGGTTGTTGACTGTTGACTTTTGCTAAACCCTAATGAGAATAAGAAATATGATTAATGATAATATTAATTAAGTATTATTGTGCCATGGTTGGGTTGAAGGGTTGACTTTGTTGACTTGTTGACTTTGTTGACCGGTTGACTAGGTTGGACTAGTTGACCATCATCATAACAATGGCTATCATTTCTTGGCATTGACCTTGGCTTGCTTGTTGGTTCAAAAATTGCATTTAATGCAAGAAATGATATTGTCATTTGATATGATAACGACCATCACATAATACTCAATTATTATTACCTGTTATCATGATTTTGGATTATGAGAGCTTGGATGGCAAAAAGTCTTGCTCATTCTTTCATTTTCTTTCTCTCTCATGCTTGAGCTCTCCCTCTTCCTCTTGCTCTCTCTAGTTCATGGTTCACTTGTTTCATATGTTGAGAAGCAAGAACCATAGAGATAAAACCCAACACACTCCTCTACTAATCCTAGTTCACAAGGTCTAGCAAGCCAAGTGTTCTAGTTTCTTCTAGTTTGAAGTGAAGCCAAAGGTAGAAGCTTTCGGGTGGATCCATCTTCGGCGCGAGGAGACGACGAGGTGAGGCCGATCCGACCACCGCAAGGAGTTGAAGACGAAGGAGTTCAAGTTCAGGTATAACCCCCTAACCGAGTAGGTAAAACTCTTGTTAGGATTGTTAGATAGTTGTTTAACAAAGATCCGTATTTTGAGTCCATGTTACCACCAAAAGAAAAATCGTTTTTCATCATTTCCGCAAGCCCGTAAGTACCGGGAGAGGTAACGTAGACTTACAAATATAAGGCAGGTATTAATGAAAAAAACCTAAATTTATATAGAATATAGATTATTATTCTTATTATTAATGGTAAAAACCTAAATTTATATATATATATAGAAATTACTATGCTTATTACTTTTAATGAAAAAACCTAAATTTATATAGAATATAGATTATTATTATTACTAACATAATATAAGGTAGGTATTAATAGCATATATATATATATATATATATATATATGGGAGTGATCCATTGCAAATAGTTCCGTGTTTTTTTAAAACGGGAGCTCCTGGTCTACGACATATTTTAACGATCTGATTCGTTCACTACTACAATGAAGGGTTGCCCCTACGGATAGAAGAATTCGTAAGGGCAATTTTTTATTGCCCCTACGGGTTAATCCGTAGGGCCATCTGTTTGCCCCTACGGCTAAATCCGTAGGAGTATAAATAAATTTAAAAATATTAAAATTCAATGTCTTTATTTGGCCCTACGGTATCGCAAAAAAGAACCTAACGGGTTAAACCGTAGGGGCAAAAAAGTTATTTAAAAAAAAATAAAACTAAGAATTTTCCCACTGTCCCCAAAATTTCCCACCAACCCGTGCCTTCGTCCATCATCGCCCTTCGTCGCCGACCCACTTTCGTCACCGCCTTCCTCGTCGCCGAGTTCCTCCTCCAGCGCAGTCGATCGAGCTCGTCGTTGAGTTCCTCGTCGCCGCCAACCGACCTCGTCGCCGCCAATCATCATCGCCGCCGCCTCCACCACTTCGAGCTCTGTCTTCCCGGTCTCCTCCACCCCATTAAAACCTTGCTCTCCATCTTTTCGGGGAACTTCACACATCGAAAGTGGTGAGTATTCATTGATTTTAATTTATAAATTTGTTGTTTTAAATTGGTGTTATTTTTGTTGATTTTAGGGTTAGGGTTAGGGTTAAGGTTACCAGGCCGGGATAAATGGGGGTTAATTTGGGTTAGGGTTAGGTTTTGGGTGATGATTAAGGTTAGGGTTAGTATTAATTAGGTAAAATAGGGTTAGGGTTAGGGTTATAGGGATGGGTTAATTAGGGGTTAATTTAGGATAGGATTAGGCTTTGGGTGATGATTAGGGTTAGGGTTAATTAGATAAAATAGGGTTAGGGTTAGGGTTTGGGTAATGATTAGGGTTAGGGTTAGGGTTAATTAGATAAAATAGGGTTAGGGTTAGGGTTTGGGTGATGATTAGGGTTAGGGTTAAGGTTAATTAGGTTAAATAGAGTTGGTGATGATTAGGGTTAGGATTAGGGTTAATTAGATTAGTTAGGGTTAATTTTGATTTGGGCCAGGGTTAATTTGGGTTAGGATTTGGGTTATGATTAGGGTTAGGGTTAATTTGGGTTAATTAGGTAAAATATGGCTAATTTGGCTTTGGGTGATGGTTAGGGTTAGGGTTAATTTGGGTTAATTAGGTAAAATAGGGTTAATTTGGGTTTGGGTGCTGATTAAGGTTAATTTGGTTTAATTAGCTTAATTTTGGGTTAATTAGAGATAATTTAAGTTAGGGTGATGATTAGGGTTAATTTAGGTTAATTAGGTTAATTTGGTAGGGTTTAAGGTGCACTAGTTCCTTCAGTAGAATACTCAATGATAACGTAAACGTAAAACTTTACCGTAAACGGGAAAAAACCTTATCCTAAACTAAAAACTTCAAACCCTTAAAAACGAAACATAAACGTAAAACCTATTCAAGTTAAATGTTCAAGTTAAAACTAATATATGATACTCGATGATAATATGAAAATTTCATATTCTCATCAATACTCATATGTGAAAATCAAAGTGCGACTTAGTCCCCGTCTATCGGTTAACATACGTTCAATATTCGTCGTGACATAGAACTATACGAAGGTTGTTAAATATCGAACGGTATAGTTCGATGCTAACAACCGCCGTGTAGTCTATGTGATGAGAAAATTCAATCGTATGATAATCGATAGAGTTTTTCAGTGTAGACAACTTAGGAATGTATAAAGCAAACACCTGCATTCACTTGTGTTTTTATTCGTTTCAAGTCATTTCATCGGTACTTTTCCGCTGGTTCTCCATGTACAAATATAGATTTGTAGGGTTCCTAGGCACACTAATGAGGTCTCACAAGGCATCAATCATGCCAAATTCAAATTTTTCATGTGCCTACAAACCCTAATACGGATCGTTAACTAGAGTTTAGGCGAAACAACAAGCTAGTTAACAACTTAACTGCTAAGTGAACGGAAATACAACCTTTGTAGATCCGGTCCTCCACCTCCATAGCTCCGCGTTGACGTCCCTCCGTTGTACCTATCGGAATCCGGACTCTGGCGATGGTTTCGTCGGAGAAATGATCGGGCTAGGTCGTCGACTTCGATGCCGAAGATGATCTACGTCGAGGCAACTCAAGATCAAGCTCCAACTTCACCAAGTCATGAAACTTGTGAAGAAAACACCCTATACTACTTGGCAAGTGGTAGAGGATGAAGAAATAGGAAGTGGGTTCACTTTAGAATTGGATTTCTCACTCTTTTTCTCATGTTGCCATTAATGGTAGCAAGCTTTCTTCTTGTTGAAGAGGAAGAAGAAGAAGAAAAAGAATATGATAAGAATTATAATTCAAATGATAAATCAAGTGAAGTTATCATAATGCAACCTTGGTTAAGTGTAGAGAGTAAACTAATGTTAGGCGAATGGTTAGGTTTAGGATGAAGACAAAGTGGTGGACTTTCAAAGATGCTTTGAAGCTTCAAGAAGCTTCAAGCAAAGAAAGAAAAATAAAGCCACCATTTCATCTTTTCCAAAAAGAATAAATAAATAAATAATTAATTAAATCAAAACCCTAACCATTAACATAACCATGGTTTAATCATACACTCCCAAGTTTGCATGTATCATCAAACATGATACAATCAAGTGGACAAAAATATATCACATATACAATGTGCACAACAAGTGAGAAAATCCATCTTAAGTGAACAAATACTAGTTAATGTAAAGTAATATATCAAATATATAATTATAGATTAAATTATTAAATCAACACTTGATTTAACGATCCGGTCATATCGCATATGACCGACTAATATCCAATGTATCGACTTATCGAATCAATCCTCGAGTCGATAACTAGGTTATATCGCATACAACCATTCGATACATTCATCACGAGAATAGAATACGGTATCACATACACGCATTATTCTCGGTCCCGCACATAACTCATATGCGCTCCTATTTCGTTTCGCTTGAGCCAGGAAACCTCTGTCTAGGACTCTAAAGACTCGTCAATACGCCGGCAGCAGGTGATGATCATATTAAACACCCACAAGCCGCAAGCGGTCTGCTAAACGTAACGGCCACCCGGGTATTGAGCGATCAGAAGATCGACGAGCAAGCCCGCTCACACTCCTGTGAATCCAACCAGTAACACTTACCGTACAGTCTGGTTTGATCGTCTGATATGTCGCATATCTCGCCTAGGGGTGGTAAACGTCAGACCCCAATAGCTCGATAAGTCGTGTCAATATGAGGTCTATAACAGTTCGAGAAACTACTGATAACACTTACCAGTAAATCTCAGCAACCCTGGGCAGGGATTTCCGGTTATAGCCAATCGAACACAGCGCAACATCAACTCCCTATACCGGGGGAGACGAATCCCCTCCTATCGCTCATTGTCTCCATGTGATTCGGGACTATACCCAAAAACCACCGATTTGCACGCCCTCTTGGACGTGGTAAGGTGGAAATCATAGCACAGTGGGAATCCCACAACACTCTATGACGATCTCGGGTCTACAGACTAACCTGTACCAGTGTCACCAGAGAACTGCCATCTGACGTAAGGTATAATATCATCTGGGAGTTCTCGGCGAGTCCGTCCAGTGTACCCAGTCTCCACTGAGCACCCGTATATCATCTCTGATGTCAAACACCAATGGATATGGGATCATCCATCGCCCATCTGTATGGGTCGAGAAGGTATACGCTAGTCTACACTGGTATATCGATGCCCTGTCTCGATACACCCACGACTAGGGACCTTGAAGGATGTACTTATGGACTACCATGTCCCCACTAGTATGATCCGCATCATAGTCCAGGTAGTCAAGTACACATCCTAAGGGCTTTACCAACATGTAACAGAGAGACAATCAGTGTACACGATAAGGTAAAGAGCAACCAGATAGCATACTATCATGTCGAGCAAGAAGGTCCTTCCTATATATGTCCAAGCATCCACTACAATATACATCCTATGTATAGTAATGGCCTCTAGGGCATACATATAACTAACAAGATTAGATGTTCATTTCAACGCTGTTTCACAGCATTGAAATGATTATCTATTCAATTACAGTGTACTCGGAGAACAGCGGGGAGGTGCAGCCGAAATTTACTCGAAATGGATGAAAGTACAAGCGAATGGGTGTCTGCTCTATACATTCTTAGTGGGATAGAAGCCTTACCCCTGACAGCTGACACACACACATACAACACGAATAAACAACAAATGCACACACAAAGCACATAGACACTAATAACCCTACACCTAAGCGAAATCATAAATTGGAACACACATACACAGAATACAACTCATATTTGGGTATCTTCAAATCTAAGTTTATTAATCGATAATTTATTTTTTCAACGACAAACTTGCCTCTACGGATTTTCTTTTTTGTCAGTAACCATTTCATTTTTAGATTTCTCAATATAGTCACCATAACCTACAATTTATATATTATACTGTCTAACATAGCCCACGAGTACATCAGATTAAGGACTGGATGCACATGGATTGGCAACAACGCATGCAATCTAAGTTCATCGCAGGAGTTGTTGCTTTCATTGAATTTGCACACGCACATAATAAGATCGTGCTAGAGAAGATTCTCTGTCTGTGCGATAGATGTGGGAATAAGTTCTGGCAGAAAATAGAAATCATAGAGCTTCACATCGTTAAACATGGTTTTACTAGACTATATATGTAAGTCTACGGTAGCGCCCCGGCCGTTTGTCCGAGGCCAAAATGCGGAAACGAAAACTTTTTCAAAACATTAAACCGGCGCTATCGTATACTATAAACCCGGATCGAACCATTAACCTATAACTAGCAACTAGAGAAAGGGTTGGAAAGCTATACCGATCGATCCGTGTCCTTTGGTCTTTGGCCACCATCCCAAGCTCCTCGCGGCATCTCCGATCTCGATCTCCTCGTCGGAAAAGGGCACCACATCATCGAGTCTTTTTACGGGCTCCCGCTTCATCCGAAGAATCTCGGGCACGAAGTTCGCTAGCCAACGTGTCCAAGGCGAAGTAGAGAATGTTTGTGACAACTTTGTCTCTTGCATCCATTGCATGGATGGAGGTTGAAGATGAAGCCATCAATGGAAATGGTGAGCTAGAGAAAGAAGAAGAAGAAGGAAGCCTTTTTCTTTCTTTTGTTTTCTATGATCAAAATGAGAGAGTCCACGCAAAATAATACAAGAGCAAACATTATCATGGCTGCCCTTCTCTCTCTTCCCCTCATTTCAAACCACAAATCAATCACACAATGTGACATTAGCATAAGAAAAGAGACCATGAGTCACTAATGAAATCTATATCAGATTAAATGCTCAAAATGATGATTTAAGCTCACAATTTCCACTTGTAAACATTAATCCAAATGTTTACAACAGTAAAAAGATACGGCAACATCTAAAGTAAACTCGTGACGGATCACAAGGATACCCCTCACCTGTATATACATACCTGCATCCGCATTCCGACTGAATGCGAATACGATGAGACTAAAGTAATCCAACAAATCTAATACTAGGATCCGGCTTAAACCAAAGCCCACTAGTATGATCCGTCCGATCATGATCCGTACATTACTGCACGTATATGATCGAACCCTGCCATATATCATACGGCCTCTACAACGTTTCGCCTGAAACTTGAGAAACTGTCTGTGGGGGACTCTAAAAACTCGTCAATACATTGGCTGTGGATTTAACCACTAGCACGTCAGAGGTACTAGCCGTACGTAACGGGTTACCAGGTATTGACCAAAAGAGATGTCACGCCCCGCTTCCCAAAATACGGAATACGAGGGGTAGACAAGGCCAGCCATGCTCCTACGGTCAAGGAAATGTCCTGCCGTAGTCACACTTCGGCTTCTAGTTTTTCATGGTAAATAGTAAATGATGCGCAGGTAATGAGAAATGCAGTAACTGAAAGAAACAATGTAAAGACTGACCTGAAGTGGAACAAACGAATGTAACTCGGAATGGCAAGTCAAGGAGTCTGTGATGCACGTCTAGTTCTGGTCCTGGCTAAATCTTCTCCTCACACTGAGCATGCATACTCAGGTCGTCAGAGCGACACAATAGCAATATAATATATATAACATTAAATGACAGTTCTAACAGTGGTAATAGATATGAATAACAGTAAATCAATGACAGCATGAATATGAATGTGCAGTAATCAATGCAGCGGAACAGTAAAGCAGTAGAACGATATGTCACGTATGTCAACACAGTATATAAGGTATATAAATGCCAGTATCCCTATCAGTCTCTAAATCTCACTGTACAGGTTACTAAGCCTATCGTCAGTCCAAGTGTGAGAATCAACCACTCGCGAGTGTCCTCCACCTAAGGGTAGAACCCAAGGGCAAGGGACCACGGGCCCAACACGTAACATGTATATCACGGTGTATATCACATACCCTGTAAATCTCCATATAACTCCCTAAATATATAAGCCGGCATGGGACTCCCGAGATTCTGTTGAATTCACACTTAAACTACCCCACACCTCGTGGTCTACATCGAACGCTAACCATAACCCTAGATACTAATCGATCCGTGACAAGTCTGCGCGAGAACTGGAGGCAGGGCCTCCATCAAGCACGTCTCGACTAATACTAAGATAAATGGCAGTGTCTGATGCCTTATCTGTGACACCCGTGCAAGCGCTTCCATAAGTGTCCCATACCACTTATAGTCACACGTACACGTATCCCACAGACGTCGACAATGCAATAGAATAATAGGGTTACTGATTGTGCACAAGTACGAATCACTTTCACTTAATCACGGATACACGAACACTGACGTACTTGCCACAATCATCATTAAATCTAACACTGGATACATGCACGATATCACTAGGTTATCACTGCAATGATATGAGTATGATATGATACGTGAACAGTATATGAAGCACGATTAAGGTGTCACAAAAATAGTATTCTATCACTTGCACGATTTATCATGAAACGTACGTATATAATTTAGCGAAATGATAAACAGGTAGTAATTAGTATGTTCAGTTGTCCATCCATCGAATTTAGTTTCAAGTTAATCGGGTTCCAGGATCATTAATTATAACCATTTCATTTTAAGCGCTCGCGGCTGGAAATCCGGTTTCAGAATCAGAAATCCATTTTGTAACGCATTTTAATCCCAGTTGGGATCAGATTTTAGCGACACTACAGTTGGATGAATTCTAGGGTTTTCATTAAGGTTTTCAACGTAATAGACGGATCTTCAATCGCATCTGTACGTCAGGAGATATACACTGTTTAACACTAATATGTCAGTTCTGATTCTGCTGGGACTGTTATGTGTCCCGATCTATTAAATTACAGATTGAATATCAAACGGTAACGAAACAGAATGAAACCAATTGTGTTGTCTAGCTAACAGATTTACCTATAATAAACAGTGGAGTTCCGCAATCTACGAGTTAAGGAGATCTTGTGGTATCCAATACGGAACAGCAAGCAACACCTAGAGTCGCTCTGGACTGCAGTCCAGAGTCGCACTCCGATCCAGATATTAACACAGTTTGAGTACAGGAATACCAGGAAACCAGTATAGGGTTAAAGTTCGTCGAGTCGGCTTCGATTTGAGCCCTCGAACGCACCATTCTAGTATGTATATGATTTATGGTGAATTTAACGGGTTTCAGGTACAGTAAAATTACAGTTTTACGATTAAACCTTGGGGTAGTTGTTTCAGTCGTTAACAGTCATATTATCAAGCGAAATTTGTACAAGATATTCATCACACTAAGGGCCAACAAGAACAATCTAGTTCCGTCAAATTAGACAAGTAATTTAATTGGGATCACACATCAAGCGGTTGCATCGTGTAATTTATCGAGGATGTTTAGTATAAAACTTATAAGATTATAGTTTGTAACAAATACTAATTAGCATGTAGCAAGTATAAAACTTGCCTGGACATGGTGAACTGATGGCGCGGCAGCTAAAGCAGTAGTGACACGTCTCGGGCACGGGGTAGCAACCACGCGACGAGTCTCGGCTAGACTTGGGCTTGGCTCGAGCTTGGGAATGGGCTGTTGCGGGCTCGGGCAATGTCGTGTGGTGGTAGTAGGTTGATAGAGGATGGAGAGACGGTGAGATTTGGAGAGAGAGAGAGTGCTAGAGAGAGAGAGAGAAATGAGAGAGAGAGAGTAGACAGAGAGAGAGAGAGAGTGGGACAGGATTGAGAGAGAGAGAGAGAGAGAGAAAACTGAGAGGGAGAGAGAGCTGAGAGAGAGAGAGAGGCAGAGTGAGAAGGAAGCAGTGAGAGAGAGGGGGACACAGAGGGGTGAGTTAGAGAGAATTGAGAGAGAGAAGGAGAGGGGAATGGGTTTGCAGAGGGGATAGAGTGAGCTCGGGAGAGGGATAGAGAGATTGAGAGAGAGACAAGCAGGGATGATAGCGATGGTGATGATGATGGTGGTGGTCGACGATGCAGTGGGCTCGTCGGCGTGTAGTAGATGGCCGGAAACAGGGTGTCAGGAGAGTTGGAGGTCGAGCGAGGGTGTGCAGGGGGTCGTCTCGAGCTCGAGCCCCGGTGATGGAGGGTGGTCGGCGAGTGAGGAGGTGGGTAGAGTGATGAGGTGGTCGATGATGGTGGTCGCCGCCGCCGACGATGGTGGCTAAGTTTGGTTGCGGGGATTGGGGGTCGGGTGCGGTGGAGGAGTTCGGGTGCAGGGTGTTTGGTCGGTGGGAGAGAGGAGGTGAGGAGTGAGAAGAGGGGTGATGTCGGTGGTGGCGGCGGTTGCGGGTGCGGGTCGAGAGGGGAGGAAGAAGGAGAACGAGGGAGATGGAGATAGTGAGGTGAGGAAAAGAGAAAGAGAACGTGGAGGCGAGAGAAGGGAGAGAGGAGAGGTAGTGGGGACGGGGTCGCGCGTCGTGGGCGTAACGCACGCAAGCGACGGGGCGCGAGCGTGGGCGGAGGCGACGGAGTGGGGTCGAGCGCGCGCGGAACGAAAATAGCCGTTGGGGAAGAAGGAGGGGCGAAGCGGGTCGGGTCGGGGAAGCGGTGCGGGTCAGGTGCGTGGGTGAGGATGAAGCGGGCCGGGCCAAGAGAGTTGGGCTGAAAAAATAAAAAAGAATTAAGGGAAAAGGAATAAGAGGGCCAGGCCGGGGTTTGAGAAGGAATTTAAAGGAATTGTTAAGGAAAAGAGATGGGCTCGGTGAGATGGGCTGGGCAGAATGAAAATAAAAGAATTTTAAAGAAATAGCTATGGAAAAATTGGTTGGGCCGCAGGAAATTTGTTTAGAGGGAAACAGGAAAAACTGGGTGGCTGCTGGGCTGTTGGGAAAGAAATTTTAGTTTAGGAAATAAATAAAGAAATGGGCTTGGGGAAAGGGGAAGGAAGTAATGGGAAGAAAATATAAATTTGGGTTTTATGGTTAATAGAAAATGGAGGTATAAAAATTAATTGAAATTATAAATAATATAAATAAAATTTATAAATGGAATTATAAAGTAACAAAATACCGATTTCGTCATAAAAGGGGCTGGGTATTACAAGAGAGGTCGATGAGCGAACTCATACTGACACCCTACTGAGCCTGTCAGTGACAATATCCGTACAGTCCGGTCCGTTCGTCTATGAGCATCGCATGGCGGGCCTAGGGGTTGGTAAAAGTCAGACCCCCAAAAGCGGTACAAGTCGTGTCGGAGTGTAGCCCAGAACACCCTGAGATACTACTGGAATACCTACCAGTAAATCTCCTGCCTTGGCTAAGGACTTCGTGTAATGGCTTTCCTAGACACAGCGCGATCTCACCCCCAATACCGGGAGAGACAAAACCCCTGCCGATCCGCTCACTGCCTCCATGTGGCTCGGGACTGTACCCAACTAAAACCTGTTTGCACGACTCCTTTTAGCCGTGGTACGGTAATAATCAAAGCACAGTGGGAACTCACACGAGACAAATGACGATCTCAGGTCGATGAACTAACCTGTACACATGTCACCAGGGAACTGCTATCTGACGTCAGGTATAATACCAACTAGCATGTTCCCGGTGAGTCCTGTCCGGTGTACTCATAACCCAATGAGCACTTGTATACATCTTATGTGAACCAACTGACACCAATGACTTGTGAGAATGGCCACCGTCCCTCGTCGGGGTCTGGACTGTATATACTAGTCTACTAATGGAATATCGACGCCCAGTCTCGAAAACTCCCACGACTAGGGACCACTTTAAAGATGTGCTTATAGACCCCAGCTCCCACGTATATGATCGCCATCATACTGCTGGCAGTCAAGCATGAATCCTAAGGGCTCTATCAACGTGTAATAGTGACCTGTAAGGTCACCTAAAGCAGTCTACGATGATAAAGATAAACCAGACAGCATACTATCATCTTGAGTAAGAATGTCCTACCGGCATAGGTCCTCCCTCAATCATTGCAATCACGTGCCTGTGATCCAATAATTGACTCTGAGGGCACTATATCCAACAATCTCCCACTTGCACTCAAGGCTAATTATTGCATTGTCGCATACTCACAGCCCGTGTGATACCGAACACCTAACTCCTCTACTAATCAGTCTCACAAAGCCCGTTTGCGAAACTATTGCGTTCGAGGAATAGCCTCAGTGAGTGGATCCGCCGCAATGTTTCTTTCTATGTCTCTCTTTATCTCAAGTTCGCGGAGAAAACCATCTCCCAAAATGAGCAATACCTGTCTTAGAATATGTTTAGATGTCTGATGGGACCTAGTTCATAAATAAACTCCAAATCCAAACTTCTTAGACTGTATCGTCAACTGAACTTAATCAGTATCCTGCGTCATGCCTCCCTCAGTATCTGTTTGGATCACCTGTCCAAACCACTACCCCTCGTCAGAGGGAAGACTATAAATCTGACAGTCACTCTATCATTTAGGTCACCTTGGAAGCCTGGAATGATAACCGTCTCCTAAAAGAGCTTGTTGTTATTATATCCCTAGAACATCCACTTATGTTCTAAAACTGCTTCCGAACGTTTCTCCAGGATAGGATTAATATCAACTTATTGCATCTAGTGCAAAAACAACATCTGGTGTGGTACTTGACATCTGATGATTGACTCAATTGCCTAAGCAAGTGATCTGCCAATCATGCGCATCCCTCTCCCCTTTAGTCTACAAGACACCTTTAGAGAGGGTGACTCCATCACCTGCAGGTACACTACCGTGCCAGGAGTCGTCCATTCTAAAATACCTTTAGAATGCTGTCTAAGTACCCAGATTGGGAAACTACCCAAATCTAGATCTAAAACCATAGATCTAGTAACCAGAATGTCTGATATAATATCCAAGCTTTATGTGGAGAAACCACTGTGTGACAACCAAATATAACCGATCGTAGTATAGGATTTTCACTTCCTACTATGTGTATGTCATTCAAATACCAGGACATTACACCCTACTACCTTCTTAACAGACGCATCCCCTATTCTGATGAAGTCAAACTTATGACTGTCACATCAGAAATAGATGATCTATCCCCGCTATATCTGCTTTAGTCCATAAATAGACATAAGCTACTTGTCCACTATAATTCCGCTGCTCCCACTGACTACGACAACCCTCTGGAAGAGTCATATACACGTACACTTTTAAAGCTAGTTTAGAACGACGCTATACTCATCCTCCTGCCGGGTCTCACAGTCTAGAACAATAGCAATGGAAAGTCTGGGTAAACAAGAACCTCCCTATCACCGTCTTTGAGCATACCGAAGTACCTCTCGAGTGCCTTAGGTTACCCACCATATTTGCGGAGTGGCCAATGTAATGTCAAACCAGATTGAATCTTTAGGTCTTTATCAAATTTTCAGTAATCGTTTGCGGTTTTGGAATCACTTCCAGTTCTACCATACTCCCACTACTGTTTTTCTGAAAAAGTCCATTTTACTAAAACTGTGGCGAGTCAAGAACAATATCACTATTGATCTTCCAGATGGTAGAAAGTCAACCCTCGTCATAGCCCGGGTCAACCCACAAAATGCCATTACAGAAACGTGCCTTGAGTTATCCAGAATATGATTTTAAGCATAAGCCGGAAAATTCCCCGTACCTTAACAATGTTAAGATATGAACTGTTCTATATCCAATATAGAAACAGAGGCACTGATTTAATTGGAACCAGATTCAAATCATGCAGCTGTCTCCAGTGCATGCCAACTAAATGGAGAGAAGCCGATCAACATTACTCAACTTAGGAGTGCTTCCAATTATGAGTAACCTGAAAGAGAAGCAAGTTCTCATAATCATTACTATCAACTGAATACCATACACAAGTATCTACATCTTCAATCACCTTGAAGAATCCTGATACTTGCAACACCTGGTTCTCTACTTTATTCTTATACCTATAACTTCTCAAAACTTAGATCTTGCATTTCTACGAAACACATGTCTAAGAACTAGAGAAGTTACAAGTAAACAGAATATAGTACGAGTACCAACCCCTCTGTCCCCATGTACACTGGACAACATACAATACTCTGTATAAGTCCCCTGAGTCTAATAACTCATTCCCCGTGTGTCGTAGGTTGAAAACCGTACTTATGGTTAAGAAGAATTACACCGTTGTTTAATGCTCCTTACCTAACCATCCACTGATATAGGTAAATGTCATAAACATAATTTCAAAAAGTTATATCTCACTTTATAAAAATAAACGTACAGATATATCAATTTGAAATTGGTGCATAACAACAGATATTCAACACCAAATATTTGCCGTCCGGTAAACAACCCAGGTGATTTCCTCAAATATCATCAATTACAACGAATCCCGGTATAATGAGGATGATCACCCAATTCCCAATAACTTACTCCCACTCATCATCTGTAAAACCATACAGATGTGTGAATCAAACCTGGTTAATACATACCCTGGAGCAAGGGCTAATTAGGAAATCAGTTTTCTTTTAACAATACACAGTGAAACTGAAACATATAAATGTTTCGAAGGGGTATCCGAGTATTCTTAGTAATGCATCTTCCATTATCAGATTCACAACTGTGACCGTATATTTCTTTGCCATCTCTCCAAATCCCTTTATATGTCTTTAGTCATTACCTTCTGTACACCCCTTTTGGCCAAATGGTTTTCTTCCTTCCCTACCGTTCGGCACCAGCCTATGGTTTGGAAGAAGACTATCCAATAACCATAATGGGTGTACTCTCCTAATCCTAGGAGCACTCGCAATGTGAGAGAAGGTAAAGATAAAAGACAACTGAATAAATCTTATTCCTATTTCTCCTGAACCAGAATCCATCCCCGAACTGGAATAAGTCCCTTCGAGTTCGTATATAACCATACGATGGAATATCCAATAAACTGTGGATCTTCGTAGTGATACGGAGTGTTCTGGAGAAATACAAAGGTGATGTAGGACTGGCGAAGAAATACTTGGTTTGGTCGTGAATAGTAGTCGTAATTTACTTTGCCCTCTTACTAATCTTTTATTTTTCTTAACTTATTACCTTCTGTACACCATCATTAGGCTAATTGGTTTTCTTCATTTCCTACCTTTCGGCACCTGCCTATGGTTTGGATGAAGACTATCCAATTAGCGTAATAGGTGTACTGCCCTAATCCAAGGAGCACTCGCAACCTGAGAGAAGGTAAAAGGAAAAGACAACTGAATAGTCCTATTCATTTTCTCCAGAACCGGAAACCATTCTCGAATCTGGAACAAGTTCCTTCGAGTTCGTATATAACTATACGATGGTTTTATCCAATGGAAGTGGATGTTCATAGTAATACGGGGTGTCCTGGAGAAAAGGGTAAAAGTAGGAGTGGCAATGAGGTATGCAACTCAGACAATCCAAAAGCCAGTGTTTTAAGAAGGTTCGGTTAACTTGGTCACTGAGTCATAGTCTAGGGTCGGGCCATGGTCGCTGCCAAAGAGAGAGAGAGAGAGAAAAGAAACACTCTGCGTGCACTCTAACCTAGATCAGAATGGTTATCAATTTATCTAATCAGGAAACCTTCCACTGTATCGTCAAATTCTCCTCTAAACCTGAAAGAAGAATTAGTCGGGATCATCCGAGGAGTAAACCAACTCATCAGTAGGAATCGGGATCCGACTATCATCGCATGATAACGTGATGGAATCCACTCACGTTATCACACTCCAGAAGGTATGCGCATATCTGGCAAGTTTCAGTTTTTTTAGAAACTCCCGATGTGATTTTTACCCCATGCACTTATGACCTTGACGAAGGGGCATGAGGTGTTGGCCTTCGTCAAGGTCATAAGTCACATGTCAAGTTCTATCCGTTATTATCCAGGTTAATTTGAACCCACCCGTACATACTCTTGACGAAGGCCATAATAGTAGTACGACTGTCCCAAACCAATGCATCTATATATGCAGCAGAAAAGTAACAAATAGCTACCATACACTATGCCTTGACGAAGGCCAACATACATAGCATGAATACTAAGTGCTACCTTTCTGAAATGACGGAGGGCTACGAATGGTTTTTGGCGAAAAACCTTTAACGTAATGAACTTGATATCGTTGAAGGAACCAGATAGCTTTTATAAAAAATATGGTGGCGAAAACCTTTGCTAAAGAGGTCACTCCCGGTGAAGGGATCTCGGCTCTTTCCCCGTAGAATGAGGTGCAGGATATTCCAACTGAATACCACGATGCAAAGAAAAAAGTAATCGGCTATAGTGAAGTTATTGCCCTGACGCAAACTTCTGTCCAAGGGGTCACTTCCGGTGAAGGGATCTCGGCCCTTGCCTCGTCGACTGAGGTGCTGGATATTCATGACCGAATACCACTGTGCAAAACAAAAGAGAACGTCCTTGCAATAACAGCTTTTTGAAAAATGTTCCAACAACATCAAACAAGTTTGTTTAGCTTGCATTGATCCGAATCAATGCAGTCCCATCAATTAATCACACCATAAAAGAACGAAAATATGATGTACGTATATGCCATCCTCATTCGCCACTGGGTCCCGTCATCACCCGTTAGGTTACTTAACTAACGACAGAGCGGGGGCTGGACTAGCGCGGGTGTAAAACATATACAACATCTACTAGTATATATATCAATATATAATAATCGCTCAAGTCGTGATAAAATGCAACATCACAGAAATATAATAAGTATCACAGAACAATACAGATAATCTGGGATCCCCGGGTTTCAGAGAGCCGCTACTGAATCCCGACGTTCCCTTAGTCGTGTGGATAGCCTGTGCAATGAAATCCTAGACCCCTACGGGCGCGGCAAGTTACCCGCCAAAACCTGAAGCGAGGCAGCCCCTTCAACAACATGAATGGACCACCTAGCACTTCACGGAATCCGGTAACTTGAGCACCCCTCCTTGGGTCAACCTGTACCCCCTATGAGTGCAGCGAATAGCCCGCCAATTCTAGAGTAAAGCCCCCTCCGTCTCTAAGCCATAAGATGCGGGCTCGTTGCCCTCTAGAACCAGGCTATCCGTGCACCCCACCGAGGGGTAATCCTAGTACAGAAAATAAAATATATATACAATGGGTACATCGACCTCAGCCCGGTCGTGCCCCAAAAGAATAATATACAAACAGGCAGTTACGGCAGTCCACATGTCGGACGCTTGCCCCGCAATATCAAATGTACAAATACAACCAAACTGTACTACTATTGCATCCAGGCTATCCACCACGACAAATCCGCAACATCACAGCACAACACAGAACATCAACGTGAATGTCATGTTCGCAAATCTGTCTAAAAGAACTATAGCAATTAGATAAGATTTACCGATCAAATGACATTCACGGTCGCAGATATAATGTAAATACTGTGAACTAACATGTTTAAATTTTTCGATCGACAAAATTTCCCGAAGTGGGCCACAAGTACAATTCCCAGTACTCAAACAAATCTGGGCCCAAACAAAAATACTAGAAACCCCAATTCCAACTCAGAGACCACTGTAGAAATTTTGGTGCCCTAATGCTACAGTAGTGCGGCGGAACCGCTGCCAAAACAAGGGTCATGCCGCGGTTCCGCGGCGCTACAGTGGGCTCAGGCTACGAAATTTCTGCAGTGTTCTAAGAAAATCCTGCCTGATTTTCTGCAATACTCCAAATAATTTTTTGACGACAAAAAAATTTCGACAGAAACTGCACAAATTGGAATCGCGATTTTGGAAATTTCGTTCGATCGAAATTCTAAGCAAGTTAGAGTAAGCTAATAAAGGTTAATGGCGTGGCTCTGATACCATGTAAGTCTACGGTAGTGCCCCGGCCGTCTGTCCGAGGCCAAAATATGGAAACGAAAACTTTTTCAAAACTTTAAACCGGCACTATCGTATACTATAAACCCGGATCGAACCATTAACCTATAACTAGCAACTAGAGAAAGGGTTGGAAAGCCATACCGATTGATCCATGTCCTTCGTTCTTTGGCCACCATCCCAAGCTCCTCGCGGCATCTCCGATCTCGATCTCCTTGTCGGAAAAAGGGCACCACATCATCGAGTCTTTTTACGGGCTCCCGCTTCATCTAAAGCAACTCGGGCACGAAGTTCGCTAGCCGACGTATCCAAGGCGAAGTAGAGAATATTTGTTACAACTTTGTCTCTTGCATCCATTGCATGGATGGAGGTTGAAGATGAAGCCATCAATGGAAATGGTGAGCTAGAGGAAGAAGAAGAAGAAGGAAGCCTTTTTCTTTCTTTTGTTTTCTATGATCAAAATGAGAGAGTCCAAGCAAAATAATACAAGAGCAAACATTATCATGGCTGCCCTTCTCTCTCTTCCCCTCATTTCAAACCACAAATCAATCACATAATGCGACATTAGCACAAGAAAAGAGACCATGAGTCACTAATGAAGTCTATGTCACATTAAATGCTCAAAATGATAATTTAAGCTCATAATTTTCATTTGTAAACATTAATACAAATGTTTACAATAATAAAAAGATACGGCAACATCTAAAGTAAACTCGTGACGGATCACAAGGATACCCCTCACCTGTATATACATATCTGCATCCACATTCCGACTGAATGCGAATATGATGAGACTAAAGTAATCCAACAAATCTAATACTAGGATCCGGTTTAAACCAAAGCCCACTAGTATGATCCGCCCGATCATGATCCGTGCACTACTGCACGTATATGATCGAACCCTGCCATATATCATACGGCCTCTACAACGTTTCACCCGAAACTTGAGAAACTGTCTGTGGGGGACTTTAAAGACTCGTCAATACATTGGCTGTGGATTTAACCACTAGCACGTCAGAGGTACTAGCCGTACGTAACGGGCTACCAGGTATTGACCAAAAAGGCGATCGATGAGCAAACTCATCCTGACACCCTACTGAGCCTGTCAGTGACAATATCCATAGAGTCCAGTCCGTTCGTCTATGAGCATCCCATGGCAGGCCTATGGGGTGGGTAAAAGTCATACCCCCAAAAGCGGTACAAGTCATGTCGGAGTGTAGCCCAGAACACCCTGAGATACTACTGGAATACCTACCAGTAAATCTCCTGTCTTGGCCAAGGACTTTGTGTAATGGCTCTCCTAGACACAGCGCGATCTCACCCCCAATACCGGGAGAGACGAAACCCCTGCCGATCCGCTCACTGCCTCCATGTGGCTCGGGACTGTACCCAACTAAAACATGTTTGCACGACTCTTTTGAGCCGTGGTAGGGTAATAATCAAAGCACATTGGGAACTCACACGAGACAAATGACGATCTCAGGTCGATGAACTAACCTGTACACATGTCACCAGGGAACTGCTATCAGACGTCAGGTATAATACCAACTAGCATGTTCCTGGCGAGTCCTGTCCGGTGTACTCATAACCCAATGAGCTCTTGTATACATCTTAGGCGAACCAACTGACACCAATGGCTTGTGAGACCGGCCACCGCCCCTCGTCGGGGTCTCGACTGTATACACTAGTCTACTAATGGAGTATCGATGCCCAGTCTCGAAAACTCCCACGACTAGAGACCACTTTAAGGATGTGCTTATAGACCCCAGCTCCCACGTATATGATCGCCATCATACTGCTGGCAGTCAAGCAAGAATCCTAAGGGCTCTATCAACGTGTAATAGCGACCTGTAAGGTCACCTAAAGCAGTACACGATGATAAAGATAAACCAGACAGCATACTATCATCTTGAGTAAGAATGTCCTACCGGCATAGGTCCTCCCTCAATCATTGCAATCACGTGCCTGTGATCCAATAATTGACTCTGAGGGTACTATATCCAACAATATATAACTTGGCTATATCACGGGGAAGGACAAAAAGAAGACGGTAATGCGGTAGAAGAAGAAGAAGACGATAACTTCTTTCCAGGAGAAGAAATGGAAGATATGGTAGAAGCTGCCCTCGGTGATAGTATTCTTACCGAAAATGACATTCTTTCTGAATAAAGACCGTGTAGGGATCCTAGGCACACACTCGAGGTCTCACAAGGCATCAACCATGCCAATTTCAAATTTTACGGTGCCGAGAAACCCTAGACTACGGATCGTTAACTAGATTTTAGGCGAAACAAATACAAGTAAACGACTTTACTCTAAGTGAACGGAAATACAACCTTTGTAGATCCGGTTCTCCACCTCCATAGCTCCATGATGAAGTCCTCTCTGCTGTCCAAATCAAACCATGACTCTAGCATCGGCTTCATCGGACAAAAAGCGGGCTAGGTCATCGACGACGATGCCGAAGATGATCTACGTCAAGGCATCACTAGATCAAGCTCCAACTTCATCAAGTCATGAATCTTGTGAAGAAAACACACTCTACTACTTGGCAAGAGGTAGAGGATGAAGTAATAGGAAGTGGGTAGACTTTAGAATTGGATTTCTCACTCATTTCATCAATCCACCATTGATGAAGTCAAGCTTCTTCATCTTCAAGAAGAAGAAGAAGAAGAAGATTATATTATGATAAGTTTTTATGAAAAGAATAATAAAATGATTCTTATCATAAAATTAACCATGGTAATGTGTAGAGAAATAACTAAGGTTAAATGAATGGTTAGGGTTTAGGAGATGAAGACAAAAGAGTCACTTTGGTCAAAGCTTCATGAAGCTTCAACAAGCTTCATGTTGAAAGCAACCCTTTTGTTTTTCTTTTCTCATTTCTTTTAATCCAAATTAAAAGATAAATGAAAGAATAAATATATAAAAACCCTAACCATTTACTTAACTATGGTTTAACTCTTTACACAAACCCTAGCAATCATGTATCATCAAACATGATACAATCAAGTGCAAAAAAAAAATATATCACATATACAATGTGCACAAGCGAGTGAGAAAATCCATTTAAAGTGAACCAATACTAGTTAATGCAAAGCAATATATCAAATATATAATTATGCATTAGATCATTAAATCAACACTTGATTCAATGATCCGGTCATATCGCATATAACCGACCAGTATCCAATGTATCGGCTTATCGAATCAATCCTCGATTCGATAACTAGGTTATATCGTATACAACCATTCGACACATTCATCGCGAGAATAGAATGCGGTATCACATACACGCATTATTCTCGGTCCCGCACATATCTCATATGCGCTCCTATTTCGTTTCGCTTGAGCCAGGAAACCTCTGTGTAGGACTCTAAAGACTCGTCAATACGCCGGCAGCAGATGATGATCATATCAAGCACCCACAAGCCGCAAGCGGTCTGCTAAACGTAACGGCCACCCGGGTATTGAGCGATCAGAAGATCGACGAGCAAGCCCGCTCACACTCCTGTGAATCTAACCAGTAACACTTACCGTACAGTCCGGTCTGATCGTCTGATATGTCGCATATCTCGCCTAGGGATGGTAAACGTCAGACCCCAATAGCTCGATAAGTCGTGTCGATATGAGGTCTATAACAATTCGAGAAACTACTGGTAACACTTACCAGTAAATCTCAGCAACCCTGGCCAGGGATTTCCAGTTATAGCCAATCGAACACAGCTCAACATCAACCCCCTATACCGGGAGAGACGAATCCCCTCCTATCGCTCATTGCCTCCATGTGATTCGGGACTGTACCCAAAAACCACCGTTTTGCACGCCCTCTTGGACGTGGTAAGATGGAAATCAAAGCACAGTGGGAACCACACAAGACTCTATGACGATTTCGGGTCAACAGACTACTCTGTACCAGTGTCACCAGAGAACTGCCATCTGACGTAAGGTATAATACCATCTGGGAGTTCTCGGCGAGTCCGTCCAGTGTACCCAGTCTCTACTGAGCATCCGTATATCATCTCTGATGTCAAACACCAATGGATATGGGATCATCCATCGCCCATCTGTATGGGTCGAGAAGGTATACGCTAGTCTACTCTGGTATATCGATGCCCCGTCTCGATATACCCACGACTAGGGACCTTGAAGGATGTACTTATGGACTACCATGTCCCCACTAGTATGATCCTCATCATAGTCCAGGTAGTCAAGTACACATCCTAAGGGCTTTACCAACATGTAACAGAGAGACAATCAGTGTACACGTTAAGGTAAAGATCAACCAGATAGCATACTATCATGTCGAGCAAGAAAGTCCTCCCTATATATGTCCCAGCATCCACTACAATATACATCCTATGTATAGTAATGGCCTCTAGGGCATACATATAACTAACAATCTCCCACTTGCACTAGGGCCATCTGATAGCAGTGGTTGTAGTATCTCATACTCAACCATCCCATAATAGTCTCTCTCTGGGAAAATGCCTTTGTGAGTGGATCCGCCGTGCTGTCCTCTGAGTCTACTCTCCTAACCTCGTTCACCCTGGAGATCAACTATCTCCATGATCAGGTGATACTGCCTAAGAATATGTCTGGATCACTGATGGGACCGGCGTTCGTTGGCCATAAGCCACAACTCCATTGTCACACAATGGGAGGAACTAAGTTCATCTCATGAACAAATATACATCCAGACTGCCTTTTTGGTAGCATCTTAAGTAGCGATGTATCGAGCCGTTATCATCTAGTATGCCACGGTATCTAGCTTGGAACTCTTCCAACATACCATCCCTTTACTGAGGGTAGAGACAATGCCTGTGACTGACATTCAGTCGTTCTTATCACTCTGGAACCCTTCCAGTGATTCTCCCCAGGATCGATTGATACCATCTCACTACAACTAGTGAGAATCCTAACATCCAATTAGATCTATCTCATAGATCCAAAACCCAGGATTTAGGAGGTATAACTTTGATCCTATATGGAGAATCAATGTGATAAGCGGAGATTGGCCGAGCGTAGCATAGGAAACTCCTTCCCTATCAAGAGTATGTCATCCACGTACTCTACGAGGAACGTCACAATACTCCCTACTACCTTTTTGTTTATACAAGGTTCATCTACCATTTTGATGATGTTAACTTCTTTGAGTAACACATCAAAACAGATGTCCCAACTCCGCGATACCTGCTTTATCTTATAAAGCATCTTATGCACGTTTCCGCTGCTCCCACTGTCTACGAAGCCCTCTGGTTGTGTACTTATAGACTCTCTCTTCTAAAACATCATTTAGAAAAGCAGTCATGACACCCAACCGCCAGATATCGTAGTCATGGTATGTAGCCGTGGTAAGTAGGATCTGGATGGACTTAAGCATAGCCACTTGAAAAGGTTTCATCATTATCCACGCCTGGTTGATGACGAAAAGCTTTAACAAGTCTAGCTTTGAAAGTCTCAACTTTTCCATCTACACCAAGTAATCTTCTCAAGATTTACTTGCTCCTGATGGGGATTTAACCCTTCAGATATAGCAGCCAAAGTCCATACTTTGCTGGTGTATAAGGATTCCATCTCAGATCACTAAGCATCCAGCCATTCTTACAGAGTCTCGCTCCTGATGGCCAGGTCGAAACTAGTTGGGTCATCATCTCATGATGCAATCCTCGCTCCCACTGTCATAGAGTAACCGAAGTATCTCTCAGGTGGGTGAGGAACCCTACTAGATCGGCGGAGAGGCTGAGGTTCGTTGGTAACTATTGAATCCTTCGGTTCTATCAAGTCATCTGCTGTAATTTGTATAGTTGGAACCTTTCCAGTTGTATATAACAGACCTTGCCTCGAGCTTGTCCAGATTTTGCTTTTAGACATAGCCCAGACAACCCTAAATCTTAACCATCTTAAGATATGGGCTCTTCCCTTTCCATATCACATATGAAGTGGTAGGCAACTGATTTGATTTGAACCCTATTCAATAGGTATGCAGCTTCTCAAGTGCATAACTCCCAAAAAGAAAATAGGTAACTCAGTATTACTCATCATAGAGCACACCTTATCACATAGGGTGTGATTGCTCCGCCCCGATATACCATCGTGCTATGGTGTATACGGAGGAGTAATGCTGAGAGAGAATCTCATTCTCCTTTAGAATAGTCCAGGAATTCCGTGCTCAAGTATTCTCCTCCTTGATCACATCAAAGGACATAATACTTATACCCTTATTTTGGTTCTCTACTTCTAGCTTATATTCTGTGAATATCTCAAAAGGTTCGGACTTGTGTTTCAACAGGAACATATGTATGAATCTTGAGAGATTATTAGAGAATGTAACGAAGTACAAAGAACCGGTCTTGGCATGTGTAGACAGGGGACCTACATACATCAACATGTATCATCCCAAGAGTTCACTAACTCTTTCTCTGTTTCCAATAAACAGAGCTGGTGTCATCTTATCTCTGTGACATGACTGGCAAGTTTCACAAGATGTAAATTGAAACTGATTTAAATATGCATCTACATGTAACTTCAGCTAGTCGGGTCACATTGATATGACCTAGTCTACAATGCCTCAAGAAGGATTCGTTCATTTTTGAACTTTTCCTCTTGTGTGTGTTCCGTATACTAAGAACTGTAGTTTGATTTAGAACATCAATGCTTTTAGATAACGTGCCTGAACCGATCAACTTTTGATATAGGAAATGTTCAAAACATTATCCAACAATACAAAATTTTATCATTTCTTTACTGATAAAGAGACTGATATGATTTTGTATATCAGGTTCAGTATCTAATAACATTCGTTCAGAATCAATGTATTTGGAATACAGGGTGACAGTGACCAACATACTTGGCTGCAAAACTTGCCCCGTTTTCTTCCTCATGAAACTTATCACCCGTTCTCAGTTCTCTACCTTTCTGTAGCCCTATGTAACATATTACATATGCGGGATCCTGATCCGGTATCATATACCCAGGACGTAAAGGACACTGAGAAACAGTTCTATATAATGAACACACCCGAAGATGATGCATCAGCATGCACTCTCTTCGTTTGGGCGGCACGGGAATTCTGGTAATCCCCAATTTCCTGCTCTGTCTTATAACAATTATAAGTTGGAGCGGGACCAACGTTCCCCAGCTCAGTATAACAAGCGGGTTCGGTCAATAATCCGTATTATTATCTTGATTAAGGCGTGATATGGTCGCTACCAGGAGAGAGAGAGAAGAAAACACTCAGCGTGCGCTCTTGCAAGAATAGATTGGTTATTATTTTATCTAATCAGGATGGCTCCCACTGCTTTTTATCAAATCTTCCTTCAAACCCTAAAAGGAAAGACTAGCCGGGATTAATTACACACTACAAGTTCGCCAATCTTTCAGCCAGGCCAGTGTCGGTACTTTGAGGGAGGTCCCCCGTGCTTTCGTACGAACCTAATTAATGTAAACCTCGTTTTTCCAGAGGCGTAACCCCGTTGACACCTTTCTAGACACCTACTTGATCGGCTAATTGTAATGTGTAAAACTCTACCAGGAGTAACTCTTACTCGCAGTGGGTATCGGGATCCAACTATCTCATAGAAGGTATGCAATCTCATTGCAAATTTCAACACTTGAAATTCCCGATAATATTTTGCCCCGAACGATCTATGACCTTGACAAGGTCAACAAACCATAGACCGCAAGTCAAGTTCAACCCGTCATTTCTTGATTGAATCAAACCCACCCGCACGACCCTTGACAAGGTCAACAAGGCCGCACGACTACCCTAACCCAATCTGCATCATATGCATGAGCAGATAAATACTGGTTAGCTACCGCACACTGCGCCTTGACAAGGTCAACAAACGCAGCACGAATACTAAACAGGACTTATCTGAAATGACGGAGGGCTACGACAGGTTTTTCTGAAAACCTATTGCGTAATGAACTTGATATCGTTGTAGAATCAAATGATTTTAAAAATGGAGTGTTCTTTAGGCTTTTCTAGTTTTGCTAAAGGAGTCACTCCCGGTGAAGGGATCGTCGGTCCTTTCCTCATCGAATAAGGTGCGGGATATATCATATATATCACTGTGCAAAGCAAAAACTCTTAAAAGCAATCAAAAGACAAACCGAGTGTGTAGCATCTGCCAGTTATTGCTAAAGGAGTCACTCCCGGTGAAGGGATCTCGGTCCTTTCCTCATCGAATAAGGTGCAGGATATATCACATATACCGCTGTGCAAAGCAAAAACTGTAGCTACCTGTTTTATTTTGAAATTCGATTCTACAACATCTTAGGTTTCTTTTATTTCATTAATCACATTAATGAAGTCCCATCATTTAAGTACCTAAACATCATAGATAAATACGACGTACACTTATGCCATCCGCATTCGCCTCGATGTCCCCTCGTGCACCGTTAGGTTAGGTAACTAACGGCAGAGCAGGGCAGGGCTAGCGCGGGTGTAAAACATAAGTAACGCCTATATAATATATCATATATACTATATACAGTATCCATCACAGAACATCACATGATCACATCACAGATATCGCAGCAGAAGAAACATATATGAAATATTGGATATACTAGGACGTCCGTGTTTTCAATACGAGCCAGTATAAAACACGGATTCCACAGTCGCGATGAATAGCCAAACCCACACCCCTAGACCCCTACGAGAGCGGCAAGCAACCCTACCAATTCTAGGGTAAGGAGACCCGGACTCGACTCTTCGAGTTGGTCTCCCACTGGACTCCAGAACCCGGTTACTTGTGCCCTCCTCCTTGGGTCTATCCTAGTGCGGAAAAGTAAATAATATACAAAGGGTGACAACTTCCGCAACTTGGAAGTGCCCCAATAAAAGAATATTACATACAAGTTTTTACATGAATAAAAATGAAAAACACTCATCTCACATAAAAACCCCCGGCTATTCAAACACGACGATCCAATATAACATATCCAGCAACACATAACATCACATGTCATCAACGTAAGTAAATATGCGCATCCCAATTGTCGTTGACATATAGCAACGAAACCGGCGATATCACATATTACACTTACGGTCACAGAAAAGAAAGTGTAAAACTACAATAGTTGGAATCCGCAATCTCCATAGACATCGTATGCCTAATCAAATGAATACCTTAGACATCACATGCCTAACAATTATAAACCCCGCATTTTAGTCTCAAAATCAAAAACACTTTTCAATATCAAGTCGGGAATTCAACAGGATTCCCGATGTTCTGATCGAATGCTCGTCGCAAACTTTACTAGACGGCCGCACCCCCGATGCCGTCGACGAAGTGCACCAAGGCGGAACACCGCTGCCGCGAGCACCCGAATGGATGCTTTCGGCGACGGGGTTCTCCTACAGTCACTTGGTCGGGGCTATGGAGTGAGGCTGTCTATTAAGTTTACCCGGCGAGTATCCGCGTACACTACGTGATTGCGACGGACTTTTGATCACATCAAAATTCCGTGGCAACCGATCAAGTGAGAATAAACTGCTATGTTTATAACATTCATTCAGTTATCTCATAACTGTTTGTGAATTCCAAGTATTGTATCCCATTCCAGATAAATAGAAAATGTTAAACTTTCCGATCGAACATTCAAACACCCAAGTTTTCCCGATACAGATCAACATATGAAACAAGTCTAAAAAACATTCAGTTCGTGCCTCAGTACCAACGGTCCAGCCGTAGAAGGGTCAAGCCAACGCCTCACATGTGGCACGCCGTACTGCCCCAAACCCTAAGGTTCAAAGGGCAGTTCAAGACGGTCACATAATCGAGTTAAGGTTTGTTGTCTTCTAGAGGGTCCATCGAGTTACTTGCACTACTTAGAACGTCTTTAAACCACGGAAAAATCCAACACTTGGAAATTTCCCGACAGGGGAAAAATTGGGTATTTATATCCGGTCGAACTTTTTAACATATTCAAAAATTATCCGGAAAGCCACATAGACAAAATCTGATACTCCGATCGAAACACCGAATCCCCAAAACAACCTCAGAAAATTCAACTCTTGAATAAATATTAAAAATTCCCAGAAAATCCAGCATAATAAAATAGGAGTTACTGTACAAACAGGGGAGGATGATGTCACCAAAGTGCGGCGGAGCCGCCGCAGAAGCCAGGCTTCTGCCGCGGTTCCGCCGCGGTATGCACTGTTCATGAGAAAACTTTTGCACCGTAGTTCTTATAATTCCCTGCTGAATTTTTTAAGCATTTTTAATCTGGAAAAAACCCAGTTTTTAGAAAAAGTCCAGAGAGCACCTTTTGTGTTAGGGGTTTCGGTTCGTTCGGGTTTCAAACTTCGTCTACGCTTCGCCTAAGGCTCTAGCTAGTCTCTGATACCACTGTAGGGATCCTAGGCACACACTCGAGGTCTCACAAGGCATCAACCATGCCAATTTCAAATTTTACGGTGCCGAGAAACCCTAGACTACGGATCGTTAACTAGATTTTAGGCGAAACAAATACAAGTAAACGACTTTACTCTAAGTGAACGGAAATACAACCTTTGTAGATCCAGTTCTCCACCTCCATAGCTCCATGGTGAAGTCCTCTCTGCTGTCCAAATCAAACCATGACTCTAGCATCGGCTTCATCGGAGAAAAAGCGGGCTAGGTCATCGACGACGATGCCGAAGATGATCTACGTCGAGGCATCACTAGATCAAGCTCCAACTTCACCAAGTCATGAAACTTGTGAAGAAAACACACTCTACTACTTGGCAAGAGGTAGAGGATGAAGTAATAGGAAGTGGGTAGACTTTAGAATTGGATTTCTCACTCATTTCATCAATCCACCATTGATGAAGTCAAGCTTCTTCATCTTCAAGAAGAAGAAGAAGAAGAAGATTATATTATGATAAGTTTTTGTGAAAAGAATAATAAAATGATTCTTATCATAAAATTAACCATGGTAATGTGTAGAGAAATAACTAAGGTTAAATGAATGGTTAGGGTTTAGGAGATGAAGACAAAAGAGTCACTTTGGTCAAAGCTTCATGAAGCTTCAACAAGCTTCATGTAGAAAGCAACCCTTTTGTTTTTCTTTTCTCATTTCTTTTAATCCAAATTAAAAGATAAATGAAAGAATAAATATATAAAAACCCTAACCATTTACTTAACTATGGTTTAACTCTTTACACAAACCCTAGCAATCATGTATCATCAAACATGATACAATCAAGTGCAAAAAAAAATATATCACATATACAATATGCACAAGCGAGTGAGAAAATCCATTTAAAGTGAACCAATACTAGTTAATGCAAAGCAATATATCAAATATATAATTATGCATTAGATCATTAAATCAACACTTGATTCAATGATCCGGTCATATCGCATATAACCGACCAGTATCCAATGTATCGGCTTATCGAATCAATCCTCGATTCGATAACTAGGTTATATCGTATACAACCATTCGACACATTCATCGCGAGAATAGAATGCGGTATCACATACACGCATTATTCTCGGTCCATCTCATATGCGCTCCTATTTCGTTTCGCTTGAGCCAGGAAACCTCTATGTAGGACTCTAAAGACTCGTCAATACGCCGGCAGCAGATGATGATCATATCAAGCACCCACAAGCCGCAAGCGGTCTGCTAAACGTAACGGCCACCCGGGTATTGAGCGATCAGAAGATCGACGAGCAAGCCCGCTCACACTCCTGTGAATCCAACCAGTAACACTTACCGTACAGTCCGGTCTGATCGTCTGATATGTCGCATATCTCGCCTAGGGGTGGTAAACGTCAGACCCCAATAGCTCGATAAGTCGTGTCGATATGAGGTCTATAACAATTCGAGAAACTACTGGTAACACTTACCAGTAAATCTCAGCAACCCTGGCCAGGGATTTCCGGTTATAGCCAATCGAACACAGCGCAACATCAACCCCCTATACCGGGAGAGACGAATCCCCTCCTATCGCTCATTGCCTCCATGTGATTCGAGACTGTACCCAAAAACCACCGTTTTGCACGCCCTCTTGGACGTGGTAAGATGGAAATCAAAGCACAGTGGGAACCACACAAGACTCTATGACGATCTCGGGTCAACAGACTACTCTGTACCAGTGTCACCAGAGAACTGCTATCTGACGTAAGGTATAATACCATCTGGCAGTTCTCGGCGAGTCCGTCCAGTGTACCCAGTCTCTACTGAGCACCCGTATATCATCTCTGATGTCAAACACCAATGGATATGGGATCATCCATCGCCCATCTGTATGGGTCGAGAAGGTATACGCTAGTCTACTCTGGTATATCGATGCCCCGTCTCGATATACCCACGACTAGGGACCTTGAAGGATGTACTTATGGACTACCATGTCCCCACTAGTATGATCCTCATCATAGTCCAGGTAGTCAAGTACACATCCTAAGGGCTTTATCAACATGTAACAAAGAGACAATCAGTGTACACGTTATGGTAAAGATCAACCAGATAGCATACTATCATGTCGAGCAAGAAAGTCCTCCCTATATATGTCCCAGCATCCACTACAATATACATCCTATGTATAGTAATGGCCTCTAGGGCATACATATAACTAACAGACCGTGTGCGGATAAGTATGAAAAGTTCATGAATGATGCTAGAAGACCAATTTATGAGAATACAAAGTATTCCACCCTTTCATGGTTCATCCAACTTTTCCAGATTAACTGCTTAAATGGATAGAGCAACAAGTCATTCATGATACTTCTGAAGTTTCTGAAAGATTCTATGCCCCCGGGAAATAACGTGCCCGACAGCTGGTACAAAGCCCAGAAGATAATGTCTGATTTGGGTCTGAAATGTGAGAAGATTCATGTATGTCCCAAAAATTGTGTGTTGTACTGGAAAGAGAATTCAGATTTGAAAGATTGTCTAACATGCGGAGAGGCCAGGTATAAATCGAAAGAATCTGATAAGAAGCCCGATATACCTGTCAAGATAGCACGATACTTTTCCATAACACAGAGGCTACAGAGGCTATTCAGGTGCAAGAAAATAGCCGAGGCAATGATTTGGCATCACCATGCTACTTTAAGCGAAACGGAAAAATGAGCCATCCAAGAGATTCACCAGCATGGAAGGATTTCGATAGGTGGCATGAAATATTCAGTAGTGATCCTCGCAATGTCAGGCTCGGACTCGCTAGTGATGGTTTCTGCCCATTCAACTATATGGCTGTAAGCCATAGCACATGGCCCGTTGTAATGATAGTTTATAATTTGTTGCTTTGGTTGGCTATGGATCAATCCTATTTTATGATACCTCTTCTTATTAATGGACCAAACTCACCGGGAAACAATATCGACGTCTATCTCCGACCTCTGATCGATGAGTTAAAATCTTTATTTATTGATGGTGTAGAGGCTTACGATGCAAACACAGACACAACCTTTACAATGCATGCGGCTTTAATGTGGACAATTAATGACTTTCTTGCGTATGGAATGCTATTAGGTTGGTCCATATATGGTCACAAAGTATGCCCTTATTGCCATCAATATACAACATCGAAATGGTTGAATTTTAGCAGGAAGGTTTGTTATTACGGCCATCGGCGTTTCCCGCCACTAGACCATCCATACAGGTTAGACGCTACTCACTTTAATGGTCATCAGGAGCTTCTTAGGCCTCCAGCCTTATTGTCCGGAGAGGACGTGACTGCTCAGTAGGATAGTTACAATAATGTGACCTTCGGGATAGATCCGGCAAAACAGGTCAAACCACCCTACTGGAACAAGTTAAGCATTTTCTATGTTCCATACTGGTCAACAAATTTAGTGCGTCATTTTCTGTACGTCGTGCACATAGAGAAGGGAGTATCCGAGCACGTACTCAACTTGCTTCTTTGTAAAGACGGAAAATCGAAAGACAGCCTCCATGCTCAGATAGATCTTCAGGATTAGGAAATCAGAAGTGAATTGCATCCTAAACCGATAGCGGGTAAACCAGGTAAGTTTGTACTTTCCAATGCCGCGTATCATATGTCACAACCGGAGAAGAAAAGGTTCCTGCAGTTGTTGCATGATTTAAAAGTTCCCACAGATTTCTCAGGATCATTTAGCAAGAAGAAAAAAATTGTGAAAGGAAAGATCGATGTGCTGAAAATTCATGATCACCGTGTTATTGTGGAGCACCTTCTCCCATTAGCCCTCAGGACTTCCTTTCCCGAATTGGTTGGTCTAGTAATCAATGACCTTTGTTGCCTTTTTAGAGAATTGTGCGCCAAAACCTTGGATGTTATGACGCTGAAGAATCTAGAAAATTCTATTTCATTGATACTTTGCAAGTTTGAGCGTATTTTCCCACTGTCATTCTTCGATATCATAATACATCTGACGGTTCATCTTGCTACCGAGGCTAAATTAGCCGGACCGTTACAATATCGATGGATGTATCCCGTCGAAAGGTACGTGGAATTTTTCGTTTCACGCAATTTGTAAAATTATTGTTGTCATATATGCCCGTATTTATTTATTTAACATATTTTTCTTTAGGTATCTCTACACTCTAAAAAAGTATATACGCAATAGAAATCGACCAGAGGGATCTATCATGCAAGGTTATCTTCTAGATGAAATAACCACATTTTGTTCCCGCTATCTGGACGAAAATATTGAGACGAAATTTAACCGGCCTCGGAGAATTCAAAACGGGCCATATGGTAAAGCGTCCTATAAGAGAGTAGACACTATGTTTATCAACAAGATATATCGGCTTATCCTCCTCAATAGCGTATGTCTTGAAGAAAATAGAGAGTAAGTTTTTTTGGATTAATTGTTATATTGGTGTTTGTGTGTGTATAAAATGATATAATATTAATGTCATAATTTATTGTTGAGAACTTAATTCATATTAATGATGTACGTGAGGGGCATCCTGATTGGAATGATAAACGATTGGAAAAATATCATCAGGATAATTTTTGCGATTGGGTTGCAGATCATGTAAGTTGTTCGAATAACATGTTATTGCTACCAGTCTTAATCTAAACTTATATCGTTATGTATTTGCCGTAAAATTTGTTTTGTCAGATCCACGATCCGAAATTGTTTGCATCATTAGAGAGAGATTCAAGACGTTTAGCTTAGTTTCTTAATATGGAGGTTGCATATTATAAAAGATTCGGTGTCCTTGGATACAAATTTGAAGTTAAGGACAAAGAAATATCTTGAACTACTCAGAATAGTAGAATTGCGACGGTAGGATCGGATGGTGTGATTTATTATGGATACTTAAATTGCATACTTGGCATCCAATACCCCGTACGATCAGAACCATTTTATATATTTCAGTGTACTTGGTACGATACATGAACCGATACGGATAAATGGAGAAACATTCTTGGGACTTGGAAGGATGAATATGGATTGACTGGTGTGAACACACTTCGATTTTACGGTCAGGACGATCCATTTATGTTTCCGAACCAAGCATTCCAAGTATACTACTCATAGTGCTTGAAGCATCCGGGATGGAGTGTCATATGCCATTGGAAACCCAAGTATGTTTACGATATCCTAGATTTCGAGGAACGTATGGAAGACGGCGATGAGGATGAAGGGGAGAGAAGATTTAGAGTGCTCCGACCGTCTGTTTCAAAAGACGGTTGTCTTCAGCTGATTATGAAATTATGTGGGTTAGAAATGATATCGATGATGAAATCCAAGTAGATATGTCTAATGCGTCTACGAAATGAAAAAGGTTATCAGTAATGTTATATTATTACTTCATATTTCTACGATCTATACATATATTGCATGTATATGTAATGATTGTACTCTTATCTAAGTTTGATGACGACGACCGGAGCAGTGAGGGGCAGCAGGAGCACCAGCCGCGGAAGCGGCAGAGGCAGAGGCGGAGCGGTTCTGCCGCGCGAAAAGCTGCGTACGGAGCTTCAGAGGGCCGGCCTTGCACCCCGATCAGTATCCCCTTCGGATGACTCCTTCCGTGTGGACTTTTCCACACCTCCAGGTATATTGCACGCATATTCATTTTGAATGTAATATTATAGATATACACGCATATTTATTTCAAAATTACTTATATAGTCAATGTTTCTTTGTCTAGCTGTTGGTGGTGCGTCCACGTTAAAGGCATAGGCCACTACCGCACCTGCAGGTATGTTTGTATATCTTATAGTGATGCATATTGATTTAGAATGTTATATCATAAATATACACACGTTTTTTTTGCTCTTACTTAGATAATCATTTTTTGATTGTCTAGCTGTAGGTGGTGCCTCCACTTCTCGGGCAGAGGCCAACACCGCATCTGCGGGTATGTTTATATATCTTATATTATATGCATATTGATTTAGAATGTTATATTATTGATATACACATTCTTTTTGCAATTACTTATTTAATCTATTTTTAATTGTCTAATTATAGGTGGTGCAACCACATCTAGCGCAGAGGCCACTCCCGCCATTTCCGTACCCTCCGCTCAGTCTGCAGGTTAGTATGAATAAATATAAAATATTTATTCATTTTACATATTCTCTAAGAATAAACATGAACTTCATGTAAGTTTATCGTCAATATTTATTTTCTAGTTAGAGAGGATGCGTTCACGTCCGGGTCACCGGCTGTTCCTCACCGGAGAAACTATCGTCCCGCTCGTACTACTGCCCAGGCCCAGGCTCGTGCTACTATCGCCGAAGGTATATATCACACTTCAATTTTCGTTAATCCTTGATTTCTTAATACCACTTTGTATTAATATTGATTATCTTGATATTTCTTGTAGATGTAGGACAGTCCCATCCTGAGAGGGGGACTCGATGGCCGAATCAGTCCCACAGGCTGAGGCCCGATAGAGCTAGAAGGGAGGCACCATTCCCCCTCTTCTTTACCCCCGATTATCGATATACCGGCGATTATGCTGAGAGGTTCAGCCGGTATATGGGGGATGAGAGCTACATCCAAAAGAAGTATCCACTTCACGTTGAGTGGGGCGATCAGTATCGGCGCTCATTTGCCCTCTTCTGGGATCAGGCTCGGATATTAATATATATTTTCATTTCACTTATCCAATATATTTATTATTATTTAACACTTGCGGGCTAAATACATTATTTTTTTGTATTGCAGTTGGATTGCGATTTTCAGCCTATACCAGACCCTAATCACCCAGAGAGAGTGCTCGATCTTCATGCTCTGTACCTTGGCCCGATGAAGAACATGCAATCAAAGGTCCGATATACTAGGAACGAGCTGAAAATCGACTGCTATTTCGTATGGTTGGAGACCCCCGAGGCAGGGAGAGCGGCACTCCTACATACTCCGGCATTTGCAAGAGTCGACGTAGATACATGGCCTCTCTTGTGCCAATATTACGACTCTCAGCGCAAACAGCTTTGTACTTTAAATATAATTCATTGTTTAGTATATAATTTTTTTGTTACTTAATTAGAAAACTAAATCTGAATGTGTTGTGCAGAAACAGACCGATCAAAATAAGAAGAATAGGAAGTCGGCGAAGATGGGTCGCCCCACTTATACAGGTGGCTCGAGGAACATTACTCGTGCCATGCAGGCATCGGTAAATTACAATAGATCTATTTTGATATAATGTAATATTAAGAGTTATTTTATAATATATATAAATTTTTGATGAATTCCAGAGAGTTCAGATCCTGGCGCAGGGTGGTACACCGAGCGTGTTGATCGCGTATCTTACCGTCCATGGCACCTTGACAGATCCCGCCTTGGGCGAGCTTCGATTCCCCGTCACCGCTACCCAGGATTATTGCGTAAGTGTTAATATTTATTCTAATTCGAATGAAATTTTTGTTTTGATAAGTTTAAATTTAAATGATATACTTATATTTTAATGGTTTTGTGGGTGTAGGAGCGGGTGGTGGAGCCGGTGGAGGCATCGGGAATCGATTTTAGTGGACAGACCGATCTGATGGTACTGACCACAGTCCTAGACGCCGCACACGGAGGGCACCACGGAGGTTAGGAGAGAGGCCAGGGACTGGGTCCTAGCAGGGCCCATATGAGATTGGTCTCCACTCCGGCGGTTACTTCCCCTCCCCCCATGAGCGACGTCTGGAGGATGATGTTGCCACCTTGAAGACCACTGTCGAGGGGTTGAAGGAGATGTTGGTACGTATACTACATAATAGTAAAATATTATATCACATTCAGATAGTAACATATGCAATATTAGTAGCCTGAGCTTATTTGGTTGTAGACTTAGCTTTGATTAATCATACTTACATAAAACTATCTAATTAAAATAAACTACGGTTTTCCAAACTATATACCCAAACGAGGCCTAAGTCCCTAAGTATTCTTAAATTGGGGTTTCAAAATAACCTGATAATGATACAAATTCGACTATAATCTAATACACCGTTCTTACTCGTTTATTACACACAAAATTTAACAGATGCGACAGGCTATTTCGGCTGCGGCTCCACATGCATCTCCTTCGGCCGCGGCTCCGCAAGCCACTATCTCGACTGCGGTTGCGCAGACCACTCCTGCAGCTCCACATCCCACTGAGACTCTCGCACAGTCTGCTCCTTCATTAGTCAAGTTTTTGACGACTTATGGCTGCACCGAGGAGCAGATGTGCCAGATTACGGCGATTATCGAAGGTGGAGGAGCTGGACCGAGCTAGGGTAGTTTTTTTTTTATATTTTTGAGGATGTATGTACTTATATGATACATATTGTATATATTTTGGACGATATTGGTGGTTGTTTGCTTGTTCATGATAATTTAGATTGATATCATATTCTGTTTGTTTATTTTTTTTATATATTATGCGTGAGATGTTGATTATGAATATTTCTGTATTTGGTTATATGATATATATATTATTGTGCACAGGACGGGGAAAAAACACGAAGCCCATTTTAAAAAAAAAACCCTGATATTTTGTCCCTACGGATTAATCCATAGGGCCATCTATTGCACTTACGGATTAATCCGTAGGTGCAATATTTGCCCCTGCACAGTTAGCCGTAGGGAAAAATTATCAAGATACCTGATATTTTGTCTTGATGGACTCAGCAAAAACTTTCCCCAACGAATTTATCCGTAGGGACATTTATCAGGCCTTAAGACTAAATCCGTAGGGGAATCAATCAGGCCCTATGGATAAATTCATAGGGGCATTTTATCCCTATGGCTTACTCCATAGGGACATAATCTTTATTTAATTTATTGGTTTATAAAATAAAGCATGTTCAGGGCGAAGACTTGCACCTGCGGCCTTTGGACCTACAGTGGAGTTTTATGTCCCTATAGATATATCCGTAGGGGCAGTGATCTGCCCCTACGGCTAAATCCGTAGGGGCAACCCATTATTGTAGTAGTGGTTCAAGTTGATCATTTTACCCTCAAATATATGTATGTAAGAAATCAAAAGATATAAAAACCTCTAGCTTATGCATCGGATGACGTATATGTTGCATTATCGAAAGACGTTCATTTTTGCATCCATCGATGCATAGGCTAGAAGGCTTTAAATCATTTGATTTCTTATACATATATATTTGACGGTAGGGTGATCAACTTGAACGGATAGGATCGTTAAAATATTTCGTAGATCGAGAGTTCCCGTTTTTAAAAAACACGAACCGGTTTGCCATGGATCACTCCTATATATATATTGAAAGTAATCCTACGTGGGGTGAATAGGATTACACTACCAATATTCCTAAATTAAAAATTCTAAACAACACTAGCAAATACAAACCACAATTGAAAAGCTAAGCAAATGATATACCAATAGAATAAGTGGCTAAACTAATCATAATTATGAAACATATAGCAAGTAATATAGAAATCAAGCAAGTAATGAGCATATAGTGTAAGCATGCAATTTCTAAACTAATAAGCAAAAGAGTAAGAAAGTTGCAAACACAAAAATGAGCCATTTTTATAGTGGTTCGGGAGATCCCATTGTCCACTTCTTTGAGCGATCGAGTTCGTTCCACTCAACACGTGTTTTTTGGAGATAAACACGTTGCCTGAAAGCAACCCACAATCCGCTTTCGGTGGAGACCAAACCTTACACACGTCTCTTCAAAAGACACACGTTGCTCGATACACAAGCAACACTTATCTCTTACAAGCTCTTCACACTCTTTACAAGCACACTCACTCTTCACTCTTACAAATACACCCGTGCACTCAAAAGTCCTCACACAAAGAAAAGAAGAGGAAAAATTACAAGCACAATACTCTCAATAGAGTTTTCAATGAAGCCCACTAATACTCAAGAAGATGGCAATATCAAATTATAGCTCTTGAGTGATTTTTGTGCTGTGAGAGATGATAGAAATGCAAATAAGAATTTTGCTCTCACAAGAGATGAGATGATCACTTGAGTTTTTCAAGTTTCAATTTTGTAAGTGAACCATCAAAAAATCCCATAGAAAAACTATTTATAGCTCTCAAGAATCACAAGCAAAAACAAGTGGGGACAATAGTTTTAAAACCACTGCAAACGTCTAGAGAAGAAAAGCCCAGACGTATGAAGCTTTACCAATTAAACCCCAACAGCTATAAACAGCTAGTTTTTCAAATCAAAACAATAGAAGACGTCCGCCAGAATGAGCATCAGACGTCTGTCGATAAAACAATTCCAACCAGGGGCTTTAACACAGACGTCTGAAGAACAATGGTCAGACATCTGAATATAAAAATCTATTTTCCAAAGTACGCCTGTTCAAATGAACTGCAGACATCTATCGATAAAAGCATTTTCAACCCGAGACTTTTGGGCAGATGTCTGAAGTTCATTTGGCAAACGTCTGAAGGTATAAAAATCCATTTTTTAAATCCTTCTTCAAACGTCTGTTAAATTGAACTGCAGACATCTATCGACTCTTCGGGTTTCTAATATTTCTAATATCAGAAAACCGAACGTCTGAAGCTCCTAATAGCAGACGTTCGGTGTTGGATATGTATGCCTAAGAGGCCATTATTGTATATGTATACATGTGGATACTTGGACATATGTATGTATAGGATAATCTTGCTCGATATGATAGTATGCTATCTGGTTTGTCTTCGTCTTAATATATGCATATGTTTTACTTGTTATCTATACATGTTGATAAAGCCCGTAGGATCATTGCTTGACTACCTGCGTTGTGATGGCGATCATACTTGAGCTGGGTAGTCGATAAGCACATCCTTAAAAGGTCTCTAGTCGTGGGAGTATCGAGACCGGGCATTGATATTCCGGAATAGACTAGTGTATACGTTTTCAGACCCCGACGAGGGGCCATGGTTGGTCCTGCAGCCATTGGTCTTTTGCACCTAAGATCGTATACAGTTGCTCACTTGGGGTGAGTACACTGGACGGACTTGCCGAGAACTTCTACATGGTACTATACTTATCGTCAGATAGCAGTTACATAAGTACAGGTTAGTCTTCAGACCCGAGATCGTCATTTTTCTCGTGTGAGTTCCCACTGTACTTTGATCACTACCCTACCACGGCTCTACTAAGTCGTGCAAACAGGTTTTGGTTGGGTACAGTCCCGAGCCAAATAGAGGCAGTGAGTGATTGTTAGGGATTCGTCTCTCCCGGTATAGGGAGTCAATATCGCACTGTGTTCGATTATCCAGGACTAAAAGACCTTGGCCAATGCGGTTGGGATTTACTGATAGGTTGATCAGTAGTTTCCCGGAATTGTCCTGAGCCGCATCAACACAAATTATCAGGTTATTAGGGTCTGACGTTTACCGCCCCCTAGACCCGGAATGCGATACTCTCAGTGTCACGATCCGAAATAGCACGTGACTGGCCCTTGAATCATATGAAGTCTATAGGACCTCAGCTAATTCAAGTAAGCCAAAAGCCCAGAAATCTAAAACCATTTAAAATAATATATGAAAGAAAATAGTTTTTAAGAAGTGAAGAAAACATGTTTTTTAAAAACAAGGTTTTTAAATAACATAAGCCAAATATGCATTTTAAAAATCTCATGTCTTTTCTGAAACTTTCGGCAGAGTTTCCGTTGTAAATACTGGCCCCGAACGGGGTACAACAAGAATAATATATGCACAATGATAAAAGGCATCCCCAAGCGGAAGCTAGCTCTTCGTCAATCGACGGTCACAACCACGCAAGCAGTATAATATACAACGCCGAAGGGCGAGAATCAAAACTCAAAAAGGAAACTCAAAAATCAGCATGAAAACCATACTACTACAACGCGCGATTCTAAGGTCGAAATAATACACAACTGGTTTTCTAAGTATGAAACAATATACAAGTTTGGTTGATGGAATTTCTAGACACAACTGAATAATACATATACAATAGTGGTTCTGATGCAAAAGAACCCACCTACCAAAGTAAATCACCCGTAAGGGAAACAGTGTGCCAGAAAGCCGCAATGGAACCTGTACAACAAAACCTGCAAGAACTGTGGCACAACGGGGGTGAGTTGACAACTCGTGAATAGAAAACATCATAGAGAAGAAATCGTATGTATGAAACAATCCTAGGTCAATACGATCAATAATAATAATATCCTCAAATGAATGAGTCTGAAGTATGATAAGGTGGCAATGTAACATCTATACATGAGTGTAGTGCTAAGTGCTTGTGCCAGTGCCTCAGGTAATAACATATCATAAATATAAGGTATGATCAATGTCGACTATATCATTAAGTCTATAAGTATGTGGATATCATTCAACTATATAATCAATGTCATCAATGTCAACTATATGTATGTGGATATCGTCCACGTGTCACCCAATGACAATAAACATCATGCATGAAAATATCATAAAAATATGCATGGAAGTATGAGGATATAATCAACATGTGTCCCCCGCGACACATCAAAATCATGGAACCGGAGTGTCCAGCATCGACACTCGAAAACATCATAAAAGCTGTGCCCAGCATCGGCACGTAAATCCTCATATATCGGGCTCCGTCAATCCGGATCGGCCCACGGGCTCCGTCAGTCCAGATCGGCCCGTATCATCTCTCGACTCCAGTCGGTATCCTCCGGATATCCGCTGAGCCTAAATAATATCACCGGTAGATAGTAGTCCCTCTGCCAGGCTCACCGTCTTTATACACAGCATCCCTTTCTTGCCCCGGGGTACCATACCGGGCCGCACCATGTACCCACACACGGCTCACGACTCCTCCTCGCGTGGGGTATATATATACATCAGAACCGATAAAACTCATGGTGGGCGCACTGAAATATCATATCAAGGGTAACCGGGTTTTTAAAATAATACATACTCTCTTTTGAAATACCCACGGTTCCCAAATCCAGAAATATCATGGAAACAACATATCTCAATGCGTATAATCATAAAGCATGATGTATGCGACATATAAAAGAAATGTAAGTATATCAGTATATCATGCAACATGGAATAGTAATATGCACATATTGAGGGAAACCGCTCTTTTAAAATGAATACAGTTTTAAGATATATCTTGCGGTTCCCAAATCTGTAATCAAGCCAGAATCATCTATATGTATGTGCAAATACTTATGTATACAAGTATGGGTATACAATATGTATGTACACAAGTATGCCATGCAAGGGATCATATCCTAAATGCAACAGTCCTACAGTGTAGTGACATGGCAATTATCGATGATGAAGTGTGTGAGCCGGCAAGCAGGTGAACGTGAAACATATACATCATCGATAATGGGGTTGGTGTCCTAACAGCATGGTTTTGATATAAGAATAAACACATTTGCGCATGCGATGCGATGCGAATAGCAAGAATATGCATAAATCGACTAATAAACACAACAGTGAAGAATCTACATCAATATAAAAATGTCATACAATTTTGCCATTTGAAATAAAACGAATCGGTTTTTTTAGTAAAATAAGGGCTACGGTGTTTTTTTAAGAAAAGGTGCGTCCTTTGAAAATATCCGTATAATCCCTTTGCCTGTCTTTAAAATACTCCCGATTCGTTAGATTTTGAAATAGGTATGACATCGGCCTAGCCTAACATCTACTAGCAAAACCACAGCTCTAACTAACAAGTCAATCAGGAGGGGTATGGAAACCACCTAAATCTGAGTCGATATATATATATATATATATATATATATATATAATAGTCGGTGATCCCGCCTCAAAGGTACCGCGTACGATACAATATCATATGACATCCCCGAGTCATGAGTGCGGATCTATCATCAATATAAGCTCGTACGGTAATTCATTGTACGGCCTCCCAAAAGCTGGGTACAGGTCAATATAACATTAATCTCATCAATTATCTGGTATCCTTATCATCATATCTCATGATCTGGGGTACTGATCTAAGTTTAGTACAAATCGATACCATCTACATAAATATAAATGCGTGTGTGACACACGTCCAAAGGCCCGCTAAAATCTAATGTCATATCCCAAATACGAATCACATCAAATCACCGACCTCATGGTACTATGCCCAATCTCATCGACTCATCTCCAAATATCATCCACTATCCTCATCATCCAGGTATAACCACATCAAAAGCATGTGTGTGCGTGTAGGTGTAAACCTATTCTAAGGCTCGCAACCAGGAACTATACTAGTTTACTTCTAAACCCTAATCTCACCATAGTACACCTAATCACAACCTGAAAATCCATGTCACGCATAACGCTATCATATATATATAGCATATATAGTATACTAAACATCGAACTGCGGGGGTGCTATACGTCATCCACCCGAGTTCCCCCGTAGATATAATCTACTCACCTTGATCTTACTTGCCAATGTCATTGTCGCCATCATCTTCTTCATCGTCTCGAATCGTCGTGGGGGTACCTACATGTCATACGTATTGCATCGCATTAAAACCAAATCGAAATCAAAACGACACACGAAAACCAAAACGACACGCTTAAAAGCTTATAGGTTAGAACCTATAGTTTGCATCTCGCAGCTCAACCCAATAACTCTCGGGATAGACGTACAAACGTCAAGTGACCGAGTACAAACACAAATATCAAATTTTAAATCCATATACATCATGAAACACATGGTAGCAACCCAGAAAAGTGGTCACAGATTTCATCTTAGGTGAAAACAAGGTAAGCAAACAACTCTGGGGTGATGTATAGGGTACATATGAGCTACTGGAACAACCTGGACACATTCCATCACTAAGTGGCCGGCCACTCCCTTGCCAAAACAGCCTCCTCGGTTTTCCTGGTGATTTAGGGCGTCGTCTTCATATGGTAGTCTCGTGGTGTTCTATCTAGGTCTCTGAAGTTGTTTATTTATCTCGTAAATGCCCCGGTTCATTCCAAATTTCCCTGCACACCCTAAAACTCATAAACCGACATTTACAGTTTTCTGTTTTTCCGTATTTAGGTTTCAGGTAAGGTTATGTGTATGTTCTGGGTTTATAACACCATGGGGGGGGGGGTTTGAGGTCACCACAAGAGTTCAATTGCACAACTACAACTCAATTAAACCCTAACCCTCACTAGAATTTCCCAAAATTCACTAAACTTCGCCAAATCGAAAACAAACTTGAAAAGAGGCTAAAGCACTTGAAGCACTACAATAATTGTGAAAGGGTTTACCTTATTTAGCTCTCATGAATCCTCTACAGCGCCAAAATCACATTTTTCTTAGTCCATTGGGTAGCTAAAGGGCTTGTGCACCTTTTTTGTGAAATGGGTGTTGGGTTTTGAGGTGTTTATTGTGATGATTTGAGAGGGTTGAAGAGGGTGGAGGAGGAGGCAGCAGCAGCAGCAAGGAAGGAGAGGGGAGAGGAAAAAGATGGAAATGGTGAGATGCAAGTCAAAGATAACCCCCTTCACCTTCTCTCTCTACCCATACCTAATATTCTATTCATCTTTTTCTTTTCTTTTCTTTTCCTCTTCTATTTTCCTATAAATCAACAACCATGCTTTAAAACATGAAGGAAAGCCATGGAAAACATATGTAACAAGTGTAAAAATGATACGGTGCCTGTTTTGCACAAAATACGCTTAAAGTCCGATTAGCGATTTTTAATCGCGATTAGCACAAAATTAGTGTATAATAAATCATAAAAACTTAAAATTTGCATAATTCACATAAAACGCCCTCTTTTAATAATTTCCATAATTTTTTTAAATTTTTTCCCAATTTATCGGTATTTAATTATACCGCCTTATTAAAATATTCAATATTTTACTATTTAATTATAAAAATTTCCAAAAATAATATTTTATTTTTTTTGAAATGTTACAATCTTCCCCACTTAAAGAAATTCGGTCCCCGAATTTAAATTTAAACCCCTCAAATATTAAAACATTTCAGTAAGTCCAAGTCGTCGGGGCTCCGAAATCATCAATACATAAAACGCATCATAGCGCAATGCATGCGCATGGGTAATGAGCAGATAACTAAAAATCAAAACTCCATCAAGAGTCCCGCAATCATCGGAGTCATGGTAAAGACACAAATGTCAAATCCAAGACAAAACCAATATGATATATATTAAAACCATACATGTAGACATCAATTCTATACATGAAAATATCTGAAAGAATGCATGCCAAACCTTTCATGTTGCTGTGCGATGCGCATAGCACTGCACCGTGGCGGACGTCTAAGGTAAGAAAATAACCATATATGTATATATCTTTTGTTTAATATGTACGTTCCGCCGTTTTGAAAACAATTTAGAAGAGTTTTCTTGTTTTAAACGTTTCGTGTGATATCAGACACGTAGGTATATACTGAGACTATAGCTCCCTTTTTGGAAATCCCTTCAATAACTATCAATGCATGCAAAATATATCCAGGTACTGTCCTCTGACTAGTCCTGCTCAGTACGAAAACAAATAGCAAATATCATAGAAACGTACTGCTCTATAAGGAATAAATCCCAAAAGGTATATAAGAATACCCTGTGCGTCTGGTGCGCACGGAAATCAAAATCCATATATGTGCCATACATGTGCACAGAAACAACATCTAGGTGCAACGGGTGTGCACGAAACATGTGCCAAGGGCAACGGGTGTGCTTGACAGCAACATCAGGTGCCTCTAATAGGCACGAAGAATCTCGATTTAGCGCATCTGGTGTGCGCCAAAATCGCATCTCAAAACATGCGCTCAACATGCGCGAAAATCCACATTGGTGCATCCATCATGCACGAAATCAACATCAACATCAGAATCGAAATCGACGGTATACAATACAACTCAATCCCATCAGGTATACCGCGTTGTATAATCACACGACAATGTGCATCAACGTGCACAAATCAAATCAAAACACTAAAAGTGCATGATAACTATGCTGAAAGCATAAGTCAAATCACATGCATAATATAGGCATGAAACCAAAATCAATATATCGAATGACATCAAATCGAAGTCAGGTGCAATAACTATGCACAAATATGAATACCCAGTAGGTACAGCCATGGTGCACGAAAACAAATATCATGGAACTCGGTCATCAAGACTAAATCATGCGAATAGATTGCCCAAAATACCGAAATCCAAGGTGACGGATACGTGATAATCGAATCATAAAATCACAAATCATAAATATTGTCGTCGATATGTCCTCCTTCAAAGTCGAGAAGGTGTCGGTGCATCCCATGCTAGTAGCGCAAGATATCTACTTGCCTCCTGCTCACGGTCTGGCGTCCTTTGTCTCTGGCCCTTATCTTCTCTGTGGATTACCAATCTCGCAATCCATCTGCTCATCGGCCCTGTCAGATGTGCTAACGGGTACGATTCCGTCCTGGCACTTCTCTGGTCATCTCTCGGTCAACCCTCACGACTACTCGTAAAGCAGCACGTCACTGGCGTCGGCCTCTAGTCCTCTGAATACGCATCACACATCTGATCCTGGGTGCAAATCTTATCGCAGCAGTGTCCTGGAAGGAATCCTGCTCAAGGTCTCTTCCGATCTTGCCTATTCCGAACTGTACAGAGGCTGGTACTCTTGCATAATCTTTTCTCACTCTCTGGACATCTGCGTCCTCAGCACAGCATTCCCTCGAAAACTGGTCGCATCCCAATGCCTCTGTAGACATATCCGACCTTAAATCTTAACGGGGAGTAACAACAGCTCGTCAGCATCTCGCACGAACCTCTTGTCCCACTTGTCTTTATCATCATTCACTTCGACTTCATGTCTTTATCTGCGCACTGCAAACGTTCTCGGCTATGGTCAATCCGAAGTCTCTCACACGGTCTCGAAATCATGAACTCGGTATCTTCATCACTCTGTGGAAGATATCTAGCCGAACACGTCCTCCGGAACTCGTCCCAATCTGCGGAGATATACTCCATTCTCGTCCATTCTTGATCAACTCACAACGCACCTGGGTGAGGTCCTCTATCCGAACCGGGTCAACTATCTCGTCGATGATACCGAACTCTGGCCTGCTGGGTGTGTGCAATATGACCACTCCTGGGTCCAAGTCTTCTCGTATAGTATTCCAGAAAGGTCCTGTCGAGGTCTTTCTCAAATCTCGCTTCTGCCGAATTGCCCGGAAGTTTACCACCCTTACTATATCTGTTTCTTGTTCCGGAACGGCTGCAAACTCATCATAACTCCTTCTGGAAGATATATCCATATACAACGCCTCTGCATGCGTATCGCATCTCTGATGTCAGCGGAATGGAACGTCATCTCGTCGAAATCTCGTGCGAACTATTTACTCCACTCTGTTCTAATGTCGTCTGATTCGGACTCGTCTTCTCGTAGCTGCATGGACTGCGCTCCAACGACTATACTTGTATCTGGAGTCTCCCAAGCAATGTATACCTTCACAAGATATCCGAATGATATCGAATCATCAGATCGATTTGTCAAAACCTCATAATCCCCCAAGAGATCAACATCTTGAGTACAGTTTAATAGTATTCCAATACATGCCACAGCACCTGTGGACCAACCGTAGAAGGGCAAACCCAAGCCTCATAAATGGCACCGCTAAACTGCCGCAAACCCGAAGGTTCGAAGGCGTTCCATGGTCATTACGTCGAGTTAGGGTTTCATTCTTCTAGAGGGTCCATAGCATTACTTGCATTGTCATCCGAATACTTTAAACTTGGAATCGGGTTCCTGACATTCGATCGTCTCTATCGACTCTCAACGAATCTGCGTGAAGTCGTCTCTAGCTGGAATCAATCTATCTGATGACCTCGCATCGGGGTAAGCGAACGAACCATATGTCCTAGTCGTTCCTCTTTGGGTGACTAGCGACTTTCCATCGTATCTCTAAGTATATACTCATGCTGCAGTAGCTCCACCATCTGGGCAATATCTCGTCATTTGCAGCAACAACTGGCTCATTCATCTGTACACTGAATAGCGCCTCAATCATCATAAATAAGCGATATATCAATGGTCATCACATTCTGGCTGGCCTCTAGCAGTAGCCTGATCCTCTGGTGCTGATCTGCACATCCGAGAAATCTCGTAAAAGCGATCCATCAAACGCTCATGGTGCGAAAACACAATAAAGCGACGCCTCTATATGCAATCGTATGTCCCTGGAATCACGCCCTGGTCAGTCCTCGTCCGTGACGAGCTCGTGCTGACGCAACTCTAGACGTAGCTCTCTCTGCTCATGTAATCGTGGCAGCAAAATCATAACCAATATCGATGAGGATAGATCATAGGAATGAATATGATACTGTGCAAGGAAATGTACATCCTAAGGTTTCTTAAGCAGAGTAGCATATCGTAAGTATGCCGCGGAACATACGTATGGTACGTCACTCCACTCAAGCTACCTACTCCATCAACTAAGGGTCATCCTACGCGACGAAAGTTCGTGTATAATACCCCCTCGACTAAGTCTAAGTTCCGTAAGGTCAAGCCTAAGTTCCGTATATATATAAACGCTCTAGGCTCCGTATAGTCAAACTTAGACTCGAACCAAGGTTAACCTAGTGCTCTGATACCAACTTTGTCACGACCCGAAATAGCACGTGACTGGCCCTTGAATCATATGAAGTCTATAGGACCTCATCTAATTCAAGTAAGCCAAAAGCCCAGAAATCTAAAACTATTTTAAATAATATATGAAAGAAAATAGTTTTTAAGAAGTGAAGAAAACATGTTTTTTAAAAACAAGGTTTTTAAATAACATAAGCCGAATATGCATTTTAAAAATCTCATGTATTTTCTGAAAATTTCGGCAGAGTTTCCTTTGTAAATACTGGTCCCGAATGGGGTACAAAAAGAATAATATATGCACAATGATAAAAGGCATTCCCAAGCGGGAGCTAGCTCTTCGTCAATCGACGGTCACAACCACGTAAGCAGTATAATATACAACGCCGAAGGGCGAGGATCAAAACTCAAAAAGGAAACTAAAAAATCAGCATGAAAACTATACTACTACAACGCGCGACTCTAAGGTCGAAATAATACACAACTGGTTTTCTAAGTCTGAAACAATATACAAGTTTGGTTGATGGAATTTCTAGATACAACTGAATAATACATATCCAATGGTGGTTCTGATGCAAAAGAACCCACCTACCAAAGCAAATCACCCGTAAGGGAAGCAGTGTGCCAGAAAGCAGCAATGGAACCCGTACGGCAAAACCTGTAAGAACTGTGGCACAACGGGGGTGAGTTGCCAACTCGTGAATAGAAAACATCACAGAGCAGAAATCGTATGTATGACACAATCCTAGGTCAATACGATCAATAATAATAATATTCTCAAATGAATAAGTCTGAAGCATGATAAGGTGGCAATGTAACATCTATACATGAGTGTAGTGCCAAGTGCTCGTGCCAGTGCCTCAGGTAATAACATATCATAAATAAGAGGTATGATCAATGTCGACTATATCATGAAGTCTATAAGTATGTGGATATCATTCAACTATGTAATCAATGTCATCAATGTCAACTATATGTATGTGGATATCGTCCACGTGTCACCCAATGAACATCATGCATGAAAATATCATAAAGCATATGCATGGAAGTATGAGAATATAATCAACATGTGTCCCTCGCGACACATCAAAATCATGGAACCGGAGTTTCCAGCATCGACACTCGAAAATATCATGAAAGTTGTGCCCAGCATCGGCACGTAAATCCTCATATATCGGGCTCCGTCAGTCCGGATCGGCCCACGGGCTCCGTCAGTCCGGATCGGCCCGTATCATCTCTCGACTCCGGTCGGTATCCTCCGGATATCCACCGAGCCTAAATAATATCACCGGTAGGTAGTAGTCCCTCTGCCAGGCTCACCGTCTGTATACACAGCATCCTTTTCTTGCCCCGGGGTACCATACCGGGTCCTACCATGTACCCACACACGGCTCACGACTCCTCCTCGCGTGGGGTATATATATACATCAGAACCGATAAAACTCATGGTGGGCGTACTGAAATATCATATCAAGGGTAACCGGGTTTTTAAAATAATACATACTCTCTTTTGAAATACCCACGGTTCCCAAATCCAGAAATATCATGGAAACAACATATCTCAATGCGCATAATCATAAAGCATGATGTATGCGACATATAAAAGAAATGTAAGCATATCAGTATATCATGCAACATGGAATAGTAATATGCACATATTGAGGGAAACCACTCTTTTAAAATGAATACAGTTTTAAGATATATCTTGCAGTTCCCAAATCTCTAATCAGACCAGAATCATCTATGTATGTGCAAATACTTATGTATACAAGTATGGGTGAACAATATGTATGTACACAAGTATGCCATGCAAGGGATCATATCCTAAATGTAACATTCCTACAGTATAGTGACATGGCAATTATTGATGATGAAGTGTGTGAGTCGGCAAGCAGGTGTACGTGAAACATATGCATCATCGATAATGGTGCTGGTGTCCTAACAGCATGGTTTTGATATAACAATAAACATATTTGCACAAGCAATGCGATGCGAATAGCAAGAATATGCAGAAATTGACTAATAAACACAATAGTGAAGAATCTACATCAATATAAAAATGTCATACAGTTTTGCCATTTGAAATAAGACGAATCGGCGTTTTTAGTAAAATAAGGGCTACGGTGTTTTTTAAGAAAATGTGCGTCCTTTGAAAATATTTGTATAATCTCTTTGCCTGTCTTTAAAATACTCCCGATTCGTTAGTTTTTCAAATAGGTATGATATCGGCCTAGCCTAACATCTACTAGCAAAACTACAGCTCTAACTAACAAGTCAATCATGAGGGGTATGGAAACCACCTAAATCTGAGTCGATATATATATATATATATATATATATATATATATATATATAGTCGGTGATCCTGCCTCAAAGGTACCGCGTATGATACAATATCATATGACATCCCCGAGTCATGAGTGCGGATCTATCATCAATATAAAGCTCGTACGGTAAATCATCGTACGGCCTCCCAAAAGCTGGGTACGGGTCAATATCACATTCATCTCATCAATTATCTGGTATCCTTATCATCATATCTCCTGATCTGGGGTACTGATCTAAGTCTAGTACAAATCGATACCATTTATATAAATATAAATGCGTGTGTGACACACACGTCCAAAGGCCCGCTAAAATCTCATGTCGTATCCCAAATACGAATCACATCATATCATCGACCTCATGGCACTATGCCCAATCTCATCGACTCATCTCCAAATACCATCCACTATCCTCATCATCCAGGTATAACCACATCAAAAGCATGTGTGTGCGTGTGGGTGTAAACCAAATATAGGGTTCGCAACCGGGAACTATACTAGTTTACTTCTAAACCCCAATCTAACCATAGTATACCTAATCACAACCTGAAAATCCATGTCACGCATAACGCTATCATATATATATATATATATATATATATATATATAGCATATATAGTATACTAAATATCGAACTATGGGGGTGCTATACGCCATCCACCCGATTTCTCCCGTAGATATAATCTACTCACCTTGATCTTACTTGCCGATGTCGATATCGTCATCATCTTCTTCATCGTCTCGAATCGTCGTGAGGGTACCTACATGTCATACGTATCGTATCGTATTAAAACCAAATCGAAACCAAAACGACACACGAAAACCAAAACGACACGCTTAAAAGCTTATAGGTAAGAACCTATACTTTGCATCTCGCAACTCAACCCAATAACACTCAGGATAGATGTACAAACGTCAAGTGACCGAGTACAAACACAAATATCAAATCTTAAATCCATATACATCATGAAACACATGGCAGCAACCCAGAAAAGTGGTCTCAGATTTCGTCTCAGGTGAAAACAAGGTAAGCAAACAACTCTGGGGTGATGTATAGGGTACATATGAGCTACTGGAACAACCTGGACACATTCCATCATCAAGTGGACGGCCACTCCCTTGCCAAAACCGGCCTCCTCGGTTTTCCTAGTGATTTAGGGTGTTGTCTTCACATGGTGGTCTCGTGGTGGTCTATCTAGGTCTCTGAAGTTATTTATTTATCTCGTAAATGCCCCGGTTCATTCCAAATTTCCCTGCACACCCTAAAACTCAAAAACCGACATTTACAGTTTTCTGTTTTTCCGTATTTGGGTTTCAGGTAAGGTTATGTGTATGTTCTGGGTTTATAACACCATGGGGGGGTTGAGGTCACCACAAGAGTTCAATTGCACAACTACAACTCAATTAAACCCTAACCCTCACTAGAATTTCCCAAAATTCACTAAACTTCGCCAAATCGAAAACAAACTTGAAAAGAGGCTAAAGCACTTGAAACACTACAATAATTGTGAAAGGGTTTACCTTATTTAGCTCTCATGAATCCTCTACAGCGCCAAAATCACATTTTTCTTGGTCCATTGGGTAGCTAGAGGGCTTGTGCACCTTTTTTGTGAAATGGGTGTTGGGTTTTGAAGTGTTTATTGTGATGATTTAAGAGGGTTGAAGAGGGTGGAGGAGGAGGCAGCAGCAGCTGCTAGGAAGGAGAGGGGAGAGGAAAAAGATGGAAATGGTAAGATGCAAGTCAAAGATAACCCCCCTCACCTTCTCTCTCTACCCATACCTAATATTCTATTCATCGTTTTCTTTTCTTTTCTTTTCCTCTTCTATTTTCCTATAAATCAACAACCATGCTTTAAAACATGAAGGAAAGCTATGGAAAACATATGTAACAAGTGTAAAAATGATACGGTGCCTGTTTTGCACAAAATACGCTTAAAGTCCGATTAGCGATTTTTAATCGCGATTAGCACAAAATTAGTGTATAATAAATCATAAAAACTTAAAATTTGCATAATTCACATAAAACGCCCTCTTTTAATAATTTCCATAATTTTTTCAAATTTTTTCCCAATTTATCGGTATTTAATTATACCGCCTTATTAAAATATTCAATATTTTATTATTAAATTATAAAAATTCCCAAAAATAATATTTTATTTTTTTTGAAATGTTACACTCAGACAAAGAGACCGGACTGTACGGAGATTGTTATAGATAGGCTCAGTAAAGATCTGGATGAGTTTTATCATCGGCCTTCCTTTTCGACAGGTACTCGGGTAGCCGTTATGTACAGCTAGTGCCGCTGACGTGCTTGTGGTTATGAATTTATCCAGTAACTCACTGTCGGCATACCGTTGAGTATTTAGAGTCCCACACGGATGGTTTCCCTGGTTCAGGTGAAATGATGTAGTAGCCGTATTTGATACGTGCAGGGTTCCGATCGATTGATTGTACTATATACCCGGACTTTCGATCGGACAGTAGATAATACTAGCCGGCTCGGGATTGAGCCGTATTAAATCAAGTATTGATTTAATAATTTACATATATGTACTTCGATATGTATATTCTAGTATTATGTTCTTTGTGTTATTCTATCTCTTCGGGTATTCATATTTTATACGAATGCAGGTATGTATATACAGTAGACTCTAATCCGTATTTTATACGGAAAACATTCTAGAAGGCGGACACCTAATTTTGGTTATTTCCATTTATCTTCAAATGGATAATGATGTGTAAAGCAAGGTGAGGGGAGTATGGTGAGAACCATGCCTCAATAGTATTGACAAATGAATTATTAATTCATTTGTACAAACTATTGAAGCATGGTTGTTTCTAATATTTAGAAAAATGGTTTTACAAAACCAAGGGTGATGATTTTCTCTCACATGCTAGCTTAATTTTTTCTTGAGCTCACCATTTTCTTCACTCCTCTCCCTTGGTCTTAAGCTCCTCCACCTTCATCTTGAACCTTCTCTCTACACTTTCATGTGTTGAGAATCAAGAGAGGAGGTGCGATAGAAATACACATAGAACCTTAGACTACATCCTAGATTCCTTATACTAGCAATCTAAGATGTCTAATTGCTCCACTTGATACTTAGTGTGGAGTTAGAGCCATAAAATACATCCCTCGGGTGGATCATCTTCAACGGAGGAAGACCGGCCATCAAGCTCGATCCAGGAGAACTGAAGGAGCAACGGATGATGAACAAGCTCGATCAAGGACGTCACTTGGAGCTAATGAAAAGGAAAGAAGACCGACGGACACGGATCCTTTGGTGAGACTTTTCTATCATAGTAGATAGCTCCTCTTATCTTGGTAGTTTAGATTTATGGTAGATCCGGTGCATGGGTTATTCTAGTGCCAGTTTCAAACCCTAGAAAAAAAATTGTTCCGCAAACAGCCACGGTAGATGGTCAGGGCATTAGTATAACCTAACATGGTATCAGAGCCAGCCCATAAACCCTTAACTAGCAGTTTAAACGATATTTAAAATTACGAAACTGAAACAACTCCAAAACAATCGAAATAATATTCATGTTTCTGTTGAATTTTTAAAGTCTTCAAATTTTTTTAAACAATTGCAGAAGGCTACTCATGTGATAACTAGAACACCATTGAAAAACGAGCCCCAAACACCAAGTTTTGACCGGCGAGATTCATCATTTTACCGGCTTGGCCGGTCCTACATGAGATTTGGGTCTTGAAATTTTGGTGGTGTTCTGGACTCTTGAATATTGGTTTTTAGGTTTTTTTTTATTTTGCCCAGATTACATATTCTGTTATCTTTGGTTTGGGGCAATACGGAGTATTTTGAAGTCGCTATTTTAACACCGTTTATAAGTTTCAGTGAATACATTACTATCCGGGACCATGAATGTCATTGAGCAGTATAACCCGTCTAACTGCTATATGTTCTATTAGACGGGTTTGCGAACATGACATTCACGTTGATATTCTGTGATTGTGCTAATATTGTGGTTGGATTGTCCTGGTGGATAGCTTGCGGTGCAATGGTAGTAGTACAGTTAAGATTCATTTGTATATTTGTTATTGCGGGGCGGGCGTCCGACATGTATACAGTCATTTCTGCCGTGTTGTAATTATTTGATTGGGGCACGACCGGTTTGAGGTCGATGTCACCTTTATACATATATTTTCCTTTTCTGTACTAGGATTACCCCACGATGGAGTGCTCAAATAGCCTATTTCTATAGGGTAACGAGTCCGCATCTCATGGCGTTGAGACGGAGAGGGGCTTCACTCTAGAATTGGTGGGCTATTCGCCGCACTCGTAGGGGGTATAGGATGACCCACGGAGGGGAGCTCTAGTTACCGGATCTCGTGAAGTACTGGATGGCCCATTCACTTTATTGATTGGGGTTCCTTACTTCTGGGATTGGCGGGTAACTTACTGCGCTCGTAGGGGTCTAGGTTTTTATTGCACAGGCTATCCACACGACCGGGAACGTCGGGTTTTATTTGCTGCTCAAATGAAACCCGAGACTCCAAGATTATCCACTATTCTGTGTTGCTAGTTGTTGATCTGTGATGTTGCTTATCATGCCTAGGAAGAATGTTATATAGATTTATATATACTAGTAGATATTGTATATGTTATGCATCCACGCTAGTCCAACCCCCGCTGTAACGCCTTGAAAAGTCGTTTTGGTGTTTTCCTGAAAATCGGTGAAAATTTGGTATTTTCCGTAAATTGTCTTTTTTGTTATTTTGCAGTTTAGGACTAATTATACCTAATTTGGATAGGTAATTGCTAGTTTTTAGTAGCTAATGAGTTACTTATAAATTTCTGGCCATTTAAAATTTTTCCCTAATTTTTCAATTTTTAATATTATTTTAAGCCGGTAAAAAAAAATACATTAAATTAGCGATAAATACAAATTTAAATGTGCTAATTTTAATCTTTAAAATCATGTTAACTAAAATTTAGTTGTAATATAATTTTTTAGTATTTTATTTCAAGTTTTAATTGGTTTTATTATGGAAAACAAAAATATAGTTATTTTGAACTAAAACTTGCAATTTTGGACTTGTGGGGGGTCTTTTTGCATAGAATTTTTTTGGAAATCTCTCACACTCATTCCTCTCCTCTTGTGGCCGGCCCCACCGCAGCAAGAAACCCCCATCCATTTTGACTTCAACTTTTGTGATGAAATGATATGTGAAGGATTAAAATATCTTAATTAGAGTATGGGTTTTGTTGATTGATATGGTCTTTTGACTTAGAAATTTTTTCCACACTTTTTCCTTCACTCTCCACACTCCCTCCAGCCGAAACCACCTGCAGAAAAACAGCCCTCATATTTCCCCTCTTTTTCCTTCACAAAATATCACAAATTGCTTCAAAAAATTCAATTTTTACCTCACAAATTAATCCCTATCCTTCATCCATTCTTCTTAACCTTTCTTGTATGGATCTTGGATACTAGGAGTCCATCTTTGGAGTCAAAAATTCTTGCTAGATCTCTAGATCTAGAGGTATAATTCTTACCCATTTAAATTCTTTTGGTTAGATTTCTTTAATTGAGTTGTTTTAGTGTAAATATTAGTGTTAATTTCTAGTCTAGGTTTTAAAGTTCATGGCTTGAATTTTAACTAGGGTTTAGAAAACCATTATTAGGTTAATTAATTTATTTTGCTTTTTAGTGTTTTACTAACCTAATCAATGGGGTTACTTTGCTTATGTGGCTTCAAATGATGCTAATCTAAGTTAATTTAGTGTGAAATTTTGATTGCTTTGCTATTGATAAAAATCAAGAAAGGGATTGCTTGTGGAAAATAGGTTTTGAAGCATGGTTAATATGTTGAAATTTTGTGTAGTGGCTATCTAATGGTGTGACTTGGGTGATTATGCTAGATTGTAATCTTTTTTATTGCAAATCCGCGAAATTTGCACGAATTTGGATGTCTTTTGTGCTTACTAGGTTTTTATTAAAATATTGTGGTGATGTATTTGTGATATCTTGATGATATTTTTAGCATATTCTATGACATTTAGGATGTGTGAGTGCGGAGTTTTGTGTGTTCGGGTTTTAGTTTTGCCGGGCGCCCCAAAACGACGATTACAGTTAGTTTTTGTGATTTTCGTGTGTGTTCTGCGCACCTTGTGCACGTTGTGCCTAACTCGTGAACGTTGATGTTTTCGTTTGGGATTTGCGTCGTTTCATGATATGTAACCTTATGTTTTGTATTGGTGCAAATTCCAGGTTCGGTCGCGGAGATTTCGGACGCGGCACGAAAAGGAAAGGCGGTGATTGGACATAGCTAGCTGGGGATTCCGGTGAGTAGATGTAACATCTGCGGGGGCTATCGTTTGGATGGCGCAAGTCGCTAGATAGTTTAAGTCGTTTAAAGATTTCTAGTGATATTAGTAGTTAGGAGTAAATGCTTGCTTAACATCTTGCTACATCCATGCTTTATATTGTCATACATATGCGAACCCATTCTATAGCACACCTGCACTATTACCAGGGTTTTTTATATGCAGCACGAGCACTATTCATGCGTACACACACGCCCTGGTAATTGCCATGCTACGACACTAGATAACTTATAATCTAGAATATTGTCACCATATTTGATACTTAAACCTGTACTATTGCAATAAATCCTTAAAATAACATTGTAGAATTGTTATTCATGTGCATGTATACCATTACATCAATTGTTCATGCCTAGTTTATTAATCATACATTGCAACTTGGTTATTGATACCATATGCATTCATTATCATTGACATATGCACTTATGATGGTTTCTTGAGATTTATGATATTTCTGGATTTCGGGGAAAGCCGCAAAATTTACAACTTATGATCTTTTAAAATATAAAAAGTTGCGGTTTTCTAGTGATGTAAAGTGTCGTCCACCATGAGTTTGCTGTGGTTTTCGAGATCCGTGTCGAGGAGTGGAGGAACCGTTACGGGTACATGGTGGGCCCGGTAAGGTACCCCGGGGCAAGAGGATCGTGTTGTTGACGTTGAGCCTGGCAGGTACCCCGGGCCAAGAGGATTGTGTTGTTGACGTTGAGCCTGGCAGGGGATGGATTACCTACCGGTGACTTCATTTGATACGGCAGATATCCAGAGGATACCGACCGTGGCCGTGAGGTGATGAGATATTGATATTTGAGATGGGTCAGCGGGACGGCTGAGGCCAGAGATACTATGATACGGATACATGAGATTGAGACAGTTTTGAGGTGTCGATGCTGGACACAGATTCTTGTTGATTCTATTGGTATTGTGCTGATATTTCAAAAGAGATTCCTAAACGAAAAATATGATTTCTTATACTTACACATGCAGATCACGAGGTGATTCATATTGCATACATACCTGCTAGTATATTCATGTTGCATGCATACCTGCTAGTATATCCTGCCATACCTGTATTATAGATGCTAGGTTGCTTGTGTGCATGCTTGCGATAGCCTTTATAGATGTTATTTATTACTCACGAGTTGGCAACTCACCCCCGTTGTGCCACAGTCTTTTGCAGGTCCGCTTCGTCAGCACAGTAGCGGCGGCGCACCGCTTCTTTTGCCTCTTTTGCCTGGACTCGAGGCTTTTGCTCATAGGTGGGTTGTATTATTATTTTGTACCACCTTATATATTCTTTGTATCTAGAGTACTCCATCTACTGTATCTACCAGTATTGTTGTATATTGACCTAGAGATGAGACTGTGAGAGTTGTGGGCTTTTTGTGCTGTATTTTGGGGTCGAGCTCACTTAAGTCGACATGATGTTTTACTTGTGCTTCTTATGTTTATTTATGCACATTGCTGATTTACATTGCGTGGGATTTGTGACCGCCTTGTGGCGAAGAGCTAGCTCCCTCTTGGGGATGCCTTATTTGTTGTATTCACATATATTCTTGTTGTACCCATTTCGGGGGCCAGTATTTACAAAGGAGACTCTGCCGAAATTTTCGGAAAAATTGATATTGTTTTTAAAAAAGGCTTGATATGACTTATTTGATAAACTCGCTTTCAATTGATTGGTTTTCCTTCACTCTTCTGCTTATTTGGTTTTGATTTCTGGGCTTTGGCTTACTTATTTTACGGACGCCTTGAGTCGTTTCGTAATTTAAGTGCCACTCACGTTCCGTACCTTTCGGGTCGTGACAAAGCTGTTATCAGAGCGATAGGTCTTACCTTTCTGAGTGTAGGATGACCTTTGGTAGATGGAGTAAGTGACTTAAGCAGGGTAACGTAGCGTGTGTATGTCCACGGCATACTTGCGATACGGTACTCCACCTAAGTGACTTTAGGATATACTTGCTTGAAATTCTTTCTTCAATTCCGTGTATCCTATGATTCTATTGCACTGTTCTTATCATCCTGTTCTTGTAACAGCCACTATGCCGCCGAAGGCTATGAGATCGCAGAGGGCTGTCGCCCGAGATGAGATCCGAGCAGGCTCGTCCGATATGAGGACCAAGCAGGGTGGCGTACCTACGCCTCAGGGACAGACTGATCCGCATTTCCCAGGCTGCATGGATAGGTTAGAGTCTGGTATGGAGGAGCTACGACAGATGATGGGAGGTATGCAGGAGTTACGACAGATGGTGGATTCCTTAGTAGAGGTCAATCGAGCACAGATATCGGATATTACTCCCCCTGCGGTCGTTTCGAGACCGAGTCGGATTTGCACTGATATGTTAGCACCTAGGAGGGTTCGCAGAGGCCGTGGCGGATTCTTTAGGGGCCAGTTGTATCGTTTTCACCCATACGATCAGCAGCCATGGTTAGGATGTTTTTGGTGTGGTAGCTTGCATCATCGTATCAGAGACTCTCCGGCGAGACGACAAGGAGCGGCGACAGTTCCACATGTGACCCTACCACCATCACCACCCCCTCCTCAGAGAGCCCTACTTCCTACCACAGGCGATGCTCCCCGACAGTTCGATGCACCCAGAGGCCGTGGATGCGGCGGTCCTATTTAGAGAGGACGAGGAGGTAAAGGCCGAGGCCGAGGTCAGCCAACTATTGGTGGGGGACAGGCCCGAGCATTTGCTTTGACACCGCAGGATGCACAGGCACCCAACGCCGTTGTGACAGGTACCTTGCCAGTTTGTTCTTTCGACGCACGGGTATTATTCGACCCAGGTTCCACACATTCGTACGTATCTACACACTTTGGTCCGATGTTGGGCCGTGAGCCATCGTCGTTAGATCGGCCGCCTGTAGTTATTACTCCGGTAGGCGAGTCGTTTGTCGCTCGTTTTGTGTTTCGCTGTGCTCCGTTCGTATCAGGGAGATGGATTCATTGGTAGATTTGATTCTCCTCGATATGTTGGACGTTGATGTGCTTCTGGGCATGGATTGGTTAGCCACGTACTATGCGTCTGTGGACTGCCGTGAGAGGACAGTTAGATTTTGTTTTCCCGGCGAGCCGGCTTTTGTTGTGCGGGGGGGGGGGGACCGTGGTGCCGCCCCTCACGTATTGATTTCGTCTCTTCGCGCTAGTCAGCTGCTACGGAAGGGATGTCAGGGATTCTTAGCTTATGTTCATGATATTCGAGCTGTAGAAGTTCCGTTGGACCAGGTCCTGGTTGTTAGCGAGTTCCCTGATGTTTTCCCTGATGATCTGCCTGGGCTACCGCCTGAGCGCGACGTTGAGTCCTGCATTGACTTGATTCTCGGTTCGGGGCCTATTTCTATACCGCCTTATCGGATAGCCCCGGCGGAGCTTAGAGAGCTGAAAGATCTGTTGCAGGATTTATTGGATAAGTGGCTTATTCGACCGAGTGTTTCTCCGTGGGGTGCTCCTGTCCTGTTCGTCAAGACGAAAGACAGCAGTTTGCGTTTGTGTATCGACTACCGCCAGCTGAACAAGTTACCGTGCGGAACAGATATCCGTGCCACGCATTAATGATTTATTCGACCAGCTTCAGGGTGCGGGATATTTTTCGAGGATCGACTTGCGATCAGGATACCATCAGCTGCGAGTTCGACAGGAGGATATACCGAGGACAGCTTTCCGCACGCTCTTTGGCCACTATGAGTTTTTGGTGATGTCGTTCGGACTCACCAACGCCCCAGCAGTATTCATGGATTTGATGAACCGTATATTCAGGCCATTTCTCGACTTGTTCATCATAGTGTTCATTGATGATATTTTGGTGTATTCTCGGAGTTGAGAGGAGCACGAGCAGCACTTGCGGATTATGTTGCAGACTTTGAGGGAGCACCAGCTTTTCGCAAAATTTTCCAAGTGTGCATTCTGGCTGGACAGCGTTGGGTTCTTGGGTCACGTGATTACAAGAGATGGCATATGTGTGGACCCGAAGAAGATCGAGGCCGTTCAGCAGTGGCCCAGACCGACATCAGTTATGGAGATCCGTAGTTTTCTAGGCCTGGCTGGCTACTACAGGCGATTTGTTCAGGATTTCTCCCGTATTGCTGCACCTTTGACCGGATTGACCCGTAAAGGAGTTCCTTTCGTTTGGACGGAGGAGTGCGAGCACAGTTTTCAGCAGCTACGGACTTGTTTGACTACGGCGCCGGTATTATCTTTGCCTTCAGTATCAGGCGGATTTATAGTCTATTGCGACGCTTCACGAGTAGGGCTAGGGTGCGTATTGATGCAGCAGGACAGGGTGATCGCGTATGCTTCACGGCAGTTGAAGAAACATGAACACAACTACCCCACTCACGAATTGGAGATGGCTGCAGTGGTCTTTGCACTTAAGATCTGGCGACATTACCTATACGGCGAGTCATGTCAGATATTCACTGATCACAAGAGCTTAAAGTATATATTTCAGCAGCAAGACCTGAATCTCAGACAGCGTCGTTGGATGGAACTAGTAAAGGACTACGATTGCGAGATTTTGTATCACCCGTGCAAGGCTAATGTAGTGGCGGATGCTTTGAGCAGGAGGCCCGGGGGTAGTCTATCTTGTTTGCAAGCAGTATAGATGCATTCGTCGGCAGATTGGCAGATTTTATAAGACAGCCGGGTTGAGTTCAAGTTCACTCCGACAGGGGGACAGCTTGCGCATGTTCCTGCACGTCCGCAGTTACTTGACCGTATTCGAGAGGCACAGCCCAGCGATGACCGTCTTTCAGAGATCATGGAGCAGATTAGGCAGGGCAGAGATTTCGAGTTTGTGATCGATGATCAGGGAGTACTGCGATTTGGGACTCGACTGTGCGTACCAGATTATGAGGGACTGCGGCGTGAGATTCTTGAGGAGGCGCATAGATTGACATACAACGTTCATCCGAGTTCCACCAAGATGTACCATGATTTGTGAGATGTTTACTGGTGGGACGGGATGAAGAGGGACGTCACAGACTTCGTATCGAGATGCCTGACTTGTCAGCAAGTCAAGGCCGAGCACCAGAGGCCAGCAGGAGAGTTGCAGTCTTTGCCCATTCCGGAGTGGAAATGGGAGCAGATTTCGATGGACTTTGTGGTGGGTCTACCCAGGACCAGTCGAGGGTACGACTCCATTTGGGTGATCGTGGATCGATTGACGAAAGCGGCTCACTTCCTGCCAGTGAAGACCACTTTCGGTTTTGCTCAGTATGCCCAGATATACATCGACGAGATTGTACGACTGCATGGAGTCCCGACGTGTATCGTGTCCGACAGAGGCACCCAGTTTACCAGCCGACTGTGGCAGTGACTTCAGGAGGCATTGGGCACCCATTTGAGTTTCAGCACAGCATTTCATCCACAGATCGACGGCCAGTCAGAGCGGACCATTCAGACTCTTGAGGACATGCTCCGATCGTGCGTTTTAGAATTCGGAGGTAGCTGGGATCATCATTTACCCTTAGTGGAGTTCTCCTACAACAACAGCTTCCAGGATACTATTCAGATGGCACCTTTCGAAGCATTGTATGGGAGGAGATGCAGATCGCCCGTCTGTTGGATGAAGCTCTGCGAGAGCAGTATATTGGGGCCGCAGCTTGTTGAGGAGATGACAGCGAAGATACAGTTGATTCAAGACCGGATGAGAGCGGCTCAGAGTAGGCAGAAATCGTATGCAGACAGGCGCCGTCGCAGGCTAGAGTTCGCTGTTGGCGATCATGTTTTTCTGAGGGTCTCTCCGATGAAGGGCGTGATGCGATTTGGGAGAAAAGGAAAGCTTAGTCCCACATTTGTGGGTCCTTTCAAGATCCTCGAGCGTGTCGGCGCAGTTGCGTATCGTTTGGCTCTTCCACCCAGCTTTCCCGATGTTCACCCCGTCTTCCATGTTTCGATGCTCCGCAAGTACCTTCACGACCCTTCGCATGCGATTCAGCACCCGACAGTCCAGCTAGAGCGTGACCTTTCTTTTGCAGAGCAGCCGGTGGTCATCCTGGATCGGCAGGTGAAGAAATTAAGATCGAAAGTTATACCAACCGTCAAGGTCCTTTGGCGTAGCCCGAGCAGCGAGGAGGTCACCTGGGAGACCGAGGACGAGATGAGGAAGAAATATCCCCATCTCTTTGAAGGTACGCGTAGCTATATTTTTAAATTCGGGGACCGAATTTCTTGAAGGGGAGAAGATTGTAACGCCTTGAAAAGTCGTTTTGGTGTTTTCCTGAAAATCGGTGAAAATTTGGTATTTTCCGTAAATTGTCTTTTTTGTTATTTTGCAGTTTAGGACTAATTATACCTAATTTGGATAGGTAATTTCTAGTTTTTAGTAGCTAATGAGTTACTTATAAATTTCTGGTCATTTAAAATTTTTCCCTAATTTTTCAATTTTTAATATTATTTTAAGCCGGTAAAAAAAATACATTAAATTAGCGATAAATACAAATTTAAATATGCTAATTTTAATCTTTAAAATCATGTTAACTAAAATCTAGTTGTAATATAATTTTTTAGTATTTTATTTCAAGTTTTAATTGGTTTTTATTATGGAAAACAAAAATATAGTTATTTTGAACTAAAACTTGCAATTTTGGACTTGTGGGGGGTCTTTTTGCATAGAATTTTTTTGTAAATCTCTCACACTCATTCCTCTCCTCTTGTGGCCGGCCCCACCACAGCAAGAAACCCCCATCCATTTTGACTTCAACTTTTGTGATGAAATGATATGTGAAGGATTAAAATATATTAATTAGAGTATGGGTTTTGTTGATTGATATGGTCTTTTGACTTAGAAATTTTTTCCACACTTTTTCCTTCACTCTCCACACTCCCTCCAGCCGAAACCACCTGCAGAAAAACAGCCCCCATATTTCCCCTCTTTTTCCTTCACAAAACATCACAAATTGCTTCAAAAAATTCAATTTTTACCTCACAAATTAATCCCCATCCTTCATCCATTCTTCTTAACCTTTCTTCCATTGATCTTGGATGCTAGGAGGCTATCTTTAGAGTCAAAAATTCTTGCTATATCTCTAGATCTAGAGGTATAATCCTTACCCATTTAAATTCTTTTGGTTAGATTTCTTTAATTGAGTTGTTTTAGTGTAAATATTAGTGTTAATTTCTAGTCTAGGTTTTAAAGTTCATAGCTTGAATTTTAACTAGGGTTTAGAAAACCATTATTAGGTTAATTAATTTATTTTTCTTTCTAGTGTTTTACTAACCTAATCAATGGGGTTACTTTGCTTATGTGGCTTCAAATTATGCTAATCTAAGTTAATTTAGTGTGAAATTTTGATTGCTTTGCTATTGATAAAAATCAAGAAAGGGATTGCTTGTGGAAAATAGATTTTGAAGCATGGTTAATGTGTTGAAATTTTTTGTAGTGGCTATCTAATGGTGTGACTTGGGTGATTATGCTAGATTGTAGTCTTTTTTATCGCAAATCCGCGTAGTTTGCACGAATTTGGAAGTCTTTTGTGCTTACTAGTTTTTTTTTAAAATATTGTGGTGATGTATTTATGATATCTTGATGATATTTTTAGCATATTCTATGACATTTAGGATGTGTGAGTGCGGAGTTTTGTGTGTTCAGGTTTTAGTTTTGCCGGGCGCCCCAAAACGACGATTATAGTTAGTTTTTGTGATTTTCGTGTGTGTTCCGCGCACCTTGTGCACGTTGTGCCTAACTCGTGAACGTTGATGTTTTCGTTTGGGATTTGCGTCATTTCATGATATGTAACCTTATGTTTTTTATTGGTGCAAATTCCAGGTTCGGTCGCGGAGATTTCGGACGCGGCACGAAAAGGAAAGGCGGTGATTGGACATAGCTAGCTGGGGATTCCGGTGAGTAGATGTAACATCTACGGGGGACTATCGTTTGGATGGCGCAAGTCGCCCGATAGTTTAAGTAGTTTAAAGATATCTAGTGATATTAGTAGTTAGGAGTAAATGCTTGCGTAACATTTTGCTACATCCATGCTTTATATTGTCATACATATACGAACCCATTCTATAGGACACCTGCACCATTACCAGGATTTTTTATATGCAGCACGAGCACTATTCATGCGTACACACACGCTCTGGTAATTGCCATGCCACGACACTAGATAACTTATAATCTAGAATATTGTCACCATATTTGATACTTAAACCTGTACTATTGCAATAAATACTTAAAATAACATTGTAGAATTGCTATTCATGTGCATGTATACCATTACATCAATTGTTCATGCCTAGTTTATTAATCATACATTGCAACTTAGTTATTGATACCATATGCATTCATTATCATTGACATATGCACTTATGATGATTTCTTGGGATTTATGATATTTCTGGATTTCGGGGAAAGTCGCAAAATTTACAACTTATGATCTTTCAAAATATAAAAAGTTGCGGTTTTCTAGTGATGTAAAGTGTCGTCCACCATGAGTTTGCTGTGGTTTTCGAGATCTGTGTTGAGGAGTGGAGGAACCGTCACGGGTACATGGTGGGCCCGGTAAGGTACCCCGGGGCAAGAGGATCGTGTTGTTGACGTTGAGCCTGGCAGGGGATGGATTACCTACCGGTGACTTCATTTGGAACAGCGGATATCCAGAGGATACCGACCGTGGCCGCGAGGTGATGAGATATTGATATTTGAGATGGATCAGTCGGACGACTGAGGCCAGAGATACTATGATACGGATACATGAGATTGAGACAGTTTTGAGGTGTCGATGCTGGACACAGATTCTTATTGATTCTATTGGTATTGTGCTGATATTTCAAAAGAGATTCCTAAAGGAAAAATATGATTTCTTATACTTACACATGCAGATCACGAGGTGATTCATATTGCATACATACCTGCTAGTATATTCATGTTGCATACATACCTGCTAGTATATTCATGTTGCATGCATACCTGCTAGTATATCCTGCCATACCTGTATTATAGATGCTAGGTTGCTTGTGTGCATGCTTGCGATAGCCTTTATAGATGTTATTTATTACTCACGAGTTGGCAACTCACCCCCGTTGTGCCACAGTCTTTTGCAGGTCCGCTCCGTCAGCACAGTAGCGGCGGCGCACCGCTTCTTTTGTCTCTTTTGCCTGGACTCGAGGCTTTTGCTCGTAGGTGGGTTGTATTATTATTTTGTACCACCTTATATATTCTTTGTATCTAGAGTACTCCTTCTACTGTATCTACCAGTATTGTTGTATATTGACCTAGAGATGAGACTGTGAGAGTTGTGGGCTTTTTTTGCTGTATTTTGGGGTCGAGCTCACTTGAGTCGACATGATGTTTTACTTGTGCTTCTTATGTTTATTTATGCACATTGCTGATTTACATTGCGTGGGATTTGTGACCGCCTTGTTGCGAAGAGGTAGCTCCCTCTTGGGGATGCCTTATTTGTTGTATTCACATATATTCTTGTTGTACCCATTTTGGGGGCCAGTATTTATAAAGGAGACTCTGCCGAAATTTTTTGAAAAATTGATATTGTTTTTAAAAAAGGCTTGATATGACTTATTTGATAAACTCGCTTTCAATTGATTGGTTTTCCTTCACTCTTCTGCTTATTTGGTTTTGATTTTTGGGCTTTGGCTTACTTATTTTACGGACGCCTTGAGACGTTTTGTAATTTAAGTGCCAGTCACGTTCCGTACCTTTCGGGTCGTGACACCCGCTCTGCCGTTATTTAAATGACCTAACGGTACACGACGAGGCCCCATGGCGAATGCGGATGGCATATACGTACATTTTATTTTCGTTCTTTTTTGTTGTGATATGAATTGATTGATGGGACCGCATTAATTTTGATTAATGCAAGATAAGAAACCTAAAAGTTGTTGTTGGAATAAATTTTGAAAAACTATAGTCATATTCTTTCGCTTTGAATAGTAGTATTCAGTCATGAATATCCAACATCTCATTCGAGGAGGCAAGGGCCTAGATCCCTTTACGGAGAGTGACCCCTTGAGCAAAAGTTTATGCAACTATAGATTACTCAGTTTTCTTCAAAACAACTAGTTTTCAAAAGCGGAGCCTTAACCACTCATTTTCAAAACTATTTGGTTCCTTCAACGATATCAAGTTCATTACGTTAAATGGTTTTTCGCCAAAAACCCAGCCGTAGCCCTCCGTCATTTCAGATTAGTATTGCTTAGTATTCGTGCTACGTATGTTGTGCTCAACCGAGGCGTAGTGTTCGGTAGCTATGTAATACTTTTCTGTAGCATTAGATACGATTGGTTAAGACAGTCGTGCGGTGTCACGACCCGAAAAGTACGGAACATGACCGGCACTTAAACTACGAAACGTCTCGAGGCGTACGTAATCTAAGTAAGCCGAAACCTAGAAATCTAAACCAAGTAAAGCAGTAGAGTGAAGGAAAAACCAATTTTAAAGCAGAAGTTTAACAACATAAGCCGAAGTATACATTTTTAAAATCTCTAGTTTGTTCTGAAAATTTCGGCAGAGTTTCCTTTGTAAAAACTAACCCCAAACTGATACAAACCTGATAAAGCATATATAATGAATAAAGGCATCCCCAAGCAGGAGCTAGCTCTTCGTCAATTGACGGTCACAACCACGCAAGCAATATAATATACAACGCCGAAGGGTGAGGATCAAAACTCAAAAGAAAGCCTATATCCACCAGAAAACCATAATAATACAAGCGCGACTCTATGGTCGAAAGAATAAACACCGGTCTTCTAGTTCTATCAAATATACAAGTCGGGTTGATGGAGTTTTACTAGATACAACTGAAATAACAAATATACAATGGTAGTCCGGATGCAAAAGATCCCACCTACCAAAGCAATCACCCGAAAGGAACAGTGTGCCAGCAAAGCCGTAATGAAACCTATACGGCAAAACCTGCAAGGAACTGTGGCACAACGGGGGTGAGTTGCCAACTCGTGAGTAGAAAACATCTACGAGTAGAAATCGCATGTATGACGCTATCCTAGATCATAACAAGTAATATCCTCCAATAAATATACTGGTCCACCTATGTATAAGTGTAATACTACATGCTCGTGTCAGTACCTCAGATAGCAACATAACCGATATATGATGTATGAATGCAAGACGAATGGAAACAGAATACATCATGAAATCAACATAGAAATCAGTGTCAAAAATCGACACAAAACATAAATCTCAGTATCTCAATATCTCAAACCTCAAAATCTCAGTGTCTCAATTCCCAATATCTCAATATCTAGGGCTCCGTCAGTCCGGATCGGCCCATATCATCAAATCACACGGCCACGGACGGTATCCTCCGGATATCCGCCGAGCCAGATAAAATCACCGGTAGGCAGTCTGCCCCTGCCAGGCTCATCATCCTCCATGAAATCACTCTCGTCCCAGGGTACCATACCGGGTCCACCATGTACCCGAGACGGTTCATACCACTCCTCGAAACGGGTCTCGAAATCCAACAACTATCATGAAAACTCATGGTGGACGACTCATACATCACGAGAAAACCGCAACTTGCATTTTAAAAGAGAGAGAGAGAGAAGTTTATATATATTCTTGCGGTTTTCCCCCAAATCCCGAAATCTCATGAAAATCCGAAATCCACAATCAAGAGTAAGTAAACAGTGAATATCGGCATAAATCTCCATAATACTGCATGACCAATGAATATATTAAGGCATCTGATATCATGCAATTAATGCAATAGTTAAACTAGCATATGAAAGCTATGTCAATGAATAGTATTTTCTAAAGTGTACGCGACATAGCAATTACCGATGATAATGTGTGTGAGCCGGCAAGCAGGTGTACGTGGAACATACGCATCATCGGTAATAGTGCTGGTGTCTGACAGCAGGGTTTCATGATAATTACAGATAATATATGTACAAGCATGTAATGTGATGAAACATCATGAATATACAGAAAGTGATGTAGTAACAACAACACTGAGAAATATACCTACCCAAAATACGCATCATACAATTTGGTACTTAAAATACTCACGATTCTCCACTTTTGAAAATGGGTATGACTCGAGCCCAGTCAAAAGGGTAAGGAAATCCACTTAAGTCTGAGTCGATCTATATATATATCTAGTAGTCGGTGATCTCGCCTCAATAGTATCACGTACGATACAATAAATAATATGACATCCTCGAGTCAAGAGTGCGGATCTATCCTCATAACTATATCTCGTACGGTAAATCTATCGTACGGCATCCCAAATCTGGGTACGGGTTAAATAGCACATTTATCTCATTACTCATCGGGTATCCTTATCATCATATGTCGTGAACTGGGGTACATATCTAAGTCGATTACACTACTAATATCATCAACAATATCATGATCTAGCTGCTGGTCTAAAGCCTCATACAATCTGATGTCATCAACACATATTATCATATAGAAGTATACATAGCCCAAGCAATCCATTATAAATATCATAACATATCTCATCTCATATCTCGATCATATGTCAACTATCATATATAAATCATCATCCACATGGTATCGTCATCCAACGATCTGCTATAACATCATAACATATCTCGGTCACATATTAAATATCTCACGGCATCATGCCCGATCATATCGACTCATTCCCAAGTATCATATAACATCCTCATCATCCAAGCATATGAATACCAATATATATATGTCCCCATTATGCACAAGGAAGTAAATGTATGCGAGTATGTGAAGGTGCGTGTATGCAAATCTTTACTCTAGGGTTTCGTGACTAAGAAATCGACTAAAGTCCTTTCTTCACTTCTCGCTAACACTAAACCCATAATCTCCTAAAGCTTTTCCTGCTAAGTGTTCAAATATCTCAATAACATATAAATGTATATCTATATCACATCACATTGTTTCTTACGACTTTGCGGGGGTGCTATACGCTATCTACCCGACTTCCCCCGTAGATATAATCTACTCACATGATCTTCGCTTGCCGATGCCGACGTCGCCACGCGCTTGCTTGTCGTCTCGAAGTCCACATGGGCTAACTACATGCCACAACATATCGTATCGCATTAAAGTCCAACTCAAAATCGAAACGACATACGAAAACCAAATCGGCACGCGTATCACACATAGGTCCAAACCTATAGCCTACGCATGCAAGAATAGCCAAACCAACCCTCGATGTCGATGTACAAACGTCAAACCATCGAGGTAAAACACAAATACTAAAATCCAGAATCCAAAATATGTAAAACAAAACCCCGAATCAAAACAGCAACTCTTGAAAATAGTCCCAGATTTTACCCTAGGTGAAATTAGCCAATTTTGCATATATGGAGGGTCTAGTTTACTGGAGATGGAGGCATGAACAAAACACGAACCCCATTGCTCCAGGTCTCACCGGAAATTGCGGCCAGAAGGAATTTTTCTGCGGGTAGGGTAGAGGGTTAGGGGCTAGGGTTTCAATGGGGGGTCCTAGGTTGCCTGCATGTACCACTGTCTTTGCTAATTAATTTTTCAAGTCCACGAGTGTTAGCAGATTTCCAATTACCATCATATTTTCATAGTTTTTCCGATGTCGGGGTTTCTAAGTTCGTATTTCGGGGTTTATTCTATGGTTTCAGTCTAAGATACAATCCCTACAGGGGTCATAAGGTCTCTACTAACCTCAATTACACTTCACAATTCAAAATTTCTCAAAACCCTCATCTAGAATTTTCTAGATTAACAAAACCAATCGATATCGATACTAAACATATATGGATGCCTAAAGAATTTAAATACTAATCTAAAGGTGCAGAAATTACCTCAATTGGCAACTCAAGAATTTTTTTGAGTTGCCCAAAGTCCTCAAAATTCGATTTTTCTTGGTCCAATGTGCTTCCTTTGAGCTTATGTATGCTTTTTGTGAAATGGAGATAGGCTTTTGGTGAATATTTGATGGTGTTTTGTGGGTTGAAGAGGAGGGGGAGATGAAGTGCTGCCATGGGAGTGAGGTAGGAAAGGAAAAGATGAAGGGGATGAAGGATGAATGAAAACAAAATGAGAGCTATGCTAGGTTGACCCCTCACCCTCTCTCTCTCTCATACCCATACCTCTTGTCATCATGATACCTCTTTGACTTTTCCTTTTCCTTTTTCTTTTCTTTTCTTTTCTTTTCTCTAAATAGAAACCAAAACAAAACAAGAAAGCCATGTAGAAAATGTAACACAAGTGTAAAAATGATATGGTACATGTCATGTGCACAAAACACGCTTTATTTGCGATTAGCGATATTTAATCGCGATTAGCGCTAAAACAGCGCAAAATAAATCATAGAATTTCATAATTTGCATAAATTACACAAAGCACCCTCTTTTTAGTAATTTCTATAATTTTCCAAATTTTCACCAAATTTATCGGTATTTAATTTTACCGCCTTATTAAAATATTCAATATAATTATTATTTAATTATAAAAATTCCCAAAAATAATATTTTATTTTCCTGAAATGTTACAATCTTCCCCCCTTAAAGAAATTCGGTCCCCGAATTTAAATTTAAACCCCTCAAATACTAAAACATTTCAGTAAAAAGTCCAAGTCGTCGGGGCTCCGAAATCATCAATACATAAGACGCATCATAACGCAAGTATGCGCATGAACAGTGAGCAGATAACTCCAAATCAAAACTCCGTCAAGCATCCCGCAATCATCGGAGTCATGGTGCAGACACAAATGTCAAATCTACGACGAAACCAATATGATATACATCAAAACTATCCATGTAAATATTTGTAGAAAATGCATGCCAAACTTTTCATGTTGCTGTGCGATGCACATAACACTGCACAGTGGCGGACGTCTATTGTAAGAAAATAACCATATATATATATATCTTTTGTTTAATATGCACGTACCGCCATTTTTGAAAATAATTTAGAAGGATTTCCTTTATAAAATGTTTCGTGTCATCTCAGACACGCAGGTAAATACTGAGACTATAGCTCCCTTTTTGGAAATCCCTTCGATAACTATCAGTGCATGCAAAATATATCCAGGTACTGTCCTCTGACTAGTCCTACTCAGTACGAAAACAAATAGCAAATATCATAAAAATGTACTGCTCCATAAGAAATCAATCCCAAAAGGTGCATATGAATGCTACGTGCTTCTGGTGTGCACGGAAATCGAAACCCATGAATGTGCCATACATGTGCACAGAAATATCATCTAAGTGCATTAGGTGTGCACGAAACACCTGTCAGAGGCAACGTGTGTGCCTGACAGCAAAATCAGGTGCATCCATCATGCACGAAATCACGAAATCCAATATCAAGCGCCGAACATGCGCAAAAACCAATCCAAGCGCGTCCAATATGCGCAAGAATCCAATCAAGTGCACAAGGTGCACAAAACAAATATCGAGTATCACAATCGAAATCGACGGTATACAACACATTTCAATCCAAATCCAAATCTGATATACCGTGGTATATAATCTCACAACCCTGTGCATCAGCGTGCACAAAAGAAAATCAAAATAGTAAAAGTGCATGAAAACTATGCCGAAATCATAAGTCAAATCATATGCATGCCCTAGGCATGAAATCACAATCAATATCTCAAACAAAAATGAAGTCAGGTGCACTGTGGTGCACAAAATACATATCAACGCACTGCAAGCATATGTGAACTATACCGAGTGCAAAAACCAAATCATGTGCGTACCATATGCAAAAAATCAACCCAACTGTATGAAATCCATGAAATCATAAAACATGTACAGCCAAGGCACAAAACGATATGAAGTGCAATAACTGTGCACAAATCATAAATCAACACAACGGTGTATAAAGCATATCTCAAGTGTAATAACTATGCACAAAATATGAATACCCAGTAGGTGCAACCATGGTGCACGAAAACAATACCATGAAGCCCAATCATCAAAACTCAAATCCAAGCGATATAAGCGTGATACTCGGATCACAAACGCAAATCGCAACAAATGACATTGAGGTACACCTCCTACAATGTCGAAAAGTGTCGGTACGTCCAAAACTGGAAGAGCAAGAACATCCGCTGCCTCCTGCTCATGGTCTGGCGTCTTCTGTCTTTGGGTCCTCATTTCTCTGTGAACTACCGATCTCGTAATCCCTCGGCTCGTTGGCCCAGTCCGGTGTACTAACGGAAACGGTCCGCTCTAGTACACCTCTGGTCCTCTCACATCCAATTAGCACGACTACTCATCAAGCGGCACGTGTCTGGCGTCGATCTCTGGTCCTTGTTCATATCATAATATTGCATTATTATATTCCTTATTCTTATTCATTTTACAAATAAATAGGTGCTTTTAACCCATGTCTGCTACATAGTTGCAGGTTACAGGTTCTCGGAACAAAAACAGTGAAAACGATGAAAAGACGATACAAAAGTGAGACTACGACCGATAAATGGAAGAATCTTGATCAAGCCTACAGTTTGGAGAATAAACGAAGATCAATAAACAAATTCACAGAGTACAAAGGCAGCGCAAGGTTCAAGACTTCGACACGAAGTAAGCGGTAAAAGTCCATGACTTTATTCACTCTGGAAATCTGGAAGAAATCTAGAAGTCAAACTGAGAAACCAAGTAAAGAAACAAGAAGCAGAATGTAACCAGAAGCAACCAGGAAAAAATAGAGCCAACAAGCCCTATATATGGCCGCGTATCCACGGCCAAATATGGGTTTTGGCCGCGGTTCCGCAGCCATAAAGAGCCCGTGTCGGTGGAAATTTGTGTCGGTGCGTCGGTGCAGTACTTAGGTTTTTCTTAGGGTATATTTGTAAATTCAGATGTGAGTCGATTAGAACCCTAAGGTTTCTATGCTCTATAATTAGAAACCTAAACCTCCTTTTGATGTATGCCTCTTCTTGTGCCTCATTGTATTTATCAAAATTCAGATCCTATAAATGTTGGAAGAGAGCATCAAATAAAAATTAAAGTAAGTTTTCTTTTCATTGCCCTACTTAATTTTATTATCTGCCTGTTCATACCATAATATTGCATTATTATATTTCCCATTCTTATTCATTTTATAAATAAACAGGTGCTTTTGACGCATGTCTGCTACATATTACAGGTTACAGGTTCTTGGATCTAAAACAGTGAAAAAGATAAAAGATAATGCAAAAGTGAGACTTTGACCAATAAACAGAGAATCTTGATCAAGCCTAGACAGAGATCAGTACAAAACAGCGCAAGGTTCAGGACTTCGTCACGAAGCAACGGTAAAAGTCCGCTACAATGTTCACTAGAGATCTGAAGAAGACCTAGAAGCCCAATTGAAAAACAACACATATAAACAGGAATCACAAGTCAAGAGAAGCCAGGCCCAGAATTTTCATAGCCCAACTCCTTCTTTTGGCCGCGGAACCACGGCCCAAGGTTTGGGTCGCGGTTCCGCGGCCGTGTATAGCACACGTCGGTGGAAAATTTCACGGAAGCTCTGGCGGTGCGTTGACTAGTCGTCCTAAGGGCAATTTTGTAATAGCACATGTGCGAGTCATTGTAACCCTAATTTTCCTATCCTCTATAAATAGGAATTCTAAATATTGTATTAGGGATGCCTCTTTTTCATAAATAAAATTCAGATTCATTTGAAGTTGGAAGAGCATCATTCTGTAAGTTCATTTTTATTTCTGCCGTAGTTCTATAATTAAATTCTTGCCCTAGATAAATTATTCTTTTGCCTTAGTTTAATCTAGTGTAGAGTTTCTTAAACTGTAGTAGGTAATTAATCTATTAGATCTAAAAAATACATATAATAAAAATGATGTTTTTAATAGATACCTTAATGAGCGAGTAATTTCCTCGCTTGTTAGGGTTAGGAATAGGGAAGAGTTTGAGAGATGAAGATTTCTCATCTCTTTAGTGCCCAATCATTTGCAATAATTAGAACTTCATGCATGATCCGCTCCCTACGGCACCCTACTCATGAGGTAAAGGTGAAACCGTAATATAAAGGACCGGACATGCATGTCTTCCATGAAGGTTAGAGCAATTATTAGGAAAGGACGGACAAGGATCTAGAGGAAGAAACATTGTTTCTTCCCAATCATCCTAATCCCCTTTACTAATAATTGCTATAACTCCTAAAAAGATTTAATTTTGGGCATTGAAAGAGGTGTGAAATTTAATCTTACCAAATTTTACCTAGACCTAATCCTAGCAAGTTTCTTAATTCTCGTACAACTTAGTTTTTAGATTTAATTAGAAGATCCAACACCCATTGGAATTAGCTCGTAAGAACATTTAGGTAATTAACACCATCCCTGTGGACCGACCCGTACTCACCGGCTAGCTGCAAAACGACGCCGTTCTTGATTGCGGTAAATTATTTTTGATCGTAAAAAAAAAAACTCCTCTAAATCAAATGGCACCGTTGCCGGGGATGGCGTAGTATTTCCTTTTTGCAATTTCGAGTTAATCTAAATTAAAAAAATCATAAAAACTGAAAAATCAAAAGAAAAATATAAAAATTTATCATTTTGTTATTTTGTGAAGGGTATCTTTGTTTGAATTTTGCAGGATCTACAATCAAGTTCGGATCTGGAAATCTCCAGAGATGAAAACAGCAAATATCAAATCCGAACAAACAGAGAAATATCACAACAGATAACAGAAGAATTTTGGAGGATCGAGTCAACAAGAAGAACCACGGAGATCTGGTGACAAAAAAAAAACCCTGCCGAAGCGACCAACCAGCGGCGGATCCGCGGTCGGAGGGGCTATTCGCGGCGGTTCCGCGGTGGAGGTGACGGATCGTTTCCCCCAAAAAAGGCTGAAGCGCGGTTAAAAAAAAAAACCTGTAAGTCTTTTGATCTCCTCCTTTGCAAATCTATAATATATCTTCTGAAAAATCTCCTGCAGGATTCTTTGCGCTTTAAAAATCTTCCCCCTTCTCAATAACAAATCTTGTGCAGGATTCTTTGCGCCGCGCATAAAATAAAAAGATTTGATTGCAAGTGATTTACTGTTTTGCATATCTTTAATCGGACTTTAAGGGGCTTTTGACCAATTCAGATTAGGTGGGGATTTCATCACCCTTCCCAGGACCCCAGAAATCACATAAGGCATTTGCATTGACCAATCTTTAATTAAAAAATACTAGACTCAGCCCTAAGGACCTCGAGCTCAATAGGACAGAGGACTAGTTATAGGCATCGACTGTTTATCCTAACCTGACTTTGCGGTGTGTATGCAAGTGTGTCAAAGGCTAGTGGTTATTAATTAGGCCAACTACTGTGGTTCCTTCCCACTTACCTGGCACTTACCTGGCCGCAATTGGCGGTGAAGAGGCGATTTGAGGTCCTATCTCTAGCCCTTTGGAACAGTTAGGAGCTGTCTAGCTGACCTAGGTGACCTTAGATCTAGGCCTGATTGTGCATTTTTGGTTGATCGAAAGTGTGTCTTAGCCCTTTATCAAATTTTTTTTTTGCAAATAAAAAAAAGGGAATAAAGGAAATTTTTTTTTTTAACAAAACTTCCAAAGTTTGCCGCTAATAAATCCTTACACCACCTACCTTCTTTCTCTTCTCTTTCTTCTATCATGGGTACCCCACATCATAAATCTCTTGCCGAACTTTGGTATCCCGAACCTAACTTTGTCTCGTACGTCAATTGCTTCGGTCGATTTAAGGAAAATCCCTCCATGCTCAAAATTTCTTTGAAAGATCAAATAGAAGCGTCTAGGAGAAACAGTTCGACTTTGCAACCCACTTTGTGTCAACCATGTCAACCTTCACCACCTTCATATGTTGATACCACTTTTTCAAGTCCTGCTGTAACTCCTAAACCGATGTCCATTGCTGAGCATATTGCTCAATCTCGTAGCCGATCTTTCACCCCCTCTCCACACATCCAGTTATGGGGATCAACAAGTCCATTCACCTTTTTATCCAAATGTTGATCCTACTCCTGTCCAACCATCCAGTTCCTACCAGTCCTACCCGACTCTCCCACCTTCACTAGATATTGCTTCTACACAGCCAATTGGGAGTTTCACGTATCCAAACAGTTTTGAATCTTTTACCGAAACCCCTTCACAACCCATGTCTAGTTTGGAACAGTCGTTGGAGGCTTATATCTTCGCAACAAACAAAATGGTGAGGAATGTGAATGCGTCCGTAGCTGCCCTTATACAACCTAGTGAACCGGTAGCTAGTTTCCAACTTGCTAAAAAAATTTCAATGTATGAGGAGGCGATTGGACAGAGGGAGAAATTGAGAGGAGCGAGTGAGTTCTCCATATTCCCAAATCTACCTACCCATACCCAATTGAAGCCCACAACTCCTGTTCTCCATTGATTGTCCCAAATAGTTCACCAGTTGAAAATAAAAACGAGTTGTGTGACTTTGTAGTGCTTGATTTGCCAGACTGTGAAGAGTCCCTTTCGAGTGAAACCATACCAAATACTTTTGAAGTTTACACCTCCACTCTAGAGTCTAAATTAATTGATATCCATGCTTTTGATGAGGTGTCTGAAAAAATTGATTTTCACTTGATTGAGGATATAGACGCCGGGAATATTTTGGATGATGAACCCGTCGATTTGATTGAGATTTTATGTCCAATTCATCATACCGAGTCATTAAATGTTTCTCCCGAACTTCATATGCGTCTTGATTATGATGATAATGGCATGGATGAGATAAATATTGAGGAAAATTATGAGGATAGTATTGAGGAGAGTATTGAGGATAATATAGAGGTTGAACCATTTTTGTTTGATGTGTCGGATTTTCCAATTCATCCTCTTGAACCTTTAACTGTTATATCACCCTCCCTCCTTTCCATCGTTCCGACCACGCATAAGATCACGCTTGACGACTGTGAGCTTGAAAATTTTTCCTTTGAATCTGACATAGTTCTAACAGCCGATAACACTTACGAGTGTTTCACTTTTCGGACGATGTGGAAGACTCACCGCCCGAGTTTGAGTCCCTTGAATTTTCAGAAGAGTTAGTTGAACCATCAGACTCGGTTGCTTACAGTTGTTTCGATCCATTGATGGAATTTTTCAAGTTCGAGACAGTTTACTACGGTGAGAATGAGACTATCCCTAATTCACTCCTTTTCGTCCTTCCTATCGTTCCGACCATGCAAGAGACCGTTACGCTTTCATCTCCTATACCAAGTTCGGCGTACTCATGTTTTCTTGCGAATCTTGAAGGATTTGACCCAATTTCTCGACAAGTTGATAGATTAGCACAATCGCTTTCAACACATTGGTCATCATAAATTGCGCAAATTTATTCACTTGATTTACACCCTCAAGATCGTACTCCACTTCTTTCTCCTTTCCGTCATTCTTCTCCTCCACCGAGACCATATTCCACTCTTCTTCCCATACGGTCTCGTGTGCTTCTCATTTCTCTTCTTTCCACTCCCTCCTTTCACCAACTCTACCATTACCACGATAAGATTTTTGAATGGTTGGTGCTAACCTGTGGCTTGTGTAAGACTTTGTTTAGTTTGGGGAGGACCTTGTTGTATATATGTATATATATTTTTTGTTTTCTTTTTCTATAAAAAAATTAAAAAAAATTCAAAACATTAAAAAATAAAAAAAATTATAAATAAATAAACAGGGGAGTGCCGACATTTTGACCCTCTTGGTGTAGCATGACAGTGAGGACACTGTCAAGTTTAAGTTTGGGGGTATGCTCGGTAAGCCTTCTTCCTTCGCATTCATATGTAATTTTTTGCATTTGCATACTTATTTGAAAACCCATAAATATTGAAAAATTTCAAACATTATAAAAAGTATTGTATTCAATTTTGGCCATATTTGACTTGAGTTTGACAAATAGGTTAACTGGCTATGAATAACTAGATCTTAGACTTAGTAAATTAAAAACCCTAAAAATAACCTTCCTTAAAGTATAACGGTAGAAAGTATATGTCTTTATAGTTTATTTAGAAATAGGCAAATTTTGGGTTCACTCCTTGGGCTAAGTTGAAATAAAGGAAACATATTGATTTTTATTAGAGTATAAGTTTGAAAAATAATTCCTAGCTCAAGTATAGATTCTGAAAATGTATACCCTACAAATTGCACAATCACGCACCTTGAAATTTGGAATAGTAGAGGAGACCTTGAAATGCTCTTGTCTAAAGTCCTTAGTATGATGAAAAATAAAAAAAAAATATTGAAGTGTGAATAAAGAATAAAAAAATGAACACTGGTTTTTGTGATTACTTAAGGCTGCAAAAATAGAAAAAATATTTAGCGAGGGTGCTTCATCACCTAGTGCCTTAGACCAACTGGTTTGGGAGTCAATGCTAAAAAGCCTTGGGTGTTGCAAGACTAGGAAGTTTTGCAAAAATAGAAAAAATATTCTGAAAATGTGTTTTGCGACTTTTTTCCGATCGATGTTCTTAACACTTTGTTAACTTACTAGTTTATGTTTAGCTAGGCTCTGATACCACTGTAAGTCCACGTTGCTCACCCCGGTTCTTACGGGGAGGCGGAAACGGCGAAAAAAAATAATTTTGGCGTAAGGCAACATGGAGTAAAAGTCGGATCTTTGCTAAACTAGAAACTAGTAAACACTAAGAGGTTTAACTACTATGCTGTAGAAAGTATACCTCACGAAACCGGTCCTTCGGGTCTTCATTCCGCTGTCCCGCTCGTCCATCCAAGCTCCAAGTGTCGATCCGGACCTTGGGTACCTCCGCGGCCTTCTTGAGTCGAAGACGATCCACCCGAGAGATGTACACTAAGCTCCGCCTCAAGCCGAGGCAACTAGGGCAAAGTGATTGCTAGTCGAGAAGCCCTAGAAAGTATAGAGGAGATGTATGGATGTATTTGTCTTTGTGGGATCTTTTTCTCTCAACACATGAGATCAAAAGATGAGATCAAGAGGAGGAAGAAGAAGGAGCAACCATGGAAATGTTTCTCATTTCTTTTCTATGAGAGAGAATGAGAAATCACAAATGAAAAGCTTAACCAAGAGAAAACACAACCATGGTTGCAATAATACTCATTTTCATCATTACTAATCCCATCATGAAAAAGTTGATGGCTACAAATGACATGACCATTATCATAACAAAAAGAAAAAGAAAACCAAAGAATACTTTAGATCTTTCAAGAAGATCTTAGTCAACTTTGGTCAAACGGTCAACAAAGTCAAGATGGTCAAATGGTCAATGCAATTAGCCACAACAAAATTATCAATAAGAGGATTAGTAAATACTGTCCCCGGCTCATAATGGTTTTGACCGAACCATCTGTCAAAACCCTAATGAGGCACCACCTCCTTCATCGCTCCTCAAAACTGTGCATACGCACCCGCATCCGCATTCCGTAGAATGCGAATGCACAGAAGACAAATCAAATCCATCTGTGCAACACTAGGATCTGGCTTAAACCAAAGCCCACTAGTATTGCCTGCCCGAACAGCATACGCACACAAGTGCACGTAAGTGATCGTAGCCCTGCCGTAAAACCATACGGCCTCTATACGTTTCGCTCAATGCAGGGAAACTCTCTGTGTGGGACTCTAAAGACTCGACACTACGCTGGCAGTGGGTTTAACCACAGACCGCAAGCGGCACTAGCTGTACATAACGGTCCCCAGGTAGATGTCGATAAGAAGGCCGATGAGGTAAACCCATCCGAACTCCTACTGAGCCTGTATGTGACAATCTCCGTACAGTCCGGTCTGTTCGTCTGATACATCGCATGGCGGGCCTATGGGGCGGTGAACGTCAGTTCCCTAATAGCGGTACAAGTCATGTCGGAGTGTAGCCCAAAACACCCTGAGATAACACTGGAAACCTACCAGTATATCTCGCTTGCCCTGGCCAGGGACTACTCGTGTAATGGCTCTCCTAGACACAGCGCGATGTCAACCCCCAATACCGGGAGAGACGAATCCTGTCTAACCGTCACTGCCTCCAAGTGCTTCGGGACTGCACCCAACTACTACCTGTTTGCATGACTCCTTTGAGCCGTGGTAGGGTAGTAATCTAAGTACAGTGGGAACACACTCGAGGCGAAGTGACAGTGTCAAGTCGGCGGACTAAGCTGTACTCATGTCACCTGGGAACTGATAACTGACGATATGTATAATACCAACCAACAGTTCCCAACGAGTCCTGTCCAGTGTACTCGTAACCTAACGAGCACCCGCATACTATCTCAAGTACGACGTACTGACGGCTGTGGGACAGACCGTCTCCCCCGCTGGGATGAGAAGCGCATACGCTAGTCTACTCCGGAGTATCGATGCCCTGTCTCGATAGTCCTACGACTAGGGACCTGTATAAGGATGTGCTTATGGATTACCCAGCCCCCACGAGTGTGAGCGCCATCACAACGCTGGTAATCAAGCAAAGATCCTAAGGGCTCTACTAATATGTATATAAGCGATATGCTAAAAGAAACACATGCACATATTGAAGTAGAGACAAACCAAGTAGCATACTACCATTTTGAGCAAGATTGTCTATACAACTGTGAATATCCCAAGCTTCCATCAAGTAATATACAAGCTAGTATGATACAGTAATGGCCTCTAGGGCATATACACTAACAATCTCCCACTTGCACTAAAGCCATGTACTGGCGTATCGAAGACCTATCATCTCGATCAGCCGCTCGAACTGAGTCTGGGGTAGGGCCTTCGTGAGTGGATCTGCAGTGTTGTTCTCCGTATTTACTCTCTTCACCTCGATCTCCTGGCGATCTATGATCTCCCTGATCAGGTGGTACCGCCTCAAAATGTGCCTGGACTTCTGATGGGACCTGGGTTCCTTCGCCAAAGCTATAGCTCCGTTGTTGTCGCAATACAGCGGTATTGGATCAACAATGGTAGGAACCACCTGAAGCTCCGTGAGGAACTTCTTCATCCAGACAGCTTCCTTTGCGGCATCGCAAGCAGCTATGTACTCCGCTTCCATAGTTGAGTCTGCAACGGTCTCCTGCTTGGAACTCTTCCAGCAAACCGCCCCTCCATTGAGGGTAAAGACATAACCCGACATGGACTTGGAGTCATCCTTGTCACTCTGGAAGCTGGAGTCAGCAAAGGCCTCAAGCTGGAGGTCTTTTCCGCCATACACCAAGAACATCTCCTTAGTCCTTCTCAGGTACTTGAGAATGTTCTTTACCGCTATCCAGTGTTTCTCCCCTGGGTTCGACTGATACCGGCTTACAACGCTCAATGCGTATGCTACATCTGGTCTGGTACACAACATCGCATACATTATAGAGCCTACCACAGAAGCGTAGGGTATAATAGACATGCGATCCCTTTCCAAATCAGTCTTGGGAGACATCTCTTTGGAGAGGGTGATCCCGTGACAAGCCGGTAGATTACCGCGCTTGGAATCTTCCATACTGAACCTTTTCAGTATAGTGTCGATGTACCTTGACTGTGAAAGTCCCAACATCCTCTTAGATCTATCACGATAGATCTGGATCCCCAGAATGTAGTTGGCATCGCCCAGGTCCTTCATGGAGAACCTCTGCGATAAGAATCCTTTGACTGACTGTAGCATAGGAATATCATTTCCTATTAGGAGAATGTCATCCACGTACAAGACGAGGAATACTACAGTTCTCCCTACAATCTTACTGTAAATGCATGGTTCATCTGGGTTTTTGATAAAGTCGAATTCTTTGACAGTATCATCAAAGCAGATGTTCCAACTCCGCGATGCCTGCTTAAGTCCATAAATGGACTTGAGCAACTTACACACTCTACCGCTGCTCCCACTCTGAATGAATCCCTCCGGCTGATCCATATAGACGCACTCTTCCAAATTTCCATTTAGGAAAGCCGTCTTTACGTCCATCTGCCAGATTTCATAATCGTGGAAGGCAGCAATGGCAAGAAGGATCCGAATGGATTTCAGCATAGCCACTGGAGAAAAGGTCTCGTCATAGTCCAAACCAGGTTTTTGACGAAAACCCTTTGCAACAAGTCTAGCTTTATAGGTCTCAACCTGCCCATCTACACCAATCTTCTTTCTGAAGATCCATTTGCATCCTACGGGTTTTACCCCTTCTGGAGCAAAGTCCAAAGTCCAAACTTTGTTGGTGTACATAGACTCCATCTCGGCCCTCATTGCATCCAGCCATTTTACCGAGTCGCCGCTCTGAATGGCTTGCTGGAAGCTAGTAGGCTCACCATAATCCATGGTGCAATCCTCTCTATCCCCGTCTATGAGAAAACCGTAGTATCTCTCGGGCGGATGAGACTGCCTACTACTCCTGCGGAGTGGCGCTGGTATGTCCGGTTCTCCTGAACCTTCTGGTTCTACCAAGGTTTCAGTAACAGCTTGTGGTTCTGGAATTTCTTCCAGTTCTATTGCGCTCCCACTTATCTGATTTTCTAAAAATTCAGTTTCCAAGATGTGGGCATGCTGAGAAACAAAAACCTTTTGTTCCTCTGCAGAATAGAAAATATATCCTCTGGAGTTCTTTGGGTATCCCATAAATTTACACAGTACTGAGCGTGCCTCGAGCTTGTCCGCATGCTGCTTTTTTACAAAAGCTAGACATCCCCATGTCTTAAGGTACTTAAGACAGGGTTTCTTCCCACTCCACATTTGATATGGGGTGGTAGGCACAGTCTTGGTTGGAGCCTTGTTCAAGAGATATGCTGTTGTTTCTAGCGCATAACCCCAGAAGGATCGCGGTAACTCAGCCTTACTCATCATGGAACGAACCATATCCAATAGGGTTCGATTCCGCCTTTCCGATACACCGTTGTGTTGTGGTGTGTATGGAGGAGTAAGCTGAGAGAGAATTCCATTCTCTTTTAAGTAGCCCAGAAACTCGGCACTCAAGTATTCACCATCTCGATCAGATCTTAGTGTCTTGATACTTTTGCCTGTTTGTTTTTCAACTTCATTCTTATATTCCTGAAATTTCTCAAAGGCCTAGGATTTGTGCTTCATCAAGAAAACATGCCCATACCTAGAGAAATAATCTGTGAAAGTAATGAAGTATGAATAACCACTTCGCGCATGTGTAGACATTGGACCACACACATCACTGTGTATGAGTCCCAAGAGCTCACCTGCTCTTTCTCCGTGTCCAGTGATCGGAGTCTTTGTCATCTTTCCCATGAGACAAGATTCACAAGTGACATAAGACTGATACTTGAACGGATCCAAGTATCCTTCTTTATGTAACTTTGTTAACCGTGTCTCATTAATGTGACCCAGTCTACAATGCCATAAGAAAGCCTGATTTAATTCCGGAGACTTTCTTTTAAGTGTGTTCTGGACACTGAAGACCTGAGCTTGATTCAAAACGTATATACCGTATTTCAATGTACCTGACCCTATCAGCACTTGATTTAGGTGGATATTTACCACATCGCTTACAAAAGTAAAATCATATCCTTCCTTAGAAAGTAAGGATACAGATATGATGTTACAAGTCTCACCTGGTACATAAAAATAGTCACGCAGAATCAATATCTGCCCAGTTGTCAGTCCTAGATGATATTCCCCTACGGATACAGCATACATGCTCATTCCGTTAGCAACCCTGAGAGTCATATCACCTTTCCTGATAACCCTACGATTTCTCAGAGCCTGCAACGAATTACAGATATGAGATCCTGATCCGGTATCCAATACCCAGGAAGTAGGGTTAACTGACATACAGTTCTCTATTACAAACACACCCGAGCCGAAGCCACAACATGCTTTGAATTCTGGCTACTGGCTTTGCAAGCCCTGCAATCCTTCTGTCCATGTTCATTCCCGTTACAATAGGAACATCCCTCTTTTACTACATCCATTCCCAAAACTTCTGCCCTTCCCTTTCTTTCCACTTCCCTGGTTTCCTTCAGGGTTGTAGGTAGAGACTGTTGAACTAAGTCAGTATCTGACCCGTTCTTCAACGTGGTGTTCAGGTCCGTGAACTCGAAAGAGCTGGTCTCTGTAAGGATGTTGCCCCCTATAGATGACCCGATAGCCAACCTCGCTGGAAGCAATTCGTTCGAGGTCTCATATCTTGTGATACGAGATTGCTCTCCATATAAATCTTTGTTATGGAGGAAGATAGAAACTAAGTCCATCTTCTCGTGCTGCCTCTGGTATGCACCATCAACTGAGGCTAACACGAGGCACTTGGCTTTCGCATGTTCCTTTTCCGATATCTCGCGGATATGAATATCCGTGACATGGGAAACTGGACCTGAGACGGCAGGGGTTGGATCAGTCAAAAGGTGTCCGAGCTTGTCATGGGCAATGGACATCTGGACAGACCTTTGCCAGTCATAACAGTCAGATTCAGTCATTTTATTATCTAGATGTAACCTAGGTGCGGTCACAGGGTCGCTGCAATTAAGAGAGAGAGAAGAAAACACTCAGCATGATGCTCTTGCAAGTTTAGATTGGTTTTTAATTTATCTAAACAGGATGGCTCCCACTGTCTCTCGAATCCCTCCTCAAACCATAAAGGAAGAATTAGTCAGGATCAATCTCACCGTACAATTCTTGCTTAACCGTTCAGCCAGGCCAGTGTCGGTACTTCGAGGGAGGTTTTCCAACGCTTTCGCGAAGTTCCTTAATTAAGTAACCTTTTTTCCCTGTGGGCGTAGCCCCGCTAACACCTTTCTAGACACCTACTTGGTTTATAGCATTGATCGTTAAGTGAGAAAGTTCCCGAGGAGTAGCATATACTCACAGTAGGATCGGGATCCAAATATCATCGCGTGACAAAACTGAAGGAATCCTACCAGAATTATCACACTCCAAATGGTATGCAGCGCTAGCAAGTTTCAGTACTTTTTAAACTCCCGATGTGGATTTTTGCCCCATGCTCTTATGACCTTGACGAAGGTCAACAAATCATAAGTCACATGTCAAGTTCCACCCGTCATTATCCAGGTTAATTTGAACCCACCCGTACATACCCTTGACGAAGGTCAACAAGGTAATACGACTGTCCCAAACCAACGCATCTATCTATGCTACATATGAACACCCAACAGCTACCAATCACTATGCCTTGACGAAGGTCAACAAACATAGCTTGAATACTATTGAATATCCATACGAAATGACGGAGGGCTACGAATGGTTTTGGCGAAACCATGAACGTAGTGAACTTGATATAATCGATGGAATGAGATAGCTTTTAAAAGGAGTGGTTCAAGCTCCGCGTTTAAAATGCTGGTTTTAGAAAAGAACCGAGTGGTTTTCAAAGTGTTCCAACGACTTTTTCTTGGTTTATTTTCTTGCATTAGTTCTTTTAATGCGTCCCATCATTTAAGCCTACCATTGCAGAAAACAACCAAAATATGACGTACGCTTATGCCATTCGCATTCGCCACGGGGCCCCGTCATCACCCGTTAGGTTACTTAACTAACGACAGAGCGGGGGCTGGGCTAGCGCGGCTGTAAAACATAAGCAACGCCTAAATAGATATCATATATAGATATATAGCAATGATAGACATTACAGATCACAGATGAACACTTTGGATATACTAGGAATCCGCATTCCGTACGAACCTGTAACGAAAAGCGGATTACACGGCCGCGATGAATAGCCAAAACCCCACCCAAGACCCCTACGGGTGCGGCAAACTACCCGCCAAGTACCCGAAGCGAAGCAACCTCCCTCAACACCGTGAGTAGGCCACTCGGCACTTCGGGATACTCGGTAGTTTGTGCACCCCACCTTGGGTCTATCCTAGGAGCAAAAACAGTAAAAAGAATTATACAATGACGGCTACAACCCCGACCCGGTTGTGCGGCCAAACAAATAATATTACATCAATTTACAACTTTTACAATGAATGAAAGAAAAAGAAACTCTCATCTCACACCAATTCCCGGCTATTCATCCGCGACAATCCACCGAGTTCATATCCACAAACCATCAACATTACAGATCATAGATATGTATAACCCCCACTAATCGACTTATAGCGATTAGTAGACGTTTAATACATATATCACATCACAGATAATATCCATTAGCTAAAGTCTACGGAATATCGATCAAAATACGGATTTTTAACCACCCCAAAAGTCAATTTGCTCTCTGGAAAATCTGGGTGGAAAAAACATGCATTAAAAATCCTAAAACATCCAAACTAAAACACTGCAAAAAAACAGGTCCACGTCCGAGTCAAATCGGCCGCGGAACCGCGGCAATAGCATGCTATTGCCGCGGAACCGCGGCGGTTTGGTCGGTTCATGGGACCGTTTTTCTGCAGTGGTTTTAGAAAACCCTGAGACGAATTTTCATGTATGTTAAAATAATTTTTGAACAGAAAAAAATTCGACAGAAAGTTGAGGTTTTGCGGATGTGTTTTGCGACTTTTTTCCGATCGATGTTCTTAACACTTTGTTAACTTACTAGTTTATGTTTAGCTAGGCTCTGATACCACTGTAAGTCCACGTTGCTCACCCCGGTTCTTACGGGGAGGCGGAAACGGCGAAAAAAAATAATTTTGGCGCAAGGAAACATGGACTAAAAGTCGGATCTTTGCTAAACTAGAAACTAGTAAACACTAAGAGGTTTAACTACTATGCTGTAGAAAGTATACCTCACGAAACCGGTCCTTCGGGTCTTCATTCCGCTGTCCCGCTCGTCCATCCAAGCTCCAAGTGTCGATCCGGACCTTGGGTACCTCCGCGGCCTTCTTGAGTCGAAGACGATCCACCCGAGAGATGTACACTAAGCTCCGCCTCAAGCCGAGGCAACTAGGGCAAAGTGATTGCTAGTCGAGAAGCCCTAGAAAGTATAGAGGAGATGTATGGATGTATTTGTCTTTGTGGGATCTTTTTCTCTCAACACATGAGATCAAAAGATGAGATCAAGAGGAGGAAGAAGAAGGAGCAACCATGGAAATGTTTCTCATTTCTTTTCTATGAGAGAGAATGAGAAATCACAAATGAAAAGCTTAACCAAGAGAAAACACAACCATGGTTGCAATAATACTCATTTTCATCATTACTAATCCCATCATGAAAAAGTTGATGGCTACAAATGACATGACCATTATCATAACAAAAAGAAAAAGAAAACCAAAGAATACTTTAGATCTTTCAAGAAGATCTTAGTCAACTTTGGTCAAACGGTCAACAAAGTCAAGATGGTCAATGCAATTAGCCACAACAAAATTATCAATAAGAGGATTAGTAAATACTGTCCCCGGCTCATAATGGTTTTGACCGAACCATCTGTCAAAACCCTAATGAGGCACCACCTCCTTCATCGCTCCTCAAAACTGTGCATACGCACCCGCATCCGCATTCCGTAGAATGCGAATGCACAGAAGACAAATCAAATCCATCTGTGCAACACTAGGATCTGGCTTAAACCAAAGCCCACTAGTATTGCCTGCCCGAACAGCATACGCACACAAGTGCACGTAAGTGATCGTAGCCCTGCCGTAAAACCATACGGCCTCTACACGTTTCGCTCAATGCAGGGAAACTCTCTGTGTGGGACTCTAAAGACTCGACACTACGCTGGCAGTGGGTTTAACCACAGACCGCAAGCGGCACTAGCTGTACATAACGGTCCCCAGGTAGATGTCGATAAGAAGGCCGATGAGGTAAACCCATCCGAACTCCTACTGAGCCTGTATGTGACAATCTCCGTACAGTCCGGTCTGTTCATCTGATACATCGCATGGCGGGCCTAGGGGCGGTGAACGTCAGTCCCCTAATAGCGGTACAAGTCGTGTCGGAGTGTAGCCCAAAACACCCTGAGATAACACTGGAAACCTACCAGTATATCTCGCTTGCCCTGGCCAGGGACTACTCGTGTAATGGCTCTCCTAGACACAGCGCGATGTCAACCCCCAATACCGAGAGAGACGAATCCTGTCTAACCGTCACTGCCTCCAAGTGCTTCGGGACTGCACCCAACTACTACCTGTTTGCACGACTCCTTTGAGCCGTGGTAGGGTAGTAATCTAAGTACAGTGGGAACACACTCGAGGCGAAGTGACAGTGTCAAGTCGGCGGACTAAGCTGTACTCATGTCACCTGAGAACTGATAACTGACGATAGGTATAATACCAACCAACAGTTCCCGACGAGTCCTGTCCAGTGTACTCGTAACCTAACGAGCACCCGCATACTATCTCAAGTATGACGTACTGACGGCTGTGGGACAGACCGTCTCCCCCGCTGGGATGAGAAGCGCATACGCTAGTCTACTCCGGAGTATCGATGCCCTGTCTCGATAGTCCTACGACTAGGGACCTGTATAAGGATGTGCTTATGGATTACCCAGCCCCCACGAGTGTGAGCGCCATCACAACGCTGGTAATCAAGCAAAGATCCTAAGGGCTCTACTAATATGTATATAAGCGATATGCTAAAAGAAACACATGCACATATTGAAGTAGAGACAAACCAAGTAGCATACTACCATTTTGAGCAAAATTGTCTATACAACTGTGAATATCCCAAGCTTCCATCAAGTAATATACAAGCTAGTATGATACAGTAATGGCCTCTAGGGCATATACACTAACAGTTCATACCATAATATTGCATTATTATATTTCCCATTCTTATTCATTTTATAAAAAACAGGTGCTTTTGACGCATGTCTGCTACATATTACAGGTTACAGGTTCTTGGATCTAAAACAGTGAAAAAGATAAAAGATAATGGAATAGTGAGACTTTGACCAATAAACAGAGAATCTTGATCAAGCCTACACAGAGATCAGTATAAAACAGCGCAAGGTTCAGGACTTCGTCACGAAGCAACGGTAAAAGTCCGCTACAATGTTCACTAGAGATCTGGAGAAGACCTAGAAGCCCAATTGAAAAACGACACATATAAACAGGAATCACAAGTCAAGAGAAGCCAGGCCCAGAATTTTCATAGCCCAACTCCTTCTTTTGGCCGCGGAACTGCGGCCAAACCTGGCCTTGGGCCGCGGTTCCACGGCCGTGTATAGCACACGTCGGTGGAAAATTTCACGGAAGCTCTGGCGGTGCGTTGACTAGTCGTCCTAAGGGCAATTTTGTAATAGCACATGTGCGAGTCATTGTAACCCTAATTTTCCTATCCTCTATAAATAGGAATTCTAAATATTGTATTAGGGATGCCTCTTTTTCATAAATAAAATTCAGATTCATTTGAAGTTGGGAGAGCATCATTCTGTAAGTTCATTTTTATTTCTGCCGTAGTTCTATAATTAAATTCTTGTCCTAGATAAATTATTCTTTTGCCTTAGTTTAATCTAGTGTAGAGTTTCTTAAACTGCAGCAGGTAATTAATCTATTAGATCTAAAAAATACATATAATAAAAATGATGTTCTTAATAGATCCCTTAATGAGCGAGTAACTTCCTCGCTTGTTAGGGTTAGGAATAGGGAAGAGTTTGAGAGATGAAGATCTCTCATCTCTTTAGTGCCCAATCATTTGCAATAATTAGAACTTCATGCATGCATGCATGATCCGCTCCCTACGGCACCCTACTCATGAGGTAAAGGTGAAACCGTAGTATAAAGGACCGGACATGCATGTCTTCCATGAAGGTTAGAGCAATTATTAGGAAAGGAAGGACAAGGATCTAGAGGAAGAAACATTGTTTCTTCCCAATCATCCTAATCCCCTTTACTAATAATTGCTATAACTCCTAAAAAGATTTAATTTAGGGCATTGAAAGAGGTGTGAAATTTAATCTTACCAAACTTTACCTAGACCTAATCCTAGCAAGTTTCTTAATTCTCGTACAACTTAGTTTTTAGATTTAATTAGAAGATCCAACACCCATTGGAATTAGCTCGTAAGAACATTTAGGAAATTAACACCATCCCTGTGGACCGACCCGTACTCACTGGCTAGCTGCAAAGCGACGCCGTTCTTGATTGCGGTAAATTATTTTTGATCGTAAAAAAAAAACTCCTCTAAATCAAATGTACAGGTCGGTCCACAGGGATGGTGTTAGTTTCCTAAATGTTCTTACGAGCTAATTCCAATAGGTGTTGGATCTTCTAATTAAATTTAAAAACTAAATTGTACGAGAATTAAGAAACTTGCTAAGATTAGGTCTAGGTAAAGTTTGGTAAGATTAAATTTCACACCTCTTTCAATACCCTAAATTAAATCTTTTTAGGAGTTATAGCAATTATTAGTAAAGGGGATTAGGATGATTGGGAAGAAACAATGTTTCTTCCTCTAGATCCTTGTCCGTCCTTTCCTAATAATTGCTCTAACCTTCATGGAAGACATGCATGTCCGGTCCTTTATACTACGGTTTCACCTTTACTTCATGAGTAGGGTGCCGTAGGGAGCGGATCATGCATGCATGCATGAAGTTCTAATTATTGCAAATGATTGGGCACTAAAGAGATGAGAGATCTTCATCTCTCAAACTCTTCCCTATTCCTAACCCTAACAAGCGAGGAAGTTACTCGCTCATTAAGAGATCTATTAAGAACATCATTTTTATTATATGTATTTTTTAGATCTAATAGATTAATTACCTACTGTAGTTTAAGAAACTCTACACTAGATTAAACTAAGGCAAAAGAATAATTTATCTAGGACAAGAATTTAATTATAGAACTACGGCAGAAATAAAAATGAACTTACAGAATGGTGCTCTCCCAACTTCAAATGAATCTGAATTTTATTTATGAAAAAGAGGCATCCCTAATACAATATTTAGAATTCCTATTTATAGAGGATAGGAAAATTAGGGTTACAATGACTCGCACATGTGCTATTACAAAATTGCCCTTAGGACGACTAGTCAACGCACCGCCAGAGCTTCCGTGAAATTTTCCACCGATGTGTGCTATACACGGCCGCGGAACCGCGGCCCAAGGCCAGGTTTGGCCGCGGTTCCGTGGCCAAAAGAAGGAGTTGGGCTATGAAAATTCTGGGCCTGGCTTCTCTTGACTTGTGATTCCTGTTTATATGTGTCGTTTTTCAATTGGTCTTCTCCAGATCTCTAGTGAACATTGTAGCGGACTTTTACCGTTGTTTCGTGACGAAGTCCTGAACCTTGCGCTGTTTTATACTGATCTTTGTGTAGGCTTGATCAAGATTCTCTGTTTATTGGTCAAAGTCTCACTTTTGCATTATCTTTTATCTTTTTCACTGTTTTAGATCCAAGAACCTGTAACCTGTAATATGTAGCAGACATGCGTCAAAAGCACCTGTTTATTTATAAAATGAATAAGAATGGGAAATATAATAATGCAATATTATGGTATGAACAAATACCCCCAAACTTATCTTTTTCTCGTCCTCGAGTAAACCTAGTTTTTATTCTCAACAAAAACCTAACCTCACTTTCGCAGGGAAACACGATTGAACTGAGCTCGTGCAACAAGCTGTTAAACCTCTAGGTGTCCCTAGTAGGAGGAGTGTTGTCTCCTGAGGGTTTTCAGTGGATACTACCCACAAAATCCTACCAATTTGGCCCATTAACTTTTATTCTTCAATTAGGTTTTCTAGCAAGGAATTCTATTATCGTTGACTCGTAAATTATCCACCCGTAATCTTCACACTTTCTCATCATTTAACTTAAGATTATATATGTTCTATAGACTTACTTAGCTTTCGGTATCTCTTAAGTTTTCCTTCTAGGGTTCCATCTCCACTTGGGAATTTTTATCATCTCTACTAAAGATACAAGTTCTATTCTTCATTCCTCTCTCTTATCTAAATTCCAATCACATACCCCCACGTGTGTGTATAAATCACCCCTATACTTGGAAATTCAAATCAAGCAATCATACCCTTGTCCGTTGTCCAAAGTACTTATTAGTTGGTGAATTTTTAATTGAATTTTTGCTTACACATCCTTCATGCGACCGTTAATACTTCTTGAGGTACCAACGACCGATTACAAGATGCGTTTGCACTTTAAAGCGTACTTCCTAGTCTTGCAACACCCAAGGCTTTTTAGCATTGACTCCCAAACCAGTTGGTCTAAGGCACTAGGTGATGAAGCACCCTCGCTAAATATTTTTTCTATTTTTCCAGCCTTAAGTAATCACAAAAACCAGTGTTCAGTTTTTTTATTCTTTATTCACACTTGAATATTTTTTTTTTTATTTTTCATCATACTAAGGATTTTAGACAAGAGCATTTCAAGGTCTCCTCTACTATTCCAAATTTCAAGGTGCGTGATTGAGCAATTTGTAGGGTATAAATTTTGAGAATCTATACTTGAGCTAGGAATTATTTTTCAAACTTATACTCTAATAAAAATCAATACTTTTCCTTTATTTCGACTTAACCCAAGGAGTGAACCCAAAATTTGCCTATTTCTAAATAAACTACAAAGACATATACTTTCTACCGTTAAACTTTAAGGAAGGTTATTTTTAGGGTTTTTAATTTACTAAGTCTAAGATCTAGTTGTTCGTAGCCAGTTAACCTATTTGTCAAACTCAAGTCAAATATGGCCAAAATTGAATACAATACTTTTTATAATTTTTGAAATTTTTCAATTTTTATGGGTTTTCAAATTAGTATGCAAATGTAAAAAATTACATATGAATGCGAAGGAAGAAGGCTTACCGAGCACTGCCCTAGTGTAACTTTTATTATCTGCCCTAGTATAGATTTCATTATCTGCCCTATTTAATTAGTTTAGAACATGTTTTTCAATTCTCTAATGAGTGAGTAGATCCTCGCTTGTTAGGGTTAGGAATAGGGAAGGTTTGAGAGATGAAGATCTCTCACCCCTTTTTTGCCCATCATATATTTTTATAGGACTCCATGCATACATACACATACCGCTCCCTACGGCACCCTATCCTACGAGGTAGCGGTAATGCCGTAGTATAAAAGACCGGTTGCGTATGTTTTCTATGGAGGTTAGGGTAAGAATTAAGAAAGGAAGGACAAGAACCTAGAGGAAGAAACATCGTTTCTTCCCGATGGTACTAATCCACTTTATTAATTATTACCATAACACCTCATAGATCTTAATTAGGGCATAGAAAGCGGTGAGGAATATTGACTTTCCAAACTTAATCTAAACCTAACCCTAGCAATATTTTAATCTAAGTCTAGATCAACTTTAGTTTTTAGATTTAATCAATCCGACAACAATCGGAATTAACTCGTTAGAACAATTTGAGAATACACAAAATCCCTGTGGACCGACCCGTACTCACCGGCTAGCTACCAAGCGATGCCGTTCTTGATTGCGGTTAAATATTGTTTGATTCATCTTTTGAAAACGCACACGCGAAACACTATCAATCAAATGGCGCCGTTGCCGGGGATGGCGTTGTTATTTTCTTTTTGCAATTTCGGGTTAATATAAAATTGAAAAATCATAAAAAATGAAAAATAAAAAAAATATAAAAATTTATCATCTTGTTATTTTGTGAAGGGTATTTTCGTTGGAATTTTGCAGGATCGACGAACGAGTTCGGATCTGGAAAAAATCCAGAGAGCAAAACAAAAAACGGTAGATCTGAACAACAGAGGATTACAACAACAGAGGAGCGGAAAATTTCTCGGGACTTGAACCACATTTTTCACCGTAGAACCGCCGCCGGAGGTGCGCTTTCGCCGCGGAACCGCCGCGGGTTGCTGAAATCAGCAACCTGAAATTCCACTATAAGTCTCCTTTTCTCCTTCTCTGTAACCCCATTATCTCCTCTGTAAAAATTTCCTGCAGGATTCTTTGCGCCAAAAATTTCTCCCCTTCCAATAATTGATCTTATGCAGGATTCTTTGTGCCGTGCTAAAAAAAATTGTTTGCAAGTGATTGTGTTTACTGCTTTGCATATTTTAAATTGACTTTAAGGGGCTTTTACACCAATCCAGATTTGGTGGAGATTTCATTACCCTTCCCAGGACCCTAAAAATCACATAAGGCATATTGCATTGACCATAAATCTAATTAAAAAAAAAGATTAGACTCAGCCCTAAGGACTTCGCGCTCAATAGGACAAAGGAATAGTTGTAGGCATCGACCGTTGATCCTAACCTGACTTTGTGGTGCCTAGGCTAGACAGGTAGTGAAAGGTAACTTTAAAAGGCCCGTCTCACGGTGATTCGTGAGCGGATCCCTCCTTTCTCTACTTGTGCTTACCTGGCCACAATTGGCGGTGAAGAGGCGGTTTGAGGTCCAACTTCTTGCCCTTTGGAACAGTTAGGAGCTATCTAGCTGACCTAGGTGACCCTAGATCTAGGCTTGATTGTGCATTTGTGATTGATTGAACGTGTGTCTAAGCCTTTTATCGAAAAATCTTTTTTTTGCAAAAAGCTCCACATTAAAAAAAACACAAAAAGAAAAAAAGGAAATTTTTTTTTCCAAAAACTTGCAACTTGTCGCTAAGAAATCCGTGCACCTCACATTCTTTTTCTTCTCCTTTCTTACATCATGGGTACCCCGCCTCCCAAAACTCTTGCCGAACTTTGGTACCCTCATCCAAACATTACTTCATATGCGAATTGTTTTGGTCAAATTACGGACGACCCCTCCATGCCCAAAATTTCTTTGAAAGATCGAATAGAAGCGTCTAGGAGAAACAGTTCGACTCCGCAATCCACTTTGTATCAACCATTTCAACCTTCACAACCTTCTTACGTTGATACCCATTTTTCGAGTCCTGTTGTAACTCCGAAACCCATGTCTATCGCTGTACATATTGAACAATCTCGTAACCGATCTTTCACTACTTTCAACACTTCCAGTTCTTGTGATCAACAAATCCATTCACCTTTTTATCCAAATGTTGATCCTACTCCTATCTAACCATTCAATTCCTACTAGTCCTACCCGACTTTCACACCTTCCGTAGACATTACTTCTACACAACCATTTGGGAGTTTCACGTATCCAAACAACTTTGAATATTTTACTGAAACCCCTTCACAACCCATGTCTAGTCTGGAGCAATCGTTGGAAGCGTACATTGCAGCAACAAACCGACAGATGAGGAACTTGGATGCGTCTATTGCCGCCCTAATGCAACCTAGTGAACCGGTAGCTCGTTTCCAACTAGTTCCAAAAATTCCAATGTATGATGAGGCGGTTGGACAGATCGAGAATTTGAATGGTGAGAGTGAGTTCTGCACCCTTCCAAATCAAACCTACCCATCCTCAATTGAATCGCACAACTCCGGTTTTCAAACAAGTGTCCCAAATGATTCACCAGTTGAAAATAAAACGTTTAATGAGTTGTGCGACTTTGTAGTGCTTGATTTGCCAGATTGTGAAGGGTCCCTTTCGAGTGAAACCATCACCAATCCTTTTGACCTCTACACCTCCAATCTAGAACCTGAATTGATAAATATCCATGCTTTTGATGAGGTGTCTAAAAAAATTGATTTTCACTTGATTGAGAATATAGACGCCGGGAATATTTTGGATGATGAACCCGTAGATTTGACTGAAATTTTATCTCCAATTCATCATCCCGAGTTATTAAATGTTTCTCCCGAACCTCATATGCATCTTGATTTTGATGATAATTGCATGGATGAGTTAAATTTTGAGGAGAATTATGAGGATAGTATTGAGGAGAGTATTGAAGATAGTATTGAGGATGAACCATTTTTGTTTGATGAGTCGGATTTTCCAATTCATTCTCCTGAAAGTTTAACTGTTATACTTCCTAAATCACACCCCTCATCCTTCCAATCGTCCCGACCACGCAAAAGATCACGCAGGAGGACTGTGAGCTTGAAAAATTTCTGTTCGATCACAGCAGTTTCGACACCACTAGTGCGTTCCTCTTTGAATCTGACACAGTTCTCACAACCGATATTGATTACGAGTGTTTCACTTTTGCGGACAATTTTGAAGACTCACCGCCTGAGTTTGAGTCCTTTGAATTTTCAGATGAGTTAGTTGAACTATCAGACTCGGTTGCTTACAGTCATTTCGAACCATTGATGGAATCCTTCGAGTTCGAGACAGTTTATTTAGGTGAGAATAAGACTATCCCTAAATCACTCCCCTTCGTCCTTTCCATCGTTTTGACCGTGCAAAAATCCGTCGCGCTTCTATTTTCAATGGATGATTTACCAAATTCAAAGTACCCATGTTTTCTTGCGAATCTTGAGGGATTTGACCCTATTTCTCGACGGGTTGATAAATTAGCACAATCGCTTTTAACACATCGGTCATCACAATTTGTGCTAATTTATTCACTCAATTTACACCCTCAAGTTCGTACTACACTTCTTTCTCTCTTCCGCCATTCTTCTCCGAATATACCGAGACCACATTCCACCCTTCTTCCCATACGGTCTCGTGTGTTTCTCAACTCCTTTCTCTACACTCCATTCTTCCACGAACCCTACCATTATAACGATAAATTTTTTGAATGGTTGGTGCTAACCTTTGGTCTGTGTAAGGCCTTATATAGTTTGATTTTTCTCCTCTCCAACTCTGAACTTTTAACGTTTAAACAGTGGAAACGCTGTTTCACTTAAGTTTGGGGGGGGGGGGATCTTGTTGTATATATATTTTGTTTTTCTTTTACCAATAAAAAAATTATAAAAAAAAATTAAATAAACAGGGGAGTGCCGACATTTTTGACCCTCTTGGTGTAGCCTGACAATGAGGACACTGTCAAGTTTAAGTTTGGGGGTGTGCTCGGTAAGTTTTCTTCCTTCGCATTCATATGTATATTTTTGCATTTGCATACTTATTTTAAAACCCATAAAAATTGAAAATTTTGAAAAATTATAAAAATTAAAACATTCAATTTTGGCCATAATTGACTTGAGTTTGACAAATAGGTTAACTAGTTAGGAACAACTAGACCTTAGACTTAGTAAATTAAAAAACCTAAAAATAACCTTTCTTAAAATTTAACAGTAGAAAGTATATGTCTTTTTAGTTTATTTAGAAATAGGCAAATTTCGAGTTGACTTCTTGGGCCAAGTTAAAACAAGGGAAAAGTATTGATATCTTTATTAAAGTATAAGTTTGAAAAATAATTCATAAGTTTAAGTCTAAATTCTGAAAATATATACCCTACAAATTGCACAAACACGAACTTTGAAACTTGGAATAGTAGAAGAGACCTTGAAATGCTCTTGTTTAAAGTCCTTAGTATAAAGAAAAATAAAATAAAAAAATACAAGTGTGAATAAAGAGATAAAAAAATGAACATTGGTTTTTGTAATTACTTAAGGCTGCATAAATAGAAAAAATATTTAGCAAGGATGCTTTATCACCTAGTGCCTTAGACCAACTGGTTTGGGAGTCACTGCTAAAAGCCTTAAGTGTTACCAGACTAGAAATTACGCCTTAATATGTAAACACATTTTGTAATCGGTCGTTAGTACCTCAAGAAGTATTAACGGTCGCATGAAGAATGTGTGAGCAATTTCATCTAAAAATTCACCAATTAAAAGTATTTTGGACAATGGACAAGAGTATAATAGCTTGATTTGAATTTCCAAGTGTAGGGGTGATATATACACACACGTAGGGATATGTGATTGGGATTTAGATAAGAGATAGGAATGAAAGATAAGAATTATATCTTTAATAGAGATGATAAAAATTCCTAAGTTGAGATGGAACCCTAGAAGGAAAACTTAAAAGATGCCAAAAACTAAGTAAATTCACAAGAATATATATAATCTTAAGTTAAATGATAAGGAAGCGTGAAAAATACGGGTGGATAATTTATGAGTCAAAGATAATAGAATTCCTTGTTGGAAAACCTAATTAGAGAATAAAAGCCAATGGGCCGAATTGATAGGATTTTGTGGGTAGTATCCGCTAAAAACCCTCAGGAGACAACACTCCTCCTACTAGGGACACCTAGAGGTTTAACGGTTTGTTGCACAAGCTCAGTGCAATCGCGTTTCCCTACGAAAGTGAAACTAGGTCTTTTTCGAGAATAAAACTAGGTTTGCTCGAGGACGAGCAAAAGATAAGTTTGGGGGTATTTGTTCATATCATAATATTGCATTATTATATTCCCCATTCTTATTCATTTTACAAATAAACAGGTGCTTTTGACCCATGTCTGCTACATAGCTGCAGGTTACAGGTTCTCGGAACAAAAACAGTGAAAACGATGAAAAGACGATACAAAAGTGAGACTACGACCGATAAATGGAAGAACCTTGATCAAGCCTACAGTTTGGAGAATAAATGAAGATCAATAAACAAGTTCACAGAGTACAAAGGCAGCGCAAGGTTCAAGACTTCAACACGAAGTAAGCGATAAAAGTCCACGACTTTATTCACTCTGGAAATCTGGAAGAAATCTAAAAGACAAACTGAGAAACCAAGTAAAGAAACAAGAAGCAGAATGTAACCAGAAACAACCAGGAAAAAACAGAGCCAACAAGCCCTATATATGGCCGCGGATCCGCGGCCAAACATGGGTTTTGGCCGTGGTTCCACGGCCAAAAAGAGCCCGTGTCGGTGGAAATTTGTGTCGATGCGTCGGTGCAGTACTTAGGTTTTTCTTAGGGTATATTTGTAAATTCAGATGTGAGTCTATTGTAACCCTCGGATTTCTATGCTCTATAAATAGAAACCCTAAACCTCTTTTTGAGGTATGCCTCTTCTTATGCTTCATTGTATTTATCAAAATTCAGATCCTGTAAATGTTGGAAGAGAGCATCAAATAAAAATTAGAGTAAGTTTTCTTTTCATTTCCCTACTTAATTTTATTATCTGCCCTAGTGTAACTTTTATTATCTGCCCTAGTATAGATTTCATTATATGCCCTAGTTAATTAGTTTAGAACATGTTTTTCAATTCCCTAATGAGTGAGTAGATCCTCGCTTGTTAGGGTTAGGAATAGAGAAGGTTTGAGAGATGAAGATCTTTCACCCCTTTTTTGCCCATCATATATTTTTATAGGACTCCATGCATACATACACACACCGCTCCCTACGGCACCCTATCCTACGAGGCAGCAGTGATACCGTAGTATAAAAGACCGGTTGCGTATATTTTCCATGGAGGTTAGTGTAAGAATTAAGAAAGGAAGGACAAGAATCTAGAGGAAGAAATATCGTTTCTTCCCGATGGTACTAATCCACTTTATTAATTATTACCATAACACCTCATAGATCTTAATTAGGGCATAGAAAGCGGTGAGGAATATTGACTTTCCAAACTTAACCTAAACCTAACCCTAGCAAGATTTTAATCTTAGTCTAGATCAATTTTAGTTTTTAGATTTAATCAATCCGACAACAATCGGAATTAACTCGTTAAAACAATTTGAGAATACACAAAATCCCTGTGGACCGACCCGTACTCACCGGCTAGCTACCAAGCGACGCCGTTCTTGATTGCGGTTAAATATTCTTTGATTCATCTTTTAAAAACGCACACGCGAAACCTCAAATCAATTAGTCCTCGGTGCAAATCTCATTGCAGCAGTGTCCTAGGAAGAACCTACTCAGGGTCTCTTCCGATCTCGCCTATGACGAACTGTACGGAGGATGGTGCTCTAGCATAATCCTTTCTCTTGTTCTGGACATCTACATTCTCAGCACAACTCCTCCTCGAAAACCGGTCGTATCTCAACTCCTCTGTATGCATCTCAGCTTTCTGATGTCAGCGGAGTGGAACGTCATCTCATCATGATCTCGTACGAACCTCTTACTCCACTTTTCTCTAATGTCGACTGATTCGGACTCGTCTTCTCGTGGCTGCATGGACTGCGTTCCAACGGCTATACTCGTATCTGGAGTCTCCCAAGCAATGCATCCTATCACATGATATCCGGATGATGTCGAACTTTTTGATCGATTCGTCAAGGTTCCATAATCCCTCAAGAGCTCAACATCTTGGGTACAGTTTAATAGTATCGAATATATGCCACAGCACCTATGGACCAACCGTAGAAGGGCAAACCCAAGCCTCACTAATGGCACCGCTGAACTGCCGCAAACCCTAAGGTTCACCGGCGTTCCATGGTCATTATGTCGAGTTAGGGTTTCATTCTTCTAGAGGTTCCGTAGAATTACTTGCATTGTTTTTCGAATACTTTAAACTTGGAAAATGTGTTCCTGACATTCGATCATCTATATCGACTCTCAACGTATCGGCGTGAAGTTGTCTCTAGCTGGAATCAATCAATCTGATGACCTCGCATCGGGGTAGGCAATGAATCATATGTCCTAGTTTTTCATCTCTGGTGACTAGCGATCTTCTATCATATCTCGAAGTATAACTCGTGCGGCATTAGCTCCAAACATCTGGGGCAATATCTCCTCATTCGCAGCAACAACTGGCTCATTCGTCCGCACGCTGAACAGTGCCTCAATCATCAAGTATAATCGGTGCTTTGACGATCATCACATTCTGGCTGGCCTCTGGCGGTAGCCCAATCCGCTGGTGCTGATCTGCACGTCTGAGAAATCTCGTAAAAGCGATCTGTCAAACGCTCATGACGCGAAAACGCAAATAAATGATACGTCTATGCAAATCGTATGTCCCTGGAATTACGCCCTGGTCAGTCCTCGTCCGTGACGAGCTCGTGCTGACAGCAACTCTAGCCGTAGCTCTCCACGCCCGTACAACCGTGGTAACAAAACTATAACTGGTACTGAAGGGGATAGATCATAGGAATGAACATAATACTGTGCAAAGAAATGTACATCCTAAGGCTTCTTAAGCGCAGTATCGTATTGTAAGTATGCCGCGGAACATACATACGGTACGTCACTCTACTTGAGTCACCTACTCCATCAACCAAGGGTCATCCTACACTCCGGAGGTCAAACCTGGCTCTGATACCAACTTTGTCATGACCCGAAAAGTACGGAACATGACCGGCACTTAAACTACGAAACGTCTCGAGACGTACGTAATCTAAGTAAGCCGAAACCTAGAAATCCAAACCAAGTAAAGCAGTAGAGTGAAGGAAAAACCAATTTTAAACAAGAAGTTTAACAACATAAGCCAAAGTATACATTTTTAAAATCTCTAGTTCGTTCTGAAAATTTTGGCAGAGTTTCCTTTGTAAAAACTGACCCCAAACGGATACAAACCTGATAAAGCATATATAATGAATAAAGGCATCCCCAAGCGGGAGCTAGCTTTTCGTCAATTGACGGTCACAACCACGCAAGCAATATAATATACAACGCCGAAGGGCGAGGATCAAAACTCAAAAGAAAGCCTATATCAACCAGAAAATCATAATAATACAAGCGCGACTCTATGGTCGAAAGAATAAACACCGGTCTTCTAGTTCTATCAAATATACAAGTCGGGTTGATGGAGTTTTACTAGATATAACTGAAATAACAAATATACAATGGTGGTCCGGATGCAAAAGATCCCACCTACCAAAGCAATCATCCGGAAGGAACAGTGTGCCAGCAAAGCCGCAACGAAACCTGTACGGCAAAACCTGCAAGGAACTGTGGCACAACGGGGGTGAGTTGCCAACTCGTGAGTAGAAAACATCTACGAGTAGAAATCGCATGTATGACGCTATCCTAGGTCATAACAAGTAATATCCTCCAATAAATATCCTTGTCCACCTATGTATAAGTGTAATACTACATGCTCGTGTCAGTACCTCAGATAGCAACATAACAGATATATGATGTATGAATTCATGACGAATGGAAACAGAATACATCATGAAATCAACAGAGAAATCAGTGTCAAACATCGACACAAAACATAAATCTCAGTATCTCAATATCTCAAACCTCAAAATCACAGTGTCTCAATTCCGAATATCTCAATATCTAGCGCTCCGTCAGTCCGGATCGGCCCATATCATCAAATCACACAACGACGGACGGTATCCTCCGAAAATCCGCCGCGCCAGATAAAATCACCGATAGGTAGTCTGCCCCTGCCAGGCTCATCATCCTCCATGAAATCACTCTCCCCTCGGGGTACCATACCGGGTCTACCATGTACCCGAGACGGTTCATACTACTCCTCGAAACGGGTCTCAAAATCCAACAGCTATCATGAAAACTCATGGTGGGCGGCTCATACATCATGAGAAAACCACAACTTGCATTTTAAAAAGAGAGAGAGAGAGAGAAGTTTATATATATTCTTGCGGTTTTCCCCCAAATCCCGAAATCTCATGAAAATCCGAAATCCACAATCAAGAGTAAGTAAACAGTGAATATCGACATAAATCTCCATAATACTACATGACCAATGAATATATGAATGCATCTGATATCATGCAATTAATGCAATAGTTAAACTAGCATATGAAAGCTATGTCAATGAATAGTATTTTCTAAAGTGTACGTGACATGACAAATACCGATGATGATGTGTGTGAGCCGGCAAGCAGGTGTACGTGGAACATACGCATCATCGGTAATAGTGCTGGTGTCCAGACAGTAGGGTTTCATGATAATTACAGATAACATATGTACAAGCATGCAATGCGATGAAACATTATGAATATACAGAAAGTGATGTAGTAACAGCAACACTGAGAAATATACCTACCCAAAATACGAGTCATACAGTTTGGTATTTAAAATACTCACGATTCTCCACTTTTGAAAATGAGTATGACTAGAGCCCAGTCAAAAGGGTAAGGGAATCCACTTAAGTCTGAATCGATATATATATATATATATATATATATATATATATATATAGTAGTCGGTGATCTCACCTCAATAGTATCACGTACGATACAATAAATAATATGACATCCTCGAGTTAAGAGTGCGGATCTATCCTCATAAATATATCTCGTACGGTAAATCTATCATACGGCATCCCAAATCTGGGTACGGGTCAAATATCAAATTTATTTCATTACTCATCTGGTATCCTTATCATCATATGTCGTGAACTGGGGTACAGATCAAAGTCGAGTACACTACTAATATCATCAACAATATCATGATCTGGCTACTGGTCTAAAGCCTCATACAATCAACACATATTATCATATAGAAGTATATATCGCCCAAACGATCTATTATAAATATCATAACATATCTAATCTCATATCTCGATCATATGCCAACTATCATATATAAATCATCATCCGCATCGTATTGTCGTCCGACGATCCGCTATAATATCATGACATAGCTCGGTCACATATTAAATATCTCACGGCATCATGATCGATCATATCGACTCATTCCCAAGTATCATATAACATCCTCATCATCCAAGCATATAAATACCAATATATATGTCCCCTATATGCACAAAGAAGTAAATGTATGCGAGTATGTGTATGTGCGTGTATGCAAATCTTTACTCTTGGGTTTCGTGACTAAGAAATCGACTAAAGTCCTTTCTTCACTTCTCGCTAACACTAAACCCATAATCTCCTAAAGCTTTTCCTGCTAAGTGTTCAAATCTCTCAATAACATATAAATTTATATCTATATCACATCACATTGTTTCTTACGACTTTGCGGGGGTGCTAGCCGATGCCGACGTCGCCACGCGCTTGCTTGTTGTCTCGAAGTCCACATGGGGTACCTACATGTCACAACTTATCGTATCGCATCAAAGTCCAATTCGAAATCGAAACGACATAAGAAAACTAAATCGTCACTCGTATCATACATAGGTCCAAACCTATAGCTTACGCATGCAAGAATAGCCAAACCAACCCTCGATGTCGATGTACAAACGTCAAACCATCGAGGTAAAACACAAATACTAAAATCCAGAATCCAAAATACGTAAAACAAAACCTCGAATAAAAATAGCAACTCTTGAAAATAGTCTTATATTTTACCCTAGTTGAAATTAACCAATTTTGCATACATGGAGGGTCTAGTTTACTGGAGATGGAGGCATGAACCAAACACGAACCCCATTGCTCCAGGTCTGGCCGCAAATTTTGGCCAGAAGGAATTTTTCTGCGGCCAGGGTAGAGGGTTAGAGGCTAGGGTTTCAGTGGGGGGTCCTAGGTTGCCTGCATGTATCACTGTCTTTGCTAATTAATTTTTCAGGTCCCCGAGTGTTAGCAGATTTCCAATTACCATCATATTTTCACAGTTTTTCCGATGTCGGGGTTTCTAAGTTCGTATTCCGGGGTTTATTCTATGGTTTCAGTCTATGATACAATCCCTACAGGGGTCATAAGGTCTCTACTAACCTCAATTACACTTCACAATTCAAAATTTCTCAAAACCCTCATCTAAAATTTTCTAGGTTCACAAAACCACTCGATATCGATACTAAACATATATAGATGCCTAAAGAATTTAAATACTAATCTAAAGATGCAGAAATTATCTCAATTGGCAACTCAAGAATTTTCTTGAGTTGCCCAAAGTCCTCAAAATTCGATTTTTCTTGGTTCAATGTGCTTCCCTTGTGCTTGTGCATGCTTTTTGTGAAATGAAGATGGGCTTTTGGTGAATATTTGATGGTGTTTTGTGGGTTGAAGATGAGGGGGAGATGAAGTGCTGCCATGGGAGTGAGGGAGGAGAGGAAAAGATGAAGGGGATGAAGGATGAATGAAAACAAAATGAGAGACATGCTAGGTTAACCCCTCACCCTCTCTCTCTCTTATGCCCATACCTCTTGTCATCATGATACCTCTTTGACTTTTCTTTTTTCTTTTCTTTTCTTATCTTTTCTTTTCTCTAAATAGAAACCAAAACAAAATAAGAAAGCCTTGTAGAAAATGTAACACAAGTGTAAAATTGATATGGTACATGTCATGTGCACAAAACACGCTTAATTTGCGATTAGCGATATTTAATCGCGATTAGCGCTAAAATGGCGCAAAATAAATCATAGAATTTCATAATTTGCATAAATTACACAAAGCACCCTCTTTTTAGTAATTTCTATAATTTTCCAAATTTTCCTTAAATTTATCGGTATTTAATTTTACCGCCTTATTAAAATTTTCAATATAATTATTATTTAATTATAAAAATTCCCAAAAATAATATTTTATTTTCCTGAAATGTTACATGCGGTCATTTTGGCTCAGTCAAGGACTCGTGCGGGTAGGTCTAATGTAATCAAGATAATGACGGGTTGAACTTGACTAGGACCCTTTGATATATTGGCTCAGTCAAGGTCACTTGGGTACTAGGGGCAAAAACCACACCGGAAGTTTCAAATATATAGGAAATTTGCTAACGTTGTATACCTTCTGGACTGTGGTGACTAGAGTGGCTTCCATCTAGTTTATCATGCAATGATAGTTAGATCCCGATCCCACTGATGAGTTGGATTACTCTTGGGACATACTTTTCACTTCACAATTAGCTAACCTATTAGGTGTCTAGAAAAATGTTAGCGGGGCTACGCCTCTGCGGAAATGAGGTTTATTTTAATTAGGTCTGTGCAAGAGCACGGGGAACCTCCCTCGGAGTACCAACACTCACCTGGCTGAACGGTTAGCGAACTTGTAAAGTGTTAATGATCCAAGCTAGTTCTCCTTTTAAGGTTTGGAGGAGAATTCAAGGAAACAGTGGGAGCCATCCTGATTAGATAAACTAATAATCAATCAAATCTTGCAAGAGCACATACTGAGTGTTTCTGTAACTCCCCGCTTCTCGGTGTACGGCAAGAGGACGCGGCGAGGCCTGCTTCGTATTTACTCAGAAGTAAATACGCTAAGCGTAACTGAGCAATATAAAGTAAAGTACACAAGAGATAGGAATGTAAATGAACAACAACTTTTTTTATTAAACATTCTTTTACAGATACAACTGAAATGTAAATACATGAGTAGAAAGCGATACCTAAACAATGGCATAACTGAAATGAAATAAATATGTACAAGTGCCTACAGCTCTGGGTCAAATGGTATCTGCTCCAAATCTTCAGTGCTGGGTTCGATCTCTAAAGCGTCTGAAACACCTGACAACATTCCAAAGAAAGAAGAAAGGAATGTCGTCAGCGAACAATCGCTCGGTAAGTCCCAAAGATGAGTAGAGATAGAATAGACAGAAAGAGAATATAACTTATAATGTTTGATTATTTTGTTAACGCAGTTGTTTGTAACTTGGTACAGAAAATGCCAGTGTATACGAGAGGAGTCCCACTGTTCCAGAGACTAAGGTATACGGAGCACAAGAAACCGTTTAGCCACGGTATAACGGTAATGGATATTCAGGTTAGGTGTATTATGGTTACACTCTCGTGCCACTTCTAACACCTTTCATACCAATCTACCCCCTTATAAACCCCGCGATATCTTTTGTATTGATTGTATTGTTTTGTTATATAGATGGATGACTTTTCGAAACCATGATATCAGTAAATGGAATGGATATAAATGGAGAGTCATGTAGACGGAGTATATCCATGGTTCGGTTCGGTCAATATAGATTGCTATAGATTGAATAGACCGATTCATGGATTCATATTATATTGTAGTTTATACTTTAATCATATTCAAGTCAGATTGATTAGATTGAGACTTAGTCTGAGTCAGAAACTTTGAAAAGAACTTGAAATCCTGAATTAGTTTTGATATTATCGGTAACTGCTACACATGGACTACAGGATTTGTGTTTTTTTCCAAGACAATTACCGTGTTGATAACATCGTTTGTTAGATTGTTTACCTTAGATAGGCAAGAATCCATATTCTCCGGCTCCCTGAGGCTCAAGAGAACTGGTCCCGCTTAAACCTATGTTTACTAGGGTCTTTATTGTAATTTAACATAACTTGAGGGGTTTTATGTAAAAATAATTTTGGTATAATTTCAAAATACACCTCAAGTTTTTAATTATCGTCTTTAAGGTTTTCATAAATGTATATTTTATAAATGTGAAATTTCTAGTGAGTAGAATCTAGTTTTCCTAGTATATGGTATTTTATTGAAATATCGGTATTATTTTGTATTTGGATGGTATTTTCATGTAATGGTGATTCCTTTGATTTAGAAAAGCTTGGAATATTTATATAATATAATTAAAATAGATATTTTGATAATATATATATATATATATATATTTAATGAAAATAAATTTTATTTATTTTCTTGTATGAAAAATGCATTAAAATTCCATCGAGATCGAATGCTCCTTTCGGAGGTCTGCATCTCACTCTACTAGGCCCGAGGATGTGCGATAACTTGCACCATCCTGAACGGGGTCCCTAAAAGTGGGTTGTAGAGGCGCAATTGCAAGGAATTGTTTAATACACTTTTTAAAGAAATGGTTTTGTAAGTTAATGGTATTTATTTGTAATGTCGTATTATCCCATGAATATATTCCCAAAACTTCATCGTGCTATGTCAAAGATGTGTGTTGTGATGAGGTAGTGATCGCACGCTTTTGGCGTGTCGGATGTTCAAAGTTCTAAAGTTATAACCGCGATCAGGACGGTGTCGCTATGCAGCTAGCCGGTTGAGCACGGGTCGATCCACAGGGAGATGGTTGTATGTACGTTCGAGTTTTAGACGAGTCAATGAAGAATTTGTATATGTTTGTTCAAATCTAACCTATGTGTTTTATATGCAAGTATAATGTTGTTAAGAAAAAGATACGAAAGTGTAAGCTAAGGAAATCCGCACCCAAAACCTTTGAGCCGAGTTTTGACCAATTGAAGCTAGAGCAATCGGCAACAACGTGGATTAGGGTATTTAAGCACGGTATTCGTGGAATCCGGCTTATTTACCCTTGTCCTTCCGTTCTTATCTCTTGCTTTCGCCTCCGGCCAAACCGAACGCAACTGGTCGCGTTTAGGAATCACCGTTACCTTGGTAGGGTAGGATGCCTAACGGAGCGCTTGCGTAATGTTTGGGCGGAGTTCAAAGGAAAATAACGGGAAAAGGAAATGAGCAAAAAAACATTAACTTACAATATCGTATTTATTCTTAACAACACATATTACAACCATTCACAAAACGAACCAAAAAGAGCAAAAGAAAAGATAAACAAAGAAAAGAAAAGATTACAAGCAAGTAATTAAAAGTGCATGGAATTTAAGTGCATGAAAGTAAAGCAAGGTAATAAAAAGCAAGAAAGAAATAAGCAAGAAAATAACAATAAGAACCATAGAACCAAATACACGACATGGGTTCAATAACCAAATCTTAAACTTGCAAGCTCACTTAAGAGGTTGCAAGATCAAGAAAAGGCAAAGAACTCATGGAGAATGAAGCACAAAAGAGAGAACAAAATGATACAACCCCTTGAGTCAATGACCAAAGCTTAAACTTGCAAGCTCACTTAAGAGGTTGCAAGATCAAGTTAAGGTAGAGAGCTCAATGGGGAAGCTAAGCAAAAGAATGATACAAAAACCCTCATCTTCATTTAACATCCACTCAATGCTCTCACTACATTTTCATGGAGGAAAGAATGAAGAAGAAGAAGAAGAAGACTAAAAACTAACAAAAAAGATAGCAAAAGAATGGACTCTTTTGGCTTGGCAAGTTCTGGGGTATTTATAGACAGGGAACTGAAAACCTAGGGCAAGAATCGGGCTCCACATGAATGTACCAATATAACCCCAGAAAAAGACACAGTGAGGAGCCTATTTGGCTGCGGTTCCGCGGCCTAAGCGCGCTTATGCCGCGGTTCCGCGGCCTTTTAGAAGGATCGTGCCTTCATCTTTTGTCGTATCCCCTAGTTTGTGGTCCTCTTCAGTATGGTATAGTACTTTTCTCAGAATCTCTTCACAATTCTTCCAGAATTTCAGTAGATCAAAAGGTGAAGTGATTTCGATCTTTTGCCATGATTTCCTCGAGCTCCGCGTAGATATGTTGGATCTTGTGTTGACATTCAGCTTTGTGCATGAAAATGACATCGATTTGCCATTTTGTCCCTTAAACTGGTGTGTGGCAACATACGGATAGAGAGCGGAGACCCGTGTTTTATCTGTGGTTGGCAGTAATCCGGAATTTGTCGTACTTTTCCATGAATTTCATTGTTTAGAGCCGAGAACCAATATCCTGTAAATATGTAGCAAACACTGATTAAAAGCACCTGCCTATAACCAAACGAGCGTAAGAATGGGCGGTATAAAATGCAATATTCTGGTATGAACAAATACCCCCAAACTTAACTTTTGCTCGTCCCGAGCAAAACCAATTATTCACAAAAAAGTCCTAACCGCACTTTCGCAGGGAACGCGATTGCACTGAGCACGTGCAACAAGCCGTTAAACCTCTAGGTGTCCCTAGTAGGAGGAGTGTTGTCTCCTAAGGGTTTTCAGCGGATTACACCCACAAAATCCCGTTAAGCTAGTGTCATAAGTTAATATCGATTCTACTCCTACAGTTTAGTATTTACGTTAGAAATTCTATTATCCTAAGTTAGCAATATCCAACCCTTATGTTTCACACCTCCTATCTATTTAACTTTAGGTCCTATACGTTCCAAAAGTTTAGAAAGATGTTGGTTCTCCTGAGTTTTCCTTCTAAAGTGCGGCCTCAAATCAGGGATTTTTATCAACTTTACAGAAAACACAAGTCTTATTCTTCATTTCTCTCTTTTATCCAAACATCAATTGTATACCCCTACGTGTGTGTAAATTTGCACCCCTACACTTAAGAATTCAATTCAAGCTATAGTACCCTTGTCCTAATACCTAATATTACTTCTTTTCATTAAGGATGGACGGTGTTGCTCACACACCTTTTATGCGACTATTAATGCTTCTTGAGGCACTAACAGCCGATTACTGAATGTGTGAGCTTAAAGCGTAAATAGCAGTTTCCAGGTCTTGACTTTATTCTTTTTTTTTTTTTATTTTTCTTTTCCAAGACCGGATATATTTTTCAATAATGCTCTTTTGGTGTTTAGCTTTATATACCGTTTTTTTCTTTCATACCAGGCTTTCAAGCAAGAGTATTTCTAGGTATTCTCTACTATCCCAAGTTTCAAGGTGCGTGTAAGTGCAGTTTGTAGGGTATATAGTTTCTAAATTTGAACTCAAGAAAAGAAACTATTTTTCAGACTTATCCTTCAGTAAAGCTTCAATACTTTCCCTTCATCTTGACTTAACTCAAGAACTGAACTCAAGATTACCTATTTCTCAAAAAAAATGTAATGACGTATACTTACCAAAATTAGACAGAATGAGGGTTATTTTTAGGATTTTCAATTCCTAAGCCTAGAATTTAGTTATTTCTAACATATCAACTAAACTGTAACGTTTTGAAAATCGTTTCGGTGAAATTTCGAAAAAACGGTAAAATAAGGAGGGTTTTCTGTAAAAAGTGAAAATACAAATATCTTATTATAAAAATTAAATATACATATTCTAGCTATGAAATTGCTATTATTTGGTGTTTATTGAGCCGCGGGTGAAATTTCAAATTTTCTGAAAAAAATATTATTTTATTATTATTTTAAGCCGTCACTAATACATTTAATTAGGGAAAATTACAAATTGGAATGAGTTGAAACAAATTTTGTGCATTATAAAACATTAAATAAAATTTTATCATGTGGTTTTTGGAACGAAATCATTTGCCAAAACGGTTTAGAAATTATTGAAGAAAAAAGGCTTTTTTAGCGTAAATGGATGTTTGGGGTATTGTATTTATCATTTTTCATCACCCCACACCCGTACCCACACCCACACACCCCCATTCACTTATCCCCTTGAAGAATTCAGCAGCCCCCTCTTTTGTCCCCACTTGGATTTCAAAGGAAATGAAATGAAAGAAAAGAAAAGAAAAGAGTAGAAAATGATATAATTTGAGTTGACTTTGACTTGAACTAACTTTCTCCACCTCACTCTCTCTCCTCCCTCACCCAACCCCTCCACAATCTGGCCGAAACCAGCAACCCCCAACAGCCCCCCTTTTCCTCTTCTCCTCTCTTTGTTCCATCAAAGAAAATCCAAAGAAAAATCCACTAAAAATCAAGCAAAAATCCAAATCAAGATCCGACTCCTACCCATTTTAGCTTAGCCCGTATAGCATGGATTTTGATGACAAGGGAGCATTTTGGAGGGCTATGTGTGCTTGTGGGATCTTCAATTTGTTTGGGTAAATTCTAACCCTTTTGCTTAAATTGTTGTTAATTGCTTGTAGTAAGCTTAATTAAGTGTTAATTTGGTTTTATGTGGGTTCAATTGAATGATTAAGGAATTCTAGTTAGGGTTTTGTTTTGAAATTGGGTTATGATCACTTGTGCATGGTTTGTGATGTGAGCTAACATCTTGAAAAAAATTGTTAAAATTTATCTAGTTGCATATTACAAGTTGTTACTTGAAAAATGTCCAAATTAAGCTTTTTTGTGCAAACTAGGATTTTATGAAATGCATTTATATGTGAGATTAAAAATATGGTTAGGGTTTTTATCATATTATTAACTTTATTAAGTGTAGTTTAATACTTTAGTTCATGGAAATCCAACCTAAATTGTAGTTTGTGCATTTTTGCTATGAAATTGTAAAAAAAAGGGTATTTTGTAAACTAGAATATTAGGGTTTTTGGAATTTAATGAGATTAAATTCCGGAAATTGTTTCTATGACTTATTTAAGATATTTAATAAATATATTGGCCGCTACATTCATTTAAACATCCTGTTTTGTACAAAAACGGCGAATTGTGCTTGCTAGATTTTCGGAAAAGTAACTTTTTAAGTAAAGTTGGGGTTTTTGTGAGTTTTAACCTAGTTTATATTAAAATTTGTGTTCGTGAATGTGCAAATGAGTGTGATTGGATTTTTCTCGATGGTTTGACGTTTGTACATCGACATCGAGGGTTGGTTTGACTATTCTTGCATGCGTAGGCGACAGGTTTGGACCTATGCGTGATACGCGTGCCGATTTGATTTTCGTATGCCGTTTCGATTTCGAATTTAGTTTTAATGCGATACGGTGCGTTATGATATGTAGGTACCCCATGCGGACTTCGAGACGACAAGCAAGCGCGTGGCGACGTCGGCACCGGCGAGCGAGGACCAGGTGAGTAGATTTATATCTACGGGGAAAAGTCGGGTGGATGGCGTATAGCACCCCCGCAGTCCGTGGTGGTGTATACGGATGCGTATACACACCAACATTTATTATATGTTATTTGGGATTAATAACGTTGCTTAGGATGGATATTGGTGTGTTGGTTTACCTTAGTGTTGCGAACCCTAGGGTAGTGTTGCACTACACATACACACATACATACTTGCATACATCCCTATTGATATGTGCTCATGGGATTCTTTATAGTTATGGATTCACATGGGTATGGGACTATGTGTTCACATACGGATTTGAGGATGATACTTGGGATTGAGCTGAGTCGATGAGATTTGATTTGAGGCCGTGAGATCGGTGATATAGCAGGGTTCGTATTTGAGATACGACATGACGTTGTAGCGGGTCCTTGACGTAGTGTTTCACACACGTCCATGCATACGTAGGCGGTATCGGTATGGTACTAGACGTAGATCAGTACCTCGATCATGATAATTGATAAAGAGAATACCAGGTGAATAGTATGATGAATGTGATATTGACCCGTACCCAGATTGGGATGCCGTACGACGGATTTACGTACGAGCTATATTGATGATTGATCCGCACTCTTGACTTGGGATGCCTGATTATAGATATGGCATCGGATATGATATTATTGAGGCGGGATCACCGACTATACATATACAGGTATGTATATGTATCGACTCAGATGATAGGCGGTTCCCTTACCTGTAGTTCAGCTTGTTAGTTCAGCCGTATAGTTTAGTGTAGTTGTTAGATTAGATTAGACTTCTTACCTATTTCAAAAACCAACGAATCGTGGGCATTCTTAAAGACAGCCCAAGGGATCCTACGGATATTTCAAAAGACGTATCTTTTCATAAAAACACCGTAGCCCCTATTTTCAAAACCCATGATTCATGTTATTTCAAAAGGCACCATTTGTAGGACTTATATTAGATTAATGCAGATTGTTATAGTTGCGTCTAGTTTTCAGCTCCCGCTCATTTTTGTGGTCCGCTTCGCATCGCATGCTTATTTTATGTTTCATACTCCATTAGTGATATCATGCTGTTAGGACACCAGCACCATTACCGATGATGCGTAGGTACCATGTACACTTAATTGCCGGCTCACACACATCTTCATCGGTAATTGCCATGTCACGTACACCTTAGAAAATATTATTGCTTAACTTAGCTAGATAGCTAGTAGTTTGACATAATATTAGTGTACTTACCTTATATGCCAGCTTAGATATTGTAGTTATTACTTGTCACTTCATGCATACTGTTATTCATCGTTATGCCGCAGTCATGGATTCTCATGCATATATTCACTATTTTACGTGTTATTGAGGTTTCGGATTCGGATTTCCATGAGATTTTCTGGATTTGGAGGAAAACCGCAAAAACATAAATAAACCTTTTCTCTCTTTTAAAATAAAAAGTGCGGTTTTCCTATGATGTATGAGTCGTCCACCATGAGTTTGCTGATGGATTTCGAGACCCGATTCGAGGAGTGGAGGAACCGTTTCGGGTACATGGTGGGCCCGGTATGGTACCCCGGGGCAAGAGGAATGTGGTGTTGACGTTGAGCCTGGCTGGGGAGCACTACCTACCGGTGATATTACCCGACACGTCGGATATCCGGAGGATACCGTCGTGGTCTTGAGATGGATGGTAGGGGCCGGTCTGGACTGACGGCGTCCTAGATATTGAGATTGAGACATTGATATTTCGAGACATTGAGATTTATGTTTTGTGTCGATACTAGACACTGTTGATACTGATTTCATTTATGATACCTCAGTTTAAAAATTACAAAGGAAATCTCACTAATTTATGAAAACAGTTCTTCATTTACATGTATTCTGTTTTCATGCATTCATACCTCATTCATTGATATATTGCTACCTGAGGCACTGACACGGGCACATGAGATTACACTCGGGTTAGATATTTACCCTAGCCTTGTTATAGGCTACGTGTTATTCATATATTTGAGGACATATTATGATCATTGACCTAGGTTGCGTTATTTATGCGATTTCTGTGCGTAGATATTTTTCTATTCACGAGTTGGCAACTCACCCCGTTGTGCCCCAGTTTCTTGCAGGTTTGCCGTACAGGTTTCATTACGGCTTTGCGGACTCAGTTTCATTCGGGTGACTTGCTAGTAGGTGGGTTTTTCTTGTATCGTACCCATCATATTACCTTGTATAATATTATTCCGTTGTATCTACTAAATTCCATCAACCAAACATGTATTTATTGGGATAGAGACCAGTGTTGTTTATTTTTTCGACCTTAGAGTCGCTCGTTATATTTCTGGTGGTTTTGAGTTTTCCTTTTGAGTTTTGATCCTCGCCGTTGGCGTTGTATATTATATTGCTTTTGTGGTTGTGACCGTCGATTGACGAAGAGCTAGCTCCCGCTTGGGGATGCCTTTTTATTGATTTCGTATACTATTCATGTTGTATCCCGTTTGGGAGCCAGTATTTACAAAGGAGACTCTGCCAAAATTTTCAGTAAATTTTGATGTTCTTAAAAACCGCATAATTCGGCTTATGCTATTAAAACTACTTGTTTTAAATTGGTTTTCCTTCACTCTACTTCTTTTCTTGGTTTGGATTTCTGGGTTTTCGGTTTACTTAGATTACGTACGCCTCGAGGCGTTTCGTAGTTTAAGTGTCGGTCATGTTCCGTACTTTCGGGACGTGACATAAACTTTCAGAATAAAAATCTAAGTTACCCTATTAGCTAACTTGACGACAAAGTTTTTATATTTTTGGAAAAATTTTCGATTTTTGTGGGTTTTTTAATAAGGTATGCAAATGCAGAATATACAAATGAATGCGAAGGAAGAAAGCTTACCGAGCACACCCCCAAACTTAAACTTGACAGTGCCCTCACTGTCAGGCTACACCAAGAGGGTCAAAATTATCGGCGCTCCCTAGAAACAAATTATATACAAACAAAAAGGAAAACAAAAAAATATATACAAAAAAGGAGTCCCCCCCCAAACTTAAGTAAAACAGTGTTTCCACTGTTAAGCGTTGAAGTTCAGGATTAGGGGGGAAACAGAACAGTTTCAAACTATACAAGGCCATACACAGGCCAAAAGAGAGCACCAACCATTCAAAGATTTTATCTCTATAATGTGCTGGTTGGTGAAAGAACGCGGAGAGGTAAGAAATGGAGAATACGCGAGACCGTATGGAGATAGAAGCGGGATACGGTCTTGGTATATGAGAAGAAGAATGGCGGAAGGGAGAGAGAAGTGGAATACGAACTTGAGGGTGGAAATGGATTGAATAAATTAGTATAATCTGTAATGATCGATGTGAAAAGATGGATTGTACTAATCTATCAATATGGCGAGAAATTGGGTCAAATCCCTCAAGATTCGTGAGAAACCATGGGTATGCCGAACTTGGTAAACTAGACATATGAAATGAAAGTGATACGGTTTCTTGTAAGGTCGGAACGATGGAAAGGATGGAGGTAGGTGATTGAGGAAGGTTATCGGTTAAAGGTTGAGGAGGGTGTACACAGTCAATGAAAGGAACAGGATGAATTGGAAAATCCGACTCATCAAGCAAAACTGGTTCATCCTCAAAACTATCCTCAAAATTTTCCTCAAAATTCAGCTTATCCATGCAAATTTCATCAAAATCAAGACGCATATGGGGTTCAGGAAAAACAGTTAATGACTCGGGATGATGAATTGGAGAGAAAAACTCTGCCAAATCTATAGGTTCATCATCCAAAATATTCCCAGCGTCGATATCCTCAATCAAGTGAAAATCAATATTCTCAGACACCTCAACAAAAGCATGGATATTAATCAATTCAGGTTCTAGAGTGGAGGTGTAGAGGTGAAAAGGATTGGGTGTGGTTTCACTCGAAAGGGACCCTTCACAATCGGGCAAATCAAACACTACAAAGTCACACAACTCATTATCTGTTCTATCTTTAATCAATGAATCGTTTGGAACACTAGATAGACATTCAAAACCGGAGTTGTGGGATGCAAGTTGAAACGGGTAGGCTTGATCGGAAGGGGGTACAGATCACTCTCTCCACTCAAATTCTCAACCTGTCCTACCGCCTCTTCATACATTGGAAAATTTGGAGCTAGTTGAAAACTGGCTACCGGGTCACTAGGTTGTATGAGGGCGGCCATGGACGCATTCAAATCCATCATTTGTTGGTACGACGCTACCCTAAAGTCTTCCAAAGACTGTTCCAGACTAGACATGGGTTGTGAAGGGGTTTCAGTAAAAGATTCAAAGTTGTGTGGATACTGAAAACTTCCAAATGGCGGTTCAGAAGCAATGTCTAAGGAAGGTGCAAAAGTCGGGTAGGACTGGTAGGAATTGAATGGCTGGACAGGAACAGGATCAACATTTGGATAAGAAGGTGAATGGAATTATTGATCCCAAGAATCTGTAGTGGTGAAAGGAGTGAAAGATCGGCTACAGGATTGTTCAATATGTTCAGAGATGGACAAAGGACGACTTGCAAAAGGGGTATCAACATAAGAGGGTGGGGGAGGTTGAAAAGGTTGATACAAAGTGGATTGCGGAGGGCAAGTGTTTGTCCGAGATGCGTCTATCCGATCTTTCAAAGAGATTTTGGGCATGGAGGGATCGTTTGACGTTCGGCCAAAGCAAGAACCGTAAGAAGTAATGTCTGGTTGTGGGTACCAAAGTTCGGCAAGAGTTTTGCGAGGTGGGGTACCCATGATATGAAGAGAGAAAGAAAGAAAGGCAGAGAAAAGGAGGGGGAAAAGAATGTGATTTTTTTTTGTTAGATATTAACAAAAGAATGAAATATACACACAAAAAGAAACTGGACAAAAACAATCACGACACAAAAATACCACACACCTAATCGTTCTAGGGTACTCCTAGGTCAACTAGACCTGCTCCAGAACTTGATTGTCGAAGTAAAACCGTGTCGAGAAACGGGCTCAAGATACACTGATCACGAGGCCAGGTAAGTGCAGAGATAAGGGGAGGTTTTCCAACGCTTTCGCGAAGTTCCTTAATTAAATAACCCTTTCTCTTTTGGCGGTTTCGCCGTTAACACTTTCCCAGACACCCCGTAAACAATATACCGTTAAGCGAGGTTCTGAATACAGTTAACTTCTCCTAGTGAGCGCGAAGTCCTTAAGGCTTAAAGTCTACTTTCTTTTAAATTTTGTGCGGGTAACGTTATGCTCAAGTTCGTGATTTGTGGGCCACGGAAAAGGTGATGAAATCCTTTACCGTGTAGGGTTGCTAGGCACGCGCACAAGGGTCTACGAGGCATCAACCATGCCCGATTAAAATTTTAGCCGTGCCGAACAACCCGAATACGGATCTTTAAACTAGAGTTTAGGCGAAAACTAGCAAGTTAACAACTTTAACTACAAGTGAGAGGGATTACAACCTTTGTAGATCTGGTCCTTCACTTCATAAGCTCCGTGTTGTGGTCCCTTCGCTGCGATCATCAGGTTCCGGACTCTCGAGAGGTTCCACGAAGAGAAAGATGCAGTCTTACTTCCGATCTTCGATACAAAGATGATCTACCTTGAAGTTTCATTAACACAAGCTAACACTCACTAAAATTGAGTGAACACTCTCATCTAAATGGCAAGGATAGATGAGGATGATAAAGTAGGATTTTTGCTCTCATTTGTTTTATATTTCTCACTCATTTTCATCACAAAGATCAAAGCTAGAAAGCTTTGCAAGCAAAGAAGAAGAAGGAAGAAGATGATGAATAATATAATAAGAATTCCTTTTGTGATGAATAATGCAAAGATGATAATGATGAATTATGCAACCATGGTTGACTAAACCTTTGTAGAGAATTAACCAAGGCTAGGGTTTGGGTTAGGTTAAGAATGAGTCACTTGAAAATATCTTTTCCAAAACAAAAAAGAAAACCTTCTAGAATCATCTAGAAAGCTTAACCCTAATCCAAACCCTAATCATGTTTAAACTCCACTAAACATGTTGCATTAGTTATCATATCATGTTATAATATTATATATCACATATATAATATTTATCGTAACAAAATAAAATAATACAATTAACATATATCGCATATATATCAATGTATTACCCGAGTGAGAAAAATAATCTTTTAGTGAGCAAATATTAGTTAATGTAATTTAATATATCATATATATTATTATACATTAAATTATCGAATCAACACTTGATCCGACAATCCGGCTATATCGCATATAACCGACTAATATTTATCCGTACCGATTCATCGAATCAACACTTGATCCGATGACCCGGCTGATATCAAATATCGCGAGAATAGAATACGGTATCTCATATCGCATTATCCTCGGTCCCGCACATATCACATATGTGCTCCTACTCCATTTTGCCTGAGTCAAGAAACCTCTGTGTAGGACTCTAAAGAATCGTCAATACGCCGGCAGTAGGTGATGATCATATCAAACACCCACAAGCTGCAAGCGGTCAGCTAAACGTAACAGCCACCCAGGTATTGAGCGCTCAGAAGATCAACAAGCAAGCCTGTACATTCTCCTGTGAATCCAAACAGTACCACTCCCGTACAGTCCGGTCTCGTCGTCTGATATGTCGCATATCTCACCTAGGAGTGGTAAACGTCAGACCCCAGTAGCTCGATAAGTCGTGTCGATATGAGGTCTATAACAGTTCGAGAAACTACTGATAACACTTACCAGTAAATCTCAGCAACCCTGGCCAGGGATTTCCGGTTATAGCCAATCGAACACAGCACAACATCAACTCCCTATACCGGGAGAGACGAATCCCCTCCTATCGCTCATTGCCTCCATGTGATTCGGGACTGTACCCAAAAGCCACATTTTTGCACGCCCTCTTGGACGTGGTATGATGGAAATCAAAGCACAGTGGGAATCACACAAGACTCTATGACGATCTCGGGTCAACAGACTACTCTGTACCAGTGTCACCGGAGAACTGCCATCTGACGTGAGGTATAATACCATCTGGGAGTTCTCGGCGAGTCCGTCCAGTGTACCCAGTCTCTACTGAGCACCCGTACACCATCCTTGATGTCAAACACCAATGGATATGGGATCATCCATCGCCCATCATATGGGTCAAGATGCGTATACACTAGTCTACTCTGGTGTATCGATGCCCTGTCTCGATACACCCTCGACTAGGAACAGTTATAGGATGTACTCGTCGACTACCGTGGCCCCACTAGTATGATCTCATCATAGTCCCAGTAGTCGAGTACATATCCTAAGGGCTTTATCAACATGTAACATAGAGACATTCAGAGTACATGTTAAGATAAAGTACAACCAGATAGCATACTATCATGTCGAGCAAGAAAGTCCTCCCTATATATGTCCTAGCATCCACTACAATATACATCGTATGTACAGTAATGGCCTCTAGGGCATACATATAACTAACATACCGTATGTTGTGGGGTTCGCTTGCCCTTAAGTCCATATTAATGTATGCAATGCGCAATTCAATAAAAATTCTATAAAGAATCAAACAATCGTTTTTTAGTTTAAGCACGGCACTGCAACAAATACGGGTTAGTCAATTTTTAGCGTTTGCTAGCGAACTTGCAAAGAATCCTGCAAAGAATAGTATATTGGATGCGTCGGATTTGAGAAGAAGGTGTTTGTAAAGTACGTACCGTTAAGTATTTGAGTTAGGAAACCCCCGTTGAATCAAATCAGTTAAGCTTGAAAAGTTCGCTTGCGCGAGTCAAACTACCCGGATCTATGGCACTGTACTTTGTAATCACCTTAGCCTTGAACGTACACTTTGCTCCCCACAATTGCAGTTCGCAAATCCGCAAAAATCTGCAGACTTGCTCACAAAAATTATCAAAAATAACAAAAAGATTTTTTTTTATAAATATATACAAAAAGAATATTAACCCGAATAACAAGAAAGAAAATACGCTACCGTCTCCCCGGCAACGGCGCCATTTGATCGCACGCTTTTGGCGTGTCGGATGTTCAAAGTTCTAAAGTTATAACCGCGATCAGAACGGTGTCGCTATGCAGCTAGCCGGTTGAGCACGGGTCGATCCACAGGGAGATGGTTGTATGTCCGTTCGAGTTTTAGACGAGTCAATGAAGAATTTGTATATGTTTGTTCAAATCTAACCTATGTGTTTTATATGCAAGTATAAAGTTGTTAAGAAAAAGATACGAAAGTGTAAGATAAGGAAATCCGCACCCAAAACCTTTGAGCCGAGTTTTGACCAATTGAAGCTAGAGCAATCGGCAACAACGTGGATTAGGGGATTTAAGCACGGTATTCGTGGAATCCGGCTTATTTACCCTTGTCCTTCCGTTCTTGTCTCTTGCTTTCGCCTCCGGCCAAACCGAACGCAACCGGTCGCGTTTAGGAATCACCGTTACCTTGGTAGGGTAGGGTGCCTAACGGAGCGCTTGCGTAATGTTTGGGCGGAGTTCAAAGGAAAATAATGGGAAAAGGAAATGTGCAAAGAAACATTAATTTACAATATCGTATTTATTCTTAACAACACATATTACAACCATTCACAAAACGAACCAAAAAGAGCAAAAGAAAAGATAAACAAAGAAAAGAAAAGATTACAAGCTAGTAATTAAAAGTGCATGGAATTTAAGTGCATGAAAGTAAAGCAAGGTAATAAAAAGCAAGAAAGAAATAAGCAAGAAAATAACAATAAGAACCATAGAACCAAATACACGACATGAGTTCAATAACCAAATCTTAAACTTGCAAGCTCACTTAAGAGGTTGCAAGATCAAGAAAAGGCAAAGAACTCATGGAGAATGAAGCACAAAAGAGAGAACAAAATGATACAACCCCTTGAGATCAATGACCAAAGATTAAACTTGCAAGCTCACTTAAGAGGTTGCAAGATCAAGTTAAGGTAGAGAGCTCAATGGGGAAGCTAAGCAAAAGAATGATACAAAAACCCTCATCTTCATTTAACATCCACTCAATACTCTCACTACATTTTCATGGAGGAAAGAATGTAGAAGAAGAAGAAGAAGTCTAAAAACTAACAAAAAAGATAGCATAAGAATGGACTCTTTTGGCTTGGCAAGTTCTGGGGTATTTATAGGCAGGGAACTGGAAACCTAGGGCAAGAATCGGGCTCCACATGAATGTACTAATATAACCCCAGAAAAAGACACAGTGAGGAGCCTATATAGCCGCGGTTCCGCGGCCTAAGCGCGCTTATGCCGCAGTTCCGCGGCCTTTTAGAAGGATCGTGCCTTCATCTTTTGTCGTATCCCCTAGTTTGTGGTCCTCTTCAGTATGGTATAGTACTTTTCTCAGAATCTCTTCACAATTCTTCCAGAATTTCAGTAGATCAAAAGGTGAAGTGATTTCGATCTTTTGCCATGATTTCCTCGAGTTCCGCGTAGATATGTTGGATCTTGTGTTGACATTGAGCTTTGTGCATGAAAATGACATCGATTTGCCATTTTGTCCCTTAAACTGGTGTGTGGCAACATACGGATAGAGAGCGGAGACCCGTGTTTTATCTGTGGTTGGAAGTAATCCGAAATTTGTCGTACTTTTCCATGAATTTCATTGTTTAGAGCTGAGAACCAGTATCCTGTAAATATGTAGCAAACACTGATTAAAAGCACTTGCCTATAACCAAACGAGCGTAAGAATGGGCGGTATAAAATGCAATATTCTGGTATGAACAGGTAGGTCATTATCTCGTGAGTTATTTAAAGATAATACAAGTATTATGTTGTTTTATGTCGAAACTAAAGTATGTGGTATTTTACCGAAAAATACGATAAAAGTTTCAGTAAAGATTATTTTGATATGAAACTTGTTTTAAGGTGTTTGTTAATGTTTGTTAAACAATATATGAGAGTATGGTATTTTCTTGTTTAAAAAAATAGAGTTTTTAAAGAAAACTGAATCGGAAGTCGGATTAACTCCGCTTCCGTCGGGTTTTAGAAATGAAAGTTTTCATAATAGGAGAAGAGAGGGGGAGAGGGGACTTACTGGCTATTGAACAAGAGAAGGGACAGGGGAAGGCTAGGGAAGTGTCGGGGCGTCATTTCGTCGCCGGAATCTCCTTCGAACATCGCCGGAACTTCACCCTTCGCTAACTCCACTTGCACACTAAAAAGACTTGAGAATTTTTTTGAGAGTTTTGGCAGAGAATTTTTGAGTGAGGATGAGTGAAATAGAGTGTGGTATTTATTGGAAAAATTAGGGTTTAGATGGTTAAAGAATGCATTGAAAATTTTCATTAAAATTGGATTAAAGGTGATTTATTGTTCTCTGGAAAATGTGCAGAGAAAATAAACAATGTGAGAGATGTGGGGTAGCTGAAGAGGTGCAGGGGGAAAATTTTTGAATCATTACCTATACCTAAGCCCGACGGTACCGGTCTTATTCCCAATCTCGCCGGTCCAATACCGTCGGCAAGGGCTTGGATTGGTGCCACGTATCCCTCACACTTCATATACCCGCGTTCACATGTTTAATTGATTTGTAACTTATCATATTACGTGTAGTGCACATGCAAACTCTTGGGTTTCTAAAAGAATAAAAGAAAATTAATTAAAAATATAATGTGGCTGGGGGATTCGATCACAGGGGCTACGTCATAGCAGTACAAGACTTTACCAATGAGCTACAAGTTGTTTTTTACTGTTCAAAAGTAAAACAAATACTTATAGTGTGCACAGGATTGCAAATACTCCAATTGTACATTAACTTTTAAACAATTTTCTGTAAATTGAAATTGGATTTGTTACAGTTTCTTTTCTCTCTCTCTCCAGGTAGCAACCAATTCACGCCCTAATCAAGATAATAAAATGTATTTCTTGACCGATCCAAATTCTTATTCGGGGATGTGGAACGTCGGTTTGGCTCTAACTTATGACAAAAGTAATGAGTATGAGTAGAGGAAAGAGAATTGCATGAATTTCTTGATGACCCCAACGAAGAAGAAGTATACTATTGCGTCTCCTTCATGTGTTCTTGTTATTGAGAACTGCTTTTCGGTCAGTCCTACCTCCTGGGTACTAGATACTAGATCAGGATCTCATATCTGTAATTTATTGCAGGGACTGAGAAAAAGTAGGATAGTTGGACCTGGTGATATGTCCCTCAGAGTAAGTAACGGATCACAAGTTGATGCTTCTGTCGTCGATGAATATCGCCTAGCATTACCAAATGACAATACTATGATTTTGAACAATTGCTACTATATACCTTCCATGGTTTGCAACATCATATCAATTTCTTTACTTCATAAAGATGGATATAACTTTGTTCTTGATAGAAATATCATGAACATTTACCTTGATAAGGTATTGGTTGCAGAAGGTACACTGTATAATAGTATCTATGTTCTAAATCAAAATGCAGTTTTCAATATACAAAACACACGCAAGAGGAAGAGTTCGGAAGAGAACGAATTCTACTTGTGGCATTGTAGACTTGGTCATATTGGAGAGAAAAGACTAAGTAAGTTGCATAAATATGGATATTTGAATACGTTCGAATTTTCATCTTATAAAACTTGTCAGTCTTATCTCAAGGGAAAGATGACCAATCCGTTCACCGGACACGGAGAAAGAACAGCAGAGCTCTTGGGACTTATACACAGTGATGTGTGTGGTCCGATATCTATACATGCAAAGGGTGGGTTCTCATACTTCATCACATTCACTGACGATCTCTCTAGGTTGGGATGTATGTATCTCATGAAGCACAAATTTGAAGCTTTTGAGTAATTCAAATAATATAGAAACGAAGTAGAGAACCAGACTGGCAAACGTATCAAGATCCTCCGATCTGATAGAGGAGGGTGTTAGGAATATGTATGCTCTAGAGGCCATTATTGGTGATATAGTGGATGCTTAGACATATATATAGAGAACTTTCTTGCTCGACATGATATTATGCTATCAGGTTACCTTTATCTTAATATGTAGACTAGTATTTATATTGTCTATCACTTACATGTTGATAAAGCCCTTAGGATATATACTAGACTACCAGGATTATGATGTGATCATACTAGTGGGGCAAGGGTGGTCCAAAAGTACATCCTTTAATCAGTTCCTAGTCGAGAGAATATCGAGACTAGGGTATCAATATTCCAGAGTAGACTAGTGTGTACGTTTCTTGTCCCTTAGAGAGCGATAGTTGATCCTACAACCATTGGTGTGTGACATCAAAGATTGTACACATGTGCTCATTAGAGAATGGATACACCAAATATGACTCGTCGATGACTCCTATTTGGTAGTATACCTATCTTCAAATAGCAGTCCTCTGGTGACACTGGTACAGGTTAGTCTGTAGACCCGAGATCGTCATAGAGTCTTGTGTGGCTCCCACTGTGCTTTGATTTCCTCCCTACCACGCTCAAGAGGAGTTGTGCAAACAGGTGGATTTTGGGTACAATCCCGAGTCACATGGAGGCAATGAGCGATAGGAGGGGTTTCGTCTCTCCCGGTATTGGAGGTTGATGTTGTGCTATGCTCGATTGGCTATAACTGGAAGTCTCTGGCCAGGGCTTCTTATGAGATTTACTGATAAGCGTTATCAGTAATTTCTCAAACCGTTATTGGCCAGACATCGGCATGACTTATCACGTAACTGTGTTCTGACGTTTACCACCCCTAGACATGATATGCGACATATCAAAAGAAGAGACCGGACTGTACGGTAGTGTTACTGATAGGCTTCATAGAGAGTATGGACAAGCTTGCTTGTTGATCTTTATATCGCTCAATACCCGGGTAGCCGTTATGTCCAGCTAGTACCGCTGACGGCTTGTAGGTGATTGATGTGATCATCACCTACTGCTGGCGTATTGACGAGTCTTTAGAGTCCCACACAGAAGTTCCCTGGTTCAAGAGAAACGAAGTAGGACACATATGTGATATGTGTGTGGGCCTGATTAAATACGCGTATGTGATACCGTATTGTAATCTGGCAGTTATCTTTTATCAAGTGAGGTTATATGTGATATAACCAGATTGTCGAATCAAGTGTTGATTTGATAATGTGATATACAGATAAATGATATTAGTCGGTCATATGTGATATAACTGGATTATTAAATCAAGTGTTGATTTAATAATGTGATATAATTGTATCTTAACCAATATCATTAGCTCACTAATTATTCTTCATAATATATATATATATTAATATATATATATATATATATATATATATATATATAAAATCAAGCATGGCATGATTTCTATTTTTGAGAAAAATAGAAATGAGGTGGAAAATGAGAGCATGGTTGCAAGCATGGGATTTATATTTGTTTATTCATCTTGACTCACTATTCAAGCATAGTTGCAATTTTACATTGCAAAATTCCATGCTTGAATGAGTGGGGGTCAAGAGTTGCCATTCATTCTAACTTCATTCTCAACACTTGGCCATTTTCTTGAGTTGCTCCCATGGATGCTCTCTAGCTTCTTCATCCTCCTCATTACCATGGTTCGAGCTTCAACCCTCACATGTGATGTGAACCATGAAACTTGAACACAAACTTGTGAGCTTTAAACATCCCCTACTTCACCATCCGACACTTGATTAGCGATCGAGTGTAGCGTGTTTCTTACGCTAAAGAGTTTAGTGTAGAGGTAGCTTGAGTTGGAGGGACTTCGTGTGGATCATCTTCGGTACGAAGGTCATCGGAGGAAGCTCATCCAAAGCCTTAATTAGAGCCTAGTAGAGTTGCGGGACTACTACACGGAGCATGAGAAGTGAAGGACTCGATTTACGAGGGTATAGCCATCTTTCACTTCTTCTAGTTTACTATATATCAAAACTAAACCCTAATCACCTAGCTAAAGATCTTTGATAGTCTAGCTTAGCACCATAAAAATTTGAATTTGGCATGCTTGATGCCACTTGGACCCCTTGCTGGTGCTAAGGTAGAATTTCATGGTATCAAAGCTACTTGGCATTGGATGTCGACCTATGGGGGGTTCCCACTGTATGACAGTGTGGCGAAGCATAGGCTCTTACCCCTAAGGTGTCCTGAGACCGGAAGGTGTTTCGGCGGGTTGTAGTCCTTGCGAGGGGACATGCATAAAAGTAGCTGCTGAAGGACCTATAGGTGCCACGGCGACCCCATTAGATAGGGTGGATGCCTGACTTCCATGGTATCAGAGCCTAAGCTAGAAGATTAGACGATGTAATTAGAATCACGAAACCGAAAAACTCCAAAACCCAAAAATCCAGTTTCTGTCAATTTTAAAATGATCTGAAAAAATAATTTAAGCAACTGCAGAAATTTTTATTAGATGGACTAAGAACACTGGAGAAATTCGAGGTTGTTCCACCGGTTTTGACTCGGTGAAAACCCCAAAAATGGCCGGCTTGGCCGGTTTCCCTTTGTCCAATTTGCCTCGTTTTTCTAGGGTGTTCTGGTCTGTAGATTTTAGGGTTTCAGGTATTGTTTGATTAACCCAGTTTTCATGTGATGTTAACAGTTCTGTTGGCGCTAATATGGAGTATTTCGTAGTCGTAATTGTTACGTCATTTCGGGTTTAGTTTGATATGGATGCAGTAGTGAGGATCCACATTTAATTAGTTTTGTGAAAACTAGTTAGTGTTTATAAATCTAGCGTTTTAGTCTCGATATATCGATTGCCATGAAATTTCGATTCGGATCGAAACTCCGTCACAATCGTGTATCGTATGTGAATACTCGCCGAATAACTTTACTAGATAGCTTCGCCCCATTACCCCAACTAAGTGACTGTAGGAGAACCCCGTTGCCAATAGCACCCACTCGGGTGCTCACGGCCACGGTGTTCCGCCTAAGTACACTTGGTCGATGGCATCGAAGGTGCGGCCATCTACTATAGTTTCTGATGCGTATTCGATCGGGTAGTCGGGAATCTTGTTGAATTACCCGACTAAATTATTTAAAAGAGTTTTTGATATGAGACTAAAATGCAGGGTTTATAGAGTTAGGCATGAAATTCGGAACATGTGATATTCCGGATTTATGATGTCTAAGGATATGTGGATTCTAATTATTGCAGTTTTACATTTCTTTTCTGCGACCGTAAGTATAATACGTGGGGTATCCAAAATCTCGTTGCTATATGTCAACGAAATTTGGAATACACGTATTTACTTACGTTAATGATATGTGATATCATGTGTTACTGGTGATATATTTTATTGGATCGTCGTGATTGAATAGCCGGGGGTTTTATGTGAGATGAGAGTTTTTATATTTTTATTCATGTATAATCTGTATGTAATATTCTTTTATTGGGGCACTTTCGGGTTGAGGATGATGTCACCACTGTTGTATATTATTTACTTTTCCGCATTAGGATATACCCAAGGTGGGAGCACAGGTAACCGGGTTCTAGGGTCCAGTGGGAGACCATCTCAAGGAGTTGAGACCAGGCCTCCTAACTCTAGAATTGGTAGGGTTACTTGCCACTCTCGTAGGGGTCTATGGGATGTGGGTTTGGCTATTCATCACGACTGTGGAATCCGTGTTTTACATTACTGGCTAAATTTAAAACACGGAAATCCTAGTTTATCCAATATTTCATATATTACTTCTGCTGCTTAGTTCTGTGATGTTAATCATATAACCGCGTGAGATGAATGTTCTATTATATATATGATATATAATAAACGTTACTTAGGTTTTTCACCCGTGCTAGTCCAGCCCCCGCTCTGTCTGTAGTTATGTAACCTAACGGTGTATGACGGGGCCCAGTGGCGAATGCAGATGGAATAAGCGTACGTTCTATTTTCGTTCACTTTTCTGTAATGTATAGGAAACATTATTTGATGGGACTTCATTAATGAGATTAATGAAAAGAAAGAAACCTAAAGATGTTGTAGAATCAAATTTTCAAAAAAGGGTAGCTCTAGTTTTTGCTTTGCATAGTGGTATTCCTTGATGAATATCCAGCGCCTCATTCGATGAGGAAAGAGCCGAGATCCTTTCACCGGGAGTGACCTCTTTAGCGAAACTAGCAAATGCTACAACCCACTTGGTTTTGTTTTTTATTGCTTCTCTAATTCTTGCTTTGCATAATGGTATTCCTTGATGAATATCCAGCACCTCATTCGATGAGGAAAGAGCCGAGATCTCTTCACCAGGAGTGACCTCTTTAGCGAAACTAGCAAAAGCCTAAAAAAAACTCATTTTCAAAATCATTAGATTCTACAACGATATCAAGTTCATTACGCTTATGGTTTTCTTAAAAACTTGCGTAGCCCTTGTTAGTTATGTATATACCCTAGAGGCCATTATTGTACATATGATGTATATTATAGTGGATGCTTGGATATATATAGAGAGGACTTTCTTGCTCGACATGATAGTATGCTATCTGGTTGTACTTTATCTTAATATATTGACTTGTATTGGTTTACTGTCTTGCTCTCACATGTTGATAAAGCCCTTAGGATATGTACTTGACTACTAGGACTATGATGGAGATCATACTAGTGGGGCCAGGGTAATCAATGAGTACATCCTATAATTGTTCCTAGTCGAGGGTATATCGAGACAGGGTATCGATACTCCAGAGTAGACTAGCGTATACGCATCTTGACCCATATGATGGGCGATGGATGATCCCACATCCATTGGTGTTTGACATCAAAGATGGTATGCCGGTGCTCAGTGGAGACTGGGTACACTGAACGGACTCGCCGAGAACTCTTAGATGGTATTGTACCTATCGTCAGATAGCAGTTCTCTGGTGACACTGGTACAGGTTAGTCTGTAGACCCTAGATCGTCATAGAGTCTTGTGTGATTCCCACTGTGCTTTGATTTCCACCTTACCACGTTTAAGAGAACGTGCAAAATGGTGGCATTTGGGTACATTCCAGAATCACATGGATGCAATGAGTGATACGAGGGGTTTCGTCTCTCCCGGTATTGGGAGTTGATGTTGTGTTGTGCTCGATTGGTTATAACAGGAAGTCCCTGGCCAGGGCTGCTTTAGAGATATACTGGTAAGTGTTATCAGTAGTTTCTCGGCCCATTATGAGCCTCACATCGACACGACTTATCGGTTACTGGGGTCTAACGTTTACCACCCCTAGACTGGATATACGACATATCAGACGAAGAGACCGGACTGTACGAGAGTGTTGCTGATTGGATTCATAGGAGTGTGAGCAAGCTTGCTTGTTGATCTTCTGATCGCTCAATACCCGGATGGCTGTTACGTTTAGCTGACCGCTTGCAGCTTGTGGGTGTTTGATATGATCATCACCTACTGCCGGCGTATTGACGAGTCTTTAGAGTCCTACACAGAGGTTTCGTGGCTCAGGCGAAACGGAGTAGGAGCACATATGTGATATGTGCCGGACCGAGAATAATATGCGTATGTGATACCGTATTCTATTCTCACGATATGTGATATCGGCCCGGTATATGTGATATAGCCGGGTCATCGGATCAAGTGTTGATTCGATGAAATGATACATTTTATATTAGTCGGTTATATATGATATAGCCGGATTATCGGATCAAGTATTGATTTGATAATTTAATGTATAATTATATATGTGACATATTACATAACATTAACTAATAGAATCTCACTTAAGTAATTCTTTTTCTCATTTTGGATGCATTGATATATATGTGATATATGTTAAATGCATTCTTTTCTTTTGTTACTAAATTAGATATATGTGATATGTATAATTGTAACATGCAAGGTTATAAATGCAACTAGGGTTTATGAGAGTTAAACCATGCTAGGGTTAAGATCAGGGTTAATATTTATCATTAAGTAATTCAAATATTGTGGATATTTGTCATGGTAGATATTTGTTGAAGCTAGTAGTCTTCTTTGACTTTGTCCACTCTTTTTGTCTAGCTTAAGATATTTATCAACCATACCTTTAACCATAGCTCATGGCTAAGTCTCTACAAGGGTTAAGCATGATATACTTGACCCATGGTTGTATTTTTAACCACACAACAATTATTATCATCATTTCATCTTCTTCTTCCTCAAAAAGCTTGCTAGCTTTTTCTTTGGTGATGAAATAAATTTAGTAAAAGAAAACTAAAGAGAAAAAAATTCCTACTTCATCATTCTCTTCTATACTAGCCATATAGATTAGTGTGTTAGCTTCACTAATTCTACATTAGTGAAGAGTTAGCTTGAGTTTGTGTTTCCTGAAGGTAGATCGTCTTAGATTTTGAAGACTTCAAGTAAGATGCATCATTCACCTCATGGAGCCTCTCTAGAGTTCGGAAGCTTGATGATCGCAGTGATGGGACCACAACTCGGAGCTTATGAAGCGAAGGAACGGACTACAAAGGTTGTAATCCCTCTCACTTAGACATAAAGTTGTTTACATGCAAAGTTAACCCTAATTTTCTAGTTAAGATCTTGGTTAGGGTTTCATAGCACCCCAAAAATTTGTAAGATGACATGTGTGATGCCTTCCAAAACCTTGTAGTCGTGCTATAAAATCCTACAGTGGTATCAGAGCCAAGCTAGAGCATTAGGTGTTGTCTAGACAAAATTTAAAGTCCGATCGAAACTCCGAAAACCCTAAAGGTCCCCCTCTCTGGAAATTTTTCAAAAATTTGGATTTTTCCATGTTAAAAGTACTTAGAAAATCATGCAAAGAATTCTATGGACACATCTGAAGAACGAAACCCTAACTCGTCAAAGTGACCGCGGATCCGCAGCCAAAACCTGGTTTTGGCGGCGGATCCGCGGCGCCACTTGAGAGGCTTAGGTCGGGCCCTTCAGCTGTAGGTCCGTAGGTGTTGTAGTATGTCTCTGGTTAACTTTAACTGTGCTCAAGTGTTTGAGCTCTCTAGGTATTTTGGGAATTCGTTGATTCGATCGAATTGTTTAACGTCGTCTAGCTTTCTGTAATGTGATACAATATGTGGAATTCATATAGTTAGGCATGAAATCCGTAATATGTGATATTTTGGGTTTATGATGTCTAAGGTGATTATGAATTCCAAATGTTGTACTTTTACATTTTCTTTTCTGCAACCGTAAGTGTAATATGTGGTGTATTGCCGGTTTCGTTGCTATACATCAACGACAATTGGGATACGCATATTTACTTACGTTGATGACATGTGATGTTATGTATTGCTGTGATATGTTATATTGGATCGTCTTGTTTTGAATAGCCGGGGGTTTTATGTGAGATGAGAGTTTTTCATTTTCATTCATGTAAAATTCATTGTATATAATATTCTTTTATTGAGGCACTTCCGGGTTGAGGATGATGTCACCATTGTATATTATTTACTTTTCCACATTAGCATAGACCCAAAGAGGAGAGCACAAACAACCGGGTTCTTGGGTACAGTGGGAGACCAACTCGAGGAGTCAAGTCCGGGTCTCCTAATCCTAGAATTGGTAGGGTTGCTTGCCTCTCTCGTAGGGGTCTAGGGATGTGGGTTTGGCTATTCATCGCGACCGTGGAATCCGTATTTTATACAGGCTTAAAATAAAACACGGACCTCCTAGAATATCCAATATTTCATATGTTATCTTATGCTGCTAATATTATGTGATGCGATCACTGTGGATTCTGAGACGAATGGATAAATATTATATATGAGATATATAGTAGACGTTACTTATGTTTTACACCAGCGCTAGTCCCGTCCTGGTATGCCGTTAGTTAAGTAACCTAACGGTGCATAATGGAACATTGAAGCGAATGCGGATGGCATAAGCGTACATTGTATTTTCGTTTCTTCTGTGATGCTTAGGAAGCATAAATGATGGGATTCATTAATGAGATTAATGAATGAAAAGAAACCTAAAAAATGTTGTAGAATCATATTTTCAAAAAGGGTATCTCTAGTTTTTTGCTTTGTACAGTGACATTCCTTGTAGAATATCCAGCACCTTATTCGATAAGGAAAGAGCCGAGATCTTTTCACCGGGAGTGACCTCTTTAGCAAAACTAGCAGATGCTACAATTCACTCGGTTTTGTTTTTGATTGCTTTAATAGTTCTTGCTTTGCATCGTGGTATTTGTGAAATATCCTGTACCTTATTCGATAAGGAAAGAGCCGAGATCCCTTCACCGGGAGTGACCTCTTTAGCGGAACTAGTAAAAGCCTTAAAAACACTCCTTTTTCAAAATCACTTGTTTCTACAACGATATCAAGTTCATTACGCAAAATGTTTTTCTGAAAACCCTGCGTAGCCCTCCGTCTTTTCAGATAGGTACTACATAGTATTCGTGTTACATTTGTTGGCCTGCGTCAAGGCGTAGTGTACGGTAGCTAACTAGTGCTTATCTATAACATAAGATGAGATTGGATTAGGGTAGTCGTACGACTTTGTTGGCCTGCGTTAAGGGTCGTGCGGGTGGGTTTAATTCAATTAGGAAATGACGGGTTGAACTTGACTAGCGGACTATGGTTTGTTGACCTGCGTCAAGGTCATGGCACGCTAGGGGCAAAAGTATTATCGGGAATTTCAAGTGTTGAAATTTGCAATGAGATTGCATACCCTCTATTAGATAGTTGGATCCCGATACCCACTACGAGTAAGAGTTACTCCTGGGAGAGTTTTACACATGACAATTAGCCGATCAAGTTGGTGTCTAGAAAGGTGTTAACGGGGTTATGTCTCTGGGAAAATGAGGTTTATTTTAATTAGGTCCGTATGAAAGCACGGGGAACCTTCCTCAAAGTACCAACACTTGCCTGGCTGAAAGAATGGCGAACTTGTAAGGTGTAATTAATCCCGGCTAGTCTTGCCTTTTAGGGTTTGAAGGAAGATTTGATGAAAACACTCGGAGTCATCCTGATTAGATAAGATAATAACCAATCTAAATCTTGCAAAAGCGCATGCTAAAGTGTTTTCTTCTCTCTCTCTCTCCAGGTAGCGACCATGTCAGGCCTTAATCAAGATAAAATATGGATGTATTGACTGAACCCGCTTGTTATACTGAGCAGGAGAACGTTGGTCTTGTTCTTTCTTATAAACGTTATAAGACTGAGCAGGGAATTGGAACATATCCGGATTCCCACACCGCCCAAACGAAGAATGAGCATGTTGATGTATCTTCTTCGGGTGTGTTAGTTATCGAGAACTGTTTCTCAGTTCACACTACGTCCTGGGTATTAGATACCGGATCAGGATCCCATATATGTAAATGTAAGTCTACGGTAGCGTCCCGGCCGTTTTTCCGAGGCCAAAATGCGGAAAACAAAAACTTTTTCAAACTAGAAACCGGCGCTATCGTATTCTTAAAACCCAGATCGAACCATTAACCTATAAACTAGCTATCTAGAGAAGGGATAGAAAGCTATACCAAGCGATCCGTGTCCTTCGGTCTTCGGCAACCATCCCAAGCTCCTCGCGGCATCTCCGAGCTCGATCTCCTCATCGGAAAGGGCACCACATCGAGAAGTCTTTTTACGGGCTCCCACCTCTGAACCGAGGCAACTCGGACACGAAGTTTGCTAGCCATCGTGTCCAAGAGTGCTGTAGACTAAGTGTAGAACGCTTTGCCTCGTGGGTTGTTTGAAGTTGCCGAACTTGGAAAAGAAATGGAAATGGAGCTTTTTATTTGCTAAGGATTTTTGATGCAATGAAGAATGAATTAATCCCACCATCCCCAAAATTGGGGCTGCCCAAAATAGTGGCCGGCCATGAATAAAAGGAGAGGAGGGAGTGAGAATAATGCAAGAAAGAGAATGGGTGATAACAAGAAAAAAAGATCACCTCAATATCTAATCCAATCCTTTCACAATTAATGCAAGTCTTGAACCAAAATACTTCTAGAATTCTCATGAACCCTCCATGAGCTGCTGGAGAACCCCCTACCACAAAAAACCCCTTCCCTCCACTAATTTCACATTTGCAAATAAACCCCCTTCCAACAAAGGAATTTCAGCTAAGAAGTAATAAAGAAAAATGGCCGAAACAGAATGCAAACTGGAAACTTCAAAAAAGCGATCCCGTAATAAATTACAGGATAACCCCGCGACTGTATATACATACCCGCATTTGTATTCCGATCAAATACAAATACAATGAGACAAAATCTACACAGTATAATACTAGGATCCGGCTTAAACCAAAGCCCGCTAGTATTATCCGTCCGAACCATGATCCGTGCAATACCGCACATATAAGATCGAACCCTGCCATATATTATACGGCCTCTACAACGTTTCGCCCGAAACTTGAGAAACTGTCTGTGGGGGACTCTAAAGACTCGTCAATACTTTGGCTGTGGATTTAACCACTAGCATGCCAGAGGTATTAGCCGTACGTAATGGGCTACCAGGTATTGACCAAAAGGGAGGTCGATGAGCGAACTCATCCTGACACCCTACTGAGCCTGTCAGCGACAATATCCGTACAGTCCGGTCCGTTCGTCTATGAGCATCGCATGTCGGGCCTAAGGGGTTGGTAAAAGTCAGACCCCCAAAAGCGGTACAAGTCGTGTCGGAGTGTAGCCCAGAACACCCTAAGATACTATTGGAATACCTACCAGTAAATCTCCTGCCTTGGCCAAGGACTTCATGTAATGGCTCTCCTAGACACAGCGCGACCTCACCCCCAATACCGGGAGAGACAAACCCCTGCCGATCCGCTCACTGCCTCCATGTGGCTCGGGACTGTACCCAACTAAAACCTGTTTGCACGACTCCTTTGAGCCGTGGTAGGGTAGTAATCAAAGTATAGTAGGAACTCACACGAGACAAATGACGATCTCAGGTCAATGAACTAACCTGTACACATGTCACCAGGGAACTGCTATCTGACGCTAGGTATAATACCAACTAGCATGTTCCCGGCGAATCCTGTTCGGTGTACTCATAACCCAATGAGCACCTGTATATATCTTAGGTGATCCAACTGACACCAACGGCTTGTGAGACCGGCCACCGTCCCTCGTCGGGGTCTCGACTGTATACACTAGTCTACTAAAGGAGTATCGATGCCCAGTCTCGAAACTCCCACGACTAGGGACCACTTTAAGGATGTGCTTATAGACTACCCAACTCTCATGTATATGATCGCCATCATACTGTTGGTAGTCAAGCAAGAATCCTAAGGGCTATATCAACGTGCAATAGTGACCTGTAAGGTCACCTAAAGCAGTACACGATGATAAAGACAAACCATGATAGGATACTATTCTCTATCAACGTGTAATAGTGAACCACAATGTCACCTAAAACATGTACACGATGATAAAGACAAACCAGATAGTAAACAAACCTCTCGAGTAAGACTGTCCTACCGGTATAGGTCCTTCCTCAATCATTGCAATCACGTGCCTGCGATCCAATAATTGACTCTGTGGGCACTATATCCAACAATCTCCCACTTGCACTCAAGGCTAATTATTACGATGTCGCATACTCACAGCCCGTGTGATACCGAACACCCAACTCCTCTATTAATCAGTCTCACAAAGCCCGTTTGCGAAACTATTGCGTTCGAGGAATAACCTCAGCTAGTGGATCCGCCCAGATGTTTCTTTCTATGTCTCTCTTTATCTCAAGTTCGCAGAGAAAGCCATCTCCCGAAATGAGCAATACCTGTCTTAGAATATATCTGGATACCTGATGGGACCTAGTTCATAAATGAACTCCAAATCAAAACTTCTTAGACTGTATCGTCAACTGAAACCAATCAGTATCCTGCGCCATGCTTCCCTCAGTATCCGCTTGGACTACCTGTCCAAAATACTGCCCCTCGTCAGAGGGAAAACTATAACTCTGACAGTCACTCTGTCATCCAGGTCACCTTGGTAACCTGGAATGATAACCGTCCCCGAAGGAGGCTGCTGTTATCATATCCCTAGAACATCCACTTATGTTCTAAAACTGCTTCCGAACGTCTCTCCAGGATAGGATTAATATCAACTTATTGCATCTAGTGCAAAAACAACGTCTGGTGTGGTACTTGACATCTCATGATCAACTCAATTGCCTAAGCAAGTGATTTGCCAATCATGCGCATCCCTCTCCCCTTTAGTCTGTAAGACACCTTTAGAGAGGGTGACTCCATCACCTAAAGGTATACTACCGTGCCAGGAGTCGTCCATTCTAAAACACCATTAGAATGTTGTCTAAGTACCTAGATTGGGAAACTACCCAAATCTAGATCTAAAACCATAGATCTACTAACCAGAATATCTGATATAATATCCATGTCCTATGTGGAGAAACCACTGTATGACAACCAAAGTATAACCGATCGTAGTATAGGAATATCACTTCCTACTCTGTGTATGTCATCCAAATACCAGGACATCACACCCTACTACTTTCTTAACAGATCCATCCCTTATTCTGATGAAGTCAAACCTATGACTGTCACATTAGAAATAGATGATCTATTTCCGCTATATCTGCTTTACTCTATAAATAGACATAAGCTACTTGTCCACTATACTTCCGCTGCTCCCACTGACTACGACAACCCTCTGGCAGAGTCATATACATGTGCACTTCTAAAGCTAGTTTAGAATGATGCTATACTCATCCTCCTGCCGGGTCTCACAGTCTGGAACAACAGCAATGGCATGTCTGGGTAAACAAGAACCTCCCTGTCACCGTCCTTGAGGCTACCGGAGTACCTCTCGGGTGCCTGAGGTTACCCACCATATTTGCGGAGTGGCCAATGGAATGTCAATCCAGATTGAATGTTTAGGTTCTTATCAAATTTTTAGTAATCGTTTGCGGTTCTGGAATCACTTCCAGTTCTACCATACTCTCACTACTGTTTTCTTAAAAATCCATTTTACTAAAACTGTGGCGAGTCAAGAACAATATCACTATTGATCTTCCAGATGGTAGAAAGTCAACCCTCGTCAAAGCCCGGGTCAATCCACAAACAGCCATTACGGAAACGTGCCTTGAGTTATCCAGAGTCTGGTTTTAAGCATAAGCCGAACAACTCCCCGTACCTTAACATCGTTAAGATATGAACCGTTCTATATCCAATATAAAAACAGATGCACTGATTTAATTGGAACCAGATTCAAATCATGCAACTGTCTTCAGTGCATGTCAATTAAATGGAGAGAGGCCGATCAGCATTACTCAACTTAGGAATACATCCAGATATGAGTAACCTGAAAGAGAAGCAAGTTCTCATAATCATTACTATCAACCGAATACCATACACAAGTATCTACATCTTCGATCACCTTGAAGAATCCTGATACTTGCAATACCTGGTTCTCTACTTTATTCATATACCTATAACTTCTCAAAACTTAGACCTTGCATTTCTACGAAACACATGTCTAAGAACTAGAGAAGTCACGAGTAAATAGAATATAGTACGAGTACCAACCCCTCTGTCCTCATGGACACTGGACAACATACAATACTCTGTATAAGTCCCCTGAGTCTAATAACTCATTCCCTGTGTGTCGTAGGTTAAAAACTGTACTTATGGTTAAGAAGAATTACACCGCTGTTTAATGCTCCTTACCTAACCATCCACTGATATAGGTAAATGTCATGGACATAATTTCAAAAAGTTATATCTCACTTTATGAAAATAAACGCACAGATATATCAATTTGAAATTGGTGCATAACAACGGATATTCAAAACCAGATATTTGCCGTCCGGCAAACAATCCAGGCGATTTCCTCAAATATCACCAATTACAACGAATACCGATATAATGAGGATGATCACCTAATTTCCAATAACTTACTCCCACTCATCATCTGTAAAACCATACAGATGTGAAAATCAAAGCTGGTAAATACATACCCTGGAGTAAGTACTAATTGGGAAATCAGTTTTCTTTTAACAATACACAGTGAAACTGAAACATGTAAATGTTTCGAAGGGGTATCCTGGTATTCCTAGTAATGCCTCTTCCATTATCCAGATTCATGACTATAACCGTATATTTCTTTGCCATCTCTCCAAATCCCTTTATATGTCTTTAGTCGATACCTTCTGTACACCCCTTTAGGCCAAATGGTTTTCTTCCTTCCCTACTGTTCGGCACCAGCCTATGGTTTGGAAGAAGACTATCCAATAAGCATAATGGGTGTACTGTCCTAATCATAGGAGCACTCGCAACCCGAGAGAAGGTAAAGATAAAAGGCAACTGAATAAAACCTTATTCCTATTTCTCCTGAACCAGAATCCATCACCGAAGTGGAACAAGTCCCTTCGAGTTCGTAAATAACCATACGATGGAGTATCCAATAAACTGTGGATCTTCGTAGTGATACGGAGTGTCCTAGAGAAATACAAAGGTGATGTAGGATTGGCAAAGAAATACTTGGTTTGGTCATGAATAGCAGTCGCAATTTACTTTGCCCTCTTACTAATCCCTTTATTTGTCTTTACTTAATACCTTCTGTACACCTTTTAGGCTAAATGGTTTTCTTCCTTCCCTACCGTTCGGCACCAGCCTATGGTTTGGAAGAAGACTATCCACTAAGCGTAATAGGTGTACTGTCCTAATCCAAGGAGCACTCGTAACCTGAGAGATGGTAAAAGGAAAAGACAACTGAATAGTCCTATTCATTTTCTCCAGAACCGGAAACCATCCTCGAATCTGGAATAAATTCCTTCGAGTTCGTATATAACCATACGATGGTTTTATCCAATGGAAGTGGATGTTCGTAGTAATACGGGGTGTCCTGAAGAAAAGGGTAAAAGTAGGAGTGGCAATGAGGTATGCAACTCAGAGAATCCAAAAGCCAGCGTTTTAAGAAGGATCGGTTAACTTGGTCACTGAGTCATAGTCAAGGGTCGGGCCATGGTCGCTGCCAAAGAGAGAGAGAAAAGAAACACTATGCGTGCACTCTAACCTAGATCAGAATGGTTATCACTTTATCTAATCAGGAAACCTCCCACTGTAACCTCAAATTCTCCTCCAAACCTGAAAGAAGAATCAGTCGGGATCACCCGAGGAGTAAACCAACTCATCAGTGGGAATCGGAATCCAACTATCATCGCATGATAACGTGATGGAATCCACTCACGTTATCACACTCCAGAAGGTATGCGCATATCTGGCAAGTTTCAGTTTCTTTAGAAACTCCCGATGTGATTTTTACCCCATGCTCTTATGACCTTGACGAAGGCCAACATATCATAAGTCATATGTCAAGTCCTACCCGTCATTATCCTGGTTAATTTGAACCCACACGTACATACCCTTGACGAAGGCCAAAATAGTAGTACGACTGTCCCAAACCAACGCATCTATCTATGCAGCAGAAAAGTAACAAATAGCTACCATACACTATGCCTTGACGAGGGCCAACATACATAGAATGAATACTAAGTGCTACCTTTCTGAAATGACGGAGGGCTACGAATGGTTTTTGGCGAAAAACCTTTAACGTAATGAACTTGATATCGTTGAAGGAACCGAATAGCTTTTATAAAAAATATAGTGGCGAAAACCCTTGCTAAAGAGGTCACTCCCGGTGAAGAGATCTCGACACTTTCCCTGTAGAATGAGGTGCAAGATATTCTAACTGAATACCAAGATGCAAAGCAAAAAGTAATCGACTATAGTGAAGTTATTACCCTGACCCAAACTTCTGTCCAAGGGGTCACTCCCGGTGAAGGGATCTAGGCCCTTGCCTCGTCGACTGAGGTGCTGGATATTCATAACCGAATACCACTGTGCAAAACAAAAGAGAACTTCCTTGCAATAACAGCTTTTTTTGAAAAATGTTCCAATAACATCAGAATAGGTTTGCTTAGCTTGCATTGATCCGAATCAATGCAGTCCCATCAATTAATCATACCATAAAAGAACGAAAATATGATGTACGTATATGCCATCCGCATTCGCCACTGGGTCCCGTCATCACCCGTTAGGTTACTTAACTAACGACAGAGCGGGGACTGGACTAGCGCGGGTGTAAAACATATACAATATCTACTAGTATATATATATCAATATATAATAATCACTCGAGGCGTGATAAAATGCAACATCACAGAGAGTAATAAGCATCACAGAACAATACAGATAATCTGGGATCCCCGGGTTTCATAGAGCCACTACTGAAACCTGATGTTCCCCTGGTCATGTGGATAGCCTGTGCAATGAAATCCTAGACCCCTACGGGCGCGGAAAGTTACCCGCCAAAACCTGAAGCGAGGCAGCCCCTTCAACAACCTGAATGGACCACCCAGCACTTCACGGAATCCGGTAACTTGAGCACCCCTCCTTGGGTCAACCTGTACCCCCTACGAGTGCGGCGAATAGCCCGCCAATTCTAGAGTGAAGCCCCCTCCGTCTCAAAGCCATGAGATGCGGGCTCGTTGCCCTCTAGAACCCGACTATCCGTGCACCCCACCGCGGGGTAATCCTAGTACAGAAAGTAAAATATACAACGGGTACATCGACCTCAGCCCGGTTGTGCCCCAAAAGAATAATATACAAACAGGCAGTGACGGCAGTCCACATGTCGGACGCTTGCCCCGCAATATCAAATGTACATATACAACCAAACTATACTAACATTGCATCCAGGCTATCCACCACGATAAATCCGCAACATCACAGCACAACACAGAACATCAACGTGAATGTCACGTTCACAAATTCGTCTAAAAGGGCTATAGCAATTAGACAGGATTTACCGATCAAATGACATTCACGGTCGTAGATATAATATAAATACTGTGAACTAACATGTTTAAAATTTTCGATCGACAAAATTTCCCGAAGTGGGCCCCAAGCACAATACCCAGTACTCAAATTAAATCTGGGCCCAAACAGAATATACCATAAACCCCAATTCCAAGATTAAGATCACTGTAGAAACTTTAGAGCAGAGAGGCCACTAAATAGCGGCGGAACCGCGGCCAAAACATGGTTATGGCCGCGGTTACGCGGCTACACTGTAGCATCTTGCTACCAAATTTTCCCAGATGTCTTAAAAAACCCTGCACGTATTTCTGTAATATACCAAATAATTTTTTTGACAACAAAAGAAAATCGACAGAAACTGCATGACTTGAAATCGCGGTTTCGGAATTTTTGTTCGATCGAAGTTCTAAACACGTTAGAGCAAGCTAGTAAAGGTTAATGGCGTGGCTCTGATACCATGTAAGTCTACGGTAGCACCCCGGCCGTCTTTCCGAGGCCAAAATGAACAAAAACTTTTTCAAACTATAAACCGGCGCTATCGTATGCTTAAAACCCGGATCAAACCATTAACCTATAAACTAGCTATCTAGAGAAGGGATAGAAAGCTATACCGAGCGATCCGTGTCCTTCGGTCTTCGGCCACCATCCCAAGCTTCTCGCGGCATCTCTGAGCTCGATCTCCTCGTCGGAAAGGGCACCACATCGAGAAGTCTTTTTACGGGCTCCCACCTCTGAACCGAGGCAACTCGGACACGAAGTTTGATAGCCGACGTGTCCAAGATTGCTGTAGAGTAAGTGTAGAACGCTTTGCCTCATGGGTTGATTGAAGTTGCCGAACTTGGAAAAGAGATGGAAATGGAGCTTTTTATTTGCTAAGGATTTTTGATGCAATGAAGAATGAATTAATCCTACCATCCCCAAAATTGGGGCTGCCCAAAATAGTGGCTGGCCATGAATAAAAGGAGAAGAGGGGGTGAGAATAATGCAAGAAAGAGAATGGGTGATAACAAGAAAAAAAGATCACCTCAATATCTAATCCAATCCTTTCACAATTAATGCAAGTCTTGAACCAAAACACTTCTAGAATTCTCATGAACCCTCCATGAGCTGCTGGGAAACCCCCTTCCACAAAAAACCCCCTCCCTCCGCTAATTTCACATTTGCAAATAAGCCCCCTTCCAACAAAGAAATTTCAGCCAAGAAAGAATAAAGAAAAATGGCCGAAACGGAATGCAAACTGGTAACTTCAAAAAAGCGATCCCGTAATAAATTACAGGATAACCCCGCGACTGAATATACATACCCGCATTTGTATTCCGACTGAATACAAATGCAATGAGACAAAATCTACACAGTATAATACTAGGATCCGGCTTAAACCAAAGCCCTCTAATATTATCCGTCCGAACCATGATCCGTGCAATATCGCACGTATAAGATCGAACCCTGCCATATATCATACGGCCTCTACAACGTTTCGCTCGAAACTTGATAAACTGTTTGTGGAGGACTCTAAAGACTCGTCAATACTTTGGCTGTGAATTTAACCATTAGCACGTCAGAGGTATTAGCCGTACGTAACGGGCTACCTGGTATTGACCAAAAGGGAGGTCGATGAGCGAACTCATCCTGACACCCTACTGAGCCTGTCAGCGACAATATCCGTACATTCCGGTCCGTTCATCTATGAGCATCGCATTTCGGGCCTAGGGGGTTGGTAAAAGTTAGACCCCCAAAAGCGGTACAAGTCGTGTCGGAGTGTAGCCCAGAACACCCTGAGATACTACTGGAATACCTACCAGTAAATCTCCTTCCTTGTCCAAGGACTTCGTGTAATTGCTCTCCTAGACACAGCGCGACCTCACCCCCAATACCGGGAGAGACGAACCCCTGCCGATCCGCTCACTGCCTCCATATGGCTCGGGATTGTACCCAACTAAAACCTGTTTGCATGACTCCTTTGAGCCATGGTAGGGTAGTAATCAAAGTACAGTGGGAACTCACACAAGACAAATGACGATCTCAGGTCGATGAACTAACCTGTACACATGTCACCAGGGAACTGCTCTCTGACGCTAGGTATAATACCAACTAGTATGTTCCCGGCGAGTCCTGTCCGGTATACTCATAACCCAATGAGCACCTGTATACATCTTAGGTGATCCAACTGACTCCAACGGCTTGTGAGACCAGTCACCGCCTCTCTTCGGGGTCTCGACTGTATACACTAGTCTACTAATAGAGTATCGATGCCCAGTCTCGAAACTCCCACGACTAGGGACCACTTTAAGGATGTGCTTATAGACTACCCAACTCTTACGTATATGATCGCCATCTACTGTTGGTAGTCAAGCAAGAATCCTAAGGGCTCTATCAACATGCAATAGTGACCTGTAAGGTCACCTAAAGCGGTACACGATGATAAAGACAAACCATGATAGCATACTATTCTCTATCAACGTGTAATAGTGAACCACAATGTCACCTAAAACATGTACACGATGATAAAGACAAACCAGATAGTATACAAACCTCTCGAGTAAGACTGTCCTACCGGTATAGGTCCTCCCTCAATCATTGCAATCACGTGCCTGCGATCCAATAATTGACTCTGAGGGCACAATATCCAACAGTAAAATGTTACGTGGGCTACGAAAAGGTAGAGAACTGGGAATGGGTGATCATTCCGTAAGAGTAAGGAATGGTGCAGATGTTGCAGCCAAAGAAGTTGGCGAATATCACCTTGTATAACCAAATAGTAATACATTGATTCTGAACGAATGCTATTACATTCCGAACCTGATATGCAATCTTATATTAGTTTCTTTATTAAGTAAAAATGTATATAATTTTGTAGTACAGGATAATGTTATGAACATCTTCCTGGATCAAAAGTTGATTGGATCAGGCTCGTTAAATAATGGCATATACGTTCTAAATCAAACCGCAGTTCTTAATGTACAGAATACACACAAGAGGAAGAGTTCAGAAATGAACGAATTCTACTTGAGGCATTGTAGACTAGGTCATATCAATCTGACACGACTAGCTAAGTTACATAAGGATGGATATTTGAATCCCTTCGAATTATCATCTTATGAAACTTTCCATTCATGCTTCAAAGGAAAGATGACCAAAACTCTGTTTAGTGGACACGGAGAAAGAGTTAAGGAACTCTTGGGACTGATACATAGTGATGTATGTGGTCCCATGTCTACACATACCAGGAATGGTTCTTCGTACTTCATTACATTCACTGATGATCTCTCAAGATACGGACATGTGTTCATGTTGAAACACAGGTCTGAAACTTTTGAGAAATTCAAAGAATATAAGCACGAAGTAGAGAACCAAAGGGGCAAAAGTATTAAGATCCTTCGATCTGATCGAGGGGGAGAATACTTGAGCAATGATTTCCTGGATTATCTAAAAGAGAATGGGATTCTCTCTCAGCTTACTCCTCCTTATACACCACAACACAACGGTGTATCGGAGTGGAGGAATCGCACCCTTTTAGATATGGTGCGCTCTATGATGAGCACCGCTGAGTTACCTATTTCCTTCTCGGGTTATGCACTGGAGACAGCTGTAGACCTATTGAATATGGTTCCCACCAAATCTGTGCCAACCACTCCATATAAGATATGGAAAGGAAAGAGACCATATCTTAATTATGTTAAGATATGGGGTTGTCCGGCATATATGAAAACACAAAATCCGGTCAAGCTCGGGGCAAGGTCAATTCTGTGTAAGTTTATTTGATATCCCAAGCATTCGCGAGGGTATATCTTCTACCACACCGAGGAACAAAAAGTGTTTGTTTCTCGACATACCACCTTTTTAGAAAAGGAATTTCTTGAAAAAGAAATTAGTGGCAAGGAGGTAGAACTGGAAGAGGTCCCAGCTATACAAACTATGAAAGAAGATTTGCTAGAACCAGAGGATTCAGTAGTTCCCGACGAAGCTCAGCCGCTCCGCCGATCTAGTAAGGTTTCTCATCCACCAATGAGATATTACGGTTTTCTCATCGATGGTGGGAGCGAGGATTGCATCATGGAAGATGATGACCCAACTAGTTTTGAGCAGTCCATCACGAGTGGTGACTCTGTGAAATGGCTGGATGCAATGCCATCTGAGAGGGAATCTATGTACACCAAAAAAGTATGGACTTTGGACGTTGCTTCTGAAGGGGTGAAACCCATTGGGAGCAAATGGATCTTTAAGAAGAAACTTAGTGTAGATGGAAAAGTTGAGACTTTCAAAACTAGACTTGTTGCAAAGGGTTTTCTTCAATGACCAGGTGTGGATTATGACGAAACCTTTTCTCCAGTGGCTATGCTTAAGTCCATCCGGATCTTACTTGCCATTGCTGCATACCATGACTACGAAATCTGGCAAATGGATATTAAGACCGCCTTTCTAAATGGTGATTTAGAGGAGTGCGTGTACATGACTCAGCCAAAGGGCTTCGTAGACAGTGGGAGCAGCGGAAAAGTGTGCAAGCTGCTTAAATCCATCTACGGGTTAAAGCAGGTATCGCGGTGTTGGAACATCTGTTTTGATATGGTAGTCAAAGAGTTTGACTTCATCAAAAACGTAGATGAACCTTGTATTTACAAGAAGATTGCAGAGAGTAAGGTTGTCTTCCTCGTATTGTACATGGATGACATACTCTTGATAGGAAATGATGTTCCTATGCTGCACTCGGTCAAGCTTTTCTTATCATAAAGATTCTCAATGAAAGATCTTGGTGATGCCTCCTACATTCTGGGGATTAAGATCTATAGAGATAGATCTAAACGGATACTGGAATTTTCCCAATCCAGGTACATTGACACCATACTAAGAGAGGTTTAGTATGGAAGAATCCAAGCGTGGGAACATATCCACGATCTCTGGACTCACTCTCTCCCAAGACTGATTTGGAGAGAACTCGCATGCAAGGGATACCCTATGCTTCGGCAGTAGGCTTTATCATGTACGCGATGCTATGTACCAGACCCGATGTAGCATACTCACTAAGTGTAGTGAGTAGATATCAAGCAGATCCTGGAGAGAATCACTGGACAGCTGTGAAGAACATTCTCAAGTACTTGAGAAGGACTAAGGAGATGTTCTTGGTGTATGGTAACGGAGAACTCCAGTGAATTCCTTTACCGATTCGAGCTTCTAAAGTGATAAGGATGACTCTAAGTCATACTCGGGATTTGTCTATACCCTCAATGGAGGGGCAGTGTGTTGGAAGAGTTCTAAACAGGAAACCGTGGCAGACACGACGATGGAGGCTGAATACATCGCTGCTAACGATGCTACCAAAGAGGCTGTCTGGATGAAGAAGTTCATAACTGAACTTGGAGTGGTTCCGTCCATTGAGCAACCAATACCTTTGTATTGTGATAACAATGGAGCTGTGGCTTTTGGCCAAGGAACCCAGGTCCCATCAGAGATACATGCATATTCTGAGGCGGTATCACCTGATCCAGGAGATAGTTGATCGCCGGGAGATCGAGATCAGGAGAGTTGACACGAAGGACAATACTGCGGATCCACTGACTAAGGCCATACCCCAGATACATTTTGAGAGACTCTTCGGGTTGTTGGGTATGAGATACTACAACAACTGGCCTTAGTGCAAGTGGGAGATTGTTAGTTATGTATATGCTCTAGAGGCCATTATTGTACATATGATGTATATTATAATGGATGCTTAGATATATATAGGGAGGAATTTCTTGCTCGACATGATAATATGCTATCTGGTTGTACTTTAGCTTAATATATTGACTTGTATTGGTTTTCTGTCTTGCTCTCACATGTTGATAAATCCCTTAGGATGTGTACTTGCCTACTAGGACTATGATGGAGATCATACTAGTGGGGCCTGGGTAGTCAACGAGTACATCCTATAATTGTTCCTAGTCGAGAGTGTATCGAGATAGGGCATCGATACTCCAGAGTAGACTAGCGTATACGCATCTTGACCCATATGATGGGTGATGGATGATCCCACATCCATTGGTGTTCGACATCAAAGATGGTATGCGGGTGCTCAGTGGAGACTGGGTACACTGAACGGACTCGCCGAGAACTCCTAGATGGTATTGTACCTATTGTCAGATAGCAGTTCTCTGGTGACACTGGTACAGGTTAGTCTGTAGACCCGAGATCGTCATAGAGTCTTGTGTGATTCCCACTATGCTTTGATTTCCACCTTACCACGTTCACGAGAATGTGCAAAACCATGGCTTTTGGGTACATTCCCGAATCACATGGAGGCAATGAGCGTTAGGAGGGGTTTCGTCTCTCCCGGTATTAGGGGTTGATGTTGCGCTGTGTTCGATTGGCTATAACTAGAAGTCCCTGGCCAGGGCTGATATGGACATCTACTGGTAAGTGTTATCAGTAGTTTCTCGACCCATTATGAGGCACACATCGACACGACTTATCGGTTACTGGGGTCTGATGTTTACCACCCCTAGACTGGATATGCGACATATCAGACGAAGAGACTAGACTGTACGGGAGTGTCGCTGATTGGATTCACAGGAGTATGAGCAGGCTTGCTTGTTGATCTTCTGATTGCTCAATACCCAGGTGGCTGTTACATTTAGCTGACCGCTTGCAGCTTGTGGGTGTTTGATATGATCGTCACCTACTGCCGGCGTATTGACGAGTCTTTAGAGTCCTACACAGAGGTTTCCTGGCTCAGGAGAAACGGAGTAGTAGCACATTTGTGATATGTGCGGGACCGAGAATAATACGAGTATGTGATACCGAATTCTATTCTCGCGATATGTGATATCGGCCGGGTATATGTGATATAGCCGAGTCATCGGATCAAGTGTTGATTCGATGAAATGATACATTTTATATTAGTCGGTTATATATGATATAGCCGGATTGTCGGACCAAATATTGATTCGATAATTTAATTTATAATTATATATGTGATATATTACGTTACATTAAATAATATAAGCTCACTTAAGTAATTCTTTTTCTCATTTTGGATGCATTGATATATATGTGATATATGTTAAATGCATTCTTTTCTTTTGTTACTAAATTAGATATATGTGATATGTATAATTGTAACATGCAAGGTTATAAATGCAACTAGGGTTTAGAGTTAAACCATGCTAGGGTTAAGATTAGGGTCAATATTTATTATTAAGTAATTCAAATATTGTGGATATTTGTCATGGTAGATATTTGTTGAAGCTTGTAGTCTTCTTTGACTTTGTCCACTCTTTTTTTCTAGTTTAAGATATTTATCAACCATACCTTTAACCATAGCTCATGGTTAAGTCTCTACAAGGGTTAAGGATGATATACTTGACCCATGGTTGCATTTCTAACCACACAACAATTATTATCATATCTTCATCTTCTTCTTTCTCAAAAAGCTTGCTAGCTTTTTCTTTGGTGATGAAATAAATTGAGAAAAATAAAACTAAAGAGAATAAAATTCCTACTTCATCATCCTCTTCTATACTAGCTATATAGATTAGTTTGTTATCTTCACTAATTCTACATTAGTTAAGAGTTAGCTTGAGTTTGTGTTTCCTCAAGGTAGATCGTCTTGGATTTCGAAGACTTCAAGTAAGATGCATCATTCACCTTATGGAGCCTCTCTAGAGTTTGGGAGCTTGATGATCGCAGCGATGGGACCACAACTCGGAGCTTATGAAGCGAAGGAACGGACTACAAAGGTTGTAATCCCTCTCACTTAGATATAAAGTTGTTTACATGCATGTTAACCCTAATTCTCTAGTTAAGATCTTGGTTGGGGTTTCATAACACCCCAAAAATTTGTAAAATGGCATGTGTGATGCCTTTCAAAACCTTGTAGTCGTGCTATACAACCCTACAGCCCTCCGTCATTTCAGATAAGCGCTATTTTAGTATTCGTGCTACATTTGTTGGCCTGCGTCAAGGCATAGTGTGCGGTATCTGAATTAGTGCTTATCTGCAGCATGTGATGCGATTGGATTGGGGTAGTCGTGCAACTTTGTTGGCCTGCGTCAAGAGTCGTGCGGATGGGTTTAATTCAATCAAGAAATGAACGGGTTGAACTTGACTAACGCCCTATGGTTTGTTGGCATGCATCAAGGTCATAGGATGTTAGGGATAAAAATATTATCGGGAATTTCAAGTGTTGAAATTTGCAATGAGATTGCATACCTTCTGTATGATAGTTGGATCCCGATACCCACTGCGAGTAAGAGTTACTACTGGGAGAGTTTTGCACTTTACAATTAGCTGATCCAGTAGGTGTCTAGAAAGGTGTCAACTGGGTTATTCCTCTAGAAAAATGAGATTTATTTTAATTAAGTCCGTGTGAAAGCACGGGGAACCTCCCTCGGAGTACCGATACCTGCCTGGCCGAACGATTGGCTAACCTGTAGGGTTTAATTAATCCCGGCTAATCTTACCTTTCAGGGTTTGAAGGAAGATTTGATAAAAACAGTGGGAGCCATCCCGATTAGATAAAATAACCAATATAATCTTGCAAAGAGCGCACGCAAAGTGATTATCCTTCCTTCTCCTGGTAGCGACCAATAAAATGCCTTAATCAAGATAATAATATGGATGTTATGACCGAACCTACTTATTATACTGGGCTAGGTTCCGCTCTATCTTATGATTGTCATAAGTTTGAGCAGGGAATAGGGGAATATTCGAATTTCCACGCCACCCAAACGAAAAATAAGCATGTTGATGCATTGTCTTTGGGTGTGTTCATAACCAAGAACTGTTTCTCGGTAATCTCTATGTCCTGGGTATTGGATACCGGATCAAGATCCCACACATGTAATTTGGTACATGGGCTATAGAAAGGTGGAGAACTGGGAAAGGGTGATATGTCTCTAGTAGTAGAGATGGTGCAATTGTTGCAGCCAAAGCAGTTGGCAAATATCACCTTGTGTTACCAACTGGTAATACAATGATTCTGATCGACTGTTATTTCATATCAATAATATTGTGAATATTTTCCTAAATCAAGTGTTGATTGGGTAAGGTATGTTGTATAACAGTATACACGTTCTGAATCAAACCACAGTTCTAAACGTACAGAACACACACAAGAAGAACAATTCAGAAATTAACAAATTCTTCTTGTGGTATTATAGACTGGGTCATATCGACGAAACAAGACTAGCTGAAGTTCCATAAGGATGCATATTTGAATCCGTTCGAATTTACATCTTATGAAACTTGCCAGTCATGTCTCAAAGACCAGGTGACTAAATCTCCATTTACCGGAAACGGAGAAAGAGCTACTAAACTCTTGGATAGATACATAGTGATTTATATGGTCCTATGTCTACACATGCCAGGGATGGTTCTGCGTACTTTATTACATTCACCGATGTTCTCTCAAGATACGGACATGTGTTCTTGTTGAAACACAAAACTGAATTTTTTGAGAATTTTCAAGCAATATAAGTACGAAGTTAAGAACCAGATGGGTAAAGGTATTCAAGTCCTTCGATATGATCGGGGAGAAGAATACTGGAGCACGGAATTCCGAGACTATTTAAAAGAGAATGAGATTCTCTCTCAGTTTACTCCTCCGTATACACCACAGCACAGTGATATATCGGGGTGGAGGAATCGCACGCTATAAGATATGGTGCGCTCTATGATGAGTACTGCTGAGTTGCCTATTTCCTTTCAGGGACATGCACTTGAGAAAATGCATACCTATTGAATAAAGTTCCGATCAAATCCGTTGCCTACCACTCCATATGAGATATGGAATGGGAAGAGACCATCTCTTAAATGATTTGAGATATGAGGTTGTCCGGCCTATGTTTAAAAGCAAAATCTGGACAAGCTCGAGGTAAGGCCAGTTCTGTGCAAGTTTGTAGGATATCCCAACCATTCACGAGGGTATATCTTCTACCACACCAAGGAACAAAAGATGTTTGTTTCTCGACATGCCACCTTTTTAGAAAAGGAATTTCTTGTCAAAGAAATTAGTGGCAATAAGGTAGAACTGGAAGTAGTTCCAGCAAACACAAACTATAACTGACGATTTTTTGGAACCGGAGGATTCAATAGTCCCTGACGAACCGAAACCACTCCGCGGATCTAGTAGGATTCCTAACCCACCAGAGAGATACTACGGTTTTCTCATAAACGGTGGGAGTGAGGATTGCATCATGGAGATGATGACCCAACTAGTTTCAAGCAGGCCATCACAAGTGGAGACTATGTGAAATGGTTGGATGCTGTGCGATCTGAGATAGAATCCATGTACACCAACTAAGTATTGACTTTGGATGTTGCTCCTGAAGGGGTAAAACCCATCGGGAGAAAAAGGATCTTTGAGAAAGATAATTTGGTGTGGATGGAAAAGTTGAGACTTTCAAAGCTATGCTTATGTCCATCAGGATCCTACTTGCCATTGTTGCATACCATGACAATGAAATCTGGCAGACTGCACGTCAAAACCGCTTTTCTAAATGGTGATTTAGAAGACGTGATTTAGAAGAGAGCGTGTAAATGACACTGCCAGAGGGCTTCGTAGATAGTGGGAGCAGCGGAAGCATTTGCAAGCTGCTTAAATCCATTTACGGATTAAAGCAGGCATCGCGCAGATGGAACATCTGTTTGATGAAGCTGTCAAAGAGTTTGACTTCATCAAAAAGGTAGATGAACCGTGTATAAATAAGAAGGTTGTAGAGAGTATGGTTGTCTTCCTCGTATTGGACGTGGATGACATACTCTTGATAGAAAACGATATTCCTATACTACACTCGGTCAAGTACCTCTTATCACACAAGTTCTCCATGAAAGATCTAAATGATGTCTCCTACATTCTTGGGATATAGATCTATAGAGATAGATCTAAATGGATTTGGGATTGTCCCAATCCAGGTACATAAACACCATGCTAAAGGGGTTTAGCATGGATGATTCTAAGCGTGGTAATGTACCCTCTTATTCAGGAATCACTCTCTCCAAAGAGATGTCTTTCAAGACTGATTTGGAGAGGGCTCACATACAAGGGATACCCTATGCTTCGGTAGACTGGCCAATCATGTATGCGATGTTATGTACCAGACCAGATGTAGCTTACTCACTAGGTGTAGTGAATAAGTATCGAAATGATCTTTGGGAAAACCACTAGATAGCTGAAGAACATTCTTAAGTGCTTGAGAAGGACTAAAGAGATGTTCTTGGTGTATGGTAACGGTGAACTCCAGATGGAGTCATTTACCGGTTTGAGCTTCCAGAGTAATAAGGAAGACTGAAAGTCAGTCTCGGGTTTTGTCATCACCCTCAGTGGAGGGACGGTATGTTGGAAGGGTTCCAAGCTATATACCGTAGCAGAATCGTTGATATAGGTTAATTACATCGCTACCAATGATGCTGCCAAAGAGGTTGTCTGGATGAAAAAGTTCATATGATGAACTTGGTTCCTACCATTGAGCATCCAATACCTGGGTATTGTGATGACAATGGAGTTGTGGCTTTGGCCTAGGAACCCCGGTCCCGTCAGCGATCCAGACATATTCTTAGACAGTATCATCTAATCAGGGAGATAGTTGATCTCCGGGAGATCGAGATTAGGAGAGTTGACACAGAGGATAACAAAGCGGTGTTAGTTATATGTATGCCCTAGAAGCCATTACTATACATGGGATGTATATTATAGTGGATGCTTGGACATATATAGGGAGGACTTTCTTGCTCGATATGATAGTATGCTATCTGGTTGCTCTTTGTCTTAACATGTTGACTTATATACGTGATGCTGTCTTGCTCTAACATGTTGACAAAGCCCTTTAGGATGTATACTTGACACCCAGGACTATGATGGAGATCATACTAGTGGGGCCAGGGTGTCATGACCCGAAAAGTACGGAACATGACCGACACTTAAATTACGAACGTCTCGAGGCGTACGTAATCTAAGTAAGCCAAAACCCAGAAATCAAAACCAAAAGAAACAGTAGAGTGAAGGAAAAACCAATTTAAAGCAAGTACTTTTAATCAACATAGGCCGAAGTATGTATTTGTAAAATCAAAGTATTTTCTAAAAATTTCGGCAGAGTCTCCTTTGTAAATACTGGCCCCAAACGGGATACAACATGAATAGTATACGAAATAAGTAAAAAAGGCATCCCCTAGCGGGAGCTAGCTCTTCGTCAATCGACGGTCACAACCACGTAAGCAATATAATATACAACGCCGAAGGTCGAGGATCAAAACTCAAAAGAAAACTCAAATCAGCATAAAAATCATAATAATACAACGCGCGACTCTAAGGTCGAAAGAATAACAGGCCTAGTTTTCTATCTCTCTCAAATATACAATCTGGTTGATGGAGTTTCTAGATACAACTGAAATAATAATAAACAATGGTGGTCCTGATGCAAAGAACCCACCTGCCAAAGCAATCACCCGGAAAGAACAGTGTGCCAGCAAAGCCGCAAAGAACCTGTATGGCAAAACTTGCAAGGAACTGTAGCACAACGGGGGTGAATTGCCAACTCGTGAATAGAAAACATCTACGAGTAGAAATTGCATGCATAACGCTATCCTAGGTCATCTCAGGTAATATCCTCAATAAAATCCTGGTCCAGCTATGTATAGTGTAATACTACATGCTCGTGTCAGTGCCTCAGATAACATCATATCGGATATATGATGTATGAATGCATTACGAATTTAAACAGAATATATCATGAGTGAGACAACTGTTTTCTTTAATCAATGAGATTTCTATATGTATGTCAAACACGTATCATCAATGAACGTAACAGAGAAATCAGTGTCAAGCATCGACACAAAACATAAGTCTCAGTATCTCAATATCAAATCATCAATATCTGAAATCTCAAATCTCAATTTTCAATATCTCAGGCATCCGTATCATCTGCGGGATTGGCCCTCGGGCTCCGGCAGAACGGATCAGCCCATAACATCAATCTCACGGCCACGAACGGTATCCTCCGGATATCCGCCGCACCAGGTAAAATCACCGATAGGTAGTCTGCCCCTGCCAGGCTCATTGTCTACTCTTTGAACTTCTTGTCCTAGGGTACCATACCGGGTCCACCATATACCTGCAGACGGTTCATCCAACTCCTCGAATAAGGTCTCAAAAACCATCTTAGAACCGAGAAAACATCATGGTGGATACTCATACATCATGAGAAAACCGCAATTTGCATTTTTTAAAATGATGATACCAAGCTTTTATTAAATTCTTGCGGTTTTCCCCCAAATCCAGAAATCTCATGTAAATCTGAAATCATCAAAATCATGATACCAATAAACAGTGAATAACGGCATAAATCTCCATAATACTGCATAACCAATGACTATATGGATGTATCTGATATCATGCAATGAATGCAATAATTAAACTAGCATATGGAAACTATAACATATTACAACTATCAGCTAGCAAGCTATGTCACTGAAATAGTATTTTCTAAAGTGTACATGACATGGCAATTACCAATGAAGATGTATGTAGGCCGGCAAGCGAGTGTACGTGGAGCATACGCGTCATCGGTAATGGTGCTGGTGTCCTAACAGTATGGTTTCATAATTACTACGTACACAATAACATGCAATGAGGCGATAACAACATAATAAGGAAAATGAATAATAAATACAACAATAATATGCGAAACATGAATAATAACGTAACAACCAGGAATCTATCTTACTATACATGTGTTATACTGTTTTGCCGTTTGAAATAGTAGGAATCGTGGTGTTTTTGAAAATAAAGACTATGGTGTTTTTAAGAAAAGATACGTCTTTTAAAATATCTGTAGTGTCCCTTGGTATGTCTTTGAAATTCTCACGATTCGTCAGTTTTGGAAATAGGTATGACTCGGGTCCAGTCTAACATCTACTAGGTAAAGTACAGGTCTAACTAACAACCAATCGAATGGGGTATGGAAACCACCTAAATCTGAGCAGATATATATACATGCATAATAGTCGGTGATCCCGCCTCAATAATATCATATATGATACAACATATCATATGACATCCTCAAATTAAGAGTGCGGATCTATCGTCAATATATAGCTCGTACGATAAATCCGTCGTACGGCCTCCCAAATCTTGGTACGGGTCAAATGTCACATCTATCACATTAATCATCTGATATCCTCTTTATCAAATATCATGATCAGGGTACTCCTGTATTGTATAGGATGCTAGGCATGTATATGTGCAGAAACAATTTTTACTCGAAATGATAGTATGCTATCTGGTTTATCTTCATCTTAACTTGTGTTATATTTCATATCTTTATATGCATGTTGATGAAGCCCTTAGGATTATGCTTGACTACCAGGATTATGATGAGATTATACTAGTGGGGCCTGGATAGTCTATAAGCATATCCTTTAATAGTTCCTTGTCGAGGGTATATCGAGACAGGGCATCGGTATTACCAAGTTAGACTAGTGTGTACGTTTCCTGACCCTGGGGGGCGATGGTTGATTCCACAACCATTGGTGTTTGACATCAAAGATTGTACACAGGTGCTCATTGGAGAATGGGTATACCGAACAGGACTCGCCAAGAACTCCTAGATGGTATATATACCAATTGTCAGATAGCAATTCTCTGGCGACACTTGTACAGGTTAGTCTGTAGACCCGAGATCGTCATAGTGTCTTGTGTGATTCTCACTGTGCTTTGATTAACTCCCTACCGCGACTCTGCCGAGTCGTGCAAACAGGTGGATTTTGGTTATAGTCCGGAATCGCATGGAGACAGTGAGCGATAGGAGGGGTTTCGTCTCTCTCGGTATAGGGAGTTGGTGTCGCGCTATGCTTTATCGGCCATAATATCAAATCCCTGGCCAGGGTTCTTGAGATTTACTGATAAGTGTTATCAGTAGTTTCTCGAACCGTTATGGGCCGTAATTCAGCATGACTTATAAAGTTACTGGGGTCTGACATTTACCACCCCTAGACTTCATATGAGACGTATCAAATAAAGGGACCGGACTGTACGGTAAGTCTTGCTTGCAGGCTCGTTGGTGTTTTGATGAGTTCGCTCATCGGCCACTTTTTCGTCATGTACCTGGGTAGCCGTTACGCACAGCTAGTGCCGCTGACGCGCTTGTGGTTAAACCCACTGCCAGCGTACTGTCAAGTCTTTAGAGTCCCACACAGAGGGTTCCTTCGTTCAGGCGAATGATGTAGAGGCCGTAAGTTGTTACGGCAGCCGTAAGGTGTTACGACAGGGTTTCGATTATGTTTGTGTAATTGTTATAGGAATAATAATCGGAACAATAATACTGGTAGGCTTTGGTTTAAGCCGGATATCGGTATTATATTATTGGATTAATGGTATTCGTATTTTCCGGAATTCGGATACGGGTATATGGTATACGGTATACGGAGGAGGGGTATTCTTGTAATTGTTAAAAGAATACCTTCTAGAAGGTGCCACCTCATAATGACATTATTTATTTTATGAACATAAATAAATGAAGTGAAAATAAGAAAGTCCAAGCATGGTTGCAAGAATGGGTTATTTAATTTTATATTGTTTTGGAATTACTATTGAAGCATGGTGCTAATTTTATATTATATGCTTCAATTATTTCATTTGCAATATATCATTTTCTCATGCTTGAACTCTCTCATTATCACAAACACTTTCTCTCTCCTTCTTCTCTTCTCCTCCTTCATCCTAAGCTTTACCCTTCACATGTGTTGTGAAACAAAAGTTTAGGATTAAAGATAATCCAATACCCTAATCTCTACATGATCCTAGTGACCTCTTCTATCAAACTTGGTCTCTAGGTTAAGCTCTTATGAAGAGTTTCTAGCTTGCACGACAACTCTCGGGTGGATCATCTAGGTCTTGGTGTGGCCAGAGATCGAGAACATCGGTAACATCCAAATGAGTTAAGGAGTGGCAAGGAGCAAAGGAGTTGCACCAAAGAGAAGACCCGAAGGACCGTATCATTGAGGTATAATACCTAACATAGTAGATAAGATCTCTAGTTAGGTTTTTCTAGTTATGGTTTAGACAAGATCTTTGGAAAAGTGCGTGTTGTATGCAAAGAAAATTTTCGTTTATCGCTTCCGCCGCCTCACAAGAGTTGTAGGAGCATGCAACATGCACTAACATGGTATCAGAGCCTAACTAAACAATAATTAGATTATTAGCTAAAAGGAACTTCGATCGACGAATTTTCCCCGGAAAAACACATTTTCTGTCCCCGTTTTCTGTCGATTTTTAAAGTGTTCAAAAAATCATTTCAGTGGCCTTAAAAATACATGCAGGGTTTTCTAAGCACACTGTAGAAAAACGAGACTCTAACTCGCTAGGAACGCCGCGGAACCGCAGCCAAACTCAGTGTTTGGCCGCCGATCCGCGGCCGAGTCATGGCCGAGTTGACTCGTTTTTCAGCATTTTGTTTAGATTAAGAAAATAGTGTTTCTGGAATTTCTGGAATTTACACAAAGTTGTTTGTGCTCTGGATTGTGACAAGTGTTGGCATGGTTTAAAATTATCGATCGAAATTCTAAAGTGCTTGGCTAATTGGGTCTTCTTGGTTAATGATATGTGTGTTTGAAACATCGACTAATTGCTATAAGTCGATTAGTCGGGGTTGCACACTTCTGTAATGATATCATGAGATGGTATGTGTATATGAATATGTTCGATCGTCGTGATGAATGGTCGGGGGATGTGAGAAGAGCGTTTTTCTTTTCTTTCATTCAATGTAATTTGTAAAAAGCAATGTAATATTATTTTGCGGGGCACATCCGGGTTGAGGTTGTAGCCACCGTTGTATAATTTCTTTTTACTATTTTTGCTCTTAGGATAGACCCAAGGTGGGGTGCACAAACTACCGGGTTTTCGAAGTGCCGAGTGGCCTACTCACTTTGTTGAAGGAGGTTGCTCCACTTCGGGAATTTGGCGGGTAGTTTGCCGCACCCGTAGGGGTCTAGGGTGGCGTTTTGGCTATTCATCACGACCGTGGAACCCGTCTTTCATTAAGGCTTGAATGAAATGCGGAATTCCTAGTATATCCAATGTATTCATCTGTGATCTATAATGGATATATTTATATATGAGATATATAATAAACGTTGCTTATGTTTTGCACCCGCGCTAGTCCCGCCCCCGCTCTGCCGTTAGCTAAGTAACCTAACGGTGCATGACGGGACCCAGTGGCGAATGCGGATGGCATAAGCGTACGCTCTATTTTTGTTTCTTTTCTGTGATGTTTAGGAAACGTAAATGATGGGACAGCATTAATGTGATTAATGTGAAGAAAAAGAAACCTAAAGATGTTGTAGAATAAAATTTTTTAAAATGGGTAACTCTAGTTTTTGCTTTGCATAGTGGTATTCTTGAATATCCTGCACCTCATTCGATGAGGAAAGGGCCGAGATCCCTTCACCGGGAGTGACACCTTTAGAGAAACTAGCAAATGTTACAAAAAACTCGATTATTTTTATAGTTGATCTAACTTTTGTTTTGCATCGTGGTATTCATGAATATCCTGCACCTCATTCGATAAGGAAAGAGCCAAGATCCCTTCACCGTGAGTGACCTCTTTAGCAAAATTAGAAAGATACTACAAAACCATTCGATTTTTAAAACTGGAGCTTAAACCACTCTTTTCACTCGATTCTACAACGATATCAAGTTCAAAAACGTCAAAGGTTTTCACAAAAACCATCCGTTGCCCTTCGCCATTTTAGGAAGCAGAGTACTTAGTATTTGTGCCACGTTTGTTGACTATAGTTAAGGCATGGTGTACGGTAGCTAAGTGATATCTTCCTACAAAGCATTTGATGCGATCGATTAGGACATTCGCATGACTTTGTTGACCATAGTTAAGGATCTTGCGGGTGGGTCTAAATCAATCCCGAAATGGCATGTAGAACTTGACTAGTGCTTATGATTTGTTGACCATAGTTAAGGTTATAAGACACTAGGGGTAAAAATTAAGTCGGGAATTTCAAGAGTTGAAATTTGCAATGAGATTGCATACCTTCTATTTGATGGTTGGATCCTGATCCCACTGTGAGTAAAAGTTACTCCCGGGAGAGTTTTGCACTTTACAAATAGCTAATCCAGTAGGTTTCTAGAAAGGTGTCAATGGGGTTACGCCTCTAGGAAAACGAGGTTTACTTTAATTAGGTCCGTGCGAAAGCACGGGGAACCTCCTTCAAAGTACCGACACTGGCCTGGCTGACCGGTTAGCGAACTTACAGATTGCTATTAATCATGACTAATTTTCTTTTTGAAAGGTTTGAAGGAAAATTTGATAAAAAGTAGTGGGAGACATCAGTTAGATAAGATTAATAACCTATCTAATAATGCAAGAGCAATCGCTGAGTGTCTTCTTTTCTCTCTCCTAATGGCAGATATCTATGACGGGACTTAAGCTTTTATTAGACAAAAATAAACTCACGGGACCGAATTACAAAGATTGGCTAAGGAACGTGAATATTACCCTGACCTATGATAATGTCGGATACGTCCTGACTACTCCAGCCCCTCCTATCCCAGGCCCTGATTCTTCAGTTGCGGATAAAGAAATCCGCAAGACATGGGATATAGACTGCGCCACAGCCAAGTGCCTTGCGCTTGCTTTTATGAACAATGAACATCAGAAGCAGCATGAGAAGATGGATGTTCAATCCATCTTTATCCATACAAAGGAGTTGTATGGAGAGCAATCTCGTACTCTCCGATACGAGGCATCTCGAAAATTGTTTCAGATGCAAATGGCTGCTGGCACGTCTGTAAGTGACCATGTATTGAAGATGATTGGACTTATCGAAGAACTTGAGGACCTGGGTTGGACCGTGGAGAACGAGCAGTATGTTGATATTGTTCTGCAGTCCCTTTCCCCTGCCTTTGCTCAATTCATTGTAAACTTCAACATGCACAACATGGAGAAGTTTTTGCCTGAACTCCTCAATATGTTGAGGAGTGCAGAGAGCACACTAAAGGTAGTGAAAACTCCCGCTCTCATTGCTGGGCCATCTTCTTCCTCCGTCCCAAAAGCAAATCGAAGGGAAAGGGAAAGAAGAAGAAGAATCCCATCAAGCAGAGAGGCGGAGTGAAAAAGGCACCGGGAAGGGACAAGAAAGGGGCTGCTGCGACAGGATGAGGGGAATATTTCTACTACCACCAGACTGGGCACTGGAAGAGAAACTGTGTTGGATACTTGGCCGACCTCAAGAGGAAGAAGCAGGGTGAAGCTTCCACTTCAGGTGTGTTTGTAATAGAAAACTGTTTTTCAATTAACTCTGCTTCCTGGGTATTAGATACTGGGTAAGGATCTCACATCTGCAATTGTCTGCAGGGGCTGAGAAATAGCAAGTTTTTGAAGAAAGGTGATCACACTCTCCGGGTTGGGAATGGTTCCTCAGTACATGCTACAGCAGTGGGAGAGTATCACCTTGGTTTGCCGTCGGGTTGTATATTGGTTTTGAACCCGTGTTATTTTGTACTCTCTATGTTATGTAATATTATATCAGTATCGGTGTTGGACAATGCAGTATATAATTTTGTATTGCAATCTAATGTTATGAACATTAACCTTAATCAAGAGTTGATTAGGTCTGGTATATTAAATAACGGGATATACGTCCTAAACCAACATACAGTTTTTAACGTACAACACACAAACAAAAGGAAGGTTTCAGACATAAATGAAGCTTTCATTTGGTATTGTAGACTTGGTCATATTAACGAAACAAGACTAACCAAGCTACATAAAGATGGATATTTAAACTCGTTTGAATATAAATCTTATGCGACTTGCCAGTCTTGCATCAAAGGTAAAATGACCAAAACTCCATTTACTGGACACGGAGAGAGAGCTACTGAACTCTTAGGCCTCATACATAGTGATGTATGTGGACCAATGTCTGCACATGCAAGAGGTGGTTTTTCATACTTCATAACCTTTACTGATGACTTCTCAAGATTTGGACATGTGTTCTTGATGAAACATAAGTCTGAAGCCTTCGAAAAGTTCAAGGAGTATAAATCTGAAGTAGAAAAACAAACAGGCCTAAGTATCAAGAAACTTCGATCAGATCGAGGAGGTGAGTATCTAAGCTCAGAGTTTCTAGATTTCCTAAAAGAGAATGGGATTCTCTCTCAGCTCACTCCTCCGTACACACCACAGCACAATGGAGTATCGGAAAGGAGGAATCGCACCCTATTAGATATGGTACGATCTATGATGAGTGATGCTGAGTTACCAATATCATTCTGGGGGCACGCATTAGAGACTGTGATTCATCTTTTGAACAGGGTGCCGACCAAAACCGTGTCTACCACTCCATATGAGATATGGTATGGGAAGAGACCATCTCTTAAAAGATTTACGATATGGGGTTGTCCGGCTTATGTGAAAAAGCAGAATCCAGACAAACTCGAGACACGATCGGTTTTGTGTAGATTTGTGGGATATCCAAAACACTCGTATGGATATCTCTTCTACCACAAGGAGGAACAAAGGGTGTTTGTTTCTCAGTATGCCACATTTTTAGAAAATGAATTTTTTGCAAATGATATTATTGGCAATGCGGTAGAACTGGAAGAAATTCTAGATACAAAAACAATTACCGATGATTTGGTTGAACCTGAGATTTCAATAGAACCTGACGAACCTCAGCCACTCTGTAGATATAGTAGGACTTCTCGCCCACCTGATAGATACTGCGGTTTTCTAATTGATGGTGATAGAGAAGATTGCATCATGGATGATGCTGACCCTACTTGTTTTCAGCAAGCTATCATGAGTGGTGACTCAGTGAAGTGGCTGGATGCCATGAGATCCGAAATGGAATCCATGCACACCAACAAAGTATGGACTTTGGAGATTGCACCTTCTGGAGTAAAACCCATAGGGTGCAAATGGATCTTTAAAAGAAAGATCGGTGTGGATGGTCAGGTGGAGACCTATAAAGCTAGGCTGGTAGCAAAAGGATTTCGTCAAAGACCAGGACTGGACTATGATGAAACCTTTTCACCAGTCGCGATGCTCAAATCCATTCAGATCCTGCTTGCTATAGCTGCTCACTATGATTATGAGATCTGGCAGATGGATGTTAAAACGGTATTCCTAAATGGTGATTTAGAATAATGCGTTTTTATGGATCAGCCAGAAGGCTTCATTGATAGTGGGAGCAGCGGAAAAGCATGCAGGCTGCTTAAATCGATCTATGAATTAAAGCAGGCATCACGAAGTTGGAACATCTACTTTGATGATACAATCAAAGAGTTTGGTTTTATCAAAAATGTGGATGAACCATGCATTTATAAAAGGATTGTAGAGAGTACAGTTACATTCCTCGTATTATACGTGGACGGCATTCTCTTAATAGGAAATGATATTCTTATGCTACAATCGGTCAAACTATACTTATCGCAAAGGTTCTCCATGAAAGACCTGGACGATGCCTCGTACATTCTGGGGATTAAGATCTATAGAGATAGATCTAAGAAATTATTAGGATTGTCCCAATCGAGATACATTGACACTATACTAAAGAGGTTTAGTATGGAAGATTCCAAGAGGGGTAATTTACCCGCTTGTTATGGGATCACCCTCTCCAAAGAGATATCTCCAAAGACTGATGAAGTGAAGGCTCGCATGAGCATTATTCCCTACGCTTCAGCAGTAGGATCTATAATGTATGCGATGTTGTGTACTCATCCAGATGTAGCTTATGCACTGAGTGCAGTAAGCAGGTATCAATCCAATCCAGGGGAGAAACATTGGACTGTTTTGAAGTACTTGAGAAGAACTAAAGAAATTTTCTTGGTGTATTGTAACGGGGATCTCCAAATGGAGGGATTTACCGACTCCAGCTTCTAGAGCGACAAGGATGATAGTAAGTCTATCTCAGGGTTTGTATTTACCCTAAACGGAGGGGCGGTATGTTGGAAGAGTTCCAAACAAGATACCGTCGCTGACTCCACGATGGAAGCTGAGTATATTGCTGCTAATGATGCCGCAAAAGAGGCAGTCTGGATGAGGAAGTTCATTTCTGAACTTCAAGTGGTTCCATCCATTGCTAATCCAATACCTTTGTATTGCGATAACAATGGAGCCATGGCTTTGGCAAAGGAACATGGGTCCCATCAGAAATCCAGACATATCTTGAGGCGGTATCACCTCATCAGGGAGATAGTGGATCGCCAGGACATTGAGGTACGGAGAGTAGACACGAAGGACAACACAGCAGATCCATTCACCAAGGCCATCCCTCAAGTCCAGTTTGAGAAACTGTTCGAGCTGTTGGGCATGCGGTACGCAGGCAACTGGTTTTAGTACAGACAGTTGGTACTTATTACATCAACTACAGGCCTTAGTGCAAGTGGGACATTGATAGATATGTATGCCCTAGAGGCCTGTATTGTATAGGATGCTAGGCATGTATATGTGCAGAAACAATCTTTGCTCGAAATGATAGTATGCTATCTGGTTTATCTTCATCTTAACTTGTATTATATTTCATATCTTTATATGCATGTTGATGAAGCCCTTAGGACTATACTTAACTACCAGGATTATGATGAGATCATACTAGTAGGGCCTGGATAGTCTATAAGCATATCCTTTAATAGTTCATAGTCAATGGTATATCGAGACAGGGCATCGGTATTACCAAGTTAGACTAGTGTGTACGTTTTCTGACCCTGGGAGGCGATGGTTGATTCCACAACCATTGGTGTTTGACATCAAAGATTGTACACAGGTGCTCATTGGAGAATGGGTACACCGAACAGAACTCGCCGAGAACTCCTAAATGGTATATATACCAATTGTCAGATAGCAGTTCTCTGACGACACTTGTACAGGTTAGTCTGTAGACCCGAGATCGTCATAGTGTCTTGTGTGATTCCCACTGTGCTTTGATTTCCTCCCTACCGCGACTCTGCCGAGTAGTACAAACAGGTGGATTTTGGGTACAGTCCCGAATCGCATGGAGACAGTGAGTGATAGGAGGGGTTTCGCCTCTCCCGGTATAGGGAGTTGGTGTCGCGCTATGCTTGATCGGCCATAACATCAAATCCCTGGCCAGGGTTCTCGAGATTTACTGATAAGTGTTATCAGTAGTTTCTCGAACCGTTATGGGCCGTAAATCAGCATGACTTATAAAGTTACTGGGGTCTGACATTTACCACCCCTAGACTTCATATACGACGTATCAGACGAAGAGACCGGACTGTACGTTAAGTGTTGTTGCAGGCTCGTTGGGGTTGTGATGAGTTCGCTCGTCGGCCACTTTTTTGTCATGTACCTGGGTAGCCGTTACGCACAGCTAGTGCCGCTGACGCACTTGTGGTTAAACCTACTGCCAGCGTACTGTCGAGTCTTTAGAGTCCCACACAGAGGGTTCCCTCGTTCAGGCGAAAGATGTAGAGGCCGTAAGTTGTTACGGCAGCCGTAAGGTGTTACGACAGGGTTTCGATTATGTTCATGTAATTGTTACAGGAATAATAATCGGAACAATAATACTGGTAGGCTTTGGTTTAAGCCGGATACCGGTATTATATTATTGGATTAATGGTATTCGTATTTTCTAGAATTCGGATACGAGTATACGGTATACGGTATACGGTATACGGAGGAGGGGTATTCTTGTAATTGTTACAAGAATACCTTCTAGAAGGTGCCACCTCATAATGACATTATTTATTTTATGAAAATAAATAAGTGAGGTGGAAATAAGAAAGTCCAAGCATGGTTGCAAGAATGGGTTATTTAATTTTATATTGTTTTGGAATTACTATTGAAGCATGGTGCTAATTTTATATTATATGCTTCAATTATTTCATTTGCAATATATCATTTTCTCATGATTGAACTCTCTCATTATCACAAACACTTTCTCTCACCTTCTTCTCTTCTCCTCCTTCATCCTAAACTTTACCCTTCACATGTGTTGTGAAACAAATGTTTAGGATTAAAGATAATCCAATACCCTAATCTCTATATGATCCTAGTGATCTCTTCTAGTAAACTTGGTCTCTAGGTTAAGCTCTTATGAAGAGTTTCTAGCTTGCACGACAACTCTCGCGTGGATCATCTAGGTCTTGGGGTGGCCGAAAATCGAGAATATCGGCAACATCCAAAGGAGCTAAGGAGTGGCAAGGAGCAAAGGAGTTGCACCAAAGAGAAGACCCGAAAGACCGTATCATTGAGGTATAATCCCTAACATAGTAGATAAGATCTCTAGTTAGGTTTTTCTAGTTATAGTTTAGACAAGATCTTTGGAAAAGTGCGTGTTGTATGCAAAGAAAATTTCCGTTTATCTCTTCCGCCGCCTCACAAGAGTTGTGGGAGCATGCAACATGCACTAACATGATCTACGTCTAGTACAATACTGATACCATCTATGAAATGCATGCATGTGTGTGAAAACACCATGCCTAAAGAACCCGCTAAAATATCATGTCGTATCTCAAATACGGACCATATCACATCACCGATCTCAAGGCCTCAAGCCCAATCTCATCGACTCATCTCCAAATATCATACAATATCCTCAACATTCATGCATGTGTATATGAATGTATATATGCATAGTCCCATACCCATGCGTATATACATATATACACATTCCCATATACGCATAAGAAGATGATATATGCAAGTGTATGCAAATCCTTACTCTAGGGTTTTGTGACTAAGAAATCCGCTAAAGTTCTTTCTTCAATTCTCGCTAACCCTAAACCCATAAGCTCCTAAGGCTTCTCTTACTCGGTGTTCATATCTCCTATTAACATATAAAAGTATATCGTTACCACATCACCACATTCTTCATAACTTTGCGGGGGTGCTATACGCCATCCACCCGACTTATCCCCGTAGATATAAATCTACTCACCTGATCTTTGCTTGCCGATGCCAAAGTCACCACGCGCTTGCTTGTCGTCTCGAAGTCCTCATGAGGGTACCTACATATCATAACGCACCGTATCGCATAAAAATCCGACTCATGACCAAAACGACACACGAATCTCACATAGGTCAAAACCTATGGTTTGCTTTCACAAATCAACCCAAGAACTCTCGACATCGGCGTACAAACGCCGATTGATGGAGAAAACACCAAACGTACCAATTATGGTTTCAAAACTCACCAACTGTATAAGAAATAGGGTTTAATGCATCAAAACCATAAAATTAAACAAATCGTTTTATTTCCCAAAAACCTAGTTAGCACAAATTCCCATTTCGGTTCAAAACTTGATGTTTTAACCATTCTACATATTTTAACGATTCAAATGGCCAAATATATCATAATTAGGTCATACAAATCACTTTCATATTTTAATCTCATCAATTTGTATTAATTCCAAATTCCTAGTTTGCGAAAAAACCGATTTTAACACTTTTTAAAGAAAAATTCACAATTTAACAATTAAGCTAGATTTTGCATATTTTAAATGGTTAAACCACTCATGGAAACCTTAATAATATGCTAAAAACCCTAACAAGGTTTTAATCCCACATTTTAATTCAATTTCTAAAACCTAGTTAGCACTTTAGCATAATTACCACCATTTTAAACTAACAAATTAGCAACTAGTGACTAAATTAGATTTTTCATTCAATTTCAAGTTAACCTACTCATTAAAACCATACTCTAATGATAGAAACCCTAATTTGAATTCCAACCCCTTTCTTGAATTTTCCAAAACAACCAATTACCACCAAATTCACACTTTAGATTTCAATTTTAGCATAAATAACTACAAATTAAACATTAGATTAGAGTTTATCTCCCAAGTTTGAAACCCTAAGTTTCCCTAGCCTCCAAAGACACCTCCTTTTTCCATGCTTTAAACCAATTTGGGTGTGAGAAAGGATAGAATTAGGATTTGCTTTGAATTTGTGATGAAATTGTGGATTTTTGATGTGTTTTGAGATGAAATTTAAGGCCAAAAGAGATGGGGAAATGGGGGGAAAATGGGGCTGCTGCAGGTGAGGATTCGGCCAGGTGAGGGATGGGGGAGAGTTTGAGGGAGTGGTGTGAAAAATCCAAGTCAAAGCCCTCTCATATTACCATAATACCCTTACCTCAAAATAATATATATAAAACCCTTTTAAAACATTTCTTCACATGAGAGAAGACAACAAGAGGGGGGAAATTTTTGGGTTGCTGTTGGTGGTGGTGGGGCCGGCCACAAGTGGGTGAGGATGTGTAAGAGAGTGTACAAAAAGATTCCATGCAAAAAGAACCCTCAAGTTACTAAATTGCAAGTTTTAGTTTAATTTAATTAAATTTTAATTTCCTTTGATTATAACCAACTAGAACTTGAAATAAATTGCTAATAAAATTTATATTACTAACTAGATTTTAGTTGTCATGATTCTAAAGTTTATAATTAGCCCATTAAAATTTGTATTTATCGCTAATTTAATGTATTTTTAACAACTTAAAATAATATTAAAATAATTAATTTCGGAAATTTTTTCAGAAAATTAGAAATTTTACCAGTGGCTCAATAAACACTAAATACTAGCAATTACATAGCTAGAATATATATGTTTAATTTTATATTAAAAGATATTTATATTTTGACTTTTTACGGAAAACTCCCTTATTTTACCGATTTTCCGAAATTTCACCGAAACGATTTTCAAAACGTTACAATCTACCCCCTTAAAGAAATTCGGTTCCCGAATTTAAATTAAAACCCCCCCCCAAATAGTAAAACATTTCAACAGAACCATCAAGTCGTCGGGGCTCCGTAATCATAAATACATAAAACAAATCGTAGCGCAATGCATGCGCATGAAAAAGAGTGTATAACTCCATATCAAAACTCCGTCAAGCATCCCGCAATCATCGGAGTCATGGCGAAGGCACAATGTCTAAATCCGAAACAAAAATCAATATGATATACATCATTAAAACATCTGGAAGCAATGCATGCCAAATCTTCTTCAAATCGTTGTGCGATGCTCGCAACACTGCACAGTGGCGGACGTCTATTTGAGAAAATAACTATATATATATATATATAATTTGTTTAACATACACGTTCCGCCATTTTGAAAACAATTTAGAAGGGTTTCCCTTATAAAATGATTCGTGTCATCTCGGACACGTAGGTAAATACTGAGACTATAGCTCCTCTTTGGAAATCCCTTCGATAACTATCCATGTATGCAAAAATATACTTAGGTACTGTCCTATGACTAGTCCTGCTCAGTACTAAACAAATAGCAAGTATCATAAAAGTATACTACTACAAAAGAAATCAATTCGAAATATATATATGAATGTCATGTGCGTCTGGTGCGCACGGAAATCGAAACCCATGAATATGCCATACATGTGCACAAAAACACCTGTCAAGGGCAACGTGTGTGCCTGACAGTAAAACCAGGTGCATCTGATATGCCCGAAAAATCTCGATTTAGTGCATCTGGTGTGCACCTAAATCGCATCAAGCGCCTTAAGTATGCGCAAAATCCGAATCAAGTGCACAATGTGCACGAAAACGAATATCGAGTATCAAAATCAAAATCGACGGTATACAACATATCTCAATTCAAATCCAAATCAGGTATACCGTGGTATATAATCTCACAAATATGTGCATCAGCGCGCACAAAATCGAATCGAAATACTAAAAGTGCATGAAAACTGTGCCGAAAGCATAAGTCAAGTCATATACGTGCCCCAGGCATGAAATCAAATATCATGAAACTCGGCATTCAAAACTCAATCATGAAATAAATCACCCAAAATACTGAAATACAATGTGACGGATACGTGACAATCAATCACAAATTCACAAATCATAAATGCTGTCGTCGATATCCTTCCTTCAAGGTCGAGAAGGTGTCGGTGCACCCAATATTAGCAGAGCAAGGTATCTACTTGCTTTATGATCGTGGTCTGTTGTCTAGTGCCCTTAGGCTCTCGTCTCTCACTGCAGATTGCTAAGTACATAGCTCTCATGGCCTTGATAGAGACCAACGTACCATAAGTCACTAGTCAAGTTCAGCCCATCATTATCCAAGATTGATCTAAACCCACCCGCACAAGCCCTTGATAGAGACCAACGTGACTATGCGGCTGTCCTAGATAATCGCATATCCATGCTACAGACACGTATAACACAGCTACCGTACACTATGCCTTGATAGAGACCAACGTACATAGCACGAATACTACGAGATACCTATCTGAAATGACGGAGGGCTACGGCTGGTTTTTGGCGAAAAACCTTTAATGTAATGAGCTTGATATTGTTGAAGAAATCCAAGTGGTTATATATATATATAGTGGCGAAAACTTTTGCTATAGAGGTCACTCCCGGTGAAGGGATCTCGGCTCTTTCCCCGTAGAATGGGGTGCAGGATAACCCAAACTGAATACCACGATGCAAAGCAAAAATAATCGACTATAGTAAAGTTATTACATTGACGCAAACTTTTATCCAAGGGGTCACTCCCGATGAAGGGATCTCGGCCCTTGGCTCGTTGAATGAGGTGCTGGATATTCATAACCGAATACCACTGTGCAAAGCAAAAGAGAACATCTGTAATGTCGGTTTTTAAAAAAACTTGGTTCCAACAACATCATATATATAGGTTTGTTTTATCCTTGCATCGATAAGAATCTATGCAGTCCCATCAATTAATCACACCAGAAAAGAACGAAAATAAAATGTACGTATATGCCATCTGCATTCGCCACTGGGTCCCGTCATCACCCGTTAGGTTACTTAACTAAGGACAAAGCGGGAACTGGGCTAGCACGGGGGCAAAACATATACAACATCTACTAGTATATATAAATATATATAACAATCATCCCAGGAATGATATAAAGCAACATCACAGAAACATCACAGAAGCAATACAGAATGGTGGATAATCTGGAGCCCTAGGTTTCACTTGAGCCGCAAGTGAGACCCGACATTCTCTGTCGTATGGATAGCAAGAGCAATGAAACCTAGACCCCTATGAGCGCGGCAAGTTACCCGCCAAAACCAGAAGCGAGGCAGCCTCCTTCAGCAACGTGAATGGACCACCAAGCACTTCACGGAATCCGGTAAATTGAGCACCCCCGGGGGTCAACCTATACCCCCTACGAGTGCGGCGAATAGCCCACGAATTCTAGAGTAAAGTCCCCTCTGTCTGAATGCCTTGAGATGCGGACCAGTTGCCCTTTAGAACCCGGCTATTCGTGCACTCCACCTCAGGGTAATCCTAGTACAGAAAATAAAATAATATACAAAGGTGACATCGACCTCAGCCCGGTCGTGCCCCAAAAGAATAATATACAAACTGGCAGTGACGGCAGTCCACATGTCGGACGCTCGTCCCGTAATATCAAATGTACAAATGAAATTAAAACTATACTATCATTGCACCACTGGCTATCCACCATGACGATCCAACCAACATCACAGCATAACACAGAACATCAACGTGAATGTCACGTTCGCAAACCCGTCTAAAAGACATATAGCAATTAGACGAGTTTACCGATCAAGTGACATTCACGGTCGCAGAATATAATGTATGTACTGTCAAATGCACGCTTAAATTATCGATCGACTAAGTTCCAAATTGACCCTAAGAGCAAAACCAACACTGCACAGAAACCTGGGCAAAGACAGAATATCACAAAAATCACAATTCCAAGTATATGAGCTACAGTGAAAATTTGAAGGCCCGTCGTCAATAAATGGCCGCGGAACCGCTGCCAATAGGGGGTTAGTGCGGCGGATCCGCGGCACTTTAGTGGCATCACGGGCTCAAAGTTTTTGTGTAGCCTTATATTTGCCTGCACGGATTTTTAAGATGCCTGAAATAATTTTTTGACCACTTTTGAAAATCGACAGCAAACAGAAAATGGAAAATGTGATTTTGGCAATTTCCGTTGATTGATCTTTTAAGCACATTTAAACAAGCTAGTAAGGGGTTTAAAGGGTGGCTCTGATACCATGAAGGGTCACGGCAGCGCCCCGGCCGTCGAAACGCGGCCAAAATGTGGAACAAAAATTTTCTAAACCGGCGCTACCACTACCCGATTTCCGGATCGACCTTAAACCCTATTCTAGCAAACTAACTAAGAGTTAGAAAGGTTATACCGATTTGATCCGTGTCTTTCGGTCTTCATTCTAAGCTCCTAGTGTTCCTTTAACGATGTTTGGTTGCCGGTCTTCCTCCATCTCCGATGATCCACCCGAGGGAAACGGCGCAAGCTCCAACCTCGTCGAACGAGGTAACCGACGCTCCAACGTCGCTAGCGATGGAGAGTGGGGGTGTATGAAAGTGTCACTATATTTTCTCTCATCCCTTGAACTCAAAAGAGCATCCATGGAAGATGAATGAAGGTGGTGATGAAGACTTGGCATGAACAAAGGAAATGGCTAAGTTTTTGTGAGAATGAGAGTGGAGTGTTATGAAGCAAGTGTAAATCAACCAAATGAAATTCCCTTGACCAAAAGTGGCCGGCCCCCCCTTTTCTCATTCCCATAAAAACAAATTCATTTGTTTTATTTCATTAAACAATGTGAACCATACTATGCTACATGCTTTGACCCATGCCTTATGCCACCTCACACCCTCCACCTCATTATCAAACAAATGATTTTTCTAAAAAGAAAAAATCAATAATGAGGTGGCACATCTTCTAGAAGCCATTCCGTATAAAATACGGAATACTTCCCGGTACATGTATCGAAATACATATACGCGTATTCGTACCAAAATACGAATAGCCGAGAGAGAAAACGAATAGTGAACAATAATACTAGAATACGTATATACAAATACATATATAAATTATTAAATCAAAACCTGATTTAATAAACTGGCTTAATCCTAAACCGCTAGTATTATCAACCGTCCAATTAAAGTCTGCGCAGCAAGTGCACATATTTAATCGGACATCTGTATGTATCAACATACCTCATGTACACTATATCGCCTGAACCGTGAAAACCCTTTGTGTGGGACTCTAAAGACTCATCAATACGCTGGCAGTGGGTTTAACCACAAGCACGTTAGCGGCACTAGCTGTACGTAACGGCTACCCAGGTATTGAGCGAAAAGAGCAAATTCATCCTGAACCCCTACTGAGCCTGTCAATGACAATATCCGTACAGTCCGGTCTGTTCATCTAAGAGTATCGCATATCGAGTCTAGGAGGGTGGATAAAGTCAGACCCCCAACAACGCAGTATTTAGTGTCGGTACGAAACCCATCACCACCTGAGAAATTATCGATCCTGGATCGATAATTCTCGTCCACCGTGGCCACGGATTTATGGTGATGGCCCTCCGTACACAACGCGACATCGACCCCCAATACCGGGAGAGACGAATCCCCGACGATCCGATCACTGCCTCTATATGGCTCGGGACTGTACCCAACTAAAACCTGTTTGCATGACTCCTTTGAGCCGTGGTAGGGTAGTAATCAAAGCACAGTGGGAACTCACACGAGACAAATGACGATCTCGACAGACTAACCTGTACACATGTCACCTGGGAACTGCTATTTGACAATAGGTATAATACCAACTAGCAGGTTTCCGGCGAGTCCGTCCAGTATACTCATAAACCAATGAGCACCTATATACTATCTTAGATGGACAAACTAACACCAATGGCTTGTGAGACCTGGCCACCGCCCTCATCGGGGCCTCGATCAGTATACACTAGTCTACAATGGAGTATCGATGCCCGGTCTCGATACTCCTACGACTAAGGACATTTAAGGATGTGCTTATAGACCCGCAGCTCCCAGGTATGTGATCGCCATCACAATGCTGGCAGTCAAGCAAGAATCCTATGGGCTCTATCAACATGTATATGATGATAAAGACAAACCAGATAGCATACTATCATCTTGAGTAAAAAAAATTTATCGGTATAGGTCCTGCCTCAATCATCATAATCACAAGTCCGCGACTATAATAATTGCCTTGAGGGCACTATAGCCAACATATCCTGCACCTCATTCGATGAGGAAAGTGCCGAGATCCCTTCACCGGGAGTGACCTCTTTAGCAAAACTAGTAAAAGCATAAAAAACACTCCTTTTCAAAATCACTCGATTCTACAACGATATCAAGTTCATTACGCAAAAGGTTTTCTTAAAAACATGGCGTAGCCCTCCGTCATTTCAGATAAGTACATCATAGTATTCGTGCAACGTTTGTTGGCTTTCGTCAAGGCGTAGTGTGCAGTAGCTATTTATGCTTATCTGCATAAGCATATGATGCGATTGGATTAGGGTAGTCGTACGGCTTTGTTGGCTTTCGTCAAGGGTCGTGCGGGTGAGTTTAATTCAATCATGAAATGTACGGGTTGAACTTGACTAGCGGACTATGGTTTGTCGGCTTTCGTCAAGGTCATAGGACGCTAGGGGCAAAAACTATTATCGGGAATTTCAAGAGTTGAAATTTGCAATGAAATTGCATACCTTCTATGAGATAGCTGGATCCCGATTCCCACTGCGAGTAAGAGTTACTCCTGGGAGAGTTTTACATATTATAATTAGCCGATCAAGTAGGTGTCTAGAAAGGTGTTAACGGGGTTACGCTCCTGGGAAAACGAGGTTTATTTTAATCAGGTCCGTATGAAAGCACGAGGAACCTCCCTCAAAGTACCGGCACTGGCCTCGCTGAAAAATTGGCGAACTTGCAGTGTGTAATTAATCCCGGCTAATCTTACCTTTTAGGGTTTGAAGGAAGATTTGATAAAAACAGTGGGAGCCATCCAGATTAGATAAAATAATAACCAATCTAATCTTACAAAGAGCACACGCAGAGTGTTTTCTTCTCTCTCTCCTGGTAGCGACCGTGTCACGCCTTAATCAAGATAATAATATGGATGCATTGACCGAACCTGCTTATTATACTGTGCTAGGGAACGTTGGTTCCGCTCCATCTTATAATTGTTATAAGTCCGAGCAGGAAATTGGGGAATATCCGGATTCCCATGCCACCCAAACGAAGAAAGTGCATGTTGATGCATCTTCTTCGGGTGTGTTCATTACCGAGTAGTGTTTCTCAGTATCCTCTGCGTCCTGGGTATGTAATACCGAATCAGGATCCCACATATATAATCTGTTACATGGGCTACTAAAAGGTAGAGAACTGAGAATGGGTGATATGTCTCTAAGTGTTAGAGAATGGTGCAATTGTTGCAGCCAAATCAGATGGCAAATATCACCTTATATTAATACATTGATTCTGAACGATTGTTATTACATACCGAACCTGATATACAGCATTACATCAGTTTCTTCATTAAGTTAAAGAAGGACATAATTTTTTATTAGCAGATAATGTTGTGAACATTCTCCAGAATTAAGAGTTGATTCGATCAGTCACGTTATATAATAGCATATACGTTCTAAATAAAACCATAGTTCAAAGTGTATACAACACACACAGGAGGAGTAGTTTAGAAATGAACGAATACTTCTTGAGGCATTGTAGACTAGGTCATATCAATGCGATACGACCAGCTAAATTACATAAGGATGAATATGAGAATCTGTTCGAATTTTTCATCTTATGCTACTTGCCGGTCTTGTCTCAAAAGTAAAATGACCCATACTCCGTTTATTGGAAACAAAGAAAGAGTTAGTAAACTCTTGGGATAGATACATGATGATGTATACGGTCCTATGTCTGCAAATGCCAGGCTTGGTTCTTCGTACTTCGTTATATTCATCGACTATCTCTCAGAATTCGGACATATGTTCCTGTTGAAACACAAGTCTGAAACTTTTGAGAAATTCAAAGAATATAAGCTTGAAGTTGAAGAACCAGATGGGTAGAAGTATTAAGTCCTTCGATGAGATTGAGGAGCAGAATATTTAGGCATGGAGTTCTTGGATTTTCTAAAAGGAGAATGTGATTCTCTCTCAGCTTACTCCTTCGTATACACCACAACACAATGGTGTATTGGGACGGAGGTATTGCACCCTATGAGATATGGCGCGCTCTATGATGAGTACTGCTGAGTTACCTATTTCCTTTTGGGGTGAAGCACTTGAGAAGCTGCATTCCTATTGAATGGGGTTCCATCCAAATCAGTGCCTACCACTCCATATGAGATATGAAATGGGAAGAGACCGTGTCTTAAATGAGTTAAGATATGGGGTTGTCCGGCCTATGTTGAAAAGCAAAATCCAGACAAACTCAAGACAAGGTCAGTTCTATATAAGTTTGTTAAGATATCTCAAACATTTGTAAGAGAATATCTTCTACCACTCTGAGGAGAAAAAGGTATTTTATTTCTCAGCATGCCACCTTTTCAGAAAAAGAATTTCTTATGAAGAAATTAGTGGTCATGAGGTAGAACTGGAAGGAGTTCCAGTTACACAAACTAACAGCTGATGATTTGGTGAAACCAAAGGATTCAATAGTCTCCAATAAATCTCAACCTCTCCATGAATCTAGTAGGGTTCCTCATCCACTTGAGAGATACTACGGTCTTCTCGGTGACAGTAGAAGCGAGGATTGCATCATGGTTGATGATAGCCCAACTAGGTTCAGGCAGGCCATCACGAGTGGCGACTCTGTGAAAAGGCTGGATGCTGTTAGTTATATGTATGCCCTAGAGGCCATTACTATACATAGGATGTATATTGTAGTGGATGCTTGGACATATATAGGGAGGACTTTCTTGCTCGACATGATAGTATGTTGTTTGGTTGCTCTTTACCTTAACGTGTACACTGATTGTCTCTCTGTTACAAGTTGGTAAAGCCCTTAGGATGTGTACTTGACTACCTGGACTATGATGCGGATCATACTAGTGGGGACATGGTAGTCCATAAGTACATCCTTCAAGGTCCCTAGTCGTGGGTGTATCGAGACGGGGCATCGATATACCAGAGTAGACTAGCGTATACCTTCTCAACCCATACAGATGGGCGATGGATGATCTCATATCCATTGGTGTTTGACATCAGAGATGATATACGGGTGCTCAGTGGAGACTGGGTACACTGGACGGACTCGCCGAGAACTCCCAGATGGTATTATACCTTACGTCAGATGGCAGTTCTCTGGTGACACTGGTACAGGTTAGTCTGTAGACTCGAGATCGTCATATAGTCTTGTGTGATTCCCACTGTGCTTTGATTTCCACCTTACCACGTCCAAGAGGGCATGAAAAACGGTGGTTTTTGGGTACAGTCCCGATTCACATGGAGGCAATGAGCGATAGGAGGGGATTCGTCTCTCCCGATATAGGGAGTTGATGTTGCGCTGTGTTTGATTGGCTATAACCGGAAATCCCTGGCCAGGGTTGCTAAGATTTACGGGTAAGTGTTACCAGTAGTTTCTCGAACTGTTATAGACCTCATATCGACATGACTTATCGAGCTATTGGGGTCTGACGTTTACCACCCCTAGGCAAGATATGCGACATATCAGACGACGAGACCGGACTGTACGGTAAGTGTTACTGGTTGGATTCACAGGAGTGTGAGCGGGCTTGCTTGTTGATCTTCTGATCGCTCAATATCCGGGTGGCCCTTACGTTTAGCAGACCGCTTGCGGCTTGTGGGTGTTTGATATGATCATCACCTACTGCCGGCGTATTGACGAGTCTTTAGAGTCCTACACAGAGGTTTCCTGGCTCAAGCGAAACGAAATAGGAGCGCATATGAGATATGTACGGGACCGAGAATAATGCATGTATGTGATATCGTATTCTATTCTCGCGATGAATTTATCGATTGGTTGTATGCGATATAACCTAGTTATCGAATCGAGGATTGATTCGATAAGTCGATACATTTGATATTAGTCGGTCATATGCGATATGACCGGATCGTTAAATCAAGTGTTGATTTAATGATTTAATATATAATTACATATTTGATATATTACTTTACATTAACTAGTATTGGTTCACTTAAGATTATTTTCTCACTTGAATGTGCACATTGTATATATATGATATAGTTTTGTGCACTAGTTTGTATCATGTTAGATGATACATGAAAACTTGGGTGTGTATAATTAAACCATGATTAGGTTAATGGTTAGGGTTTGATTTACTTATTTATTTATTCTTTTCATTTATATTTTGGGCAAGAAATAAAATGGTGGATTCTTTTCTTTCTTCTTGAAGCTTCATGATGCTTTGAAAAGTCATGACCATTTTGTTTCTTTCCTTAACCTAACCATTATACCTAACGCTAGTTTAGTCTCTACACTTGTTAGCCTCACCCATGGTTGCATTATGATAACCATCACTTCATTTTCTTTTTGAAAATTAATTCATATTCTTTTCTTTCTTCTTCTTCTTCATGATGAAGAAAGAAAACTTTGCTAGATTTTTCCAAGTGATGATTCCAAGTGAGAAATCCAAATCCAAAGTGAACCCACTTCCTATTTCTTCATCCTATACCACTTGCCATGTAGTAGAGTGTGTTATCTTCACAAGTTTTATGACCAAGTGAAGATGGAGCTTGATCTTGAGTTGCCTCGACGTAGATCATCTTCGGCATCGAAGTCGACGACCTAGCCCGATCATTTCTTCGACGAAACCATCGCTAGAGTCCGAGATCCAATGATCGCAGCGGAGGGACGTCATCACGGAGCTAAGGAAGTGAAGGACCGGATCTACAAAGGTTATAGCCCCTCACTTAGTAGTTAAGTTGTTAACTTGTTTAGTTTTCGCCTTTACCTCTAGTTAACGAGACCGAAAAATTTTAATTTGGCATGGTTGATGCCTTGTGGAACCTCTTGAGTGTGCCTAAGAACCCTACAATGGTATCAGAGCCTAGCTAGAGCCTTAGGCGATGCGTAGACGATGTTAGAAACCCAATCGAACCCGAAACCCTTCTCTGTATATTTTTTCAAAACTGGGATTTTTGTGAATTAAAAATATGCAGAAAAATCAGCAGGGAATTTTAAGAAATACTGTGCAGCACGTGCGCCTGAATCCACTAAAGCGCCGCGGAAGCGCGGCACGAGCTTGCTCGTGCGGCGGTTCCGCGGCCATATAGTCACATCAGCTTTTGGAAATTGCACAGTAATTCCTATCTTTTAGTGTTGTATTTTCTGGGAATTTTTAACTTCTACTCAAGAGTTGAGTTTTCTGAGTTGTATTGGGAGTTCGTAGATTCGATCGGATTGTCTAATTTTGTCTATGTATTTTTCCGGATAATTTTAGAATATGTTAAAAAGTTCGACCGGATATAAATACCCACTTTTTCCCCTGCCGGGAAATTTCCAAGTGTTGGATCTTTCCGTAGTTTAAGAACGTTCAAAGTAGTGCAAGTAACGCGATGGTCCCTCTGGAAGACAACAAACCTTAACTCGATTATGTGACCGTCTTGAACTGCCCTTTGAACCTTAAGGTTTGGGGCAGTACGGCGTGCCACATGTGAGGCGTTGGCTTGACCCTTCTACGACTGGACCGTTGGTACTGTGGCATGAAATGGATGTTTTTAGACTTATTTCATGTGTTGAGCTATTTCGGGAAAACTTGGGTGTTTGATTGTTCGATCGAAAAGTTTAACATTTTCTATTTATCTGGAATGTGATACAATATTTGGAATTCACAAGTAGTTATGAGATAACTAATATGAATGTTATAAACATAGCACTTTAGTCTCAAATGATCGGTTGCCACGGAATTTTGATGCGATCAAAAGTCCGTCGCAATCATGTAGCGTACGCGGATACTCGCCGGATAAACTTAATATACAGCTACACCCCTTAGCCCCGACCAAGTGACTGTAAGAGAACCCCGTCGCCGAAAGCATCCGTTTGGGTGCTCGCGGTAGCGGTGTTCCGCCTTGGTGCACTTCGTCGACGGTATCGGGGGTGCGGCCGCCCACTAAAGTTTGCGACGAGCATTCGATCAGGATGTCGAGAATCCTGTTGAATTGCACGACTTGATATTGAAAAGTGTTTTCGATATGGAGACTAAAATGCGGGGTTTATAACTGTTAGGCATGTGATGTCTAAGGAATTCATTTGGTTAGGCATGCGATGTCTAAGGAGGTTGCGGATTCCAACTATTGTAGTTTTACACTTTCTTTTCTGCGACCGTAAGTGTAATATGTGATATCGCCGGTTTCGTTGCTATATGTCAACGACAATTGGGATACGCATGTTTACTTACGTTGATGACATGTGATGTTATGTGTTGCTGGATATGTTATATTGGATCGTCGTGTTTGAATAGCCGGAGGTTTTTATATGAGATGAGTGTTTTTCCATTTTCATTCATGTAAAAACTTGTATGTAATATTCTTTTATTGGGGCACTTCCAGGCTGCGGATGCTGTCACCATTTGTATATTATTTACTTTTCCGCACTAGGATAGACCCAAGGAGGGGAGCACAAGTAACCAGGTTCTAGGGTCTAGTGGGAGACCAACTCGAGGAGTCGAGTCTGGGTCTCCTAACCCTAGAATTGGAAGGGTTGCTTGCCGCTCTCGTAGGGGTCTAGGGGTGTGGGTTTGGCTATTCATCACGACCGTGGAATCCGTGTTTTATACTGGCTCGTATTAAAAACACGGACGTCCTGGTATATCCAATGTTTCATATGTTTCTTCTGCTGCGTTATCTGTGATGTGATCATTTGATGTTCTGTGATAGATACTATATATAGTATATATGATATATTATATAGACGTTACTTATGTTTTACACCCGCGCTAGCCCTGCCCTGCTCTGCCGTTAGTTACCTAACCTAACGGTGCACGAGGGGATATCGAGGCGAATGCGGATGGCATAAGTGTACGTCGTATTTATCTGTGATGTTTAGGTGTTTTAAATGATGGGACTTTATTAATGTGATTAATGGAAGAAAAGAAACCTAAAGATGTTGTAGAATCGAATTTCAAAAATAAAACATGTAGCTACAGTTCTTGCTTTGCACAGCGGTATATATGATATATCCTGCACCTTATTCGATGAGGAAAGGGCCGACGATCCCTTCACCAGGAGTGACCCCTTTAGCAATAACTGGCAGATGCTACAACTCTCGGTTTGTCTTTTGATTGCTTCTATATTTTCTGCTATGCACAGCGATATATATGATATATCCCGCACCTCATTCGACGAGGAAAGGGCCGACGATCCCTTCACCGGGAGTGACCCCTTTAGCAAAACTAGAAAATCCTCAAAAACACTCCATTTCAAAATTCATTCGATCCTACAACGATATCAAGTTCATTACGCAATAGGTTTTCAGAAAAACCTGTCGTAGCCCTCCGTCATTTCAGATAAGTCCTGCTTAGTATTCGTGCTGCGTTTGTTGACCTTGTCAAGGCGCAGTGTGCGGTAGCTAACCAGTATTTATCTGCTTATGCATATGATACAGATAAGTTTCATGAGACAGAAAACGGTGCAAGTGTTGCAGCCAAGTCTGTTGGTCACTGTCACCCTGTATTCCAAATACATTGATTCTGAACAAATGTTATTAGATACCGAACCTGATATACAAAATCATATCAGTCTCTTTATTAGTAAAGAAATGATAAAATTTTGTATTGTTGGATAATGTTTTGAACATTTCCTATATCAAAAGTTGATCGGTTCATGCACGATATCTAAAAGCATTGATGTTCTAAATCGAACTACAGTTCTTAGTATACAGAACACACACAAGAGAAAGAGTTCAGAAATGAACGAATCCTTCTTGAGGTTTTGTAGACTAGGTCATATCAATGTGACCCGACTAGCTTAAGTTACATAGTAGATGCATATTTAAATCAGTTTGAATTTACATCTTATGAAACTTGCGAGTCATGTCACAAAAATATAATGACCTCAGCTCTGTTTATTGGAAATAGAGAAAGAGTTAGTAAACTCTTGGGACTGATACATGATGATGTATGTAAGGTCCCCCGTCTACACATGCCAGGACCGGTTCTTTGTACTTCATTACATTCTCTAATAATCTCTCAAGATTCAGACATATGTTCCTGTTGAAACATAAGTCCGAACCTTTTGAGATATTCACAGAATATAAGTTAGAAGTAGAGAACCAAAAACGGGTACAAGTATTATGTCCTTTAATGAGATCAAGGAGGAGAATACTTGAGCACGGAAATCCTGGACTATTCTAAAGGAGGATAAGATTCTCTCTCAGCATTACTCCTCCGTATACACCATAGCACGATGGTATATCGGGGTGGAGCAATAGCACCCTATATGATATGGTGTGCTCTATGATGAGTACTACTGAGTTTCCTATTTCCTTTTGGGAGTTATGCACTTATGAAGTTGCATACCTATTGAATAGGTTCGAATCAAATCAATGCCTACCACTCCATATAAGATATGGAAAGGGAAGAGCCCATATCTTAAGTTAGTTAAGATTTGGAGTTGTCCGGCCTATGTCTAAAAAGCAAAATCCGGACAAGCTCGAGGCAAGGTCAGTTATGTAGAACTGGAAAGGTTCCAGCTATACAAACTACAGCTGATGATTTGGAAGAACCAAAGGATTCAATAGCTACCAACGAACCTCGGCCTCTCCGCCGATCTAGTAGGGTTCCTCACCCACCTGAGAGATACTTCGATTTCTCTATGACAGTGGGAGCGAGGATTGCATCATGAGATGATGACCCAACTAGTATCGAGCTGGCTATCAGGAGTGAGACTCTGTAAGAATGGCTAGATGCTTATCGATCTGAGATGGAATCCTTATACACCAACAAAGTATGGACTTTGGTTGCTTTATCTGAGGGGTTAAATCCCCATCAGAAGCAAGTATATCTTGAGAAGATTACATGGTGTAGATGGAAAAGTTGAGACTTTCAAAGCTATACATGTTAAAGGTTTTCATCATCGACCAGGCGTGGATAATGATGAAACCTTTTTCAGTGCCTATGCTTAAGTCCATCCAGATCCTACTTGCCACGGCTACATACCATGACTACGATATCTGGCGGTTGTGTGCCATGACTGCTTTTCTAAGTGATGTTTTAGAAGAGTGCGTCTATAAGTACATAGCCAGAGGGCCTCATAGACAATGGGAGCAACGGAAACGCGTGCAAGATGTTTTATGTAAAAAAGCAGGCATCGCGGAGTTGGAATGTCTGTTTTGATGTGTTAGTCAAAGAGTTTGACATCATCAAAATGATAGATGAATCTTGTATAAACAAAAGGGTAGTAGGGAGTATGGTGATGATCCTCGTAGAGTACGTGGATGACATACTCTGGATAAGAAAGGAGTTTCCTATGCTACACTCGGTCAATCTCCGCTTATCACAATGATTCTCCATATAGGATCAAAGTGATACCTCCTAAATCCTGGGTTTTGGATCTATGAGATAGATCTAATTGGATGTTAGAATACTCACTAGTTGTAGTGAGATGGTATCAATTGATCTTGGGGAGAATCACAGGAAAGGTTCCAGAGTGATAAGGATGACTGAATGTCAGTCACAGGTATTGTCTTTACCCTCAGTAAAGGGACGGTATGTTGGAAAAGTTCCAAGCTAGATACCGTGGCATACTAGATGATAAAGGCTGGATACATCACTACCAAAGATGCTACCAAAGAGGCTGTTTGGGTGTATATTGGTTCATGAGATGAACTAGGTTCCTACCATTGTGTGACAATAGAAGTGTGGCTTTGGCCCGGGAACCCCGGTCCCATCAGTGACCCAGACATATTCTAAGGTAGTATCACCTGATCATGAAGATGGTTGATCTCCAGGGTGATCGAGGTTAGGAGAACAGACTCAGAGGACAACACGGCGGATCCACCCACAAAGGCCTTTTCCCAGAGAGAGACTTTTATAGGATTGTTGAGTATGAGATACTACAACTACTGCTATCAGATGGCCCTAGTGCAAATGGGAGATTGTTAGTTATATGTATGCCCTAGAGGCCATTACTATACATAGGATGTATATTGTAGTGGATGCTTGGACATATATAGGGAGGACTTTCTTGCTCGACATGATAGTATGCTGTCTGGTTGCTCTTTACCTTAACGTGTATACTGATTGTCTCTCTGTTACATGTTGGTAAAGCCCTTAGGATGTGTACTTGACTACCTGGACTATGATGCGGATCATACTAGTGGGGACATGGTAGTCCATAAGTACATCCTTCAAGGTCCCTAGTCGTGGGTGTATCGAGACGGGGCATCGATATACTAGAGTAGACTAGCGTATACCTTCTCGACCCATACAGATGGGCAATGGATGTGTTAGTTATATGTATGACCTAGAGGCCATTACTATACATAGGATGTATATTGTAGTGGATGCTGGGACATATATAGGGAGGACTTTCTTGCTCGACATGATAGTATGCTATCTGGTTGATCTTTACCTTAACATGTACACTGATTGTCTCTCTGTTACATATTGGTAAAGCCCTGAGGATATATGCTTGACTACCTAGACTATGATGCGGATCATACTAGTGGGGACATGGTAGTCCATAAGTACATCCTTCAAAGTCCCTAGTCATGGGTATATCGAGACGGGGCATCGATATACCAGAGTAGACTAGCGTATACCTTCTCGACCCATACAGATGGGCGATGGATGATCCCATATCCATTGGTGTTTGACATCAGAGATGATATACGGGTGCTCAGTGGAGACTGGGTACACTGGACGGACTCGCCGAGAACTCCCAGATGGTAGTATACCTTACGTCAGATGGCAGTTCTCTGGTGACACTGGTACAGAGTAGTCTGTTGACCCGAGATCGTCATAGAGTCTTGTGTGGTTCCCACTGTGCTTTGATTTCCATCTTACCACGTCCAAGAGGGCGTGCAAAACGGTGGTTTTTGGGTACAGTCCCGAATCACATGGAGGCAATGAGCGATAGGACGGGATTCGTCTCTCCCGGTATAGGGGGTTGATGTTGCTCTGTGTTCGATTGGCTATAACCGGAAATCCCTGGCCAGGGTTGCTGAGATTTACTGGTAAGTGTTACCAGTAGTTTCTCGAATTGTTATAGACCTCATATCGACACGACTTATCGAGCTATTGGGGTCTGACGTTTACCACCCATAGGCGAGATATGCAGCATATCAGACGAACAGACCGGACTGTACGGTAAGTGTTACTGGTTGGATTCATTGGAGTGTGAGCGGGCTTGCTCGTCGATCTTCTGATCGCTCAATACCCGGGTGGCCGTTACGTTTAGCAGACCGCTTGCGGCTTGTGGATGCTTGATATGATCATCATCTGCTGCCGGCGTATTGACGAGTCTTTAGAGTCCTACACAGAGGTTTCCTGGCTCAAGCGAAACGAAATAGGAGCGCATATGAGATATGTGCGGGACCGAGAATAATGCGTGTATGTGATACCGTATTTCATTCTCGCGATGAATGTATCGATTGGTTGTATGCGATATAACCTAGTTATCGAGTCAAGCATTGATTCGATAAAACGATACATAGGATACTAGTCGGTTATATGCGATATGACCAGATCGTTAAATCAAGTGTTGATTTAATGATTTAATGTATAATTATATATTTGATATATTACTTTGCATTAACTAGTATTGGTTCACTTTAAAAGGATTTTCTCACTTGGTTGTACAAGTTGTATATGTGATATACTTTTTGTGCAAATGATTGTATCATGTTTGATGATACATGTTAACTTGGTTAAGTGTAAAGATTAAACCATGGTTATGTTAATGATTAGGGTTTTGATTATCTTATTTATTTATTTATTTATTTGTTTTGGAAAAGATAAAGAAAGAATGGTGGCTTTGTTTGTTTGTTTGTTGAAGATTCATGAAGCTTTGACTTAGTCACCATTCTTGTCTTCATACTTAACCATAACCATTTAAACAAACCATGGTCTATTCTCTACACTTAACTAGGGTTAGGTTATGATAAGTATTCATATCATTTATCCTTTTTCAAAAATACTTATCATAATATTCATCTTCTTCTTCTTCTTCATCACTTGAAGAAAGCTTGCTTCATCAATGGTGATTGATGAAAAAGAGTGAGAAATCCAATTCTAAAGTGAACCCACTTCCTATTTCTTCATCCTCTACCTCTTGCCAAGTAGTATAGGGTGTTTTCTTCACAAGTTTTCATGTCTTGGTGAAGGTGGAGCTTGATCTAGTGATGCCTCGACGTAGATCATCTTCGGCACGTCGTCGATGACCTAGCCCGCTTTTTCTCCGATGAAGCCGACGCTAGAGCCCGGGATTTGATATGGACAGCGAGGAGACTTCATTGCGGAGCTATGGAGGTGGAAAAACGGATCTACAAAGGTTGTATGTTCGTTTACTTTTAGTTAAGATGTTAACTAGCTCGTAGTTTCACCTAAAAATCTAGCCAACGATCTTGTTAGGGTTTCTCGGCACCGCAATTTTTGAAATTGGCATGGTTGATGCCTTGTGAGACCTCATTAGTGTGCCTAGGAACCCTACAGTGGTATCAGAGCCTAGCTAGAGCCTTAGGCGATGCGTAGACGGAGTTTGAAGTCCGATCGAACCGAAAACCTACATCCAAAATGCTCTCTGGACATTTTTGAAATTCGGGGTTTTTTCAGAACTAAAAATATGCAGAAAAACCAGCAGGAATTTATAAGAATTACTGTGAAGTTCGATGACCTAATTCCATAAAAGTGCGGCGGAACCGCGGCATTAGCGTGCTAATGCGGCGGTTCCGCGGCCCTTTTGTCTCTTCTCCCATTAAATTTTGCACAGTAATTCCTATTTGGCAGTGCTGGTTTTCCTGGGAATTTTTAATCTGAAATAAAGAGTTGAGTATTTTGGGTTGTATTGGGAGTTCGTACATTCGATCGGATTGTCAAATTTTGTCTATGTGTTTTTCCGGATAATTTTAGAATATGTTAAAAAAAGTTCGACCGGATATAAATACCCAATTTTTCCCTGCCGGAAAATTTCCAAGTGTTGGATTTTTCCGTGGTTTAAAGACGTTCTAAGTAGTGCAAGTAACTCGATGGACCCTCTAGAAGACAACAAACCTTAACTCGATTATGTGACCGTCTTGAACTGCCCTTTGAACCTTAGGGTTTGGGGCAGTACGGCGTGCCACATGTGAGGCGTTGGCTTGACCCTTCTACGGCTGAACCGTTGGTACTGAGGCACGAACTGAATGTTTTTAGACTTGTTTCATGCGTTGATCTGTATCGGGAAAACTTGGGTGTTTGAATGTTCGATCGGAAAGTTTAACATTTTCTAATTATCTGGAATGTGATACAATAATTGGAATTCACAAGAAGTTATGAGATAACTGAATGAATGTTATAAACATAGCAGTTTAGTCTCACTTGATCGGTTGCCACGGAATTTTGATGTGATCAAAAGTCCGTCGCAATCACGTAGCGTACGCGGATACTCGCCGGGTAAACTTAATAGACAGCCTCACCCCATAGCCCCGACCAAGTGACTGTAGGAGAACCCCGTCGCCGAAAGCATCCGTTCGGGTGCTCGCGGTGGCGGTGTTCCGCCTTGGTGCACTTCGTCGACGGCGTCGGGGGTGCGGCCGTCTACTAAAGTTTGCGACGAGCATTCGATCAGGATGTCGGGAATCCTGTTGAATTGCCCGACTTGATATTGAAAAGAGTTTTCGATTTTGAGACTAAAATGCTGGGTTTATAATTGTTAGGCATGTGATGTCTAAGGTATTCATTTGATTAGGCATGCGAGGTCTATGCAGATTGCGGATTCCAACTGTTGTAGTTTTACACTTTCTTTTCTGTGACCGTAAGTGTAATATGTGATATCGCCGGTTTCGTTGCTATATGTCAACGACAATTGGGATGCGCATATTTACTTACGTTGATGATATGTGATGTTATGTGTTGCTGGATATGTTATATTGGATCGTCGTGTTTGAATAGCCGAGGGTTTTTATGTGAGATGAGTGTTTTTCATTTTCATTCATGTAAAAACTTGTATGTAATATTCTTTTATTGGGGCACTTCCAGGTTGCGGAAGTTGTCACTGTTGTTGTATATTATTTACTTTTCCGCACTAGGATAGACCCAAGGAGGGGAGCACAAGTAACCGAGTTCTGGAGTCCAGTGGGAGACCAACTCGAGGAGTCGAGTCCGGGTCTCCTAACTCTAGAATTGGTAGGGTTGCTTGTCGCTCTCGTAGGGGTCTAGGGGTGTGGGTTTGGCTATTCATCACGACCGTGGAATCCGTGTTTTATACTGGCTCGTATTGAAAACACGGACGTCCTAGTATATCCAATATTTCATATGATTCTTCTGCTGCGATATCTGTGATGTGATCATGTGATGTTCTATGATAGATACTGTATATAGTATATGTGATATATTATATAGATGTTACTTATGTTTTACACCCGTGCTATCCCTGCCCCGCTCTGCCGTTAGTTACCTAACCTAACGGTGCACGAGGGGACATCGAGGCGAATGCGGATGGCATAAGTGTACGTCGTATTTATCTGTGATGTTTAGGTACTTAAATGATGGGACTTCATTAATGAGATTAATGAAAATAAAAGAAACCTAAGATGTTGTAGAATCGAATTTCAAAATAAAACAGGTAGCTACAGTTTTTGCTTTGCACAGCGGTATATGTGATATATCCTGCACCTTATTCGATAAGGAAAGGACCGAGATCCCTTCACCGGGAGTGACTCCTTTAGCAATAACTGGCAGATGCTACACACTTGGTTTGACTTTTGATTGCTTCTATAGTTTCTGCTTTGCACAGTGATATATATGATATGTCCAGCACCTCATTCGACGAGGAAAGAGCCGACGATCCCTTCACAGGGAGTGACCCCTTTAGCAAAACTAGAAAAGCCTCAAAATCATTCCATTTCAAAATCATTTGATTCTACAACGATATCAAGTTCATTACGCAATAGGTTTTCAGAAAAACCTGTCGTAGCCCTCCGTCATTTCAGATAAGTAGTAGTTAGTATTCGTGCTACGTTTGTTGGCCTTTGTCAAGGCGTAGTGTGCGGTAGCTGACTGGTGCTTATCTGCTTATGCATATGATGCAGATTGGGTTAGGGTAGTCGTGCGACCTTGTTGGCCTTTGTCAAGGGTCGTGCGGGTGGGTTTAATTCAATCAGGAAATGACGGGTTGAACTTGACTAGCATCCTATGGTTTGTTGGCCTTTGTCAAGGTCATAGGAGGTTAGGGGCAAAATATTATCGGGAATTTCAAGTGTTGAAATTTGCAATGAGATTGCATACCTTCTATGAGATAGTTGAATCCCGATACCCGCTGCGAGTAAAAGTTACTCCTGGGAGAGTTTTACACATTACAATTAGCCGATCAAGTAGGTGTCTAGAAAGGTGTCAACGAGGTTACGCCTCTGGGAAAACGAGGTTTACATTAATTAGATTCGTGCGAAAGCACGGGGGACCTCCCTCAAAGTACCGACACTGGCCTGGCTGAAAGATTGGCGAACTTGTAGTGTGTAATTAATCCCGGCTAGTCTTTCCTTTTAGGGTTTGAAGGAAGATTTGATAAAAAGCAGTGGGAGCCATCCTGATTAGATAAAATAATAACCAATCTATTCTTGCAAGAGCGCACGCTGAGTGTTTTCTTCTCTCTCTCTCCAGGTAGCGACCATATCATGCCTTAATCAAGATAATAATACGGAATATTGACCGAACCCGCTTGTTATACTGAGCTGGGGAACGTTGGTCCCGCTCCAACTTATAATTGTTATAAGACAGAGCAGGAAATTGGGGATTACCAGAATTCCCGTGCCGCCCAAACGAAGAGAGTGCATGTTGATGCATCATCTTCGGGTGTGTTCGTTACAAAGAACTGTTTCTCAGTATCCTCCGCATCCTGGGTATATGATACCGGATCAGGATCCCAGATATGTAATCTGTTACATAGGGCTACAGCTAGGTAGAGAACTGAGAACGGCTGATAAGTTTCATGAGGCAGAAAACGGGGCAAGTGTTGCAGCCAAGTCTGTTGGTCACTGTCACCCTGTATTACCAATACATTGATTCTGAACGAATGTTATTAGATACCGAACCTGATATACAAAATCATATCAGTCTCTTTACTAGTAAAGAAAGGATATAATTTTGTTTTGTTGGATTATGTTTTGAACATTTCCTATATCAAAAGTTGATCGGTTCAAGTACGTTATCTAAAAGCATTGATGTTCTAAATCAAAATACAGTTCTTAGTATACGGAACACACACAAGAGGAAGAGTTCAGAATTGAACGATTACATCTTGAGGCATTGTAGACTAGGTCATATCAATGCGACCTGACTAGCTGAAGTTACATGTAGATGCATATTTAAATCAGTTTGAATCTACATCTTGTGAAACTTGCCAGTCATGTCACAAAGATATAATGACACCAGCTCTGTTTATTGGAAACAGAGAAAGAGTTAGTGAACTCTTGGGATGATACATGTTGATGTATGTAGGTCCCCTGTCTACAAATGCCAAGACCGGTTCTTTATACTTCATTACGTTCTCTGATAATCTCTCAAGATTCAGACATATGTTCCTGTTGAAACACAAGTCCGAACCTTTTGAGATATTCACAGAATATAAGTTAGAAGTAGAGAACCAAAATACGGGTATAAGTATTATGTCCTATGATGAGATCAGGGAGGAGAATACTTGTGCATGGAATTCCTGGACTATTTTAAAGGAGAATGAGATTCTCTCTCAGCATTATTCCTCCGAATACACCACAGCACAATGTTGTATCGGGGCGGAGCAATCAGCACCCTATGTGATATGGTGTGCTCTATGATGAGTACTACTGAGTTTCCTGTTTCCTTTTGGGAGTTATGCACTTGAGAAGCTGCATACCTATTGAATAGGGTTCCAATCAAATCAGTTGCCTACCACTCCATATGAGATATGGTATGGGAAGAGCCCATGTCTTAAGCTAGTTAAGATTTGGGATTGTCCGGCCTATGTCTAAAAGCAAAATCCGGACAAGCTCAAGGCAAGAACTGTTATGTAGAACTGGAAATGTTCCAGCTATACAAACTGCAGCTGATGATTTGAAAGAACCAAAGGATTCAATAGTTACCAACGAACCTCAGCCTCTCCGCCGATCTAGTAGGGCTCCTCACCCACCTGAGAGATACTTCGGTTTCTCTATGACAGTGGGAGCGAGGATTGCATCATGAGATGATGACCCAACTAGTTTCGAGCTGGCCATCGAGAGTAGGGACTCTGTAAGAATGGCTGGATGCTTAGCGATCTGAGATGGAATCCATGTACACCAACAAAGTATGGACTTTGGTTGCTATATCTGAAGGGTTAAATCCCCATCAGGAGCAAGTATATCTTGAGAAGATTACTTGGTGTAGATGGAAAAGTTGAGACTTTCAAAGCTAGACTTGTTAAAGGTTTGCATCATTGACCAGGTATGGATCATGACGAAACCTTTTCTAAGGAGCTATGCTTAAGTCCATCCAGATCCTACATGCCACGGCTACATACCATGACTACGATATCTGGTGGTTGGGTGTCATGACTGCTTTTCTAAATGATGTTTTGGAAGAGAGCGTCTATAAGTACACAGCCAGAGGGCTTCGTAGACAGTGGGAGCAGCGGAAACGTGTGCAAGATGTTTTATGTGATAAAGCAGGCATCGCGGAGTTGGAACATCTGTTTTGATGAGTTAGTCAAATAGTTTGACATCATCAAAATGGTAGATGAACCTTGTATATACAAGAAGGTAGTAGGGAGTATGGTAGTGATCCTCGTAGAGTACGAGGATGACATACTCTTGATAAGGAAGGAGTTTCCTATGCTACGCTCGGTCAATCTCCGCTTATCACAATGATTCTCCATATAGGATCAAAGTGATACCTCCTAAATCCTGGGTTTTGGATCTATGAGATAGATCTAATTGGATGTTGGGATTCTCACTAGTTGTAGTGAGATGGTATCAACCGATCCTGGGGAGAATCACTGGAAGGGTTCCAGGGTGATAAGGACGACTGAATGTCAGTCACAGGCATTGTCTTTACCCTCAGTGGAGGGACGGTATGTTGGAAGAGTTCCAAGCAAAATACCGTGGCATACTAGACGATTAAGGCTGGATACATCGCTATTTAAGATGCTACCAAAGAGGCTGTCTGGGTGTATATTAGTTCATGAGATGAACTTAGTTCCTCCCATTGTGTGACAATGGAGTTGTGGCTTATACCAAGGAACGTCCGTCCCATCAGTGATCCAGACATATTCTATGGCAGTACCACCTGATCATGGAGATGGTTGATCTCCAGGGGATCGAGGTCAGGAGAGTAGACTCAGAGGACAACACGGCGGATCCACTCACGAAGGCCTATTCCCAGAGAGAGACTTTTATGGGATGGTTGAGTATGAGATACTACAACCACTGCTACAGATGGCCCTAGTGCAAGTGGGAGATTGTTAGTTATATGTATGCCCTAGAGGCCATTACTATACATAGGATGTATATTGTAGTGGATGCTGGGACATATATAGGGAGGACTTTCTTGCTCGACATGATAGTATGCTATCTGGTTGATCTTTACCTTAACATGTACACTGATTGTCTCTCTGTTACATATTGGTAAAGCCCTTAGGATATGTGCTTGACTACCTAGACTATGATGCGGATCATACTAGTGGGGACATGGTAGTCCATAAGTACATCCTTCAAAGTCCCTAGTCGTGGGTATATCGAAACGAGGCATCGATATACCAGAGTAGACTAGCGTATACCTTCTCGACCCATACAGATGGGCGATGGATGATCCCATATCCATTGGTGTTTGACATCAGAGATGATATACGGGTGCTCAGTGGAGACTGGGTACACTGGATGGACTCGCCGAGAACTCCCAGATGGTATTATACCTTACGTCAGATGGCAGTTCTCTGGTGACACTGATACAGAGTAGTCTGTTGACCCGAGATCATCATAGAGTCTTGTGTGGTTCCCACTGTGCTTTGATTTCCATCTTACCACGTCCAAGAGGGCATGCAAAATGGTGGTTTTTGGGTACAGTCCCGAATCACATGGAGGCAATGAGCGATAGGAGGGGATTCGTCTCTCCCGGTATAGGGGGTTGATGTTGCGCTGTGTTCGATTGGCTATAACCGGAAATCCCTGGCCAGGGTTGCTGAGATTTACTGGTAAGTGTTACCAGTAGTTTCTCGAATTGTTATAGACCTCATATCGACACGACTTATCGAGCTATTGGGGTCTGACGTTTACCACCCCTAGGCGAGATATGCAACATATCAGACGAACAGACCGTACTGTACGGTAAGTGTTACTGGTTGGATTCACTGGAGTGTGAGCGGGCTTGCTCGTCGATCTTCTGATCGCTCAATACCCGGGTGGCCGTTACGTTTAGCAGACCGCTTGCGGCTTGTGGATGCTTGATATGATCATCATCTGCTGCCGGCATATTGACGAGTCTTTAGAGTCCTACACAGAGATTTCCTGGCTCAAGCGAAACGAAATAGGAGCGCATATGAGATATGTGCGGGACCGAGAATAATGCGTGTATGTGATACCGTATTTCATTCTCGCGATGAATGTATCGATTGGTTGTATGCGATATAACCTAGTTATCGATTCAAGCATTGATTCGATAAAACGATACATAGGATACTAGTCGGTTATATGCGATATGACCGGATCGTTAAATCAAGTGTTGATTTAATGATTTAATGTATAATTATATATTTGATATATTACTTTGCATTAACTAGTATTGGTTCACTTTAAAAGGATTTTCTCACTTGGTTGTACAAGTTGTATATGTGATATACTTTTTGTGCAAATGATTGTATCATGTTTGATGATACATGTTAACTTGGTTAAGTGTAAAGATTAAACCATGGTTATGTTAATGATTAGGGTTTTGATTATCTTATTTATTTATTTATTTATTTATTTATTTTGGAAAAGATAAAGAAAGAATGGTGGCTTTGTTTGTTTGTTTGTTGAAGATTCATGAAGCTTTGACTTAGTCACCATTCTTGTCTTCATACTTAACCCTAACCATTTAAACAAACCATGGTCTATTCTCTACACTTAACTAGGGTTAGGTTATGATAAGTATTCATATCATTTATCCTTTTTCAAAAATACTTATCATAATATTCATCTTCTTCTTCTTCTTCATCACTTGAAGAAAGCTTGCTTCATCAATGGTGATTGATGAAAAAGAGTGAGAAATCCAATCCTAAAGTGAACCCACTTCCTATTTCTTCATCCTCTACCTCTTGCCAAGTAGTATAGGGTGTTTCCTTCACAAGTTTTCATGGCTTGGTGAAGGTGGAGCTTGATCTAGTGATGCCTCGACGTAGATCATCTTCGGCACGTCGTCGATGACCTAGCCCGCTTTTTCTCCGATGAAGCCGACGCTAGAGCCCGGGATTTGATATGGACAGCGAGGAGACTTCATTGCGGAGCTATGGAGGTGGAAAAACGGATCTACAAAGGTTGTATGTTCGTTTAATTTTAGTTAAGATGTTAACTAGCTCGTTTTGTCGCCTAAAAATCTAGCCAACGATCTTGTTAGGGTTTCTCGGCACCGCAATTTTTGAAATTGGCATGGTTGATGCCTTGTGAGACCTCATTAGTGTGCCTAGGAACCCTACAGGATGATCCCATATCCATTGGTGTTTGACATCAGAGATGATATACGGGTGCTCAGTGGAGACTGGGTACACTGGACGGACTCGCCGAGAACTCCCAGATGGTATTATACCTTACGTCAGATGGCAGTTCTCTGGTGACACTGGTACAGGTTAGTCTGTAGACCCGAGATCGTCATAGAGTCTTGTGTGATTCCCACTGTGCTTTGATTTTCACCTTACCACGTCCAAGAGGGCGTGAAAACGGTGGTTTTTAGGTACAGTCCCGATTCACATGGAGGCAATGAGCGATAGGAGGGGATTCGTCTCTCCCGGTATAGGGAGTTGATGTTGCGCTTTGTTTGATTGGCTATAACCAGAAATCCCTGGCCAGGGTTGCTGAGATTTACGGGTAAGTGTTACCAGTAGTTTCTCGAACTGTTATAGACCTCATATCGACACGACTTATCGAGCTATTGGGGTCTGATGTTTACCACCCCTAGGCAAGATATGCGACATATCAGACGACGATACCGGACTATACGGTAAGTGTTACTGGTTGGATTCACAGGAGTGTGAGCGGGCTTGCTCGTTGATATTATGATCGCTCAATACCCGGGTGGCCGTTACGTTTAGCAGACCGCTTGCGGCTTGTGGGTGTTTGATATGATCATCACTTACTGCCGGCGTATTGACAAGTCTTTAGAGTCCTACACAGAGGTTTCCTAGCTCAAGCGAAATGAAATAGGAGCGCATATGAGATATGTGCGGGACCGAGAATAATGCGTGTATGTGATACCGTATTCTATTCTCACGATGAATGTATCGATTGGTTGTATGCGATATAACCTAGTTATCGAATCGATGATTGATTCGATAAGTCGATACATTTGATATTAGTCGGTCATATGCGATATGACCGGATCGTTAAATCAAGTGTTGATTTACTGATTTAATGTATAGTTATATATTTGATATATTACTTTACATTAACTAGTATTGGTTCACTTAAGATTATTTTCTCACTTGAATGTGCACATTGTATATATATGATATAGTTTTGTGCACTAGTTTGTATCATGTTAGATAATACATGCAAACTTGGGTGTGTATGATTAAACCATGATTAGGTTAATGGTTAGGGTTTGATTTACTTATTTATTTATTCTTTTCATTTATATTTTGGGCAAGAAATAAAATGGTGGATTCTTTTCTTTCTTCTTGAAGCTTCATGATGTTTTGAAAAATCATGACCATTTTGTTTCTTTCCTTAACCTAACCATTATACCTAACCCTAGTTTAGTCTCTACACTTGTTAGCCTCACCCATGGTTACATTATGATAACCATCACTTCATTTTCTTTTTGAAAATTAATTCATATTCTTTTCTTTCTTCTTCTTCTTCTTGATGAAGAAAGAAAACCTTTGCTAGATTTTTCCAAGTGATGATTCCAAGTGAGAAATCCAAATCCAAAGTGAACCCACTTCTTATTTCTTCATCCTCTACCACTTGCCATGTAGTAGAGTGTGTTATCTTCACAAGTTTTATGACCAAGTGAAGATGGAGCTTGATCTTGAGTTGCCTCGACATAGATCATCTTCGGCATCGAAGTCGACGACCTAGCCCGATCATTTCTTCGATGAAACCATCGCTAGAGTCCGGGATCCGATGATCGCAGCGGAGGGACGTCATCACGGAGCTAAGGAAGTGGAGGACCGGATCTACAAAGGTTGTAGCCCCTTTCACTTAGTAGTTAAGTTGTTAACTTGTTTAGTTTTCGCCTTTACCTCTAGTTAACGATCTCGATTAGGGTTTCTCGGCACCGAAAATTTTTAATTTAGCATGGTTGATGCCTTGTGGAACCTCTTGAGTGTGCCTAGGAACCCTACAGATGCTATGCGATCAAAGATGGAATCCTTGTACACCAACAAAGTATGACTTTATATGTTGCACCTGAAGGGGTATAACCTATTGGGAGCAAATGGATCTTGAGAAAATTCTTGGTATAGATGGAAAAGTTGAGACTTTCAAAGCTATGCTTAAGTCCATCAGGATCAATGCAAGCATCGCGGAGATGGAACATCTGTTTTGATATGGTAGTCAAAGTGTTTGACTTCATCAAACAGATAGATGAACCTTATATATACAAGAAGGTTGTAGAGAGTAAGACTGTCTTCCACGTATTGTACGTAGATGACATACTCTTGATAGGAAAGTGTTTCCTATGCTACACTCGGTCAAGCTCCTCTTATCACGAGGGTTCTCAATATAAGATCTGGATGATACCTAATACATCTTGTGGATTATGATCTATGGTGATAGATTTATGTGGATGTTGGGAGTGTCCCAAATCAGGTACATTAACACCATACTAAAGGGGTTTAGTATGGAGGATTCTAAGCGTGGTGGTTCATCCACTTACTCATGGATCACTCGCGTGCAAGGGATACCCTATGCTTCGGCAGTAGTTTCTATCATATATGCGATGTTATGTACCAAACCAGATGTAGATGACTCACTAGGTGTAGTGATCAGGAATCCATCGGATCTTTGGAGAATAACTGGACAGCTGTGGAGGACATTCTTAAGTACTTGAGAAGCACTAAAAGAATGTTCTTGGTTCCAGCTTCCAGAGTGATAAGTTCAACTAAAAGTCAGTCAAAGGCATTGTCTTTACCCTCAGTGGAGGGACGGTATAATTGGACGAGTTCCAAGCTAGATACCGTGGCATACTATACGATAAAGGCTGAATACATTGCTACCAACGATTCTACCAAAAAGGTTGTCTGGACATTACTTAATCATGAGATGAGCAAGGTTCCTACCATTGAGCGTCCAATAACTGTTATTGTAACAACAATGGAGTTGTGGCTTTCGCCTAGGAACACTGGTCCCATCAGCGAACCGGACATATTCTGAGACTAGTATCACCTGATCAGGGAGATGGTTGATCTCCAATAGATCGAGGTAAGGAGAGTAGATTTTGAGGTTAATACAGCGGATCCACTCACCAAGGCCTGCTTTCCTAAATACAATTTGAGAGATTTTGGGATGGTTGAGTATGGGATACTACAACCACTGCTATATTGTTAAGTATGTGATACTGCGACAAATGGCCTTAGTGCAAGTGGGAGATTGTTAGTTATATGTATGCCCTAGAGGCCATTACTGTACATGGGATGTATATTGTAGTGGATGCTTGGACATATATAGGGAGGACTTTCTTGCTCGATATGATAGCATGCTATCTGGTTGCTCTTTGTCTTAACATGTTGACTTGTATACGTGATGCTGTCTTGCTCTCACATATTGACAAAGACCTTTAGGATGTATACTTGACACCCAGGACTATAATGGAGATCATACTAGTAGGGCCAGGGGTAGTCCACAAGTATACCCTATAATTGTTCCTAGTCGAGAGAGTATCGAGATAGGGCATCGATGTTCCAGAGTAGACTAGCGTATACGCATCTTGACCTATATGATGGGCGATGGATGATCCCACATCCATTGGTGTTTGACATCAAAGATGGTGTACGGGTGCTCAGTGGAGACTGGGTACACTGAACGGACTCGACGAGAACTCCTAGATGGTATTATACCTATCATCAGATAGCAGTTCTCTGGTGACACTGGTACAGATTAGTCTGTCGACCCGAGATCGTTATAGAGTCTCGTGTGATTCCCACTGTGCTTTGATTTCCACCATACCACGGTCAAGAGATCGTGCAAAAAGGTGGTTTTTGGATACAGTCCCGTGTCACATGGAGGCAATGAGCGATAAGAGGGGATTCGTCTTTCCCGGTATTGGAAGTTGATGTTGCGCTATGATCGATTGGCCATAACATGAAATCCTTGGCCAGGATTGCTGAGATTTACTGGTAAGTGTTATCAGTAGTTTCTCGAACCGTTATGGACCTTGCATCGGCATGACTTATCAGGCTATTGGGGTCTGACGTTTTACCACCCCAGACGATGATATGCGACATATCAGACGAAGAGACCGGACTATACGTTAGTGTTACTATCAGGCTTTTACAGGAGTTAGAGCGGGCTTGCTTGCTGATCTTCTGATTGTTCAATACCCGGGTAGCCGTTACGTCCAGCTAGTACCGCTGACGGCTTGTGGGTGCTTGATGTGATCATCACCTACTGCCGGCGTACTGACGAGTCTTTAGAATCCTACATGGAGGTTTCACTGGCTCAGGCAAAACGAAGTAGGAGCACATAGGTGATATGTGCGAGATCGAGATTAATACGAGTATATGATACCGTATTCTATTCTCGCGATATAAAGTATCGATCGGTTATATGTGATATAGCCGGGTTATCGAATCAAATGTTGATTCGATAAGTCGATATTGTATCGGTCGGTTATATGCGATATAGCTGGGTTATCGAATCAAGTGTTGATTCGATATAATGATACAAATAATATTAGTCGGTCATATGAGATATAACTGGATTAATAAATCAAGTGTTGATTTAATGATTTAATGTATAATTATATATTTGATATATTAATTTACATTAACTAATATTACCTCACTTAAACATTTATTTTTCTCACATGTGCATACTTAATAAATATGTGATTTATATTAATTGTGTTTTATTTTGTGTCATGGTTGATGATATAAGCTACATGGGTGTATGAGACTTAAACCATGATAAAGATAATGTAGGGTTTATTTATTTAGTGTAAATCAATTATTAGTTGGATAATGGTCACATGGTATGAAGCTTTGAGAAACTTGAAGACCTATTGACTAGTCCACTAGTTTTATTTTATACTAGATATTTTGTTAACCCAACCATTATCTTAACTCATGGTTAAGTCTCTACATGAGACATATTAGATATTTTCTCATCCATGGTTGTCATTATCACTCACAAGATTATCTCTCTTCATCTTCCTCTTCAAAGCTCAAGAGCTCTCTAGCTCTTGATCAAAGTGAGAAACCCTAGTGAGAAAATTAATTCCAAAGTGAGCAAAAGTCCATCATCCTCTACTAAATTAGCACTTTAGTATAGGGTGTTAGCTTCACTAATCCTACATTAGGGAAGAGGGTAGCTTGGTTCAGTGTCTCCTCGACATAGATCATCTTCGGCCTCGAAAACTTCAAACAAGATCGTTGCTTTCTTCTTATGGAGCCATTCAAGAGTCCGCAAGATCATTTCATCACAGCGAAGGGACTACTACACGGAGCTATTGAAGTGAAGGACCGGTCTACAAAGGTTGTATTCCTCATTCACTTAGATATTAAGTTGTTAACATTGCTTGCTTGTTTAAATTTCTAGTTAAATATTATTGGTTAGAGTTATTTAGAAGGGAAAAAATTTAAAAACGGCATGGACGATACCTCCCGAAACCTTGCTGCCGTCCTAGGTAACCCTATAAGCGGATCCACTCACCAAGGCCATCCCCCAGATGCTATTCGAGAGACTTTTGGGACGTTGGGTGTGAGATACTACAACAACTGGCCTTAGTGCAAGTGGGAGATTGTTAGGAATATATATGCCCTAGAGGCCATTATTGGTGATATAGTGGATGCTTGGACATATATATAGAGGACTTTCTTTGTCGACATGATAGTATGCTATCAGGTTACCTTTATATTAAAATGTAGACTAGTATTTATACTGTTTGTCTCTTACATGTTGATGAAGCCTTTAGGATATGTACTTGACTACCAGGATTATGATGAGATCATATTAGTGGGGCCAGGATGGTCCAAAAGTACATCCTTTAATCAATTCCTAGTCGAGGGAATATCGAGACTAGGGTATCGATATTCCAGAGTAGACTAGCATGTACGTTTCTTGTCCCTTAGAGAGCGATGGTTGATCCCACAACCATTGGTATGTGACATCAAGATTATACACAGGTGCTCATTGGAAAATGGGTATACCGAACAGGACTCGCCGAGGACTCCTATGTGGTAGTATACCTATCGTCAGATAGCAGTCCTCTGGTGACACTGGTACAGGTTAGTCTGTAGACCCGAGATCGTCATAGAGTCTTGTGTGGCTCCCACTGTGCTTTGATTTCCTCCCTACCACGCTCAAGAGGAGTTGTACAAACAGGTGGATTTTGGGAACAGTCCCGAGTCACATGGAGGCAATGAGCGATAAGAGGGGTTTCGTCTTTCCCGGTATTGGGGGTTGATGTTGCGCTATGCTCGATTGGCTATAACTGGAAGTCCCTGGCCATGGCTGCTTATGAGATTTACTGATAAGTGTTATCATTAGTTTCTCAAACCGTTATAGGCCAGACATCGGCATGACTTATCATGTTACTGGGGTCTGACGTTTATCACCCCTAGACATGATATGCGACATATCAGCCGAAGAGACCGAACTGTACGGTAGTGTTACTGATAGGTTTCATGGAGAGTATGGACAAGCTTGCTTGTTGATCTTCATATCGCTCAATAACCGGGTAACCGTTACGTCCAGCTAGTACTGCTGACGGCTTGTAGGTGACTGATGTGATCATCACCTACTGCTGGCGTATTGACGAGTCTTTACAGTCCCACATAGAAGTTTCCTTGTTCAAGCGAAATGAAGTAGGACACATATGTGATATGTGGGTGGGCCTGATTAAATACGTGTATGTGATACCTTATTGTAATCTGGAAGTTATCTGTTATCAAGTTAGGTTATATGTGATATAACCAGATTATCGAATCAAGTGTTGATTTGATAATGTGATATATAGATAAATGATATTGGTCGGTCATATATGATATAACCGGATTATTAAATCAAGTGTTGATTTAATAATGTGATATATATTATATGTGATATAATTATATCTTAACCAATATCAGTAGCTCACTAATTATTCTTCATAATATATATATATATATATAATCAAGCATGACATGATTTCTATTTTTGAGAAAAATAGAAATGAGCTGGAAAATGAGAGCATGGTTGCAAGCATGGGATTTATATTTGTTTATTCATCTTGACTCACTATTCAACCATGGTTGTAATTTTATATTGCAAAATTCCATGCTTGAATGAGTAGGGGTCAAGAGTTGCCATCATTCTAACTTCATTCTCAACCCTTAGCTATTTTCTTGAGTTGCTCCCATGGTTGCTCTCTAGCTTCTTCATCCTCCTCATTACCATGGTTCAAGCTTCAACCCTCACATGTGATGTGAACCATGAAGCTTGAACACAAACTTGTGAGTTTTAAACATGCCCTACTTCACCTTCCTACACTTGACTAGCGATCGAGTGTAGCGTGTTTCTTACGCTAAAGAATTTAGTGTAGAAGTAGCTTGAGTTGGAGGGACTTCACATGGATCATCTTCGGCACGAAAGTCATCGGAGGAAGCTCGTCCAAAGCCTCAAGTGGAGCCTAGTGGAGTCGCGGGACTACTACACGGAGCATGTGAAGTGAAGGACTCGATCTGCGAAGGTATAGCCATCTTTCACTTCTTCTAGTATACTAGATATCAAAACTAAACCCTAATCACCTAACTAAAGATCATGGATAGTCTAGCTTAGCCCATAATAATTTGAATTTGGCATGCTTGATGCCACTTGGACCCCTTTCTAGTGCTAGGGTAGACTTTCAGAGGGGAGTACTTATGCACGGAATTCCTAGAATACCTAAAAGAGAACGGTATTCTCTCTCATCTTACTCCTCCGTATACACCACGGCACAACGGTGTATCGGAGCGGAGGAATCGTACCCTTTTGGATATGGTTCGCTCCTTGATGAGTAATGCCGGGTTGTCTCTTTCATTTTGGGGACATGCGCTTTTGATTGCAGCATATCTGTTGAATGATGTTTCATCCAAATATGTGCCTAAGACTCCATATGAAATATGGAGTGGGAAAATACCGTATTTTAAACGTATTAAGATATGGGGTTGTCCAGCCTATGTTAAAGTGCAAAATCCAGACAAACTTTAGGCACATTCAGTTTTATGCAAGTTTGTGGGATATCCAAAACATTCGATGGGATATCTGTTCTACCATACCGAGGAACAGAAGGTGTTTGTATCTCACCATGCCATATTTTTAGAATGGCAATTTCTTGCAAAAGAAACAAGTGAGAGCACGGTAGAACTAGAAGGAATTATGGATCCACAAACTCAAACTGAAGAATTGGTGGAACCTCAAGATTCAATAACCCCGGACGAGCCTCAGCCACTCCGCAGATCTAGTAGGATTTCTCGTCCGCCCGAGAGATACTACGGTTTTCTCATAAATGGGGATCGAGAGGATTGCATCTTAAAAGAAGATGATCCTACTAGTTATGTAACGTTTTAAAAAATAAATAAATAAATAAAATCTTTTAGGTGAATTTTCTGATAATCGGTAAAATAAACCGTATTTTCTATAAAACTCAACTATAATTATTTTTCAATATAGAATTAAATACGCCTAATTTAACAATGTAATTGGTAGTATTTGATATTTATTTAGTGACTTATAAATTATTAGTTTACTTAAATATTTTTCCTTAATTAATTAAATTCAAATATTAACATAAGCTTTAATTATACATTAAATTAGTGCAAATTACAAATTAGAAATGGGTTAATTTTACAAATATGAACCATGATAATTTAAAACAAGTGTGTATCATGCAAAATTCTTTTTCAAATCTTTCCATGGTTCTAGAAATTTCTAGGAAAAGGATTAAATTGAAAAAGTTTGATAAGCAAGGGTTTAAGTGAAAGATGCATTAAATCATGAACTTTCTACAAAAACCTACACACTTTTCTCTCTCTCTTTTCTCTTCCATCCTCATGTCCGAGCCTAGCATGAGGCAGCCCCAATTTTTCCCACTTTATTTCCTCTCCAAAAATTATCAAAAATCCATCAAAAATCCAATAAAATCTACACCAATTTCCATTAACTCCTAATCCAACCTTTAACCCTTGTTCCTTGGCCAAATCAAGCATAGATTTTAGGAGCAAGAGAGCATGTTGGGGTGGCTAGGTTGCAAGCTAAATTTCTAAACTTGTGAGGTATAATTCTAACCTAATGGCTAATTAGTTGTTAAACTATTCTAATCTAAGATTTTCATATAATAAATTGGTTTTGATTTCTAATTTGTGAAATTCAAGAAAAGGTTGTGATCAAGCTAGGGTTTTTATAAATTGTTCATGGTTTTAATGAGTGGATTAACAGATAAAGACATGTAAAATCTAATTTAGATTGTTAAATTACTAATTGTTACATTTTAATTGTTCAAATTAATCTATTTGTAAACTAGATTTTTATAAATCATGTATATTGGTGAGATAAAATTATGATGAGGGTTGCTATCATTAAATTATGGTTTTAATGAGGAGATTAACATGTTAATTGAATGCAAAACCTAATTTGGTTACTAGTTGCTATTTGTTTGTTTAAAAATTGTGATAAATATACTATTTTGCAAAGTAGGTTTTAGAAATTAATTTAAAATGTGAGATTAAAAATATAGTTAAGGTTTAGCACATCATTAAGGTTTCCACGAGTGGTTTAACAATTTAAAATATGCAAAATCTAGCTTAGTTGTTGAATTGTGAATTTTGCTTAAAAAGTGTTAAAATTTGATATTTTTGCAAAATAGAATTTTGGACTTAATTCAAATTGATGAGATTAAATTATACAAATGGTTTATATGACTTAGTTATGATATTTAGTGAATATTATGGCCATTAGTTTTGTTAAAACATCAAGTTTCGAAATAAAACGGTTAATTGACGCTTTATAGGTTTTTGCGAAATAGAACGATTTGATTGATTTTAAGGTTTTGATGAATTAAACCCTGTTTTATATTATAATTAATGAGTCTTGGAACTACGATTTATAAGTTTATGTTTCATCTCGATCAATCGGCGTTTGTACGCCGATATCGAGGGATATTTGGTTCATTTGCAAGAACGGATCATAGGTTTTAACCTATGCGCGTTTCATGCGCCGTTTTGGGTTTTATCCGCGATTTCAGTTTACGATATTATATATGTTTGCGTATAGGTACCCCTCATGTGGACTTCGGACGTTGAAGAAGAGGATGGCGGCATCGACTTCGGCAGACAAGGACCAGGTGAGTAGATGTATATCTATGGGGAAAGTCGGGTGGATGGCGTATAGCACCCCCGCAAACGTAGAATAAGGATATTACGTACTGTTATTAGGAAGTCGGGTGTGACCTTAGATTCTTGGAGAGTAGGGTCCTATTGAAGACTTTAGGTTGGACTAGACTGATTTAGAAAGACTTAACCAGAGGATGACTGCTTTGGAAGGAATTCGTAGGTTTCAGGTTGACGCACACACACGCACACACACATAAACTTGACTTGGTGTATATGTGTGTGTGTGTGTGTGTGTATAGGAATGTGTGTAGGTAGGTGTGTGTGTGTGTGTGTGTGTATAACATATACATGTGATATGAGGAGGTTATATGATACATAGAGATGAGTCAATATGACTAGGCTTGATGCCGTGATTTATTGGGTATATGATCGAGTTATGACATGAGATGTGTTATGATAGTAGCAGATCATTGGACAATGAGATTATATAAAATATATTTATATAAACGATAATATGTGTTGATGATAGTGGAATGAACGAGACTCTAGAATGGGACCCAGATTGTAATATGTAACTTAATCACGATATGATATATGACATGATATTTTAGTGGATCATTTGACAATGTTTATTTACACAGACGATGATATATGTTTGATGATATTGGGAGGTATGCGATTATAGTATAGTACCCTTGATCATGATATTGTTTGACGATGATACTATGTGAACGATGATGTATATATGTGATGATTGATCCGCACTTTTGACTTGAGGAAGTCGTACTATGTACGTAACGCTATTGAGGATGGATCGCCGACTACTTGAGTTATCGACTCAGACGTTAGGAGAATTCTTCTTACCTTTCGACTAGTATCTTTAGTTACTTCCTTAGTCGGTTGGTTACATCTTAGTTAGGCTCGAGTCATACTTATTTTCAAAACTAATGAATCATGCTTTTTCAAACAACAATCTATATGATTCGTAATTAGTATGTATTTTCTAGTTGTGCGTTTACTACACATTCACCGTTATATTCATGTTGTATTCATCGCATTGAATATTCATACATATGTTTCTTTAGCTAATATGAAACTCTGCCTGCTAGGACACCAGCACCATTACCGATGATGCATATGTTACACGTACATTTATTTGCCGGCTCACACACATCATCATAGGTAATTGTCATGTCACGTACACTTTAGAACATATTATCTTTTATTGATAGAATCAGCTAAAGGCTAGATCAATATAATATTGTGTGATTTTCTCTCATGTGCTAGTTTAGACATTGCAGTTATTAATTAGACACTTCATGCATTCATATTTTCATGTTATCATGCAGTATTGTGGGGCTTATACCGATACTCATTATTTACTTACTCATGATTTTGGGATTTTGGATTTCTATGAGATTTCTAGATTTTGGGAAAAACCGCAAGAATATATATAAAAACTTCTCTCTCTCTCTCTCCCTCTCATTTTAAAATACAAGTTGCGGTTTTCTCATGATGTATGTGTCGTCCACTATGAGATTTCATGTTTTCTGTTGGATTTCGAGACCCGATTCGAGGAGTGGATGAACCGTCTCGGGTAAATGGTGAGCCCGGTATGGTACCCTGGGACAAGAAGCTAGAGTTGTAGATGATGAGCCTGGCAGGGGAAGACTACCTACCGGTGATGTCTAGCGTGGCGGATATCCAGAGGATACCGACCTTTATCGTGAGATTTGATGATATGGGCCGATCCGGACTGACGGAGCCTGAGATATTGAGACTATGAGATATTTAGACTATGAGATATTGAGATTATGAGGTATTGAGACTTTGAGATTTACATGTTTTGTGTCGATACTTGACACGGATTTCCATGGATTTCATTGATGATGTTTCAGATTACCATACAAATTTTACTATGATACAAGTTAAAGATTTCTTATACAGATATATCCAGATTTCATGGTTGATTGTTTTACATTCATGGTGCATGCATACTCATACACATGACATGTTACTACTTGAGGCACTGACACGAGCACTGAGCATTTCACTTACGCATAGATTATTACCCTGCCACTACTAAATGATTAGTGTTATATTAAGTATATTATATGACCTAGGAGAACGTCGTGCATGCGATTTCTACTCGTAGATGTCTTCTACTCACGAGTTGGCAACTCACCCCTATTGTGCCAAATTTTCTTACAGGTTTCGATGTACAGGTTTCCTTGGCAGCTTGCTGGCACATCATTTCATTCAGAGTGATTTGTTTGGTAGGTTGGTTCACTTGTATCAGGACCGCCGTTGTACTTTTATTATTTCATTTGTATCTAGTAATCTCCATCAACCAGACTTGTATTACTTGATAAATTTAGAAAACCAGTTGTTTTTATTTCGACCTTAGAGTCGCGCTTGTATTATTATGGTTTTTGGTGGATTTGGTTTTCTTTGAGTTTTGTTCCTCGCCCTTCGGCGTTGTATATTATAGTGCATTGTGTGGTTGTTTCCGCCTTTTGGCGTAGAGCTAGATTCCGCTTGTGGATGCCTTTTTATTATTGCATATGTATATATATTCTTGCTTGTACCCGTTTAGGGCCAGTTTTTACAAAGGAGACTCTGCCGAAATTTTTGAGAAAATTTGATGTTGCTTTTAAACATGTTTTCCTTTACTTCTTCTTTTAAATGGTTTAGATTTCTGGGCTTCGGCTTACTTAGATTACGCCGCGCCTCTAGACGCTTCGTAATTTAAGTGTCGGTCACGTTCCGTACCTTCGGGTCGTGACAGAGTTGGTATCAGAGCGCTAGGTTTAACCCTTGTTTAACTCTAGGTTGACCTTGGTTGATGGAGTAGGTGACTTAGGTAGAGTGACGTACCGTGGGTATGATCCGCGGCATACTTACGATACGCTACTCTGCTTAAGAAGCCTTAGGATGTATATTTCTTTGCACCGTACTCTATTCTTTCCTTTGATCTATCTTTGTCGATATCGGATGGTGGTTTCTGTTACCACGGTCGCATGGGCAGAGGGAGCTGTGGCTCTAATGCGATGACCGTTAGGGTATTGTCTATTCTGGAGGATTGAAGCATTGTTTAGCGTGCGGACGAAGGGTATTCACATGTCGTCCAGACGAAGTTAAAAGGTTCGAACGAATGTCAGAAACCCATTTTCCCAAGTTTAAAGTATTCGGAAGAACATGCAGGTATTTCTATGGACCCTCTAGAAGAATGAAACCCTAACTCGATATAATGACCATGAGAACGCTGGTGAACCTTAGGGTTTGCGGCAATTCCGCGGTGCCATTAGTGAGGCCTGGGTTTGCCCTTCTACGGTTGGTCCGCAGATACTGGGGCATGTACTGGATATTTTTAAACTGTACTTGAGTGTTGAGCTCTCGGGGAATTATGGGATTTTGATGAATCGATCGAAAAAGTTTAACGTAGTCCGGATATCAGGTGAAGGGATAGATTACGTGGGAGACTCTAGATATGAGTATAGCAGTTTGTAGCGCCGTCCATACAGCCATGGAGAGACGAGTTCGAATACGTCGACACCAGAGGAATGAGGAGCACATTGACGTCGGTGTTACGATATGCGATTTGGTGATTCGAATATCACATTTCCGTTATTTGGATTCTGGTATTTTGATGATTTCGTTTTATGGTTCGTATTTTCTATTTGTACATTCATTACACTCGATTAGTGTTTCGTGTATCAGTTGTATTGATGTTCGATTTGTGCATATCCATTGCACTTGATTTTGATTTTTATACATTTTGAGATACTGATTTGATTTCGTGTATATGGGTTGCACATGATTTTGGATATTCGGTATATGTTTTCGTGCACCATATGCACTTGATTGAGATTCTTGCGCATACTTGATGCGATTTTGTGCACACCAGATGCACTAAATCAGGATTTGTGCAGACTAGATGCACCTGATATTGTGGTCGTGCACGCCCATTGCACTTGATAGATGTTTTTGGTGCACACCTGTTGCATTCAGTTTTGTTACTGTGCATATTCGTAGCTTCTGTATTTGGTTTCGATTTTCGTGCGCACCGGATGCACGTGGTGTTTTTGTATGCTGTATTTAAGGCTGATTTCATCTTGAGCAGTACGTTTTTATGATATTTACTTTGGTTTAATAATCGAGAAAGACTGTCCTGAGACCAGTACCTAGGTGTTTTTGCATGCTTCTCTATTCAGATGTTTGGACGATTTTACTACGATGCGCACTATATATAAGTTATAGTTTTGATGTATATCATGTTGGTTTTCGTATTGGGCTTTGACATTGTATTCTCACCATAACTCCGATGATTGCGTTATACTTAACGGGGTTTTGATTTTGAGTTATATACTTGCTTTTCAAGCACATGCATTGCACTAAGAGATGTTTTATGTATTGATGATTTCGGAGCCCCGACGATTTGTGTTTTGCTAAATGTTTTAGTATTTGGGGGGAGTTTTAATTTAAATTCGGGGACAGCATTTCTTTAAGGAGGGAAGATTGTAACGTTTTAAAAAAATAATTAATAAATAAATAAATAAAATCATTTAGGTGAATTTTCTGATAATCGGTAAAATAAACCGTATATTTCATAAAACTCAACTATAATTATTTTTCAATATAGAATTAAATACGCCTATTTTAACTATGTAATTGGTAGTATTTGGTATTTATTTAGTGACTTATAAATTATTAGTTTACTTAAATATTTTTCCTTAATTAATTAAATTCAAATATTAACATAAGCTTTAATTATACATTAAATTAGTGCAAATTAAAAATTAGAAATGGGTTAATTTTATAAATGTAAACCATGACAATTTAAAACAAGTGTGTATCATGCAAAATTCTTTTTGAAATCTCTCAATGGTTCTAGAAATTTCTAGGAAAAGGATTAAATTGAAAAGGTTAGATAAGTAAGGGTTTAAGTGAAAGATGCATTAAATCATGAACTTTCTACACAAACCTACACACTTTTCTCTCTCTCTTTTCTCTTCCATTCTCATGGCCGAGCCTAGCTTGAGGCAGCCCCAATTTTTTCCCACTTTATTTCCTCTCCAAAAATCATCAAAAATCCAATAAAATCTACACCAATTTCCATTAACTCCTAATCCAACCTTTAACCCTTGTTCCTTGGCCAAATCAAGCACGGATTTTGGGAGCAAGAGAGCATGTTGGGGTGGCTAGGTTGCAAGCTAGATTTATAAACTTGTGAGGTATAATTCTAACCTGATAGCTAATTAGTTGTTAAACTATTCTAATCTAAGCTTTTCATGTAATAAATTGGTTTTGATTTCTAATTTGTGAAATTCAAGAAAGGGTTGTGATCAAGCTAGGGTTTTTATTAATTGTTCATGGTTTTAATGAGTGGATTAACACATAAAGACTTGTAAAATCTAATCTAGATTGTTAAATTACTAATTGTTACATTTTAATTGTTCAAATTAAGCTATTTGTAAACTAGATTTTTATAAGTCATGTATATTGGTGAGATAAAATTATGATGAGGGTTGCTATCATTAAATTATGGTTTTAATGAGGAGATTAACATATTAATTGAATGCAAAACCTAATTTGGTTACTATTTGCAATTTGTTAGTTTAAAAATTGTGATAAATATGCTATTTTGCAACTAGGTTTTAGAAATTAATTTAAAATGTGGGATTAAAAATCTAGTTAGGGTTTTAGCACATCATTAAGGTTTCCATGAGTGGTTTAACAATTTAAAATATGCAAAATCTAGCTTAGTTGTTGAATTGTGAATTTTGCTTAAAAAGTGTTAAAATTTGATATTTTTGCAAACTAGAATTTTGGACTTAATTCAAATTGATGAGATTAAATTATACAAATGGTTTATATGACTTATTTATGATATTTAGTGAATATTATGGCCATTAGTTTTGTTAAAACATCAAGTTTCGAAGTAAAACGGTTAATTGACGCTTTCTAAGTTTTTGCGAAATAGAACGATTTGATTGATTTTAAGGTTTTGATGAATTAAACCCTGTTTGATATTATAATTAATGAGTCTTGGAACTACGATTTGTACGTTTGTGTTTCATCTCGATCAATCGGCGTTTGTACGCCGATATCGAGGGATATTTGGTTCTTTTGCATGAATGGGTCATAGGTTTTAACCTATGCGCGTTTCATGCGTCGTTTTGGGTTTTATCCGTGATTTCGGTTTACGATATTATATATGTTTGCGTATAGGTACCCCTCATGTGGACTTTGGAAAATGAAGAAGAAGATGGCGGTATCGACTTCGGCAGACAAGGACAGGTGAGTAGATATATATCTACGGGGGGAGTCGGGTAGATGGCGTATAGCACCCCCGCAAACGTAGAATAAGAATATTACGTACTGTTATTAGGAAGTAGGACGTGACCTTAGATTATTGGCGAGTAGGGTCCTATTGAAGACTTTAGGTTGGACTAGACTGATTTAGAAAGACTTAATCAAAGGATGACTGCCTTGGAGGGAATTCGTAGGTTTCAGGTAGACACACACACACGCACACACATAAACTTGACTTGGTGTATGTGTGTGTGTGTGTAGGAATGTGTGTAGGTATACACACACACACATACATGTGATATGAGGAGGTTATATGATACATGGGGATGAGTCAATATGACTAGGCTTGATACCGTGATTTATTGGGTATATGATCGAGTTATGACATGAGATGTGTTATGATAGTAGCGGATCGTTGGACAATGAGATTATATAAAATATATTTATATAAACGATAATATGTGTTGATGACAGTGGAATGAACGAGACTCTAGAACGGGACCCAGATTGTATTATGTAACTTAATCACAATATGATATATGACATAATATTTTAGTGGATCATTTGACAATGTATATTTACACAGACGATGATATATGTTTGATGATATTGGGAGGTATGCGATTATAATATAGTACCCTTGATCATGATATTGTTTGACGATGATAATATACGAAGGATGATGTATATATGTGATGATTGATCCGCACTCTTGACTTGAGGAAGTCATACTATGTACGTGACGCTATTGAGATTGGATCGCCGACTACTTGAGTTATCGACTCAGACGTTAGGAGAATTCTTCTTACCTTTCGACTAGTATCTTTAGTTAGTTCCTTAGTTGGTTAGGTACATCTTAGTTAGGCTCGAGTCATACTTATTTTCAAAACTAATGAATCATGCTTTTTCAAACAACAAACTGTATGACTCGTAATTAGTATGTATTTTTTAGTTGCTCGTTTACTACACATTCACCGTTATATTCATATTGTATTCATCGCATTGCATATTCATACATATGTTTCTTTAGGTAATATGAAACTCTGCCTGTTAGGACACCAGCACCATTACCGATGATGCACATATTACACGTACACTTATTTGCCGGCTCACACACATCATCATCGGTAATTTCCATGTCACGTACACTTTAGAACATATTATCTTTTATTGATAGAATCAGCTAAAAGCTAGATCAATATAATATTGTGTGATTTCTCTCATGTGCTAGTTTAGACATTGCATTTATTACTTAGACATTTCATGCATTCACATTTTCATGTTATCATGCAGTATTATGGGGCTTATGCCGATACTCATTATTTACTTACTCATGATTTTAGGATTTTGGATTTCTATGAGATTTCTGAATTTTGGGGAAAACCGCAAGAATATATATAAAAACTTCTCTCTCTCTCCCTCTCATTTTAAAATACAAGTTGCGGTTTTCTCGTGATGTATGTGTCGTACACTATGAGATTTCATGTTTTCTGTTGGATTTCGAGACCCGATTCGAGGAGTGGATGAACCGTCTCGGGTGCATGGTGGGCCCGGTATGGTATCCCAGGGCAAGAAGCTCGAATTACCGATGATGAGCCTGGCAGGGAAAGACTACCTACCGGTGATGTCTGGCACGGTGGATATCCGGAGGATACCGACCGTTGTCGTGAGATTTGATGATATGGTTCGATCCGGACTGACGGAGCCCGAGATATTGAGATTATGAGATATTGAGACTATATGAGGTATTGAGACTTTGAGATATACATGTTTTGTGTCAATGCTTGACACGGATTTCCATGGATTTCATTGATGATGTTTCAGATTACCATACAAATTTTACTATGATACAAGTTAAAGATTTCTTATACAGATATATCCAGATTTCATGGTTGATTGTTTTACATTCATGGTGCATGCATACTCATACACATGACATGTTACTACTTGAGGCACTGACACGAGCACTGAGCATTTCACTTACGCATAGATTATTACCCTGTCACTACTAGATGACTAGTGTTATATTAAGTATATTATATGACCTAGGAGAACGTCGTGCATGCGATTTCTACTCGTAGATGTCTTCTACTCACGAGTTGGCAACTCAGCCCCGTTGTGCCAAATTTTCTTATAGGTTTCGATGTACAGGTTTCCTTGGCAGCTTGCTGGCACATCATTTCATTCAGGGTGATTTGTTTGGTAGGTTGGTTCACTTGTATCAGGACCGCCGTTGTACTTTTATTATTTCATTTGTATCTAATAAACTCCATCAACCAGACTTGTATTACTTGATAAATTTAGAAAACCAGTTGTTTTTATTTCGACCTTAGAGTCACGCTTGTATTATTATGGTTTTTGATGGATTTGGTTTTCTTTGAGTTTTGTTTCTCGCTCTTCGGCGTTGTATATTATAGAGCATTGTGTGGTTTTTTCCGCCTTTTGGCATAGAGCTAGCTCCCGCTTGGGGATGCCTTTTTATTATTGCATATGTATATATATTCTTGCTTGAACCCGTTTGGGGCCAGTTTTTACAAAGGAGACTCTGCCTAAATTTTTGAGAAAATTTAATGTTGCTTTTAAACATGTTTTCCTTTACTTCTTCTTTTAAATGGTTTAGATTTCTGGGCTTCGGCTTACTTAGATTACGTCGCGCCTCTAGACGCTTCGTAATTTAAGTGCCGGTCACGTTCCGTACCTTCGGGTTGTGACAAGTTATAAGCAGGCCATTAACAGTAGGGACTCTGTTAAATGGCTTGAAGCTATGCAATCCGAAATGGAGTCCATGTACACCAACAAACTTTGGACTTTGGATACTGCTCCTGTTCACACCATAATATTACATTATTATATTCCCCATCCTTATGTATTTTACAAATAAACAGGTGCTTTTGACCCATGTCTGCTACATAGTACAGGTTACAGGTTCTCGGAGCAAAAAACAGTGAAAAAGATAAAAGACAATGCAAAAGTGGGACTATGACCAACAAATCGAAAGATCTTGATCAAGCCTACATGAAGATCAGTTCACAAAGCAAGGTTCAAGACTTCGTCACGAAGCGAACGGTTAAAATCCACTACAATTATTCACTGGGAGATCTGGAAGAATCCTAGAAACCAATTTGGGAAAAGAACTAAATAAACAGGAAGCCAAAGACACCAGGATCCAGCACAGAAAGTTGCAAACCATGATCTTCCCATTTGGCCGCGGATCCGCGGCCAAACCATGGCTGCGTCCGCGGATCCGCGGCCGTCTATTGTATGTGTCGGTGCGAACTTCTGTGGCGGTGCGCGATCGTTGACTAGGTCTTTTCTTAAAGGGTATTTTTGTAAAAGCAGATGTGCGAGTCATTGTAACCCTAGGGTTTCCTATCCTCTATAAATAGGAACTCTAAAAACCTTTTTGAGACCATGCCTCTTTTCACTTCATAAATTCAGATCTATACTGTGTTCATGTTTGGAGAGAGCCATCAATAAAAATTAGTAAGTTCCTTTTATTTCTTTGCTTTAGTTTACTTTTAATTTAGAATGTTTTTTAATCCCCTAATGAGCGAGTAGTCTCCTCGCTTGTTAGGGTTAGCTTTAGCGAAAGGTTTAAAAGATGAGATCTCTCACCCCTTTCTTGCCCCTTCACACATAAGAATTAGAACTCCATGCATACACGCACACACCGCTCCCTGCGGCACCTTACCCTTCGAGGTAACGGTGATACCGTAGTATAAAGGACCGGTTGCGCGTGTTTTCCATGGAGGTTAGGGTAAGGATCGATAAAGGAAGGACTAGAACCTAGAGGAAGAAACATCTTTCCAAAAGATTCTAATCCACTTTATTGATAATTACCATAACATCTAATAGATCTAAAATAAGGTATTGAAAGCGGTGAGGAAGCCTTTAATCTCTCAACTTCCCCTAAACCTAACCCTAACAAGACTTAGATCTAGATAATCTTAGTATAACTTAATTTGGTAGTTTTTATATTTAATAAATCAATCCGACACCCATCAGAATTAACTAGTTAGAGCGATTAGGAAAACACAAAATCCCTGTGGACCGACCCATACTCACCGGCTAGCTACAAGCGACGCCGTTCTTGATTGCGGTAATTATATTTTTGATCGATAAAATCCTACATTAATCAAATGGCGCCGTTGCCGGGGAAGGCGTAGGATTTCCTTTTTGCAATTTCGGGTTAATCTAAATTAAAAAATCATAAAAACAGAAAAAAGAAAAAATATAAAAAAATTTATCATTTATTGTTTGAAGGGTATTTTTTGTGAATCTTTGCAGGATCGACGGATCTGGAAAAATCCAAAGTGCGAAACAGAAAAAGATACATCAGAACAGAAAGGGGTTGGAAAAGAAGAACAGCACAATTTTTTTGGAGACCTGAAGCCTCCGTACCGCCGCTAAACCGCCGCGAAAACCCCCATTCCGCCGAGGAACCGCGGCCCCTCTGCCACGTCAGCGCGCAATTTTTTCACTGTTTGTTCTCTTTTTCTCCCCTCTACAAATCCCCATACATCTTTTTGCCAAATTTTCTGCAGGATTCTTTGCGCTTAAAAATCTTCCCCCTTCCAATAATTGATTTTCTGCAGGATTCTTTGCGCCGCGCATAAAATAAAAAGATTTGATTGCAAGTGATTTTTCTGTTTTGCATATCTTTAAAACTGACTTTAAGGGTCTTTTAACCAATTCAGATTGGGTGGGGATTTCATCACCCTTCTCAGGACCCCAGAAATCACATAAGGCATTTGCATTGACCAATCTTTAATTAAAAAATACTAGACTCAGCCCTAAGGACTTCGTGCTCAATAGGACAGAGGACTAGTTATAGGCATCGGCCGTTAATCCTAACCTGACTTTGCGATGTCTAGGCAAGTGTGTCTAAGGCGAGTGGTTACTTAATTAGGACCGCTACTTGTAGCGGGGAGCCTCCCACTCACCTGGCACTTACCTGGCCGTAATTGGCGGTGAAGAGGCGGTGAAGAGGTCTTATTTCTAGCCCTTTGGAACAGTTAGGAGCTGTCTAGCTGACCTAGGGGACCTTAGATCTAGGTCTGATTGTGCATTTTTGGTTGATCGAAAGTGTGTCTTAGCCCTTTATCGAAAATCTTTTTTGCAAAAAGTTCCAAATAAAAAAAAAGAGGAAAAAGGAAAAATCTTTTATAAAAACTTGCAACTTGTCGCTAAAAATCCTTGCACCCCACCACCATTCACTTTCTTCTCATTGACATTTTCTTACCCCCACATTCTGTTTTTCATTTTTGACTACACTACATCTTTAAGTGTATGTCCGGTTGGACTAGGGACACTACCGCCTGATTAGTCCGTGTTTCGTTGGTACCGACCGACGAACCTTTCGAATCCGAAGTCGAAATTCCGTCCACCTCCTTACCTCCACCTTCAAATTCTTTTTCCGAAGGTATGTCAGGATATAATCCCAACAACACCTTACCCACGGGACTGATTCCACCTCCGTTAGGTGCGAATAACCCGAATCTCCCGCCTGTTGTAGCGCCGCAATGAATCGTGCTCCAGGATCTCTTCTACCCTGTCCGCACCTCTTTCCCTACCTGTCTTTCACCCCCACCGGCAAATGGGGACAATTTTGAGATAAAACCCTACTTCATCAATATGCTGCCAAAATTTCATGGTTTGGAATCCGAAGATGCCTATATCTTTATCAATAAATTCCAAAACGTTTGCGCCATGATGAAAACAACCCAATTAAGTGATGACGCTATAAGGCTAAGGGTCATTCCTTTCACCTTATTGACTTAGCCGAGAAGTGGCTATACAACACAGCATCACATTCAATTAGAAATTGGGACGAGTTTGTTAAAGCTTTTCTTAAAAAGTTTTATCCTCATCACAAGACCGCAAGAATTCGCAATGAGATAATACAATTCCCAGCTTCCTTTCGAACCATTTTGGAAGTGTTTTGAAAGATTCAAAGACCTACTTGTTCAATGCCCTCACCATGGGATCGAAAATTGGCAACTTTGCCAAACATTATACGAGGGATTGAACCCGGTAACGAAGCAGTTGCTAGAAACCATTTGTCAAGGTCACTTTCTAACCAAATCTAGTGAGGAAGCATGGCAGTTTCTCGAGAATCTTAGTGAACAAACAATTCAGTGGGAGAGCACAAAGACCACCTCATCTTCTTCTATTGGTCAATCTAGGGAAGGCATACATCAAGTAGATATGTCGATTGCTATGAAGGCCGAGATGGCTGCACTTATGAAAAAGATAGAAGCCATTGAGACCAAAATCTCCTCGTCTTCTCCTGCCCCTGCTTTACCCCCACGAACTGTTTGTGCTTGTTGTTCGGATCCATCACACCTTACCGAAGAGTGTCCTTACAATCCACCTGTTCAAGGACAAGATCAAGTCAATACTTCCTTTCAACAACGACAAAGAAATGATCCTTACTCTTCGACCTACAATCCGGGTTGGAGGAGTCACCCAAATTTTGCTTGGAATCAAAATCAACAATTCCAAGGAAACAACAACTTTCAAAGGCCTCCTCCTCCAAAACAACAAGCACCCCAACAAACTCAATACCAGCAACCTTTCCAACCACAACCTTATTCAAATCAAACGAACAATTTGGTTCAACCAAATGATGATAAGGTTATCCAGCTAGAAAAAAAGTCTAGATGCGTTTCTCAAGCAATCTAAAGAATCCGCAGCAAGATTGGAAAATTCCGTCCAGTCTTTGGTGCACAACAATGCTTCACACGATCAAAGCATCAAATCTATTGAGGCACAAATTGCACAACTAACTGCTGCGTTGAGCGAGAGAGAAAAGGGAAAGCTTCCATCTCAACCATTTCCAAATCCCGGTCACACACACAACGCACATGAATATCACAATGTAAATGCGGTGACCACGTTGAGATCTGAAAAAGTGTTGCAAAATAATGTGGGTATTAGTGATAACATCCCCGCCGGTGGTTCTCCTTCTTCTCCTTCTTCTTCTTTTTCACCTTCATCTTCTCCGCTAGAGCCTATTCTCCATTCTTCAAAAGGCTCTTCTTCTTCTAATCCGAACGGACCCACTTCTCACTTCACGAACACACCCACACTGGGATCCGTTCCAACTCCACATTCTACTCCACAGATATTAGACTCAACAGATTTTCAAAATGCTCCTTTTCCAAACAGGTTGAGTCCCAATAAACCAACTGCACTAATGGAGAAGATTGTGAAGTTATTTAAACAGGTTAGCATAAATATACCTCTCTTGGATGCAATCCAACAAGTCCCTTCATACGCAAAAATCTTAAAGGGCTTATGCACCTCAAAGAGAAAGTCGTCTCAAATACCCAAGAAAGTGCTAGTGGCTAGTGCAGTGAGCAATGCTACTAACCAACCTCAACCCTTACCCTAAAAACGAAAGGACCCCGGCTGTCTTACGATTTCAATAACAATTAGGGATAAGAAAATCAATCGAGCACTTTTAGATCTTGGGTCTAGTGTTAACCTGCTTCCCTACTCCGTGTACGAGCAATTAGGGGTTGGAGAGTTGAAACCCACTCGTTGTACTATCCAAATGGCCGATTGATCAATCACCCATCCTAGGGGTGAGCTAGAGGATGTGTTGATCAAAGTTGGGGATTTCATATTCCCCGTTGATTTTATTGTTATGGACACACAACCTGTTGCTAACCCACGGAACCAAATTCCGGTGATTCTCGGTCGACCATTTTTGGCCACTTCCAATGCCGTAATAAACTGTCGCAATGGTTCCATGACTCTATCCTTCGGGAAGACGTCTAGTGAGTTCAATATTTACAAGTTAGGAAGTCTGCCCCCCGTGCCTAAAACTAGTACACGAGAAGTTTGCTCTATTCATGAAATCACGCAGGAGGACTGTGAGTTTGAAAGATTTCTATTTGATGAAAACAGTTTTGACGCCACTAGTGCGTCCCTCCTTAAATCTACCACAGTTGACAAAACCGATATTGATTATGAAAGTTTCACTTTTTCGGATGATTTTGATGACTCACAGTCCGAATATGAGTCTTTTGAATTTTTGGATGAGTTAGTTGAACCATCCAAATCGGTTGTTTGCAGTGATTTCGAACCAGTGTTGGAGTCCTTTGAGTTCGAGGTAGATTTCTCAATTTTGCCTATGATTGTTTCGCCTCCGAAACTCGAACTCACGCCCTTGCCGTCTCACCTAAAATATGCTTACATAGGTGAGAATAAGACCTTTCCCGTTATCATATCGGCCTCTCTAGCCCTTGAGCAAGAGAAAGCCCTTTTAATGGTCTTACAAGATAGGCGGCAAGCTTTCGGCTGGACTATGGCGGACATCGAGGAGATTAGTTCCCTCATAATTGAATATCATATACATATGATGGATGATGCCAAGTCGATAAAGGATCCACAGAAATATCTTGGGGATAGTGTGGTTAGTCAACCTCCTCCTTTAGAGGTTGAACCACCTCCTTTTCTTTTAATAAGCTACGAGAATGACAATATTCCACTGATTGCTGATCATTCACATTCTCGTTTTGATTCATCACCACCTCTATCTATTCACTTCCACACTTTCCATACCACCACTTCTATCTTCCCCAATTCTTTTTGGATCGGTACAACATGTTCTTCTACCAACCGATACTCTTTACAGATAAATTTTTCGAATGGTTGGTGTTGGCGTTTGGTCTTTGCAAAGTTTGGCAATGACGTTTAACATTGTTTCAATGATGTTTGGGGGGGCCTTTCTGTATATATATTTTTGTTTTTCTTTTACTAATAAAAAAATTTATAAAAACCAATTTGTAAATAAATAAACAGGGGAGTGCCGACATTCTCAACCCTCTTGGTATAGCATGACAGTGAGGACACTGTCAAGTTTAAGTTTGGGGGTATGCTCGGTAAGCCTTCTTTTTTCGTATTCATATGTACATATTTTTGCATTTACATACTTATTTTAAAGCCCATAAAAATTGAAAAAAAAATTCAAAATTATAAAAATTAATGTATTCAATTTTGGCCTTATTTGACTTGAGTTTGACAAAAAGGTTAACTAGCTAGGAACAACTAGATCCTAGACTTAGTAAATTAAAAACCTAAAAATAACCTTTCTTAAAATTTAACGGTAGAAAGTATATGCCTTTGTAGTTTATTTAGAAATAGGCAAATTTTGAGTTCAATTCTTGGGCTAAGTCAAAACAAAGGATAAGTATTGATATTTTTATTAGAGTATAAGTTTGAAAAATAATTCCTAGATTAAGTCTAAATTCTGAAAATATATACCCTACAAATTGCACAAACACAAACCTTGAAACTTGGAATAGTAGAAGAGACCTTGAAATGCTCTTGTCTAAAGTCCTTAGTACGAGGAAAATAAAATAAAAATACAAGTGTGGATAAAGAGATAATAAAAAAATGAACACTGGTTTTTGTGATTACTTAAGGCTGCAAAAATAGAAAAATATTTAGCAAGGGTGCTTCATCACCTAGTGCCTTAGACCAACTGGTTTGGGAGTCACTGCTAAAGCCTTAGATGTTGCAAGACTAGGAATTACGCTTTAATGTGCAAACACATCCTGTAATCGGTTGTTGGTACCTCAAGAAGTATTAACAGTCGTATGAAGGATGTGTGAGCGAAATTCATCTAAAAGTTCACCTATTAAGAAGTGCTTTGGACAAAGGGCAAGAGTATGATTGCTTGATTTTAATTTCTAAGTGTAGGGGTGATTTATACACACACGTAGGGGTATGTGATTGGGATTTAGATAAGAGATAGGAATGAAGAATAGAACTTGTATCTTTAGTAGAGATGATAAAAATTCCTAAGTTGAGATAGAACCCTAGAAGGAAAACTTAAGAGATGCCAAAAGCTAAATAGGTCTGTAGAACATGTATAATCTTAAGTTAAATGATAAGAAAGTGTGAAGAATATGGGTGGATAATTTATGAGTCGAAGATAATAGAATTCCTTGTTAGAAAACCTAATTGAAGAATAAAAGTTAATGGGCCTAATTGATAGGATTTTGTGGGTAGCATCCACTGAAAACCCTCAGGAGATAACACTCCTCCTATTAGGGACACCTAGAGGTTTAACGGCTTGTTGCACGAGCTCAGTGCAATCGCGTTTCCCTGCGAAAGTGCGGTTAGGTTTTTTGTCGAGAATAAAACTAAAAATAAGTTTGCTCGAGGACGAGCAAAAGATAAGTTTGGGGGTATTTGTTCACACCATAATATTACATTATTATATTCTCCATTCTTATGTATTTTACAAATAAACAGGTGCTTTTGACCCATGTCTGCTACATAGTACAGGTTACAGGTTCTCGGAGCAAAAAACAGTGAAAAAGATAAAGGACAATGCAAAAGTGGGACTATGACCAACAAATAGAAAGATCTTGATCAAGCCTACATGAAGATCAGTTCACAAAGCAAGGTTCAAGACTTCGTCGCGAAGCGAACGGTTAAAATCCACTACAATTATTCACTGGGAGATCTGGAAGAATCCTAAAAGCCAATTTGAGAAAAGAACTAAATAAACAGGAAGCCAAAGACATCAGGATCCAACACAGAAAGTTGCAAACCATGATCTTCCCATTTGGCCGCGGATCCGCGGCCAAACCATGGCTACGGCCACGGATCCGCGACCGTCTATTGCACGTGTCGGTGTGAACTTCTGTGGCGGTGCGCGATCGTTGACTAGGTCTTTTCTTAAAGGGTATTTTTGTAAAAGCAGATGTGCGAGTCATTGTAACCCTAGGGTTTTCTATCCTCTATAAATAGGAACTCTAAAAACCTTTTTGAGACCATGCCTCTTTTCACTTCATAAATTCAGATCTGTACTGTGTTCATGTTTGGAGAGAGCCATCAATAAAAATTAGTAAGTTCCTTTTATTTCATTGCTTTAGTTTACTTTTAATTTAGAATGTCTTTTAATCCCCTAATGAGCGAGTAGTCTCCTCGCTTGTTAGGGTTAGCTTTAGGGAAAGGTTTGAGAGATGAGATCTCTCGCCCCTTTCTTGCCCCTTCACACATAAGAATTAGAACTCCATGTATACACGCACACACTGCTCCCTGCGTCACCTTACCCTTCGAAGTAACGGTGATACCGTAGTATAAAGGACCGGTTGCGCGTGTTTTCCATGGAGGTTAAGGTAAGGATCGATAAAAGAAGGACAAGAACCTAGAGGAAGAAATATCTTCCCAAAAGATTCTAATCCTCTTTATTGATAATTACCATAACATCTAATAGATCTAAAATAGGGTATTGAAAGCGGTGAGGAAACCTTTAATCTCTCAACTTCCCCTAAACCTAACCCTAGCAAGACTTAGATCTAGATAATCTTAGTATAACTTATTTTGGTAGTTTTTAGATTTAATAAATCAATCCGACACTCATCGGAATTAACTCGTTAGAGCGATTAGGAAAACATAAAATCCCTGTGGACCGACCCGTACTCACCGGCTAGCTACAAGCGACGCCGTTCTTGATTGCGGTAATTATATTTTTGATCGATAAAATCCTACATTAATCAGCTCCTCCTGGGGTAAAACCCGTTTGATGCAAGTGGATCTTCAAAAAGAAGATTGGTGCAGATGGACAGGTGGAAACCTATAAGGCTAGACTTATTACAAAAGGTTTTCATCAAAGATCAGGAGTGGACTATGACGAAACCTTTTCTCCAGTGGCTATGCTGAAATCCATTCGGATCTTACTTGCCATTGCTTTCTACCATGACTACGATATCTGGCAGATGGACATAGAAACAACCTTTCTAAATGGAAGTTTAGAAGAAAGCGTTTATATGGATCAGCCGGAAGGATTTGTGGATAGTGGGAGCAGCAGGAAGGTGTGCAAGTTACTTAAATTCATTTATAGATTAAAGCAAGCGTCGCGGAGCTGGAAAATCTGTTTTGATAAGACTGTCAAGGAATTTGAGGATGAGCCCTGTACCTACAAGAAGATTGTAGGGAGATCTGTCGTATTCCTAGTCCTGTACTTGGATGCCATTCTCTTAATAGGAAATGACATTCCTATACTTCAATCGGTCAAGCTGTTCTTGTTACAAATATTCTCCATGAAGGACCTGGGTGATGCCTCCTACATTCTAGGGATTAAGATCTATAGAGATGGGTCTAAGAGATTGTTGGGACTTTCACAGTCCAGGTACATAGAGACCATACTAAGGAGATTTAGTATGGAAGATTCCAAGCGCGGTAATATACCCGTATTGCATGGAATCACCATCTCCAAAGAGATGTCTTTTAAGACTGATGAGGAGAGGGTTCGCATAAGCACTATACCTTATGCTTCAGCGGTAGAATCTATAATGTATGCGATGCTGTGTACTAGACCAGATGTAGCATACACGCTTAGCATGGTGAGCCGGTATCAGTCGAACCCGGGTAAGAATCAATGGACAGCTGTGAAGAATATTCTCAAGTACCTGAAAATGACTAAAGAGATATTCTTGGTTTACGGTAATGGAGACCTGTAGGTCGAGTCCTTTACCGATTCAAGCTTCCAGAGTGACAAGAATGATAGCAAGTCTATCTCGGGTTTTGTGTTTACCCTCAATGGAGGGGCGGTGTGTTTGAAGAGCTCCAAACAGGACACCATCCCAGACTCGACAATGGAGGCAGAATACATTGCTGCAAATGATGCCTCAAAAGAAGCTGTGTGGATGAAGAAGTTCGTTACTGGACTTGAGGTAGTTCCATCCATTGTTAATCCGATATCTTTTGAAGGGTTCCTAGGCACACACTAGAGGTCTCACAAGGCATCAACCATGCCAATTTCAAAAAATACGGTGCCGAGAAACCCTAATACGGATCGTTGGCTAGAAGTTTAGGCGAAAAAGCAACTAGTTAACTACTTTAACTAAGAGTACGGAAATACAACCTTTGTAGATCCGGTCCTCCACCTCCATAGCTCCGCAATGAAGTCTCCTCGCTGTCCAAATGGAAACTCGGGCTCTAGCGTCGGCTTCATCGGAGAAATGGGCGGGCAAGGTCGTCGGCTTCGTGCCGAAGATGATCTACGTCGAGGCATCGCAAGATCAAGCTCCACCTTCACTAAGTCATGAAAACTTATGAAGGAAACACCCTATACTACTTGGCAAGAGGTAGAGGATGAAGAAATAGGAAGTGGGTTCACTTTAGATTTGGATTTCTCACTCTTTTCATCAAATCACCATTGATGAATGTAAGCTTCTTTCTTGAAGAAGAAGAAGAAGAAGATGATAATAATATGATCAGTTCTTTACAAATAGAAAATAAAAGGAATACTTATCATAATCTAACCATGGTGAAGTATAGAGAATCAACTAGGGTTAAGTGGAGTGGTTAGGGTTAAGCATGAGACAAAATGGTCACTTAGTCAAAGCTTCATGAAGCTTCAACTAGAAACAAAACTAGCAACCATTTCATTTCTTATCTCTTCAAAATAAATAAAATAAATAAATAAATAAGAAAAAGAAAACCCTAATCATTAACTTAACTATGGTTTAATTCTTTACACTTAACCAAGTAATCATGTATCATCAAACATGATACAATCAAGTGCACAATTCAAGTGAGAAAATCCATTTAAAGTGAACCAATACTAGTTAATGCAAAGTAATATATCAAATATATAATTATACATTAAATCATTAAATCAACACTTGATTCAATGATCCGGTCATGTCGCACATAACCGACTAGTATCCAATGTATCGACTTATCGAATTAATCTCCGATTCGATAACTAGGTTATATCGCATACAACCATTCGAAACATTCATCGCGAGAATGAAATACGGTATCACATACACGCATTATTCTCGGTCCCGCACATATCTCATATGCGCTCCTATTTCGTTTCGCTTGAACCAGGAAACCTCTGTGTAGGACTCTAAAGACTCATCAATACGCCGGCAGCAGATGATGATCATATCAAGCACCCACAAGCCGCAAGCGGTCTGCTAAACGTAACGGCCACCCGGGTATTGAGCGATCAGAAGATCGACGAGCAAGCCCGCTCACACTCCAGTGAATCCAACCAGTAACACTACCGTACAGTCCGGTCTGATCGTCTGATATGTCGCATATCTTGCCTAGGGGTGGTAAACGTCAGACCCCAATAGCTCGATAAGTCGTGTCGATATGAGGTCTATAACAATTCGAGAAACTACTGGTAACACTTACCAGTAAATCTCAGCAACCCTGGCCAGGGATTTCCGGTTATAGCCAATCGAACACAGCGCAACATCAACTCCCTATACCGGGAGAGACGAATCCCCTCCTATCGCTCATTGCCTCCATGTGATTCGGGACTGTACCCAAAAACCACCGTTTTGCACGCCCTCTTGGACGTGGTAAGGTGGAAATCAAAGCACAGTGGGAACCACACAAGACTCTATGACGATCTCGGGTCAACAGACTACTCTGTACCAGTGTCACCAGAGAACTGCCATCTGACGTAAGGTATAATACCATCTGGGAGTTCTCGGCAAGTCCGTCCAGTGTACCCAGTCTCCACTGAGCACCCGTATATCATCTCTGATGTCAAACACCAATGGATATGGGATCATCCATCGCCCATCTGTATGGGTCGAGAAGGTATACGCTAGTCTACTCTGGTATATCGATGCCCCGTCTCGATACACCCACGACTAGGGACTTTGAAGGATGTACTTATGGACTACCATGTCCCCACTAGTATGATCCGCATCATAGTCCAGGTAGTCAAGTACACATCCTAAGGGCTTTACCAACATGTAATAGAGAGACAATCTGTGTACACGTTAAGGTAAAGAGCAACCAGATAGCATACTATCATGTCGAGCAAGAAAGTCCTCCCTATATATGTCCCAGCATCCACTACAATATACATCCAATGTACAGTAATGGCCTCTAGGGCATACATATAACTAACAATCTCCCACTTGCACTAGGGCCATCTGTAGCAGTGGTTGTAGTATCTCATACTCAACCATCCCATAAAAGTCTCTCTCTGGGAATAGGCCTTCGTGAGTGGATCCGCCGTGTTGTCCTCCGAGTCTACTCTCCTGACCTCGGTCCCCTGGAGATCAACCATCTCCATGATCAGGTGATACTGCCTTAGAATATGTCTGGATCACTGATGGGACCGGCGTTCCTTGGCATAAGCCACAAGTCCATTGTCACACAATGGGAGGAACATAGTTCATCTCATGAACCATTATACACTCAAACAGCCTCTTTGGTAGCATCTTAAGTAGCGATGTATCCTGCCTTTATCGTCTAGTTTGCCACGGTATCTAGCTTGGAACTCTTCCAACATACCGTCCCTTTGCTTAGGGTAAAGACAATGCCTGTGACTGACATTCAGTCATCTTTATCACCCTGGAACCCTTCCAGTGATTCTCCCCAGGATCGATTGATACCATCTCACTACAACTAGTGAGTATCCTAACATCCATTTAGATCTATCTCATAGATCCAAAACCCAGGATTTAGTAGGTATCACTTTGATCCTATGTGGAGAATCATTGTGATAAGCGGAGATTGATCGAACGTAGCATAGGAAACTTCTTCCCTATCAAGAGTATGTCATCCACGTACTCTACGAGGATCACCACCATACTCCCTACTACCTTTTTGTTTATACAAGGTTCATCTACCATTTTGATGATGTCAAACTCTTTGACTACCACATCAAAATAGATGTTCCAACTCCGCGATGCCTGCTTTATCCTATAAAGCAACTTCTACACGTTTCCGCTGCTCCCACTGTCTACGAAGCCCTCTGGCTGTGTACTTATAGACGCACTCTTCTAAAACATCATTTAGAAAAGCTGTCATGACACCCAACCACCAGATATCGTAGTCATGGTATGTAGCCGTGGCAAGTAGGATCTGGATGGACTTAAGCATAGCCACTGCAAAAGGTTTCATCATTATCCACGCCTGGTCGATGACGAAAACCTTTAACAACTCTATCTTTGAAAGTCTCAACTTTTCCATCTACACCAAGTAATCTTCTCAAGATATACTTGCTCCTGATGGGGATTTAACCCTTCAGATATAGCAATCAAAGTCCATACTTTGTTGGTGTATAAGGATTCCATCTCAGATCGACAAACATCCATCCATTCTTACAGAGTCTCACTCTTGATGGCCAGCTCGAAGCTAGTTGGGTCATCATCTCATGATGCAATCCTCGCTCCCACTGTCATAGAGAAACCGAAGTATCTCTCAGGTGGGTGAGGAACCCTACTAGATCGGCGGAGAGGCTGAGGTTTGTTGGAATCTACTGAATCCTTTGGTTCTATCAAATTATCAGCTGCAGTTTGTATGGCTGGAACATTTCCAGTTCTACATACAGACCTTGCCTCGAGTTTGTCCGGATTTTGCTTTTAGACATAAGCCGGACAACCCCAAATCTTAACTAGCTTAAGACATGGGCTCTTCCCTTACCATATCTCATATGGAGTGGTAGGCAACTGATTTGATTCGAACCCTATTCAATAGGTATGCAGCTTCTCAAGCGCATAACTCCCAAAAGGAAAAAGGTAACTCAGTAGTACTCATCATAGAGCACACCATATCGTATAGGGTGTATCTGCTCCGCCCCGATATACCATCGTGCCATGGTGTATTCGGAGGAGTAAAACTGAGAGAGAATCTCATTCTCCTTTAGAATAGTCCAGGAATTCCATGCTCAAGTATTCTCCTCCCTGATCACATCAAAAGACATAATACTTATACCCTTTATTGGTTCCCTACTTTTTGCTTATATTCTGTGAATATCTCAAAAGTCTCGGACTCATGTTTCAACAAGAACATATGTCTGAATCTAAAGAGATTATCAGAGAATGTAATGAAGTACTAGGAACCGGTCTTGGCATCTGTAGACAGGGGACCTTACATACATCAACATGTATCATCCCAAGAGTTCACTAACTCTTTCTCTGTTTCCAGTAAACGGAGCTATGGTCATCTTATCTCTGTGACATGACTGGCAAGTTTCACAAGATGTAAATTCAAACTTCTTTAAATATGCATCTATATGTAACTTAAGCTAGTCGGGTCGCATTGATATGACCTAGTCTACAATACCTCAAGAAGGATTTGTTCATTTCTGAACTATTCCACTTGTGTGTGTTCCGTATACTAAGAACTGTAGTTTGATTTAGAACATCAACGCTTTTAGATAACGTGCCTGATCCGATCAACTTTTGATATAGGAAATGTTCAAAACATTATCCGACAATACAAAATTATATCCTTTCTTTACTAATAAAGAGACTGATATGATTTTGTATATCAGGTTCGGTATCTAATAACATTCGTTCAGAATCAATGTATTTTAAATACAGGGTGACAGTGACTAACAGACTTGGCTGCAACACTTGCCCCGTTTTCTGCCTCATGAAACTTATCACCCGTTCTCAGTTCTTTACCTTTCTGTAGCCCTATGTAATCATATTACATATCTGGGATCCTGATCTGGTATCACATACCCAGGACGTAAAGCATATTGAGAAACAGTTCTTTGTAATGAACACACCCGAAGATGATGCATCAGCATGCACTCTCTTCGTTTGGGCGGCACGGGAAATCTGGTATTCCCCAATTTCCTGCTCTGTCTTATAACAATTATAAGTTGGAGAGGGACCAACGTTCCCCAGCTCAGTATAACAAGCGGGTTCGGTCAATAATCCGTATTATTATCTTGATTAAGGCGTGACATGGTCGCTACCAGGAGAGAGAGAGAAGAAAACACTCAGCGTGCGCTCTTTCAAGAATAGATTGGTTATTATTTTATCTAATTAGAATGGCTCCCACTGCTTTTTATCAAATCTTCCTTCAAACCCCAAAAGGAAAGACTAGCCGGGATTAATTACACACTACAAGTTCGCCAATCTTTCAGCCAGGCCAGTGTCGGTACTTTGAGGGAGGTTCCCCGTGCTTTCGCACGAACCTAATTAATGTAAACCTCGTTTTCCCAGAGGCGTAACCTCGTTGACACCTTTCTAGAAACCTACTTGATCGGCTAATTGTAATGTATAAAACTCTCCCAGGAGTAACTCTTACTCGCAGTGGGTATCGGGATCCAACTATCTCATAGAAGGTATGCAATCTCATTGCAAATTTCAACACTTGAAATTCCCGATAATTTTGCCCCTAGCAGCTATATGACCTTAACATAGTCAACAAATCATAAGTGCTAGTCAAGTTCAACCCGTCATTTCCCGATTGAATTAAACCCACCCGCACGACCCTTAACATAGTCAACAAAGTCGCACGACTACCCTAATCCAATCACATCATATGCTTATGCAGATAAGCACTAATTAGCTACCGCACACTACGCCTTAACATAGTCAACAAACGTAGCACGAATACTAACTAGGACTTATCTGAAATGACGGAGGGCTACGACAGGTTTTTCTGAAAACCTATTGCGTAATGAACTTGATATCGTTGTAGAATCAAATGATTTTAAAAATGGAGTGCTTTTGAGGCTTTTCTAGTTTCGCTAAAGGAGTCACTCCCTGTGAAGGGATCGTCGGTCCTTTCCTCGTCGAATGAGGTGCGGGATATATCATATATATCACTGTGCAAAGTAAAAACTCTTAAAAGCAATCAAAAGACAAACCGAGTGTGTAGCATCTGCCAGTTATTGCTAAAGGAGTCACTCCCGGTGAAGGGATCTCGGTCCTTTCCTCATCGAATAAGGTGCAGGATATATCACATATACCGCTGTGCAAAGCAAGAACTGTAGCTACCCTTTTTATTTTGAAATTCGATTCTACAACATCTTAGGTTTCTTTTATTTCATTAATCACATTAATGAAATCCCATCATTTAAGTACCTAAACATCACAGATAAATACGACGTACACTTATGCCATCCGCATTCGCCTCGATGTCCCCTCATGCACCGTTAGGTTAGGTAACTAACGACAGAGCAGGGCAGGGCTAGTGCGGGTGCAAAACATAAGTAACGTCTATATAATATATCATATATACTATATACTGTATCCATCACAGAACATCACATGATCACATCACAGATATCGCAGCAGAAGAAATATATGAAATATTGGATATACTAGGACGTCCGTGTTTTCAATACGAGCCAGTATAAAACACGGATTCCACGGTCGCGATGAATAGCCAAACCCACACCCCTAGACCCCTACGAGAGCGGCAAGCAACCCTACCAATTCTAGAGTTAGGAGACCCGGACTCGACTCCTCGAGTTGGTCTCCCATTGGACTCCAGAACCCGGTTACTTGTGCCCTCCTCCTTGGGTCTATCCTAGTGCGGAAAAATAAATAATATACATAAGGTGACAACTTCCGCAACCTGGAAGTGCCCCAATAAGAGAATATTACATACAAGTTTTTACATGAATGAAAATGAAAAACACTCATCTCACATAAAAAAAACCCGGCTATTCAAACACGACGATCCAATATAACATATCCAGCAACACATAACATCACATGTCATCAACGTAAGTATATATGCGCATCCCAATTGTCGTTGGCATATAGCAACGAAACCGGCGATATCACATATTACACTTACGGTCACAGAAAAGAAAGTGTGAAACTACAACAGTTGGAATCCGCAATCCGCACAGACATCGCATGCCTAATCAAATGAATACCTTAGACATCACATGCCTAACAATTATAAACCCCGCATTTTAGTCTCAAAATCGAAAACTCTTTTCAATATCAAGTCGGGCAATTCAACAAGATTCCCGACATCCTGATCGAATGCTCGTCGCAAACTTTAGTAGACGGCCGCACCCCCGACGCCGTCGACGAAGTGCACCAAGGCGGAACACCGCTGCCGCGAGCACCCAAACGGATGCATTTGGCGACGGGGTTCTCCTACAGTCACTTGGTCGGGGCTATGGGGCGAGGCTGTCTATTAAGTTTACCCGGCGAGTATCCGCGTACGCTACGTGATTGCGACGGACTTTTGATCACATTAAAATTCCGTGGCAACCGATCAAGTGAGACTAAACTGCTATGTTTATAACATTCATTCAGTTATCTCATAACTTTTTGCGAATTCCAAGTATTGTATCACATTCCAGATAAACAGAAATGTTAAACTTTCCGATGGAACAGTCAAACACCCAAGTTTTCCCGATACATCTCAACACATGAAATAAGTCTAAAAACATTCAGTTCGTGCCTCAGTACCAACGGTCCAGCCGTAGAAGGGTCAAGCCAATGCCTCACATGTGGCACGCCGTACTGCCCCAAACCCGAAGGTTCAAAGGGCAGTTCAAGACGGTCACATAATCGAGTTAAGGTTTGTTGTCTTCTAGAGGGTCCATCGAGTTACTTGCACTACTTAGAACGTCTTTAAACCACGGAAAAATCCAACACTTGGAAATTTCCCGACAGGGGAAAAATTGGGTATTTATATCCGGTCGAACTTTTTAACATATTCTAAAATTTATCCGGAAAGCCACACAGACAAAATTTGATAATCCGATCGAACATTCGAATCCCCAAAACAACCCCAGAACACTCAACTGTAGAGTCACATTAAAAATAACCAGAAAATATAGCATTCCATTATATGAATTACTGTGCAGAAAACATTGGTCAAAGGGACAGTACGGCCTCGGAACCGCCGCATGTGAGCGCTTATGCCGCGGTTCCGCGGTGGAATATTTGAATTAGACCGTCGTATTTCACAGTAATTCAAATAAGACCCTGCTTATTTTTCTGCATATTTTTAATATTGAAAAATCCAGATTTTTAAAAAATGGACAGAGAGCATTTTGAGAGTTAGGTTTTCGGTTCGATCGAGTTTCAAACGTCGTCTAGACTTTGCCTAAGGCTCTAGCTAGGCTCTGATACCACTGTAGGGTTCCTAGGCACACACTAGAGGTCTCACAAGGCATCAACCATGCCAATTTCAAAAAATACGGTGCCGAGAAACCCTAATACGGATCGTTGGCTAGAAGTTTAGGCGAAAAAGCAACTAGTTAACTACTTTAACTAAGAGTACGGAAATACAACCTTTGTAGATCCGGTCCTCCACCTCCATAGCTCCGCAATGAAGTCTCCTCGCTGTCCAAATGGAAACTCGGGCTCTAGCGTATGCTTCATCGGAGAAATGGGCGGGCAAGGTCGTCGGCTTCGTGCCGAAGATGATCTACGTCGAGGCATCGCAAGATCAAGCTCCACCTTCACTAAGGAAACACCCTATACTACTTGGCAAGAGGTAGAGGATGAAGAAATAGGAAGTGGGTTCACTTTAGATTTGGATTTCTCACTCTTTTCATCAAATCACCATTGATGAATGTAAGCTTCTTTCTTGAAGAAGAAGAAGAAGATGATGATAATAATATGATCAGTTCTTTACAAATAGAAAATAAAAGGAATACTTATCATAATCTAACCATGGTGAAGTGTAGAGAATCAACTAGGGTTAAGTAGAGTGGTTAGGGTTAAGCATGAGACAAAATGGTCACTTAGTCAAAGCTTCATGAAGCTTCAACTAGAAACAAAACTAGCAACCATTTCATTTCTTATCTCTTCAAAATAAATAAAATAAATAAATAAATAAGAAAAAGAAAACCCTAATCATTAACTTAACCATGGTTTAATTCTTTACACTTAACCAAGTAATCATGTATCATCAAACATGATACAATCAAGTGCACAATTCAAGTGAGAAAATCCATTTAAAGTGAACCAATACTAGTTAATGCAAAGTAATATATCAAATATATAATTATACATTAAATCATTAAATCAACACTTGATTCAATGATCCGGTCATGTCGCACATAACCGACTAGTATCCAATATATCGACTTATCGAATCAATCTCCGATTCGATAACTAGGTTATATCGCATACAACCATTCGAAACATTCATCGCGAGAATGAAATACGGTATCACATACACGCATTATTCTCGGTCCCGCACATATCTCATATGCGCTCCTATTTCGTTTCGCTTGAACCAGGAAACCTCTGTGTAGGACTCTAAAGACTCGTCAATACGCCGGCAGCAGATGATGATCATATCAAGCACCCACAAGCCGAAAGCGGTCTGCTAAACGTAACGGCCACCCGGGTATTGAGCGATCAGAAGATCGACGAGCAAGCCCGCTCACACTCCAGTGAATCCAACCAGTAACACTACCGTACAGTCCGGTCTGATCGTCTGATATGTCGCATATCTTGCCTAGGGGTGGTAAACGTCAGACCCCAATAGCTCGATAAGTCGTGTCGATATGAGGTCTATAACAATTCGAGAAACTACTGGTAACACTTACCAGTAAATCTCAGCAACCCTGGCCAGGGATTTCCGGTTATAGCCAATCGAACACAGCGCAACATCAACTCCCTATACCGGGAGAGACGAATCCCCTCCTATCGCTCATTGCCTCCATGTGATTCGGGACTGTACCCAAAAACCACCGTTTTGCACGCCCTCGTGGACGTGGTAAGATGGAAATCAAAGAACAGTGGGAACCATACAAGACTCTATGACGATCTCGGGTCAACAGACTACTCTGTACCAGTGTCACCAGAGAACTGCCATCTGACGTAAGGTATAATACCATCTGGGAGTTCTCGGCGAGTCCGTCCAGTGTACCCAGTCTCCACTGAGCACCCGTATATCATCTCTGATGTCAAACACCAATGGATATAGGATCATCCATCGCCCATCTGTATGGGTCGAGAAGGTATACGCTAGTCTACTCTGGTATATCGATGCCCCGTCTCGATACACCCACGACTAGGGACTTTGAAGGATGTACTTATGGACTACCATGTCCCCACTAGTATGATCTGCATCACAGTCCAGGTAGTCAAGTACACATCCTAAGGGCTTTACCAACATGTAAGAGAGAGACAATCTGTGTACACGTTAAGGTAAAGAGCAACCAGATAGCATACTATCATGTCGAGCAAGAAAGTCCTCCCTATATATGTCCCAGCATCCACTACAATATACATCCAATATACAGTAATGGCCTCTAGGGCATACATATAACTGTTAGTTATATGTATGCCCTAGAGGCCATTACTATACATAGGATGTATATTGTAGTGGATGCTGGGACATATATAGGGAGGACTTTCTTGCTCGACATGATAGTATGCTATCTGGTTGCTCTTTACCTTAACGTGTATACTGATTGTCTCTCTGTTACATGTTGGTAAAGCCCTTAGGATCTGTACTTGACTACCTGGACTATGATGCGGATCATACTAGTGGGGACATGGTAGTCTATAAGTACATCCTTCAAAGTCCCTAGTCGTGGGTGTATCGAGACGGGGCATCGATATACCAGAGTAGACTAGCGTATACCTTCTCGACCCATACAGATGGGCGATGGATGATCCCATATCCATCGGTGTTTGACATCAGAGATGATATACGGGTGCTCAGTAGAGACTGGGTACACTGGACGGACTCGCCGAGAACTCCCAGATGGTATTATACCTCACGTCAGATGGCAGTTCTCTGGTGACACTGGTACAGAGTAGTCTGTTGACCCGAGATCGTCATAGAGTCTTGTGTGGTTCCCACTGTGCTTTGATTTCCATCTTACCACGTCCAAGAGGGCGTGCAAAACGGTGGTTTTTGGGTACAGTCCCGAGTCACATGGAGGCAATGAGCGATAGGAGGGGATTCGTCTCTCCCGGTATATGGGGGTTGATGTTGCGCTGTGTTCGATTGGCTATAACAGGAAATCCCTGGCCAGGGTTGCTGAGATTTGCTGGTAAGTGTTACCAGTAGTTTCTCGAATAGTTATAGACCTCATATCGACACGACTTATTGAGCTATTGGGGTCTGACGTTTACCACCCCTAGGCGAGATATGCGACAGATCAGACGATCAGACCGGACTGTACGGTAGTGTTACTGGTCGGATTCACTGAAGTGTGAGCGGGCTTGCTCGTCGATCTTCAGATCGCTCAATACCCGGGTGGCCGTTACGTTTAGCAGACCGCTTGCGGCTTGTGGGTGTTTGATATGATCATCATCTGCTGCCGGCGTATTGACGAGTCTTTAGAGTCCTACACAGAGGTTTCCTGGCTCAAGCGAAACGAAATAGGAGCGCATATGAGATATGTGCGGGACCGAGAATAATACGAGTATGTGATACTGTATTCGATTCTCGCGATGTGACATTGATCGGTTATATGCGATATAGCCGGGTTATCGGATCAAGTGTTGATTCGATAAGATGTTACTATTGATACCAGTCGGTTATGTGCGCATGACCGGATCATTAAATCAAGCGTTGATTTAATGATTTAATGCATAATTATATATTTGATATATTACTTTGCGTTAACTAGTATCGGTGCACTTAAGATGGATTTTCTCACTCGGGTGTGCGCATTGCATATGCGATATGATTTGTGCACTTACTTGTATCATATTTGATGGTACATGCATGTTTGTGTGTAGGTTTAGTCTAAACCTTAGTTAAGTAAATGGTTAAGGTTATGTTTAATTATTTTAATCATTTATTAATTTATTTATTGCATTTTGGCAAAAGGAAAAATGGTTGCTTTATTTTGTTTCTATCTTGAAGTTTCATGAAGGATTGAAAAGTCAACCATTTTTGTTTCATGCCTAACCTAACCATTCACCTAACTAGGGTTTGCTCTCTACACATAACCATGGTTATGTTATGATAAGTATGATTTAATTATTCTTTTCATTTTGAACTTATCATAATATAACTTGCTTCTTCTTCCTTGCTTCAAGTGAAGAAACCTTCACTTCAACAATGGCAAGTGATCAAAATGAGTGAGAAATCCAATTCTAAAGTCTACCCACTTCCTATTTCTTCATCCTCTACCTCTTGCCAAGTAGTAGAGTGTGTTTCCTTCACAAGTTTCATGACTTGGTGAAGGTGGAGCTTGATTCATCGATGCTTCGACGTAGATCATCTTCGGCATGGACATCGACGACCTAGCTTGCCCATTCTCCGACGAAGCCGATCCTAGAGCCCAGATTCGATTTGGACAGCGGAGAGGACCTCGTTGCGGAGCTATGGAGGTGGAGCACCGGATCTACAAAGGTTGTATTTCCGTATTCTCATTAGCTAAGTTGTTAGCTAGCTTTCTTTTCGCCTAGACATCTAGTTATCGATCCGTACACTAGGGTTTGTAGGCACCATATTTTTTAATTTGCCTTGGTTGATGGCTTGGGAGACCTCACTAGAGTGGCTAGGAACCCTGCAGTGGTATCAGAGCCTAGCTAGAGCCTTAGGCGAAGTCCAGACGGAAATTGAAGTCCGATCGAACCGAAACCATACCCGGAAAATTGCTCTCTGTCCAATTTTTAAAATCTGGTATTTTTCCACATTAAAAATGTTCAGAAAAATCAGCAGGTGAATATATGAAATACTGTGAAATTCGTGCACATAATTCCTTCATATTGCCGCGCTTCCGCGGCACGAGCTAGCCTCGTGCGGCGGTTGCGCGGCTGTACGGCCATGTTGTTCAGTACTGTTTGCACAGTATCTCATAATTATTAGTGCTGGTATTCCTGAGTATTTTTAATATTTATTCCAGAGTTGAATTTTTCTGAGTTGTTTTGGGAATTCGGTATTTCGATCGGGATATCAAATTTTGTCTGTGTGGCTTTCCGGATAAATTTTAGAATATGTTAAAAAGTTCGACCGGATATAAATACCCAATTTTTCCCCTGTCGGGAAATTTCCAAGTGTTGGATTTTTCCGTAGTGTGACGACGTTCTAAGTAGTGCAAGTAACGCGATGGTCCCTCTAGAAGACACAAACCTTAACTCGATTATGTGACCGTCTTGAACTGCCCTTTGAACCTTCGGGTTTGGGGCAGTACGGCGTGCCACATGTGAGGCGTTGGCTTGACCCTTCTACGGCTGGATCGTTGGTACTGAGGCACGAACGGAATGTTGTTGGACTTGTTTCATGTGTTGATCAGTTTCGGGAAAACTTGGGTGTTCGATTGTTCAATCGAAAAGTTTAACATTTTCTGTTTATCCGGAATGGGATACAATAATTGGAATTCACAATAGTTATGAGATAACTAAATGAATGTTATAAACGTAGCAATTTAGTCTCACTTGATCGGTTGCCACGGAATTTTGATGTGATCAAAAGTCCGTCGCAATCACGTAGCGTACGCGGATACTCGCCGGGTAAACTTAATAGACAGCCTCACTCCATAGCCCCGACCAAGTGACTGTAGGAGAACCCCGTCGCCGAAAGCATCCCTCCGGGTGCTCGCGGTAGCGGTGTTCCGCCTTGGTGCACTTCGTCGACGGTATCGGGGGTGCAGCCGTCTACTGAAGTTTGCGACGAGTATTCGATCAGACTGTCGGGAATCCTGTTGAATTCCCCGACTAGATATTGAAAAGTGTTTTCGATTTTGAGACTAAAATGCGGGGTTTATAATTGTTAGGCATGCGATGTCTAAGAAATTCATTTGGTCATGCATGCGATGTCTGAGGAGGTTGCGGATTCCAACTGTTGTAGTTTTACACTTTCTTTTCTGTGACCGTAAGTGTAATATGTGATATCGCCGGTTTCGTTGCTATATGTCAACGACAATTGGGATGGACATATTTACTTACGTTGATGACATGTGATGTTATGTGTTGCTGGATATGTTATATTGGATCGTCGTGTTTGAATAGCCGGGGGTTTTTATGTGAGATGAGTGTTTTTCATTTTCATTCATGTAAAAACTTGTATGTAATATTCTTTTATTGGGGCGCTTCCAGGTTGCGGGAGTTGTCACCTGTTGTATATTATTTACTTTTCCGCACTAGGATAGACCCAAGGAGGAGGGCACAAGTAACCGGGTTCTGGAGTCCAGTGGGAGACCAACTCGAGGAGTCGAGTCCGGGTCTCCTAACTCCAGAATTGGTAGGGTTGCTTGCCGCTCTCGTAGGGGTCTAGGGATGTGGGTTTGGCTATTCGTAACGACCGTGGAATCCGTGTTTTATACTGGCTCGTATTGAAAACACGGACGTCCTAGTATATCCAATATTTCATATGATTCTTCTGCTGCGATATCTGTGATGAGATCATGTGATGTTTCTGTGATGGATATAGTATATAGTATATATGATATATTATATAGACGTTACTTATGTTTTACACCCGCGCTAGCCCTTCCCTGCTCTGCCGTTAGTTACCTAACCTAACGGTGCACGAGGGGACATCGAGGCGAATGCGGATGGCATAAGTGTACGTCATATCTATCTGTGATGTTTAGGTATTTAAATGATGGGACTTCATTAATGTGATTAATGAAATTAAAAGAAACCTAAGATGTTGTAGAATCGAATTTCAAAATAAAACAGGTAGCTACAGTTCTTGCTTTGCACAGCGGTATATGAGATATATCCTGCACCTTATTCGATGAGGAAAGGACCGAGATCCCTTCACCGGGAGTGACTCCTTTAGCAATAACTGGCAGATGCTACACACTCGGTTTGTCTTTTGATTGCTTTTAAGTGTTTTTGCTTTGCACAGCGATATATGCGATATATCCCGCACCTCATTCGACGAGGAAAGGACCGACGATCCCTTCACCGGGAGTGACTCCTTTAGCAAAACTAGAAAAGCCTCAAAAGCACTCCATTTCAAAAATCATTTGATCCTACAACGATATCAAGTTCATTACGCAATAGGTTTTCAGAAAAACCTGTCGTAGCCCTCCGTCATTTCAGATAAGTAGTAGTTAGTATTCGTGCTACGTTTGTTGGCCTGCGTCAAGGCGTAGTGTGCGGTAGCTAACTGGTGCTTATCTGCATAAGCATATGATGTGATTGGATTAGGGTAGTCGTGCGACTTTGTTGGCCTGCGTCAAGGGTCGTGCGGGTGGGTTTAATTCAATCAGGAAATGACGGGTTGAACTTGACTAGCGGACTATGGTTTGTTGGCCTGCGTCAAGGTCATAGGACGCTAGGGGCAAAATATTATCGGGAATTTCAAGTGTTGAGATTTGCAATGAGATTGCATACCTTCTATGAGATAGTTGGATCCCGATACCCGCTGCGAGTAAGTGTTACTCCTGGGAGAGTTTTATACATTACAATTAGCCGATCAAGTAGGTGTCTAGAAAGGTGTTAACGGGGTTACGCCTCTGGGAAAACGAGGTTTACATTAATTAGGTTCGTGCGAAAGCACGGGGGACCTCCCTCAAAGTACCGACACTGGCCTGGCTGAAAGATTGGCGAACTTGTAGTGTGTAATTAATCCCGGCTAGTCTTTCCTTTTAGGGTTTGAAGGAAGATTTGATAAAAAGCAGTGGGAGCCATCCTGATTAGATAAAATAATAACCAATCTATTCTTGACAGAGCGCACGCTGAGTGTTTTCTTCTCTCTCTCTCCAGGTAGCGACCATATCACGCCTTAATCAAGATAATAATACGGATTATTGACCGAACCCGCTTGTTATACTGAACTGGGGAACGTTGGTCCCGCTCCAACTTATAATTGTTATAAGACAGAGCAGGAAATTGGGGATTACCAGAATTCCCGTGCCGCCCAAACGAAGAGAGTGCATGCTGATGCATCATCTTCGGGTGTGTTCATTATACAGAACTGTTTCTCAGTATCCTTTACGTCCTGGGTATGTGATACCAGATCAGGATCCCAGATATGTAATCTGTTACATAGGGCTACAGAAAGGTAGAGAACTGAGAAAGGGTGATAAGTTTCATGAGGCAGAAAACGGGGCAAGTGTTGCAGCCAAGTCTGTCGGTCACTGTCACCCTGTATTACAATACATTGATTCTGAACGAATGTTGTTAGATACCGAACCTGATATACAAAATCATATCAGTCTCTTTATCTGAAAAGAAAGGATATAATTTTGTATTGTTGGATAATGTTTTGAACATTTCCTATATCAAAGGTTGATCGGTTCAGGCACGTTATCTAAAAGCATTAATGTTCTAAATCAAACTACAGTTCTTAATATACGGAACACACACAAGAGGAAGAGTTCAGAAATGAACGAATTCTTCTTGAGGTATTGTAGACTAGGTCAGATCAATGCGACCCGACTGGCTAGAGTTACATATAGATATATATTTAAATCAGTTTGAATTTACATCTTCTGAAACTCGCCAGTCATGTCACAAAGATAAGATGACCATAGCTCCGTTTACTGAAACAGAGAAAGAGTTAGTAAACTCTTGGGATGATACATGTTGATGTATGTAAGGTCCCCTGTCTACACCTGCCAAGACTGGTTCTTTATACTTCATTATATTCTCTGATAATCTCTCAAGATTCAGACATATGTTCCTGTTGAAACACAAGTCCGAACCTTTTGAGATATTCACGGAATATAAGTTAGAAGTAGAGAACCAGAATACGGGTATAAGTATTATGTCCTATGATGAGATCAAGGAGGAGAATACTTGAGCACGAAAATCCTGGATTATTCCAAAGGAGAATGAGATTCTCTCTCAGCATTACTCCTCCGCATACACCATAGCACGATGGTATATCGGGGCGGAGCAATCACACCCTATGTGATAAGGTGTGCTCTATGATGAGTAATACTGAGTTACCTTTTTCCTTTCTGGGTGTTATGCACTTGAGAAGCTGCATACCTATTGAATAGGGTTCGAATCAAATTAGTTGCCTACCATTTCATATGTGATGTGGAAAGGGAAGAGCCTATGTCTTAAGTTAGTTAAGATTTAGGGTTGTCCGGCCTATGTCTAAAAGCAAAATCCGGACAAGCTCGAGGCAAGGTCTGTTATGTAGAACTGGAAGTGTTCCAGCTATACGAACTACAGCAGATGATTTGATAGAACCAAGGGATTCAGTAGATACCAACGAACCTCAGCCTCTCCGCCGATCTAGTAGGGTTCCTCACCCACCTGAGAGATACTTCGGTTTCTCTATGACAGTGGGAGCGAGGATTGCATCATGAGATGATGACCCAACTAGCTTCGAGCTGGCCATCGAGAGTAAGACTCTGTAAGAATGGCTGGATGCTTAGCGATCTGAGATGGAATCCTTATACACCAACAAAGTATGGACTTTAGTTGCTATATCTGAAGGGTTAAATCCCCATCAGGAGCAAGTACATCTTGAGAAGATTACTTGGTGTACATGGAAAAGTTGAGACTTTCAAAGCTAGACTTGTTAAAGGTTTTCTTCATTGACCAGGCGTGGATCATGATGAAACCTTTTCAAGGATCTATGCTTAAGTCCATCCAGATCCTACTTACCACGGCTACATACCATGACTACGATATCTGGTGGTTGGGTGTCTTGACTGCTTTTCTAAATGATGATTTAGAAGAGTGCGTCTGTAAGTACACAGCCAGAGGGCTTCGTAGACAGTGGGAGCAGCGGAAACGTGTGCAAGATGCTTTATAGGATAAAGCAGACATCGCGGAGTTGGAACATCTGTTTTGATGAATTAGTCAAAGAGTTTGACATCATCAAAATGGTAGATGAACCTTGTATAAACAAAAAGGTAGTAGGGAGTATGGTGACGATCCTCGTAGAGTACGTGGATGACATACTGTTGATAGGAAAGGAGTTTCCTATGCTACGCTCGATCAATCTCCGATTATCACTATGATTCTCCATATAGGATCAAAATGATACCTACTAAATCCTGGGTTTTGGATCTATGAGATAGATCTAAATGGATGTTAGGATACTCACTAGATGTAGTGAGATGGTGTCAATCGATCCTGAGGAGAATCACTGGAAGTGTTCCAGGGTGATAAGGACGACTGAATGTCAGTCGCAGGCATTGTCTTTACCCTCAGTAAAGGGACGGTATGTTGGAAGAGTTCCAAGCTAGATACCGTGACATACTAGACGATAAAGGCTGGATACATCGCTACTTAAGATGCTACCAAAGAGGCTGTTTGGGTGTATATAGGTTCATGAGATGAACTATGTTCCTCCCATTGTGTGACAATGGAGTTGTGGCTTATGCCAAGGAACGCCCGTCCCATCAGTGATCCAGACATATTCTAAGGCAGCATCGCCTGATCATGGAAATAGTTCATCTCCAGGGTGATCGAGGTTTGGAGAGTAGACTCAGAGGACAACACAGCGGATCCACTCACAAAGGCCTGTTCCCAGAGAGAGACTTTTATGGGATGGTTGAGTATGAGATACTTCAAACCACTGCTACAGATGGCCCTAGTGCAAGTGGGAGATTGTTAGTTATATGTATGCCCTAGAGGCCATTACTATACATAGGATGTATATTCTAGTGGATGCTGGGACATATATAGGGAGGACTTTCTTGCTCGACATGATAGTATGCTATCTGGTTGCTCTTTACCTTAACGTGTATACTGATTGTCTCTCTGTTACATGTTGGTAAAGCCCTTAGGATCTGTACTTGACTACCTGGACTATGATGCGGATCATACTAGTGGGGACATGGTAGTCTATAAGTACATCCTTCAAAGTCCCTAGTCGTGGGTGTATCGAGACGGGGCATCGATATACCAGAGTAGACTAGCGTATACCTTCTCGACCCATACAGATGGGCGATGGATGATCCCATATCCATCGGTGTTTGACATCAGAGATGATATACGGGTGCTCAGTAGAGACTGGGTACACTGGACGGACTCGCCGAGAACTCCCAGATGGTATTATACCTCACGTCAGATGGCAGTTCTCTGGTGACACTGGTACAGAGTAGTCTGTTGACCCGAGATCGTCATAGAGTCTTGTGTGGTTCCCACTGTGCTTTGATTTCCATCTTACCACGTCCAAGAGGGCGTGCAAAACGGTGGTTTTTGGGTACAGTCCCGAGTCACATGGAGGCAATGAGCGATAGGAGGGGATTCGTCTCTCCCGGTATATGGGGGTTGATGTTGCGCTGTGTTCGATTGGCTATAACAGGAAATCCCTGGCCAGGGTTGCTGAGATTTGCTGGTAAGTGTTACTAGTAGTTTCTCGAATAGTTATAGACCTCATATCGACACGACTTATTGAGCTATTGGGGTCTGACGTTTACCACCCCTAGGCGAGATATGCGACAGATCAGACGATCAGACCGGACTGTACGGTAGTGTTACTGGTCGGATTCACTGGAGTGTGAGCGGGCTTGCTCGTCGATCTTCAGATCGCTCAATACCCGGGTGTCCGTTACGTTTAGCAGACCGCTTGCGGCTTGTGGGTGTTTGATATGATCATCATCTGCTGCCGGCGTATTGACGAGTCTTTAGAGTCCTACACAGAGGTTTCCTGGCTCAAGCGAAACGAAATAGGAGCGCATATGAGATATGTGCGGGACCGAGAATAATACGAGTATGTGATACTGTATTCGATTCTCGCGATATGACATTGATCGGTTATATGCGATATAGCCGGGTTATCGGATCAAGTGTTGATTCGATAAGATGTTACTATTGATACCAGTCGGTTATGTGCGCATGACCGGATCATTAAATCAAGCGTTGATTTAATGATTTAATGCATAATTATATATTTGATATATTACTTTGCGTTAACTAGTATCGGTTCACTTAAGATGGATTTTCTCACTCGGGTGTGCGCATTGCATATGCGATATGATTTGTGCACTTACTTGTATCATATTTGATGGTACATGCATGTTTGTGTGTAGGTTTAGTCTAAACCTTAGTTAAGTAAATGGTTAAGGTTATGTTTAATTATTTTAATCATTTATTAATTTATTTATTGCATTTTGGCAAAAGGAAAAATGGTTGCTTTATTTTGTTTCTATCTTGAAGTTTCATGAAGGATTGAAAAGTCAACCATTTTTGTTTCATGCCTAACCTAACCATTCACCTAACTAGGGTTTGCTCTCTACACATAACCATGGTTATGTTATGATAAGTATGATTTAATTATTCTTTTCATTTTGAACTTATCATAATATAACTTGCTTCTTCTTCCTTGCTTCAAGTGAAGAAACCTTCACTTCAACAATGGCAAGTGATCAAAATGAGTGAGAAATCCAATTCTAAAGTCTACCCACTTCCTATTTCTTCATCCTCTACCTCTTGCCAAGTAGTAGAGTGTGTTTCCTTCACAAGTTTCATGACTTGGTGAAGGTGGAGCTTGATTCATCGATGCTTCGACGTAGATCATCTTCGGCATGGACATCGACGACCTAGCTTGCCCATTCTCCGACGAAGCCGATCCTAGAGCCCAGATTCGATTTGGACAGCGGAGAGGACCTCGTTGCGGAGCTATGGAGGTGGAGCACCGGATCTACAAAGGTTGTATTTCCGTATTCTCATTAGCTAAGTTGTTAGCTAGCTTTCTTTTCGCCTAGACATCTAGTTATCGATCCGTACACTAGGGTTTGTAGGCACCATATTTTTTAATTTGCCATGGTTGATGGCTTGGGAGACCTCACTAGAGTGGCTAGGAACCCTGCAATAACTAACACCTTTATATTGCGATAACAATGGGGCTATATCTCTAGCAAAGGAACCACAGTCCCATCAGAAATCCAAACACATCTTGAGGCAGTATCACCTGATCAGGGAGATCGCTGATCGTCGAGAAATCGAGGTACAGAGAGTGGAAACAAAAGACAACACGGTGGATCCATTCATGATGGCCCACCCTCAAGCATAGTTCAAGCGACTTTTTGAGATGTTGGGTATGCGATACGCCAACAGTTGGTCTTAGAGCAGATGTTGGGTACTCGGTACGCCAATATATATGGCCTTAGTGCAAGTGGGAGATTGTTGGATATGTATGCCCTTAAGGCCATTATTGTATATTTATACATGTGGATGCTCGGACATATGTATGTACAGGACAATCTTACTCGATATGATAGTATGCTATCTGGTTTGTCTTTATCTTAACATGTGCATATGTTTTACTTGTTATCTATACATGTTGATAAAGCCCATAGGATCATTGATTGACTACCTGCATTGTGATGGCGATCATACTTATGGGAGATGGGTAATCGATAAGCACATCCTCAAAAGGTCCCTAGTCGTAGGAGTATCGAGACCGGGCATCGATATTCCGGAGTATACTAGTGTATACGTTTCCAGACCCCAACGAGGGGCGATGGTTGGTCCCGCATCCATTGGTCTTTTGCACCTAAGATCGTATATAGGTACTCACTGGGGGTGAGTACACTGGATGGACTCACCGAGAACTTCTAGATGGTATTATACCTATCGTCAGATAGAAGTTCTCAAGTGACATGAGTACAGGTTAGTCTTCAGACCTGAGATCGTCATTTGTCTCATATGAGTTCCTACCGTACTTTGATCACTACCCTACCACGGCTCTACTGAGTCATGCAAACAGGTTTTGGTTGGGTACAGTCCCGAGCCACATGAAGGTAGTGAGTAATTGTTAGGGATTCATCTCTCCTGGTATAGGGAGTCGATATCACACTATGTTCGATTAGCCATGACCATAAAACCTTGGCCAAGACAGTTAGGATTTACTGATAGGTTGATCAGTAGTTTCCCGGATTGGTCCGGGCCGCATCAGCATAAATTATCAGGTTATTAGGGTCTGACGTTTACTACCCCCTAGACCCGGTATGCGATACTCTCAGACGAAGAGACCGGACTGTACGAAGATTGTCATATATAGGCTCAGTAGGGATCCGGATGAATTTGCTCGTCGTCCTTCCTTTTCGACAAGTACCCGGGTAGCCATTACGTACAGTTAGTGCCGCTGACATGCTTGCGGTTATGGATTTATCCAGTAACTCACTGCCGGCGTACTGTCGAGTCTTTAGAGTCCCACACAGAGGGTTTCCCTGGTTCAGGCGAAATGATGTAGTAGACGTATTGGATACGTGCAGGGTTCCGATCGATTGATTGTACTATGTACCCGGACTTTCGATCGGACAATTAATAATACTAGATGGCTCAGGATTGAGCCGGATTATTAAATCAAGTATTTTAATAATTTACATATATGTACTTCGATATGTATATTCTAGTATTATGTTCTTTATGTTATTCTATCTCTTTGGGTATTCATATTTTTATACAAATGCAGGCATATATATACAGTAGACTGTAATCCGTATTTTATACATAAAACATTCAAGAAGATGGAAACCTCATTTTGGTTATTTCCATTTATCTTTAAATGGATAATGAGGTGCAAATCAAGATGAGGGGAGTATGGTGAGAACCATGCCTCAGTGACAAATGAATTATTAATTCATTTGTACAAACTATTGAAGCATGGTTGCTTTTAATATTTAGAAAAATGATTTTACAAAACCAATGGTGATGATTTTCTCTCACATGCTAGCTTCATTTTTTTTCTTGAGCTCACCATTTGCTTCACTCCTCTACCTTGTTCTTGAGCTCCTCTACATTCATCTTCAACCTCCTCTCTACACTCTCATGTGTTGAGAATCAAGAGAGGAGGTGAGTTAGAAACACACATAGAACCTTAGACTACATCCTAGATTCCTTAGACTAGCAATCTAAGATCTCTAATTGCTCCACTTGATACTTAGTGTGGAGCTAGAGCCATAGACTACATCCCTCGGGTAGATCATCTTCGACGGAGGAAGACTGGCCATCAAGCGCGATCCAGGAGAACCGAAGGAGCAAGGGATGATAAACAAGCTCGATCAAAGACGTCACTTGGAGCTAATGAAGAGGAAAGAAGACCGAAGGACACGGATCTTTTGGTGAGACTTTTCTATCATAGTAGATAGCTCCTCTTATCTTGCTAGTTTAGGTTTAAGGTAGATCCGGTGAATGGGTTATTCTAGCGCTAGTTTCAAACCCTAGAAACTTTTTGTTACGCAAACGGCCACGGTAGATGGTTAGGGCCTTAGTATAGTACAACATTTGGCAGGCACAAAAAACAGCTATTTGGGTTTTCTATAAAATGGAAAACTTCGAAATCGAAAACCCGATGTTTTATGCAATGTAAAACGTTTGTGCTTGCGTGTGTGAGAGTTCAAGAGCTCTATTTGATATAAACCATAATTCGAAGAGTACATACAATGATTCTTATGTGGATATTCTAAATCTTCGATTCTTGAATCTTCGATGTTCCACGCCGAAGGACGCGACAGGGACGTTGGGACGTCAGGCCTGAAATTCAAGGACAGATGCTAATTGGTGCTATCCGTCCACCTCTCCGAAGATGCCATGTTGATTTATGGCACCGTGTATCGAAAGTTTAAATGGATGCGGCCGATATAGCAGACTTCGTCAGATTCCCCCTCATTTGAGGGGTTTTTGATTGTGGGGACGCTCTTCCCTGCAAGCGCAAGCCCCTGCAGTTAATTACGCTACCGCATCGCGGTAACAACTTTCTCCTTCTCCAGATGGTCACTTCGTGTCGTGGGTGTTTGTTTTGTTTGTGGTTGCCCGTGGATTATATACGGAGACTAATTTATGTTGTCACCCGTAGGGCATGGATTAGTCCAAATCCGTATCTTCTTAGATTTGGGTTTGGGGGTTATGTTTAAGGATACATTAGCCTCATTTGAGACTAAGATCAACTTAAATGTTTGTTAAGGATACGCTAGTCTAATTTCAGACTAAGATCAACTTAACGGGATCATTTAGATCCGACAAAAGAGCAATCGGACTCTATTGTTTAGTTTAGGGACATTGCGGTCGATTAGTTTAAGGACATTACGGTCCAATATTAGTTTAAGGACATTACGGTCCATGGGTTTAAAGGGACCCCACAGTCTGAGGTTAAGGACATCGCAGTCCGTGGGTTTACAGGGACCCCACAGTCCGTAGTTTAAAGACATCGTAGTCTATGAAGTTTAAGGACATCGTAGTCCATGAGTTTAAGGACCCCACAGTCCATAAATTAAAGACATCGTAGTCTATGAAGTTTAAGGACATCGTAGTCCATGAGTTTAAGGACCCCACTGTCCGTAGTTTAAAGACATCGTAGTCTATGAAATTTAAGGACATCGTAGTCCGTGAAATGTGTGGTTGTCGGGACCCATCACCTCTCTGAAGACGTTGAAGGATTATAACGACAGATATCAAAGGAGTAAAGAGATGTACCCTTGAACCGGTGTGAGTTGGTTGAAGGATCTGTAGTACCGTTTGGGCCTGAGATCTGTTAAATATTCGTGAGCAGATGGGCTCAGTTCAATATAAGTTGAGGACTTATGGCCAGAATTGGGCTAAGTCCAATAAGATTAAAATGTTTAACATTTTATTGTTCTGGGCTGTTGAACCCTTACTTGGGGTTGGCCCTTATAATAATGCTGAGCATTAGATCCTGACATTTTTTGTCTTGTATTGAATGCATAGCATTCATCATAACAATGTGTGTTCTGACAGCGCGCCACGTAGCGCGCCAGGCGCTTTGCGCCAATTAAAGAGTGCATTGCGCTTCTGCCAAGTAGCGCACACGAAGAGGACACGTGTCACGCTCTGCGCTATGCGCCAGTTTATAAGCGCATTGCGCTTTCAATATGTGAGCGTGTTGCGCTAGTTTAGTGGCGCACCAGTGAGTGACACGTGGCGCGTTTAGTGCTGAGTGCCAGCCCATGAGCGCAGTGCGCTATTTCAGAAGCGCAAAGCGCAAGTTGCATACGTGGTTGACACGTGGCACGTTTTGGCGCTGAGCACCAGTCCAAGGAGGGCAAAAGCGCAGTTCATGAATGTAACGCACTTTTGAGTAGCGCAAAGCGCATTTGATCAAATTTATGATCAGAGAACAAGTTTATGTTCTTTTTAAAGGAGGCTTTACCTCAAAATTTAAGAACAACAGTTCTTATTTTGAAAGGGCTTTTCCTTTGTAGATCAATGATCTGTAAATGAAGTAAATACTTTTTTTATTTTTATGACGAGATATTTTGATCTCTTTTTATAAAAGACCTTTGTCTTTTGTAGATCTATGATCTTTTAAGAAAATAATTCTTCTGTTTTAATGAGATGATTTCATCTCCTTGTTCAAGAATCATTCTTTACCTTGAAGAAATAATCTTCTTTTACTAAGAGCTTGCTCTTCTTTCTTTTTGTTTTCTCAAAATTTGTAGGGAGGTTTCTCTCTATCAGACTTAAAGTCTTGGGGCCTTTATATAGGGCAACTTGATTTGTTAAATCAGTTAAAGAGATCTTTCTCTGATTGATTTGGGGATGTTTCCCTACCGTTGGATTTTTGATCCTAGGGTTTCTGTTTTACAGAAGGCATTTTTCTTGTTTTTAACAAGATTGGAAAAATCTTTCCATAACAGAATTTTAATTCTGATTAATTAATATTTTATCATTATTAGATCTCTTGATCTAACGGTGGGGAATTTTTGATTCAAGCGCTAGCGCATCTTGCACTAGCGCACCTACGTTTGACACGTAGCGCGCAGCGCAGCCTGCGCTAACGCACCCGTATTTGACACGTGGCGCGCAGCGCAGCCTGCGCTAGCGCACCCATATTTGACACGTGGCGCGCAGCGCGCCTAGCGCTGGATCTGAAGCGTTACTTTAAGTTTTAAATTTTGAATTTTTAAAATAGAGCTTTGCTATGATTGGGGGTGCGCTGCCTAGGGCGCAGTGCACCTGGCGCTAGCGCATCTGTGTTTGACACGTGGCGCGCAGCGCCCCTAGCGCTGAATCTGAAGCGTTACTTCAACTTTTAAATTTTGAATTTTAAAACAGAGTTTTGCTCTGATTGGGGGAAACAAATTCCCCTTCCCCCGTTGCGCTTACGTGGCCCATACGTGAGTGCGGCGGCGGTAGCATCTCAGCCGTTGGATGAACTTTTGGAAGTTGAAACGGCTCTCAATATCTATAAATAGGGCCTTTGGCCCTCTGCGATGACCATTGTTCATCTCCTTCTTATTTTCTGAGATTCTCCCACAGAGCATAGCTCTCTTGTTCAAGGACTTTTTTAAAAGCCAAAACTCTGTTAGAACTTAGGTAAAGTTTAAAACTTTCAATAAATTAGGGTTTTACCCGTTAACAGAGCCTTGCTCTCCATGGATCTTTGATCTAAAGAAAATCCTTTTAGGGATTCAATAATAGAGCTTTGCTCTCTTGAATCATGTTGATTTGTTAGTCTTTGATGAATAACTCTTAAGAGTTTTTTCATGGATTTTGAAGATCCCGGAATTTTTAATTCATAAAAAAAAATTAATCTTAGTTAATTCTTTTCTGATGGAATTTTCCCTCATCATTACAGAGTCAGGCTCTTGACATTCTCGGGGGATCGCTTTAAACTCCTTTCATAATTGACTTTGACAGGTGTCATTCCTGTTTGTAGAGCATTACTCTCGAGGAGTTTAACTCCTTGACCCGAAGGGTCGCTTATTAAATGAGATTCCCTTTTTAGGATTTCTCGCAAATTCGAATTTACTAGGTGTCATAATTTAGAATTTGTTTTCTCCATGGGGATATCAAGAGTCGTTTAAATTCCGTATCTGTTTTTCTTCATTACTGATCTTCTAATGATGTTTCTTTTCAGGCACTATAGCTGTTCATTTATATAGTCTGAACGAGTTCATTACTTATGAGGATATCCGCGTACAGGGCCGTTGCCAAAACCAAGAGTTTACAGATGCCCAATGTGCGGAGATTATGGGTCGTCTGTATGCACGCGTCGGTTGGTTGCTTCCTCGCCGTTCCGCTCTCTTGAAGATCGTAGTGGGAGCAATTTGGAGAGCACTTCCGGGGTTTCATGAGGCCATGCCGCTTAATGCACTGGATGATGCCGAAGACAAAGTGCATTCAGTGTTCCTGTCGGGGCTGATCTCAAAGAAGCGGCGAGATACCCTCATTGATATTCTGCATCAAACTTTTCAACAGATTACGATAATCACTTCTTATCATAGGGAGGGGGACATTGCCGAGGATCTCGATACTCGTGAGCGCGAGAGGATGCACACTAGAATGGTCAGAAAGGCTAAAAAGATTCTAGACGGCCTCACTTTTAAATTCCTCAATCCATGCCCTGGATCTGAGGTTTTACCATTGTAATCATTTTGATAATGTTTTCGTTTACTGCTTTCATAATTGTAAGAACTTTTTCGAAGTATGAATGGCAAATTGCTCATTTCAGCGTATTTTTATTTTATGTACTAAATTTTTTGCACATGCATGAACGGGTATACTTTGCACGCTTAATCAAATGCGAATCAAATGTTCTCCTTATCGCTTTCTTCTTTTTTCTTTTATTATCAGCATGTCATCTTAGTAAACATAGATGGCAGATAATAGGGTAAGCATCTTGTCTTGGCTTCTTTGAAGGGTAGTGATGGCTTAGGAAGCAGGTTCAGGTCTGCTACCTAAGACTTTTCAACTTCATGAGCCGTGAGGGTCCCATGCAGACTTTTCTCCCTACGAGTCGTGAGGATCTCGTAGGTGTCTTTTCTCCTAAGGAGTCGTGAGAATTCCTAAATGTGTTTTCCCTTATAAATCGTAAGGATCTTATAAGAGAGTTTTCTTCCTTACGAATCGAGAGGACCCGTAAATGTTTTAATAAGATTGACGTTATCCGCATTTCACGGCGTCATTGGGTGACGTATTTCCGAGGTGGGGTCATGCAGATGATTTATTTCCGCGACGGGGTCATGTAGATGACATATTTCCGAAACGGGGTCATGTGGATGACGTATTTCCGCGACGGGGTGATGTGGACGACGTATTTCCGAGACGGGGTCATGTGGATGACGTATTTCCGAGACGGGGTCATATGGATGATGTATTTCCGAGACGGGGTCATGTGGATGACGTATTTCCGAAACGGGGTCATATGGATGATGTATTTCCAAGACGAGGTCATGTGGATGACGTATTTCCGAGACGGGGTCATGTGGATGACGTATTTCCGTGACGGGGTCATGTTGATGACATATTTCCGAGACGGGGTCATATGGATGACGTATTTCCGAGACGGGGTCATTTGGATGACGTATTTCCAAGACGGGGTCATGTGGATGACGTATTTCCGAAACGGGGTCATATGGATGATGTATTTCCGAAACGGGGTCATCTGGATGACGTATTTCCGAAACGGGGTCATGTAGATGACGTATTTCCGAGACGGGGTCATATGGATGACGTATTTCTGCGACGGGGTCTTTTAGATGATGTATTTCTGAGACGGGGTCATGTGGATGACGTATTTCCACGATGGGGTCATTTGGATGACGTATTTCCGCGACAGGGTCATATGGATGACGTATTTCCGAAACAGGGTCATGTGGATGACGTATTTCCGAGACGGGGTCATATAGATGACGTATTTCCACGACGGGGTCATATGGATGACGTATTTCCGAGACGGGGTCATGTGGATGACGTATTTCCGAAACGGGGTCATGTGGATGACGTATTTCCGAAACGGGGTCATATGGATGACGTATTTCCGAGATGGGGTCATATGGATGACGTATTTCCGAGACGGGGTTATATGGATGACGTATTTCCGAAACGGGGTCATGTGGATGACGTATTTCCGAAACGGGGTCACATGGATGACGTATTTCCGAGAAGGGGTCATGTGGATGACGCATTTCCGAGACGGGGTCATGTGGATGACGTATTTCTGAAACGAGGTCATATGGATGACGTATTTCCGAGACGGGGTCATGTGGATGACGTATTTCCGTGACGGGGTCATGTTGATGAGGTATTTCCGAGACGGGGTCATGTGGATGTCGTATTTCCGTGACAGGTTCATGTTGATGAGGTATTTCCGAGACGGGGTCATATGGATGATGTATTTCCGAGACGGGGTCATTTGGATGACGTATTTCCGAGATGGGGTCATATAGATGATGTATTTCCGAAACGGGGTCATATGGATGACGTATTTCCGTGACGGGGTCATGTTGACGACGTATTTCCGAAATGAGGTCATGTGGATGACGTATTTCCAAGACGGGGTCATATGGATGCCGTATTTCCATGACGGGGTCATGTTGATGACGTATTTCCGAGACGGGTTCATATGGATGATGTATTTCCGAGACGGGGTCATTTGGATGACGTATTTCCGAGACGGGGTCATGTGGATGACGTATTTCTGAAACGGGGTCATATGGATGACGTATTTCCGTGACGGGGTCATGTTGATGACGTATTTCCGAAACGGGGTCATGTGGATGACGTATTTCCGAGACGGGGTCATGTGGATGACGTATTTCCGAAACGGGGTCATATGGATGACGTATTTCCGAAACGGGGTCACATGGATGACGTATTTCCGTGACGGGGTCATGTTGATGACGTTGCATCTGTTATAATGAGACGAATATTGAAGTGGTCTCTGGGTTGTCTGTGAACCATTGAGATTTGGCTTCTTCTTCTAATGGAGCCTGAAGAGGGCAGGTGCGATTCCTTCTTTGTTTGCGCCCCTGGATTTTATACAGGGATTGATGTGATATCACCTGTAGGGCAAAAAGTTTCATTTTATATTTTTCTTTCCGCGATGCTCTATCATTTTAGCTTTTATATCACGAAGGTCGCGATTGCCCAATCATTTCGGCTATTTTCGCGGTGCCCAATCATTTCGGCTATTTATTTTATTTTTACTCCCTGCTTTTTATTGCGAATTGCCCAATCATTTCGGCTATTTTGCATGCATACATTTTTACTTGCTAATTTTGTTTGCAAGTTGCCCCATCATTTCGGCTATTTCGTATGCACGTGTGGCTTGCTAGCTTCTCACTGCAAGCCTGGAATCAGATACCGATTTCGGCATCAGCACCGCTACAACTGGAATATTGCCAGGAGCGAATCATCAGTTGCCTCTGTCGATGTCTAATAAAGGTGGCTTAGCGAACAGGGTTAGAATCCTATCGACTAAGGCTTTTGACTTTATGAGCCGTAAGGGTCTCATAAAGGTTTTTCTCCCTGCAAGTCGTGAGGATCTCATAGGTGCGTTTTCTCCTTAAGAATCGTGAGGATTCCTAAGTGTATGGCTTCTCGTAAGTCGTAAGAATCTTATAAGAGTATTTTCTCCTCATAAATCGAGAGGGCTTACAAGGGGGTTCACTGTGCAAACGTATCCCTAGTCACGGATATGACTTTATTAGGGAAATGTTTATTCGTTCCCGTGGATTGTATACAAGGGTCAATACTGAACCGCTTGTAGGGCAGTGTTGGAGGTTGTGGTGGTTGCTTAAGAACAGGTTTAGATCCCTGTAGTTTAAGACTTTCAAATCTTATGAGCCGTGAGGGTCTCACAAGAGGGTTCTCATTACGAGTCGTGAGGATCTCGTAAGTGTAATTTCTCCTTAGGGGTCGTGGGGATCCCTAAGTGTGTTACTCCCTTGTGAGTCGTAAGGATCTCATGCAGGTGGTTTCACCTCACAAGGTCGAGAGGACCTTACAAGTGTCTTTTTAACGAGATTATGCCCTTTCGGGTTTTCACAAAACTCGCCGGTAGCCCTGCTGTTTTTACTCACGGAGCCCTTTCAGGTTTTCATCCGTGCCCTTCTTGCTTATGGACATACCTTTTTCTTTTTCTCTCTTTTTTTTCTAACGAGGTTGCGCCCTTTCGGGTTTTCACAAAACTCGCCGGTAGCCTTGCTGTTTTTACTCACGGAGCCCTTTCGGGTTTTCATCCATGCCCTTTTTTTGCTTATGGACATACCGTTTTTTTAATCTTTTTTTTATTCTCTTTTTTTGTATCAGCTTTGGGATGCTGTAACCCACAGTAGTTTATCGACGTCTCGGTCAACAGCTAGTTTTAGGACATAGTGGTCCATTGTTAGTTTAAGGACGTTTCGGTCCATTGTTAGTTTAAGGACGTTTCGGTCCGTTATTAGTTTAAGCACGTTTTGGTCCGTTAGCCGGCTACTACTTATAGAATTTGAGCTTATAAAGATAGCGAGCGAACATAGTCTTCGTCATCTATCATTAAGCGTAGTACTTTTTTAAGAAGCGACCATTTATTGGCCTGAAAGGCCTTTCACCATGCATGTCCATGAGTAGATAGGCCCCACCCTGGTAGACCTTGTCTATGATATAAGGGCCTTTATAGTTCGGCTCGAATTTCCCCTGCTTGGCACGATTGGGGATCATAGGCCTTTTGACCACTAGCACGAGTTCACCATGGCGGAATGTTCTCGGCCTAGTCAATCTTTCGTATGAGCGCGTCATCTTTGCTTTATAAGCCTCCAAATTTTGTTGCGCTATGAGCCAGGTTTCATCGAGGGCATCGAGCTCCTCAAGCCGAAGGTGAGCATTCTCTTCGTCCGTTAGCTCGTAATGAACTGCCACTCGTAGAGAGGGTAACTCTATCTCGAGGGGGAGTACTGCCTCCGTACCAAATACCAATGCATACGGTGTTGTGTTCGTGGCCATTTTGAACGTAGTTCGAAATGCCCAGAGAGCTTCATGCAGTCTCTCATGCCAGTCCCTCTTATTTCGAGACACCGTCTTTTTCACGATCTTCGTCAAGGTCTTGTTAAAAGACTCAGCTAGACCGTTAGCTCGGGGATTATAGACTGAGGAGTATCTCCAGTCTATGTTATGTTGTTGTGCGAAGCGGCTGATCTTATGGCTTCTATAGACTGGCCCGTTATCGGAGATAATCCGTCGTGGAGTTCCAAACCGATAAATGACGTGTGTCTTAAAGAAATGGAGGTTATTCTCCGTCTTTACTTCCCTCAGCAGTACTGCTTTTACCCATTTGGAGAAGTAATCATTTGTTGCCAAAATAAATCGATGTTCTCTGGACGATGCTGGTTCGATGGGGCCAATTATGTCAGTCCCCCACATTTCGAACGGCCAGCTAGCCACTGTTGGATGTAGTGGATTTGGATGCTGATGGATAAAGTCTCCGTGAATCTGGCACGCGTGGCATTGCTTCGCGTATTCGAGGCAGTCTTGGATCATCATGGGCCAATAATAACCCATCCGTTTGATCTTCAGCTTCATCTTCGGCCCGACTTGGTGAGAACCGCAGAGTCCGTCGTGAGTTTCTTGGACAACTTTCTTTGCCTCTTCAGGTCCCAGGAATCTTAGACACAGAGAATCAAATGACCTTTTATACAGAGTATCATTGACGAAAGCGAAAGACAGAGCTCGTTGCACAAGTTGATGTCTTGAGGACGCATCTTCAAGTGTTCGACGGGATTTGAAGTAATCTATAAAGACTTCCCTCCAATCCTCAGACTTTTCCTGGTCTTTTATTTGTAGAGTCGTTTGCACGGTCATTCCCTTTTCTTCGGACGACTCCGGAGAAACTTCTGCCGGAGCAAGAACCCGACAGCTTTGCACAATGATCCTCACGTCATCAAGGTTCTCGTCGGCCAGTTCTTTAGCGAGCTTGGCTAATGCATCTACCTTGCTATTTTCCGCACGCGGTATGCTTTCCAAGGTGTAGGAAGGAATTTGGGTCAGCAGTTGCTGCACCCTCTCGTCGTACTTTACCAACTCTGGCTTGCATGTTTGGTAGTCGCCGTTTATTTGACTAACGACCAGCTGGGAGTCTCCGTATATGAGAAGGTTTTCAATTCCCATGTCGATAGCGATCTCGAGACCTGCTATTAAAGCTTCATATTCGGCTTCATTGTTTGTCCTCGGCTCTGTTAAGGAGAAGGCAAAATGTATTATCCCTCCTTGTGGAGTCACGAAGATGAGGCCTACCCCTGATTTGATTATGGGGGTGCTTTTTTTACGCTTCTTAATGGAAGACGCTCCATCAAAATAGAGTTCCCACCGGGTATCATCCCCGTCGATCGTGTCAAACGCATAATCGTCTAGCAATTCACAGTTCAAAGAAGAATCGGCAGGTATCGGGTGCTCAGCGAGGAAGCCGGCGATGGCCTGACCTTTCACCGCCTTAAAAGGGCCAATAAGTTAGCGAGAATTCCATCAAGAGCAGGGCCCATTTAGCGAGTCGTCCTGTTAATATGGCCTTTGACATCAAATATTTGAGGGGATCAACTTTTGATATAAGATGGATCTCATGTGCCAATGCATAGTGTCTGAGCTTCATTGTTGTGAAGATCAATGCCAAGCAGTGTTTTTCAAAGGGAGAGTAATTGCTTTCTGCCCCCAGGAGAACTCGACTCAGATAATAAAGGGCTCTCTCCTTCCCTTGGTCATTTTTTTGTGCCCACAGCACGCCTAAAGAATCTTCGAGGGCTGTAGTGTACAGGACGGGGGTTTTTCCTTTAACGGGAGCGGCCAGTACCGGCGGATTCTACAGGTATTGCTTGATATCGTCCAGTGCGTTTTGGCATTTGCAATCCCAGACAAAAGGGGTTCCCTTCTTCATAAGGTGACTGTAAGGACGGCACTTGCCTGAGAGATTGGCTATGAATCGCAAGATATATGCGAGCTTTCCTTTGAGAGATCGCAGCTGTTTGAGAGTCTTTGGCGGGGGAATTTCCATGATCGCCTTGATCTTCGACAGATCTATCTCGATGCCTCGGTGTCGGACGATGAATCCTAGGAATTTTTCCGAGGATACTCCGAACGCGCATTTGAGAGGGTTCATCTTCAAGTTGTATTACCGAAGGCATTGAAATATGACCTTCAGATGCTTTAAATGTTCCTCATATGATTTTCTTTTAACCACGAGGTCGTCGATATAACATTCGACAATTTCATGTATGAGGTCATCGAAGATCTTCGTTATGGCCCTCTGATAAGTGGCACTGGCGTTCTTCAGACCGAAGGGCATCACCTTGTAGCAGAATATGCCCAAAGGGGTCCGAAAAGCGGTATGCTTCTGGTCTTCGGGATGCATCTTTATCTGATTATATCCTGATGAGCCGTCCATGAAGGAGAAAACTTCGTAAGTGGACATGTTATCTATCATCAGCTCAGTGACTGGTACTGGGAAGTCTTCTTTCGGGCAGGCTTTATTGAGATCGCGAAAGTCCACACATATGTGCACCATCCCATTCTTCTTCATCACTGGGACGATGTTGGCGATCCAGTCTGGATATTGGACCTCCTGGATGAAACCGGAGTCGATTAGCTTCTTGACCTTGGCGTTGATGCTCATCTCAAGCTCGAGCTGCATTCTTCTCGGTGCTTGTTTGATAGGCTTGATGTCCAGAGATATTGCCAATTTGTGGACAGCAATTTCTGGATCGAGTCCCGGCATCTCTGAATAGTTCCATGCGAAGCAGTCTCTATGCTGCATGAGCACGTCTTTTAGTGTAGCCACCTTTTCTTCAGACAGCAGCTCGCTGACGAATGTCGGCCGTGGGTCACTTGTCATCCCCAAATCAATTTTCTTGAGGTTATCTGCAGTGGTATGTATTCCATCTTCCAGCTCTTTTGGCGCCGGTGGAAACTCTGAGATAACCTCACCATCATCGTTTTTGAAGCACCAGGAGAGGTCATCCACATTCTCGGGCTCTTCTTCTGACAGCATTATCACGTGGCAGGTACGAGATCGTTTCCAAGACCGATGTTGATCTGGTTCTGCTCTCGCGGCTTTGGGTTCATGCTTCTGTGGCGGGGTTACCCTCCAGCTGCTGGATAGAGCGAACCTGCCTTACTGCTACTGGTCTTCTACCCAGTCTTTAAATGTGAAGCAGTCTTCGAGAGGATGTCCTATTGCCCTGTGATAGGAGCAATAGTCTGGGTGAGAGACTTCGCCTGCTTGCTCGGGGTGCTTGGACTCCGGGAGGGTAATCATTTGATGTTTTATGGCAAGGTAAAGTATCTTCTGTGTTTTATCCTGGGGAAAAGAATATACTCGACTCATCTTTTTTATAAGAGACGAATCCGGGCTGCTCGATTCCTGACCGCATGGCTTCTTGGACCCGCTTTGTCGCTGTCGAACGCCTTTCCTGTTCTTTGGTTTGTTTCTGCCTCTACGTCGGGCCTTTTGTACAACGGGTTGACAAGGAGGAGCATTTTCATTTTTCACAGCCTGTTGAAGGAGGCGTTGCGTCCTGGCTCTCTCGTAGATGGCCATTTCGTGATTATGGTCATCTTGAACCTTTTGACCAGCTTCCCTTATAAGCTTGTCCATTTGTTCTTCGAACGATGGACTGGGCATTTTCACGGCGGGAACTCTTTTTGGTTTGGGGTTAGCATCTTCCCACAGAGCGTCTCCTTCCTCATCGAAGTCATGTATGACGCAGCAGTCGCGGAGTAGTTCTCGTTTCTTGGATTGAACATATCCAAGCCCGATCGTTTCCATTCTCCCGTTGGGCAACTTTCGTTGTGTTCCGGGAACGTTCCAGATCCTGTTATAGAATCGTGCTTGTCGCGCGGTTTGCTTAAGGGGTACACCTTAGCGTCTCAAGAGTCTCTTTAATCCATCCGTGTAATATCTGGGCAAACGGATGGGTTGGAGCCTGTCAAGTGTAGAATCCGCGCCATGCCAGATTTCTTTCTACACTTTGGTCTCCCCGAATCGGTAGAATAGGATCGCCTTTTCACCTTTTCGCCTGGGAGGGACGTAGAATGTCTGCAGTTCTTGCACACTTTAAGTTTCAAGTGCATCGAGCTCTTTATGATATTTGGGCGGAACCATGGCAATTTGCAAACTTTGATCTTCATCAGTAAAGGTTTGTATTGATAGCAGAGCAGAGAATACGGCATTGACCTCATCTTCCGAGTCGCTGCCGAAGATCAACATAGGAGTGGACGGTCTCGGCTTGTTGTACTGGGGCGGACCTGAGTAAACTATCTCTTCTTCCTCCTCGGTATCACTCCTGAAGACCGGAATGGTGGTGATAGCTTTGTTCTTCGGTTTGTGACATATTTCCGTGTCCTCAAAGTCTGGTAAGAAGTATTTTGCATCTTCGTACTTGCGGACTTCGTTCATGGAGAATGGGTTTAGCTCTCCTGTCACAGTATACTCGAGACCATCCTTGAAATATTTCATACACTGATGTTGTGTAGAGGGGATGATGTTGTACTCGTGTAACCAGGGCTGACCGAGGAAAGCATTGTAGCATGTCTTAGCGTCAATGACGTGAAACTTAATGTCCGTGACAAGCAACCCAAAGCGTAGTATCAATATCACAGATCCAAGCGTCCGTGATGACTGAGAGTTGAACCCGGATATGGTGATTTTGTCGCGAGCGAGGTGCTGAACGCTCATGCAGATTTCCTTTAGCACCCTTACGTTAAGGAGGTTGACGGAGGACCCATTGTCGACCAGGACTTTACCTATCTTGATATCATGACAGTATCCGGAGACATATAGGGGACGGTTGTGCTCTCATGTCCCAAGGAGGAGATCTTCATCGCCGAAGGTGATATTGGCTGTGTGTACTTCTTCCAGCTCGTCCTTCATCTTTTCTTCGGCAAGGAAAGCTTCGAATTGCTCGAGCTCTTGTAATGCCTTGATTAAACAATCTCTTGCTTCTTTGGATAACAGGAGGGCGTCGAGAATGCTTAACTGCGAAAGTAGCTTTCTCAAGTGTGCCAGAACGTTGTAGTCCACCTTACTTTTCTTTGGCGGGTCCTTAGCTGTCAGCTCTTTGACGGCTTGGTCATCAAGGATGATATCCTCAGAGACCTTTTCTTTTCCCTTATCTTTCTTATTCGACCTACTGTTCGAGGGCCTAAGATTCTTTTCGGGCAGCGTACGATTGTGCAGCTGAATATTTTCACAGTTCTTCGGCTCTTCCTCTTTTCCCAAGGTGGACTCCTTAAAGAGAGGGCCAAGAGTCATTTCTTCGTTGGAGTCGCTCCCGAAGGTGAGAACTTGCGATCCCCCGGCGTTAACCACGCGACAGTTGCTGATAGTTCTTTTATGCTCATCGGTCGTACTTCTTTGCTCCCGACGAGTTTTGCGTTTTATCCGCTTAAAATGTTGTCGGCGAGCAACATATCCCTGCCACTATCTTTTAAAAGCGTTGCACTCCTCGGTGGGGTGCGCAATCTTTCGATGATATAAGAAGTAGCTAGGATGTGTTTCCGCTTCGCCAAGAATGTTTCCTTCGAAGGGTGGCAGCTTCATTCCCATCGATATGGCTTTAGCGAACCTTTTCCTCGTCTTGAATCTGTCTTTATTTGCGACAGATGTACTTTAATCTGGCGGGAGTATTTTGACCCTTTCGTCCAGTCGTCGGCGTTTGGACTTTTCAAATATGGCCGTCTCACGCTCCCGATCAGCTTTACATTTTGAAAGATCTTCGTTGAGAAATGCGTCAATCATTTCGTCTGATGGCCCCGGAAGTTCCGGCTCAGGATCTGCCCCCAGTTTCTCGGTGCAAGGAGCTTCTTCATAGTCTATCAACGAGTGAGAGATCACATGGCAACTTGCCACATAATCTTCAGATTCATCCGACGATTCTTCTCCATCATTTCCGTCTTCAATAACGTGACTGAGAAATTCTTGAAGTGTGACTGGAGTCCGCACCTTCTGGTTATACTCTTCCAGCGAGTCAATCTGCTTTTGTAGGTCCGTGCGCTTGTCACCAGGCTTCACGGGCTTCTTGGATTCCTTCTTCTTCTTCGAGGACTTTGACGGCTGGGTGTGAGTGTTTTGAATATCACCACCAATTTTTGGAGTTGGGCGTGGCTTCAGCATCCTCTCGATGATCTCGGGTTCGAGTGGTTTTTTCCACCTGATCGCCGGGCTTGTTTGGAGATACTTCAGCATTCTTTTTGTCTTGACTGAAAGAGCGATCTCCCATGGAGCTTCTTTTGTGAAAAAGTATGATGCCCCCGGTGTATCCGTATTCTTGGGGGGTGTGGCCGAGGCGGGTTTACCTTCCAATTCTCGGATAATACGAATTTGCCCTGTTGGTACTGATCTTCTATCCAGCTTTTGAAGATGTAACAATCCTCGATCGGATGGCCCAACATTCGATGATAAGGGCAACAGTTAGGATTTCTAGTGTCGCCTGGTTGCGCTGGGTGTCTTGGCTCTGGCAGAGTAATAAGCCTGTTGCGCAGTGCAAGTTCGAACAACCTCTTCATCTTGTCTCAAGGGAACGGGTAAGGACGTCTCATTTTATCTTCGAGAGATCGAGTTATGTTATTTTGGCGATCAACTGGTCTCAGGCCACCAGGCTGCTGTTGAGCATTGGCGACGACAATCGCTTTCCCCTTTCCCTTCTCGTTCCGCGGCTCCGGCTTTGGAGGAGACGATCTATGACCCATCTGGTCCATTTGGGCCAGTTTGTCGATCAAGACTTGGAATGTAGTCGTCTTAAAGAACATCATGAATTGTGAAATAGTTGCATGAGGGTCTAGGGTGCCCACAAACATGACCACCACCGGTGCTTCTTCGATGCGCTGTTCGCATTTCGACCACAGATTCCGCCATCGGATCGCGTATTGAACCCACGTCTCGCCTGGCTTCATCCTGGCATTGATCAATGCCGTTATTGGGGTGCGTTCACTAGCACTCGTGAATCACTGGGTGAATAACAACTCCATTTCTGTGAAAGTCTTGACGGGGTCGTTTGGAAGTTCGGAGTACCACTCAAATGCCGTCTCCGACATGCTGCCAACAAACTGACAGAGCAAAAGCTTATCATCACCCCCGGTGTTGCTGCAAAGAGCCCTGATGTAACAACTCCAATTTTTGTATACCTAAATTTGATTTAAAATTGAAGTATACTTGGAGTATTAATGTTGCTGATAACACTTTAAGTATCTATTTCCCTACAATAATTACAAGAAGGAGCTTGTAGCTCATTAGTAACACCTTGCACTGCTGAACCAAGCCACCAGAGTTCGAATCCCTTGCCCCACATTATTTTTATATCATTTTGTTTTAATTTTTGGGAAGTCAATAGTCAAACAGCCATAACTCTAAAAATTAATACGGTATATAAAAAATAAAGTACACCAAATATCCCCCCAAGTGAAACCCTACCGTTTGAGCCCCGACTCGGCCCCAACTCGGCCAAGTCGGCCGGCGGTTCAGCCGAATCGCCCGGCGCCGCCGGCCGGACTCGGCCGGTTGGCCGAGTCGTCAACACGGAAAAATTCCGTGTTGACTTGGTCAATACCCCTGCATACTTCAATTTTTCAGAACTGTTACCAAATTCCCATTACACCTCTTTTAATCCCAAATTTAATGATATTTTAATGAATTTTTATATTTTTTTAATATTTTTTTTAATCTAAACCCTAACCCTAGCCTAGCCCTATATAAACACCCCTACCCTCTACCATTTCACCCTACAATTCTAAGTCCACTCTCTAAAATTCTCAAGAGAACTCGGTACGTTAGAAATAGAGCGAAAAGCGAAGTGCTGCCGAAACCGACGACGAATTTCGGCGATCGTAGTAGAACCTTCGCGACGTTTTCGACGCACCGACAACCACCACTTCCTTAGCCTCCTTAGCTTGTCCAAACCCGTAAGTCCCATCTCTTCTATCTCTCTTTTCTTTTAATAGAAAATACGACTTTTTGGAACCCGACGGAAATCGGAACAAACTGATCTCCGATTCGTTTTTTCTACAAAATTCCACTTGTCACCTAATCCATAATACTTAAACATATCCATGATGACTATTAATCATATAGAAACCAATTTAAATAAAGTTTCTCACATGAAATGATAGCTTTCTTGTAAAATCGTATTCTTTTCATAAAAATACCATAAAGTTTATTTTTCTTGTTCGAATTAATTCCCTCATTCCTAAACATGTTCATCTTGATAAATAAACTTGTAGAAATCAATTTGAATGAGTTTTCACATATGAAATGATAACGTTTTCAAATACCGTATTCTTACGTTTAAATTCCTTCATGTTTAATATATCATATTTAACCTCTAAACTTCACTAAACCTTAAAATAAGTCACGAGGTAATGACCTACCTCTACACACACACAAATATAACCCTAATTGATAAACGTCAAAACATAGAATACGAAAATACAAGACTTTTCACTAAAATACCATTATCTTTATAAACCTTTCTTGAAAGCTTTAGGTTGTACACAATTCTAAACAAAATCTTTTAAAATGAAAATACGATTTGTCATGGACATCGATCGTTTATCTAAACTGACTTTGTGGTGTCTAGCCAAGTGTGTCTAGGCTAGTGGTTTTTAATTAGGCCCACTACTGTGCTTCCTTCCCACTTACCTGGTACTTACCTGGCCACAATTGGTGGTGAAGAGGCGATTTGAGGTTTCTAATGACTTGTCGTTTAGACCCTTAGAAATAGGCTAGTTGGCTTAGGAAACCCTAAAAACTAAAATACAGAAAACTATACTCTTTTACAAATAAATACCTTTTATTTATAAAACCGTTTTTTTAAATGAATAGTATTTGTTAAACCTAAGCAAAGTGTCACTACAACCCATTTTTGGGGAACCCGTTAGGGATAGTACGGTTCATCGTGCACCCGCGGGCTAGTAGTGCAAGATTCAGACCTCCGCAAGGAGCATTCGGTCTCGAAAGGTTTAAAATACGACATTTAAGAAAAATGAGATTTTGGAAAATAAAATATTTATTTAAAATTATTCTTGTATTAATATATATTTAATTATCATTTAAACACCTATTTTATTATAATATAAAGTTTCCACTTTTTCTAAAATTACAAGATTAAAAGTTACATTAAAATACCATGAGTTTCAAATAAATCAATTAATACTTTTATTAGGATATATTCACTAGAATAACACAAATAAAATTCACACTCATTATAACTATAAAGACGAATAAATAAATACTTGAGGTGTATCTTGAAAACTATACAAAAGTACTTTTTATATAAAACCCCCTCAAGTTTTATAAATTACAATAAGGCCCCTAACAATTATTGAACTTCAAATTATCTTTCTTTTAGTCTGACTCGGGTTAGAGTCTGACTATTTCTGACTTGAATTTGATTCAAGTCAATCTATATTATTTATTTTCCAACTCTATATGAACACATGAATCCCAGAATCTTGTTAACAATCATTACAACTTAACTGAATCAAACCATGAATATTCATCCATTATCCTGTCATTCCATTTACCTGATTATACAGTTACAACATGTTTACTGATATCATGGTTTTGGTCAGTCACCCAACTTACACAATACAATACAATAATACTGTTAAAACACTACGGGGTTTAAGGGGTAGATTGGTACGGAAGGTGTTAAAGGTGGCACGAGGTGGTCAGATTAAGACACCTAACCTGAATCCTATTGCTGTTGTACCGTGGCATAACGGTTCCTTGTACTTTCCTTTTGCCTTGGTCTCTAGCATATAGAGACCCCTCTCGTATACACTGGCATCCTTCTGTACCAAGCTACAAACAACAGCGTTAACACAATATTCCATAATATAATATTATAGAAAATACTTTTACATTGTCTTCCTAATTCTTCCTTATCTTGGGGACTTACCGAGCGACATGTTCGCTGACGACATTCTATTTCTTTCTTCTTTGAATGTCGTCAGGTGTGTTGGACCAAGCTGAGATTGAGCCCACCGGTGAAGACTTGGAGCAGTTTAATGAAGACCCAGAGCTCTAGATATTGTACCTTGTTCTTTCCAGTATTTTCATTTCCTATTATTCCACTGTTTAGGCATCGCTTTTCATTTCAGTTCTATTTTCTTTTCATGCATTGTACAAAGAATGTTATTAATAAAAGTTGCTGTTCTTTTTATCTCTTTCGTCTCTTGTGATTTACTTTATATTGCTTAGCTACGCTTAGCGTATGTACTTCTGAGTACATACGTAGCGGACCTCGTCGCGTCCACTTCGCCGTATACTGGGAAGCGGGGCGTGATACCTGAACTGAGCGACATGTTGATGGGGATTGCCTGTCCCCTTGTACACATGGAATTTGGGGATTGTGTATCCCGGCGGTTACTTTATTTGGTCATAGCAGCCTGGATACGGTCGCCCAGTTTTAACGATTTGGCTGGCCGCTTCATTCGCCTGGTGAGCTCGTATTTGCTGAGCAATATAGTCATCCAGAGCGGCCTTGGAAATAGTTTCCTCTTTGGCTGTTGAAAGAGCCGGAGGAGGGTTCGATGTCTCCCCTCTGTCGTCTTCAATAATGATCGGAGGGTCTTCAGCTGGAGGATCCGGCTGTAACATCATCCCGACCATGTCTTGGAAGAGAAACGCCATTCGTTTTATATTGGCAGCTTGTTCTGCAGCTTCTCTGTCCTTCTTTTCGAGGACTCTGCGTAGGAAGTCAGCATCGGTTTCTTGTTCGTGACGCTGCTCTGATGACGCCTCTGGGCTTTCTTTTGGCCCGGTGAGTGCGGCCATTTACGTCAGCATTTCCTGAAGCTTCTGCTGTCGCTCCTGAGCTTTTATCATAGATCGGGTGAGCGGTCGGTGACCCGTCGAAGCGCGGCTTTCCTCTTTTCCGGAAGCCATGTAAACAGTATGCACCTTTATGCCCCCAGACTTGTGGCGTTTGGGCTCAGCGTCTCTGTGGTCTGCCGTAGTTACAGGGGCTTTCTTTGGCCTCCTTCTCTTTTGAGCAGTTGACGTTGAGGGGGCCGTTGCAGCGGGCACCCAGATAGTTGCTGTCCTTTGTGGCTTGACAGGATGGTTCTCTTCCTGTTGAACCTTCAGCTTTTTCTATCGGCGAGGATAGTCTTGATCAATCACCGACTCCTGGACCCATCACCAGACTTTGTAAACTTTGGAGGACAGCCGCTGAGGGGGCTGCTCCGACTTTGTTTCTGTAACATTCTCCACCGGTGGAGGAGATCTTTTCAGTACGGCGGTAGGAGAGTTCCAGGGCACCTTGTTCAGCAATTCAAAGCTGTTCCCGGTTGGAACAGCAGCATTGACTTCCACCGTTGGGGCTGGTGGAGTTAGCCCAGAGTGGGAGTTGCCCCCAGCTTTTCTTACTCAGCGCCAGTGGCGACGTCGAGCGTGTCGAACCGCTAAGATTGATTCAGCGATGGGGATGGCTTCGTCGTGCCCCCTGTTTTGGAGAAGGGCTATTGCCGGCGTCATCCTCTTAAAAACTGATGTCCGTTGAGTAGCAGTATCTAATCTGTCAAAGACAGACTTTAGAGCAGGGACGGGAGCCGGAGTGGGAGCCGGAACAGTCAGTCTTGTAAAGACCGACCCTTTGGCAGGAGAAGCCGCCTTAACGACTTAGGGAGCAGGGATAGCTATCCTCTTCGGAATAACCCTTTCTGGAACTGCAGGCTTCATCATGGGCCCGCATGAACTTTGGCCCAATCTAGCGAAGACTGAGGCGCTGGAGCTGGACGACCCGTTGAGGGGAGCCGCTGTAGTTGCAAGTCGATCAAAGACCGACTTCTTGGGAGCTTCTTATGATGGTACAGGGGCGCTGAAGCTCATCGGTGAAAGCATGGTCCCGAAAAACAATCCAGTGGTGGCCTGAATCACCTGGTCCACCGGCATTGTGAACAGGGAGGCCGCTTGAGGCCCGTAAGCTATGCCTCCAGATGAGGCGGAACGTGAGTTACAGTTGCAGCTGGTACACTTCACGCAAGTAGATGCCATTGATTTTTCGCTTTCTGCACCAAGGAAGACACCAAATCTTAGTACCTCGAACCCAAGGGAAACCATTCTCAAACCGCGATTCGTTTGCGAACACGACACACGAAGTGTGGAGTGGAAAGAGGAAAAGGTCCCACCGGGCGTGCCAGAATCCGTTCCCCGCCGAAGGACGCGATCGGGACGTTGAGGCCTGAAATTCGAGGGCGGATGCTAATTGGTGCTATCCATCCACCTCTCTGAAGATGCCAAGTTTATTTATGGTACCGTGTATCGAAAGTTTAAACGGATGCGGCCGATGTAGCAGACTTTGTCAGATTCCCCCTCATTTGAGGGGTTTTTCATTGTGGGGACGCTCTTCCCTGCAGGCGCAAGCCCCTGCAGTTAATTACGCTACTGCATCGCGGTAACAACTTTCTCCTTCTCCAGATGGTCACTTCATGTCGTGGGTGTTTGTTTTGTTTGTGGTTGCCCGTGGATTGTATACGGAGACTAATTTATGTTGTCACCTGTAGGGCGTGGATTAGTCCAAATCCGTATCTTCTTAGATTTGGGTTTGGGGGTTATGTTTAAGGATACGTTAGCCTCATTTGAGACTAAGATCAACTTAAACGTTTGTTAAGGATACGTTAGTCTAATTTCAGACTAAGATCAACTTAACGGGATTATTTAGATCTGACAAAAGAGCAATTGGACTCTATTGTTTAGTTTAGGGACATTGCGGTCGATTAGTTTAAGGACATTACGGTCCAATGTTAGTTTAAGGACATTACGGTCCATGGGTTTAAAGGGACCCTACAGTCCGAGGTTAAGGACATCGCAGTCCGTGGGTTTACAGGGACCCCACAGTCCGTAGTTTAAAGACATCGTAGTCTATGAAGTTTAAGGACATCGTAGTCCATGAGTTTAAGGACCCCACAGTCCGTAGTTTAAAGACATCGTAGTCTATGAAGTTTAAGGACATCGTAGTCCATGAGTTTAAGGACCCCACTATCCGTAGTTTAAAGACATCGTAGTCTATGAAATTTAAGGACATCGTAGTCCGTGAAATGTGTGGTTGTCGGGACCCATCACCTCTCTGAAGACGTTGAAGGATTATAACGACAGATATCAAAGAAGTAAAGAGATGTACCCTTGAACCGGTGTGAGTTGGTTGAAGGATCTGTAGTCCCGTTTGGGCCTGAGATCTGTTAAATATTCGTGAGCAGATGGGCTCAGTTCAATATAAATTGAGAACTTATGGCCAGAATTGGGCTAAGTCCAATAAGATTAAAATGTTTAACATTTTATTGTTCTGGGCTGTTGAACCCTTACTTGGGCTTGGCCCTTATAATAATGCTGAGCATTAGATCCTGACATTTTTTGTCTTGTATTGAATGCATAGCATTCATCAGAACAATGTGTGTTCTGACAGCACGCCACGTAGCGTGCCTGGCGCTTTGCGCCAATTAAAGAGCGCATTGCGCTTCTGCCAAGTAGCGCACACGAAGAGAACACGTGTCACACTCTGCGTTATGCGCCAATTTATAAGCGCATTGCGCTTTCAATTTGTGAGCGCATTGCGCTAATTTAGTGGCGCACCAGTGAGTGACACGTGGCTCGTTTAGCGCTGAACGCTAGCCCATGAGCGCAGTGTGTTATTTCAGAAGCGCAAATCGCAAGTTGCATACGTGGTTGACACGTGGCACGTTTTGGCGCTGAGCACCAGTCCAAGGAGCGCAAAAGCGCAGTTCTTGAGTGCAAGGCACTTTTGAGTAGCGCAAAGCGCATTTGATCAAATTTATAATCAGAGAACAAGTTTATGTTCTTTTTAAAGGAGGCTTTGCCTCAAAATTCAAGAACAACAGTTCTTATTTTGAAAGGGCTTTTCCTTTGCAGATCAATGATTAGTAAATGAAGTAAATACCTCTTTTATTTTTATGACGAGATCTTTTGATCTCTTTTTATAAAAGACCTTGGTCTTTTGTAGATCTATGATCTTTTAAGAAGATAATTCTTCTGTTTTAATGAGATAATTTCAAATCCTTGTTTAAGAATCATTCTTTATCTTGAAGAAATAATCTTCTTTTATTAAGAGCTTGCTCTTCTTTCTTTTTGTTTTCTCAAAGTTTGTAGGGGGGTTTCTCTCTATCAGGCTTGAAGTCTTGGGGCTTTTATATTGAGCAACTTGATTTGTTAAATCAGTTAAAGAGAACTTTCTCTGATTGATTTGGGGATGTTTCCCCACCGTTGGATCTTTGATCCTAGGGCTTCAGTTTTACAGAAGGCAATATTCTTGTTTTAACAAGATTGGAAAAATCTTTCCATAACAGAATTTTAATTCTGATTAATTAATGATTTATCATTATTAGATCTCTTGATCTAACGGTGGGGAATTTTTAATTCCAGCGCTAGCGCATCTTGCACTAGCGCACCTACATTTGACACGTGGCGCGCAGCGCAGTCTGCGCTAGCGCACCCTTGTTTGACACGTGGCGCGCAGCGCGCCTAGCGCTGGATCTGAAACGTTGCTTCAACTTTTAAATTTTGAATTTTTAAAACATAGTTTTGCTCTGATTGGGAGTGCGTTGCCTAGGGCGCAATGCACCTGGCGCTAGCGCATTTGTGTTTAACACGTGGCGTGCAGCGCGCCTAGCGCTGAATCTGAAGCGTTGCTTCAACTTTTAAATTTTAAATTTTAAAACAGAGTTTTGCTCTGATTGGGGGAAACATTCGGCTCTTCGAGTTCTTGAAATTTCGGCGATTGACTTGAATTTTGTGTTTGGTTAATTGATCTTCAATTCTTCTTTGACTCTTGACGCTTTGTTTCACTTAAATTTCTCATTCACTCACTAGCGCCTTAACGTTAAATGATCTTCAATTGAGGCTTCAATTCGTTGACGCTTCAAAATTTAGACTTTAACTTCTTTTGCTTCACGAAGCTTGAATATGCAATTTGAGAAGCACTCGTCCATATCCTCTAAACTCTGCTAGATATGACGTCTAGGCTCTATTTTCTCTATCCTCCTTTATATGCTTGTGCTGTGAGATATCCGATATCCTGAAATGCAATCTCAAAACGACCAAGCTCATCATATACAGTATTATGAAATAAATAAGATGATAAACACAAATATATGAATATTCATTATTTCGATATAACAAACTATGAAATAGTATATCAATATCAAGATATAAAACAAACTCAAAGTAAGAGATATTGATATACTACACACACACATGATATATAAAAACTAAAATAAATAAGCACACATATATATAATTTCATATTGTGAAACATCAAAATAATGAATGGGAGTAATATATCGATATCAAATAATATAACATAAGTAAAGCATGCCGATATTGATATATTACTCAATATACAAAATATATAGGATATGCAAGTTAAACATCAAGTGTATATAAGTTTGGTGTCGATAGATAAGCATGATAAAATATGTGACACCAAACAACTATTCATCTTTTAGCTATCATCAAAATAAAGTGAGAATGAATAATTATACCACGTATGGATCCATCAGAACAATTCGTGTTTTTGAAAACACGAACCTGAATGAGGGCCGTTGGATCTTGTGTTTTTAATCAACGGTTAAAATTAATTCAGCTTAATAAATTGTTAATAAATGGAAGGTAAATATTCTACTCCTTGAAACTTCCAAATATTGTGTAGGTAAATACTAAAGGATTTGATGTTTCTCTTGATTTTTTGCTAAAATCAAGAAGTAGAATATTTACCTTCCATTTATTAACGATTTATTAAGCTGAATTAATTTACACCGTCGATTAAAAACATAAGATCCAATGGCTCTCATTCAGATTGGTGATTTTAAAAACGCCAACCCGCCCTAATGGATCCGTATTCTCTCTCTCTCTCTCTCTCTCTCTTTATATATATATATATATATATATATATATGAGAGTGATCCATTGCAAACCGGTCCACGTTTTTTAAAAACGGGAACTCCTGATCTATGATATATTTTAACGATCCGATCCGTTCAAATTGATCACCCTACCCTCAAATATACGTGTATGAGAAATTAAAGGATTTGAATACCTCTAGTTTATGCATCGGATGCCGTTTATGTTGCTTTATTGAAAGACGTTCATTTTTAAAATATTTGAATACCTCTAGCTTATGCATCGATGGATGCAAAAATGAACGTCTTTCAATAAAGTAACATAAACGACATCCGATACATATGCTAGAGGTCTTCAAATTCGCTGATTTCTCATACACGTATATTTGATAGTGGGTGATCAAGTTGAACGGATCGGATTGTTAAAATATTTCGTAGATCGGGAGTTCCCGTTTTTAAAAAATATGGACCAGTTTGCAATAGAACACTTTTATATATAAATATATATATATATATATATATATATATATATATATATAGTATTTTGCACATGTGATGCACGTGTGTATATTTTGAACGACATATAACGAAGGCGTGTGGAAAAAAAATTATCCTGAACATTACATGAAATTTTCTAAAGATATCTATAGTTTTTTTTTCTAAATTTAGATTAAATAAATATGGTTTAGTGGTAATATTAGAATTGACAAACTTATTATAAGTTATACAAAATAACAAATATATATAGGCTTATGTATAAATTTGTAAAGCATATTTTTTTGGACTTTTGAGCATGAGGGATAATGAGTAATGAATAAGAAAGAGAGAGAGAGATGGTTGTTGACATTTCGTATTCTTATTTTTATTTTTTGTGATTGATGAGGTGGACACCGTCAATTCAATTCTCTACGTTGGCTAATAGAATTTCATCATTTTTTCTATTTTTTATTTTGTTGAATAATGACATCATCTAAGGACTTCTAGCTATAATAGTAAAGACACACACACACACAACACACACATATATGGGAGCGCTCTATTGCAAACTGATCCGTGTTTTTTAAAAACAGGAACTTCCAATCTACGATATATTTTAATGATCTGATTCATTCAAGTTGATCACCCTACCCTAAAATATACGTGCATGAAAAATCAAAAGATTTGAAGACTTTTAGTCTATACATCGATGGGTGCAAAAATGAACGTCTTTCGATAATGCAACATAAACTTCATCCGATATATAGACTCGAGGTATTCAAATTCTTTGATTTTTCATATACATACATTGAGGGTAGGGCTAACAATTTGAATAGATTGGATCGTTAATATATATCGTAGATCTGGAGTTTCCGTTTTTAAAAAACGCAGGTCGATTTGCAATGGATCACTTATATATATATATATATATATATATATATATATATATAGAGAGAGAGAGAGAGAGAGAGAGAGAGAGAAAGAGAGAGTGAGTAGGATCCTAATGGAAGGATTTGGAAACAAATACTTCCCACCTTTTCACTATTAGATTAAGTTTGGGATTTATGCATTCAATTATATTATATTTCGTAATAAATGAAAGTTTTTATCCATAATTGTTAGCACACATTTCAAAATTAATCTAATGATGAAAATGTGGGAGGTATTTGTTTTGAAATTCTTCCGATAGGATTTTAGTCGAACTATATATATATAACAATTTCGTGCAATACGATCAACAAGTAGACCTAGGTCATGTATAATGCAACTTCTAAAGTGATCTATCAATACAAAGATGCATGCTTTATGTTTTAGTTTAGGTCATGTAGGAAAACTCATAACAATTGCATGCATGATCAAAAATCTATGAACGGCAATTGCATGCATGATCAAAAATCTATGAAATCTATGAACGGCAATTGCATGCATGATCAAAAATCTATGAACGGTGTTGTTGCAAACAAAAATAACGATCGATCAAAGACCCCATAGGGGATCTTATACCACGGCCCTCTAACGAAAATATAATGGACAGTACGGAATCCAAATACAATACAGATCTAATTAAGAGGCAGCGGAATAATATTAATGGCCTACGGTCATTAAAATGAGGGTTACAGCGATTAGATTAGCGGTGTAGGTCTTAATTTTCACAGATGGATCCTCAAGAGCTTTTATATTGTTCGATGCTCAATAAGTCACAATCACTAAGCTACGAGTAAATACTCTAATCCACGACACCCTATAGCGAACCGAAGACCGAAGTAGACAACTCAAAGAAGTAGATTGTGATGGAGGCACTAACCCCCTAGGTATTGTTTGCCCATCTCAACCCTCTCAATTGAACCTAAGTGTATAGCCTAGACGAGACGGTGATGGATGTCCAAGATTAATCAAAGCCCGAACCCTATGGGTTCGGCTTTTCCCGACTCAATCACCTCCACCCTATGTAAGAGGCTTGATCTAGTCAAGCTCGGTCTAGCCTAAGGTCGTCTGGCCAATCAACCCGCCCACTTAATTAGGCGGGTTCAGATCGGACGTGTCCTAAGTCCAACACAAGCAAAATGCATGTAATATTTGTAAGAGAAAATGGAATCTCAGATGCTAAAGGAGAAGATTTTTGCCTATGACATCAAAAAAAATTAAACCGGTCAGCATAGCAATTTTAGTAATTTTACACCACAAAAGTAATGGTGGAAAAGATATTGGATTCATATTAATTTTGGTGTATCCACATCGTACACGATAAAGATAAAAATTGTGGATACCGATCGTCGAAAAAATTGGTAAAGGTTTGACTTCTTTTGACGTCACAGGAGTAAATTCCCTACCGTGGCATCTGAGATCCCGTTTTATCTATTTGTAATCATTTCATATAACTGTTTTATCGGAGCATTTTCGAGATGAGATCTTCCTTTCCTTTTATATTAAAAAGGAAAAATAGTTGCCATCGTAATCCATGATCGGCATAATTTTTGCCAAATAAATGGTGATCTACCAAGCTCGTTCTATTTAGTTAAATATTATAAAGATAAAAGATGCCATCTGACCTAATCTTGGAGGAAAAATAGGAAACGTAGCGTTTACTTCGTTGACCCAAAATTAATATTTGATTAGTATTTTCCTTTCGAAGACGCAGTTTGTGAATAAATTAATAGAAAAAGGTAACCACAAAACAGAAATTTGAGTGATTTGCATGTGAAAAGACTGATATTCTGCTTCCTTTGACCTTCCCATGGAGAGCTGTATATAAAATCACGCCAACAAAAATTAAAATATGGGAATAATAGTAAATTAGTAATCATAATTTATGTTCTTAACTTAGATAAGAGTCTATAGCACATGAGCATCTTTGTCTTTAGATGGAGATATAATTTACACTTTTATTTTCGATATGAAATTTATTTCTTAAATTTTAAAACTTTTTTTCAGTAAAAAGCGGGGCAAAAAGCCCTACACAATAATATATATGCATGCATTAATAAAAAAATAATAATTTACAAAGAATATCCATAGTCAATGTTTTCTGTTTATTACCCTAATACAAAGTTGGGTTGGTCAAGAAATCTTTTGCAAGTCAAATCGCTAATTTGGTGGGCTATTTCTTTTTAATAATTTGGTTTTTATTTTATTTTAACCCATTTGGCTAAAAAGTTATTTCTCAAGAATTTCTCATAACTAAAAATAATCAAGTAATTTTTCTCTTATTTTTTTTATTTTAATTTTTGAAAAATGTTCATGATTGAGCTTTTTGAAAAGATTTATCCTTGGGACATCATGTATTGAGGTTTTTGTAAAGAAAAATGTTCATGATTTCCTTCAAAAAAATGTCCATGATTTAGTTCTTTCTCAAAGATTTTAATATTTGTATCTAAATAACAAAAAATAACTAACAACATCATTTATCGTTTTTCAAACATAATGAAAATATATGTCTAAAAAATAATATTTGTTTTTTTCTTAAACATAGAAAAATTAATATTCGTTTATAAATATATTCGATCATTTTTTATTCCACGCGTTACGCATAGGATAAAAATCTAATGTAAGGGAAGGAATTCTTAAATTAAAATTTTAATTTGATTCTTAGCAAGACAACCTGAGAATTTTATCAAAATTTTAAGCAAAAACAATCATATTATTGAATATTATAATATCTTCTATAATAATTTTAAAGATCTATTGGATAAAATTGGAAATTAATTTTTTAACTGGTGGCCTACCCGATATATGATTGGGATAAAGACTCAGTTGTTGTTCTTGTTGTAGCTGTGATTATCTAACCGGTGGAGAATATTTTCTGGCATTTAAAATTTTTGCCAGGTTTTCCAATAAGATAGTCGTTGCTTTCTGTTTAGGTATTTTAGCAATTTTCTTGATAAAAATCCGTTAATCTTCTCTTTACCAAGCTCTTTATTGAAAAGCAGAACAAAATTCCTTGTATATCCAATATTTCATATGTTAGGGATGTGGATTTGGGAAATTGATAGGGTTACTTGCCGCTCTCGTAGGGGTTTAGGGATGTGGGTTTGGCTATTCATCGCGACCGTAGAATCCGCGTTTAATACTGGCTTAATTTAAAACACGAAATTCCTAGTATATCCAATATTTCATATGTTATCTTCTGCTGCTGATATTCTGTGATGTGATCACTTTATATGTTTGAGATGAATGGTTTATTATTATATATATGATATATAATAAACGTTGCTTATGTTTTGCACCCGCGCTAGTCCTGCCCCGCTATGACGTTAGTTAAGTAACCTAACGGTGTATAACGAGACACTGTGGCGAATGCGGATGGCATAAGCGTACGTTGTATTTTCGTTTCTTTTGTGATACTTAGGAAGTATAATTGATGGGACTTCATTAATGAGATTAATGAAAAAGAAAGAAACCTAAAAAGATGTTGTAGAATCAAATTTTCAAAAAGGGTAGCTCTAGTTTTTGCTTTACATAGCGGTATTCCTTGTAGAATAACCAGCACCTCATTCGATGAGGAAAGAGCTGAGATCCGTTCACCGGGAGTGACCTCTTTAGTGAAACTAGCAGACGCTACAACCCACTCGGTTTTGTCTTTTGATTGCTTTTCTAGTTCTTATTTTGCATAGTGGTATTTGTGAAATATCCTGCACCTTATTCGATAAGGAAAGAGCCGAAATCCTTTCACCGGGAGTGACCTCTTTAGCGAAACTAGCAAAAGCTTCAAAACACTCATTTTCAAAATCATTTGTTTATACAACGATATCAAGTTCATTACGCAAAAGGTTTTCTTAAAAACTTGTCGTAGCCCTCCGTCATTTCAGATAAGGACTATTCAGTATTCGTACTACGTTTATTGACCTTGTCAAGGCGTAGTGTACGGTAGCTGATTAATGCTTATCTGCTAAAGTATGAGATGCGATTGGATTAGGGTAGTCGTACGGCCTTGTTGACCTTATCAAGGGTCGTGCGGGTGGGTTTAATTCAATCATGAAATGTACGGGTTGAACTTGACTTGCCATTTATGGTTTGTTGACCTTGTCAAGGTCATAGATCACTCGGAGCAGAATATTGTCGAGAATTTCAAGTGTTGAAATTTGCAATAAGATTACATATCTTCTATGAGATAGTTGGATCCCGATACCCACTATGAGTAAGAGTTGCTCTTGGGAGAGTTTTACACATCATAATTAGCCAATCAAGTAGGTGTCTAGAGAGATGTTAACAGGGTTATGCCTCTGGGAAAATGAGGTTTATTTTAATTAGGTCCGTGCGAACGCATGGGGAACCTCCCTCAAAGTACCGACACTGGCCTGACTGAAAAATTGGCGAACATGTAAGGTGTAATTAATCCCGGCTAGTCTTACCTTTTATGGTTTGAAGGAAGATTAGATAAAAACAGTGGGAGACATCCTGATTAGATAAGATAATAACCAATCTAATCTTGCAAGAGAATATGCTAAAGTGTTTTCTTCTCTCTCTCTCTCTCCAGGTAGCGACAATGTCATGCCTTAATCAAGATAATAATACGGATGTATTGACCGAACCCGTTTATTATACTGAGCAGGGAAACGTTGGTTCCGTTCTTTCTTATAATTGTTATAAGCCTGAGTAAGAAATAGGGGAACAACCGGATTCCTACGCCGCCCAAACGAAGAATAAGCATGTTGATACATCTTCTTCGGGTGTGTTAGTTACCGAGAACTGTTTCTCAGTACACTCTACGTCCTGGGTATTAGATACCGGATCGGGATCCCACATATGTAATATGTTACATGGGCTAAGGAAAGGTAGAGAACTGGAAATGGGTGATCATTCCGTAAGAGTAGGGAATGGTGCAAATGTTGCAGCCAAAGCAGTTGGCGAATATCACCTTGTATTACCAAATAGTAATACATTGATTCTGAATGAATGCTATTACATATCGAACCTGATATGCAATCTTATATCAGTTTCTTTATTAAGTAAAGAAGGATATAATTTTGTAGTACAGGATAATGTTATGAACATGTTTCTGAATCAAAAGTTGATTGGATCAGGCTCGTTAAATAATGGTATATACGTTCTAAATCAAACCACAGTTCTTAATGTACAAAACACACACAAGAGGAAGAGTTCAGAAATGAACGAATTCTTCTTGTGGCATTGTAGACTATGTCATATCAATGCGACATGACTAGCTAAGTTACATAAGGATGGATATTTGAATCCGTTCGAATTATCATCTTATGAAACTTGCTAGTCATGTCTCAAAGGCAAGATGACCAAAACTCCGTTTACTGGACACGGCGAAAGAGTTACGGAACTCTTAGGACTGATACATAGTGATGTGTGTGGTCCCATGTCTACACATGCCAGGAATGGTTCCTCATACTTCATTACATTCACTGACGATCTCTCAAGATACGGACATGTGTTCATATTGAAACACAAGTCTGAACCTTTTGAGAAATTCAAAGAATATAATCATGAAGTCGAGAACCAGACGGATAAAAGTATTAAAATCCTACGATCTGATCGGGGAGGAGAATACTTGAGCACGGAATTCCGTGACTATCTAAAAGAGAATGGGATTCTCTCTCAGCTTACTCCTCCGTATATACCACGGCACAACGGTGTATCGGAGCGGAGGAATCGCACCCAATTAGATATGGTGCGCTCTATGATGAGCACCGCTGAGTTGCCTATTTCCTTTTGATCTTATGCGCTTGAGACAGCAGCATACCTATTGAATCAAGTTCCATCTAAATCTGTACCTACCACACCATATGAGATATGGAGTAGGAAGAGACCATATCTTAAACGAGTTAAGATATGGGGTTGTCCGGCCTATGTAAAAAGGCAAAATCCGGACAAACTCGAGGCACGATCAGTTCTTTGCAAGTTTGTGAGATATCCAAAGAATTTATATGAATATTTTTTCTACCACAGTGAGGAACAAAAGGTGTTTGTTGCTCAACATGGCACCTTTTTAGAAAAGGATTTCTTGTAAAAGAAATTAGTGGCAAAGAGGTAGAACTGGAAGAAATTCCAGCTACACAGACTACAACTGAAGATTTAGTGGAACCAGAGAATTCGATAGTTCCCAACGAATCTCAGCCTCTCCGCCGATCTAGTAGGGTTCCTCATCCACTTGAGAGATACTACGGTTTTCTCATTGATGGTGGGAGCGAGAATTGCAACATGGAAGTTGATGACCCAACTAGTTTTGAGCAGGCCATAACGTGTGGGGACTCTGTGAAATGGCTGGATGTAATGCGATCTGAGATGGAATCCATTTACACCAACAAAGTATGGACTATGGAAGATGCTCCTAAAGGGGTAAAACCCATCGGGAGCAAGTGGATCTTCAAGAAAAAATTTGGTGTAGATGGAAAAGTTAAGAGTTTCAAAACTAGACTTGTTGCAAAGGGTTTTCGTCAACGACTACGTATGGATTATGATGAAACCTTTTCTCCAGTGGCTATGCTTAAGTCCATCCGGATCCTACTTGCCATCGCAACATACCATGACTATGAAATCTGGCAAATGAATATTAAGACCGCCTTTCTAAATGGTGATTTAGAAGAGAGCGTGTACATGACTTAGCCAGAGGGCTTCGTGGACAGTGGAAGAAGCGGAAAGGTGTGCAAGCTGCTTAAATCCATCTACGGGTTAAAGCAGGCATCGCAGAGTTGGAACATCTGTTTTGATGTGGTAGTCAAAGAGTTTGACTTCATCAAGAACGTAGATGAACCTTGTATATACAAGAAGGTGGCAGAGAGTAAGGTCGTCTTCCTCGTATTGTACGTGTAACATTTCAGAAAAATAAAATATTATTTTTTGGAATTTTTATAATTAAACAATAAATATATTGCATATTTTATTAGTGCGGTATAATTAAATACCGATAAATTGGAAAAAAATTGGAAAATTATAGAAATTACTAAAATGAGGGTGTTTTATTCGATTTAAGCAAATTATAAATTCTTATGATTAATTATACGCTATTTAATGCTAATTGCGATTAAATATCGCTAATCTCGCATTAATCCGGATTTGTGCACATGACATGCACCATGTCATTTTTTTTACACTTTGTTACATTTTCTTTCATGGTCACTTTCTCTTTATTCATGCATGGTTTTGTTTTTAAAAAAAGAAAAGATAAACAAAAGAATAGAAAAGAAAAGAAAAGAAAATAAAATGTTAAAGAATTGGGTATGGGCATGAGAGAGAGAGGGTGAGGGGTCAAACTTGACCATGGCTCTTCTCCTCCTTCATTCTTCTCTTCACCATTCTCCTTCCTCTCAAGCCCATAGCAGCCCCCTCTCCTCCACCACCTTCACCACCTCACTTCATCATCAAAATCAACTCAAAAGTCCATCCCCACTTCATTAAAAACATGCACAAGCCCACTAGCTACCCTTTGGACCAAGAAAGCAAGGATTTTGGACACTTGGGGCAACTCAAGAAAATTCTTGAGTTGCCAAATGAGGTATTCTCTTAACCATTAGCAAAGTATTTCCATTGCTTTTACATCCATGTTTGTTTAGAACCGATTCAGTGTCGTTTAGTGAGGTTTGGAAATTTCAAGTTAGGGTTTAAGGAATTCTTCAGTTGTGATGTGTAATTGAGGCTTATAGTGACCTTAAACCCCTGTAATGATTGTATTTTGGACTTAGAACAGAGACTTAACCCCCAATTACCGAACTTCGAAATCCCCGATATTCGTATTTTATGGAAATTGTGATGAGTTTTGGTGATCTGCTAACACTCGGGGACCTGGAAAATTATTTAGCAAACACTGTGGTATAAGCAGGTAACCTAGATGATAATCCTAAGACCCCAGTCCCTACACCCTCTACTTGGCCGAAGAAATAACCTTTCTGGCCGCAATTTGCGGCCGGACCTGGAGCTTTGGGCTTCGTATTGGGTCCATGGCTCCATTGGGTGTAAACTAGACCATTTACATATGCAAAATTGACTAATTTTAATTAGGGTAAAATCTGGGACCATTTTCATGAGTTGATGCATTGTTTTACGACTTCGTTTTAACTTGATTTTGGTATTTGATATTGTGTTTCCGTCGTGTGTCGTTTGAACGTCAACGACTTGGATTACTGATCGTGTTTTGCATGCGAGGCTATAGGTTTTGACCTATGAGCGAAACCCGAAATGGCACGTGACTGTACGTGGATGGCATACTCTTGATAGAAAATGATGTTCCTATGCTGCACTCGGTCAAGCTCTTCTTATCACAAAGATTCTCAATGAAAGATCTAGGTGATGCCTCCTACATCTTGGGGATTAAGATCTATAGAGATAGATCTAAATGGATACTGGGATTGTCCCAATCCAGGTACATTGACACCATACTAAAGAAGTTTAGTATGGAAGATTCCGAGCGTGGGAATTTACCCATGATCTCTGGACTCACTCTCTCCAAAGAGATGTCTCCCAAGACTGATTTGGAGAGAGCTCGCATACAAGGGATACCATATGCTTCGGCAGTAGGCTCTATCATGTACGTGAGGCTATGTACCAGACCCGATATTGCATACTCACTAAGTGTAGTGAGTAGGTATCAAGCAGATCCTGGAGAGAATCACTGGACAGCTGTGAAGAACATTCTCAAGTACTTGAAAAGGACTAAAGAAATATTCTTGGTGTATGGTAACGGTGAACTCCAAGTGGAGTCCTTTACCGATTCGAGCTTCCATAGTGATAAGGACGATTATAAGCCGGTCTCGGGATTTGTCTTTACCCTCAATGGAGGGGTGGTTTGTTGGAAGAGTTCCAAATAGGAAACTATGGCAGACTCGACGATGGAGGCTAAATACATCGCTGCCAACGATGCTGCCAAAGAGGCTGTCTGGATGAAGAAGTTCATAAACGAAATTGGAGTGGTTCCATTCATCGAGCATCCAATACCTTTGTATTGTGATAACAATGGAGCTGTGGCTTTGGCCAAGGAACCCAGGTCCCATCAGTGATCCAGGCATATTCTGAGGAGGTATCACCTGATCCGGAAGATAGTTGATCTCCGGGAGATTGAGGTCAGGAGAGTTGACATGAAGAACAACACGGCGGATCCACTCACGAAGGCCATACCCCAAATACAATTTGAGAGACTTTTCGGGATGTTGGGTATGAGATACTACAACAACTGGCCTTAGTGAAAGTGGGAGATTGTTTGTTATGTGTATGCCCTGGAGGCCATTATTGTACATATGATGTATATTATAGTGGATGCTTGGACATATATAGAGAGGACTTTCTTGTTCGACATGATAGTATACTATCTGGTTGCTCTTTGTCTTAACATGTAGACTTGTATTGTGATACTGTCTTGCTCTCACATGTTGATAAAGCCCTTGGGATGAGTACTTGACTACTAGGGCTATGATGAAGATCATACTAGTGGGGCCAGGGTAGTCCATAAGTACATCATTTAATTGTTCCTAGTCGAGTGTGTATCGAGACAGGGCATCGATATTCCAGAGTAGACCAGCGTATACGCTTCTTGACCCATATGATGGGCGATGGATGATCCCACATCCATTGGTGTTTGACATCAAAGATGGTATACGGGTGCTCAGTGGAGACTGGGTACACTGAACGGACTCGCCGAGAACTCCTAGTTGGTATTATACGTATCGTCAGATAGCAGTTTTCTCGTGACACTGGTACAGGTTAGTCTGTAGACCTGAGATCATTATAGAGTCTTGTGTGATTCCCACTGTGCTTTGATTTCCACCTTACCACGTTAAAGAGAACGTGAAAAACGGTGGCTTTTGGGTACAGTCCCGAATCACATGGAGGCAATGAGCGATAGGAGGGGTTTCGTCTCTCCCGGTATTGGGGGTTGATGTCGCGCTGTGCTCGATTGGCTATAACAGGTGGTCCCTGGCCAGGGCTGATACGGAGATCTACTGGTAAGTGTTATCAGTAGTTTCTCGACCCGTTATGAGCCTCACATCGGCACGACTTATCGGTTACTGGGGTCTGACGTTTACCAACCCTAGACTGGATATGCGACATATCAGACGAAGAGACCGGACTGAACGGTAATGTTACTGACAGGCTTTACAGGAGTATGAGCAGTCTTGCTTGTTGATCTTCTGATCGCTCAATACCCGGGTAGCCGTTACGTCCAGCTAGTACCGCTGACGGTTTGTGGGTGTCTTATATGATCACCACCTACTGCCGGCGTATTGACGAGTCTTTCGAGTCCTACACAGATGTTTACTGGCTCAGGCAAAACGAAGTAGGGGCACATATATGATATGTGCGGTACCGAGAATAATACGAGTATGTGATACCGTATTCTATGCTCGCGATATGTGATATCGGTCAGTTATATGTGATATAGCCGGGTTATCGAATCAAGTGTTGATTCGATAAGTTGATACATATAATATTAGTCGGTTATATGTAATATAGCCGGATTATTAAATTCCAATGTTGATTTGATAATTTAATGTATAATTATATATTTTATATATTAATTTACATTAACTAATATTTGCTCACTTGTGCATTTCTTTTTTCTCACATGTGCACACTTAATATATATGTGATATATATTATTTGTGTTTTCTTTTTTGTGCCATGCTTGATGATACATACTACATGGATGTATGAGACTCATAACATGCCATTAGATTATTAGGGTTTTATTTATTTAATGCAAATATAAATTGGTTAGAATTAAGCATGGTTACAAGCTTTGGAAGCTTGTGGAAACCATTGACTTAGTCCACTAAATTTGTTTTGCATTAGATATTTATTAACCTAACCATAATCTTTAGCCATGGTTTATTCTCTACATGAGTTATGTCACGCCCCGCTTCCCAAAATACGGAAAACGAGGGATGACTAGGCCTGCCATGCTCCTACGGTCAAGGAATAATCCCGCCGTAGTCACACTTCGGCTTCTAGCATTACATGGTAATCAGTAAACAAAGCACGTAAGTAAAGGAAATACATCACTAAATTATTACAACTTTCATTGTTCACAATTTACAATAAAACAAGGAAAAGAACTACTAACCAAGTGTGAATACAAGGTTACTTTAGGGAAAGCAGTAAAGGTGAAGGAGGCACTCCCGACTAAATCTCCGCAAGCTCGAAGGGCAAGTCTGACTCCTGTACTGGTTCTTCCTTGAGGTATGAGCATGCATACTCAGGTCGTCAGAGCGACATAATAGCAATATTATAATAGTGATAAGAAACAAGCAAAGAAAGTAATAACAGTGGAGGTAAAATGCAGGTAATCAATATGTCACTATTTGATGCAATGTATGATTTGTGTCCCTATCAGTCTCTAAGTCACTTTTGAAATCGAGTTGTGGAAAAAAGGATCATGTTTAACGAGGGCCTCGTACATACCCGAGGCTACGGTCCGCTATCGCCCGGGACATAACCCTATCAGCCGAACCGCTAGGCCCAACCCAATATATATAAGATTCGTTGTTCGAATGATCATCCTCTAAATCACTGTCCTCGCTAAATACAATTCTCTTTCCACTTCAATTTCCCCTTTTTCTCCAGGTCTACACTATTTATGAGTATGGTCTAGTCGTATACAAGTACGCACCAATAGCACGGTTTTAGTCACTGTTCACTGTATTGTTCACTGTCACGAATCATTTAATTTTTCACTGGCGTACTTAACACTGCTAAACCGATACCATTCATGCACTATAATGCATTGTACACTGAATAATAACGCGCACTATCACTAGAAGTATGGCAATCGGGTAAGATATGTGCATTTATGCAGTTAACAAGTCATGTGTAATACGAACTATTTTGCATCTTATGAACTTATAAAAATTTCATTAAATCATACATTAAAAATTCAGTAAAATGATACAAAGGCGGTAGGAATTAAACTCAGTTTTCAGTTCAACAAAATTTATTTCAGTGCAATCGGATTTCGGGTTTGCAAGTTACAGCCGTTTCATTTTAAGTGTTCGCTACTGGAAATTCAGTTCCTGAACTGAATGTCCATTTTGCAACACAATTTTCACCCTGTTGGGATCAAAATTAGGCAATGCTATAATGGAACGAAATTTATGTTTTTCAAATAGGTTTCCAACGCACTATACGGATTCTCAATCTCATCTCTACGTCAAAAGTTATGTACTGTACAACCATGGGGTATAAGTTATGTTTCTGTTTGGGACTGCTATACGTCCTATTAATCTAAAATACAGTTTAAATAGTAAACGACAGTAAAAAGGGACAAAATCACTTTCATTAGTTAGATAACTGCTTCATATTCACTATGGTGTAGGGTTCCGCAATATAACATGTTCAAGAAGTAGAGGGTAAGCATCACAAGATGGGAATCAACATCCAGAGCTTCTCTGGACTGCAGTCAAGAGCCGCTCTCCGAACCAGTTTCCGTCATCTTTTCAGAATATAAACAATTTAAAACTATTATGGGGTCCTAGATCGTTGAGTAGGCTTCAATTTGAGCCCTCGAACGCATCATTCCAATTTATAAACAATTATTTGTGATTTTTACAAGTTTCAGACGCGGAAAATTTTCAGTTTTAACAGGTGTAAATGGGGATGATCGATCACGTCAGTAATGACTGTATTTTTCAGCCAAAATAATACACAATTTTAATTACTATACGGGCCAACCTATGTGATTGGTTTCCATCAATTTAATGGGGTTTTCCCCCTCGGGTTTGGCATCGAACACGTACACATTATTGATTCGCAAACAAACAATATACTGTATTTAGCGTTATCTAGAAGTGTAATAGATAGGATTAGTATGGAGCAAGCAGGGTACTTGCCTGATGATGCGTTGACGACGCACGACAGAGGCAATGACACGAACGCGCAACGAACGGCGCGGCTAGGATTCGTGGCCTCGGCTCGAGTTTGGGTTCGTCGTCAGAGTTGCTCGGGGGATGGCTCTGTTGGCGTCGAGGATGGTTGAGGATCTCGAGTGGCTGCAACGTCAAAGTTCAGGTGATGCAGAGGGAGGTGTCGGCGGCGAGAGGGGACGGCGACGAGGAGGAGGGAAGAGGTTCGGTGAAAGGTGCAGTGAAGTGACGACGATGGCAGGGGTAAGACCGGAGGTGATGGTGGTGACGCTGAGAGGTCGACGAGGTGGCCGGCGGCGCGATGTGAGCGGGGTGATCGTCGGCGGCGAGAGGGTGTGCAGGGGAGCCTCGGTGAAAGGTTGGGTTCTGGGTAGTTGGTGAAGCGGGTGATGGAAGCAACAGGGGGTGTTGGGTGAGGGAGGCTCGGTTTTGTGTGAGGGAGGGAGACGAGGTCGAGGGGTGAGTGGTCGCTCACGGGGTCGTGCGTCGAGAAGTAGGGATGTGGGGGTGAGGCGTAGGGTGAGCGGGAGAGTATGGGGGATGAGAGAGCGGGAAAACAAGAGTGAGGGGGAGAGAGTTAGAGAGAGGCGCGCACGCAAGATCGTGGTCGCGGTCGCGTTGGGGAGCGGCGACGTTGGAGCGAACGAGGCGACATGGGCGAAGGAGGAAGAAAGAGCGAGAAAGAAGAGGAGTGGGGAAGAAAGGGTTAACGGGTCGGGTATGGTACGGGTTGGGCATAGAAAGACATGGGCTTGGGGTTGATTCTGGGCCGGTAAGGGGTTGGGCCGTAGGTTTATTTATTTAGTTTTCTCTTGGGCTGGGCTTGGATTTATTTGGTTAGGAAAATTTAAATATTAAAAACCTAAGCATCCAAATTTATACAAAAATACGAGGAAATAAATAGGAAAACATTCGGGGAACTTGGAAAATATAGAAAAATTGCATTTACGGAACTGGGAATTTACAAGTTATATGTGATATGAACTCACCCATGGTTGCCATTCACTCTCTCATCCATTATTTGCTTCATCTTCTTCAATGAGCTCTGTAGCTTTCTCAAGAAAAAGAAATAGAGTGAGAAAAAGAATTCTAAAGTGAGCAAAAATCCTAGTTCATCATCCTCTACTAGATTAGCCATTTAGTTTAGAGTGTTAGCTTCACTAATTCCTAATTAGTGAAGAGGTAGCTTGAGTTGGTGTCTCCTCAAAGTAGATCATCTTCGGCCTTGAAAATCATTGAGCAAGCTCGTTCATTTCGACTAGTGGAGCTAACGGAGAGTCCGGATCACCACTACTTGGAGCGAAGGGACTTCTACACGGAGCATTTGAGGTAAAGGACCGGTCTACAAAGGTTGTATTCCATATTCACTTAGATGTAAAGTTGTTTACATATTGGATTGTCTAATTCTCAAGTTAAGATTCTAGGGTTAGGGTTAAGTAGCATGGCAAATTTTTGAAAATGGCATGGACGATGCCTCCCGAAACCTTGCTGTCTTGCTAGGTAACCCTACACATTCCTCTTTACATACCTCCAACCATGCTCCTGCCACCTCATCCTCCACCTCATTTGCAAATGATTTTCTAAAAAGAAAATTATATAATGAAGTGTCCATCTTCTAGAAGATATTCCGTATAATACGGAAAACAACCCGGTATACGTATCGAAATACATATACGCGTATTTGTATAAAAATACGAATAGCCAAGAGAGAAAACGAATAGTGAACAATAATACTAGAATACATATATTAAAATATATATATATATATTATTAAATAAAAACTTGATTTAATAATCCGGCTTAATCCTAAGACGCTAGTATTATCTACCGTTCGATTAAAGTTCTTATAGCCTGTACACATATTTAATCAGACACATGTATGTACCAACATACGTCATCTACATCATATCGCCTGAACCGGGAAAACCCTCTGTGTGGGACTCTAAAGACTCATCAATACGCTGGCAATGGGTTTAACCACAAGCACAGCAGCGACACTAGCTGTACGTAACGGCTACCAAGGTATTGAGCGAAAGGAAGGCTGACAGGCAAGCTCATCCATACCTCAACTGAGCCTGTCTGTGACAATCTCTGTATAGTTCGATCTATTCGTTTAAGAGTATTGCATATCGGGTCTACGGGTGGATAAACTTAGACCCCTAATAACGTGATATTTCGTGTCAGTATGAAGCCCATCACCCACTGAGAAACTACTGATCCAAATCAGTAATTCTCGTCCACCTTGGCCAAGGATTTCTGGTGATGGCTACCGGTGCATAGCGCGACATCTACCCCCAATATCGGGAGAGACGAATCCCCGACGATCCGCTCACTGCCTCCATGTGGCTCGGGACTGTACCCAATTAAAACCTGTTTCCACGACTCCATTGAGTCATGGTAGGGTAGTAATCTAAGCACAGTGGAAACTCACATGAGACAAATAACGATTTCAGGTCGACAGATTAACCTATACTCATGTCACTTGAGAACTGCTATCTGACAATAGGTTTAATACCATCTAGCATGTTCCCGGCGAATCCGTCCAGTGTAACGCATAACCCAATGAGTACCTATATACTATCTCAGGTGACTAACTGATATCAATGGCTTGTGAGACCGGCCACTGCCCCTCGTCGAGGTCTCAAAAAGTATACACTAGTCTACTCCGAAGTATCAATGCCCAGTCTTGATACTCCCTCGACTAGGAACATTGAAGGATGTGCTTATGGACCACCCAGCTCCTACGTATATGATCTGTAATTCGATGCCACGCTCCCCACGTGTTCGCTGGGAGGCAGAGTTTGCAAAAAACGATTTTTATAAGCTTCGTAATATCGACTAAACTCTAGTATTGATACTAAACCCTAACTAACCGATATGCAAAGAGGTTTAACTACAAAGTGAGAAAGTTATACCTCAAGTTACTGTCCTTCTTCTTTGTCTCGCTGTCCTTCTTCTCGTCGTGAGCTCCTTGTCGGGAGAATGGATCACGCCTCCTAGTCGGCTTCTCAAAGTCGTAGAAGATCCATCCGAGAGTTTCAACCTTGAGCTTAACCTCCAAGAAGAGGTAACTAGGTCACTTGGTGTGCTAAACTAAGTAGCCTAGAATGAGTAGACAGTGTTAAAGGATTTAGTTATGTCTCAAACCCTAGGATTCTCAACTCATGAGACAATTAGGGTTTTCTTTGAGGAAGATGAAGAGAGTGAGCTTGAGAGGAGAGAAAATATGTTTTTGATAATGATAATAATAAATCAAGCATGTCATCTATTTTAACTATAATGCAAGATAAAAATATCTCTCACAAATATCTCACAAATATCACAAAAAATATCTAAGTCTTCTCCTCTCATAAGAATCCAAAAGAGACAACATAATAACCATGCTCAATTTCACTAAAATACCATGAAGTTTCCCTCCTCTCAATTATCCACCTCATTAAGCATTTAACCACAAATGCTAAAACAAATAATGAGGTTTAATCATCTTAAAGCAAACTTGAACAATTACAAGAATGCCCCTCGCAACCGTATATACATACCCGTAACCGTGTTCCGAGAAACACTAATAAAATGCGACATAACTAATCCAATAACCAAATACTAGGATCTGCTTAAACCAAAGCTCACTAGTATTGTCCGTCCGAACATCATATGCGCACAAGTACACGTATGTGATCGAACCCTATCGTAAAACCATACGACATCTACACGTTTCGCCCGAAGCTGGGAAACCCTCTGTGTAGGACTCTAAAGACTCGACAGTACTCTGGCAGTGGGTTTAACCACAAGCGCGTCAGTGGCACTAGCTGTACGTAACGGCTACCCACGTATCTGTCGATAAGAAGGTCGACGAGGAAACTCATCCGTACCTCTACTGAGGCTTTCTGTGGCAATCTCCGTACAGTCCGGTCTGTTCGTCTAAGAGTGTCGCATATCGGTCCTAGGGAGGGCGCCAAGTGTCAGACCCCTAATAGTGCAATAAGTCATGTCGGAGTGCGGCCAAAAACACCTTGAGAAACTACTGAAATCCCTACCAGCAAATCTCGCTTGCCCTGGCCAGGGACTTTCTGTAATGGCTTTCCGAACACAGCGCGACATCAATCCCCAATACCGAGAGAAACGATCCTATCTAACCGTCACTGCCTCCAAGTGCTTCGGGACTGCACCCAACTATTACCTGTTTGCACGACTCAACAGATCCGTGGTAGGGTAGTAATCTAAGAACAGTGGTAACACACTTGAGGCGAAGTAGCAGTGTCAAGTCGACGGACTAAGCTGTACTCATGTTACCTGGGAACTGCTACCTGACGATAGGTATATTACCAACCAGCAGTTCCCTACGAGTCTGTCCAGTGTAACTCATAACCCAATGAGCACCTGCATACTATCTCCAGTACGACGTACTGATGGCTGTGGGACATACCATCTCCTCTGTTGGGAAGAGAATCGTATACACTAGTCTACTCTGGAGTATCGATGCCCTGTCTCGATAATCCTGCGACTAGGGACCAATGTAAGGATGTGCTTGTAGACTATCCAGCCCCCACTAGTGTGACTACCATACAACGCCGGTAGTCAAGCAAATATCCTAAGGGCTCTATCAATATGTATTAGCGATTCGTTAAAAGAAACATATACACATATTAAGATAGATACAAACCAAGTAGCATACTACTATGTCGAGAAAGACTGTCATAAATCCATGTATATATATATCCCAAGCTTTTAAAATGTAATATACAAACTAGTACTATACAATAATAGCTTCTAGGGCATATCACACTAACAATCTCCTACTTGCACTAAGGCCATGTGCTGGCATATCGCAGACCTATCATCTCGAATAGCCTCTCGAACTGCGTTTAAGGGATGGCCTTTATGAATAGATCTACAGTGTTGTCCTCAGTACCAACTCTCCGAACCTCGATCTCCCGGCGATCCACGATCTCCCTGATCAGGTGATACCGCCTCAAGATGTGTCAGGACTTCTGATGGGACCTGGGTTCCTTTGCTAAAGCTATAGCCCTATTGTTGTCACAATACAGAGGTATTGGATCAACAATGGACGAAACCACCTGAAGTTCTGTTAAAAACTTCCTCATCCAGACTACTTCTTTTGCGGCATCTGAAGCTGCGATATACTCCGCTTTCATCGTCGAGTCAGCAACGGTGTCCTGCTTGGAACTCTTCCAACAGACCGCCCCTCTATTGAGGGTAAAGACATAACCTGACATGGACTTGGAGTCATCCTTGTCGCTCTGGAAGCTGGAGTCAGCAAAGGCCTCGATCTGGATGTCCTTTCCGCCGTAAACCAAGAACATTTCCTTAGTCCTTCTCAGGTACTTGAGAATGTTCTTTACTGCTATCCAGTGCTTCTCTCCAGGGTTTGACTGATACCGGCCTACTACGCTTAGTGCATAAGCTACATCTGGTCTGGTATACAATATCGCATACATTATAGAGCCTACCGCAGTAGCGCAGGTTATAATAGACATGTGATACCTTTCCAAATCAGTCTTGGGAGACATCTCTTTGGAGAGGGTGATTCCGTAACAAGCCGGTAAATTACCGCGCTTTGAATCTTCCATACTGAATCTTTTCGGTATGGTGTCGATGTACCTGGACTGTGAAAGTCCCAACATCCTCTTAGATCTATCACGATAGATCTGGATCCCCAGAATGTAAGAGGCATCACCCAGGTCTTTCATGGAGAACCTTTGTGACAAGAACCCTTTGACAGATTGTAGCATAGGAATGTCATTTCCTATCAAGAGAATGTCATCCACATACAAGACGAGGAATACAACAGTTCGTGCTACAATCATACTATAAATGGATGGCTCATCTGGATTTTTGATAAAGTCAAATTCTTTGACCGTCTCATCAAAACAGATGTTCCAACTCTGCGATGCCTGCTTTAGTCCATAGATGGACTTAAGCAAGTTGCACACTTTCCCGCTGCTCCCACTCTGAATGAAACCCTCTGGCTGGTCCATATAGACACACTCTTCCAAATTTCCATTTAGAAAAGCGGTTTTTACGTCCATCTGCCAAATCTCATAATCGTGGAAGGCAGCAATGGCAAGAAGGATCCGAATGGATTTGAGCATAGCCACTGGAGAAAAGGTTTCATCATAGTCCAAACAAGGTCTTTGACGAAATCCTTTTGCAACCAGTCTAGCCTTATAGGTTTCAACCTGTCCATCTACACCAATCTTCTTTCTAAAGATCCATTTGCAGCCTACAGGTTTTACCCCTTCTGGAGCAATGTCCAAAGTCTATACTTTGTTGGTGTACATGGACTCCATCTCGGTCCGCATTGCATCTAGCCATTTTACCGAGTTAGTGCTCTGAATGGCATGCTGGAAGTTAGTCGGCTCATCATTATCAATGATGCAATCCTCTCTGTCCCCGTCTACGAGAAAACCGTAGTATCTCTCAGGCGGATGAGACAACCTACTACTCCTGTGGAGTGGCGCGTGAATGTCTAGTTCTTTTGAAACTTCTGGTTCCACCAATCTTTCAGTAATAGCTTGTGGTTCTGGAATTTCTTCCAGTTCTATTGCGCTCCCACTAGTTTCTTTTTCTAAAATTTGATGTTCCAAAAAGTGGGCATGACGAGAAACAAATATCTTTTGTTCCTCTGCGTAATAGAAAAGATACCCCCTGGAGTTCTTTGGGTATCCCACAAACTTACACAGTACTGAGCGTGCCTCAAGTTTGTCTGCATGCTGCTTTTTAACAAAAGCTGGACATTCCCATATCTTCAGATATTGAAGATAGGGTTTCATCCCACTCCACATCTGATATGGTGTGGTAGGCACAGTCTTGGTAGGAACCTTGTTTAAAAGATATGCAGCCGATTCTAGTGCATAGCCTTAGAATGATCACCGTAACTCAGCGTTACTCATCATGGAACATACCATATCTAATAGGGTTCGGTTCCGTCTCTCCGATACACCGTTGTGTTGTGGTGTGTATGGAGGAGTAAGCTGAGAAAGAATTCCATTCTCTTTTAGGTAATCCAGGAACTCGGCACTCAAGTATTCACCACCTCGATCAGATCTTAGTGTCTTGATACTTTTGCCAGTTTGGTTTTCCACTTCATTCTTATATTATCGGAATTTCTCAAAGGCCTCGGATTTATGTTTCATCAAGAAAATATGTCCATACCTAGAGAAATCATCCGTAAAAGTAATGAAATAGGAATAACCACTTCTTGCATGTGTAGACATTGGACCACACGCGTCGCTGTGTATTAGTCCCAAGAGCTCGCTCGCTCTTACTCCGCGTCCAGTGAACGGAGTCTTTGTCATCTTTCCTTTGAGACATGATTGACAAGTTGCATAAGATTGATATTCGAACGGATCCAAATATCCTTCTTTATGTAACTTAGTCAACCTTGTTTCGTTGATGTGACCTAGTCTACAATGCCATAAGAAAGAATGATTTATTTCTGGAGTCTTTCTTTTATGTATGTTCTGGACATTGAAAATTTGTAGTTGGTTTAATACGTATATACCTTTTTTTAGAGTACCTGACCCAATCAGACCATGATTAAGGTGGATGCTTACGACATCGCTTACAAATGTAAAATCATAACCTTCTTTAGATAATAAAGATACATAAATGATATTACAAGTCAAACTGGGTACACAAAAACAGTTGCATAAAACCAAAATATGTCCACTCGTCAATCCAAGGTGATATTCCCTTACGGACACAACATCCACGCTCGCTCCGTTAGCAACCCTGAGGGTCATATCACCGGTTTTCAGAACCCTACGGCTTCTTAGTGCCTGCAAAGAATTACAGATATGAGATCCTGATCCGGTATCCAATACCCCGGAAGTAGAGTTTATTGACAAACAATTTTCAATTACAAACACACCTGAAGTTGAAGCCACAACTTGCTTTGGGTCCTAGTTCTTGGCTTTCTAAGCCCTGCAATTTTTCTTCCAATGGCCATTCTTATGATAGTAGAAGTATTCTTCCTTTCCTACTATCGGCCCCGCTACTCTTGCCTTGCCCTTTGTTTCCACCTTACTAACACCGCCTCTCGGCTTGGTGGGGGCTTTCTTCTTTCCTTTGGCTTTTGCCTTGGATCTAGAAGAGGAAGCTCCACCAACAAATAGAGCGGGTATTTTCCTGGCTTTCTGCAGGGTGCCCTCAGCACTCCTCAACATGTTGAGGAGTTCCGGAAGTTCAACTTCTTTACCTTGAATATTAAAATTCAAGATAAACGGGGCGTAGGAGGAAGGAAGGGACTGCAGAATTAAGTCTGTATACAGCTCATTCTCTAACGTGGTCCCGAAGTCCGCGAGCTCCTCAATATATTCGATCATCTTAAGGACGTGTTCCCTTACAGATGATCCGACGGCCAAACTCTCCTGAAAAAGCTTTTTCGAGGTCTCGTATCTTGCGATACGAGATTGCTCTCCATATAATTCTTTGGTATGGAGGAATATGGATTCAAGATCCATATTCTTGTGCCGCCTCTGGTGCTCATTGTCCATCGAGGCCAGCACGAGGCACTTGGCCTTCGCGCAGTCTATTTCCCAGGTCTTACGGATTTCCCTATCCGCTACACTGGATTCTGGACCTGGGACGGCGGGGGCTTTAGTAGTGAGGATATAGCCCAACTTGTCATAAGTTATTGCCATCTTGACATTCCTGAATCAATCTTTGTAGTTTGGCCCTATCAATATATTTTTATCTAATAGTAACTTAAGGCCCGTCATCTTTGGTTGCTGCAATTAGGATAGAGAGAAGAAATACTTTAGCATGATGCTTTTGCAAGTTTAGATTGGTTTTTAGTTTATCTAAACAGGATGGCTCCCATTGTTTCTCGAATCCTTCCTCAAACCAGAAAAGAAGAATTAGTCTGGATTAATCTCACCGTACAATACTTGCTTAACCTTTCAGCCAGACCAGTGTTGGTACTTCGAGGGAGGTTTTATGACGCTTTCGCGAAGTTCCTTAATTAAATAACCTCTTTTCCCTGGATGCGTAGCCTCGCTAACACCTTTCTAGAAACCTAGTTGGTTTATAGTATTGATCGTTAAGTGAAAAAATCTCCCGAGGAGTAGCATATACTCACAGTAGGATCAGGATCCAAATATCATCGTGTGATAAAGTCGAAGGAATCCTACCAAAATTATCACACTCCAAATGGTATACAACACTAGCAAGTTTCAGTTTTTTTAGAAACCCCCGATGTGGATTTTTGCTCAATGCTCTTATGACCTTGACGAAGGCCAACATATCATAAGTCACATGTCAAGTTCTACCCGTCATTGTCCAGGTTAATTTGAACCCACCCGTACATACCCTTGACGGAGGCCAAAATAGAAGTACGACTGTCCCAAACCAATGCATCTATCTATGCTACAGATGAATATTTAGCAGCTACCAATCACTATGCCTTGGCGAAGGTCAAAATACATAGATTGAATACTACGAATGTCCAACTGAAATGACAGAGGGCTACGAATGGTTTTGGCGAAACCGTGAACGTGGTGAACTTGATATAATCGAAGGAACCTGATAGATTTTAAAAGGAGTGGTTTAAGCTCCGCATTTTTAAAAGTTTTTCTGTTTTGAAAAAACCGAGTGGTTTTAAAATTGTTCCAACGATTCAGCTTTGGTTTGTTTTCTTTGCATTAATGTAATGCAGTCCCATCAATTAACCTACCATTGCAGAAAAAGACGAAAATACAACGTACGCTTATGTCATCCGCATTCGCCACGGGGTCCCGTCTTACACCGTTAGGTTATATAACTAACGCCAGAGCTGGGGGCTGGACTGGAGTGGATGAAAAACATAAGCAATGTCTACTATAATATATATACATATATAATAATATCCATTCATCAGACGCAATAATAGGAATTCCAGATCATAGATGAATACATTGGATATACTAGGAATTTCGCATTTCGTTTAATCCTGTAACGAAAAATGGATTCCACGGTCGCGATGAATAGCCAAACCCCACCCCAGACCCCTACGGGTGAGACAAACTACCCACCAAATACCCGAAGTGAAGCAACCTCCCTCAACAACGTGAGTAGGCCACTCGGCACTTCAAAATACCCGGTAGTTTGTGCACCCCACCTTGGGTCTATCCTTGGAGCAATAAACAGTAAATGAAATAATACAACGGTGGCTCCAACCTCAATCCGGATGTTCCCCGTGAAAAAATATTACAAAAAATTACAATTTACATTGAATGAAATAATATAACACCTCACATCCCCGGCTATTCATTCACGACAATCCAACAATCTTCATATACACAATCCAATCATCACAGATATGTGCAACCCCCAACTAATTGACATATAGTAATTAGCAGAAGTTTACGAACATATATATCAAACATAGAAACGATACATAGCCAAGATCGATAGAAATTCGATCGAAACACAATTTTATTATCTACCCAAATGCAAACCAGCACATAGACAACTGTGGGCAGAAACAAAATATACCAAAAAGTATAACATAATAAATAAAACCAACAGAAGAAAAACGAGTCAACTCTGACTTGACTCGGCTGCGGAACGGCGGTGATTCACACCAATTTGCCGTGGTTCCGCGGCGGTCTTGCCGAGTTAAAGACTCGTGCTTCTTGAGTGATCTAAGAATTCCCTGCTTTATTTTTTAAGGCCTCTGGAAAAATTTTAAGACCAGATTTTAAAAGGGATAGACAGATAGGGTTTTGCGTTATAGTTTCGGGTATTTCCATCGATCGAAGTTCTAACGACTGGAGAACAAGTTAATTATAGTTTAGTTGGCTCTCATACCACTGTAAGTCGATGCCACGCTCCCCACATGTTAGCGGGGAGGCAGAGTTCGCAAAAAACGATTTTTATAAGTTTCGTAATATCGACTAAACTCCAGGATCGATACTAAACCCTAACTAACCGATATGCAAAGAGGTTTAACGACAAAGTGAGAAATTTATACCTTAAGTTACTGTCCTTCTTCTTCGTCTCACTGTCCTTCTTCTCGTCATGAGCTCCTTGTCGGGAGAATGGATCACGCCTCCTCGTCAGCTTCTCAAAGTCGTAGAAGATCCACCTAAGAGTTCCAACCTTGAGCTTAACTTCCAAGAAGAGATAACTAGGTCACTTGGTATGCTAAACTAAGTAGCCTAGAATGATTAGAGAGTGTTAAAGGATTTAGTTATGTCTCAAACCCTAGGATTCTCAACTCATGAGCCAATTAGGGTTTTCTTTAAGGAAGATGAAGAGAGTGAGCTTGAGAGGAGAGAGAATATGTTTTTGATAATGATAATAATAAATCAAGCATGGCATCTATTTTAACTCTAATGCAAGATAAAAATATCTCTCACAAATATCTCACAAATATCACAAAAATATCTAAGTGTTCTCCTCTCACAAGAATTCAAAAGAGTCAACGTAATAGCCATGCTCAATTTCACTAAAATACCATGAAGTTTCCCTCCTCTCAATTATCCACATCATTAAGCATTTAACCTAAAATTCTAAAACAAATAATGAGGTTTAATCATCTTAAAGCAAACTTGAACAATTACATGAATTCCCCTCGCAACCGTATATACATACCCGTAACCGTGTTCCGAGAAACACGAATACAATGCGACATAACTAATCCAATAACCAAATACTAGGATCTGGCTTAAACTAAAGCCCACTAGTATTGTCCGCCCGAACATCATATGCGCACAAGTACACTTATATGATCGAACCCTATCGTAAAACCATACGACCTCTACACGTTTCGCCCGAAGCTGGGAAACCCTCTGTGTGGGACGTTAAAGACTCGATAGTACTCTGGCAGTGGGTTTAACCACAAGCGCGTCAGTGTCACTAGTTGTACAAAACGGCTACCCAGGTATCTTTCGACAAGAAGGTCGAGGAGGAAACTCATCCGTACCCCTACTGAGTCTGTCTGTGGCAATTTCCGTATAGTCCGTTCTGTTCGTCTAAGAGTGTCGCATATCGGTCCTGGGGGGGCGGCAAGCGTCAGGCCCCTAATAGTGCAATAAGTCGTGTCGGAGTGCGGCCAAAAACACCATGAGAAACTACTGGAATCCCTACCAGCAAATCTCGCTTGCCCTGGCCAGGGACTTTGTGTAATGGTTTTTCGAACACAGCGCGACATCAACCCCCAATACCGGGAGATACGAATCCTATCTAACCGTCACTGCTTCCAAGTGCTTCGGGACTGCACCCAACTATTACCTGTTTGCACGACTCAGCAGAGCCGTGGTAGGGTAGTAATCTAAGAACAGTGGGAACACACTTGAGGCGAAGTAGCAGTGCCATCCCGACGGACTAAGTTGTACTCATGTCATCTGGGAACTGCTACCTGATGATAGGTATATTATCAACCAGCAGTTCCCTACGAGTCCATCCAGTATAACTCATAACCCAATGAGCACCTGCATACTATCTCCAGTACGACGTACTGATGGCTGTGGGACAGACCATCTCCCCTGTTGGGAAGAGAAGTGTATATACTAGTCTACTCTGGAGTATTGATGCCCTGTCTCGATAATCCTGCGACTAGGGACCAATGTAAGGATGTGCTTGAAGACTACCCAGCCCCCACTAGTGTGACTGCCATCACAACGCCGGTAGTCAAACAAAGATCCTAAGGGCTCTATCAATATATATTAGCGATACGTTAAAAGAAACATATACACATATTAAGATAGATACAAACCAAGTAGCATACTACCATGTCGAGCAAGTCTGTCATAAATCCATGTATATATATATCCCAAGCTTCCAAAATGTTATATACAAACTAGTACTATACAATAATGTCCTCTAGGGCATATCACACTAACATGATCGCTATCATAATGCTGGTAGTTGGTCACACCATAATATTGCATTATTATATTCCCCATTCTTATTCTTTTTATAAATAAACGGGTGCTTTTGACGCATGTTTGCTACATGTTACAGGTTACAGGTTGTTGGACAGAAAACAGTGAAAACGAGGTAAAGACGATGAAAAGTGGACTTTAACCAATAAACAGAAGATCTTGATCAAGCCTACATAAGAAACAGTTCACAAAGCAAGGTTCAAGACGACGACACAAAGCGAACGGTTAAAAGTCCACTGCAATTATTCACTGGGAGATCTGGAAGAAACCTAGAAGCCAATTTGAGAAAAGTACAGAAGAAACAGGAATAAACAGTCAGCATAAACCAGCACCCAAAAGCTCAGAAGCCAAGCCCATATTTTGGCCGCGGAACCGCGGCCAAACCATGGCTGCGGCCGCGGTTCCGCGGCCGTCTAGAGCCCGTTCTGGTAGAAAATTTTACCATAATTTAATGCGGCGCTGACTAAGTCTTCCTGGGGCTATTTTTGTAATTTAAGACATGCGAAACAAATGTAACCCTAGGGTTTCCTATTTTCTATAAATAGGAACTCTAAAAATTGTAAACTTTATGCCTCCTTTTAATAATAAATTCAGAATTCTTGTGGAGAGTATCGATGCCTCTCTTCAATTCAGAAATTCAGATCTGACAACCCTGCATTGATGATTGGAGAAATGCATCTGTAAGTAGATTTAATTCCTCGCTCTAGTTTAGATTTCAATTCTTTGCCCTAGGTAGATTTAATTTCATGCCCTAGGAACTTGTTTAGAGTTAGCTTTGGGGAAGGATTTTGAGAGATGAGATCTCTCATCCCTTTCTTACCCATAATATATTTTCAATAGGACTCCATGCATACACGCATACACCGCGCCCTACGGCATCCTACCCCTCGAGGTAACGATGATACCGTAGTATAAAGGCCCGGTTGCGCGCGTTTTCCATGGAGGTTAGGGTAAGGATCTTTAAAGGAAGGACAAGAACCTAGAGGAAGGAACACCTTCCCGAATGGATCTAATCCCCTTTATTGATAATTACCATAACTCCTCATAGATCTTCATTCGGGTATAGAAAGCGTTGAGATTTACTTGCATTTCCAAACCATCCCTAAACCTAACCCTAGCAAGACTAGATCTAGATAATCATAGTATAGAATAATTAGGTTTTTAGATTTAATAATCAATCCGAATACCCTTCGGAATTAACTCGTTTGAGCGACTAGGAGATTCACAACATCCCTGTGGACCGACCCGTATTCACCGGCTAGCTACATGCGACGCCGTTCTTGATTGCGGTAATAGATAGTTTTTGAGATATCAATCAGTAGTCTAGCAAGAATCCTATGGGCTCCATCAACATGTAATAGTGATCTGTAATTCCACATAATGCATCTACAAGATGATAAAGTCAAACCAGATACATACTATCATCTTGAGTAAGATTGTTGTACCCATATAGTGTTAGGCCACGGCAGCGCCCCGGCCGTCAGAACGAGGCAAAAATACGGAATCAAAACTTTTCTTTAAACAAGAAACCGGCGCTACCGCGGACTATAAACCCGGATCGGGCCATTAACCTAATGCTAGCTAACTAGAGAATCGGTAGAAAGCTATATCGAGTGATCCGTGTCCTTCGGTCTTCGGCCTCCATCCCAATCTCCTCGTAGAATCTCCGGTCTTCATCTCCTCGTCGGAAAGGGCACTACATCGCCGGGTCCTTTTACGGGCTCCCACCTCTGGACCGAGGCAACTCGGACACGAAGTTGGCGAGCCGACGTGTCCAAGAATGCTGTAGGCTAAATGTAGAATGGTTTTGTCTCATGGGTTTATGAAGTTGCCATTGAAGGAGGTGAAGGTGGAAAAATGAACTTGGGAAAAAAAAATGGAGCTCTCATTTTTCTTGCAAGAAATCTCATGAGAATGAATTCCACACACACATAAAGAATCCTCTCCTCTCATAATGTGGCCGGCCCCATGTGATGGAGAGAAGGGGGAGGTCAAAAATAATCCAAGAGAGAAATAATGAGTGATGATGAGAAAAGAATGATGACAACAAAGTGTCCTCCTCATCAACCATTTAATCACAAAAGTCAAGTAATGATGAACAAAAGAAGTCAAGGGATGGTAGAACCATCATGAACCTATCATCACAAAAACAACCCTCCATATTGCTAATTTGCACACTTGCAAATAACCCCCTCTCATGAATATTCAGCCAAGGAAAGAATCAAAGGAAAATGGATGAAACGGAATGCAAACTGGCAACTTCAAAAAAACAATCCCGTAATAAATTAAAGGAAAACCCCGTGACTGTATATACATACCCGCATTTGTATTCCGACCGAATACAGATGCAATGAGACAAAATCTACACTGTACAATACTAGGATCCGGCTTAAACCAAAACCCGCTAGTATTATCTGTCCAATCATGATCCGTGCAATACCGCACGTATACGATTGAACCCTGCCATATATCCATACGGCCACTACAGCGTATCGCCCGAAACTTAAGAAACTGTCTGTGGGGGACTCTAAAGACTCGTCAATACTTTGGCTGTGGATTTAACCACTAGCACGTCAGAGGTATTAGCCATACGTAACGGGCCACCAGGTATTGACCAAAAGGGAAGTCGATGAGCGAACTCATCCTGACACCATACTGAGCCTGTCAATGACAATATCCGTACAGTCCGGTCTGTTCGTCTATGAGCATCGCATGGCGGGCCTAAGGGCTTGGTAAAAGTCAGATCCCCAAAAGCGGTACAAGTCGTGTCGGAGTGTAGCCCAGAACACCCTGAGATACTACCGGAATACATACCAGTAAATCTCCGGCCTTGGCCAAGGACTTCGTGTAATGGCTCTCCTAGACACAGCGCGACCTCACCCCCAATACCGGGAGAGAAGAACCCCTGCAGATCCGCTCACTGCCTCCATGTGGCTCGGGACTGTACCCAACTAAAACCTGTTTGCACGACTCCTTTGAGCCGTGGTAAGGTAGTAATCAAAGTAGAGTGGGAACTCACACGAGACAAATAACGATCTTAGGCCGATGAACTAACCTGTACACATGTCAACAGGGAACTGCTATCTGACGTCATGTATAAGACCAACTAGCATGTTCCCAACGAGTCCTGTCCGGTGTACTCATAACCCAATGAGCACCTGTATACATCTTAGGTGAACCAACTGACATCAGTGGCTTGTGAGACCGGCCACCGCCCCTCGTTGGGGTCTCGACTGTATACACTAGTCTACTCTGGAGTATCGATGCCCTGTCTCGAAAACTCCTACGACTAGGGACCTTTTAAGGATGTGCTTATAGACCCCAGCTCCCACGTATATGATCGCCCTCATACTGCTGGCCGTCAAGCAAGAATCCTAAGAGCTCTATCAATGCGCAATAGTGACCTGTAAGGTCACCTAAAGTAGTACACGATGATAAAGATAAACCAGATAGCATACTATCATCTTGAGTAGGACTGTTCTACCGGCATCGGTCCTCCCTCAATCATTGCAATCATGTGCTTGTGATCCAATAATTGATTCTGAGGGCACTATATCCAACAATCTCCCACTTGCACTCAAGTCTAATTATTGCGATGTCGCATACTCACAGCCTGTGTGATACCGAACACCCAACTCCTCTACTAATCAGTCTCACAAAGCCCGTTCACGAAACTATTGCGTTCGAGGAATATCCTCAGCTAGTGGATCCGCCCTGATGTTTCTTTCTATGTCTCTCTATATCTCAAGTTCGCGGAGAAATCCATCTCCCGAAATGAGCAATACCTGTCTTAGAATATGTCTGGATATCTGATGGGACCTAGTTCGTAAATGAACTCCAAATCCAAACTTTTTAGACTGTATCGTCAACTGAACTTAATCAGTATTCTGCGCCATGCCCCCTCAATATCTGCTTGGATCACCTGTCCAAAATACTGCCCCTCGTCAGAGGGAGAACTACAACTCTGACAGTCTCTCTGTCATTCAGGTCACCTTTGAAGCCAGGAATGATAACTGTCTCCCGAATGAAGCTGTCGTTATCATATCCCTAGAACATCCACTTATGTTCTAAAACTGCTTTCGAATGTTTCTCCAGGATTGTATCAATATCAACTTATTGCAGCTCGTGCAAAAACAACATCTGGTGTGGTACTTGACATCTCATGATTGACTCAATTGCCTAAGCAAGTGATCTGCCAATCATGCACATCCTTCTCCCCTTTAGTCTGTAAGACACCTTTAGAGAGGGTGACTCCATCACTTGTAGGTATACTACCGTGCCAGGAGTTGTCCATTCTAAAACACCTTTTGAATGCTGTCTAAGTACCCAGATTGGGACACTTCCCAAATCTAGATCTAAAACCATAGATCTAGTAACCAGAATGTCTGATATTATATCTAAATCCTATGTGGAGAAAACACTGTGTGACAACCAAAGTATAACCGATCGTAGTATAGGAACTTCACTTCCTACTCTGTGTATGTCATCCAGATACCAGGACATCACACCCTACTACCTTCTTAATTGATCCATCCCCTATTTTGATGAAGTCAAACCTATACTGTCACATCAGAAATAGATGATCTATCTCCGCTATATCTGCTTTAGTCTATAAATAGATATAAGCCTCTTGTCCACTAATGCTTCCGCTGCTCCCACTGACTACGACAACCTTCTAGCAGAGTCATATACACGTGCACTTCAAAAGCCAGTTCAGAACGACGCTATATTCATCCTCCTGCCGGGTCTCACAGTCTGGAACAACAATAATGACAAGTCTGGGTAAACAAGAACCTCCCTGCCACCGTCTTTGAAGCTACCGAAGTACCTCTCGGGTGCCTGAGGTTACCCACCATATCTGCGGAGTGGCCAATGGAATGTCAAATCAGATTGAATCTTTAGGTTCTTATCAAATTTTCAGTAATCGTTTGCGGTTCTGGAATTACTTCCAGTTCTACCGTACTCCCACTACTGTTTTCTGAAAAAATCCATTTTACTAAAACTGTGGCGAGTCCAGAACAATATCATTATTGATCTTCCAGATGGTAGAAAGTCAACCCTCGTCATAGCCCGGGTCAACCCACAAACAACCATTACAGAAATGTGCCTTGAGTTATCCAGAGTCTGGTTTTAAGCATAAGCCGGACAACTCCCCGTACCTTAACATCGTTAAGATATGAACTGTTCTATATCCAATACAGAAACAGATGCACTAATTTAATTGAACCATATTCAAATCATGCAGCTGTCTCCAGTGCATGTCAACTAAATGGAGAGAGGCCGATCAGCATTACTCAACATAGGAGTACTTCCAATTATGAGTAACCTGAAAGAGAAGCAAGTTCTCTTAATCATTACTATCAACTGAATACCATACACAAGTATCTACATCTTCGATCACCTTGAAGAATCCCGATACTTGCAACATCTGGTTCTCTACTTTACTCTTATACCTATAACTTCTCAAAACTCAGACCTTGTGTTTCTACGAAACACTTGTCTAAAAACTAGAGAAGTCATAAGTAAATTGAATATAGTACGAGGACCATCCCCTCTGTCCTAATGGAAACTGGACAATATACAATACTTTGTACATGTCCCTTGAGTCTAATAACTCACTCCCTGTGTGTCGTAGGTTGAAAACTGTACTTATGGTTAAGAAGAATTACACTGCTGTTTAATGCTCCTTACCTAACCATCCACTGATATAGGTAAATGTCATGGACATAATCTCAAAAAGGTATATCTCACTCTATAAAAATAGACGTATAGATATATCAATTTGAAATTGGTGCACAATGACAGATATTCAAAACCAAATATTTGCCGTCTGGCAAACAACCCAGGCGATTTCCTCAAATATCACCAATTATAACGAATTCCGATATAATGAGGATGATCACCTAATTCCCAATAACTTACTCTCACTCATCATCTGTAAAACCATACAGATGTGAGAATCATACCTGGTAAATACATACCCTGGAGCAAGTGTCTAATTGGGAAATCAGTTTTCTTTTAACAGTACACAGTGAAACTGAAACATTGAAATGTTTTGTAGGGGTATCCGGGTATTCCTAGTAATGCCTATTCCATTATCAGGTTCACAACTGTAACCGTATATTTCTTTACCGTCTCTCCAAATCCCTTTATATGTCTTTTAGTCATTACCTTCTGTACACCCTCTTAGGATAAATGGTTTTCTTCCTTCCATACCTTTCGGCACCAGCCTATGGTTTGGAAGAAGACTATCCAATAAGCATAATGGGTGTATTGTCCTAATCCTAGGAGCACTCGTAACCCGAGAGAAGGTGAAGATAAAAGACACCTGAATAAACCTTATTCCAATTTCTCCTGAACCAGAATCCATCCCCGAACTGGAACAAGTTCCTTTCGAGTTCGTATATAATCATACGATGGAGTATCCAATAAACTATGTATCTTCGTAGTGATACGGAGTGTCCTGGAGAAATACAAAGGTGATGTAGGATTGGCGAAGAAATACTTGGTTTGGTCGTGAATAGCAGTAGCAATTTACTTTGCCCTCCTTCTAATCCCTTTATTTGTCTTTACTTAATACCTTCTGTACACCACACTTAGGCTAATCAGCTTTCTTCATTCCCTACCATTCAGCACCAGCCTAAGATTTGGAATAAGACTATCCAATAAGCATAACGGGTGTATTATCCCCTAATCCAAGGAGCACTCGCAACCTGAGAGAAGGTAAAAGGAAAAGACAACTGAATAGTCCTATTTGTTTTCTCCAGAACCGGAAATCATCCTCGAATCTGGAACAAGTTCCTTCGAGTTCGTATATAACCGAACGATCGTTTTATCCAATGGAAGTGGACGTTCGTAGTAATACGGGGTATCCTGGAGAAAAGGGTAAAAGTAGGAATGGCAATGAGGTATGCAACTCAGACAATCCAAAAGCCAGTGTTAAGAAGGTTCGGTTAATCTTGGTCACTGAGTCATAGTCAAGGGTCGGGTTGTGGTTGCTGCCAAAAAGAGAGAGAAAAGAAACACTCAGCGTGCACTCTAACCTAGATTAGAATGGTTACCAATTTATCTAATCAGGAAACCCCCTACTGTAACCTCAAATTCTCCACCAAACCTGAAAGAAGAATTAGTCGGGATCACCCGAGGAGTAAACCAACTCATCAGTGGGAATCGGGATCCAACTATCATCGCATGATAACGTGACAGAATCCACTCACGTTATCACTCTCCAGAAAGTATGTGCATGCCTGGCAAGTTTCAGTTTCTTTAGAAACTCCCGATATATTTTTTTACCCCTAGGACCCAAGTGACCTTTGTTGGAGATAGTGCCCTCAGAGTCAATTATTGGATCACAGGAACGTGATTGCAATGATTGAGGGAGGACCTATACCGGTAGGACAGTCTTACTCAAGATGATAGTATGCTATCTGGTTTATCTTTATCATCGTGTACTGCTTTAGGTGACCTTACAGGTCGCTATTACACGCTGATAGAGCCCTTAGGATTCTTGCTTGACGGCTAGCAGTATGATGGCGATCATATACGTAGGAGCTGGGGTCTATAAGTACATCTTTAAAAGGTCCCTAGTCGTGGGAGTTTCGAGACAGGGCATCGATACTCCAGAGTAAACTAGTGTATACAGTCGAGACCCCGACGAGGGGCGGTGGCCGGTCTCACAAGCCACTGGTGTCAGTTGGTTCACCTAAGATGTATACATGTGCTCATTGGGTTATGAGTACACCGGACATGACTCGCCGGGAACATACTAGTTGGTCTATACCTGACGTCAGATAGTAGTTCCCTGGTGACATGTGTACAGGTTAGTTCATCAACTTGAGATCGTCATTTGTCTCGTGTGAGTTCCCACTGTACTTTGATTACTACCCTACCATGGCTCAAAGGAGTCGTGTAAACAGGTTTTAGTTGGGTACAGTCCCGAGCCACATGGAGGCAGTGAGCGGATCTGCAGGGGTTCGTCTCTCCCGGTATTGGGGGTGAGATCGCGCTGTGTCTAGGAGAGCCATTACACAAAGCCCTCGGCCGAGGCAGGAGATTTACTGGTAGGCATTCCAGTAGTATCTCAGGGTGTTCTGGGCTACACCGAGATAGTGTAGATTTTGGGTAAGTTTAAGCCGGATCCTAATATTGTATAGTGTAGATTTTGTCTCTTTGCATTTGTATTCGGTCGCAATACAAATGCGGGTATGTATATACAGTCGCGGGGTTTTCCTGTAATTTATTACGGGATCAGTTTACTGAAGTTGCCAGTTTGCTTTCCGTTTCAGCCATTTTCCTTTGTTTCTTTTTTTGGGTGGAAATTGGTGGAGAGGGGGTTATTTGCAAGCTTGCAAATTTGATTAGTGGAGGGTGTTATTTGCATGTAGTGGCTTCATGATGGTTCTTACTTCCTTTGACTTCTTTAGTTCATCATTGTTTGACTTTTGAGTTGTGATGGTTGTTGAGTGTGGACTTTGGTTGTGATCATTTTATTCTCTCATGATCACTCATCATTCTTTCTCACATGATTGATCTACTCTCTCTCCTCTCTCATTCTTTGGGGATGAAGCAAGGTCCGGCCATAAGTGTGGGATGGTGATTCATTTTGTGGTGGGAAAAAAAATATGGTGCTTATTTTTCTTAGCTTGCAAAAATTTTCCTTACCCTCTCCAAAAAGTTCAATTCTCCTCCACCTTCATATCTAAATGGCAACTTCATACAACCCTTTGAGACAAAGAGTTCTACATTTTTCTACAGCAATTCTTGGACACGTCGACTCGCCAACTTCGTGCCCGAGTTGCCTCGGTCCAGAGGTGGGAGCCCGTAAAAGAACCCGGCGATGTGCTGCCCTTCCGACGAGGAGATGAAGACCGGAGATTCCGCGAGGAGATCGGGACGATGACGAGAAGACCGAAGGACACGGATCGCTCGGTATATCTCTCTACCCCTTCTCTTGTTAGCTAGGATTTGGTTAATGGCCCGATCCGGGTTTATGGTCCGCGGTGGCGCCGGTTTCTTGTTTAAAGAAAAGTTTTGATTCCGCATTTTGGCCTCGTTCTGACGGCCGGGGCGCTGCCGTGCACCAACATGGTATCAAAGCCATGCCATTAACCTAGTCTAGCTTGCTCTAGCATGTTTAAAAGTTCGATCGAACAAATTTCCAAAAACCACAGTTTCTATTGCATCAGTTTTCTGTCGAAATTTTTTTGGCTCGAAATTTTTTTCAGTATATTGCAGAAATACATGCAGGAATTTTTAAGCACTCTGCAAAAATATGATACAGTGATTCTACAATAGGACCACGGAACCGCGGCCAAACCCCTGTTCTGTCCGCGGTTCCGCGGCAGGAAAATGTCTACACTGTACCATATTTCTGCAGTAGCTTCCAGACTTGAAATAGGTGGTTTTGGCATATTCTTTTTGGGCCCAGATTTTCTTTGAGTGCTACTGTAGTGCTTAGGGCCCACTTCGGTAAATTTGATCGATAAAAATTTTTAAACATGTTAGTTCACAGTATTTACCTTATATCTGGGACCGTGAATGTCACTTGATCGGTAAATCCTGTCTAACTGCTATAGCCCTTTTAGACGGATTTGCGAACGTGACATTCACGTTGATGTTCTGTGTTGTGCTGTGATGTTGCGGATTGGTCATAGGGGATAGCCTGGATGCAATGTTAGTACAGTTTGGTTTATTATGTACATTTGATATTGCGGGACGAGCGTCCGACATGTGGACTGCCGTCACTGCCTGTTTGTATATTATTCTTTTGGGGCATGACCGGGCTGAGGTCGATGTACCCGTTGTATGTATATTTTACTTTCTGTACTAGAATTACCCCACGGAGGGATGCACGGATAGCCGGGTTCTAGAGGGCAACGGGCCCGCATCTCATGGCATTGAGACGGAGGGGGCTTTACTCTAGAAATGGCGGGCTATTCGCCGCACTCGTAGGGGGTATAGGTTGACCCAGGAGGGGTGCCCAAGTTACCGGATTCCGTGAAGTGATGGGTGGTCCATTCACGTTGCTGAAGGGGGCTGCCTCGCTTCAGGTTTTGGCGGGTAACTTGCCGCACCCGTAGGGGTCCAGGATTTCATTGCACAGGCTATCCACACGACCAGGGCAACGTCGGGTTTCAGTAGCGGCTCTATGAAACCCGGGGATCCCAGATATCTGTATTGTTCTGTGATGCTTATTACATTTCTGTGATGTTGCATTTTATCACGCCTTGAGCGAATATTATATATTGATATATATATACTAGTAGATGTTGTATATGTTTTGCATCCGCGCTAGTCCAGTCCCCGCTCTGTCGTTAGTTAAGTAACCTAACGGGTAATGATGGGACCCAGTGGCGAATGCAGATGGCATATTCGTACATCATTATTTTCGTTCTTTATTGATGTGATCAATTGATGGGACTGCATTGATTCGGATCAATGCATGCTAAACAAACCTATTCTGATGTTGTTGGAACATTTTTCATAAAAAGCTGTTATTGCAAGGACGTTCTCTTTTGTTTTGCACAGTGGTATTCGGTTATGAATATCCAGCACCTCAGTCGACGAGGCAAGGGCCGAGATCCCTTCACCGGGAGTGACCCCTTGGACAGAAGTTTGCGTCAGGGTAATAACTTCACTATAGCCGATTACTTTTGCTTTGCATCGTGGTATTCAGTTGGAATATCCTGCACCTCATTCTACGGGGAAAGAGCCGAGATCCGTTCACCGGGAGTGACCTCTTTAGCGAAGGTTTTCGTCACTATATTTTTATAAAAGGTTATCCGGTTCCTTCAACGATATCAAGTTCATTACGTTAAAGGTTTTTCGCCAAAAACCTACCGTAGCCCTCCGTCATTTCAGATTAGTATTGCTTAGTATTCGTGCTACGTATGTCGTGCATTGCCGAGGCGTAGTGTTCGGTAGCTCTGTAATGCTTTTCTGTCTCATGGATAAGTGGATTGGTTAGGACAGTCGTACGGTTATGTTGGCATTGTCAAGGACTCGTACTGGTGGGTTTAACGCAATCAAGATAATGACGGGTTGAACTTGACTAGGACTCTTTGATATGTTGGCATTGTCAAGGTCGCTTGGGTCCTAGGGGTAAAAACATACATCGGGAGTTTCTAAAGAAACTGAAACTTGCCAGGCATGCGCATACCTTTTGGAGTGTGGTGACGTGAGTGGATTCCGTCACGTTATCATGCGATGATAGTTGGATCCCGATTTCCACTGATGAGTTGGTTTACTCCTCGGGTGATCCCGACTAATTCTTCTTTCAGGTTTGGAGGAGAATTTGAAGTTACAGTAGGAGGTTTCCTGATTAGATAAATTGGTGACCATTCTGATCTAGGTTAGAGTGCACACTGATTGTTTCTTTTCTCTCTCTCTTTGGCAGTGACCATTACCCGACCCTAGACTATAACTCAGTGATCAAGTTGACCGAACCTTCTTATAAGACTGGCTTTTGGATTGTCCGAGTTGCATACCTCATTGCCACTCCTACTTTTACCCTTTTCTCCAGAACACCCCGTATTACTATGAACGTCCACTTCCATTGGATAAAACCATCATATGGTTATATACGAACTCGAAGGAACTTGTTCCAGATTCGAGGATGGTTTCTGGTTCTGGAGAAAACGAATAGGACTATTCAGTTGTCTTTTCCTTTTACCTTCTCTCAGGTTACGAGTGTTCCTTGGATTAGGGGATAGTACACCCGTTATGCCTATTGGATAGTCCTCTTACAAACCTAAGGCTGGTGCCGAACGGTATGGAATGAAGAAAGCCGATTAGCCTAAGTGTGGTGTACAGAAGGTATTAAGTTAAGACAAATAAAGGGATTAGTAAGAGGGCAAAGGAAACTGCGACTGCTATTCACGACCAAACCAAGTATTTCATTACCACTCCCACTTCACCTTTGTATTTCTCCAGAACACTCCGTATCACTACGAAGATCCACAGTTTATTTGGATACTCCATCCTATGGTTATATACGAACTCGAAAGGAACTTGTTCCAGTTCGGGGATGGATTCTGGTTCAGGAGAAATTGGAATAAGGTTTATTCGGTTGTCTTTTATCTTCACCTTCTCTCGCATTGCGAGTGTTCCTAGGATTAGGACGGTACACCCATTATGCTTATTGGATAGTCTTCTTCCAAACCATAGGCTGGTGCCGAAAGGTAGGGAAGGAAGAAAACCATTTGGCCTAAAGGGGTGTACAGAAGGTAATGACTAAAGACATATGAAGGGATTTGGAGAGATGGCAAAGAAATATGCGGTTACAGTTGTGAATCTGATAATGGAAGAGGCATTACTATGAATACCCGGATACCCCATCGAAACATTTCAATGTTTCAGTTTCACTGTGTACTGTTAAAAGAAAACTGATTTCCCAATTAGACACTTGCTCCAGGGTATGTATTTACTAGGTATGATTCTCACATCCGTATGGTTTTACAGATGATGAGTGGGAGTAAGTTATTGGGAATTAGGTGATCGTCCTCATTATATCGGAATTCGTTGTAATTGGTGATATTTGAGGAAATCACCTGGGTTGTTTGCCGGACGGCAAATATTTGGTTTTGAATATCCGTTGTTGTGCACCAATTTCAAATTGATATATCTGTACGTCTATTTTTATAGAGTGAGATATACCTTTTTGAAATTATGTCCATGACATTTACCTATATCAGTGGATGGTTAGGTAAGGAGCATTAAACAGCGGTGTAATTCTTCTTAACCATAAGTACAGTTTTCAACCTACGATACACAGGGAGTGAGTTATTAGACTCAAGGGACTTGTACAGAGTATTGTATATTGTCCAGTGTCCATTAGGACAGAGGGGATGGTCCTCGTACTATATTCAGTTTACTTATGACTTCTCTAGTTTTTAGACAAGTGTTTCGTAAAAGCACAAGGTCTGAGTTTTGAGAAGTTATAGGTATAAGAGTAAAGTAGAGAACCAAATGTTGCAAGTATCGGGATTCTTCAAGGTGATCGAAGATGTAGATACTTGTGTATGGTATTCAGTTGATAGTAATGATTAAGAGAACTTGCTTCTCTTTCAGGTTACTCATAATTGGAAGCATTCCTAAGTTGAGTAACGCTGATCGGCCTCTTTCCATTTAGTTGACATGCACTGGAGATAGCTGCATGATTTGAATCTAGTTCAATTAAATCAGTGCCTCTGTTTCTGTATTGGATATAGAACAGTTCATATCTTAACGATGTTAAGGTACGGGGAGTTGTCCGGCTTATGCTTAAAACCAGACTCTGGATAACTCAAGGCACGTTTCTGTAATGGCTGTTTGTGGGTTGACCCAGGCTATGACGAGGGTTGACTTTCTACCATTTGGAAGATCAATAGTGATATTGTTCTTGACTCGCCACAAGTTTTAAGTAAAATGGATTTTTTTCAGAAAATAGTAGTGGGAGTATGGTAGAACTGGAAGTGATTCCAGAACCGCAAACGATTACTGAAAATTTGATAAGAACCTAAAGATTCAATCTGGTTTGACATTCCATTTGCCACTCCGCAGATATGGTGGGCAACCTCAGGCACTCGAGAGGTACTTCGGTATGCTCAAAGACGGTGACAGGGAGGTTCTTGTTTATCCAGACTTGCCATTGCTGTTGTTCCAGACTGTGAGACCCGGCAGGAGGATGAGTATAGCGTCGTTCTAAACTAGCTTTAGAAGTGTACGTGTATATGATTCTACCAGAGGGTTGTCGTAGTCAGTGGGAGCAGCGGAAGCATTCATGGACAAGTAGCTTATGTCTATTTATGGGCTAAAGCAGAAATAGCGGAGATAGATCATCTATTTCTGATGTGACAGTCATAGGTTTGACCTCATCAGAATAGGGGATGGATCTGTTAAGAAAGTAGTAGGGGTGTGATGTCCTGGTATTTGGATGACGCACACAGAGTAGGAAGTGAAGTTCCTATACTACGATCGGTTATACTTTGGTTTTCACACAGTGGTTTCTCCACATAGGGTATAGATATAATATCTGACATTCTGGTTACTGGATCTATGGTTTTAGATCTAAATTTAGGTAGTTTCCCAATCTGGGTACTTAGACAGCATTCTACAGATGTTTTAAAATGGACGACTCCATGCACGGTAGTGTACCTGCAGGTGGTGGAGTCACCCTTTTTAAAGGTGTCTTACAGACTAAAGGGGAGAGTGATGTGCATGATTGGCAGAGCACTTGCTTAGGCAATTGAGTCAATCATGAGATGTCAAGTACCACACCATATGTTGTTTTTGCACTAGATGCAATAAGTTGATATTGATCCAATCCTGGAGAAACATTAAGAAGCAGTTTTAGAACATAAGTGGATGTTCTAGGGATATGATAACAACAGCCTCATTCAGGAGACAGTTATTATTCCAGGCTTCCAAGGTGACCTGGACGACAGGGTGGCCGTCAAAGTTATAGTTTTCCCTCTGACGAGGGGCAGTATTTTGGACAGGTGATCCAAGCAGATATTGAGGGAGGCATGGCGCAGGATATTGATTAAGTTCAGTTGACAATACAGTCTAAGAAGTTTGGATTTGGAGTTCATTTATGAGATAGGTCCCATCAGACATCCAGACACATTCTAAGACAGGTGTTGCTCATTTCGGGAGATGGCTTTCTCCGCAAACTTGAGATATAGAGAGACATAGAAAGAAACATCAAAGCGGATCCACTCACTGAGGCTATTCCTCGAACGCAATAGTTTTGCAAACAGGTTTTGTGAGACTGATTAATAGAGGAGTTGGGTGTTCGGTATCACACGGGCAGTGAGTATGCGATATCGCAATAATTAGCCTTGAGTGCAAGTGGGAGATTGTTGGAGATAGTGCCCTCAGAGTCAATTATTGGATCACAGGAACGCGATTGCAATGATTGAGGGAGGACCTATATCGGTAGGACAGTCTTACTCAAGATGATAGTATGCTATCTGGTTTATTTTTATCATCGTGTACTACTTTAGGTGACCTTACAGGTCGCTATTACACGCTGATAGAGCCCTTAGGATTCTTGCTTGACGGCCAGCAGTATGATGGCGATCATATACGTGGGAGCTGAGGTCTATAAGCACATCCTTAAAAGGTCCATAGTCGTGGGAGTTTCGAGACAGGGCATCGATACTCCAGAGTAGACTAGTGTATACAGTCGAGACCCCGAAGAGGGGCGGTGGCCGGTCTCACAAGCCACTGGTGTCAGTTGGTTCACCTAAGATGTATACAGGTGCTGATTGGGTTATGAGTACTCCGGACAGGACTCGCCGGGAACATGCTAGTTGGTCTTATACATTACGTCAGATAGCAGTTCCCTGGTGACATGTGTACAGGTTAGTTCATCGACCTGAGATCGTCATTTGTCTCGTGTGAGTTCCCACTGTACTTTGATTACTACCCTACCACGGCTCAAAGGAGTCATGCAAACAGGTTTTAGTTGGGTACAGTCCCGAGCCACATGGAGGCAGTGAGCGGATCTGCAGGGTTTCGTCTCTCCCGGTATTGGAGGGGAGATCGTGCTGTGTCTAGGAGAGCCATTACACAAAGCCCTCGGCCGAGGCAGGAGATTTACTGGTAGGTATTCCATTAGTATCTCTGGGTGTTCTGGGCTACACTCCGACACGACTTGTATCGCTTTTGGGGGTCTGACTTTTACCAACCCCCTAAGCCCGCCATGCGATGCTCATAGACGAACGGACCGGACTGTACGGATATTGTTACTGACAGGTTCAGTAGGGTGTCAGGATGAGTTTGCTCATCGACGGCCCTTTTGGTCAATACCTGGTAGCCCGTTACGTATGGCTAATACCTCTGACGTGCTAGTGGTTAAATCCACAGCCAAAAAATATTGACGAGTCTTTAGAGTCCCCCACAGACAGTTACTCATGTTTCGGGCGAAACGCTGTAAAGGCCGTATGGAGATATGGCAGGGTTCGATCATATACGTGCGGTATTGCACGGATCATGATCGGACGGTTAATACTAGCGGGCTTTGGTTTAAGCCGGATCCTAGTATTGTACAGTGTAGATTTTGTCTCTTTGCATTTGTATACGGTCGCAATACAAGTGTGGGTATGTATATACAGTCGCGGGGTTTTCCTGTAATTTATTACGGGATCAGTTTTCTGAAGTTGCCAGTTTGCTTTTTGTTTCGGCCATTTTCCTTTGTTTCTTTCTTTGGCTGGAAATTGGTGGAGAGGGGGTTATTTGTAAGCATGCAAATTTGATTAGTGGAGGGTGTTATTTGCATGTAGTGGCTTCATGATGGTTCTTACTTCCTTTGACTTCTTTAGTTCATCATTGTTTGACTTTTGAGTTGTGATGGTTGTTGAGAGTGGACTTTGGTTGTGATCATTTTATTCTCTCATGATCACTCATCATTCTTTCTCACATGATTGATCCACTCTCTCTCCTCTCTCATTCTTTGGGGATGAAGCAAGGGCTGGCCATAAGTGTGGGATGGTGATTCATTTTGTGGTGGGAAAAAAATATAGTGCTTATTTTTCTTAGCTTGCAAAAATTTTCCTTACCCTCTCCAAAAAGTTCAATTCTCCTCCACCTTCATATCCAAATGGCAACTTCATACAACCCTTTGAGACAAAGAGTTCTACATTTTTCTACAGCAATTCTTAGACACGTCGATCACCAACTTCGTGCCCGAGTTGCCTCGGTCCAGAGGTGGGAGCCCTTAAAAGAACCTGGCGATGTGGTACCCTTCCGACGAGGAGATGAAGACCGGAGATTCCGCGAGGAGATCGGGACGATGACGAGAAGACCGAAGGACACGGATCGCTCGGTATATCTCTCTACCCCTTCTCTTGTTAGCTAGGATTAGGTTAATGGCCCGATCCGGGTTTATGGTCCGCGGTGGCGCCGGTTTCTTGTTTAAAGAAAAGTTTTGATTTCGCATTTTGGCCTCGTTCTGACGGCCGGGGCACTGCCGTGCACCAACAACCTTGACACAGTCAACAAATCAAAGAGTCCTAGTCAAGTTCAAGTCATCATTATCCTGGATTGCATTAAACCCACCCGTACGAGCCCTTGAAACAGTCAACAAGGCCGCACGACTGTCCTAACCAATCCCATTAATATGCCACAAACGAACACTACTTAGCTACCGTACACTACGCCTTGACACAGTCAACAAATGCAACACGAATACTATGTAATACTTGTAAGAAATGACGGAGGGCTACGTCTAGTTTTTGGCGAAAAACTTTTAATGTAACGAACTTGTTATCGTTGAAGGAACTGCATAGTTTTTTATAAAAATATAGTGACGAAAACCTTTGCTAAAGAGGTCACTCCCGGTGAAGGGATCTCGGCTCTTTCCCCGTAGAATGAGGTGCAGGATATTCCAACTGAATATCACAATGCAAAGCAAAAAGTAATCAGCTATAGTGAAGTTATTACCCTGACGCCAATTTCTGTCTAAGGGGTCACTCCCGGTGAAGGGATCTCGGCCCTTGCCTCGTCGACTGAGGTGCTGGATATTCATAACCAAATACCACTGTGCAAAATAAAAGAGAACGCCCTTGCAATAACAGCTTTTTGAAAAATGTTCCAACAACATCAGAATAGGTTTGTTTAGCTTGCATTGATCCGAATCAATGCAGTCCCATCAATTGATCACACCAATAAAGAACGAAAATAATGATGTACGTATATGCTATCCGCATTCGCCACTGGGTCCCGTCATCACCCGTTATGTTACTTAACTAACGACAGAGCGGGGACTGGACTAGCGCGGATGCAAAACATATACAATATCTACTAGTATATATATCAATATATAATATTCGCTCATGGTGTGATAAAATGCAACATCACAGAAATGTAATAAGCATCACAGAACAATATAGATATCTGGGATCCCCGGGTTTCATAGAGCCGCTATTGAAACCCGACGTTCCTCTGGTCGTGTGGATAGCCTGTGCAATGAAATCCTAGACCCCAACGGGCGCGGCAAGTTACCCGCCAAAACCTGAAGCGAGGCAGCCCCCTTCAGCAACGTGAATGGACCACCCAGCACTTCACGGAATCCGGTAACTTGGGCACCCCTTCTTGGGTCAACCTGTACCCCCTACGAGTGCGGCGAATAGCCCGCTAATTCTAGAGTGAAGCCCCCTCCGTCTCAATGCCATGAGATGCGGGCCCGTTGCCCTCTAGAACCCGGTTATCCGTGCACCCCTCCGCGGGGTAATCCTAGTACAGAAAGTAAAATATACAACGGGTACATCGATCTCAGCCCGGTAATATACAAAACAGGCAGTGACGGCAGTCCACATGTCGGACGCTCTCCCCGCAATATCAAATGTATATTTACAACCAAACTGTACTACCATTGCATCCAAGCTATCCAACACGACAAATCCGCAACATCACAGCACAACACAGAACATCAACGTGAATCTCACGTTCGCAAATCCGTCTAAAAGGGCTATAGCAGTTAGACAGGATTTACCGATCAAGTGACATTCACGGTCGCAGATATAATGTAAATACTGTGAACTAACATGTTAAAAAAATTTCGATTGACAAATATTCCCGAAGTGGGCCCCAAGAACAACTGTAGCACTCAAAATAAATCTGGGCCCAAACAGAATATACCAAAAACCCCAATTCCAACACAGAGACCTACTGAAGAAATTTGGTGCAATACGGCTACAGTACGGCGGCGGATCCGCAGCCAAAACGTGGTTTTAGCCGCTGATCCGCCGCGCTACAGTAATATCAGCCGACCAAATTTCTTCAGTTCTCTGGAAAAAGCCTGCACGTATTTTTCCAATATACCAAATAATTTTTAGAGCACAGGAAAAATTCGACAGAAACTGTTACTTTGAAAACGCGGTTTTGGAATTTTTGTTCGATCGAAGTTCTAAACACGTTAGAGCGAGCTAGACTAGGTTAATGGCGTGGCTATGATACCATGTTAGTGCCACGGCAGCGCCCCGGCCGTCAGAACGAGGCCAAAATGCGGAATCAAAACTTTTCTTTAAACAAGAAACCGGCGCTACCGCGGACTATAAACCTGGATCAGGCCATTAACCTAATACTAGCTAACTAGAGAATGGGTAGAAAGCTATACCGAGCGATCCGTGTCCTTCGGTCTTCGGCCTCCATCCCGATCTCATCGTGGAATCTCCGGTCTTCATCTCCTCGTCGGAAAGGGCACCACATCGCCGGGTCCTTTTACGGGCTCCCACCTCTGGACCGAGGCAACTCGGGCACGAAGTTGGCGATCCGACGTGTCCAAGAAAGCTGTCGGCTAAATGTAGAACGGTTTTGTCTCATGGGTTTATGAAGTTTCCATTGAAGGAGGTGAAGGTGGAAAAATGAACTTGGGAAAAAAATGGAGCTCTCATTTTTCTTGCAAGGAATCTCATGGGAATGAATTCCCCACACACATAAAGAATCCTCTCCTCTCATGATGTGGCCGGCCCCATGTGATGGAGAGAAGGGGGGAGGTCAAAAATAATCCAAGAGAGAAATAATGAGTGATGATGAGAAAAGAATGATGACAACAAAGTCTCCTCCTCGTCAACCATCTAATCACAAAAGTCAAGCAATGATGAACAAAAGAAGTCAAGGGATGGTAGAACCATCATGAACCTATCATCACAAAAACAACCCTCCATATTTCTAATTTGCACACTTGCAAATAACCCCCTCCCATCAATATTCAGCCAAGGAAAGAACCAAAGGAAAATGGCCGAAACGGAATGCAAACTGGCAACTTCAAAAAAAAAGATCCCGTAATAAATTACAGGAAAACCCTGCGACTGTATATACATACCCGCATTTGTATTCCGACCGAATACAAATGCAATGAGACAAAATCTACACTATACAATACTAGGATCCGGCTTAAACCAAAGCCCGCTAGTATTATCTGTCCGATTATGATCCGTGCAATACCGCACGTATACGATCGAACCCTGCCATATATCCATACGGCCTCTACAGCGTTTCGCCCGAAACTTGAGAAACTGTCTGTGGGGGACTCTAAAGACTCGTCAATACTTTGGCTGTGGATTTAACCACTAGCACGTCGGAGGTATTAGCCATACGTAACGGGCCACCAGGTATTGACAAAAAGGGATGTCGATGAGCGAACTCATCCTGACACCCTACTGAGCCTGTCAGTGACAATATCCGTACAGTCCGGTCTGTTTGTCTATGAGCATCGCATGGCGGGCCAAGGGGGTTGGTAAAAGTCAGACCCCCAAAAGCGGTATAAGTCGTGTCGGAGTGTAGCCCAGAACACCCTGAGATACTACTGGAATACCTACCAGTAAATCTCCTGCCTTGGCCAAGAACTTCGTGTAATGGCTCTCCTAGACACAGCGCGACCTCACCCCCAATACCGGCAGAGACGAACCCCTGCAGATCCGCTCACTGCCTCATGTGGCTCGGGACTGTACCCAAGTAAAACCTGTTTGCATGACTTCTTTAAGCCGTGGTAGGGTAGTAATAAAAGTACAGTGGGAACTCACACGAGACAAATGACGATCTCAGGTCGATGAACTAACCTGTACACATGTCACCAGGGAACTGCTATCTGACGTCAGGTATAAGACCAACTAGCATGTTCCCGGCGAGTCCTGTCCGGTGTACTCATAACCCAATGAGCACCTGTATACATCTTAGGTGAACCAACTGACACCAGTGGCTTATGAGACCGGCCACCGCCCCTCGTCGGGGTCTCGACTGTATACACTAGTCTACTCTGGAGTATCGATGCCCTGTCTCGAAAACTCCCACGACTAGGGACCTTTTAAGGATGTGCTTATAGACCCCAGCTCCCACGTATATGATCGCCCTCATACTGCTGGCCGTCAAGCAAGAATCTTAAGGGCTCTATCAACGCGCAATAGTGACCTGTAAGGTCACCTAAAGCAGTACACGATGATAAAGATAAACCAGATAGCATACTATCATCTTGAGTAAGACTGTTCTACCGGCATAGGTCCTCCCTTAATCATTGCAATCACATGCCTATGATCCAATAATTGACTCTGAGGGCACTATATCCAACATATAGGCCCTCCCTCAATTATTACAATCGCCTGCTTGCGATTACAATAATTGACTTAAGATTATATCCAACAATCTCCCACTTGTACTTAAGGCTAATTATTTCGGTGTCGCATACTTACAGCCCGTGTGATACCGAACTATAGGGTTCTTAGGCACGCTAATGAGGTTCCACAAGGCATCAACCATGCCAGATTCAAAAATCTAGGTGCCGAGAAACCCTAATGAAGATCGTTAACTAGAAATTAGGCGAAACTAGAAGCTAGTTAACAACTTAACTAAGAGTGAACGGAAAATACAACCTTTGTAGATCCGGTCCTCCACTTCCTTAGCTCCATGATGATGTCCCTCCGCTGTGATCATCGGATCCCGAACTCTAGCGATGGTTTCGGCGAAGAAATGATCGGGCTAGGTCGTCGACTTCGATGTCGAAGATGATCTACGTCGAGGCAACTCAAGATCAAGCTCCAACTTCACCAAGTCATGAAACTTGTGAAGAAAACACCCTATACTACATGGCAAGTGGTAGAGGATGAAGATATAGAAAGTTGGTTCACTTTGGATTTGGATTTCTCACTTGGAATCATCACTTAGACATTTTCAAGAAAAGGTTTTTTCTTTCTTCTTGAAGAAGAAGAAGAAGAAGAAGAAGAAGAAAAAAAGAATTCCTTCCAAAAAGAAAATGAAGTGATGGTTATCATTTTGCAACCATGGTTAAGTGTAGAGAATAAACTAGGGTTTAGTTAAATGGTTGGGTTAAGGAAAGAAACAAAATGGTTATCACTTTCAAAGCTTCATGAAGCTTCAAGTGAAGTCCAAATTAAGCCACCATTTTATTTCTTGCCTAAATGAATAAATAAATATATGAATAAGTAAATAAAGCAAATGAAACCCTAACCATTAACTAAACATGGTTTAAAACAAACACATACCCAAGTTTGCATGTATCATCAAACATGATACAATCTTGTACACAAAAATATATCACATATACAATGTGCACAATCAAGTGAGAAAAGCATCTTAAGTGAACCAATATTAGTTACTATAAAGTAATATATCAAATATATAATTATACATTAAATCATTAAATCAACACTTGACTTAATGATCCGGTCATATTGCATATAACCGACTAATATCAATAGTAACAAATTATCGAATCAACACTTGATCCGATAACCCGGCTATATCGCATATAACCGATCAATGTCACATATCGCGAGAATAGAATACAGTATCACATACTGGTATTATTCTCGGTCCCGCACATATCTCATATGCGCTCCTATTTCATTTCGCTTGAGCCAGGAAATCTCTGTGTAGGACTCTAAAGACTCGTCAATATGCCGGCTGCAGGTGATGATCATATCAAACACCCACAAGCCGCAAGCGGTCTGCTAAACGTAACGGCCACCCGGGTATTGAGCGATCAGAAGATCGACGAGCAAGCCCGCTCACACTCCTGTGAATCCAACCAGTAACACTTACCGTACAGTCCGGTCTCGTCGTCTGATATGTCGCATATCTTTCCTAGGGGTGGTAAACGTCAGACCCCAATAGCTCGATAAGTCGTGTCGATATGAGGTCTATAACAGTTCGAGAAACTACTGGTAACACTTACCAGTAAATCTCAGCAACCCTGGCTAGGGATTTCCGGTTATAGCCAATCGAACACAGCGCAACATCAACTCCCTATACCGGGAGAGACGAATCCCCTCCTATCGCTCATTGCCTCCATGTGATTCGGGACTGTACCCAAAAGCCACCGTTTTGCACGCCCTCTTGGACGTGGTAAGGTGGAAATCAAAGCACAGTGGGAATCACACAAGACTCTATGACGATCTCGGGTCTACAGACTAACCTGTACCAGTGTCACCAGAGAACTGCCATCTGACGTAAGGTATAATACCATCTGGGAGTTCTCGGCGAGTCCGTCCAGTGTACCCAGTCTCCACTGAGCACCCGTATATCATCTCTGATGTCAAACACCAATGGATATGGGATCATCCATCGCCCATCTGTATGGGTCGAGAAGGTATACGCTAGTCTACTCTGGTATATCGATGCCCTGTCTCGATACACCCACGACTAGGGACCTTGAAGGATGTATTTATGGACTACTATGTCCCCACTAGTATGATCCGCATCATAGTCCAGGTAGTCAAGTACACATCCTAAGGGCTTTACCAACATGTAACAGAGAGACAATCAGTGTACACGTTAAGGTCAAGAGCAACCAGATAGCATACTATCATGTCGAGCAAGAAAGTCCTCCCTATATATGTCCAAGTATCCACTACAATATACATCCTATGTATAGTAATGGCCTCTAGGGCATACATATAACTAACAATCTTCCACTTGCACTAGGGCCATCTGATAGCAGTGGTTGTAGTATCTCATACTCAACCATCCCATAAAAGTCTCTCTCTGGGAAAAGGCCTTTGTGAGTGGATCCGCCGTGTTGTCCTCTGAGTCTGTTCTCCTAACCTCGATCACCCTGGAGATCAACCATCTCCATGATCAGGTGATACTGCCTTAGAATATGTCTGGATCACTGATGGGACAGGCGTTCCTAGGCATAAGCCACAACTCCATTGTCTCACAATAGGAGGAACGAAGTTCATCTCATGAACAAATATACATCCAGACTGCCTCTTTGGTAGCATCTTAAGTAGCGATGTATCCAGCCTTTATCGTCTAGTAAGCCACGGTATCTAGCTTGGAACTCTTCCAACATACCGTCCCTTTACTAAGGGTAAAGATAATGCCTGTGACTGACATTCAGTCGTCCTTATCACCCTGGAACCTTTCCAGTGATTCTCCCCAGGATCGATTGATACCATCTCACTACAACTAGTGAGAATCCTAACATCCAATTAGATCTATCTCATAGGTCCAAAACCCAGGATTTAGGAGGTATCACTATGATCCTATATGGAGAATCTTTGTGATAAGCGGAGATTGATCGAGCGTAGCATAGGAAACTCCTTCCCTATCAAGAGTATGTCATCCACGTACTCTACGAGGATCGCCACCATACTCCCTACTACCTTTTTGTATATACAAGGTTCATCTACCATTTTGATGAAGTCAAACTATTTGATTACTACATCAAAACAGATGTTCCAACTCCGCGATGCCTGCTTTATCCTATAAAGCATCTTGTACACGTTTCCGCTGCTCCCACTGTTTACGAAGCCCTCTGACTGTGTACTTATAGACTCTCTCTTCTAAAATATCATTTAGAATAGCAGTCATGACACCCAACCGCCAGGTATCGTAGTCATGGTATGTAGCCGTGGCAAGTAGGATCCGGATGGACTTAAGCATAGCCACTGGAAAAGGTTTCATCATTATCCACGCCTGGTCGATGATGAAAACCTTTAACAAGTCTAGCTTTGAAAGTCTCAACTTTTCCATCTACACCAAGTAATCTTCTCAAGATATACTTGCTCCTGATGAGGATTTAACCCTTCAGATATAGCAACCAAAGTCCATACTTTGTTGGTGTACATGGATTCCATCTCAGATCGCTAAGCAACCAGCGATTCTTATAGAGTCCCTACTCTTGATGGCCTGCTCGAAACTAGTTGGGTCATCATCTCATGATGCAATCCTCGCTCCCACTGTCATCGAGAAATCGAAGTATCTCTCAGGCGGATGAGGAACCTTACTAGTTCGGCGGAGAGGCTGAGGTTCGTTGGTTACTATTGAATCCTTCGGTTCTACCAAATCATCTGCTGTAGTTTGCATAGCTGGAACTGCTTCCAGTTCTACATAACAGACCTTACCTCATGCTTGTCCGGATTTTGCTTTTAGACATAGTCCGGACAACCCCCAAATCTTAACCAACTTAAGATATGGGCTCTTCTCTTTCCATATCACATATGAAGTGGTAGGCAACTGATTTGATTTGAACCCTATTCAATAGGTATGTAGCTTCTCAAGTGCATAACTCCCAAAAGGAAAATAGGAAACTCAGTAGTACTCATCATAGAGCGCACCATATCGAATAGGGTGCAATTGCTCCGCCCCGATATACCATCGTGCTATGGTGTATACGGAGGAGTAATGCTGAGAGAGAATCTCATTCTCCTTTAGAATAGTCCAGGAATTCTATGCACAAGTATTCTCCTCCTTGATCTCATTAAAGGACATAATACTTATACCCGTATTGGTTCTCTACTTCTAACTTATATTCTGTGAATATCTCAAAAGGTTCGGACTTGTGTTTCAACAAGAACATATGTCTGAATCTAAAGAGATCATCAGAGAATGTAATGAAGTACAAAGAACCGGTCTTGGCATATGTAGACAGGGGACCTTCATACATCAGCATGTATCAATCCCAAGAGTTCACTAACTCTTTCTCTGCTTCCAATAAACAGAGCTGTGGTCATCTTATCTTTGTGACATGACCGACAAGTTTTCGCAAGATGTAAATTCAAACAGATTTAAATATGCATCTATGTGCAACTTAGCTAGTCGGGTCGCATTGATATGACCTAGTCTACAATACCTCAAGAAGGATCCGTTCATTTCTGAACTCTTCCTCTTGTGTGTGTTCTGTATACTAGGAACTGTAGTTTGATTTAGAACTTCAATTCTTTTAGATAATGTGCCTGAACCGATCAACTTTTGATATAGGAAATGTTCAAAACATTATCCAACAATACAAAATTATATCCTTCTTTACTAATAAAGAGACTGATATGATTTTGTATATCAGGTTCGGTATCTAATAACATTCGTTCAGAATCAATGTATTCAGGTAATACAGGGTGACAGTGACCAACAGACCTGGCTGCAACACTTGCACCGTTTTCTCCCTCATGAAACTTATCACCCGTTCTCAGTTCTCTACCTTTCTGTAGCCCTATGTAATAGATTACATATCTGGGATCCTGATTCGGTATCAAATACCCAGAACGTAGAGGATACAGAGAAACAGTTCTATGTAATGAACACACCCGAAGAAGATGCATCAGCATGCACTTTCTTCGTTTGGGCGGCATGGGAATCCTGGTATTCCCCTATTTCCTGCTCTGTCTTATAACAATTATAAGTTGGAGCGGGACCAACGTTCCCCAGCTCAGTATAACAAGCGGGTTCGGTCAATACATCCGTATTATTATCTTGATTAAGGCGTGATATGGTCGCTACCTGGAGAGAGAGAAGAAAACACTCAGCGTATGCTCTTGCAAGATCAGATTGGTTATTTATTTTATCTAATCAGGATGGCTCCCACTGTTTTTATCAAATCTTCTTTCAAACCCTAAAAGGAAAGACTAGCTGGGATTAATTACACGCTACAAGTTCGCCAATCTTTCAGCCAGGCCAGTGTCGGTACTTTGAGGGAAGTCCCCCGTGCTTTTGCACGAACCTAATTAATGTAAATCTCGTTTTCTCAGAGGCGTAACCTCGTTAACACCTTTCTAGACACCTACTTGATCGGCTAATTGTAATGTGTAAAACTCTCCCAGGAGTAACTCTTACTCGCAGCAGGTATCGGGATCCAACTATCTCATAGAAGGTATGCAATCTCATTGCAAATTTCAACACTTGAAATTCCCGATAATTTTGCCCTAAGCCTCCTATGACCTTGACAAAGGCCAACAAATCATAGGCTGCTAGTCAAGTTCAACCCGTCATTTCTTGATTGAAATAAACCCACCCGCACGGCCCTTGACAAAGGCCAACAAGGTCGCACGACTACCCTAATCCAATCTGCATCATATGCACAAGCAGATAAGTACTAGTCAGCTACCGCACATTACGCCTTGACAAAGGCCAACAAACGCAGCATGAATACTAACTACAACTTATCTGAAATGTCGGGGTGCTACGACAGGTTTTTCCTAAAACCTATTGCGTAATGAACTTGATATCGTTGTAGAATCAAAAGATTTTGAAATGGAATGTTTTTGAGGCTTTTCTAGTTTTGCTAAAGGGGTCACTCCCGGTGAAGGGATCGTCGGCCCTTTCCTCGTCGAATGAGGTGTGGGACATATCATATATATCACTGTGCAAAGCAAGAACTATAGAAGCAATCAAAAGACAAATCGAGGGGTGTAGCATCTGCCAGTTATTGCTAAAAGGGTCACTCCCGGTGAAGGGATCGTCGGCCCTTTCCTCATCGAATAAGGTGCAGGATATATCATATATACCGCTGTGCAAAGCAAGAACTGTAGCTACCTGTTTTAATTTTGAAATTCGATTCAACAACATCTTAGGTTTCTTTTTCTTTCATTAATCATATTAATGAAGTCCCATCATTTAAGTCCACCTAAACATCACGGATAAATATAACGTACGCTTATGTCATCCGCATTCGCCTCGATGTCCCGTCTGCACCGTTAGGTTATGTAACTAATGCCAGAGCGAGGCAGGGCTAGCGCGGGTGTAAAAGATAAGCAACGTCTATATAATATATCATATATACTATATATAATATCTATCTGAACATATCACATGATCACATCACAGATAACGCAGCAGAAAATATCATATGAAATATTGGATATACTAGGACGTCCGTGTTTTATTTTGAGCCAATATAAAACACGGATTCCACGGTCTTGATGAATAGCCAATCCCACACCCCTAGACCCCTACGAGAGCGGCAAGCAACCCTACCAATTCTAGAGTTAGGAGACCCGGACTCGACTCCTCGAGATGGTCTCCCACTGGACCCTAGAACCCGGTTACTTATGCTCCCCTCCTTGGGTCTATCCTAATGCGGAAAAGTAAATAATATACAAAAGGTGACATCTTCCGCAACCTGGAAGTGCCCCAATAAAAGAATATTACATACAAGTTTTTACATGAATGAAAAATGAAAAACACTCATCTCACATAAAAAACCCCCGGCTATTCAAACACGACGATTCAATATAACATATCCAGCAACACATAACATCACATGTCATCAACGTAAGTAAATATGCGCATCCCAATTGTCGTTTACATATAGCAACGAAACCGGCGATATCACATATTACACTTACGGTCACAGAAAAGAAAGTGTAAAACTACAACAGTTGGAATCCGCAAACTCTTTAGACATCGCATGCCTAATCAAATGAATTTCTTAGACATCGCATGCCTAACAATTATAAACCCCGCATTTTAGTCTCATTTATCGAAAACTCTTTTCAATATCTAGTCGGGCAATTCAACAAGATTCTCAGCATCCTGACCGAATGCTCGTCGCAAAATTTAGTAGACGGCCGCACCCCCGATACCGTCGACGAAGTGCACCAAGGCGGAACACCGCTGCCGCGAGCACCCGAACGGATACTTTCGGCGACGGGGTTCTCCTATAGTCACTTGGTCGGGGCTATGGGGCATGGCTATCTATTAAGTTTACCGGCGAGTATCCGCGTACGCTACGTGATTACGACGGACTTTTGATCGCATCAAAATTCCGTGGCAACCGATCAAGTGGGACTTAAAGTGCCGTGTTTATAACATTCATTCAGTTATCTCATAACTATTTGTGAATTCCAATTATTGTATCACATTTCAGATAAATAGAAAATGTTAAACTTTCCGATCGAACAATCAAACACCCAAGTTTTCCTGAAACAGCTCAACACTTGAAATAAGTTCAAAAACATCCACTTCATGCCTCAGTACCAACGGTCCAGCCGTAGAATTGTCAAGCCAATGCCTCACATGTGGCACGCCGTACTGCCCCAAACCCTAAGGTTCAAAGGGCAGTTCAAGACGGTCAAATAATCGAGTTAAGCTTTGTTGTCTTCTAGAGGGTCCATCGTGTTACTTGCACTACTTAGAACATTCTTAAACTACGGAAAAATCCAACACTTGGAAATTTCCCGGCAGGGGAAAAAGTGGGTATTTATATCCGGTCAAACTTTTTAACAGTTTCTAAAATATCCGGAAAAACATAAACGAAGTTAAATTATCCGATCAAATTAAAGAGTCCCCAATAAAACCCTAGAAAATTCAACACTTGAGTGGAATTAAAAAATTCCCATAAAAAATTGCCAATAAAGGACCTAAGAATAAATATATGAAATTTCAGGGACTAAGTCCAAATTTTGGCCGCGGAACCGCCGCCAAACCCATGGTTTCGCCGCGGTTCCGCGATCAAATTATTGACTTAGTGGACCGTACTTCACAGTAATTCTTAGTTTTTCCTTCTTGTTTTTCTGAGAATTTTTAATTCACAAAAATCCACTGTTTTGAAAAATGTACAAAGAAGGGTTTTGTCGGGGTTTACGGGTTCGATCGGACTTCTAACTTCGTCTACACTTCGCTTAAAGCTCTAACTAGTCTCTGATACCACTGTAGGGTTCCTAGGCACGCTAATGAGGTTCCACAAGGCATCAACCGTGCCAGATTCAAAAATCTAGGTGCCGAGAAACCCTAATGAAGATCGTTAACTAGAAATTAGGCGAAACTAGAAGCTAGTTAACAACTTAACTAAGAGTGAACGGAAAATACAACCTTTGTAGATCTGGTCCTCCACTTCCTTAGCTCCATGATGATGTACCTCCGCTGCGATCATCGGATCCCGGACTCTAGCGATGGTTTCGTCGAAGAAATGATCGGGCTAGGTCGTCGACTTCGATGTCGAAGATGATCTACGTCGAGGCAACTCAAGATCAAGCTCCAACTTCACCAAGTCATGAAATTTGTGAAGAAAACATCCTATACTACATGGCAAGTGGTAGAGGATGAAGAAATAGGAAGTGGGTTCACTTTGGATTTGGATTTCTCACTTGGAATCATCACATAGACATTTTCAAGAAAAGGTTTTTTCTTTCTTCTTGAAGAAGAAGAAAAAGAAGAAGAAAAAAAGAATTCCTTCCAAAAAGAAAATGAAGTGATGGTTATCATTTTGCAACCATGGTTAAGTGTAGAGAATAAACTAGGGTTTAGTTAAATGGTTGGGTTAAGGAAAGAAACAAAATGGTTATCACTTTCAAAGCTTCATGAAGCTTCAAGTGAAGTCCAAATTAAGCCACCATTTTATTTCTTGCCTAAATGAATAAATAAATAAATGAATAAGTAAATAAAGCAAATGAAACCCTAACCATTAACTAAACATGGTTTAAAACAAACACATACCCAAGTTTGCATGTATCATCAAACATGATACAATGTTGTACACAAAAATATATCACATATACAATGTGCACAATCAAGTGAGAAAAGCATCTTAAGTGAACTAATATTAGTTAATGTAAAGTAATATATCAAATATATAATTATACATTAAATCAACACTTGACTTAATGATCCGGTCATATTGCATATAACCGACTAATATCAACAGTAACAAATTATCGAATCAACACTTGATCCGATAACCCGGCTATATAGCATATAACCGATCAATGTCACATATCGCGAGAATGGAATACAGTATCACATACTGGTATTATTGTCGGTCCCGCACATATCTCATATGCACTCCTATTTCGTTTCGCTTGAGCCAGGAAACCTCTGTGTAGGACTCTAAAGACTCGTCAATACGCCGGCAGCAGGTGATGATCATATCAAACACCCACAAGCCGCAAGCGGTCTGCTAAACGTAACGGCCACCCGGGTATTGAGCAATCAGAAGATCGACGAGCAAGCCCGCTCACACTCCTGTGAATCTAACCAGTAACACTTACCGTACAGTCCGGTCTCGTCGTCTGATATGTCGCATATCTTGCCTAGGGGTGGTAAACGTCAGACCCCAATAGCTCGATAAGTCGTGTCGATATGAGGTCTATAACAGTTCGAGAAACTACTGGTAACACTTACCAGTAAATCTCAGCAACCCTGGCCAGGGATTTCCGGTTATAGCCAATCGAACACAGCGCAACATCAACTCCCTATACCGGGAGAGACGAATCCCCTCCTATCGCTCATTGCCTCCATGTGATTCGGGACTGTACCCAAAAGCCACCGTTTTGCACGCCCTCTTAGACGTGGTAAGGTGGAAATCAAAGCACAGTGGGAATCACACAAGACTCTATGACGATCTCGGGTCTACAGACTAACCTGTACCAGTGTCACCAGAGAACTGCCATCTGACGTAAGGTATAATACCATCTGGGAGTTCTCGGCGAGTCCGTCCAGTGTACCCAGTCTCCACTGAGCACCCGTATATCATCTCTGATGTCAAACACCAATGGATATGGGATCATCCATCGCCCATCTGTATGGGTCGAGAAGGTATACGCTAGTCTACTCTGGTATATCGATGCCCTGTCTCGATACACCCACGACTAGGGACCTTGAAGGATGTACTTATGGACTACCATGTCCCCACTAGTATGATTCGCATCATAGTCCAGATAGTCAAGTACACATCCTAAGGGCTTTACCAACATGTAACAGAGAGACAATCAGTGTACACGTTAAGGTAAAGAGCAACCAGATAGCATACTATCATGTCAAGCAAGAAAGTCCTCCCTATATATGTCCAAGCATCCACTACAATATACATCCTATGTATAGTAATGGCCTCTAGGGCATACATATAACTAACACGAACACCCAACTTTTTTACTAATCAGTCTCGCAAAGCTTGTTTGCGAAACTATCGCGTTTGAGAAATAGCCTCAGTGAGTGGATCCGCTCCAATATTTCTATCTTTATCTCTCTATATCTTAACTTCGTGGGGAAAGACTATCTCCCAAAATAAGCGATACATGTCTTAGAATTTGTATGGATATCTGATGGGACCAAGTTCATAAATGAACTCCAAATCCAATAAACTTCTTAGACCATATCTTCCATTGAATTTAATCAGTATCCTGAGCCATGCCTTCCTCAGTATCCGCTTGGACCACCTGTCCAACATACCGCCCCTCAAAAGAGGGAAAACTATTAACTCTGACAGCCACTCTATCATCCAGCTCATCTTGGAAGCCTGAAATGATAATCACCTCCTCAAGGAGGTTGTCGTTAGCATATACCAAGAGCATCCTGTTATGTTCATCACTGCTTCCTAATGTTTCTCCAGGATTGGATTAATATATGCTTATTGTAGCTAGTGCAAAAAGAAATATCTGATATGGTACTTTACATCTAATGATTGACTCAATTGCTTAAGCAAGAGATTTGTCAATCATGCAAATCCTTCTCCTCATTAGTCTAGAAGACATCTTTTTAGAGAGGGTGACTCCCTCACCTATGGGTACACCACCACGCTAGGAGTCTTCCGTTCTAAAATAATTTAGAATAGTGCCCGAATTGGGACACTTCCCAAATCTAGATATAAAACCATAGATCTAGTCACCAGAATTCCTAATATTTTGTCTAGATTCTATATAGAGAAAACCTTGTAACAACAACAATAAAACCGATCGTAGTATAGGAACATGACTTCTTATCAGGAGTACATCATCCAAATACTAGGACATCACTCCCTACTACCTTCTTGCCAGGTCCATCTATTATTCTGATGAAGTCAAATTCTATGACTGTCACATCAAAAATAGATGATCTATCTCCTTTATACTTTCTTTAGTCTATAAATAGACATAAGCTACTTGCTCGCCACGCTTCCGCTGCTCCCACTAACTACAACAACCTTCTGGCAGAGTAATATACACGTGCACTTCTAAAGCTAATTTAGAACGATGTTATAGTCATCCACCTGCTAGATCTCATAGTCTAGGACAACAGTAGTGGCAAGCTTGGGTCATCAAAACCTCCCTATCACCGTCTTTGAGGAGACCGAAGTACCTCTCGTGTTGCTAATGGATTATCGAATTCAATTGAATATTTAGGTTCTACTAAATTTTTCAGTAACTGTTTGTGGTTCTGGAATCACTTCCAGTTCTACTATACTTCCACTAATGTTTTTTGAAAAGAATTCAATTTACTAAAATGGGTGGCAAGTCAAGAACAATATAACTATCGATCTTCCAAATGGTAGAATAATAACCCTCGTCAATGCCATGGATAACCCACAAACTGCCAATACTGAAACGTGCCTTGAGTTTATCCGGATTCTGGTTTTAAGCATAAGCCGGACAACTCCTTATACCTTAACTTCATTAAGATATGAATCCATTCTATATCCAAAATAGAAAACAAAGGCACTAATTTAATTGGAACCAGATTAAAAAATCATGCAACTGTTTCCAGTGTATATCGACTATATGGAAGAAGGCCATGCATCATTACTCATCAAGAAGCGTACCCACGGATGAGTAATCTGAGAGAGAAGAAAGTTCTTTAATATATTACTTATGACGGAATACCTAGAATAAGTATCTACATCTTCGATCATCTCGAAGAATCCTGATACATCCAATGCATGATTCTATACTTTATTCTTATACCTATAACTTCTCAAAATTTTGGACCTTGTATTTCAACGAAATGCGTGTCTAAAACCAGAGAAGTCATAAGTAAACGGAATATAGTACGAATACCAACCCTTTGTTCTAATAGACATCGGACAACATACAATACTTTGTATAAGTCCTCTAAGTTTAATAACTCAAACCCTGTGCGTCGTAGGTTGAAAAATGTGTTATGGTTAAGAAAAATTACATCGTTATTGAATGCACATTTACCTAATCATCAACTGATAAAGGTAAATGTCATAAACATAATTTCAAAAAGTTATATTTTACTTTATAAATGTACAGATATATCGGTTTGAAACTGGTGCATAACAACAGATATTCAAAACCAAATATTTGCCGTTAGGCAAAATCCAGGTGATTTCCTCAAATATCACCAATCTCAAAGAATTCTGATATTGAGGATCTAATCACCTAATTCCCAATATTCTACTCCCACTCATCATCTGTAACGCCATAGAGATGTGAGAATCAAGTCTGGTAAATACATACCCTGGAGTCAGAATCTAATTGGGAAAGCAGTTTTCAATTAACACCGCACAGTAAAACTGAAACATGAAAATGTTTCGAGGGGGTGGCCGGGTATTCCTACTAATGCCCCTTCCACTATCCGGATTCATGACAGTAGTCGCAATTTTCCTTGCCCTCACTCCAATACCTTTATATGTGTTTATTTCTTACCTTATGTACACCATACTTAGGATAATTGGTTTTCTTCTTCCCTACTTTTCGACACCTGCCTAAGATTTAGAAGAAGACTATCCAATAAGCGTAATAGGTGTACCCTCCTAATAATAGGAGCCCTCACAACCTGAGAGAAGGTAAAAAGAAAAGACAACCGAATAATCCTATTCAATTTCTCCAGAACCGGAATCCATCTTCGAACTGAAACAAGTTTCTTCGAGTTCGTATGTAACTATATGATAGCATACCCAAACAATATGGATCTTCATAATGATACGGAATATTCTGGAGAAATGCAAAGGGGAAGTAGGAGTGACAGGGATATATGTGGCTTTGTCATGAATCATGGCAATCCAAAGACAAAGTTTGTCAGAAGGTTTGGTTAACTTAGTTCATGAGTTTTAGTTTGAGGTCAGGTCATGGTCGGTGCCAGAGGGAGAGAGAGAGAGAGAGAGAAAAGGAACAATCAGCGTGCACTCTAACCTAGATTAGATTGGTTAATCACTTTATCTAATCAGGATGGCTCCCATTGTTTCCTCGAATTCTCTTTCAAACCCTAAAAAGAGAATTAGTCGGGATCATCTACAAATCACCCGAGGAGTAACACCAACTCATTAGTGGGAATCGGGACCCAATTATCATCGCATGATAACTTGACGGAAGCCACTCAAGTCACCACACTCCAGAAGGTATGCGCATGCTTTGCAAGTTTCCTTTTATATTTGAAACTACCGATATATTTTTTACCCTTAGGACCTAAGGAGCATGTCGAATAATCAACAAATCAGGGGTTCTAGTCAAGTTCAACCCGTCACTATCTTGATTGCGTTAAACCCACCCGCACGACCCTTAAATAATGATCAAGAAAATCGTACGGCTGTCCTAAACAATCCACATATCCATGCGACAAAAAATTATTACAGAGATACCGCACACTACGCCTCGGCGAATAGCAACGACAAACGTAACACGCATACTAAGCAATACTAATCTGAAACGACAGAGGGCTATGACTAGTTTTTGGCAAAAAATCTTTAACGTAATGAACTTGATATTGTTGAAGGAACTCGAGCAGTTTTGAAATATATAGTGGCGTAAACTTTTGCCAAAGAGGTAACTCCCTGTGAAGGGATCTAGGCACTTTCCTCATCGAATGAGGTACTGGATATTCCTAACCGAATACCACATTGCAAAGCAAAAGAATCGACTATAGTGAAGTTATTACAATGGCGCAATCTTTTTCTCAAGAGGTCACTCCCCGTGAAAGGATCTCGGCTCTTGCCTCGTCAAATGAGGTGCAGGATAGTCATGACCGAATACCGCTGTGCAAAGCAAAAGAATACGCCTGTAATGTCAATTTTCAAAAATTGGTTCCAACAACATCATTTAGGTTTGTTTTCCTTGCATTAATCAGAATTAATGCAGCCACATCAATTAAATATATCATTCCAGAAAGAAACGAAACTAGGCACGCACATTTATGCCATCCACATTCGCCACAGGGTCCCGGGTTTTCACCGTAAGGTTACTTAACTTACGGCAGGGTGGGGAAAAGACTAGCGCGGATGCAAAACATATATAGCGTCTACTATATATATATATATCATGCATGATATCAAGGAACATCACAGAAGTATCACAACAAAATCACAGCGGAAGCAAACACATTATGGAAATGCTGATAAACAAGGAAAAGTACATTTCAATTGAGCTAAACACGAAATGCAATTTTCCCGGTCGTATGATAGCCTGTAGTATCAAACCCTAGACCCCTATTAGTGAGGCAAGCCACCTGCCAATCCCAGAAATGAGGCAACCATAATTAACGAAGTCAGTAGTCCACCCAGCACTTCCGAAATCTGGTGACTAGGGCACCCCTTTGCGGGTCAATCTTATACCCCTACGAGTGCGGCGAATAGCCCGCCAATTATAGGGTAAAGTACTCCGGTCTCAACGCCATGAGATGGAGGCCCATTGCCCTCTAGAACCCGGCTACTCGAGTACTCCGCCGCGGGGTAATCCTAGTGTATATAATGAAAAACTGAATATACAACGGTGACTATGTCCGCAGCCTGGACGTGCCCCAAAGAATAATATACAAACCACAATGACGACAGTCCACATGTCGGACGCTCGTCATGCAATATGAATATACATTACATCACAGAGAACTACATCTAATACTACGTACACTGGGCTATCCATCCCAACAAATCCAACATAACCATAATCAATAGAGCAACACAGAACATCAATACAAATATCATGTTTGTAAACCCATCTGATTGTGCATATAGCAACCAGTCGGATTATACCGCGCTATGATATTCACGGTCGCAGAAACAAATGCTCAGAAAAACAAAAATTTAAAATTTCGATCGATTAAAACTTTCCGCATTGGTCCCCAATTACAAACCAGTACACAAACAAATCTGGACCAAAACCAAATATTACAAAAATCATATTACTATGTATTAGAGCCCTAGAAAAATTTACTGCACTGTAGCCAAAATTGGACCGCGATTCAGCGGCCAAATGGCCCATTTGGCGGCGGATTAGCGGTCGAATTTTGGACTTAGGTGCTTAAATTTTTTTCTTAGCTTTAATTTTTCCTGCACATAATTTTAATGCAACCTGAAAATTTTTTTGAACAACTTTAAAATTCGAACAATAACCAAGTATTTTGGAAATGTGATTCGGAAAATTCTGTCGATCGAAACTCTAAAATAGTGCAAAAAAGTCTAGCCTTTAGCATGTCTCTGATACCACTGCTGGGAATTTAGGCACACTAGCAAACTAATTTTAGAAGATGTAATCATGGATTTCAAAATTTTCTAGTTTGCTAAAGTTCCCAAACCAAGAATCATACTAAAGAGCTAAAAATTGCTAACCAAAACCTAGTGAGTTAAACTAATCTACTTTGTGTAGAATACTCACATGCTCAAACTTTTTTCAAGTGCTCCGGATCGCGCTTGCAAGCCGGTCCTCCTTTGCTGAAGATGATCCACCTAAGAGAAACGATCCAAGCTCCAGTTTCGCCTAGCGAAGTAACCGACGCTCCAAGGTCGCTATGAATGGAGAGTGGGGATATAGGAATTTTCCACTATCTTTTTCTCCCATTTCTAAAGCTCAAGTGAGCAACTAAAGAAGAAGGAGGAGGAGGTGAAGAAGTGGCCATGAGCAAAAATGAGCTAAGTGTCGTAAGTATGAGAGAGTGAATCAAGAAGAAGATATAGCTGTTGGAGATAGTGCCCTCAGAGTCAATTATTAGGTCACAGGTATGTGATTGCAATGATTGAGGGAGGACCTATCCCGGTAGGACAGTCTTACTCGAGATGATAGTATGCTATCTGGTTTACCTTTATCATCGTGTACTGCTTTAGGTGACCTGACAAGTCGCTATTACACGTTGATAGAGCCCCTAGGATTCTTGCTTGACCACCAGCAGTATGAGGGCGATCATATACGTGGGAGCTGGCAGTCTATAAGCATATCCTTAAATGGTCCCTAGTCGTGAGAGTTTCGAGACAGGGCATCGATACTCCAGAGTAGACTAGTGTATACAGTCGAGACCCCGACCAGGGGCGGTGGCCGGTCTCACAAGCCACTGGTGTCAGTTGGTTCACCTAAGATGTATACAGGTGCTCATTGGGTTATGAGTACACTGGACAGGACTCGCCAGGAACATGCTAGTTGGTCATATACCAGGCGTCAGATGGCAGTTCCCTGGTGACATGTGTACAGGTTAGTTCATCGACCTGGGGATCGTCATTTGTCTCGTGTGAGTTCCCACTGTACTTTGATTACTACCCTACCACGGCTCAAAGGAGTCGTGCAAACAGGTTTTAGTTGGGTACAGTCCCGAGCCACATGGAGGCAGTGAGCGTATCTTCAGGGGTTCGTCTCTCCCGGTATTGGGGGTGAGGTCGTGCTGTGTCTAGGAGAGCCATTACACGAAGCCCTCGGCCAAGGCAAGGAGATTTACTGGTAGGTATTCCAGTAGTATCTCAGGGTGTTCTGGGCTACACTCCGACACGACTTGTACCGCTTTTGGGGGTCTGACTTTTACCAACCCCCTAGGCCCGCCATGCGATGCTCATAGACGAACGGACCGGACTGTACGGATATTGTCACTGACAGGCTCAGTAGGGTTGTCAGGCTGAGTTCGCTCACAGACGTCCCTTTTAGTCGATACCTGGTAGCCCGTTACGTATTGGCTTATACCTCTGACGTGCTAGTGGTTAAATCCACAACCAAGGTGTTGACGAGTCTTTAGAGTCCCCCACATTCAGTTACTCAGCTTTCGGGCGAAAGGTTGTAGAGGCCGTATGGAGATATGGCAGGGTCCAATCAGATACGTGCGGTATTGCACGGATCAGGATCGGACAGTTTGTACTACAGGCCGTATGGTTATATGGCAGGGTTCGATCAGGTACGTGCGGTATTGCACGGATCAGGATCGAACGGATCATACTAGCCGGTTTTGGTATAAGCCGGATCCTAGTATAGTACAGTGTAGATTTTGTCTCATTGCATTTGTATTTCGGTCGGAATACAAATGCGGGTGTGTATGCACAGTATTGGGGTTTTCCTGTAATTTATTACGGGACCAGTTTTCTGGAGTTGCCAGTTTGCTTTCCGTTTCGGCCAATTTCCTTTGTATCGTTCATTGGCCGAAGATTGGTGGAGGAGGGCTTATTTGCATTGTTGCAAATAGGCATTTGTGGAGAGGGGTTCTTTGCATATATTTGTATCATGATGGTTTTATGATGGAGCCCATCCCTTGACCTTGACTTCTTGACTTCTTCTTGTCATCATGGTTTGACTTGTGGAAAGATGATGGTTGCTTTGGAGTGTTGGGTTTTGTTGTGATCATTTGATTGTTTCATCATCACTTGCTTTCCACCCACCCCCTTGTCTTTGCTCTCTCTCTCCAATCACCTAAGGGGGCCGGCCACTATTGGAAAGGGATGAGGGAAATGCTTCTCTTTTGGTTGGGAGAAAAATGATACTCTCATTCTTTGTATATCACATTTTTCCTCACCTCTCTCCAAGTTCTTTTTCCTCCACCACAAAGGCATCTCCATGAACCCCAAAATTGAGACTTGCTCACTAGATATTCTACAGCAAATCTTGGGCACGTCGACTAGCCAGCTTCGTGCCCGAGTTGCCTCGGCATTGAGGTGGGAGCCCGTAAAAGAAGTAGGCGATGTGGTGCACTTCCGGCGACGAGGTAGAGATAGGACATTCTGCGGGAGATCGGGACGACGACGAGAAGACCGGAGGACTTGGATCAGTCGGTATATCTCTCTTCCTTTTCTTGTAGTTAGCTAGGACTAATTAATGGTTCGATCCGGGTATTAGTGGGCGGCGGTTTGCCAGTTCAAGAAAAATTAAAGCTTATCACCGCTTCCGCATTTGGTCGTCGGATTGACTGCCGGGGCGCCTCCGTGCACTTACAATAGCATGTAGAAAAGAATGGCTTCCTCATTTTTGAACCATACAAAAAATGTTTTATATCATATTTACAATAAACAATTAAAGCCCATTCTTCTTTACATACCTCCAACCATGCTCATGCCATCTCATCCTCCACCTCATTTGCAAATGATTTTCTAAAAAGAAAATCATATAATTAGGTTTCCATCTTTTAGAAGATATTTCGTATAAATACGGAATACAACCCGGTATACGTATCGAAATACATATACGCGTATTCATATAAAAATACGAATAGCCAAGAGAGAAAATGAATAATGAACAATAATACTAAAATACATATATTAAAAATATATATATAAATTATTAAATCAAAACTTGATTTAATAATGCGGCTTAATCTTAAGCCGCTAGTATAATCAACCGTCCGATTAAAATCCGTGTAGCCTGCACACATATTTAATCGGACACCTGTATGTACCAACATACGTCATCTATATCATATCGCATGAACCGGGAAAAACCTCTGTGTGGGACTCTAAAAACTCGTCAATACGCTGGCAGTGGGTTTAACCACAAGCACGTCTGCGACACTAGCTATACGTAACGGCTATCCATGTATTGAGCGAAAGGAAGACCGATGAGCAAAGTCATCCATACCCTTACTGAGCCTGTCTATGACAATCTCTATACAGTCCGGTTTGTTCGTATAAGAGTATCGCATATCGGGTCTAGGGGGTGGATAAAATCAGACCCCTAATAATGCGATATTTCGTGTCGGTGTGAAGCCCATCACCCACTGAGAAACTACTGATCCAAATCAGTAATTCTCGTCCACCTTGGACAAGGATTTCTGGTGATGGCCACCCGTGCACAGCACGGCATCTACCCCTAATACCAGGAGAGACAAATCCACGACGATCCGCTCACTGCCTCCATATGGCTCGGGACTATACCCAACTAAAACCTGTTTGCACGACTGATTTGAGCCGTGGTAGGGTAGTAATCTAAGCACAGTGGGAACTCACATGAGACAAATGACGATCTTAGGTCGACATACTAATCTGTACTCATGTCACCTGAGAACTGCTATCTGACAATAGATATAATACCATCTAGCATGTTCCTGGTGAGTCCGTCTAGTGTAAATCATAACCCAATGAGCACCTGTATACTATCTTAGGTGACTAACTAACACCAATGGCTTGTGAGACCGGCCACCGCCCCTTGTCGGGGTCTCAAAAAGTATACACTAATCTACTCCGGAGTATCAATGCCCAGTCTCGATACTCCCTCGACTAGGGACATTTAAGGATGTGCTTATAGACCACGCAGCTCCCACGTATATGATCTCCATCATAATGCTGGTAGTCAAGCAAGAATCTTATGGGCTCTATCAACAAATAATAGTGATTTGTAATACCACATAAGGCATGTACATGATAATAAAGTCAAACTAGATGCATACTATCATCTCGAGTAAGACTTTCTACCCATACAGGTCCTCCCACAATCATCACAATTGCCTGCCTACGATTATAATAATTGACTTGAGGGCACTATATGTTGGAGTCCGGCGCCTGAGCCTCAGAGGCCACGGACAAGGCGAAAATGAAAACAAAAACTTTTTGCTGGCACCGGACGCGCACACCCGAGGATTCGATCCAAACACTTTAAACTAGAAATATAAAACATGCATGGTTGAGAAACTACAACCTTTGTCACGTGTCCACCCAATTGTGGAAGACCCCTCTAAGCTCGTAGCCACCGGGATCGTGCTTGAAGATCGACCATCCTCGCCGAAGACGATCCACCCGAAGGAAACCGGAGGATGCTCTAACCGATGATCCAAACTCACTAGGTGTGGATGGTCGGTGATGTAGGAATTTTTCACTAAAAATTTCTCTCATGAACCATGCTAAAAAAGAGAGCAAGGAGAAGAAGGAGAAGAGGAGAGAATGAAGCATGATCTCTCAAGATGAAAAATTTCATCATCCTCATACAAATGAAAAGAGAATGGCTAAATAAAAACTACAACCATGAAGCAAGAGTGCATCAATAAATGCACATCACTATTCAAGCCATCCCTTATCACCATGCTTCATTAAAACCCATTTTCCACCTTATTTCCTTATTTGATTTCCCAAATGAAAATCAAATATGAGGTATCCATCTTCTAGAAGAATTCCCGTGTAAATACGGAATATTTCACCTGGTATATGTATCGCTACATAAACGCGTATCCGTATAAAAATACGGATAGCACCAAAGAGATAAAATGAATAGTGAACAATAATACTAAAATATATGTATCAAAATACATATATAAATTATTAAATCAAAACCTGATTTAATAATCCGGCTTAATTCTAAGCCGGCTATTATTATCAACCGCCCGATCAAAGTCCGTATATCCCGTATACGTATTTAATTGGACCCCTGCATGTACCAACGTACGGCTCCTACATCTGTCGCCTATACTGGGAAAACTCTCTGTGTGGGACTCTAATGACTCGGCAATACGCTGGCAGTGGGTTTAACCACAAGTACATCGGTGACACTAGCTGTACGTAATGGCTACCCAGGTACTTGCCGAAAGGGGGTCGACAATCAAGTACGTCCTTACCCTACTGATCCTGAATATGACAATCTCCGTACAGTCCGGTCTCTTTGTCAAAGAGTATTGCATATCGGGTCCAGGGGGGATAACGTCAACCCCTACTAACCTGATAAGTTGTGTCCGAGTCGAGCTCATCATGAACAGAGATACTACTGATCAACCATCAGTAAATCTCATCCACCGTGGCCATGGATTTCCAGTGATAGCCGACTGAACACAGCGCGACATCGACTCCTAATACCAGGAGAGACAAATTCTTGACAATCGACCACTGCCTTCATGTGGCTCGAGACTGTACCCAACTAAAACCTATTTGCATGACTCCTTTGAGCCGTGGTAGGGTAGTAATCAAAGTACAATAGGAACTCACACGAGAAAAATGATGATCTCAGGTCAAAGTACTAACCTGTACTCATGCCACCTGAGAACTTCCATCCGACGATAGATATAATACCATCTATAAGTTCTCGGCGAGTCCGTCCGGTGTAATCACTTCCAGTGAGCACCAGTATACTATCTTAGGTGACACAACACAAGTGGCTTGTGAGACCGTCCACCGCCCCTCGTCGAGGTCTCGAAATGTATACACTAGTCTATGTTGGAGATAGTGCCCTCAGAGTCAATTATTAGATCACAGGTACATGATTGCAATGATTGATGGAGGACCTATCCCGGTAGGTCAGTCTTACTCGAGATGATAGTATGCTATCTGGTTTACCTTTATCATCGTGTACTGCTTAAGGTGACCTGACAAGTCGCTATTACACGTTGGTAGAGCCCCTAGGATTTTTGCTTGACCACCAGCAGTATGAGGGCGATCATATACGTGGGAGCTGGCAGTCTATAAGCATATCCTTAAATGGTCCCTAGTCGTGTGAGTTTCGAGACAGGGCATCGATACTCCAGAGTAGACTAGTGTATACAGTCGAGACCCCGACGAGGGGCGGTGGCCGGTCTCACAAGCCATTGGTGTCAGTTGGATCACCTAAGATGTATACAGGTGCTCATTGGGTTATGAGTACACCGGACAGGACTCGCCGGGAACATGCTAGTTGGTCATATACCAGACGTCAGATGGCAGTTCCCTGGTGACATGTGTACAGGTTAGTTCATCGACCTGGGGATCATCATTTGTCTCGTGTGAGTTCCTACTGTACTTTGATTACTACCCTACCACGGCTCAAAGGAGTCGTGCAAACAGATTTTAGTTGGGTACAGTCCCGAGCCACATGGAGGCAGTGAGCGTATCTTCAGGGGTTCGTCTCTCCCGGTATTGGGGGTGAGGTCGCGCTGTGTATAGGAGAGCCATTACACGAAGCCCTCGGCCGAGGCAAGGAGATTTACTGGTAGGTATTCCAGTAGTATCTCAGGGTGTTCTGGGCTACACTCCGCCACGACTTGTACCGCTTTTGGGGGTCTGACTTTTACTAACCCCCTAGGCCCGCCATGCGATGCTCATAGACGAACGGACCGGACTGTACGGATATTTTCACTGACAGGCTCAGTAGGGTTGTCAGGCTGAGTTCGCTCACAGACGTCCCTTTTAGTCAATACCTGGTAGCCCGTTACGTATTGGCTTATACCTCTGACGTGCTAGTGGTTAAATCCACAACCAAGGTGTTGACGAGTCTTTAGAGTCCCCCACATTCAGTTACTCAGCTTTCGGGCGAAAGGTTGTAGAGGCCGTATGGAGATATGGCAAGGTCCGATCAGATACGTGCGATATTGCACGGATCAGGATCGGACAGTTTGTACTATAGGCCGTATGGATATATGGCAGGGTTCGATCAGATACGTGCGGTATTGCACGGATCAGGATCGATCGGATATTACTAGCCGGTTTTGGTTTAAGCCGGATCCTAGTATAGTACAGTGTGAATTTTGTCTCATTGCATTTGTATTTCGGTCGGAATACAAATACGGGTTTGTATGCACAGTATCGGGGTTTTCCTGTAATTTATTACGGGACCAGTTTTCTGGAGTTGCCAGTTTGCTTTTCGTTTCGGCCAATTTTCTTTGTATCGTTCATTGGCCGAAGATTGGTGGAGGAGGGCTTATTTGCATTGTTGCAAATAAGCATTTTGTGGAGGGGTTCTTTGCTTATACTTGTATCATGATGGTTTCATGATGGAGCCCATCCCTTGACCTTTCTTAAACTCATGATTGCTTGACTTTCTTTATCATCATGGTTTTAGTCATGGTTGTTGGTTGAGTGTTGGGATTGTTGTTGATGATGGGAGGTGATATGGTTGTTGAGTGAGGACTTTTCTTTGTGATCATTTTATTCCACATGATAACCATTCCTTTCTTTTTCTGGGATAGGGTTGGCTCTCTCTTTTTTTGGAGAACACATTCTCATTCTCTCCACTTCCTCATAGTAGTGGCCGGCCCAAGCTTTATTGGGGCTGTCCAAAATTTTTGGATAGTGAAATTTGGTTCATTTCATGCTCCCAAATATCAACAAGTTCCATCTCCAAACTCCATAGCTCATCCCTCCACCAAAAGGCAATTCCACAACCCCAAAATGAGACTTCTTCACTACACATTCTACATCGAATCTTGGGCACGTCGACTAGCCAGCTTCGTGCCCGAGTTGCCTCGGCATTGAGGTGGGAGCCCGTAAAAGAAGTAGGCGATGTGGTGCACTTCCGGCGACGAGGTGGAGACCGGAGCATTCCGCAGGAGATCGGGACGACGACGAGAAGACTGGAGGACTTGGATCAGTCGGTATATCTCTCTTCCCCATCTTGTAGTTAGCTAGGACTAAGTAATGGTTCGATCCGGGTATTAGTGCGCGGCGGTTTGGCAGTTCAAGTAAAAATTAAAGTTTATCACCGCTTCCGCATTTGGCCGTCGGATTGACGGCCGGGGCGCCGCCGTGCACTTACAGTGGTATCAGAGCCTTGCCATTAACTTAGTCTAGCTTTGTTTAATGTGTTTGCATTTCCGATCGACCAAAATTCCAAAATCCGCATTTTTGTTCACATCAGTTTTCTGTTGAAATTTTTTGGAGTCGAAAATTTTTTCAGGTTACAGAAAAGTGATGTACTGGAAAATATAAGGCTACTGTAGAAATTTGACAGAGTGATTCCATAGTGGAAGCGCGGAACCGCGGCCAAACCCCCCTTTAGGCCGCGGTTCCACCGCACTATGATCAGATCACTGTGTCATTTTTCTCCAGTTGCTTTCTGTGCTAATAATAGGGATTTTGGAATATTAATATTGGGCCCAGAATTTCTTGATCTGCTACAGTAATGCTTAGGGGCCCACTTGTTAAAATTTGATTGATCGTATATTTTAAACACATTATTTCACAGTATTTACATTATATCTACGACCGTGAATGTCACTCGATCGGTAAATCCGGTCTAACTGCTATAGCCCGGTTAGACGGATTTGCGAACGTGACTTTCACGTTGATGTTTTGTTTTTGCTGTGATGTTGCGGATCGGTCATGGGGGATAGCCTGGATGCAATGCTAGTACAGTTTTGTTGTATTATGTACATTTGATTTTGCGGGGCGAGCGTCCGACATGTGGACTGCCGTCACTGCCTGTTTGTATTATTACTTTGGGGCACGACCAGGTTGCGGTCGATGTACCCGTTGTATGTATATTTTACTTTCTGTACTAGGATTACCCCGTGGAGGGGGGCACGGATAGCCGGGTTCTAGAGGGCAACGAGCCCGCATCTCATGGCATTGAGACGGAGGGGGCATCACTCTAGGATTGGCGGGCTATTTGCCGCACTCGTAGGGGGTACAGGTTGACCCAGGAGGGGTGCCCAAGTTACCGGATTCCGTGAAGTGCTGGGTGGTCCATTCACGGCGCTGAAGGGGGCTGCCTCGCTTCAGGTTTTGGCGGGTGACTTGCCGCGCCCGTAGGGGTCTAGGTTCTCATTGCACAGGCTATCCACACGACCAGGGGAACGTCGGGTTTCAGTAGTGGCTCTATGAAACCCGGGGATCCCAGATATCTGTATTGTTTCTGTGATGCTGTACATTTTCTGTGATGTTGCATTTTTTCACACCTTGAGCGAATATAATATATTGGTATATATATTAGTAGATGTTGTATATGTTTTGCATCCGCGCTAGTCCAGTCCCCGCTCTGTCGTTAGTTAGCTAACCTAACGGGTAATGACGGGACCCAGTGGCGAATGCGGATGGCATATACGTACATCAGTATATTTTCGTTCTTTGTGGTGTGATCAATTAATGGGACTGCATTGATTCGGATCAATGCAAGTTAAAAACAAACCTAATCTGATGTTGTTGGAACACTTTTCAAAAAGCTGTTATTGCAAGGACGTTCACTTTTGTTTTGCATCGTGGTATTCAGTTGGAATATCCTGCTCCTCAGTCGACGAGGCAAGGGCCGAGATCCCTTCACCGGGAGTGACCCCTTGGACAAAAAGTTTGCGTCAGGGCATTAACTTCACTATAGCCGATTACTTTTGCTTTGCACCGTGGTATTCAGTTGGAATATCCTGCACCTCATTCTACGGGGAAAGAGCCGAGATCCCTTCACCGGGAGTGACCTCTTTAGCAATGGTTTTCGTCACTATATTTTTAAAAGCTATCCGTTCCTTCAACGATATCAAGTTCATTACGTTAAAGGTTTTCGCCAAAAACCATTCGTAGCCCTCCGTCATTTCAGTTAAATATTCTGTAGTATTCAAGCTATGTATTTTGACCTCACGCCAAGGCATAGTGTTTGGTAGCTGCCGGGTATTTATCTGTTGCATAGATAGATGCGTTGGTTTGGGACAGTCGTACTACTATTTTGGCCTACGTCAAGGGTATGTACTGATGGGTTCAAATTAACCTGGATAATGACGGGTAGAACTTGACATGTGACTTATGATATTTTGACCTCACGCCAAGGTCATAAGAGCATGGGGCAGAAATCACATCGGGAGTTTCAAAAGAACTGAAACATGCCAGATATGCGCATACCTTCTGGAGTGTGATGACGTGAGCGGATTCCGTCACGTTATCATGCGATGAGAGTTGGATCCCGATTCCCACTGATGAGTTAGTTTACTCCTCGGGTAACCCCGACTAATTCTTCTTTCAGGTTTGGAGGAGAATTTGAGGTACAGTGGGAGGATTCCAGATTAGATAAATTGGTAATCATTCTGATTTAGGTTAGAGTGCACGCTGAGTGTTTCTTTTCTCTCTCTCTGGCAGCGACCATTGACCCGACCCTAAGACTATGACTCAGTGACCAAGTTGACCGAACCTTCTTAAACACTGGCTTTTGGATTATCAGAGTTGCAGACCTCATTACCACTCCTACTTTTACCCTTTTCTCCAGGACACCCCGTATTACTACGAACGTCCACTTCCATTGGACAAAACCATCGTATGGTTAGATACGAACTCGAAGGAATTTATTCGAGGATGGTTTCAGGTTCTGGAGAAAACGGATAGGATTATTCAGTTGTCTTTTCCTTTTACCTTCTCTCAGGTTGTGAGTACTCCTTGGTTTAGGAGATAGTACACCTATTACGCAAATTGGATAGTCTTCTTCCAAACCTTAGGCTGGTGCCGACCGGTAGGGAATGAAGAAAACCAATTAGCCTAACGATGGTGTACAGAAGGTATTAAGTTCAGACAAAGCAAGGGATTAGTAAGAGGGCAAAGTAAATTGCGACTGATATTCACGACCATACCAAGTTTTTCGTTACCACTCCCACATCACCTTTGTATTTCTCCAGGACACTCCGTATCACTACGAAGATCCACAGTTTATTTGGATACTCCATCGTATGGTTATATACGAACTCGAAAGGAACTTGTTCCAGTTCGGGGATGGATTCTGGTCCAGGAGAAATAGGAATAAGGTTTGTTCAGGTGTCTTTTATCTTCACCTTGCGAGTGCTCCTAGGATTAGGACAGTACACCCATTATGCTTATTGGATAGTCTTCTTCCAAACCATAGGCGGGTGCCGAACGGTAGGAAAGGAAGAAAACCATTTGGCCTAAAGGGGTGTGCAGAAGGTAAAGACTAAAGACATATAAAGGGATTTGGAGAGGTGGCAAAGAACTATACGGTTACAGTCGTGAATCTGGAAAAGGCATTACTAGGAATACCGGGATACCCCATCGAAACAATTCAATGTTTCAGTTTCACTGTGTACTGTTAAAGGAAAACTGATTTCCCAATAAGTCCTTACTCCAGGGTATGTATTTACCAGGTATGATTCTCACATCTGTATGGTTTTACAGATGATGAGTAGGAGTAAGCTATTGGGAATTAGGTGATCATCCTCATTATATCGGGATTCGTTGTAATCGGTGATATTTGAGGAAATCACCTGGGTTGTTTGCCGGTCGGCAAATATTTGGTTTTGAATATCCGCTGTTGTGCACCAATTTCAAATTGATATATCTGTACGTCTATTTTCATAGAGTGAGATATACCTTTTTGAAATTATGTCTATGACATTTACCTATATCAGTGGATGGTTAGGTAAGGAGCATTAAACAGCGGTGTAATTCTTGTTAACCATAAGTACAGTTTTCAACCTACGACACACAGTGAATGAGTTATCAGACTCAAGGGACTTATACAGAGTATTGTATGTTGTCCAGAGTCCATCAGGACAGAGGGGTTGGTCCTCGTACTATATTCGGTTTACTTATGACTTCTCTAGTTTTTAGACAGGTGTTTCGTGGAAACACAGGGTCCGAATTTGGAGAAGTTATAGGTATTTGAATAGAGTAGAGAACCAGGTGTAGCAAGTATCGGAATTTTCAAAGTGATCGAAGATGTAGATACTTGTGAATGGTATTCAGTTGATAGTAATGATAAAGAGATCTTGCTTCTCTTTCCGGTTACTCATAATTGGAAGCATTCCTAAGTTGAGTAACGCTAATCGGCCTTCTTCCATTTAGTTGACATGCACTGGAGACAGCTGCATGATTTGAATCTGGTTCAATTAAATCAGTGCCTCTGTTTCTATATTGGATATAGAACAGTTCATATCTTAACGTTGTTAAGGTACGGGGAGTTGTCCGGTTTATGATTAAAACCAGACACTGGACAACTCAAGGCACGTTTCTGTAATGGCTGTTTGTGGGTTGACCCAGGCTATGACGAGGGTTGATTTTCTACCATCTGGATGAACAATAGCGATATTGTTCTAGACTCGCCACAGTTTTATTAAAAATGGATTTTTTCAGAAAACAGTAGTGGGAGTATGGTAGAACTGGAAGTGATTCCAGAACCACAAACGATTACTGAAGATTTCATAGGAACCTAAAGATTCAATTTGGTTTGACATTCCATTGGCCGCTCCGCTGATACGGTGGGTAACCTCAGGCACCCGAGAGTACTCCGGTAGCCTCAAGGACGGTGGCAGGGAAGTTCTTGTTTACCCACACTTGCCATTGCTGTTGTTCCAGGCTGTGAGACCCGGCAGGAGGATGAGTATAGCGTCGTTCTGAACTAGCTTTAGGGGTGTACGTCTATATGACTCTGCCAGAGGGTTGTCGTAGTCAGTGGGAGCAGCGGAAGCATTGGTGGACAGGTGGCTTATGTCTATTTATGGACTAAAGTAGATATAGTGGAGATAGATCATCCATTTCTGATGTGACAGTCATAGGTTTGACTTCATCAGAATAGGGGATGGATCTGTTAAGAAGGTAGTAGGGTGTGATGTCATGGTATTTGGATGACATACACAGAATAGGAAAAGAAACTCCTATACTACGATCGGTTATACTTTGGTCGTCACACAGTGGTTTCTCCACATGGGACTTGGACATTATATCAGACATACTGGTTACTAGATCTATGGTTTTAGATCTAGATTTGGGTGGTTTCCCAATCAGGGTACTTTGACGGCATTCTAAGAGTATTTAGAATGGACGACTCCTGGCACGGTAGTGTACCTGCAGGTGATGGAGTCACCCTCTCTAAAGCTGTCTTACAGACTAAAGGGGAGAGGGATGTGCATGATTGGCAGATCACTTGCTCAGGCAATTGAGTCAATCATGAGATGTCAAGTACCACACCAGATGATGTTCTTGCACTAGATGCAATAAGTTGACATTGATCCAATCCTGGAGAAACAGTCGGAAACAGTTTTAGAACATAAGTGGATGTTCTAGGGATATGATAATGACAACCTCTTTCGAGAGACAGTTATCATTCCAGGCTTCCAAGGTGACATGGACGACAAGGAGGTTGTCAGAGTTGTAGTTTTCCTTCTGACGAGGGGCGGTATTTTGGACAGGTGGTCCAAGGCAATACTGAGGGAGGCATGGCGCAGGATACTGATTAAGTTCAGTTGACGATACAGTCTAAGAAGTTTGGATTTGGAGTTCATTTATGAGCTAAGTCCCATCAGACATCCAGACATATTCTACGACAGGTATTGCTCATTTCGGGAGATGGCTTTCTCCGCGAACTTGAGATATAGAGAGACATAGAAAAGAACATCAAGGCAGATCCACTCACTGAGGCTATTCCTCGAACGCAATAGTTTCGCAAACGAGCTTTGTAAGACTGACTAGTAGAGAAGTTAGGTGTTCGGTATCACACGGGCTGTGAGTATGCGACATCGCAATAATTAGCCTTGAGTGCAAGTGGGAGATTGTTGGAGATAGTGCCCTCAGAGTCAATTATTAGGTCACAGGTACGTGATTGCAATGATTGATGGAGGACCTATCCCGGTAGGACAGTCTTACTCGAGATGATAGTATGCTATCTGGTTTACCTTTATCATCGTGTACTGCTTAAGGTGACCTGACAAGTCGCTATTACACGTTGGTAGAGCCCCTAGGATTCTTGCTTGACCACCAGCAGTATGAGGGCGATCATATACGTAGGAGCTGGCAGTCTATAAGCATATCCTTAAATGGTCCCTAGTCATGTGAGTTTTGAGACAGGGCATTGATACTCCAGAGTAGACTAGTGTATACAGTCGAGACCCCGACGAGGGGCGATGGCCGGTCTCACAAGCCATTGGTGTCAGTTGGATCACCTAAGATGTATACAGGTGCTCATTGGGTTATGAGTACACCGGACAGGACTCGCCGGGAACATGCTAGTTGGTCATATACCAGACATCAGATGGCAGTTCCTTGGTGACATGTGTACAGGTTAGTTCATCGACCTGGGGATCGTCATTTGTCTCGTGTGAGTTCCCACTGTACTTTGATTACTACCCTACCACGGCTCAAAGGAGTCGTGCAAACAGGTTTTAGTTGGGTACAGTCCCGAGCCACATGGAGGCAGTGAGCGTATCTTCAGGGGTTCGTCTCTCCCGGTATTGGGGGTGAGGTCGCGCTGTGTCTAGGAGAGCCATTACACGAAGCCCTCGGCCGAGGCGAGGAGATTTACTGGTAGGTATTCCAGTAGTATCTCAGGGTGTTCTGGGCTACACTCCGACACGACTTGTACCGCTTTTGGGGCTCTGACTTTTACCAACCCCCTAGGCCCGCCATGCGATGCTCATAGACGAACGGACCGGACTGTACGGATATTGTCACTGACAGGCTCAGTAGGGTTGTCAGGCTGAGTTCGCTCACAGACGTCCCTTTTAGTCAATACCTGGTAGCGCGTTACGTATTGGCTTATACCTCTGACGTGCTAGTGGTTAAATCCACAACCAAGGTGTTGACGAGTCTTTAGAGTCCCCCACATTCAGTTACTCAGCTTTCGGGCGAAAGGTTGTAGAGGCCGTATGGAGATATGGCAAGGTCCGATCAGATACGTGCGATATTGCACGGATCAGGATCAGACAGTTTGTACTATAGGCCGTATGGATATATGGCAGGGTTCGATCAGATACGTGCGGTATTGCACGGATCAGGATCGATCGGATATTACTAGCCGGCTTTGGTTTAAGCCGGATCCTAGTATAGTACAGTGTGAATTTTGTCTCATTGCATTTGTATTTCGGTCGGAATACAAATGCGGGTGTGTATGCACAGTATCGGGGTTTTCCTGTAATTTATTACGGGACCAGTTTTCTGGAGTTGCCAGTTTGCTTTTCGTTTCGGCCAATTTTCTTTGTATCGTTCATTGGCCGAAAATTGGTGGAGGAGGGCTTATTTGCATTGTTGCAAATAAGCATTTTGTGGAGGGGTTCTTTGCTTATACTTGTATCATGATGGTTTCATGATGGAGCCCATCCCTTGACCTTTCTTAAACTCATGATTGCTTGACTTTCTTTATCATCATGGTTTTAGTCATGGTTGTTGGTTGAGTGTTGGGATTGTTGTTGATGATGGGAGGTGATATGGTTGTTGAGTGAGGACTTTTCTTTGTGATCATTTTATTCCACATGATAACCATTCCTTTCTTTTTCTGGGATAGGGTTGGCTCTCTCTTTTTTTGGAGAACACATTCGCATTCTCTCCACTTCCTCATAGTAGTGGCCGGCCCAAGCTTTAGTGGGGCTGTCCAAAATTTTTGGATAGTGAAATTTGGTTCATTTCATGCTCCCAAATATCCACAAGTTCCATCTCCAAACTCCATAGCTCATCCCTCCACCAAAAGGCAATTCCACAACCCCAAAATGAGACTTCTTCACTACACATTCTACATCGAATCTTGGGCACGTCGACTAGCCAGCTTCGTGCCCGAGTTGCCTCGGCATTGAGGTGGGAGCCCGTAAAAGAAGTAGGCGATGTGGTGCACTTCCGGTGACGAGGTGGTGACCGGAGCATTCCGCAGGAGATCGGGACGACGACGAGAAGACCGGAGGACTTGGATCAGTCGGTATATCTCTCTTCCCCATCTTGTAGTTAGCTAGGACTAATTAATGGTTCGATCCGGGTATTAGTGCGCGGCGGTTTTCCAGTTCAAGTAAAAATTAAAGTTTATCACCGCTTCCGCATTTGGCCGTCGGATTGACGGCCGGGGCGCCGCCGTGCACTTACAGTCTACTCCAGAATATCGATGCCTAGTCTCGATACTCCCATGACTAGGGACCTATAAAGATGTGCTTATGGACAACCCAGCTCCCACGTATATGATAGCCATCATAATACTGGTCGTCAAGCAAGAAACTTATGGGCTCCATCAATGATGAAGATAAACCAGATAGCATACTATCATTTCGAGTAAAGATATTTTACCCGTATAGGTCCTTAGCCAATTATCATAATTGTCCACTTTCAATCACAATAATTGCCTTGAGGGCACTATATCCAACAATCTCCCACTTGCACTTAAGGCTAATTATTTCGGTATCGTATATCTGTTAGTTATATGTATGCCCTAGAGGCCATTACTGTACATGAGATGTACATTGTAGTGGATGTTTGGACATATATAGGGAGGACTTTCTTGCTCGACATGATAGTATGCTATCTGGTTACTCTTTATCTTAACATGTACACTGATTGTCTCTCTGTTACATGTTGGTAAAGCCCTTAGGATGCGTACTTGACTACCTAGATTTTGATGGAGATCATACTAGTGGGACAAAGGTAGTCTGTGAGTACATCCTTTAATGTCCCTAGTCGTGGGTGAATCGAGACGGGGCATCGATATACTAGAGTAGACTAGCATATACCTTCTCGACCTATGTAGATGGGCAATGGATGATCCCATATCCATTGGTGTTTGACATCAGAGATGATATACAGGTGTTCAGTGGAGACTGGATACACTAGACGGACTTGCCGAGAACTCCCAGATGGTATTATATCTCATGTCAGATGGCAGTTCTCTGGTGACACTGGTACAGGTTAGTCTGTCGACCCGAGATCGTCATAGAGTCTTGTGTGATTCCCACTGTGCTTTGATTTCCACCTTACCACGTTCATGAGAACGTGCAAAACGGTGGTTTTTGGGTACAGTCCCGAGTTAACTGGAGGCAATGAGCGATAGGAGGGGATTCGTCTCTCCCGGTATTGGGGGTTGATGTAGCACCGTGCTCGATTGGCTATAACAGGAAGTCCCTGGACAAGGTTGTTTCAGAGATTTACTGGTAAGTGTTACCAGTAGTTTCTCGACCCGTTATAAGCCTCATATCGGCACGACTTATCGAGTTACTGGGGTCTGACGTTTACCATCCCTAGACGAGATATGCGACATATCAGACGAAGAGACCGGACTGTACGGTAAGTGTTACTGATTGGATTCGCAGGAGTATGAGCAGGCATGCTTGTTGATCTTCTGATCGCTCAATACCCGGATGGCCGTTACGTTTAGCATGCCTCTTGCGGCTTGTGGGTGTTTGATATGACCATCACCTACTGCCGGCGTATTGATGAGTCTTTAGAGTCCTACACAGAGGTTTCCTGGCTCAGGCGAAACGGAGTAGGAGCACATATGAGATATGTGCGGGATCGAGATTATTGCGTGTATGTGATACCGCATTCAATTCTCGCCATTTGTATCATCGGTCGGTTGTATGTGATATAGCCGGGTTATCGAATCAAGTGTTGATTCGATAAATTGATACACATGATATTAATCGGTTATATGTGATATAGCCGGATTATTAAATCAAGTGTTGATTTGATAATCTAATGTATAATTATATATTTGATATATTACTTTACATTAACTAGTATTGGCTCACTTTAGATTGTTTTTCTCACTTGATGTGCACATAGTGTATATGTGATATATGTTTGTGTACATGTTTGTATCATGCTTGATGATACATGCAAACTTGGGTGTGTATATGACTTACACCATGCTACCAATAATGAGGGGTTTTAATTATCTTATTAAATCAAAATGAGGTGGAAACTGGTCATGGCATGAAGCTTCAAGAAGCTTTTGCATAACCATTGACCAAGTCCACTTGATTTGTTTTACTTAAGATATTTTAAACCAAACCATTATTACATAGCCATGGTTATGTCTCTACATGAGTTAGTGGATGAAACTAACTTTCCCATGGTTGCTATTCTCACCTCATGAGTTCATTCTCTCCTCACTTCTTCTTCTTCCTCTTCATGAGAGAAAAAGCTCACTAGCTTTTTCTATGGTGAGAAAATAATGTGAGAAAAAGAAATCTAAAGTGAGCCCACTTCCTATTTCGTCATCCTATACACTTGCTTGGGTAGTAAAGGGTGTTCTCTTCACAAAGTTCTTGACCTAGTGAAGAGGTAGCTTGGGTTTGAGTCTCCTCGACGTAGATCATCTTCGGCCTCGAAGACTTCATCCAAGCTTGTTCATTTCTCCGATGGAACCATTCTAGAGTTCGGGAAATCTTCACTTGCCATGATCGCAGCGAAAGGACGTCGACACAGAGCTTTAGAAGTGAAGGACTGGTCTACAAAGGTTGTATTTCTCGCTCACTACTTGTAATGGTAGATTACATGTTCGTTTTGTCTATTTACTCTAACTTGATCCTGGCTTTGGATTGATTAGCACCTTAGAATTTTTAAATTTGGCATGGTAGATGCTGTGAAAACCCAGTAGGGTGCTATGGAATCCCAACAGTGGTATCAGAGCCGGGCTAGAATATTAGACGGATTGTGTTAGATTACGAAACCGAAACGAACTCCGTAACTTGAAATCCTAAAATCCATGTTTCTGTCGATTTTTATATGAGCTCTAAAATTTTTTCAAATAAGTGCAGAGTCATATATGTGTGATAACATGAATACTGATGAAATTTGGAGGCATTTGAGCAATTTTTGGCCGGCGAGACCACCCCCCATCTCGGCCCAATTCCGAGCTATACCCCCTCCCTAAATTTTTTCAGTGTTCCAGTGGATGGGTTTTGATGTTTCAGGTGTTGTTTGTTTTTGCTAATTTTGCATGTGATGTAATTTTACACTATAAACAATTCGGGGTGTTTCGTATTCGTAGTTTAACATTGTATTTTGGTTTCCACAAGTTATCTAGGTGAAGTTAAAAAGTTAGATCGAATGTCAAAAACCCATTTTTCCAAGTTTAACGTATTCGGAAAAACATGCAAGTAATTCTGTGGACCCTCTAGAAGAATGAAACCCTAACTCGACTTTTTTGGATCGCGGAACCGCGGTCATCCCTATGGTTTGCCGCAGTTCTGTGGCGACATGAGTGAGGCTTGGGTTTGCCCTTCTACGGTTGGTCCATAGGTACTGCGGCATGTTCCGGGTATTATTAAAACTGTGCTCAAGTGTTGAACTGTCGGGAAATTATGGGACTTTGATGAATTGATCGAAAAGTTTAACGTCGTCCGGATATCATGTGATGGGATACAATAATTGGAATCTATCTAGTTGCATGCAAGTTTAACATATCGGCCTCGGACGGAATCGGGAATCTTGTTTAATTACCCGACTTCCTTTGAAAAGTGTTTTCATGGTTGAAACCTAAATGTAAAATTTGCATTGTTAGGCATGAAATCCAGAATATGTGATATTCTAGGTTTATGATGTCTAAGGGCAGTGCAGATTCCAATTGTTGTAGTTTTTCACTTTCTATTCTGTGACCATAAGTGTAATATGTGGTGTATCGCCGGTTTCGTTGCTATATGTCAACGACAATTGGGATACGCATATTTACTTACGTTGATGACATGTGATGTAATGTGTTGCTGGGATATGTTATATTAGATCGTCGTGTTTGAATTGCCAGGTTTTTTTTATGTGAGATGAGAGTTTTTCATATTCATTCATGTAAAATTCAATGTATATAATATTCTTTTATTAGGGCACTTCCGGGTTGAGGATGATGTCACCATTGTATATTATTTACTTTTCCTCATTAAGATAGACCCAAGGAGGGGAGCATAAGTAACCGGGTTCTAGGTCCAGTGGGAGACCATCTCGAGGCGTCGAGACCGGGGCTCCTAACTCTAGAATTGGTAGGGTTGCTTGCCGCTCTCGTAGGGGTCTAGGGATGTGGGTTTGTCTATTTATCACGACCGTGGAATCCGTGTTTTATACATGCTTAATATAAAACCCGGAAATCCTAGTATATCTAATATTTCATATGTTGTTTTCTGCTGCGATATCTATGATGTGATCATTTGATATTTTGAGATTGATACTGTATATAGTATATATGATATATTATATAGACGTTGCTTATGTTTTACACCCGCGCTAGCCCTGCCCCGCTCTGCCGTTAGTTACCTAACCTAACGGTGCATGACGGGACATCGAGGCGAATGCGGATGGCATAAGCATACGTTGTATTTATCTGTGATGTTTAGGTAACTTAAATGATAGGACTTCATTAATGAGATTAATGAAAGAAAAGAAACCTAAAGATGTTGTAGAAACTTGTTTTAAAAACTGGTAGCTCTAGTTCTTGCTTTGCATAGCGGTATTCCTTGTAGAATATCCATCACCTTATTCGATAAGGAAAGAGCCAAGATCCCTTCACCGGGAGTGACCTCTTTAGCGAAACTAGCAGATGATACAAACTCGGTTTGTCTTTTGATTGCTTTTCTAGTTCTTGCTTTGCATAGTGGTATTTATGAAATATCCTGCCCCTTATTCGATAAGGAAAGAGCCGAGATCCCTTCACCGGGAGTGACCTCTTTAGCAAAACTAGTAAAGGCCTCAAAAACACTCTTTTTCAAAATCACTCGATTCTACAATGATATCAAGTTCATTACACAAAAGGTTTTCTTAAAAACCTGTCGTAGCCCTCCGCCATTTCAGATAAGTCCTTTATAGTATTCTCTCTACGTTTGTTAGCCTGCGTCAAGGCGTAGTGTGCGGTAGATATTTATGTTTATCTGCTATAGCATATGAAGCTGATTGAGTTAGGGTAGTCGTACGACTTTGTTGGCCTGCGTCAAGGGTCGTGCGGGTGGGTTTAATTTAATCATGAAAAGCACGGGTTGAACTTGACTAGTGGACTATGGTTTGTTGGCCTGCATCAAGGTCATAGCCAGCTAGGAGCAAAATATTATCGGGAATTTCAAGTGTTGAAATTTGCAATGAGATTGCATATCTTCTATGAGATAGTTGGATCCCGATATCCACTGCGAGTAAGAGTTACTCTTAGGAGAGTTTTACACATTGCAATTAGCCGATCAAGTAGGTGTCTAGAAAGGTGTCAACGGGGTTACACCCCTGGGAAAACGAGGTTTATTTTAATTAGGTCCATGTGAAAGCACGGGGAACCTCCCTCAAAGTACCAGCACTGGCCTGGATGAAAGATTGGCGAACTTGTAGGGTGTAATTAATCCCGGCTAGTCTTTCTTTTTAGGGTTTGGAGGAAGATTTGATAAAAACAGTGGGAGCCATCCTGATTAGATAAAATAATAACCAATCTGATCTTGCAAGAGCATACGCTGATTGTTTTCTTTTCTCTCTCTCCAGGTAGCGATCATGTCACGCCTTAATCAAGATAATAATATGGATGTATTGACCGAACCCGCTTGTTATACTGAGCTGGGGAACGTTGGTCTCGCTCAAACTTATAATTGTTATAAGACCGAACAGGAAATAGGGGATTACTAGAATTCCCGTGCCGCCCAAACGAAGAAAGTGCATATTGATGCATCTTCTTCGGGTGTGTTCATTACCGAGAACTGTTTTTCAGTATCCTCTACGGCCTGGGTATGTGATACCGGATCAGGATCCCACATATGTAATCTGTTACATGGGCTATAAATAGGTAGAGAACTGAGAACGGGTGATAAAGTTTCAAGAATTGGAAACGGTGCAATTGTTGTAGCCAAGTTGTAGGCATTTATCACCCTGTATTATCAAGTACATTGATTCTGAACGAATGTTATTAGATACCGAACCTGATATAGAACATCATATCAGTCTCTTTATTTTATAAAGAAGGATATAATTTTGTATTGTTGGATAATGTGTTGAACATTTCCTATATCAAGAGTTGATTGGTTCAGGGACGTTATATAAAAGCATATACGTTCTAAATCAAACTACAGTTCTCAACGTACAGAACACACACACAAGAGGAAGAGTTCAGAAATGAACGATTCCTTCTTGAGGCATTGTAGACTAGGTCATATCAATGAGACCTGACTTGCTAAGTTACATTACGATGCATATTTAAATCAGTTTGAATTTACATCTTGTGAAACTTGGCAGTCATGTCACAAAGATAAAATGACCATAGCTCCGTTTACTAGAAGCAGAGAAAGAGTTAGTGAACTCTTGGGATTGATACATGTTGATGTATGTAAGTCCCCTGTCTACACATGCCAGGACCGGTTCTATGTACTTCATTACATTCACTGATGATCTCTCAAGATTCATACATATGTTCATGTTGAAACACAAGTTTAAAGCTTTTGAGAAATTCAAAGAATATAAGTCAGAAGTAGAGAACCAAAACGGGTATAAGCATTATGTCCTTTAATTTGATCAGGAAGGAGAATACTTAAGCACGGAATTCCTGGACTATTCTAAAGAAGAATGAGATTCTCTCTCAGCATTACTCCTCTGTATACACCACAGCACAACGGTGTATCGGGGCGGAGCAATCGCACCCTATTAGATATGGTGCGCTCTATGATGGGTACTACTGAGTTGCCTATTTCTTTTTGGGGATATGCACTTGAGAAGCTGCATACCTATTGAATTAGGTTCCAACCAAATCAGGTGTCTACCACTCCATATGAGATATGGTATGGGAAGAGCCCATGTCTTAAGTAAGTTAAGATTTAGGGTTGTCCGGCCTATGTCTAAAAGCAAAATCCGGACAAGCTCGAGGCAAGGTCAGTTCTGTGGAAGTTTGTTGGATATCCCAAGCATTTGCAAACGAATATCTTCTACCGCACCGAGGAACAAAAGGTGTTTTATTTCTCGGCATGCCACCTTTTTTTAGAAAAGGAATTTATTTTGGAAAGAAATTAGTGGTCATGAGGTAGAACTGGAAGGAGTTCCAGCTATATAAACTACAACTGACGATTTGGTAGAACCGGAGGATTCAATAGTTCCCGACGAACCTCAGCCTCTCCGCCAATCTGGTAGGGTTCCTCATCCACCTGAGAGATACTTCGGTTTTCTCTATGACAGTGGGAGCGAGGATTGCAACATGAGATGATGACCCAACTAGTTTCGAGCAGGCCATCAAGAGTGGGGACTCTGTAAGGATGGCTGGATGCTATGTGATCTGAGATAGAATCCATGTACACCAACAAAGTATGGACTTTGGTTGCTTTATCTAAAGGATTAAATCCCCATCAGAAGCAAGTATATTTTGAGAAGATTACTTAGTGTACATGGAAAAGTTGAGACTTTCAAAGCTAGACTAGTTGTAAAAGGTTTTCGTCATTGATCAGGTGTGGATAACGATGAAACCTTTTCTCCAGTGGCTATGCTTAAGTCCATCCGGATCCTACTTGCCATTGCTACATACCATGACTACGATATCTAGCGGTTGGGTGTCATGACTTCTTTTCTAAATAGTGATTTAGAAGAGAGCGTCTATAAGTACACAGCCAGAGGGCTTCGTAGACAGTGGGAGCAGCAGAAACGTGTGCAAGTTTCTTTATAGGATAAAGCAGGCATCGCGGAGTTGGAACATCTGTTTTGATGTGGTAGTCAAAGAGTTTGACTTCGTCAAAATGGTAGATGAACCTTGTATATACAAAAAGGTAGTAGGGAGTATGGTGGTGATCCTCGTATTGTACGTAGATGACATACTCTTGATAGGAAAGGAGTTTCCTATGCTACGCTCGGTCAATCTCCTCTTATCACAATGTAACATTTTAAAAATAAATAAATAAATAAATAAAATCCTTTAGGTGGATTTTCTGATAATCGGTAAAATAAACCGTATTTTCCGTAAAACTTAACTATAACTATTTTTCATCATAGATTTAAAAACACCTATTTTAACTATGTAATTGCTAGTATTTGGTATTTATTTAGTGACTTATAAATTGTTAGTTTAATTAAATATTTTTCCTAAATTAATTATTTTAAATATTATTATAAGCTTTTAAATATACATTAAATTAGTGTAAATTGCAAATTGGAATGGGTTAATTTGACAAATGTGAATCATGACATATTGGAAACATAGTGTGTAACATGTAAATTCCTTCTCAAAATTCTCCATGGTTCTAGAATTTTTCTAGGATTTATCTTGAAAAGAAAATAAATAAAATAAAGAAATTAATGTAAAGACTTAAAAGAGATGATTTATTTAAGAGGTTTCTACACAATTCTACACTCATTTCTCTTTCTCTCTCCACTTCCCCTCAAATGGCTGAGCCCTTCATTTGGCAGCCCCCATTTTCCCCAAGTTCTTTTCTCATCAAAAATCATAAAAAATTCTATATAAATCAACATAAAAACATTACAAATTCCTAATTAAATCTTTACCCTTGATTCTTTTGCCAAACAAGCTTAGATCTTGGAGCAAAGTTAGCAGTTTGGAGATCAAGTTGGATGTTTGATCTCATGTTTTTGAGGTATAATCTTAAACCAATTGTTACTTGATGTTTAATTACTTTAATTTAATGAATTTCGGTGTTTAATTATGGTTCTAATTGCTAAATAAAAATTTCAAGAAAGGGTTTTGGGTGCAAATTAGGGTTTTTATCATGTAATCATGGTTACAAAGTGTAGATTATCATCTTAAGGAAATGAAAAATCTAAACTAGTTGCTAGTTTGTAAATTGTTACAATTAATTTGTCCAAATTGCATAATTTTGCAAACTAGGTTTTAGAAATTATGAATATAATTGAGATTAAAATCTAGAAAGGGTTTTCATCACATCATTAACATTATAAATTGTAGTTTAACACATTTGATCATGCAAAACCTAGTCTAGTTATTGATTTATGCATTGTTACTATAAAATTGTCAAAATCAGATAACTTTGCAAACTAGAATTTTGGGGTTAATGGAAATTTATTAGATTAAATTATAGTAATGGTTTGTATGATCTAGTTATGATATTTAGTGAATATTATGGCCTCTAGTTTTGTTTAAACATCAAGTTTTGTACTAAAACGGTTATTTGAGGTTTTCTAGGTTTTCGGAAATAAATCGATTTGAATTATTTTGAGGTTTTGATGAGTTACAATTTATTTCATATTATAATTAGTGAGTTGTGAAACCACGAATGGTACGTTTGGGTTTTTCTCGATCAATTGGCGTTTGTACGCCGATGTCGAGAGTTATTTGGTTCTTTTGCATAAGCGGGTCATAGGTTTTAACCTATGCGCGTTTCATGTGTCGTTTTGGTTTTATCCGCGATTTCGGTTTACGATAATATATATGTTTGCATATAGGTACCTCTCACGTGGACTTCGGATAATGAAGAAGAGGATGGCGACATCGACTTCGGCAAGCGAAGACCAGGTGAGTAGATGTATATCTACGGGGGAAGTCTGGTGGATGGCGTATAGCACACCCCCGCAACTTCGTAGGATATGACGTAGTCTTAAGATAGTTATATATAGATATGTTATTGCGAGATACGAATACTGAGCAAGAAAGGTTTAGGAGACCATGGATCGGAAGTTGTGTAAGTTGGGTGATAGTGCTTTTAGTTTAGTTCTTAGTCGCGAGACCCTAGAGTATAGGTTGACACACACACATACACACACACTTGTTCTTGTGTGTATATGTATATGTATGTATATATATATATAGGTATGTGAGTAAGTATATATACATACATACATATACACGGGTGATGAGGATGTTATATGATACTTGGAGATAAGTCAATATGATCGGGCATGATGCCGTGAGAAAGTTGATATGTGATCGAATTATGGTATTATAGCGGAACGTTGTGCGATAAGAAAATATATACTATACGACAAATGTGTGATGACATTGGAATGTTTTGAGACTTAGATCAGTAATAAGATCATGATATTGTTTGACGATGATACCTTGTGAATGATGATATATATATGATAGTTGACATATGATCGAGATATGATTTGAGATATGTTATGATATTTATAATGGATTGCTTGGGCAATGTGAATTCATATATGATAATATGTGTTGATGACATCAGATTGCACGAGATTTTAGATCAGTAACCAGATCATGATATTGTTTGATGATGATACCATATGAATGATGATATATATTTGATAGTTGACCCGTACCCCGATTTTGGGATGCCGTATGATGGATTTTACCGTACGAGGTATATATGTGATGATTGATCCGCACTCTTGACTTGAGGAAGTCGTACTTTGTATGTGACGCTATTGAGGCTGGATCGCCGACTACTAGAGATATCGACCCGGACTTTAGGTGGATTTTTCTTACCTTTCGACCCGTTCCTGAGTTAGTCCCTTAGTTGGTTAGGTAGATGTTAGTTTAGGCTCGAGTCATACATATTTTCAAAACTAGCGAATCGTGCGCATTATTTTAAAAACAGCTTGAGGGATACTACGGATTTTTCAAAGGTCGTATTTTTCTCAAAAACACCGTAGCCTCTATCTTTCTAAAAACCACGATTCGTTCTTTTTTAAACACCAAAACGGTATGACTCGTTTAGTAGAAATGTATATTCTTCGGTATTGCGGTTATTACTCCTTCTCTGTTATATTCATGTTATTATCATTTCACTGCATGTTTATACATATGTTTCCTTCACTGTTATGATTCCATCTGTTAGGACACCAGCACCATTACCGATGATGCGCATGTTCCACGTACACAAATTTGCCGGCTCACACACATCATCATCGGTAATTGCCATGTTACGTACACTTTAGAAAATATTATCTCATTGATATAATCAGCTAAAGGCTAGTTACCACATAATATTTGTGTGATTGCTCTCATGTGTTAACTTAGAGATTGCATTCATTACATAGATAGTTCATGCATTCATATATTCATTCATATACTATTCTGGGGCTTTATGCCGATATCCACTGTTTACTTAATCTTAATTCTTGGAGTTCGGATTTCCATGAGATTTCTGGATTTTGGGAGAAAACCGCAAGAATTTATAATAACTTCTCTCTCTCTCTCTCATTTTAAAATGCAAGTTGCGGTTTTCTCGTGATGTATGGGTCGTCCACCATGAGTTTTCATATTTTCTGTTGGATTTCGAGACCCGATTCGAAGAGTGGAGGAACCATCTCGGGTACATGGTGGGCCCGGTACGGTACCCTGGGGCGAGAGTGTTTTTATGCGGATGATGATGAGCCTGGCTGGGGAAGACTGCCTACCGGTGATGTCTGGCGCGGCGTATATCCGGAGGATACCGACCGTTGTCGTGAGATTTGATGATTTGGGCCGATCCGGACTGACGGAGCCCGAGATATTGAGACATTTAGATATTGAGATATTGAGATATTGTGTCGATGCTTGACACAGACTTTCTGTTGATTCCACTGATAATGTTTCAGTTTTATTATACAAGTTTCACTGATGATTTCTTCATATCAGATTTTTTTCCAGATTTCGTGGTTAATTTCCTCATTCATGATGCATTCATACATCAGATATATGACTTATTACTGTTTAGTGACACTGACACGAGCACTGAGTATTGCACTTATGCATAGATTATTACCCTGTCACTACTAGATGTTTAGTGTTATGTTAAGTATATTATTATGACCTAGGAGATCGTCGTGCATGCGATTTCTACCCGCAGTTGTCTTCTACTCACGAGTTGGCAACTCACCCACGTTGTGCCAAATTTTCTTACAGGTTCAGATGTACAGGTTTCCTTGGCGGTTTGCTGGCACACCTTTTCATTCAGGATGATTGCTTTGGTAGGTTGGTTCACTTGCATCGTGACAGCCGTTGTACCTTTATTTATTTTAGTTGTATCTAATAAGCTCCATCAACTAGACTTGTATATTTGATAGATTTAGAAGACCTGTTGTTTATTCTTTCGACCTTAGAGTCGCGCTTGTATTATTAAGGTTTTCTTGTGGATTTGGTTTTTTTCTGAGTTTTGTTCCTCGCCCTTCGGCGTTGTATATTATATTGCTTGTGGTTGTGTCCGCCAATTGGCGAAGAGCCAGCTCCCGCTTGGGGATGCCTTTATTATTTCTTATGTATATTATTCTTGTTTGTACCCGTTTAGGGCCAGTTTTTACAAAGGAGACTCTGCCAAAATTTTTGAGAAAATTTGATGTTGCTTTTAAACTTATTTTCCTACACTTCTTCTTTAAAATGGTTTAGATTTCTGGGCTTCGGCTTACTTAGATTACGTTACGCCTTTAGACATTTCGTAATTTAAGTGCCGGTCACATTCCGTACCTTCGGGTCGTGACACACAAGGATTCTCTATATAGGATCAAGGTGATACCTCCTAAATCCTGGATTTTGGATCTATGAGATAGATCTAAATGGATATTAGGATTCTCACTAAATGTAGTGAGATGGTATCATTCGATCCTGGGGAGAATCACTGGATAGCTTCCAGGGTGGTAAGGTCGACTGAATGTCAGTCACAGGCATTGTCTTTACCCTCAGTGGAGGGACGGTATGTTGGAAGAGTTCCAAGCTAGATACCGTGGCATACTAGACGATAAAGGCTGGATACATCGCTACCAACGATGCTACCAAAGAGGCAGTCTGGGTGTATATTAGTTCATGAGATGAACTTCGTTCCTACCATTGTGTGACAATGGAGTTGTGGCTTAGGCCTAGGAACCCGCGTCCCATCGGTGATCCAGACATATTCTAAGGCTGTATCGCCTAATCATGGAGATGGTTGATCTCCACGTGATCGAGGTTAGGAGAGTAGACTCAGAGGACAACACGGCAGATCCACTCACAAAGGCATTTTCCCAGAGAGAGACTTTTATGGAATGGTTGAGTATGAGATACTACAACCACTGCTATATGATGGCCCTAGTGCAAGTGGGAGATTGTTAGTTATATGAATGCCCTAGAGGCCATTACTGTACATGAGATGTACATTGTAGTAGATGCTTGGACATATATAGGTAGGAATTTCTTGCTCGACATGATAGTATGCTATCTGGTTACTCTTTATCTTAACATGTACACTGATTGTCTCCCTGTTACATGTTGGTAAAGCCCTTAGGATGCGTACTTGACTACCTAGATTTTGATGGAGATCATACTAGTGGGACAAAGGTAGTCTGTGAGTACATTCTTTAATGTCCCTAGTCGTGGGTTTATCGAGACGGGGCATCGATATACCAGAGTAGACTAGCGTATACCTTCTCGACCCATGTAGATAGGCGATGGATGATCCCATATCCATTGGTGTTTGACATCATAGATGATATACGGGTGCTCAGTGGAGACTGGGTACACTGGATGGACTTGCCGAGAACTCCCAGATGGTATTATACCTCACGTCAGATGGCAGTTCTCTGGTGACACTGGTACATGTTAGTCTGTTGACCCGAGATCGTCATAGAGTCTTGTGTGATTCCCACTGTGCTTTGATTTCCACTTTACCACGTTCATGAGAACGTGCAAAACGGTGGTTTTTGAGTACAGTCCCGAGTCACATGGAGGCAATGAGCGATAGGAGGGGATTCTTCTCTCCCGGTATTGGGGGTTGATGTTGCGCTGTGCTCGATTGGCTATAACAGGAAGTCCCATGCAAGGGCTGTTTCAGAGATTTACTGGTAAGTGTTACCAGTAGTTTCTCGACCCGTTATGAGCATCATATCGGCACGACTTATCGAGTTACTGGGGTCTGACGTTTACCACCCCTAGACGAGATATGCGACATATCAAACGAAGAGACCGGACTGTACGGTAAGTGTTACTGATTGGATTCGCAGGAGTATGAGCAGGCTTTCTTGTTGATCTTCTAATCGCTCAATACCCGGGTGGCCATTACGTTTAGCACGCCTCTTGCGGCTTGTGGGTGTTTGATATGACCGTCACCTACTGCCGGCGTATTGACGAGTCTTTAGAGTCTTACACAGAGGTTTCCTGGCTCAGGAAAAACGGAGTAGGAGCACATATGAGATATGTGCGAGACCGAGATTAATGCGTGTATGTGATACCACATTCAATTCTCGTGATTTGTATCATCGGTCGGTTGTATGTGATATAGCCGGGTTATCGAATCAAGTGTTGATTCGATAAATTGATACACATGATATTAGTCTGTTATATGTGATATAGCTGGATTATTAAATCAAGTGTTGATTTGATAATCTAATGTATAATTATATATTTGATATATTACTTTACATTAACTAGTATTGTCTCACTTAAGATTGTTTTTCTCACTTGATGTGCACATAGTGTATATGTGATATATGTTTGTGTACATGTTTGTATCATACTTGATGATACATGCAAACTTGGGTGTGTGTATGACTTACACCATGCTACCAATAATGAGGGGTTTTAATTATCTTAGTAAATCAAAATGTGGTGGAAATTGGTCATGGCATGAAGTTTCATGAAGCTTTTGGATAACCATTGACCAAGTTCACTTGATTTGTTTTACTTAAGATATTTTAAACCTAACCATTATTACTTAGCCATGGTTATGTCTCTACATGAGTTAGTGTATGACACTAACTCATCCATGGTTGCTATTCTCACCTCATGAGTTCATTCTCTCCTCACTTCTTCTTCTTCCTCTTCATGAGAGAAAAAGCTCACTAGCTTTTTCTATGGTGAGAAAATAATGTGAGAAAAAAAAATCTAAAGTGAGCCCACTTCCTATTTCATCATCCTATACACTTGCTTGGGTAGTATAGGGTGTTCTCTTCTCAAAGTTCTTGACCTAGTGAAGAGGTAACTTGGGTTTGAGTCTCCTCGACGTAGATCATCTTCGGCCTCGAAGACTTCGTGCAAGCTTGTTCATTTCTCTGATGGAACCATTCTAGAGTTCGGGAAATCTTCACTTTCTATGATCGCAGCGAAGGGATGTCAACATGGAGCTTTAGAAGTGAAGGACCGGTCTACAAAGGTTGTATTCCTCCTTCACTACTTGTAATGGTAGATTACATGTTCGTTTTGTCTATTTACTCTAGCTTAATCATAGCTTTGGATTGATTAGCACCATAGAAATTTTAAATTTGGCATGGTAGATGCTGTGAAAACCCTCTATGGTGCTAAGGAATCCCAACAATATCCACAGCTCGTGTGCTACCAAATACCTAACTTCTCCACTAATAAGTTTCACAAACTATGTTTGTGAAACTCATTACGTTTTAGAAATAGCCTCAGTGAGTGGATCTGCTACAATGTTCCAACTTCATCTTTCTATATCTCAACTTTTTGGAGATCAGTAATCTCCCAAACTGAGCGATGCCTCAAGAATTTGTATGGACACTTGATGTGACCAAGTTCATCAACGAACAACTCATATCCAACAAACTTCTTGGGTTGTATTCTCTGTTGAGTCATAACCAGCATCCTGCACCATGATTACTTCAGTATCCTTATTAGAACACTATCCAATATATTGATCCTCCGAAGAGTCTAAACTCAAAACTCTGACAGCATCTCTGTCATCCAGGTCACTTTGGAAGCCTGAACCGATAACCTCCTCCTTCAGGAGGCTGCCGTTATCTTATATCAAGAACATCCTCTTATGTTCTTTACTGCTTCCCAATGTTTCTCCAGGATTGGATTAATATCTGCTTGATACAACAAGTGTTTAAGCAATATCTGGTGTTGTATAATACATTGCATGATTGACTCAATTGCCTAAGCAAATGATATGACATTCATGCCAGCCCCTCTCTACATCAGTCTATAGACATCCCTTTTAGAGAGGGTGACTCCATCACCTATGGGTACACCACCACGCCAGGAGTCTTCCATTCTAAAATACTTTTAGAATGCTTTCTAAGTACCCGGATTGGGACACTTTCCAAATCTAGATCTAAAATCATAGATCTAGTCACCAGAATTCCTGATATACTATCCATGTCCAACATGGGGAAAATACTATGTGACAACCAAAGTTTGAACGATTTTAGTATAGGAACATCACTTCCTATTTGGAGTATGTCATCAAAATCCCAAGACATTACTCCCTACATCTTTCTTACTAGGTTCATCTATTGTTTTGATGAAGTCAATCACGTTGATTGTCACATCAAAACAGATGATATGTCTTCGATATCCATGCTTTAGTCTACAAATAGACATAAGCAACTTGCACACCTTCCGCTGCTCCCACTGACTACGATAACCCTCTAGCAGAGTCATATACACCTACACTTCCAAATTCCTATTTGGAAAGACATTATAGTCATCCACTTGCCAGATATCATAGTCAAGAACAGTATCAGTACCAAGTCGTATCCATATGGACTTCAGCGTAGACACTGAAGTAAAAGTCTCATCACAATCCACAACAGGTATTTGATGAAAACTCTGTACAACAAGTCTAGCCTTATTAGGTTGGTACCATTCCATTTGCACAGATCTCGAAAGATCTACTTGCTCCTGATTGGTTTTACCCTTTCAGGAGCACCCAGCAAATTCTAAAATCCATGATTTGCTTAAGTGCGTGGAGTCCGTCTTGGATATGAAACTTCTGTTCACCTGGAAGATACCACTTCTTATGACCTGCTGATAACAAGTAGGGAAACAGCAGTGCCAAGTTATATCTGTATAGACTTCAGTATAGACATTGAAGTAAAAGTCTCATCACAATCCACAACGGGTATTTGATGAAAACTCTTTACAACAAGTTTAGCCTTATTAGGTTAACACCTTTCCACCTGTACAAATTTCGAAAGATCTACTTGCTCCTAATGGGTTTTACCCCTTCAGGAACAGCAAAGTCCAAAATCCATAATTTGCTGAAGTGCGTGGACCATCCTGGATATAAGCATCCGGTCATTTGGATGTTACCACTTCCCATGACCCGCTGATAACTAGTAGGGCCATCATCACTATAATGCTGACCTTCCTGTCACCGTCTACAGGAAAACCGAAGTATCTCTCGGGTGGCCGAGGTCACCTACTAATATCTGCGGAGTGGCTAATGGTTTGTCAAGCCTAATTGAATTCTCAAGTTCTACTAAATTTTCAGTAATCATTTGTGGTTCTAAAATCACTTCCATTTCTACCATACTCCCATTAGTTTCTTTTGCAAAAATATTCCTTTTATAAAAAGGTGGCGAGTCAAGAACAATGTAACTATTGATCTTGAAAATGGTAGAAACAAAATTCTAGCGAATGCTTGGGATAATCCACAAACCGCCATTACCGAATCGTGCCTCGAGTTTGTCTGGATTATGCTTTTAAACAAAAACCGGATAACTCCATATGTTAACAACCTCAAGATATGTAACCATTCTATATCCATATAGAATCAAGGCACTAATTTAGATGGAACCAGATTCAAAAGTCATGCAACTGTTTCCAGTGCATATCACCTAATGGAGAAAGGCCTATACAACATTACTCATCATGGAGCACACTCACGGAACAGTAATATGCGAGGGAATCATGTTCTCAATATTACTACGATGGAATACCTATCATAAGTATCTACATTTTCGATTACCTCGAAGAATCCTGATACTTCCAACGTATGGTTCTCTAGTTTATTCTTATACCTATAAACTTCTCAAAATCTTTGGACCTTGCATTACAACAAATGCGTGTCTAAAACTAGAGAACTCATAGGTATGCCTGAATGAAGTAAGAGTACCAACCCCTTGTCCCGAAGGATACTGGACAACATACATTTTCATGTATAAGTCCCAAGAGTATGCGAACTCATATTCTGTGATTTGTAAATTGAAAACTGTATCTTGATTAAGAATGTCTTACACCGTTATTTAATGCACCTTACCTTATGCTCAACTCATAAAGGTAAATGTTTACAACACAACTTTCAAAATGTATATCTCACTTTATAAAATAAAGGTACAAATATTTCATTGTAAAATTTTGTGCATAACAATGGTTATTTGAAACCAAATATTTGTCGTTAGGCAAAACCAGATGATTTAATCCAATATCACCAATTACAACGAATTCCGATATTGAGGATTAAATCGCCCATTTTCCAATATTCTACTCCTACTCATCATTTGTAACAGTGTATAGATGTGAGATCCAAATCCGGTAAATACATACCCTGGAGTCAGAATTAATTGTGAAAACAGTTTTCTTTTACAAGCACACAGAAGTACTGAAACATAACAATGTTTCAAGGGGTTGACTGGGTATTCCTAGTAATGACTTTTCCATCATCCAGGTTCATGACAATAGTCGCAATTTTCTTTTCCCTCACTTCAATCTCTTTATATGTCTTTACATCTTTCCTTCTGTATACCGCACTTAGGCTGATTGATTTTCTTCCTTCCCCACCTTTCGGCACCAGCCTAAGTTTTGGAAGAAGACTATCTAATAAGCGTAACATGTGTACTCTCCTAATACAAGGAGCTCTCGCAATCTGAGAGAAGGTAAAGGGAAGAGACAACCGAATAATCCTATTCAATTTCTCCAGAACTTGTGGCCATCCTCGACTGAAGTAACTTCTTCGAGTTCGTATGTAACTATACGATGGCCAATCCAAGCTTTATGGATCATCATAGTGATACGACTAGTTCTGAAGGAATGCAACGAGTAAAGTAGCAGTGGAAGGGATATGTGCGATTTTGTCGAGAATCAAGACAATCCGAAGCTCAAGGGTGTAAGAAGGTTCGGTTAATTTGGTACATGAGTTTTTAAGGTAAGTCATGGGTCATTGTACTAGAAGGGGAGAGAGAGAGAGAAGAAACACTCAGCGTGCACTCTATCAAGATTAAATTGGTTTTCTCTTTATCTAATCAGGATGGCTCCCACTATTTTCTCGAATTCTCCTTCAAACCCTAAAAGGAGAACTAGTCGGGATCATTTACACTTTACAAGTTCGCTAACCGTTCAGCCAGGTCAGAGTTGGTAGTCCGAGGGATGTCCCGCGTGCTTTCGCACGGACCCAATAAATAACCCCGTTTCCACAGAGGCGTAACCTCGTTAACACTTTCTAGACACCTAATAGGTTAGCTAATTGTGAAGTAAAAAATCTCCCGAAGAGTAATACATACTCATCAGTGGGAATTAGGATCCAACTATTATTGTGTGATAATTTTGACGGAAGCCGACCAAAATTACCACACTCCAGAAGGTATACGCATGCCTGGAAAGTTTCCCGCATGTTAGAAACTCCCGATATGGTTTTTGCCCCAAGCGTCTTATGATCTTGACGAAGGCCAACAAATCATAAGGCGCAAGAGTTCTACCCGTTATTGCCTTGATTAATCTAAACCCACCCGTACTCGCCCTTGACAAAGGCCAACAAGGCTGTTCGACTGTACTATATTAATGCATCTATATACTGCAAGAAAGTAACACATAGCTACCATACACTATGTCTTGACGAAGGCCAACAAACATAGCATGAATACTAGGCGCTACCAATCTGAAATGATGGAGGGCTACGATTGGTTTTTGGCGAAAAACCTTTAACGTAATGAACTTGGTATCATTGAAGGGACCCGAGTGGCTTTAAAATGGAGTGGTTTAAGCTCCATTTTTTAAAACAGGTAACATAAACCTTTTCTTAAGAGCGAACTCCCAATGAAGGGATCAAGGCTCTTCTCTCATAGAATGAGGTGCAGGATATTCCTAACCGAATACTTCTATGAAAAGCAAAATAATACGGCTATAAGTTCTGAAGAAAACCGAGTAGTTTTAAAATTGGTTCCGACAACATCATTTGGGTTTATTTTCCTTGCATTATTCAAATAATGCGTTCCCATCATTTTAAGTTTTCAAGCCACAGAAGAAACAACCAAAATAACATGCTTTTATATGCCATCCGCATTCACTACGGAGCCCCGTCATGCACTGTTAGGTTACTTAACCAACAGCAGAGAGGGGACAGGACTAGCGCGGATGCAAAACATATATAAGCATCTACTAAATATATATAATATATATCAACATCGCAGGCAGATAATAGTCATCACAGGCATGCGATCAACAATATGGAATAGCGGATAAACTAGGAGCCCTGTGTTTCATTTGAGCCGTAAATGAAACGCGACATTCCCCGGTCGTGTGGATAGCCTGTACAAAGTCGATCCTAGACCCCTATAAGTGCGGCAAGCCACCTTCCAATTATAGAAACTGAGTAACACGCTCTCAACAAAGTGAGTTGGTCGAATTCGATGACTTGTGCACTCCTCCGCGGGTCAATCCTATACCCCCTACGAGTGGGCGAATAGCCCGCCAATTCTAGAGTAAGGCCCCCCGGTCTCGACGCCATGAGATGCGGGCCCGTGGCCCTCTAGAATCCGGCTATTGGAGCACTCCTCCGCGGGGTAATCCTAGTATAGAAATGAAATATATGTACAAGGGTGACAACGACCGCAACCTAGTCGAGCCCCAATAAAAGAATATACATAACGGCAGAAACGGCTGTCCACATGTCGGACGCTCGTTGTTTCCCCAATATTAAAACCTAATAAAAAAGCAAAGCTCTGTTGGATTTAATGAGGCAGCACCTCACGTGCTCACCACTAGGGCGCCAGCGCCAGAGCCAATCTTATAGGATTAAATCCTATGGTGGCGCCGCACGTGCTCCTCACACCGGTGCCAATGTGCAAAGCACAGAAAATGCTTTCTTAATAAGAATTAAATTCTTATATGGTGCCGCGCATTCTTACCATGCGGACGCCGATGTGCAAAACCCATAAATACCTATTCTACGAATTAAATTCTTAAGTGGCGCCCATGTGCATAACACGTGAGCGCTAGCGCCCAAGTTTATATCAGTAGAATTATATTCTACATTTCCCTAACAAAAGTTGGGATATTCTCTGTTGAACAGAGCCGTTGAATCAAAGATCCAATGGAGATGATAAATCATCAAAATACAGAATTAAATTCTGTTGGGAGAAAGCATCTCCAAAATTTTTCTAAAATAAGAAAGATAATCTCGGTTGGATCAATGATCCAATTATAAAATAAAATTCTATTTTGGAATATATTCCCTCAATCTTTCTACACAAAAAAGATTGCTCTCTGTAAAACAAAAAACCATTGGATTAAAAAAAATCCAATGGTGATTAAAAATCACCATTTTACAGAATAAATTCTGTATAGGGGAAAATATTTCCCCAATCTCGTTAAAAACAAAAAATCATATTCTGTAAAATAGAAGTCCTTGGATCAAAAATCCAATGGTGGGTAAAATTCCTCAAATCAATTTTGAGACCAATCAAATCAATTGGAATCTCTCAATGAGAGATTTTCTAAAAATTAATTAACAAACTTGCCTCCACTATATAAAAGACCCGAGACTTCAAGTCTAACACAGACATAGAGATAGAGAGAACCCCCCATAAGCTTCTGAAAAATACAGAAAGCTTCCAAAACAATAGAAGATTCAATTCCCAAGAAAGAAGAAGACTTTCCTCCTCAAAACCCTAGGTAAAGAAAAGGGATCAAAATATCTCTATCACATCTAAGGGTTTAACTCTTTTTAAAGAACTTAGTTCTTTATCTGGATCTGAGATCCACAAGGCAAATCTCCCATAAGTTGTGAATTTAATTTTCATCAGGAAGATCTTGTTCTTGAGAATCAAATATTCAGAGAAGAACAAATTTAAAAAAAGAAGAAAGAAAGAAAACGGAGTCCATGATGCTCCAGGAACTCAGTTCCTTCAAATCGAGAACTTAGTTCTTTAAAAACTCAACCTAAAATTCTCAAATATAGTGATTTTAATGAGCGTTAATGGTCAAAGAACCATTGATGGAGGTTTAACCTCTCTGAAAACATCAATAGAGATTAAATCTCCATATAAAAGAAACTAGCGCCTCACGTGCTTCCCACGTCGACGCCCCTCTTTAACAGTGCCTAGCGCCTCACATGGAACACACGTGGGCGCCATATAAAAAGTGTTTAGCAGTTCACATACAGCCAAAACGGCTGAGTGCTCAGCACTAATTGGACAGCGCCCAGCTTCGCAAGTACTCCTCACGGGGGCGCCACAAAAGTAATAAGAGTGCTTAGCACTCCATAAATAGCCAAAATGGCTAAGTGCTTACCACTGATTGGCGAGCGCCCAGCGCCTCATATGCTTCTCACGGGGGCGCCGCAAAAATAATAAGAGTGATTAGCACTCCATAAATAGCCAAAACGGCTAAGTGCTTGGAACTGATTGGGCAGCGCCCTGCTCCTCACGTGGTCCTTTCATGGGCGCCACAAAAATAATAACAGTGCTTAGCACTCCATAATTAGCTAAAACTACTGAATGCTTAGCACTGATTGGGCAGCGTCCAGCGCCTCACATGTTCTTCACGTGGGCGCCACCAAAAAAAAGAAGAGAGAAAAGTGCTTAACACTCCATAAACAGCCAAAATGGCTGAGTGCTCAGCGCTCATTGGGCGGCGCCCATAATTAAATGCTTCACATGACACCCATGTGAGTGTCAGAGCGTCAAACAAGTGCTTAACACTTTTGCATAAAAAACGGGGACTGAATTAACAGAGTCCAAATAAGTGCTTAGCACTTCTGAACAAAAATACCTAAGCATACGAATCCCCAATTGGCTAAGTCTATAAAACCTTCTTATAGCTAAGCCCAAAATTCTCTGTTGTTTGGATCTTAAATAAAAATGATTCTTAAAATATTGCTAAGTTGATCTTAGTCTCAAATTAGACTAACGTATCCTTAGTTAAAAATAAATTGAGCCCAGATTCTCACACATTTAAGTTGATCTTAATCTCAAACTAGATTAACGATCCTTAAATAAAACCAAATCATTTTGAACCAAAGGAACATACAACCTAAGTTCAAAAAAAAAACACGTCAAGCAGATCCTTGACCCAAACCCAAATCTAAAATATACGGATTTGGACTAATCTGCGCCCTACGGGTGACGACACAATTTAGTCTCCGTATACAATCCACGGGCAACCAAAACAAATAAAAATACACACGACATGAAGTGAACTGCCGGAGCAGGAGAAAGTGGTTATCTTAACACGATAACATAATTAACTGCAAGGGCTTGCGCCTGCAGGGAAGAGCGTCCCCACGATCAAAACCCCCTCATAAAATAAGGTGGAATCTGAAGAAGTCTACTGCAACGGTCACATCCGTCCAAACCTCCGATATACGGTGCCATAAATCAACTTAGCATCTTCGGAGAGGTGGACGCTGCCCCCAGATGCAGGCTCCCAACGTCTCGGACCCTGTCTTCCGACGGTGAATAGATTCTGGCACGTTCGGTGGGGCCTTTTCCTCTTTCCACTCCACACTCTGTGTGTCGTGTTTGCGAACAAAATCGCGGTTCGCTATGGTTGCCCTTGGATTTGAGGTACTAAAATTTGGTGTCTTGCTCCTGTGCAGAAAAAATCGATGGCTTCCAGCTGCACCTCTTGCAATAGCAACTCTCGCTCCGTCCCAGCTGAAGGAGTGACTTACGGGCCCAACACGGCCTCTATCTTTTCAATACCGGTGGGAAAAGTTACACAAACCACTACTAGATTGTTCTTTGGGACCATGCTCCCACCAGTGAGTTTCGGTGCCTCAGCGCCGCAAGAGAAAGCTCCCAAGAGCTTAGTCTTCGATCGACTAGCGACCAAAATGGCCCCTCTCAACAGGACGTCCAAATCCGGTGTCTCAGTCTTCAACAGACTAAGCAAAAGCTCGAAGGGGCCCGCAAAGAGGCTCGTAATACCTGAAGGGGATTCCCCAAAATGGATAGCCCTCTCAACTCCTTCTGCAGGTGAAGACGTCAATGGTGCTTCCCCTACCAGAAAGTCGATCTTCGAAAGATTGGCCGGCCCTCCCGAAACTTCAATCAGGACGTCGGTCTTCAACAGGCTGACACCAACAGTATCCCTTCAGCAAAGCCGAGGGCATGAAGAAGCCGCTTCCAAAGCTGAGGCGGTCCCTTCTGCAAGACACGCTCGATGTCGCCTCTGGCGCCGAGTGAGAAAAGCTGGGGGCAACTCCCCCTCTGGACTTACCCCACTAGCTCTAATGGTGGAAGTTGACGCTGCTGTTCTAACTGGGAACAGCTTTGATCTGCTCAAGTGGGTACGCAAGAACTTTCCAACGGCGGTGCTAAAGAAATCGCCCCCGCCTGCAGAAGCCACAGTGCAGGAAAAGCCGGAGCGCCCCCATCAACGACTCTCCTCCTAAATTCACAGGGTCTGGCGGAAAGTCCAGGGCTCTGTGATCAACAAAGATTACTCTCTTCGACCGAAGAAATCGAAGGCTCGGCAAGAGAAAGACCATACTTTCGTCATACAGCGAGGGGCTTCTTTTACACAGGTGCCTGTTACAACGGCTCCTTCAACCTCGACCTCCCACAAAATGATGAGGCCGGAGAAAATCCCACCGCCTGCGGCAAATTCCAAAGGCGATGGACCTAAACGCCCCAGGTCTGGGGGCATGATCGTACATACGGTCTACATGGCTTCCGGGAAAGAAGAAAGCTATGTTTCCATAGGTCATCGACTGCAAACTCGGTCGCTGACAAAAGCTCAGGAGCAACAACAAAATCTCCAGGAAATGCTGACCAAAGTGGCAGCACTTACTGGGCAGAAAGAAAGCCCGGACACAACAGTCGAACAGCGCCAGGAGCAGGAGACCGATACAGAGTTCCTGCGAAGGGTCCTTGAAAGAAAGGAAAAGGAAGCTGCTAAGCAGGCTGCTAACATAAAGCAGATGGCTCTCTTGTTCCAGGATATGGTTGGAATGATGATCCAATCAGAACCCCCAGCTGAAAATCTGTCGATAATTATCGATGATGACAGAGGGGAAACATCAAACCCTCTTCTGACATTATCAACAGCCGATGAGGAAACAATATCCAAGCCTTCTTTTGATGATTATATCGCCCAGCAAATACAAGCTCATCAAGCTAATGAAGCCGCAGGCCAAATCATCAGAACTGGGCGACCATATCCAGGCTGGTATGACCAAATCAAGTACCCGCCGGGATATACGATCCCCAAGTTCCATGTATACAAAGGGACAGGCAACCTTCATCAGCACGTCGCGCAATTCAGAGCTCTGTGCGGCAACACTGGAGGCGACGACAAACTATTGCTTTGCCAGTTTGTTGGCAGCTTGTCAGAGACGGCCTTTGAATGCTACTCGGAGCTCCTAAATGACTCCGTGAGAACATTCACAGAGATGGAACTGCTGTTCACACAGCGGTTCGCCAGCGCAAGCAAGTGCATCCCGATCACGGAATTAATCAATGCCAGGGTAAAGCCAGGAGAAACCTGGGTCCAATATGCGATCCGGTGGCGGAACCTATGGTCAAATTGCGAACAGCGCATCAAAGAATCCCCCGCTGTGGGCATGTTCATCGAGACCCTCGATCTTTAAACGACTGTGTACAAGTTCATGACGTTCTTCAAACCAACAACCTTCTAGGCTCTGATTGATAAACTGGCCCAAATGGACCAGATGGGCCACGGCCCTTCCTCCTTAAGTAAGGACCCTCGAAACGCCAAGGCTAAAGGAAAAGCAGCCTTCGTTGCCAACGCTCAACAACAACCGAGTGGCCCAAAACCGGATGCTCGCCAAAACAACGTATGTCCACGCCTATCCCTGGAAGAAAGTATAGGACGCGCTTTCTCGTTTTCCCGCGATAAGACGAGGAGACTATTCGAGTTGGCAATGCATAACAAACTCATCATATTGCCAGACCCACGGCGTCCACCGCAACCCAGCGACGTCAACAACCCCAACTACTACTCCTATCACAGAATGGTGAGCCACCCGATTAAGGATTGCTACATCTTCAAGAACTGGGTCGAGGACCAGTATCAACAGGAAAAATTCGCGCTGTTTGAAAATTGGAGGGTAAACCCACCGCAGAAGCACACTCCCAAAAAGGTGGATGCGCCGGGGGCATCATGCTCGCTCGTGGAGGAAACTCTATGGGAAGTCATTCTATTAGCTAAAACCAAAAGAATGTTGAAGGATCTACATGCATGTCCGGCAGTCAGGTGGAAAAACCCACTTTAACCTGAAATCATCGAAGGGATGCTGAAATCGTGTCATGTACCGAAGATTGTTGACAAAAGGAAAAATCCCCAAGTCAAGCCTACAAAGTCTTCGAAGAAAAAGAAGAAGACCAAGAAGCGTGTGCAGCCTGCCGAGTATGACGAAAAGCATACAGACCAAAAAAAGTACATTGACACATTGGAGGAGTACAACCAGAAGGCGCGGAAACCGATCACGCTCAAAGAGTTCCTCAAGCATATTCTTGAGAACGAACAAAGTGACAACGATGAGGAAAATGACTCTTCAGAAGAAACCGAAGACCATGTAGCAAGTTGCCACATGGTCTTCCATTCGTTGTTGAATGACAAAGAAACTGTAACATTTCAAAAATACAAAATATTATTTTTGGAATTTAAATAATAAAATAATATATTTTACGAAAACTATTCGAGTATGAATTTGGGGTTTCGTAAAATGGTATAATTATATATACCAATATTTGGAAAATAATTGGATATTAATATGAATTATTATTTATAAAGGTATTTATTGGATTTGGACATTTTATAAATAATTATGCAATTAATTATATGCAAGATTATATTGAACTTGATAAATGCAGTACTCATCAAGACTAAGCCAAATCCATATTGTATTAACCGTGGTTAGTGCACCATGACATGCTATATTTTGTTGCATGTTTGTTTCATTTGTATTTGGGGTAATTGGTTTTTAAACGAGAAAAAGTGAAAATAAAAAGAAAATAAAAATAAAAGATGACATGGGGGACATGGAGGCATGGGCCAAGAGAAAGAAAGAGAGAGAGAGGGTCTTCCCTTGACCATGGCACCTCACTTCATTCCCATTTTCGTTTCTTCAAAACTCCTTCATCTTCATCATCTCCTCATTCTCCACCTCCTCCTCCTCACTACCACCACAAAACCATCTCCAAAACTTCATGAAAACTTGTGTTTTCCTTCACAAAAAATGTGCACCACCTCATCCTACAACCCGTACTGAGCTCAAGTATGGATTTTGAGGACTTTTAACCATCTAAGGTTTTCCTTGAGTTGCTTCCAAGAGGTAAAACCTTCACTTTCTTTCATGATTTCAAGTTCTTAGTCTCCTACACATGTTTAGAGATCAATTATGCTAGATTACTGAAATTGGAAAATTCTAAGATGAGATTTAGGAGATGTTTTGAGTTGTGGAGATGTATTTGAGCTTTAGTTAGTGACCATAACCCTTCTAGTATTAGAATTCTAGACCAAACTGAGTTTAGAAGTCCCAAACACGAACTTAGGTTTTTCTGATATCGGGTTTTGTGGAAAATGTAATGATGAATTAGTTACTTCTATAGCTCGGAGACTGAAAACTAATTAGCAGATATAGTGAGATGTGCAGACCCATAGGAAGCTACCCTAGAAGCCTGAGCCCAATCCCTCATTTTCTGACCGCCGTTTTATTCGATTTGGTCGCAATTTGCGGCCCAATTTTGGAATTGGGGTGTGAAACTTGGTCTGTAGCAAACTCATACCCTGTATGCAAAAAAGTCTAATTTGATCTTAAGAAAAATCTAGAGTCGTTTTACTTAATTTCTGACGATGTTTTGCGACTTTTGAAACTTGATTTTTGGATATTTGTGTTTTGACTCGGTCGTTTGACGTTCATACGTCGACATCAGGGGTTGTTTGGTTGTTCTTTCATTCGTGGACCATAAGTTCTAACCTATGTGTGTTTTGCTTACCGTATCGGTTTTCGGATTTGATTTTGTTTATGATACGATATTCCTTGATATAGGTACCTTCGCGTGGACTTCCGGGACAATAAAGAAGAGCAAGTTGTTCATCGACTTCGGCTAGAGTGAGGACAGTAGATGAGTAGATCTATATCTATGGGGGAAGTCGGGTGGATGACGTATAGAAACCCCGCACATATAATAATCGAGAATCGATATATAGAATATATTTTGGAGAAAGCTATGCTATGAACTTATGAATATGATCAAAAGATTTAATATGAGATGATATGATAAATACTAGATGACTTGGATTGATATATTGATATAATGAAATGAGAATATGATGAAATAAGATAACATGAGCGGATATGCTTGATATGAGGATGTGAGGCGTTATGAAAACATAAATACATATGCCAAGATATGTTATGAGATTGACTAGATATGATGTGAGATTGATATACATATGATATGAGGTTGATATAGATATGACTTGAGATATTTATATATTTATGTGTATATATATGAGAATATAAGATGATGTTAGGTATTAGGACGATAAATTCTTATTATGATTTGATGAGACCGTACGATGGATTATACCGTATGTGATAGGATACCGGATGATTGATCTGCACTCTCGACTCGAGGATGATGTATGAGGATTATATCACATCTGATGCTATGAGGCTGGATCGCCGACTTATGGATTTGTCTTGATTTGGAGAATCATTGCTGCTAAACGCCTTAGTGGATAATGGGTTATATTTGATGTATCCAGGGGTAGTTACATATCTTTTTACCGTTCATGTTATGCTGTATTATTTCCCATGACATACATACTATGTTCCCGGCACTTACCTACATATGGCTTTGTCTACTAGAACACCTGCACTATTACCGATGATGCGCATGTTACACTTTCACAGATTTGCCGGCTCACACATTCATCATCAGTAATTGCCATGCCATTTACACAGTAGAACTGTTATATCACAATATTATTCTTAACCGTAAAATACAATCTTTTGTTCAGTAATTATCACATGACATTCTTACATGATAATACTTGAGATGGTTACAGTACTGTTCTATGTTTGCATACACTGTACTTTTTGGTTACATGAATTTAGATGTTGTTTTCATGAGATCTTTGGGTTTGAGAATTGCGGTTATATTCAAAGAAAATTATGAATTGTTTTAAAAACGTGGTTTCTCGTGATGTGATATTTCGTGTCCACCATGAGTTTTCTCGGTTCTGAGCTATGTGATACCTGATTCGAGGAGTGAGGAGGAACCGTCTGCGGGTACATGGTGGACCCGGTAAGATATCCCGGGTCAAGAAGATCGTAGAGTAGACGATGAGCCTGGCAGGGGATGCAATACTTACCGGTGATATTTTAGACCCGGCGGTTATTCGGAGGATACCGACCGGAGTCGTGAGATCAGATGGATATGACGGCCGATCCGATGATATGGCGCCTGAGATATGAGGATTTACGTGTCGATGCTGGACACATGTTTAATGATGTTTCGAGTGTCGATGTTGGACACTCAGGTTTCATGATGTTGATGTGTCGTTGATGGACACACATTGCTTGATACACATGCATACATGCATATATTCTCAGATGACTATCATTACATACTGATATTGGCACGACTCTATTGTACACATGTGTATACGTGATCGCCCTAAATACCATAGTATTACCTTCATGATACAGTAGGACCTAGAGATCGTTTTTCATTCGATTTCTACCTCCTGATATTTTCTACTCACAAGTTGGCAACTCACCACCGTTGTGCCACAGTTTTCTTGTAGGTTCGACCGCTTGGATCAGTAGCGGCATCGCTGGTACACAGCTTTCTTCTGGGTGTTTTTCTTTGGTAGGTGGGATACACATTTGGATCGTGACCACTCTTGTACATATTATTTTTTATTGTATCTAGTTAAAGCTCCATCAATCAGAAACCAGACTTTGTATATTTGGTAGACCTAAATACAGACTTGTATATTTGCGAGACTTAGAGCGAGATGGGTGTATGTTCGCTATTTGAGCTGGATGATGTCTTGGTTTTACTTATTCTCTTTCTGTGTTTGATCTTCGCCGTAGGGCGTCGTATATATGCTTTATTGCATGGTTGTGATTCCGCCAGTTGGCGAAGAGCTTGCTCCCTCTTGGGGATGTCTATATTTTGCATGTATGTTGTTTTGGATCAAATATACAAGGGAGGTGTTGCCCAAATTTCAAGGACGAAAATGTTTTCAAGTTAGTATACAATCATTGCATTTTCATATGATATGAATTAGACTTTTAAAAGAAAGGCTTGAATTTCTTATGCCGATGATTCAAAACTGTACCTCCACTATTTTCCGCAAAAATATTTAGATTTATGGGCTTCGGATTACTTGAATTACGCTGAGGTCCTGTAGACTTCATGTAATTCTCATGCCGGTCACATGCCTATTCCAGTTCATGACAAAGTTGGTATCAGAGCGTTAGGTTTAACCTTGGTTCGAGTTTAAGTTTGACCTTACGGAACTTAGACTTCACTAAGGGGGGTTTTTAGGACCCAAGATTTCATCTTATAGGTTGACCTTGGTTGATTGAGTAGGTAGCTTGAGTAGAGTGACGTACCGTATGTATGTTCTGCGGCATACTTATGACACGCTGCTTCGCTTAAGTGACCTTAGGATGTACATTTTCTGAGATCCGTGCTTCTATTCATTCTTATGATCATATTCCCATTGATTCCATTCCTTCCTATAATCATATTTCCATTTCATACCTATCTATTCCTTTCGTTTCTATGATCTATCTTCATCGATGTTTGCTTGAGGTTCCTGTCACCATGGCTACGAGCGCAGAGAGATCTGTAGCTAGAGATGCGGTCAGAGCGAGCACATCACAGACGAGGACTGACCATGATATTCTTCTGGTAACATAGGAACATATCAGTGTATTCTTTGTGTTGAGATCTCCCATTTGAGATGAGTGTTCAGATCTGTACTGGATTATCACGTCATTGATAGAGTCAGCCAGATTGACAGGACTGTTGATGTACAGCCTACCCCAAAGGTCGCGATATTGTCTACCGTGCAGACAGGTGACCCAGCTGTTGTTGAGATTGACGGGATGTCACTTCTAGAGTTTATAAGATGAAACTACAGGAGCTTACAGGCAGAGATGTGACAGAAGATCGCTAGTTCATCTTGAATAGAGTGACTAAAATGATTCGTCTAATTGGATGCGCCGACACATGTTCAGTTAGATTGGAGAATTCTGGTTCGAAGGATCTTACTCAGATCTAGAGTAAATCGATCAAGAGAGGACTTTGTTCGTTGGATGCTTCGATGAAAAATCAGTAAGTTGACCAGCTTCAGATAGAAAGACCTCACCTAGACGCATTGTGGGTTGATCGAGAAAGAAAGAATGAAGCGTATTCTTCCGACAACTTGGACGAGTTTCCGATGATATAATCGGCTAGATATCTTCCACAGAGTGTTGAACATAACGAGTTCATAACTTCGAGTCCTTGTGAGAGACTCCAGATTAACTGTAGCCGAGAATGAATTGCAGTACGCAGCCAGCAAGATATGATATCGAAGTGGATGATAATGAAGACTGGTGGGACAAGAGGTTCGTGGGAGATGTTAACGAACTGTTGTTACTCCCCGTTGAAATCAAAGGATGGATATGAATGCAGAGGCGTTGGATACGGTCAAATTCCAGAGGAAAGTCATGCTGAGGAAGCAGCTGTCCGGAAATGAGAAAAAGGAATTTAAGTAAAGAGTGACAAACTCCGTACAGTTCAACATCGGTGAGATCGGAAGAGTCCATAAGCAGCTTCTTTCCAGGAAGCCGTAGCGATAATGATTTGCACCAGGATCAGTTGTATCGTGCATAATCAGAGGGCTAGATGCCGCCATCAGTAACGTGTTGCTTTATGAGTGGTCATGTTGATTGGCCAAACGATGATCAGAGAGGTGCCAGAGCGGAACTTGATTAGTCGAAAATATTGCATCTTTTAACCGGTAATTTCCCTATCATTTGCATTCATTTAGAAGTGTACGGTATTCATATTTCACATATTAGCAAAACTGTCGCAAATATCAGATTGCATGTGTTAGACTCTAAAACCGGCACTATAAAAGAAATTGACTGCATTTCATGGCATCGCATCATCCCTATATTGCGCAACACTTGTTTTTGAGATCTGTGCAGGAAAATCCAGAAGAAAGGCCAAAATTTACATGGTGCTGATCAAAAACATTACGCCAACTCAATGATTTCAGTTCTGGTAGCAATCCATAGGGGCAAATACAATTCAACATATCAGATGAAGCCCCAAATATCATCCTAAGACCACACCAGAAAGCCCAAAGCCCAAGCCCCATAAAGAGCCGCGGATCCGCGGCAGGAACCTGCTTGAGCCGTGGATCCGCGGTGGGTCCAAGGAGTTAGCACCACATTTTTGCATCAAAATTTGTTTCTCAGTGGCTACAGTTCAGAAATGTACTCCAAGTTCTAGAAGACTCCAGAGACTTCTGCCAGATCAGCAATCTAGGGTTTTCTACGCTTAATTAATCCTAGCTTAAAGCCTAAGCTAGCTCCTAACAAACTATCTTCTAGAAGCCTCAACAAACTTTTGGAGGGAATTGTAATTTCAAACCTAGACCTAGGGTTTGGGTGATCTATAAATAAGACCCTAGGCTCACTTGTAAAAAGAATCATCTCTTGGAATTCTATTCATTCAATAGATCCATTCACTCTCTTTCTTCATCTTCTTCCACAAGTCTAGTGAGAAGACTTATGTGAAACCCTAACCCTAATTCCAATCAAAAGCCAAGATCCCGAGTACCCATCAAGCAAGAAGCCTTGCAACCTTTTATGAGCCGAGCCGATCTTCAACAGAGTAAGTGGTCCAAGCCGATCCACGACTCACGGAGCCGAGCAACGCCAAATCGACAATTTAGTTCTTCCTCTTGTAGTTCTTGAGCGACTGTAATCAAATTGTTGATATAAATAAAATGTGATATTCTTTTATCTTGTTTTCTTTAAATTCTTGCATCATGATATCTTTTCAATTCTTGAATACTTTCTGTGTGATGATGTTTGAGTAATACTCCGCTCGTCGAGGAGTCGAGACGATCAATAGAATGATGATGTAATATATCTTAAATCGATTCTTGAATCCTACGAGTTTTGTAAACCCTAGCAAGTTCAAGAATCGACGAACCAATTCGTTGCGATGCTTTCTTGATTGATATCGCTCGAGATTGGGGAGTTACGATCGTTTCTTGAAATTGCTAGAGGCTAGAATGTGAATGATATTTACGAAAGAACAAGGGTTAAATGATGAAACCCTAGTTTCACGAGAAAGCCCTAACTCTCGTCGATCATCATCGATCTAGTATCAATTCTTCGAAGGACAAGAACACGATATCTTAAGATTACATCACGTCTATAGATTCGATCGATTCCTACGAGCCTCTTTTAGATTCTTGACATTTGGTTGGAAATATCATCGAAACCCGATTCTCGATTGTTTATCATTTTCTTGATTCTTGAATAGAATAGTGACACTTGAAACAATTGATAAATCTTGAATCATGCTTTCTTTTCTTCGTAATTAACTTTTCAATTCAAACAAATTAAACATAGAAACGAATCGCACAATCCTTGTGGACGATCCGCACTCGCTTACGATCTACAACTGACACCGTAATTGATTGCGGTCAAATATAATTCTTTGGTTGTGATTTCTTTATACAATTTTCTAAATACTAATACAAGATACTATTATCGATCAAATGGCGCCGTTGCCGGGGATCATTTGATTTACTTACACAATCGGAATTCAATCCAATCAAATGGCGCCGTTGCCGGGGATCGCGCGCTAATTCGTTTCATTTTATAGTTTGAATTGAAAGATTTATTCCATTGTTATTTTTGAGATCAAAATTCGTGCAAACCCTAAACGATTTGTTGTGGTTCATTGCAAGGAAATCTGGAGCTGTTTGGCAATTGAAGAATTTTTTTGGAAAATACCACAGAGTTGAGGGAGTCTACAGATGCTCCCTGGAAAATTTTGGTGGAGTGATCTCATCAAGAGACCGCGGAAGCGCGGCAGTAGCCAGCATTTGCGGCGGAACCGCGGCAGCTTTGAGGGATCTCTGTGAAATTTTTCTCTCAGGTGACTTCTTACCTTCTCCTCTCTCCTCTTTTTAGCTCCAACTAATAATTTGCTGCAGGATTCTTTGCAAATAATCGCAGCGCCGCAAAAGCAAAATTAAAATTGTGCGTGATTTTGTTTCTTGGTTGTTTGCATTCTAAATACGGAAATTAAGGGGCACGGCCAAATCCAAATTAGGTGGGGATTTCATTACCCTTCCTAGGCCCCGAAAACCACAAAACTTGCATCTGCATTGACCCACATTAACTAAAAAATATATAGAGATGACTCTAAGGACCGTCGCGCTCAATTAGGACAGAAGAAGGCCGTGGGTAATTCATTGCTTATCCGCGTTTTCTTGTGGTGTCTAAGGCGAGTGTGTCTAAGGCTAGTGGTTTTTAATTAGGCCCACTACTTACGTAGTGGAGTACCTTCCCACTTACCTGGCACTTATCCGGCCACAAGGGGACAAAGAGGCAGTGGAGGATTCTATCCTGCGACTTGTCTTTTGGCAGTTAGAAGCGGTCTAGAGCCAGACCTAGGTGACCACTAGATTCTAGGGTTTTTTAATTGCTGCATTTGTTGTGTCGCATCATTTTTTCAAAAATCCGTCCCTTTTTCAAAGCAAACACCGCATTCATTCATTACCCGTAATTATAAGTCAACGCTGCCACTTGTACTAACCCTTTTTAGTACAAGATAGGCTGGACACAGGATTCTAGTGCCCGTTTAGTCCATGTACCTTTTATCGACTCCGAAGTTGATATTTCTCCATTTACCTTTCCTTTACCCACTACCACACCCATTCCGATGGATCCGAATCCATCGAACTTCTTTAACCCTAATCTGCCACCGTCCGTTGGTGCGCAGAATCCACCCCGCATCTCTCTCCAGGAGAGGTGCTATCCTATTCGAGGTCCTCTTTTGACCTGCTTATCCACACCACCAGCCAACGGAGATAACTTTGAGATTAAGCCCCAGTATATCAATCTTTTACCCAAATTCCAAGGACTCGAGACTGAGGACGCTTACGTTTTCATTACCAAATTTGAAAACGTATGCGCAATGATGGGTACGTCACAACTTTCAGTGGATGCTATGCGTCTACGCTTCTTCCATTTACTTTGTGCGATATAGCCGAGAAGTGGCTATATAACACTACCACACACTCTATTTCGAATTGGGAAGAATTCGTCACTGCATTCCTTAAGAAATTTTACCCAATACAAAAGACAGCTCGAATCCGTAGCGAACTGAATCAATTTGCCCAGCTCCCTACCGAACCATTTTCAAAATGCTTTGAACGTTTCAAGGATCTATTGGTTCAGTGTCCTCATCATGGCATCCTGAGATGGGAATTGTGCCGAATCATTTATGAGGGCATTAACCCAAACACTAAACAGAGCCTTGAAAACATGTGTCAAGGTACTTTTATGACCAAAGATGATAGGGAAGCTTGGAAGTATTTAGAAGAGTTTGCTGAAAAATCACTACAGTGGGAGAGTGCAACCCAACCATTTAATAGGGGTGGCGTACACCAAATAGATGTGTCCATAGGTGTTCGAGCTGATATGGCAGCAATGCAAAAGAAGCTCGACGCTATGGAACACAAATTTGCAGCAGCCTCCCTAAACCCAGTGTCGCTCCCCAAAACTGTTTGTGGGTGCTGTTCTGATCCGTCTCATTTAACGGAAGAATGTCCATTAAACTCTGCGTTTCAAGGTCACGAGCATTCAAATGCCGCATTTCAAAGACCTCGAAACGACCCATATTCTTCCACGTACAATCAGGGTTGGAGGAATCACCCGAATTTCGCTTGGAACCAAAACCAATCTCAAAACACGGTTCCAAACACGAATCAATTTCAAAAGGCTCTTCCTCCACCGCAACAGCAACCCCTTCAACTCACTCAGCACCCCTATCAGTCACAAAACTTCCAAAATCAGGTCAACACTCCTGCACAGTCTAATCTTATGACCTGTTCTGATGAGTTCTCTAAATTCACTCAAACCATGAAATCACTTTTGTCAAATTTCATAGAGGTTTCGGCTGAGGTTAGATCTTCCGTCGGTGAGATAAAGAAAAACTCAGCGTCCCAAGCTGAGAGTATCAGAACGATGGAAGCTGAAATCGCACGCCTAAAAGCCGAAATGAGTGCGAGAGAAAAAGGGAAACTTCCCTCTCAACCCCTACAGAATCCTGGGCATTACAATGTAAATGCCATCACAACGTTGAGATCGGGAAGAGTGCTGAACAACCATGTCAGGGAAGAAGTTGATGATAATGAAAATCAAATCAACGCCCCGGCTGAGACCTTTCCACACACACACACTTCTCCTTCTGATCCTTCTTCTTCTACCACACCATCTTCTCGCGAGCCTATTCTCCATTTCCCATTAGGCTCGACACCTGAACCCAACCCTTATAGTTCTCCACAGACGGTCCCCACACCTCTTTTGGGACCTCGTCTACCCCCTCTTCCTTCTCCTATGATGGACCCGGCGCTTATTACGAAAGCTCCTTACCCGAACCGGTTAAGGGGTAATAGAACGAGTCCTCATATGGAGAAAATTATGGAAATGTTCAAATATGTTAACATCAATATCCCTCTCCTAAATGCAATTCAACAAGTCCCCGCTTATACGAAAATTCTTAAGGACTTGTGCACTAGGAAGAGGAAGACTCAAGTGCCGAAGAAGGTCTTCATGGCTAATAATATCAGCACTGCTTTTATTCCCCAGTTACCAAAGAAACGAAAGGACCCAGGATGTCCTACAATATCGATTTCAATTGGGGGTAAAAACATAAATCGTGCTCTTTTAGACCTTGGCGAAGTGTTAACCTACTTCCATATTCTGTCTATGAGCAACTAGGGATTGGAGAGCTAAAACCTGCTCACTGCACTCTCCAGATGGAAGACCGATCTATCACCAAACCAAGGGGTGAATTAGAGGATGTGTTGATATAGGCCGGGGAATTTGTTTTCCCTGTAGACTTCATTGTGCTCGACACACGTCCTGTAGCAAACCCCCGGGGCCAAATTCCGGTGATTCTGGGTCGTCCTTTCCTTGCCACTTCCAACGCTGTTATAAATTGTAGAAATGGTTCAATGAATTTATCATTTGGAAATATGACCATTGAACTAAATATCTACAAAGTTGGAAGTCAGCCATCAGAACCCTCTGCTCATATTTTAGATGTGTGCTCTGTCCACGAGATCGCTCCCGATAGTTGTGGAGCTGAGGATCTTTGTTTTCTAGATCTCGACGACATTACCACATCTCTGCTTGATCTCACACATGGTCTTAGTGAGGACACTTTTCCTACACTTGAGTCCTGCACCCCTGACTTTACTCCACCCGAGTCTGTATCTTTCACAGGCTCTGAGCTTCTTTGTAATTCCAAAATTCACTCAATGATCCCACCTTCTATTATTTCTCCGCCTGAATTAGATCTCAAAATTTTACCTTCTCATCTTAAATATGCTTATTTAGGTGAGAATGAGTCTTTACCGGTTATCATTTCCGCATCTCTTGCATCAGAGCAAGAGAATGCACTTTTATCGGTATTAAGATCTAATAAAGAGGCATTCGGTTGGAGTATGGCGGACATCAAAGGGATTAGTCCCTTGATAGTTGAACATCATATACATGTGATGGATGATGCCAGACCAACCCGAGAACCACAGAGACGGTTAAATCCCGTCATGAAGGAAGCGGTGATGAAAGAGATCGTCAAATGCCTAGATAATGGGATTATATACCCCATCTCCGATAGCCAATGGGTGAGTCCTATACATGTCGTTCCTAAGAAATCCGGCATCACTGTTATAACCAATGAGGCAAATGAGTTGATTCAGACACGCGTCCAAACTGGGTGGCGTGTATGTATTGATTATAGAAAACTCAATGCTGCCACGAGGAAAGACCATTTTCCTCTACCATTCATTGATCAGATGCTGGAACGCTTAGCGGGACGAGAGTATTATTGCTTTATGGACGGATACTCAGGCTATAATCAGGTCCCCATCGCCAAAAAGGATCAAGATAAAACCACTTTTACTTGTCCTTTTGGTACCTTTGCTTACAGTCGCATGCCCTTTGGGTTATGCAATGCTCCCGCTACCTTTCAGCGGTGTATGATGGGGATATTCTCTGATATGGTAGAGAATTTTCTGGAGATCTTTATGGACGATTTCTCGATTTTTGGAGACTCTTTTTCTGATTGCCTATCGAATCTTGACGCAATTCTTACTCATTGCAAAGAGAAGAACTTAACTTTGAACTGGGAAAAATGCCATTTCATGGTCCAAGAAGGAATTGTACTTGGACATGTTATTTCACAGAAAGGCATTGAGGTTGACAGAGCTAAGATAGATGTCATTCAAAACCTCTCTCATCCCAAAAGCGTCAAAGATATTCGATCTTTCCTTGGCCATGCGGGTTTTTATAGGAGATTCATTAAGGACTTTAGCAAAATTGCTAGACCTTTAACTCTTCTCCTGGCCAAGGATACGACCTTCCATTTTGACTCGGACTGTGAGACAGCTTTCGACTCACTTAAACACTCACTCACTTCAGCCCCCATTTTATCATCACCAAATTAGGACTACCCCTTTGAGCTGATGTGTGACGCATCTGATTTTGCAGTAGGTGCAGTCTTAGGACAACACATTGAAAAGATGCCACACGTAATCTACTATGCAAGTAAGACCCTGAACGATACACAAATTAACTATACAACCACCGAGAAAGAACTTTTAGCGGTTGTATTTGCATTAGAAAAATTCAGGCCTTACTTAATTGGCTCTCCTATAGTTGTGTATACTGACCATTCCGCTTTAAAACATCTTCTGGCGAAGAAAGATGCAAAAGGTCGACTAATACGTTGGATCCTTCTGTTACAAGAATTCGATCTTGTTATCAAAGATAAAAAAGGATGTGAAAACGTAGTAGCTGACCATCTTTCACGCATCTCTTCTTTCCCTGTGACCCTGCCGATCAATGATTCGTTTCCTGACGAACAACTCTTGAACGTATCCGCTGAACCATGGTTCAGGGATATTGTGAACTATCTTGTCACGGGACTTATATCGAGCGATTGGTCAAAACAGGACAATTACCGTTTTCTATCCCAAGTAAAACACTTTTACTGGGATGATCCATATTTGTTTAAGTATTGTCCTGATCAGATCATTCGCCGATGTGTCCCAAAAGAAGAGTTCAAGAGTGTTCTTTCTTTTTGTCATGATCAGGCCTGTGGGGGTCACTTCGGTCCTAAAAAGACAGCGGAAAAGGTTTTGCAATGTGGATTTTATTGCCCGACCTTATTCAAGGACGCATTTGAGTATTGCAAAACCTGTACACAGTGTCAGTACACGGGTAAAATATCCCGGAGAAATGAAATGCCTCAGCAACCCATTCTGGTTGTTGAAATCTTCGATGTTTCGGGCATTGATTTTATGGGTCCTTTTCCCAACTCCTTTGGGAATTTGTACATACTGCTGGCGGTTGATTATGTCTCCAAGTGGGTTGAAGCCATTCCATGTCGCACTAATGACAAGAAAGTTGTCATTAAGTTCTTAAAAGAGAATATCTTTTCGCGATTTGGACACCCACGCGCTATTATTAGCGATAATGGGACACATTTCTGCAACAGATCTTTCGAGACTCTGATGCGAAAATACTCAATCAACCACCGACTTTCTACACCCTATCATCCCCAAACGAGCGGGCAGGCTGAAATCTCAAACAGACAAATCAAACTTATCCTGGAGAAAACTGTTGCTAAAAATAGAAAAGACTGGTCGACCAAACTGACGGATGCTCTTTGGGCATTTCGAACTGCATATAAGACCGACCTAGGGATGTCTCCATATAGGATATTGTTTGGGAAAGCATGTCATTTACCCGTCGAGATAGAGCATAAAGCATTGTGGGCTATAAAAGAAATAAATTTTGATCTAAACCTTGCTTGCAACTTTCGGAAGCTGCAACTTAATGAGCTAAGCGAACTCCGCGATGAAGCTTATGATAACGCTGTAATCATAAAGAATAGGACTAAAGTTTTTCACGATAAAAACATTTTGAGGAAAACATTTTCACCTGGTCAACAAGTCCTTCTTTATGATTCACGATTACACCTTCACGCGGGTAAGCTCCGATCTCGATGGAAGGGACCTTTTATTGTGCGGTCTGTATACCCGCACGGGGCAGTAGAAGTAGAAAATGTTAAAAACGGCACCTTTTTCAAAGTAAATGGATATAGACTAAAGCCGTATTTTTCCACTGACCCCACTGAGGAGCTCTTGTTCTTACGAGAGCCAGTTTATTTAGATTAAAATTCCTCCGTCTCACCTTCATATCCAGTATATCACTGCATCATGTTTTGAATGAAGGTGAGTGAAAAAAAGTAAGTTTGGGGGAAGTTCTTCACTTATATATTTTGCCCCCACTAATAATTCCCCCCAGACTTACAGTTTTTGTAAGTATAGCGATTGGCAACAGTGAGGACACTGTTGAAATCAAGTTTGGGGGAGGTTTGTGCTTATTTTTGCATCATTTGCATAAGCACAAAACATTTCTTTAAAAATCTATAAAAATTGAAATATTTTCAAAACCCATAAAAAAATTTTAATTTTTTTTTTCAAGTATAAATTTTTTTTTAATATTTACACTTTTTTGTACATAAATAAGATAATGAAAGTTTAGATAGTGAAAAATTACATCCATGAGATTGGAAAAATTTAAGAAAACTAAGAAAATTAAAAGTTTTCTTATACGAACTAGTAATAAGTAGTTATGAGCCGTTGTTCCAAGGGTTAGTAAGATGAAAGACGTCACTAATCTGAGGATAAAAATAAGTCTGAAAAATAGTTTCTATTCTGGAAGCCAAACATTTTGAACGTTGCTACCCTGCTATTCGCACTTACACACGTCTTGAAGCCTGGGATAGTAGAGCATACCTTGAAATGCTCTTGTCTTAAAGCCGATGTATGAAGGAAATAAAAAGAAAAAAAAAAGTGAATAAAGAAAATATAAAGTGGTGAGAAAAATGGACACTGGTTTTGTTATCGCCGAGGGCAATAAAAAATATATAGCGAGGGTGCTTCTTCACCTAGTGCCCTAAGGCCAACTGGTCTGGGAGTCACTGTTATGCCTGAAGTGGTGCAAGACGAGGAAAATACACCAAGTAAGCAAGCACAGGAGTAATCGGTCGGTTAGTACCTCAAGAAATATTAACGGTCGTATGAAAGTGTGTGAGCAATCTCATCTAAATATTCATTAATTAAAAAGTACTGAGGCTGATGGGCAAGAGTATGATAGCTTGAATTGAATTCTCCGGGTGTAGGGATGTCTTTACACACACGCAGGGTTATATGATCGATGTTTGGAAGAAAAATAGGAATGAAGAATAAGACGATGTTTTATTGAGGGAGGACGTGATTTCTGACATCTTTACATGACCATTAAGATAGGGCTCATGACAACCGAAAAGCTAGCTTAGTTGGAAACCCTAATTTTTAAGGCTTTTCTTTTACGATTCTTTTCTTTAAATGTAATATTCAGGATCTTCCTTTTATTATTGGATTTTGTGGGTGCAATCCGCTGAAAACCCTCAGGAGACAATACTCCTCCTACTAAGGACACTTAGAGGTTTAAAGGCTTGTTGCACATGCTCATTGCAATCGTGTTGCCTACGAAATTGTGCTAGTTAGTTTTTCTCTTTCTTTATTTTCTCTTCCTCTTTTTAATAAAACAGTTCGCTCAAGACGATCGAAATTAAGTTTGGGGGAATTTGATTAGTCGAAAATATTGCATCTTTTAACCGGCAATTTCCCTATCATTTGCATTCATTTAGAAGTGTACGGTATTCATATTTCACATATTAGCAAAACTGTCGCAAAATATCAGATTGCATGTGCTAGACTCTAAAACCGGCACTATAAAGGAAATTGACTGCATTTCATGGCATCGCATCATCCCTATATTGCGCAACACTTGTTTTTGAGATCTGTGCAGGAAAATCCAGAAGAAAGGCCAAAATTTACATGGTGCTGATCAAAAACATTACGCCAACTCAATGATTTCAGTTCTGGTAGCAATCCATAGGGGCAAATACAATTCAACATATCAGATGAAGCCCCAAATATCATCCTAAGACCACACCAGAAAGCCCAAAGCCCAAGCCCCATAAAGAGCCGCGGATCCGCGGCAGGAACCTGCTTGAGCCGCGGATCCGCGGTGGGTCCAAGGAGTTAGCACCACATTTTTGCATCAAAATTCGTTTCTCAGTAGCTACAGTTCAGAAATGTACTCCAAGTTCTAGAAGACTCCAGAGACTTTTGCCAGATCAGCAATCTAGGGTTTTCTAAGCTTAATTAATCCTAGCTTAAAGCCTAAGCTAGCTCCTAACAAACTATCTTCTAGAAGCCTCAACAAACTTTTGGAGGGAATTGTAATTTCAAACCTAGACCTAGGGTTTGGGTGATCTATAAATAAGACCCTAGGCTCACTTGTAAAAAGAATCATCTCTTGGAATTCTATTCATTCAATAGATCCATTCACTCTCTTTCTTCATCTTCTTCCACAAGTCTAGTGAGAAGACTTGTGTGAAACCCTAACCCTAATTCCAATCAAAAGCCAAGATCCCGAGTACCCATCAAGCAAGAAGCCTTGCAACCTTTTATGAGCCGAGCCGATCTTCAACAGAGCAAGTGGTCCAAGCCGATCCGCGACTCACGGAGCCGAGCAACGCCAAATCAACAATTTAGTTCTTCCTCTTGTAGTTCTTGAGCGACTGTAATCAAATTGTTGATATAAATAAAAGGTGATATTCTTTTATCTTGTTTTCTTTAAATTCTTGCATCATGATATCTTTTCAATTCTTGAATACTTTCTGTGTGATGATGTTTGAGTAATACTCCGCTCGTCGAGGAGTCGAGACGATCAATAGAATGATGATGTAATAGATCTTAAATCGATTCTTGAATCCTACGAGTTTTGTAAACCCTAGCAAGTTCAAGAATCGACGACCCAATTCGTTGCGATGCTTTCTTGATTGATATCACTTGAGATTGGGGAGTTACGATCGTTTCTTGAAATTGCTAGAGGCTGGAATGTGAATGATATCTACGAAAGAACAAGGGTTAAATGATGAAACCCTAGTTTCACGAGAAAGCCCTAACTCTCGTCGATCATCATCGATCTAGTATCAATTCTTCGAAGGACAAGAACACGATATCTTAAGATTACATCACGTCTATAGATCCGATCGATTCCTACGAGCCTCTTTTAGATTCTTGACATTTGGTTGGAAATATCATCGAAACCCGATTCTCGATTGTTTATCATTTTCTTGATTCTTGAATAGAATAGTGACACTTGAAATAATTGATAAATCTTGAATCATGCTTTCTTTTCTTCGCAATTAACTTTTCAATTCAAACAAATTAAACATAGAAACGAATCGCACAATCCCTGTGGATGATCCGCACTCGCTTACGATCTACAACTGACACCGTAATTGATTGCGGTCAAATATAATTCTTTGGTTGTGATTTCTTTATACAATTTTCTAAATACCAATACAAGATACTATTATCGATCAAATGGCGCCGTTGCCGGGGATCATTTGATTTACTTACACAATCGGAATTCAAATCAATCAGAACTGTTCCGTTATTACACCTGACAGGGCCGACGAGCAGAAAGATTGTGGGATTGGTAATCTACAGAGGAAAACAAGGACCCAGAGACAGAGGACGCCAGACCGTGAGCAGGAGGCAAGCGGATGTTCTTGTTCTGCCAGCTTTGGGCGCACCGACATTTTTCGAAATTTAAGGAGGTGTACCTCAATGTCAGTTATTGCAATTTACGTTTTAGTGATCCGAGTATCACACTTTTATCGCTTGGACTTGAGTTTTGATGATTCAGATTCATGATATTAGTTTCGTGCACAGTTATTGCCCTTGGTTTATATTTTATACATCCATTACCTTGGTTTATGATTTGTGCATATCCATTGCACTTGATATCGATTTTGTGCATTTGTTGCATGTATTTATGACTCTATGTATTTCGATACAGTTGATTTGATTTCGTGCATGTTGTATGAACTTGACTTGACTTATGCACTCGGTATAGCTCACATGTGCTTGTAGTGCATTGATACGGATTTTGTGCACGTAGTTGCACACGTTTATGATTTTATACACCTTGGTACGCTCAGTGTTGTATTTATGCGTTTTTGGTACATTGACGAGTTTTCGGGCATCTAGTGCACTTGATATTTATTTTCGTGCATTTGTTGCACTAGATTTATGTTTTCATGCACCGTGTGCACTTGACGTTCGTTATCGAGCACTCTACTGCACTAGCTGTTTTTGTGCGGACTGTTCATATCAGATTTTTGCATTTTTATACCGCCCAATTTTTATCATATTGCTTATCGGTAGGTACTCTTAAGCCGTGTTTGCTAGTCAATTCCAGGATACAGGTTCTCGGCTCTAAACGATGAAATTCATGGAAAAGCACGACATAATCCGGATTCCTGCCAACCACAGATAAAACACGGGTCTCCGCTCTCTATCCGTATGTTGCCACACACCAGTTTGAGAGACAAAATGTCAAATCGATTGTCATCTTCATGCACAAAGCACAATGGCAACACCAAGTCCAAGAAATCTACGCGGAGCTCAAGAAAATCATGACAAAAAGATCCATATCCAATCACCTTTTGATCAACAGAAATTCTGGAAAAATCGTGAAGAAATTCTGAGAAAAAACATATACCAGACTCATGGGCACAGCAGACCAGAGAAGTACCAAAAAACTCATGCCCCAATTCCACCATATGGCCGCGGATCCGCGGCCAATAGGGGGTCTAGGCCGCGGATCCGCGGCCGTACTGGCGTATCACATGATGAAATTTCAGGGGCAGTTGGGTAATTTTTTAAGGGGGCAGATTGTTGCCCTAGATTTCCAGTTCCCTGCCTATAAATAGTCCAGAACTTGCCAAAGCCAAGGGTGCTTAATCTTGTATTTTAGGTTTTAGAATACTTGTTGTTCTTCTTCCTCTTCTCATCTCTTCTCCATTAAAAACTTGTAGTGAGCTTTTGTGAGTGAAGAATGATGAATAAAGAAGTTCTTTTTGTTATTATACTTGTCTTGCTCTTGTTATGTTAATTGCTTGTAATCTTCAATTGATAATTTAGTTGTTGTTATTTATTGTTGTTTCTTTCTTATTCTCTTTTCCTTTATCCTTAAACAACCATGATGCTTACGTTTGATCCTTTCCAAGGTGAGGTCGCAAATAGCTAGTTGTTATCTTCTAATCTCTTTCTTTCTATCTTCCTCCTTTGTTTTATTTTTCGTTCTTCTTTTAATGGGTGAGTAGTTTCCATACTTGTTAGGGTAGGATAAGGGAAGTTTGAGAGAATGAAATCTCTCTCACTCTTTTCTTGCCCAACATCATAAATCGAACTCCCATTAATTGAACCACAATCCGCTCCCTACGGCACCCTATCCTACATGATAGCGGTGATTCCGTAGTGAGACCGGTTGTGGTTGAATTAACCGGAGGTTATGGCTAAGAGCCAAGAACGGACGGACAAGAACCAAAAGGAAGAACTTATGCATTGGAAAGCCTAGCTTATACTCGCAAGTTCCATCCTAGTCATGCTAATCCCCGTTGTTGCCAATTACCGTAACACCGATATTAAGAGTGGCAACGAAAGAAGTGAGCGACTCCTAACTCAAACTAACCTAATCCTAACCCTAACAAGCTCTCTTTACATATCATTTTAACACTTAGTTAATCACAAACAAATCTGGACTTTTGGACTTAACTCGTTAAAGCACATAGAAAAAGATTCCCATCTCCCTGCGGACGACCCGTACTCAACCGGCTAGCTACAAGAGAAACCGTCTTGATTGCGGTAATTAACTAAACTTGAACACGCAGAAAATCTACCAATCAAATGGCGCCGTTGCCGGGGAGACGGTAGTTTATTTCTTTGTGTAATTTCGGGTTAATTTGTGAATATAAATATAACCGAAAAACTAAACAAAAAAATATACATTGTAAAAAACCATCTTGTTATTTTTGATTAGTTTTTGTGCAAGTGTGCAGGATAATACGAAGTTCGAGTTCAGTGCCAAAGACGTGGGAAGATAGACCCATATCTCACGGCTACACCGCGACAGATTCAAGACGGATAAAACGGTCTACTGAAAGATTCTGGAGCAGTTCCAGTAAGCAAATCCAAATTCAGGAAATCTAGGAAAGCAAAGGACACCCAAATAAGCACAGACCAGAAAACTGGAGCTCCAATTCCTCAACTTAGCCGCGGAACCGCGGCATTAGAGCCCTATTGCCGCGGAACCGCGGCCATTTGGTGCCATCACGGTGCCAAATTTCCTGTAAGTGTCTCTTGTCTCTCCCTCACTCCTCTGAACTCCACTGAACTGTGTTTTCTGCAGCATTCTTTGCGCAAATTCTCTTCCCCCTTCCAATAAATTGATTTTGTGCAGGATTCTTTGCGCCGCGCTAAAAAAATAAAAATTGATTACAGCTGATTTGTTACTGCTTTGCATTTATTAATACGGACTTAAGGGGCTTGAAACCAATTCAGATTGGGTGGGGATTTCATCACCCTTCCCAGGACCCTAGAAATCACAAAAAGCATATGCATTGACCATTGTTAATTAAAAAATACTAGACTCAGCCCTAAGGACTTCGCGCTCAATAGGACAGAGGACTAGTTACAGGCATCGGTTGTTTATCCTATCCTGACTTTGTGGTGTCTAGGCAAGTATGTCCAAGTCAAGTGGTTACTTAATTAGGACCACTACTTACGTAGTGGGGAGCCTCCCACTTACCTGGCACTTACCTGGCCGCAATTGGCGGAGAAGAGGCGGTTTGAGGTCCTGTTTCTAGCCCTTTGGAACAGTTAGGAGCTGTCTAGCTGACCTAGGTGACCCTAGATCTAGGTGTGATTGTGCATATCTTGTTTGTGATTGCTTGAAGCCGTAAGTCCATACATATTTCTGTAAAGCTCTTTCTAAAAAGATAAAAAAAAAGGAAAAAATCAAAAACTTTTATAAAAACTTGCCCTTTGACGCCAAAATCCCATTTTTTCACCCACCACCCATCGTATTTCTCCATTGACGTTTTCTTACCCTCACCTTCTCCGCTTTGACTATACTAAACTCGTTTAGTGTATGTCCGCTTGGACTCGGGACACTAGCGCCCGCCTAGTCCGCGTAACGTTAGTCGCTACCGACTACGCGATCGACTCAGACGTCGAAACTCCGTCCACGCCTCATTCACCCTTACCTTTGCCGGCCAACTCCAACGTTGACCGGAATTCTGTTCATACATCTTCACCTTCACCATTACCAACCTTTTCTTCGGCGATGTCAGGATTTAATCCAAACATCTCTTTGACTCCCCCGGGATTGACTCCACCTCCTATGGAGGCAAATAACCCACCACCACCGCCTGTCGTAGCGCCACAGCGAATCGCGCTCCAGGATCGTTTCTATCCCACCTGTTCTGCACTTCCCACCTGTCTTTCCCTCCCACCGGCCAATGGGGATAATTTTGAAATTAAGCCCCACTTCATTAATATGCTTCCAAAATTTCATGGGCTTGAATCTGAAGATGCCTGTATCTTCATCAACAAATTTCAAAACGTTTGTGCCATGATGAAAACCACCCAGCTATCGGACGATGCTATACGGCTACGGGTCATTCCGTTCACTTTGTGCGATCTTGCTGAAAAATGGCTGTATAGCACCGCTTCCCACTCCATAACCAGTTGGGACGAGTTTGTTAAAGCGTTTCTCAAGAAATTCTATCCGAATCATAAAACCGCGAGGATCCGTAACGAAATCAACCAATTCTCCCAGCTTCCTACTGAACCCTTCTAGAAGTGCTTTGACCGGTATAAAGACCTTCTTGTTCAGTGCCCTCACCATGGTATCGAGAAATGGTAACTTTGCCAAACCTTATACGAGGGCCTGAACCGAGCAACCAAGCAGTTGTTGGAAACCATTTGTCAGGGCCACTTCCTATCGAAATCTAACGAGGAAGCGTGGCAATTCTTCGACGACCTTGCGGAACAAACGCTTCAATGGGAGAGCACCAGACCGACTTCTTCTTCTTCTACCTCCACTTCTACCAGTCAGTCTAGGGTAGGAATTCACCAACTTGATATCTCTATTGCGATGAAAGCTGAAATGGCTGCAATAACAAGAAAACTTGAAGCGATAGAGAGCAAATTTTCATCTCCTGCTCCTGCCCCTGTTTTTCCCCTTCGTACCATTTGTGCTTGTTGTTCCGATCCTTCTCATTTAACCGAAGAGTGTCCTTACAATTCTCCATCTCAAGGACAGGATCAGGTTAATGCTGCATTTCAGCAAAGACCAAGAAACGATCCATACTCTTCCACCTATAATCCCGGTTGAAGGAACCACCCCAATTTCGCCTGGAATCAGAATCAGCATCAATTCCAAGGCAACAATTTCCAGAGGCCCCCTCCTCCGCAACAACAAGCTCAACACCAGTTTCAGCAGCCCTTCCAACCCCAACCTTTTCAAAATCAGACGAACAACTTTGCACCTAACAATTCTTTTCCTCAAAACAACTTTGTTCCGTTAAACAACGATAAGGTTTACTCGCTAGAACGAAGTCTGGAGGCGTTCGTTAAACAATCGACACAATCCACCGCCAACATCCAGTCATCTATTCAGTCTTTGGTGCAACACACTGCTGCACATGGGCAAAGCATCAAGACCATCGAGGCCCAGATTGCACAGCTGAATGCAGCCTTAAGCGAGCGAGAGAAGGGGAAGCTCCCGTCCCAGCCACTCCTAAATCCCGGTCACCCACATAATGTACATGTTGCTCTTGAACAACAGAACCATAATGTGAGTGCCGTGACCACATTGAGATCGGGAAGGATGCTGCAAAACAACATTGGCACACGGATCAACGATGACACCCCGGCCGCTGCTTCTTCTTCTTCTTCTTCTTCTTCTCCTGCTTCTTCGTCTTCTGAGCCTATTCTCCATTCTTCAAAAGGCTCTCCTTCTTCTTCTTCTTCTGCTCTGAACGGACCCACTTCTCACTCCACGAAAACACCAGTTCTGGGATCCGCTCCAGCTCCACAATCTCCTCCACAAGCATTGGACTCAACCACTTTTAAAAACGTTCCATTTCCAAACCGGTTGAGGTCCAATAAACAAAATCCACAAATGGAGAAGATTCTGGAGTTATTTAAGCAGGTTAAAATTAACATTCCTCTTTTAGATGCTGTCCAACAAGTCCCGTCCTACGCGAAAATCTTAAAGGACTTGTGCACAAAAAAGAGGAAGTCTCAGGTACCCAAGAAAGTTTTCTTGGCTAGTGCTGTGAGTGATGCTCTTACCCAATCTTTACAATAAAAACGGAAGGACCCTGGCTGTCCTATGATTTCTATTACCATTGGGGATAAGAACATCAACCGCGCACTATTAGATCTTGGTGCCAGTGTTAACCTGCTTACGTACTCAGTATACGAGCAATTAGGCATAGGAGAGCTGAAACCCACACACTGTACTCTCCAAATGGCCGACCGATCAATCACCCATCCTAGGGGTGAGCTATAGGATGTGTTAATCAAAGTCGGAGACTTCATATTCCCCGTTGAATTCATTGTATTAGACATACAGCCTGTAGTTAACCCCCAGAATCAAATTCCGGTGATACTCGGTCGCCCATTCCTTGCAACCTCAAATGCTGTGATCAATTGTCGCAATGGTTCGATGAACCTATCTTTTGGAAATATGACAATTGAACTCAACATTTTTAGGTTGGAGAATCAGCCCTCCGAACCTAATGCTAATATACTCGACGTTTGCTCAATCCAGGAGATCACCTCAGAAGAGTGTGAATTCGAGGAGTTTCTGCTCGATCACGATAACCTTAACGCCACTAGTGCGTTCCTCTTAGAACCTGCTGCTGTTTCTGCGCCTGACAATGACTACGAGTGTTTCACGTTCTCGAACGATCTTAGCCACTCTCCACCCGAGTTTGAATCCTTCGAATTTCCGGATGATTTACCCGAACCATCCAACTCGGTTGCTTACACTCGTTTTGAACCTTTGCTGGAATCCTTTGAGTTCGAGACCTTTTCACCAATCTTGCCTTCAATCGTTTCACCTCCAACGCTCGAACTCTAGCCTTTGCCATCTCACCTTAAGTACGCTTACTTGGGTGAGAACGAGACCCTCCTTGTTATCATCTCGGCTTCTCTAGCTCCCGAGCAAGAGAGAGCCCTTCTCGCGGTCTTGCACAGCAATAGGCAAGCTTTTGGCTGGTCAATAGCGGACATCAAGGGGATTAGTCCCCTGATCGTTGAACATCACATTCATTTGATGGATGATGCCAAACCGGCCAGGGATCCACAAAGACGTCTCAATCCAGTCATGAAGGAGGCTGTAAAGAAGGAGCTCGTAAAATGTCTGGATAGTGGTATCATTTACCCTATCTCTGATAGCCAGTGGGTTAGCCCCATTCATGTTGTCTCCAAGAAATCAGGCATAATGGTCATTACTAACGAGGTAAATGAGTTAATCCCTACTCGCACCCAAACTGGGTGGCGAGTCTGCATCGATTACAGAAAACTCAATGCCGCAACGCGGAAAGACCACTTTCCGCTACCTTTCATTGACCAAATGCTTGAACGATTGGCCGGACACGAGTACTACTGCTTTCTTGACGGCTACTCCGGCTATAATCAAATTCCCATCGCCGAAAAAGACTAGGACAAGACCACATTCACTTGTCCTTTCGGCATGTTTGCATATCGTCGCATGCCCTTTGGGTTATGCAATGCGCCTGCTACCTTCCAACGGTGTATGATGGGAATCTTCTCAGACATGGTGGAAAAATTTCTGGAGATCTTCATAGACGATTTCTCCATCTTCGGCGATTCCTTCAACGAGTGTTTGCTGCATCTTGACGCTGTCCTTACCCGATGTAAGGATAAGAATCTCACTTTGAATTGGGAGAAGTGCCACTTCATGGTGCGCGAAGGTATTGTCTTAGGACATATCATCTCGCAAAATGGCATAGAGGTTGACAAAGCGAAGATTGAGGTCATTTCCAATCTCCCTCCTCCCAGATGCGTCCGAGACATCCGAGCCTTCCTTGGCCATGCCGGTTTCTATAGATGGTTCATCAAGGACTTTAGCAAGATTGCTAGGCCCTTGACTCTTCTACTGGCCAAGGACACGCCATTCGACTTCAACTCGAGCTGTGTGACTGCGTTCGAGTCATTAAAAAGCTCACTCACTTCTGCTCCCGTTCTTTCTTCACCTGACTGGACGCACCCATTTGAGATTATGTGCGATGCATCCGACTTTGCCATTGGTACTGGCCTTGGACAACACATCAACAAGATGCCGCACGTAATCTATTATGCTAGCCGAACCCTGAACGGCGCCCAACTTAATTATACAACAACTGAGAAGGAATTCTTAGCTGTTGTATTTGCTTTAGAAAAGTTCAGGCCCTACCTCATCGGCTCTCCAGTCATTGTCTACACAGACCATTCTGCTCTGCGCCATCTTTTTGCGAAGAAAGATGCAAAATCTCGGCTGATACGTTGGATCCTCTTGCTTCAAGAATTTGACCTTGTCATCAAGGACAAAAGAGGATGTGAAAACGTAGTCGCCGACCATATCTCACGACTTCCTTCTTCGTCGTCGCTTCACATTCCAATCAACGACGTTTTCCCGGATGAACAGCTCTTGACAGTATCTTGCGAACCCTGGTTCGCAGATATTGTGAACTATTTGGCCACAGGATTACTACCGACTGAATGGTCAAGTCAGGACAGACTTCGCTTCTTATCCCAAGTAAAACACTTTTACTGGGATGAACCCTATCCGTTCAAGTACTGTCCCGACCAGATTATTCGTCGGTGTGTCCCTGACGAGGAATTCAAAAGTGTGCTGTCATTTTGCCACGATCAAGCATGTGGCGGGCATTTTGGCCCCAGAAAGACAGCTGAGAAGAACTTGCAATCTGGTTTCTACCGGCCACAACTCTTCAAAGACACTCATGACTATTGCAAGACTTGCTCCCGGTGCCAACACTTGGGCCGGATATCCCGGAGGAACGAAATGCCGCTCCAACCATTCTTGGTTGTGGAGATTTTCGACGTTTGGGGGATAGATTTCATGGGGCCGTTTCCCAGCTCTTTTGGGAACCTGTACATCCTTCTCGCTGTTGATTACATCTCTAAGTGGGTCGAGGCTGTGCCCAGCCGGACTAACGACAACAAGGTTGTCGTTAGGTTTCTTAAAGAAAACATTTTCTCCCGGTTTGGGCACCCCCGAGCAATCATTAGCGACAATGGAATTCATTTCTGCAATAAGACTTTCGAAGCCTTGATGCGGAAATATTCCATTAATCATAAGCTATCTACGCCCTACCACCCCCAAACCTGTGGGCAGGCCGAAGTTTCAAATCGGCAAATCAAGCAGATACTGGAGAAGACGGTTTCCAAGAACCGTAAGGATTGGTTGCTGAAACTCACTGATGCCCTTTGGGCATTTCGAACCGCTTATAAGACCGATCTTGGCATGTCTCCCTATCGGCTTGTATACGGAAAGGCTTGCCACCTTCCTGTCGAAATAGATCATCACGTATTTTGGGCGATAGAGGAGCTGAATCTGTCTCTCAAAAATGCGGGCAGCCATCGAAGCTGTAGTTGAACGAATTAAGCGAGCTTAGGGATGAGGCTTACGATAACACGGTTGTCGTTAAGAACCGAACGAAGGTGTTTCACGATAAACACCTTTTGCGCAAGACATTCGTACCTGGTCAACAGGTACTGCTTTACGACACCCGGCTACACTTCCATCCAGGAAAGCTCAGATCTCGCTGGAAAGGGCTGTATTTTGTGCGGAATGTGTATCCGCAGGGCGCTGTGGATTTGGAGAATCCAAAGGACGGTTCTTTTTTCAAAGTGAACGGATACTGACTAAAACCGTACCTTAGCGCCAAACCAACAGAGGAGCTCCTGGTCTTACAGGAGCCGGTTTACCCTGCATAATCTTCCTCTGCCTACCACCAAACTTCGGTTATCCAGCCAAGAACAGTGGACACTGTTCCAAATAAGTTTGGGGGTATGTATATACCATTTTGTATTTATTTGTGGATATTCTTTTCCATTTTTACTCTTTAAAAAACATTAAAAAAAATTGTGTATATCTAACCGACAATTTTGACCCTTCAAATGATCTCTTCATGCAATGACAGTGAGGACACTGTCCAGTTCAAGTTTGGGGGTACGCTCGGTATGCATTTCTAACATTCGCATTCATATGTATATTTTGCATCTGCATACTAAAATCCATAAAACCCATAAAAATCAGAAAATTTTCTAAAAATATAAAAACTTTTTTGTCAAGTTAGCTAGTGGGAGAACTCTGATTCAACATTTCGACGGTTTTGTTTGATAAAATAAGAATAACTAAATCTTATGTTTAGATTTTGAAAACCTGAAAGATAACTCTCCTTTGCAGTTAACTATAGCTGATATACGTCTTTACATCACATTACACATGTCGTGAGTTTTGGAAATTAGATGACAAGTTTTTTATGTCTAAAAACTTTTAAATGGATAAATGATTTTCTGAGGATCAAATAGGTTTGTTTTGAAATAAGTAATATCAAGAATAGTTTATGAAGTAGTGAATATGAAGGAATGTTATTGATGCCTTAATTGGAACTAAGTCTGAAAAATAACCCATCTGGAACTTGATTGGAATGATTACACACTGAACCCACTAAACACGTCTTTTATCCAAAAAAATAAATTGAACTGCCGATTATGTCTCCGTTCGTATTGAATCATCATGATTTTCACTCCAAACTGTCTTTTGTTTTTGGACCTAGGTAACTTGAGTAATTAAGTCCGCTGGGGTGTTTCTTCACCTAATGCCCTAAAGCCAACTGGTTTGGGTGCATTGGCCCAAAGCTCGTTAAGAAGCCTAGAAATTCCAGATTAAAACAAAGTCAAGCAAGTGTTCTCTCCGAGTTAAAATTCCTAACGGTTCTTTGTGTGAGAATAATCTTGACAAAAGACAGGTTTTTATAAAAAATATTTCTAGCGGAGATATGAAGGTTTTATTCTATGATAAAGACTATTGCACGTTCACAGAGGTGTGTATGAAATGAAAGCAAGAAAAAGGTGGAGTGAAAAATAAGACCTAGTTTTCTGTTAAGGAAGATAGAAATTCTGAAGTTGAAACTTTACTGGAAAACGAAACTTGAAAAATGCTTAACTCTTTATAAAACTTATGTGATCCTTTCAAAATTCTTATCTGGGCTTTATTGTGTGACATGATGACTTTAATCGATCCTTCTGGGAACTTAACGACACTATTTGCACTGCACGTAAAGACATATAAAATCTTAAGTTAAATAAGAAGCGAGATGTGAAAAATAAAGGTTCGATAGTCTAGACTTAGGATCATAGAATTGTTATTTTCTGAAACAAAACTTTAGGGGTTTGAATCATAGTTATTTTGCAAAACTAGCTTGATCGGATTTTGTGGGTAGTATCCGCTGAAAACCCTTAGGAAACAACACTCCTCCTACTAGGGACACCTAGAGGTTTAACGGCTTGTTGCACATGCTCAGTGCAATCGCGTTCCCTGCGAAAGTGAGGTTAGGAAATTTTTTGTGAATAAATTGGCTTTGCTCGGGACGAGCAAATGATAAGTTTGGGGGTATTTGTTCATATCAGATTTTTGCATTTTTATACCGCCCAATTTTTATCATATTGCTTATCGGTAGGTACTCTTGAGCCGTGTTTGCTAGTCAATTGCAGGATACAAATTCTTGGCTCTAAACGATGAAATTCATGGAAAAGCACGACATAATCCGGATTCCTGCCAACCACAGATAAAACACGGGTCTCCACTCTCTATCCGTATGTTGCCTCACACCAGTTTGAGAGACAAAATGTCAAATCGATTGTCATTTTCATGCACAAAGCACAATGGCAACACCGAGTCCAAGCAATCTACGCAGAGCTCAAGAAAATCATGACAAAAAGATCCATATCCAATCACCTTTTGATCAACAGAAATTCTGGAAAAATCGTTAAGAAATTCTGAGAAAAAACATATACCAGACTCATGGGCACAGCAGACCAGGGAAGTACCAAAAAACTCATGCCCCAATTCCACTATATGGCCATGGATCCGCGGCCAATAGGGGGTCTAGGCCGCGGATCCGCGGCCGTACTGGCGTATCACATGATGAAATTTCAGAGGCAATTGGGTAATTTTGTAAGGGGGCAGATTGTTGCCCTAGATTTCCAGTTCCCTGCCTATAAATAGTCCAGAACTTGCCAAAGCCAAGGGTGCTTAATCTTGTACTTTAGGTTTTAGAATACTTGTTGTTCTTCTTCATCTTCTCATCTCTTCTCTATTAAAAACTTGTAGTGAGCTTTTGTGAGTAAAGAATGATGAATAAAGAAGTTCTTTTTGTTATTATACTTGTCTTGCTCTTGTTATGTTAATTGCTTGTAATCTTCAATTGATAATTTAGTTGTTGTTATTTATTGTTGTTTCTTTCTTATTCTCTTTTCCTTTATCCTTAAACAACCATGATGCTTACGTTTGATCCTTGCCAAGGTGAGGTCGCAAATAGCTAGTTGTTATCTTCTAATCTCTTTCTTTCTATCTTCCTCCTTTGTTTTATTTTTCGTTCTTCTTTTAATGGGTGAGTAGTTTCCATACTTGTTAGGGTAGGATAAGGGAAGTTTGAGAGAAGGAAATCTCTCTCACTCTTTTCTTGCCCAACATCTTAAATCGAACTCCCGTTAATTGAACCACAATCTGCTCCCTACGGCACCCTATCCTACATGATAGCGGTGATTCCGTAGTGAGACCGGTTATGGTTGAATTAACCGGAGGTTATGGCTAAGAGCCAAGAACGGACGGACAAGCACCAAAAGGAAGAACTTATGCGTTGAAAAGCCTAGCTTATACTCGCAAGTTCCATCCTAGTCGTGCTAATCCCCGTTGTTGCCGATTACCGTAACACCGATATTAAGAGTGGCAACGAAAGAAGTGAGCGACTCCTAACTCAAACAAACCTAATCCTAACCCTAACAAGCTCTCTTTACATATCATTTTAACACTTAGTTAATCACAAACAAATCTGGACTTTTGGACTTAACTCGTTAAAGCACATAGAAAAAGATTCCCATCTCCCTGCGGACGACCCGTACTCAACCGGCTAGCTACAAGCGAAACCGTCTTGATTGCGGAAATTAACTAAACTTGAACACGCAGAAACTCTACCAATCACGGACCTGATGCACTTGATTTAGATTTTCACGCATACTGGGCGCATGGGATGTGATTTTGTGCACACTGGATGCACTAAATCGAGATTTTTATTCATGCATGATAGTTGCATTTTGTTGAGATTTTCGTGCACTCTAGATGCACTTGATATTACTGTCGTGCACACGTGTTGCACTTGACAGATACTTTCGTGCACACCTGTTGCACTTAGTTTTTCTTTTGTGCACATTCATGGCACTTGTTTTTGGCTTTGATTTTCTTGCGTACCAGACGCACGGGATGTTGGATACGCCTTTTAAGGCTGATTTTACTCATGAGCATCATATTTTCATGATAGGTACTACATTATATAGTAGCCGAGCAGGACTGATCTGAGGACAGTACCTGAGTACTTTTGCATGCATAAAAAGTTTACCAAGGGGTTTTCAAAAAAGAGCTATAGTCTCGCCATTTCCTACATGCCCATAGTGACACGAACTCTTACAAGGGGAACCTTTTGGGATATTTCATAAAGGCGGGACGTATATCTTAAGCAAACATATATGACATATATCTATTTCTTTAAAAATGAGCGTCCGCCACTTGTACCGTGAGTTACGCATCACATGGCAGTTGGAAAGGATTTTGCATGTGTTTCAGTCAGCTTTTAAATGATTTTACAAGGATGCGTACTATATACGTATTATGATTTTGACTATCGTATATTGATCTTCATTGTGGATTTCGAGATTTGTATCTCCATTATAACTCCCATGATTGCGTGGCGCTTAACGGAGCTCGATTTTGAGTTTCGCGCTCGTTTTCATGCGCACTCGATACGTTGTGTTATATTTGAGTATTCAATGATTTCGGAGCCCCATTGATTGGGCTGATTACTGAAATGTTTTAGTATTTTGGGATTTAAATTTAAATTCGGGTACCGAAATTATTTAAGTGGGGAAGATTGTAACATTTCAGAAATACAAAATATTATTTTTGGAATTTTAATAATAAAATAATATATTTCACGAAAACTATTCGAGTATGAATTTGGGGTTTTCGTAAAATGGTATAATTATATATACCAATATTTGGAAAATAATTGGATAGTAATATTAATTATTAATTATATAGGTATTTATTGGATTTGAACATTTTATAAATAATTATGCAATTAATTATATGCAAGTTTATATTAAACTTGATTAGTACACTACTAATCATGATTAAGCCAAATCCACTTTGTATTAACCACAGTTAGTGCACCATGACATGCTATATTTTGTTGCATGTTTGTTTCATTTGTATTTGGGGTAATTGATTTTTAAAAGAGAAAAATAGAGAAAAGTAAAAGAAATGAAAAATAAAAGATGACATGCGGGACATGGAGGCATGGGCCAAGAGAGAGAAAGAGAGAGAGAGAAAGGGGGTCTTCCCTTGACCATGGCACCTCACTTCATTCCTATTTCATTTCTTCAAAACTCCTTCATCTTCCTCATCTCCTCAATCTCCACCTCCTCCTCCTCACTACCACCACAAAATCATCTTCAAAACTTCATGAAAACTTGTGTTTTACTTCACAAAAAATGTGCACCACCTCATCTTACACCCCCTAGTGAGCTCAAGTTTTTATTTTGAGGACTTTCAAACATCTAGGGTTTTCCTTGAGTTGCTTCCAAGAGGTAAAACCTTTACTTTCCTTGATGATTTCAAGTTCTTAGTCTCCAACACATGTTTAGAGTTCAATTATGCTAGATTAGTGAACTTGGAAAATTCTAAGATGAGATTTAGGAGATGTTTTGAGTCGTGGAGGTGTATTTGAGGTTTAGTTAGTGACCACAACCTTTCTAGTGTTAGAATTCCAGACCAAACTAAGTTTAGAAGTCCCAAACACGAACTTAGGTTTTTCCGATATCGGGTTTTGTGGAAAATGTGATGATGAATTAGGATCTTCTATAGCTCGAAGACTCTGAAAATTAATTAGCAGATGAAGTGAGATGTGCAGACCCATAGGAAGCTACCGTAGAAGCCTAAGCCCAATCCTTCATTTCTTGACCGCCTTTTTATTCGATTTGGCCGCAATTTGCAGCCCAATTTTGGAATTGGGGTGTAAAACATTGTCTGTAGCTCACTCATTAGATAACTAGACCTACCCTATATGCAAAAAAGTCTAATTTCACCATAAGAAAAATCTAGAGTCGTTTTACTTTATTTCTGGCAATGTTTGCGACTTTTGAAACTTGATTTTTGGATATTTGTGTTTTGACTTGGTCGTTTGACGTTCGTACGTCGACATCAGGGGTTTTTTGGTTGTTCTTGCATGCATGGACCATAGATTCTAACCTATGTGCGTTTTGCTTGCCGTATCGGTTTTCGGATTTGATTATTCCTTGATTGTAGGTACCTTCGCGTGGACTTCCGGGACGACGAAGGAGAGCAAGTTGTTCATCGACTTCAGCTAGAGTGAGGAAAGTAGGTGAGTAGATCTATATCTACGGGGGAAGTCGTGTGGATGGCGTATAGCACCCCCGCAACTATAGTAATGGAGAATCGATATATAGAATATATTTTGGAGAAACCTATGCTATGAACTTACGGATATGATCAAAAGATTTATTATAAGATGATATGATAAATACAAGATGACTTGGATTGATATATTGATATGATGAAATGAGAATATGATGAAATAAGATAACATGAGCGGATATACTTGATATGAGGATGTGAGGCGATATGAAAACATTGATACATATGCCAAGATATGTTATGAGATTGATGGGTTATGATGTGAGATTGATATAGATATGATACGAGGTTGATATAGATATGACATGAGATATCTATATATGTATGTGTATATATATATGAGAATATGAGATGATGCTAGGTATTAGGACGATAGATACTTATTCTGATTTGATGACACCGTATGATGGATTATACCGTACGTGATAGGATACCGGTTGATTGATCTGCACTCTTGACTCGAGGATGATGTACGAGGATTATATCACATCTGATGCTATGAGGCTGGATCGCCGACTTAAGGATTTGTCTTAATTCGGAGAATCATTGCTGCTAAACGCCTTAGTGGATAATAGGTTATATTTGATGTATCCAGGGGTAGTTACATATCTTATTACCATTCATGTTATGCTGTATTATTTCCCATGACATACGTACTTTGTTCCCAGCACTTACCTGCATATGGCTTTGTCTCTAGTACACCTGCACTATTACCGATGATGCACATGTTACACTTACACAGATTTTCCGGCTCACACATTCATCATCAGTAATTGCAATGCCACTTACACAGTAAAACTGCTATATCACGGTATTATTCTTAACTGTAAAGTACAATCATTTGTTCAGTAATTATCACATGACATGCTTACATGATAATACTTGAGATGTTTACAGTACTGTTCTATGTTTGCATACACTGTACTTTTTGGTTACATGAATTTAGATGCTGTTTTAATGAGATCTCTGGATTTGAGAATCGCGGTTATATTCAAAGGAAATTAAGAATTGTTTTAAAAACGCGGTTTCTCGTGATGTGATATTTCGTGTCAACAATGAGTTTTCTCGGTTCTGAGCTATGTGATACCCGATTCGAGGAGTGAGGAGGAACCGTTTGCGGGTACATGGTGGACCCGGTAAGATATCCCCTGTCAAGAAGATCGTGGATTAGACGATGAGCCTAGCATGTGATGCACTACCTACCGGTGATAGTTTGGACCCGGCGGTTATCCGTAGGATACCGACCGGAGTCGTGAGATCAGATGGATATGAGGGCCGATTCGATGATGCGGCGCCTAAGATATGAAGATTTACGTGTCGATGCTGGACACAGGTTTTATGATGTTTCGAGTGTTGATGTTGGACACTCAGGTTTCATGATGTTGATGTGTCCTTGATGGAAGCACATTGCTTGATACACAAGCATACATGCATATATACTCAGATGACTATCATTAATTACTGATACTGGCACGATTCTATTGTACACATGTGCATACATGATTACCCTAGATACTATAGTATTACCTTTATGATACAGTAGGACCTAGAGATCATTGTTCATTCTATTTCTACCTCATGATATTTTCTACTCACAAGATGGCAACTCACCCCCGTTGTGCCACAGTTTTCTTGCAGGTTCGACCGCTTGGATCGGTAGCGGCATCGCTGGTACACAAATTTCTTCTGAGTGTTATGCTTTGGTAGGTGGGATACACATTTGGATCGTGACCACTCTTGTACCTATTATTTTTATTGTATCTAGTTAAAGCTCCATCAATCAGAAACCAGACTTTATATATTTGGTAGACCTAGACACAGACTTGTATATTTGCGAGACTTAGAGCGAGATGGGTGTATGTTCGCTATTTGAGCTGGATAATGTCTTGGTTTTACTTATTCTCTTTCTGTGTTTGATCTTCGCCATAGGGCATTGTATATATGCTTTATTGCGTGGTTATGATTCCACCAATTGGCGAAGAGCTAGCTCCCACTTGGGGATGCCTATATTTTGCATGTATGTGGTTTTGGATCAAAATATATAAGGGAGGTGCTGCCTAAATTTCAAGGAAGAAAATGTTTTCAAGTCAGTATACAATCATTGCATTTTCATATGCTATGACTTATACTTTTACAAGAAAGGCTTGAATTTCTTATGCGGATATTTCAAAACTGCACCTCCACTATTTTCCGCAAAAAGGTTTAGATTTCTGGGCTTTGGCTTACTTGAATTACTGCGGGGTCCTGTAGACTTCACGTAATTCTTGTGCCGGTCACGTGCCAATTCCGGGTCGTGACAAAATTGGTATCAGAGCATTAGGTTTAACCTTGGTTCGAGTTTAGGCTTGACCTTACGGAACTTAGACTTGACTAAGGGTTTTTTTTGGGACCCGAGATTTCATCTCATAGGTTAATCTTGGTTGATGGTGTAGGTCGCTTGAGTAGAGTGATGTACCATATGTATGTTCTGCGGCATACTTACTACACGCTGGTTCGCTTAAGTGGCCTTAGGATGTACATTTCCTGAGATCCGTGCTTCTATTCGTTCCTATGATCATACTCCCATTGATTCCATTCCTTCCTATGATCATATTTCAATTTTAGACCTATCAATTCCTTTTGTTTCTATGATCTATCTTCATCGATGTTTGCTTGAGGTTCCTGTCACCATGGCTATGAGCGCAGAGAGAGCTGCTGCTAGAGATGCGGCCAGAGCGAGCTCGTTATGGACGAGGACTGACCATGATATTCTTCTGGTGACATAGGAACGTATCGGTGTATTGTTTGTGTTGAGATCTCTTGTTTGAGAAAAGTATTCGGATCTGTACTGGATGATCGTGTCATTGATAGAGGCAGCCAGATTGAGAGGACTGTTGATGTACAGCCTATTCCAAAGATCGCGATGTTGTCTACCGTTCAGAAAAGTGATCCAGCTGTTGCTAAGATTGACAGGATGTCGCCTCCAGAGTTTATAAGCTGAAACCAAAGGAGATTACAGGGAGAGATGTAACAGAAGATCGCTAGTCCATCTTGAATAGAGTGACTAAGATGATTCGTCTAATTGGATATGCCGACGCAGGTTCAGTTAGATTGGAGAATTCCGGTTCGAAGGATCTTACTCAGATCTAGAGTAAATCAATCAAGAGAGGATATTGTTCGTTGGATGCTCCGATGCAAGATCAGTAAGTAGACCAGCTTCAGATAGAAGGACCTCATCCAGTCGCGTTGTGAGTTGATCGAGAAAGGAAAAATGAAGTGTATTCCTCCGACAACTTGGACGAGTTTCCGAGGATGTAATCGGGTAGATATCTTCCACAGAGTGTTGAACATAACGAGTTTGTAACATCGAGTCCTTGTGAGAGACTCCGGATTAACTGTAGCCGAGAACAAATTGCTTTACGCAACCATCAAGATATGACATCGAAGTGGATGATAATGAAGACTTATGGGACAAGAGGTTCGTGCAAGATATTAACGAGCTTTTGTTACTCCCAGTCGAAATCAAAGGATGGATATGAATGCAGAGGCGTTGGATACGAACAAATTCCAGAGGAAAGCCGTGCTGAGGACGCAGCTGTCTGGAAATGAGAAAAAGGAATTTAAGTAAAGAGTGCCAACCTCCGTACAGTTCAGCATAGGTAAGATCGAAAGAGGCCATAAGCAGGTTTCTTCCAGGAAGCCAAAGTGATAAGGATTTGCACCAGGATCAGTTGTATCGTGCATAATCAGAGGGCCAGATGCCGCCATCAGTAACGTGCTGCTTTACGATGGTCATGTTGATTGGCTAAACGGTGATCAGAGAGGTGCCAGAGCGGAACTGTTCCGTTATTACACCTGACCGGGTCGACGAGAAGAAAGATTGTGGGATTGGTAATCCACAGAGGAAAACAAGGACCCAGAGACAGAGGACGCCAGACTGTGAGCAGGAGGCAAGCGGATGTTCTTGCTCTGCCATCTTTGGGCGCACCGGCATTTTTCGACATTGAAGGAGGTGTACCGCAATTTCAGTTATTGCGATTTGCATTTTAGTGATTTGAGTATCACATTGTTATCGCTTGGACTTGTGTTTTGATGATTCAGATTCATGATATTCATTTTCGTTCATAGTTATTGCACTTGGTTTATGTTTTATACATCCGTTACCTTGGTTTATGATTTATGCATATCTATTGCACTTGATATCTATTTTGTGCATTTGTTGCACGTATTTATGACTCTATATATTTCGATACAGTCGATTTGATTTCGTGCATGTTGTATACACCCGACTTGATTTATGCACTCGGTATAGCTCATATGTGCTTGCAGTGTATCGATATGGATTTTTTGCACGCAGTTGCACACGTTTATGATTTTATACACCTTGGTACATTCGGTGTTGTTTTTATGCGCTTTTGGTACATTGACGAGTTTTCGGGCACCTAGTGCACCTAATATTTGTTTTCGTGCATTTGTTGCACTAGATTTATGTTTTCGTGCACCGTGTGCACTTGAATTTCGTTATCATGCACTCTACTGCACTAGCTATTTTTGTGCGGACCTGACACACTTGATTTAGATTTTCACGCATATTGGGCGCATGGGATGTGATTTGGTGCACACCGGATGCACTTAATCTAGATTTTTATTCGTGCATGATAGTTGCACTTGGTTGAGATTTTCGTGCACTCTAGATGCACTTGATGTTGTTGTCGTGCACACCCATTGCACTTGACAGATGCTTTCGTGCACACCCATTGCAATTGTCAGATATGTATGCCCTAGAGGCCTGTATTGTATAGGATGCTAGGTATGTATATGTACAGAAACAATGTTTGCTCGAAATGATAGTATGCTATCTGGTTTGTCTTCATCTTAACGTGTGATTTGTTGTATTTTATATCTTTATATACATGTTGATGAAGCCCTTAAGATTTTGCTTGACTGCCAGGATTATGATGTAGATCATACTAGTGGGGCCTGGGCAGTCTATAAGCACATCCTTTAATAGTTCCTAGTCGAGGGTATATCGAGACAGGGCATCGATATTACCAGAGTAGACTAGTGTGTACGTTTCTTGACCCTGGGGGCGATGGTTGAGCCCACAACCATTGGTGTTCGTCATCAAAGATTGTACACAGGTGCTCATTGGAGAATGGGTACACCGAACATGACTCGCCGAGAACTCCTAGATGGTATATATACCTATTGTCAGATAGAAGTTCTCTGGTGATACTTGTACAGGTTAGTCTGTAGACTCGAGATCGTCATAGTGTCTTATGTGATTCCCACTATGCTTTGATCCTCCCTACCACGGCTCTGCTGAGTCGTGCAAACAGATGGATTTTGGGTAAAGTTCTGAATCACATGGAGACAGTGAGCAATAGGAGGGGTTTCGTCTCTCCCGGTATAGGGAGTTGATGTCGCGCTATGCTTGATCAGCCATAACAGCAAATCCCTGGCCAGGTTTATCGAGATTTACTGATAAGAGTTATCAGTAGTTTCTCGAACTGTTATGGGCCATAATCAGCATGACTAATAAAGTTACTGGGTCTAACATTTACCACCCCTAGACTTTATATGCGACGTATCAGAAGAAGATACCGGACTGTATGGTAAGTGTTGCTTACAGGCTTGTTAGGGTTGTGATGAGTTCGCTCGTCGGCCACCTTTTCGTCATGTACTTGGATAGCCGTTACACACAGCTAGTGCTGCTGACGTGCTTGTGGTTAAACCCACTGCCAGCATACTGTCGAGTCTTTAGAGTCCCATACAGAGGGTTCCCTGGTTCAGGCAAAAGATGTAGATGCCGAAAGCTGTTACGGTAGGGTTTCGATCATGTTCGTGTAATGGTTACAGGAATAATGATCGGAAGGATAATACTGGTTAGCTTTGGTTTAAGCCGGATACTGGTATTATATTATTGGATTATTTGTATTCGTATTTTTCGGAATTCGGATACGGGTATACTTATACGGTATACGGTGAGGGGTATTCTTGTAATTGTACAAGAATACCTTCTAGAAGGAGACACCTCATAAATGGTTTTCGTTTTTTGAAAATGGAAATTATGAGATGGAATTTGGAGAGAGTCAAAGCATGGATGAAAGAATGGCTTATATCATTTTATATTCATTTGGAGTTACTATTGAAGTATGGTGCATTATTTTGGAGAAAAATAATACACGCTTCAATTATTTTCCTTTAGCCATATTATTTTTCCATGCTTGATTTTTTCATTCATCACTCTCACATTCTCTCTCCTCATTATCTCCTTCTTCCTCCTCTTAGTTTTATCCTTCACATGTGTTGTGAATCAAAAGCTCAAGAGACATAATAATCCACTGCATGATCTCTACATCATCTAAGTGATCATTTCTAGCACACTTGATCTCTTGGTTAACTCTTGAGAAGAGTTTGAAGCTTGTTCCATAGCTCTCGGGTGGATCATCTATGTCTTGAGGTGACTGGAGATCGAGGACATTGCAAGCATCCGAAAGAGCCTAGGAGTTGCATAAAAAAGAAGATTCGAAGGACCGGTTCATTAGGTATAACACTTTCATAATAGTTAAGAACTCTAGATAGAGTTTGCTAATTAAGGTTTAAGCACATGATCTTGGGTTTATATGGGTGTTGCATGCAGAAATTTTTCGTTTGCCACTTCCGCCTCCTCACAATTGTTGTGAGGGTATGCAACATCCACTAACAGCACTTAGTTTTGCTTTTATGCACATTCGTGGCACTTGTTTTTGGCTTTTATTTCCGTGCGCACCAGACGCACGTGATGTTCGATACGCCTTTTGAGGCCGATTTTACTCATGAGCATCATATTTTCATGATAGGTACTACATTATATAGTAGCCGAGCAGGGCTGATCTGAGGACAGTACCTGAGTACTTTTTCATGAATAAAAAGTTTACCAAGAGGTTTTCAAAAAGGAGCTATAGTCTCGCTCTTTCCTATATGCCCATAGTGACACGAACTCTTACAAGGGGAACCTTTTGGGATATTAAAAAAAGGCGGGACATATATCTTAAGCAAACATATATCGACATATATTTATTTCTTTAAAAATGAGCATCCGCCACTTGTACCGTGAGTTACGCATCACACGGCAGTTGGAAAGGATTTTGCATGTGTTTCAATCATCTTTTAAATGATTTTACAAGGATGCGTACTATATACGTATTATGATTTTGACTATCGTATATTGATCTTCGTTGTGGATTTCGAGATTTGTATCTCCATTATAACTCCCATAATTGCGTGACGCTTGACGGAGTTCGATTTTGAGTTTCACACTCGTTTTCATGCGCACTCGATGCGGTGTGTTATATTTGAGTATTCCATGATTTCGAAGCCCCATTGATTGGGCTGATTACTGAAATGTTTTAGTATTTGGGGGTTTAAATTTATATTCGGGGACCGAATTTATTTAAGGGGGGAAGATTATAACATTTCAGAAATACAAAATATTATTTTTGGAATTTAAATATTAAAATAATATATTTCACGAAAACAATTTGATTATGAATTTGGGGTTTTCGTAAAATGGTATAACTATATATACCAATATTTGGAAAATAATTGGATATTAATATGAATTATTAATTATAAAGGTATTTATTGGATTGGACATTTTATAAATAATTATGCAATTAATTATATGCGCGTTTATATTAAACTTGATTAGTGCGCTACTAATCATGATTAAGCCAAATCCACTTTGTATTAACCACGGTTAGTGCACCATGACATGCTATATTTTGTTGCATATTTGTTTCATTTGTATTTGGGGTAATTGGATTTTAAAAGAGAAAAAGAGAAAAGAAAAATAAAAGATGACATGGGGGACATGAAGTCATGGGCCAAGAGAGAGAAAGAAAGAGAGAGGGTCGTCCCTTGACCATAACACCTCACTTCATTCCCATTTCATTTCTTCAAAACACCTTTATCTTCTTCATCTTCTCATTCTCTACCTCCTCCCCCTCACTACCACCAAAAAATCATCTCCAAAACTTCATGAAAACTTGTGTTTTCCTTCACAAAAAATGTGCACCCCTAGTAAGCTCAAGTTTGGATTTTGAGGACTTTCAACTGAAAGTATGTCTTAGCACCACTGCATGTTTCTAGAGGCATCAAGTATGCAATTTTAAAAAATCTAGTGGGCTAAGCTATACTAACCTAGAATCGAACTTGAGAATTAGGGTTTGAATGCATGTGGACAAGTTTTACACTAAGTAAAGAGGATCACAACCTTTGTAGACCAAGTTCTTCACTTCTAAAGCTCCAAGTAGTAGTTCCTATGCTCCAAGTAGTAGTCCCTAGAACTCTTCTTGGCTCCACTTGAAAAAAGGAACGAGCTTGCACACAGATCTTCGAGGCCGAAGATGATCCACCTTAAAGAATCTCTAACTCAAGCTACCTCTTCACTAATTAAGGAATTAGTGATGCAAACAACCTACACTAATGGGCTAGATGAGAGTAGGTTGATGAAGTAGGAATTTTTCTCACTTTAGAATTATTTTTCTCTTTTTCTTTTTTTTTTTCTCAAGAAAAATCAAGAGGAGGAAGATGATGAACTTAGGTGAAGAAATATCTCAAAGATATATGTAGAGAGTTAACCATGACTAAAGATAAATGGTTGGGTTTAAAAATATCTAAAGTAAAATAAAATTACTAGAATGAGTCATGGCTTCTACATGCTTCTACAAGCATCTTAAGCCATGCTCATTTCCACTTCATTTTGATTTTATTTTAAAAATAAATCCCCAATTAATCTTTAGTCTTGGTGTGAGTCTCATACACCCATGTCCTATGTATCATCTAGCATGACACAATAGTGAATAATATATATATATATATATATATATATATATATATATATCACACACACACACACATATATATATATATATCATTATCTATATACAAGAGAAGAAATTCTTTTTAGTGAGCTAATATTAGTTAATATATATTAATATATCAAATATATAAATATATATCAAATTATTAAATCAACACTTGATTCAATAACCCGGTTAAATCATATATAACTGACTAATATCACTTATATGTATATCACATTATCGAATCAACACTTGATTCAATAATCCGGTTATATCTGTTAGTGATATATGCCCTAGAGGCCATTATTATATCATACTGGTTTGTATATTACTTAATGGAAGCTTTGGATATACACGGATATAGTAACAGTCTTGCTCGAAATGGTAGTATGCTACCTGGTTTGTTTCTACCTCAATATGTGCATGTGTTTTTGCATATCGCTTATACATATTGGTAGAGCCCTTAGGATCTTTGCTTAACTACCAGCGTTGTGATACCAGTCACACTAGTGGGGGATGGGTAGTCTATAATCACATCCTTATACAGGTCACTAGTCGTAGGATTATTGAGATAGGGCATCGATACTCCAAAGTAGACTAGTGTATACGCTTCTCATCCCAGCAAGGAAGATGGGCTATCCCACAGCAATTAGTATGTCGTACTGGAGATAGTATACAGGTGCTCATTGGGTTATGAGTATACTGGACAGGACTCGTAGGGAACTGCTGGTGGGTATTATACCTATCGTCGGGCAGCAGTTCCCAGGTGACATGTGTACAGCATAGTCTGTTGACTTGACACTGCTACTTCGCCTCGAGTGTGCTCCTACTGTTCTTAGATTACTATCCTAACACGGCTTAAAGGAGTCGTGTAAACATGTAGTAGTTGGGTGCAGTTCTGAAGCACTTGGAGGCAGTAGTGGTTAGATATGATTTGTTTCTCCCGGTATTGGGGGTTGATATCGTGCTGTGTTCGGAAGGCCATTACACAAAGTCCTTGGCTAAGGCAAGCGAGATTTACTGGTAGGTACTCCAGTAGTTTCTTAGGGTGTTTTGGTCTAATCTCCCGTACGACTTATTGCGCTATTAGGGGTCTAACGGCTACCCCCTAGGCCCGATATGCGATACTCTTAGATGAACAGACCGAACGGTACGAAGATTGTCACATATAAGCTCAGTAGGAGTTCGGATGAGTTTGCTCATCGGCCTTCTTATCGACAGATACCTGGGTAGCCGTTACGTGCAGTTAGTACCACTGACGGCTTGTGGTTAAACCCACTGCCAGCGTAGTGTCGAGTCTTTAGAGTCCCACACAGAGGGTTTCCCTGCATTGGGCAAAAGATGTAGAGGTCATATAGTTTTACGACAGGGTTCGATCACGTACGTGTACTTGTGCACGGATGATGATTCGGACAGATAATACTAGTGGGCTTTGGTTTAAGCCGGATCTTAGTATTATACTGATGGATTGTTTTCGTCTCTTTTGAATTAGTATTTTTCGGAATACGGATATGGGTCTGTATATACGGATGAGGGGCATTCTCATAATTTACTCAAGAATGCTTCTAGAAGACGACACCTTTTATTTTGTATTAAACATTTTAGGTTAAATGATTAATACATTAAGAGGTGGAGGAAATGAGGTGGAGGTTTGCATAATATGGAGCATGGCTCTTGGTGACACATGGAGGGTTTTCATGCCATGACTCACTAGATGATTTATGAACTAAGCTTGATTTGGTATTAGATTTTTCTATTACATTTTTGTATGGTTCATAATTCACAAGGGAGTAAACTCTCCATTCTAGGCTAACTCTTCACTATCTTTTCCTTAAGCTCAACTTCGTATACCTCTATCCTTTCATGTCTCATGTGTTGAGAAGCCTAAGGCTATTAGAGGCATACCAATCCATCTACAATCTCTACATCACCTAGGTCATCTAGTGTTGCGAACTAGGTGCTCTAGTTATCTCGGATTTGAGGTTGGAGCCCAGATTATAGACTCTCGGGTGGATCGTCTTTGACTCGAGGAGGCCGACGAGGAAGCATCGATCCGTTACGATCCTTGGATCCTATGACGAGGAGGAGGACAGCGACAAGAAGACCCGAAGGACATGAATTCATGAGGTATAACATTTTATCCTTGTATTTAACCTCATAGTAGTTTGCTAGTTAGGGTTTAGTATCGATCCTGGAGTTCGAGTCGGTGTTGCGAGCTTTGTAAAAATCATTTTTTATCTATTCCGCCTTCCCGTGAACCCACAGGGCGCACGACATCGACTTACAGTGGTATCAGAGCCTACCAAACCTAAACTAGCTTGTTAGCAAGTTATTAGAACTTCGATCGTTGGAAAAACACGAAAATGAAACACCGAATACCATGGTTTCTGTCGAATTTTAAAACTGCCAGAAAAGTATTTCAGATATATGAAAATTGCATGCAGGGTATTCTAAGAACACCCTTGAAAAATGAGCTACTGAATCGCTAAGACGACCGCGGAAGCGCAGCGAAACGGTGGGTTTTGCCGCAGTTCCGCGGCCGTGTCGAGGCCGATTCAACTCGTTTTTCCTCTATTGTTTCTTATATTTTGTGTTTTATTTTCTGGAATATTTGGTTTCTACCCAGTATTTCTTTTTGGTGTGCTGGTTTGCACTTGGGGTAGACACGGAAAATATGTTTCGATCGAAATTCTAAAGTTCTTGGCTAATCGAATCTTCTGTGTTGTTTATATGTGCTTTTAAACTTCAACTAATTTCTATACGTCGGTTAGCTTGGGGTTGCACATATCTGTTGGTTTGTGTATATGAACTTTATTGGATCGTCGATGATGAATAGCAGGGGGATGTAAGAAGAGAGTTATCATTCTTTCATTCGATGAAAATTGTAATTTGATGTAATCTTATTTTGCGGGGCATATCCGGGTTGAGATTGTAGCCACCGCTGTATTATTTCTTTTACTGTTTTCTACTCCTGGGATAGACCCAAGGAGGGGTGCACAAACTACCGGGTTCTTTTAAGTGCCGAATGGCCTACTCATTTTACTGAGGGAGATTGCTTCACTTCGGGAATTTGGCGGGTAGTTTGCCGCACACGTAGGGGTCTAAGGTGGGGTTTGGCTATTCATCACGACCGGGGAATCCGTCTTTCGTTATAGGCTTAAACGAAATACGGAATTCCTAGTATATCCAATATGTTCATCTATGATCTGGAATGCCTATTATTGCGTAAGATGAATGGTTAATATATATGCTATATAGTAGACGTTGCGTATGTTTTGCTTCCGTGCTAGTCCAGCCCCCGATCTGGCGTTAGTTAAGTAACCTAACGGTGTTAGACAGGGCCCAGTGGCAAATGCGGATGGCAAAAGCGTACGTCATATTTTCGTTTCTCCCTTTGACGATAGGTGTAAATGATGGGACTGCATTATTAATGCAAAGCAAACAAACCAAAGCTACATTGTTGGAACAATTTTAAAACCACTTGGTTTTTTCAAAACAGAAACTTTTAAATGCGGAGCTTAAACCACTCCTTTAAAAGCTATCAGGTTCTTTCGATTAAATCATGTTCATTACGTTCACGGTTTCGCCAAAACCAGCCGTTGCCCTCCGTCATTTCAGTTGAATATTCAGTAGTATTAAAGCTATGTATTTTGACCTTCGCCAAGGCATGGTGATTGGTAGCTGCTGGATATTCATCTGTAGCATAGATAGATGCGTTGGTTTCGGACAGTCGTACTACTATTTTGGCCTTCGTCAAGGGTATGTATGGGTGGGTTCAAATTAACTTGGACAATGATGGGTAGAACTTGACATGTGACTTATGATATGTTGGCCTTCGTCAAGGTCATAAGAGCTGTTGGGTTACGGCAGCGCCCCGGCCATGTATCCGTGGCCAAATGCGGAACAAAAACTTTTAAAATCCAGCGCTAACGGAACCCTAATCTACAGATCGTACCATTAACCCTATACTAGTTATATGTAAAGGAGTTTAGAGAGGTTATACCGATCGATCCGTGTCCTTCGGTCTTCAACCTCTGTCCCAAGCTCCTCGCGGCTTCCCCGATCAAGTTTGATCTCCGGTCTCCCCACATCTAGGAAGATCCACGTCCAGGGTTAGTAAAACAGGCTCCCGCCTCAAAAACGAAGCAACTCGGGTATCTAGTTTGCTAGCCTAGATAGCCAAGATGAAGTAGAGAGAGTTTGTGATTACTTTGTCTCAATACACCCAAGGATTCTCAACTCATGAGAGGGTTTGGGTGGAGGTTGAGGAAGATGCCATGGGAGAAAAGTGTGAGCTCAAGAAATGGCAAAAGAAAAAAGCAAGTCTAGAAAAAGAAGCGGCTGCTCATTTATTTTGTTGTGAGGTATTTGTGTGTGAGCTTATAAAGAAAATCAACTCAAGAAAATATCTAACATGCTCACTACAAATATCTCACAATACAAACAAAGAATTCATCATTCCACCATGACCCACCACCATGAGTCACCAAGTGCATGCATGAACCATGCCAAAACAATGAGTCACACTTTTCACACAATAATCATTTAAACCAAAATGTTTAATAGAAAAGAAATGACATTATCTAAAGTAATCTTGTAACGAATTACAAGAATACCCCACATCCGTATATACATACCCACATCCTTATTCCGACAGAATACGAATACAACGAGACGAAAATAATCCAACGATATAATACTAGGATCCGGCTTAAACCAAAACCCACTGTATTATCCGTCCGATCATGATCCGTGCACAAGTGTACATATATGATCGAACCCTGCCATAAAACCATACGGCCTCTACAACGTTTTGCCTGAATCAGGGAAACCCTCTTTATGGGACTCTAAAGACTCGTCAATACGCTGGCAGTAGGTTTAACCATAAGCACGTCAGTGGCACTAGCTATACGTAACGGCTACCCAGGTATTGAGCGAAAGGGAGGCCAACGAGCAAACTCATCCTGAAACCCCTACTGAGCCTGACAGTGACAATATCCGTACAGTCCGGTCCGTCCATCTATGAGTATCGCAAATCGAGTCTATGGGTGGATAAAGTCAGACCCTTAATAACGCGACATTTAGTGTCGGTATGAAGCCCATCACCACCTGAGAAACTACTGATCCAAATCAGTAATTCTCGACTACCTTGGCCAAGGATTTCTGGTGATAGCCACCCATGCACAACGCGACATTAACCCCGAATCCTGGGAGAGACGAATCCCCTGACGATCTGCTCACTGCCTCCATGTGGCTCGGGACTGTACCCAACTAAAACCTGTTTGCATGACTCCTTTGAGCCGTGGTAGGGTAGTAATCGAAGCACAGTGGGAACTCACATGAGACAAATGATGATCTCAGGTCAATAGACTAACCTGTACACATGTCACTAGGGAACTGCTATCTGACAATAGGTATAATACCAACTAGCATGTTCCTGGCGAGTCCGTCCCGTGTACTCATAACCCAATGAGAACCTGTATACATCTTAGGTGAACCAACTAACACCAATGTCTTGTGAAACCGGCCACCTCCCCTCGTCAGGGTCTCGATCCGTATACACTAGTCTACTCTTGGAGTATCGATGCCCAGTCTCGAAACTTCCACGACTAGGGACACTTTAAGGATGTGGTTATAGACCACCCAACTCTCACGTATATGCTCACCATCATACTGCTGGTAGTCAAGCATGAATTTTATGGGCTTTATCAACATGTAATGTCACCTAAAGCATGTACACAATGATAAAGACAAACCAGATAGCATACTATCATCTCGAGTAAGACTGTCCTACCGGTATAGATCCTCCCTCAATCATTGCAATCACGTGCCTGCGATCTAATAATTGACTTGAGGGCACTATAGCCAACAATCTCCCACTTGCACTTAAGGCTAATTATTGCGGTGTCGCATACTCATAGCCCGTATGATACCGAACACCTAACTTCTCTACTAATCAGTTTCACATAGCTCGTTTGTAAAACTATTGCGTTCGAGAAATAGCCTCAGTGAGTGGATCTGCTCCAATGTTTCTTTCTATGTCTCTTTTTATCTCAAGTTCGCGGAGAAAGCCATCTCCCGAAATGAGCAATACCTGTCTTAGAATATGTCTGCATATCTGATGGGACCCAGTTCACATATGAACTCCAAATCCAGCAAAAGTTCTTAGACTGTATCGTCCACTGAATTTAATCAGTATCCTGCACCATGCTTCCCTCAGTATCCGCTTGGAACACCTGTTCAAACTACTGCCCATCGTCAAGAAGGAAAACTATAACTCTGACAGTCACTCTGTCATCCAGGTAATCTTGGAAGCCTGGAATGATAACCGTCTCCCAAAGGAGGCTGCCGTTATCAAATCCCTAGAACATCCTCTTATGTTCATAAACTGCTTCCGAACGTTTCTCCAGGATTGGATTAATATATAAACTTATTGCATCTAGTGTAAAAACAATATCTGGTGTGGTACTTGACATCTCATGATTGACTCAATTGCCTAAGCAAGTGATATGCCAATCATGCATATCCTTCTCCTCTTTAGTCTGTAAGACACCTTTAGAGAGGGTGACTCCATCACCTGCAGGTACACCACCATGCCAGGAGTCGTCCATTCTAAAACACCTTTAGAATACTGTCTAAGGACCCAGATTGGGAAACTACCCAAATCTAGATCTAAAACCATAGATCTAGTAACCAGAATGCCTGATATAATATCCATATCCTATGTGGAGAAACCAATGTGTGACAACCACAGTATAACCGATCGTAGTATAGGAATTTCACTTCCTATAAAGTGCATGTCATCCAAATACCAGGACATCACACCCTATCACCTTCTTAACAGATCCATCTCCTATTCTGATGAAGTCATAGCCTATGACTGTCACATCAAAAATAGATGATCTATCTCCTCTATACTTGCTTTAGTCTGTAAATAGACACAAACTACTTGGCCACTATGCTTCCGCTGCTCCCACTGACTATAATAACCCTTTGGCAGAGTCATATACACGTGCACTTCTAAAGCTAGTTTAGAACGACGCTATACTCATCCTCCTGCCGGGTCTCATAATCTAGAACAACAGTAATGGCAAGTCTGGGTAAACAAGAACCTCCCTGTCGCCGTCTTTAAGGATACCGAAATATCTCTCGGGTGTCTGAGGTTACCTACCATATCTGCGGAGTGGATAATGGAATGTCAAACTCGATTGAATCTTTAGGTTCTATTAAATTTTCAGTAATCGTTTGTGGTTCTGGAATCACTTCCAGTTCTACCATACTCCCAGTACTGTTTTCTAAAAAAATCCATTTTACTAAAACTGTGGCGAGTCAAGAATAATATCACTATTGATCTTCCAGATGGTAGAAAGTTAACCCTCGTCATAGCCCGGGATAACCCATAAACTGCCATTACAGAAACGTGCTTTGAGTTATCCAGAATCTGGTTTTAAGCATAAGCCGGACAACTCCATATACCTTAACATCGTTAAGATATGAACCATTCTATATACAATATAGAAACAGAGGAACTGATTTAATTGGAACTAGATTCATATCATGCATCTGTCTCCAGTGCATGTCAACTAAATGGAAAGAGACCGATCAGCATTACTCAATTAGGAGTGCATCCAAATATGAGTAACCTGAAAGAAAAGTAAGTTCTCAAAACCATTATTATTAACTGAATACCCAACACAAGTATCTACATTTTCGATCACCTTGAAGAATCCTGATACTTGCAACACATGGTTCTCTACTTTATTCTTATACCAATAACTTCTCAAAACTTGAACCTTGTATTTCTACGAAATACTTGTCTAAAACTGGAGAAGTCACAAGTAAACAGAATATAGTACGAGCACCAACACCTTTGTCCTGATGGATACTGGACAACATACAATACTTTGTTTAAGTCCCTTGAGTTGAATAACTCAAACCCTGTGCGTCGTAGGTTGAAAACTGTACTATGGTTAAGAAGAATTACACAGCTGTTTAATGCTTCTTACCCAATCATAAACTGATATAGGTAAATGTCATGGACATAATTTCAAAAAGTTATATCTCACTTTATAAAATAAACGAACAGATATATCAGTTTGAAATTGGTGCATAACAACGGATATTCAAAACCAAATATTTGCCGTCAGGCAAAACCCCAGGTGATTTCCTCAAATATCACCAATTACAACGAATTCCGATATAATCATCTAATTCCCAATAACTTACTCCCACTCATCATATGTAAAACCATGCAGATTTGAGAATCAAACCTGGTAAATACATACCCTGGAGCAAGGATCTAATTAGAAAATCAGTTTCAATTAACAATGCATAGTGAAACTGAAACATGATAATGTTTTGAAGGGGCAGCCGGGTATTCCTAGTAATGCCTCTTCCATTATCCAGATTCATGACTATAACCGTATATTTCCTTTCTATCTCTCCAAATCTCTTTATTTACTTTACTCATTTCCTTCTGTACACCATCCTTAGGCTAAATGGTTATCTTCCTTCCCTACCGTTCGGCACCGGCCTATGGTTTGGAAGAAGACTAACCAATAAGCGTAATAGGTGTACTCTCCTCATCCTAGGAGCACTCGCAACCTAAGAGAAAGTAAAGATAAAAGACAACTGAATAATCATTATTCTATTTCTCCTGAACCAGAATCCATGCTCAAACTGGAACAAGTTCCTTCGAGTTCGTATGTAACTATACGATGGATTATCCAATAAATGTAGATCTTCGTAGTGATACAGGGTGTTCTGGAGAAATTCAAAGGTGAAGTAGGAGTGGCGATGATATACGTTGTTTCGTCATGAATAATAGCAATCGCAATTTACTTTGCCCTCTTTTCAATTCTTTTATTTGTCTTTACTTATTTCCTTCTGTATACCACACTTAGGCTAATTGGTTTTCTTCCTTCTCCACCTTTTGGCACCTGCCTATTGTTTGGAAGAAGACTATCCAATAAGCGCAATAGGTGTACCCTCTCCTAATCTTAGGAGCCCTCACAATCTGAGAGAATGTAAAAGGAAAAGACAACTAAATAGTCCTATTTAATTTCTCCAAAACCGGAAACCATTCTCGAATCTGAAACAAGTTTCTTCGAGTTCGTATGTAACTATACGATGGTCATATCCAATAAACGTGGATCTTCGTAGTGATACGGAATGTTCCGGAGAAATGCAAAGGGTAAAAGTAGGAGCGGCAATGAAGTATGCAACTCTGACAATCCAAAAGCCAGTGTGTTTTAAGAAGGTTCGGTTAACTTGGTTACTGAGTTATAGTCTAGGGTAGGGCCATTGTCGCTGCCAAAGAGAGAGAGAGAAAAGAAACACTCCGCGTGCACTCTAACCTAGATTAGAATGGTTAATCACTTTATCTAATCAGGATGTCTCCCACTGTATCCTCAAATTCTCCTCCAAACCCAAAAGAAAAATTAGTCGGGATCATCTAAAATCACCCGAGGAGTAAACCAAGTCATTAGTGGGAATCGGGATCCAACTATGATCGCATGATAACCTGATGAAATCCGCTCAAGTTATCACACTCCAGAAGGTATGCGCATGCCTAGCAAGTTTCCTGTATGTTTGAAACTCCTGATGTGATTTTTACCCTATGCTCTTATGACCTTGACTAAGGCCAATAAATCATAAGTCACATGTCATGTTCTACCCATCATTGTCCAGGTTAATTTGAACCCATCCGTACTCGCCCTTGACTAGGGCCAACAAGGCTGTACGACTGTCCCAAACCAACGCATCTATCTATGCAACAGAAAAGTAACAAACAGCTACCATACACTATGCCTTGACTGCAGGGTTGCCTACCATGGCAGCAAGGTTTCGGGAAGCATCGTTCATGCCATTTTCAAAAATTTGCCGTTCTAGCTAACCCTAACCCTAGAATCTTTAATAGAAAATCCGATGAATAAACAAGTAAATTAATTTACATACAAAGTGAATGAGGAATACAACCTTTGTAGACCGGTCCTTGACTTCTAATGCTCCGTGTAGTAGTCTCTTCGCTGCAAATCATGAACACCCGAGCTCTAGAAAGGGTTCTCCTGAAGAAATGAAGAAGCTTGCTCGAAGTCTTCGAGGCCGAAGATGATCTACGTCGAGGAGACTCAAGATTATGCTACCTCTTCACTAATAGTAGATTAGTGAAGTAAACACCCTAAATTAAATGGCTAATAGTAGAGGATGATGAAGTAGGAAATGAGCTCTTTTTAGCTTTCTTTTTCTCAAAATATTTTCTCACCTAGCTAGCAAGCTTTTTCCCCCATGAAGAAGAAGATGAAGTGATGAGATGAAGAAATGAACTCATGAGGTGAGAATAACAACCATGGGTGATTTAGTGTCATACACTAACCCATGTAGAGATTAAACCATGGATAACAATAATGGTTAGGTTAATAAATATCTACAAGTAAAACAAAAGGAGTGGACATGGTCAATGGTTCCAGAAGCTTCTACAAGCTTCAACCATGTGACTTAATTCCACTAATTTTGATTTACTTTAAATAAATAAAACCTTAACATTATTATTAGTATGGTGTGAGTCCCATACACCTATGAAGCATGTGACATCAAGCATGACACAATAAAATGTACACTAATATATATCACATATATACTAATGCACACAAGTGAGAAAAAGAAATGTTAAGTGAGCTAACATTAGTTAATGTAAGTTAATATATCACATATATAATTATACATTAAATTATTAAATCAACACTTGATTTAATAATCCGGCTATATCACATACAACCGACTAATATCAAATGCAACATCTTATCGAATCAACACTTGATCCAATAACCCGGCTATATCACATATAACCGAACGATATGACATATCGCGAGAATAGAATGCGGTATCACATACGTACATTAATCTTGGTCCCGCACATATCACATATGTGCTCCTACTTCGTTTCGCATGAACCAGGAAACCTCTGTGTAGGACTCTAAAGACTCGTCAATACGCCGGCAGTAGGTGATGATCATATCAAACACCCACAAGCCGCAAGCGGTCTGCTAAACGTAACGGCCACCCGGGTATTGAGCGATCAGAAAATCAACAAGCAAGCCTGTTCATACTCCTGCGAATCCAATAAGTAACACTACAGTACAGTCCGGTCTCTTCGTATGATATGTCGCATATCTCGTCTGAGGGTGGTAAACGTCAGACCCCAATAACTCGATAAGTCGTGCCGATGTGAGGCTCATAACGGGTCAAGAAACTACTGATAACACTTACCAGTAAATCTCAGAAACAGCCCTGGCCAGGGACTTACTGTTATGGCCAATCGAGCACAGCGCAACATCAACCCCCAATACCGGGAGAAACGAAATCCCTTCCTATCGCTCATTGCGTCCATGTGACTCGGGACTGTACCCAAAAACTACCGTTTTGCACGTTCTCTTGAACATGGTAAGGTGGAAATCAAAGCATAGTGGGAATCACACAAGACTCTATGACGATCTCGTATCGACAGACTAACATGTACCAGTGTCACCAGAGAACTGCCATCTGACATGAGGTATAATACTATCTAGGAGTTCTCGGCGAGTCCGACCAGTGTACCCAGTCTCCACTGAGCACCCGTATACCATCTCTGATGTCAAACACCAATGGATATGGGATCATCCATCGCCCATCTACATGGGTCGAGAAGCTATACGCTAGTATACTCTGGTATATCGATTCCCCGTCTCGATACACCCATGACTAGGGACATTAAAGGATGTACTCACAGACTACCTTTGTCCCACTAGTATGATCTGCATCATAATCCAGGTAGTCAAGTACACATCCTAAGGGCTTTATCAACATGTAACAGAGAGACAATCAGTATACATGTTAAGACAAACAGTAACCAGATAGCATACTATCATGTCGAGCAAGAAAGTCCTCCCTATGTATGTCCAAGCATCCACTATAATATACATCATATATACAATAATGGCCTCTAGGGCATACATATAACTAACAATCTCCCACTTGCACTAGAGCCATCATATAGCAGTGGTTGTAGTATCCCATACCCAACCATCCCATAAAAGTCTCTCTTGGGAAAATGCCTTTATGAGTGGATCCGCCGTGTTGTCCTCTGAGTCTACTCTCCTAACCTCGATCTCCCTGGAGATCAACCATCTCCATGATCAGGTAATACTGCCTTAGAATATGTCTAGATCACTGATGGGACGGGGGTTCCTAGGCATAAGCCGCAACTCCATTGTCATACAATGGTAGGAACGAAGTTCATCTCATGAACTAATATAAACCCAGACTGCCTCTTTGGTAGCATCTTTGGTAGCGATATATCCAGCCTTTATCGTCTAGTTTGCCACGGTATCTAGCTTGGAACTCTTCCAACATACCGTCCCTCCACTGAGGGTAAATACAATGCATGTGACTGACATTCAGTCGGCCTTACCACCCTGGAAGCTATCTAGTGATTCTCCCTAGGATCTATTGATACTATCTCACTACACCTAGTGAGAATCCTAACATCCACTTAGATCTATCTCATAGATCCAAAACCTAGGATTTAGGAGGTATCACCTTGATCTTATATGGAGAATCAATGTGATAAGAGGAGATTGACCGAGTGTAGCATAGGAAACTCCTTCCCTATCAAGAGTATGTCATCCACGTACTATACGAGGAAGACCACCTTACTCTCTACTACATTTTTGTATATACAAGGTTCATCTACCATTTTGATGAAGTCAAACGCTTTGACTATCACATCAAAACTGATGTTCCAACTCCGCGATGCCTGTTTTAACCCGTAGAGTAACTTGCACATGTTTCCGCTGCTCCCACTGTCTACGAAACCCTCTGGCTGTGTACTTATAGATGCTCTGTTCTAAATCAGTATTTAGAAAAGCAGTCATGACACCCAACCGCCAGATATCGTAGTCATGGTATGTAGAAATGGCAAGTAGGATCTGGATGGACTTAAGCATAGCCACTGGAGAAATGGTTTCATCATTATCCACACCTGGTCGATGACGAGAACCTTTTACAACAAGTCTAGCTTTGAAAGTCTCAACTTTTCCATCTACACCAAGTAATCTTCTCAAGATATACTTGCTCCCGATGGGGGTTTAACCCTTCAGATATAGCAACCAAAGTCCATACTTTGTTGGTGTACATAGATTCCATCTCAGATCGCATAGCATCCGGCCATTCTTACAGAGTCTCCACTTTTGATGGCCTGCTCGAAACTAGTTGCGTCATCATCTCATGATGCAATCTTCGCTCCCACTGTTATTGAGAAAACCGAAGTATCTCTCAGGCGGATGAGGAACCCTATCAGATCAATGGAGAGGCTGAGGTTCTTCGGGAGCTATTGAATCCTCTAGTTCTACCAAATCATCATCTGTAGTTTATAGAGCTGGAACTCCTTCCAGTTCTACCTCATGACCACAAATTTCTTCTAAAATAAATTCCTTTTCTAAAAAGATGGCATGCCGAGAAATAAAACACCATTTGTTCCTCGGTGTGGTAGAAGATATTCCCTTACGAATGCTTGGGATATCCAACAAACTTCCACAGAACTGACCTTGCCTCGAGCTTGTCCGGATTTTGCTTTTGGCATAGGCCGGACAACCCCAAATCTTAACTTACTTAAAAGATGGGCTCTTCCCATACCATATCGCATATGGAGTGGTAGGCACTGATTTAGTTAGAACCCAATTCAATAGGTACGCAGCTTCTCAAGTGCATAACTCCCAAAAGGAAATAGGCAACTCAGTAGTACTCATCATAGAACGCACCATATCTAATAGGGTGCAATTGCTCCGCCCCGATACACCGTTGTTCTGTGGTGTATACGGAGGAGTAATGCTGAGAGAGAATCTCATTATCCTTTTGAATAGTCCAGGAACTCCGTGCTAAAGTATTCTCCTCCCTGATCACATCAAAGGACATAATACTTATACCCTTTTTGGTTCTCTACTTCTGACTTATATTCTTTGAATATCTCTAAAGCTTTAGACTTGTGTTTCAACAGGAACACATGTCCGGATCTTAAGAGATAATCAATGAATGTAATGAAGTATAATGAATTAGTCCTGGCATATGTAGACAGGGGACCTTATACATCATCAGTCCCAAGAGTTCACTAACTCTTTCTCTGTTTCCAGTAAACGGAGCTATGGTCATTTTATCTTTGTGACATGACTGGCAAGTTTCATAAGATGTAAATTCAAACTGATTTAAATATGCATCTTAATGTAACTTAGTTAGTCAGGTGGCATTGATATGACCTAGTCTACAATGCCATAAGAAGGATTCGTTCATTTCTGAACTCTTCCTCTTGTTTGTGTTCTGTACGTTGAGAACTGTAGTTTGATTTAGAACGTATATGCTTTTAGATAACGTGCCTGAACCGATCAACTCTTGATATAGGAAATGTTCAAAACATTATCCAACAATACAAAATTATATCCTTCTTTACTAAATAAAGAGACTGATATAGTGTTGCATATCAGGTTCGGTATTTAATAACATTCGTTCAGAATCAATGTATTTGGTAATACAGGGTAATAGCTTCCAACATCTTAGCTGCAACAATTGCACCGTTTCCAACTCTTGAAACTTTATCACCCATTCTCAGTTATCTACCTATCTGTAGCCCAGGTAACAGATTACATATGCGGGTTCCTGATCCGGTATCTTATACCCAGGACATAGAGGACACTGAGAAACAGTTCTCGGTAATGAACACCCCCGAAGAAGATGCATCATTATGCACTTTCTTTGTTTGGGCGGTACGGGAATCCTGGTAATCCCCTATTTCCTGCTCAGTCTTATAACAATTATAAGTTGGAGCGGGACCAACGTTCCCCAACACAGTATAAAAAGCGGGTTCGGTCAATACATCTATATTATTATCTTGATTAAGGCGTGACATGGTCGCTACCTGGAGAGAGAGAGAGAAGAAAATACTCAGCGTATGCTCTTGCAAGATCAGATTGGTTATTATTATTTTATCTAATCAGGATGGCTCCAACTGTTTTTATCAAATCTTCCTTCAAACCCTAAAAGGAAAGAATAGCCGGGATAAATTACACCCTACAAGTTCGCCAATCTTCAGCCAGGCCAGTGCCGGTATTTTGAGGGAGGTTCCCCGAGCTTTCGCACGGACCTAATTAAAATAAACCTCGTTTTTCCAAGGGCGTAACCCCGTTGACACCTTTCTAGACACCTACTTGATCGGCTAATTGTAAAGTGCAAAACTCTTCCAGGAGTAACTATTACTTGTAGTGGGTATCGGGTCCAATTATCTCATAGAAGGTATGCAATCTCATTACAAATTTCAACACTTGAAATTCCCGATAATTTTGCCCCTAGCATCCTATGACCTTGACGAAGGCCAACAAACCATAGGCGGCTAGTCAAGTTCAACCCATACATTTCATTATCGAATTAAACCCACCCGCACGACCCTTGACGAAGGCCAACAAAGTCGCACGACTACCCTAACTCAATCGCATCATATGCTTAAGCAGATAAGCATAAATAGCTACCTCACACTACGCCTTGACGAAGGCCAACAAACGTAGCACGAATACTATGAAGTACTTATCTGAAATGACGGAGGGCTACGACAGGTTTTTAAGATAACCTTTTGCGTAATGAACTTGATATCGTTGTAGAATCAAATGATTTAAAATGGAGTGTTTTTTTAGGCTTTTTCTAGTTTCGCTAAAGAGCTCACTCCCAGTGAAGGGATCTCGGCTCTTTCCTCGTCGAATGAAGTGCAGGATATTTACAATACCACTATGCAAAGCAAGAACTAGAAAAGCAATCAAAAGAAGAAACCGAGGGTTATAGCATCTGCCAGTTATTGCTAAAGAGGCCACTCCCGCTGAAGGGATCTCGGCTCTTTCCTCATCGAATGAGGTGCTGGATATTCTATAAGGAATACCGCTATGCAAAGCAAGAATTAGAGCTACCTGTTTTTGAAAATTCGATGCCACAACATCATTAGGTTTATTTTCTTTTATTAATCTCATTAACGAAGTCCCATCATTTTAAGTTACCTAAACATCACAGATAAATACAACGTACGCTTATGCCATCCGCTTTCGCCTTGATGTCCCGTCATGCATCGTTAGGTTAGGTAACTAACGGCAGAGCGGGGCAAGGCTAGCGCGGGTGTAAAACATAAGAAATGTCTATATAATATATCATATATACTATATCCAGTATCTATCTTAACATATACAGTGATCACATCACAGATATCTCGCAGCAGAACACAACATATGAAATATTGGATATACTAGGATTTCTGGGTTTTATTTTAAGCCTGTATCAAACACGGATTCCACGGTCGTGCTGAATAGCCAATCCCACACCCCTATACCCCTACGAGAGCGGCAAGTAACCCTACCAATTATAGAGTTAGGAAACCCGGTCTCGACTCCTCGAGATGGCCTCCCACTGGACTCTAGAACTCGGTTACTTGTGCTCCCCTCCTTGGGTCTATCATAATGCGGAAAAATAAATAAATACATCAATGGTGACATCTTCCTCATCCCGGAAGTGCCCCAATAAAAGAATGTTACATATAAGCTTTTACATGAATGAAAATGAAAAACTCTCATCTCACATAAAAAAACCCGGCTATTCAAAAACGATGATCCAATATAACATATCACAGCAACACATAACATCTCATGTCATCAACGTAAGTAAATATGTGTATCCCAATTGTCGTTGACATATAGCAACAAAACCGGCGATACACCACATATTACACTTACGGTCGCAGAAAAGAAAGTGAAAAACTACAATAATTGGAATCGTCACTGCCCTTAGACATCATAAACCCATAATATCACAAATTCTGGATTTCATGCCTAACAATGCAAATCTTACATTTAGGTCTCAACTATGAAAACACTTTTCAAAAAAAGTCGGGTAATTCAACAAGATTCCCGATTTCACCCGAGACCGAAATATTAAACTTGCACGCAACTAAATAGATTCCAATTATTGCTTCACAATCATAGATAGCTAGACGAAGTTAAACTTTTCGATCGAATAAGCAAGCACCCAAAATTTCCCAACATGCTCAACATTTGAGCGGAGTTCAAAAAGTTTCCAGAAACTGCCACAGCTCCTATGAACCATCCGTAGAAGGGCCGGCCACATAGGCTCTAAAACTGGCGAGCTCGGCCCAATTTTAGAGTTTGGGCTTCAAATTTTCATGGTGTTCCAGTCTCTGGGTTTTGGTGTTTCAGGTGTTGTTTGTTTTTGCTAAATTTGCATGTGATGTTAACTTTCTGCAAAGGTAATTCGGAGTGTTTCGCAGTTGTAATTCTAACATGTATTCGGGTTATTTATACGATGTTAAAATGTTTGAACGGATATTAATAATCCATATTTTCCCTCACTGAAATTTTCCAAGAGTTGGATTTTTCCGAATTTAAAATTTTCAGAAAATCATGCAAGCGATTCTGTGGACCCTCTAGAAGAACGATATCGAAACTCGACCTTTTTGGATCGCGGAACCGTGGTCATACTGAAGGGTTTGCCGCAGTTCCGTAGCGACATGAGTGAGGCATGGGTCGGCCCTTCTACGGATGTTTCATAGGAGCCGTGGAAGTTTCTGGGAACTTTTTGAACTCCGCTCAAGTGTTGAGCTTGTTGGGAAATTATGGATGCTTGCTTATTCGATCGAAAAGTTTAACTTCGTCTAGCTATCTATGACGCAATTTTAACATTTCGGTCTCGGGTGAAATCGGGAATCTTATACCCAAAAACCACTGTTTTGCACGTTCTCTTGAACATGGTAAGGTGGAAATCAAAGCACAGTGGGAATCACACAAGACTCTATGACGATCTCGGGTCGACAGACTAACCTGTACCAGTGTCACCAGAGAACTGCCATCTGACGTGAGGTATAATACCATCTAGAAGTTCTCGGTGAGTCCGTCCAGTGTACCCAGTCTCCACTGAGCACCCGTATACCATCTCTGATGCCAAACACCAATGGATATGGCATCATCCATCGCCCATCTACATGGGTCTAGAAGCTATACGCTAGTCTACTCTGGTATATCGATGCCTCGTCTTGATACACCCATGACTAGGGACATTAAAGGTTGTACTCACAGACTACCTTTGTTCCACTAGTATGATCCGCATCATAATCCAGGTAGTCAAGTACACATCCTAAGGGTTTTATCAACATGTAACAGAGAGACAATCAGTGTACATGTTAAGTAAAAAGTAACCGGATAGCATACTATCATGTCGAGCAAGAATTTCCTCTCTATGTATGTCCAAGCATCCACTATAATATACATCATATGTACAATAATGGCTTCTAGGGCATACATATAACTAACATAAACGAAGGACAACAAACATAGAATGACTACTAAGTGCTACCCGTCTGAAATGATGGAGGGCTACGAATGGTTTTTTGCGAAAAACCTTTAACGTAATGAACTTGATATCGTTGAAGGAACCTGATAGCTTTTTATAAATATATAGTGGCGAAAACCTTTTCTAAAGAGGTCACTCCCGGTGAAGGGATCTCGGCTCTTTCCTCGTGGAATGAGGTGCAGGACATTCCCACTGAATATCATGATGCAAAACAAAAAGTAATCGACTATAGTGAAGTTATTACCCTAACGCAAACTTGTACCCAAGAGGTCACTCCCGGTGAAGGGATCTCGGCTCTTGCCTCGTCGAATGAGGTGCTGGATATTCATAACCGAATACTGCTGTGCAAAACAAAAGAAAACGTCCTTGTAATAACAGCTTTTTAAAATTGTTCCAACAACATCAAATAGGTCTGTTTTTCTTGCATTGATCAGAATCAACGCAGTCCCATCAATTAATCACACCAGAAAAGAACGAAAATATGATGTATGTATATGCCATCTGCATTCGCCACTGGGCCCGTCATCACCCGTTAGGTTACTTAACTAATGACAGAGCGGGGGCTGGACCAGCGCGGGTGTAAAACATATACAACATCTACTGGTATATATATAACAATATATAATAATCGCTCCAGGCATGATAAATGCAATATCACAGATAAGCGATAAGAATCACAGAACAATATAGATAATCTGGGAGCCCTGGGTTTCTTTTGAGCCGTAAGTGAAACCCAACGTTCCTCTGGTCATGTGGATAGCCTGTGCAGTGAAAAACTAGACCCCTACGAGCGCGGCAAGTTACCCGTCAAAACCAGAAGTGAGGCAACCCCCTTCATCAAAGTGAATGGGCCACCCGGCACTTCACGAAATCCGGTAACTTGAGCACCCCTCCTTGGGTCAACCTGTACCCCCTACGAGTGCGGCGAATATCCCGCCAATTCTCGAGTGAGGCCCTCTTCTTCTCAACGCCATGAGATGCGGACCCGTTGCCCTCTAGAACCCGGCTATCCGTGCACTCCATCGCGGGGTAATCCTAGTACAAAAAGGAAAATATGTACAACGGTGACATCGACCTCAACCCGGTCGTGCCCCAAACAAATAATATACAAACAGGCAGTGACGGCAGTCCACATGTCGGACGCTCGCCCCACGATATAAAATGTACAAACAAAACTAAACTGTACTACCATTGCACCCAAGCTATCCACCATGGCGATTCCGCAACAAACACAGCACAACACAGAACATCAACGTGAATGTCACGTTTGCAAACTCGTATAAAAGAACTATAGCAATTAGACAAGTTGTACCGCTCTAATGACATTCACGGTCGTAGATAGTAATGCATGTACTGTAAACATTAAACAGTGTTAGAAATATCGACTTCGAAATAACCCCGAATTGCCCCCAAACAACTAGATAAAACCATATCCAAACTGGGCTAAACTAGAAATACCACCAAACCAATATTCCATAGACTAGAACACACCACAAAAATCAAGTCCCAGTTCCCTAGAAAAAACGGCCACCTCGGAAATTTCCTCATTCTCGCCGGTCCAGTAGATGAATTTGGTACTCGTATTTGGTGTGTGTTCTAGTGGTCATACATGTAGTCTTTTGCAGTTGCTTAAATATTTTTAGAAGACTATATAAAATTCGACAGAGAATGGAATATTGTTGGTATTGTTTCGGAGTTGTTTCGGTTTCGATATTTAACATCGTCTAAACAAACTAGTATGCGGTTAATGGGTTGGCTCTGATACCATGTTGGGTTACGGCAGCGCCCCGGCCATCAATTCGTAACCAAATGCGAAACTAAAGCTTTTAAAACCCGGCGCTAACGGAATCCTAATCTACGGATCGTACCATTAACCCTATACTAGTTATATGTAAAGGAGTTAATAGAGGTTATGCCGATCGATCCGTGTCCTTCGGTCTTCAACCTCTGTCCCAAGCTTCTTGTGGCTTCCCCGATCAAGTTTGATCTCCGGTCTCCCCACATCGAAGAAGATCCACATCGAGGGTTAGTAAAATGGGCTCTCGCTTCAAAACCGAAGCAACTCGGGTATCTAGTTTGCTAGCCTTGATAGCCAACATGAAATAGAGAGAGTTTGTGATTACTTTGTCTCAATACACCCAAGGATTCTCAACTCATGAGAGGGTTTGGGTAGAGTAGAAGAAGATGCCATGGGAGAAAAGTGTGAAATCAAGAAATGGCAAAAGAAAAAGGCAAGTCTAGAAAAAGAAGTGGCTGCTCATTTCTTTTGTGAGTGTTGTAAGGTATTTGTGTGTGAGCTTATAAATAAAATCAACTCAAGAACATATCTAACATGCTCACTACAAATATCTCGTAATACAAACAAAGAATTCATCATGCCACCATGACCCACCACCATGAGTCACCAAGTGCATGCATGAACCATGCCAAAACAATGAGTCACACTTTTCACACAATAAACATTTAAACCAAAATTTTTAACAGAAAAGAAATGGCATTATCTAAAGTAATCTTGTAACGAATTACAAGAATACCCTTCATCCGTATATACATACCCGCATTCGTATTCCGACTGAATACGAATACAACGAGACGAAAATAATTCAACATGTTGGATATAGTGCCCTCCGAGTCAATTATTGGATCGCAGGCACGTGATTGCAATGATTGAGGGAGGACCTATGCCAGTAGGACAATCTTACTCAGGATGATTGTATACTATCTGGTTTGTCTTTATCATCGTGTACATGCTTTAGGTGACATTATGGTTCACTAATACACGTTGATGGAGAATAGTATGCTACCATGGTTTATCTTTATCATCGTGTACTGCTTTAGGTGACCTTACAGGTCGCTATCACACGTTGATAGAGCCCTTAGGATTCTTGCTTGACTACCAGCAGTATGATGGTGATCATATACGTGAAAGTTAGGTAGTCTATAAGCACATCCTTAAAGTGGTCCCTAGTCGTGGGAGTTTCGAAACTGGGCATCGATACTCTGTTAGTAGACTGGTGTATACAGTCGAGACCCCGACGAGGGGCGGTGGCCGGTCTCACAAGCCATTGGTGTCAGTTGGTTCACCTAAGATGTATACAGGTGCTCATTGGGTTATGAGTACACCGGACAGGACTCGCCGGGAATATGCTAGTTGGTATTATACCTGACGTCAGATAGCAGTTCCCTGGTGACATGTGTACAGGTTAGTTCATCGACCTGAGATCGTCATTTGTCTCGTATGAGTTCCCACTGTGCTTTGATTACTATCCTACCATGGCTCAAAGGAGTCGTGCAAACAGGTTTTAGTTGGGTACAGTCCCGAACCACATGGAGACAGTGAGTGGATTGGCATGGGTTCGTCTCTCCCGGTATTGGGGGTGAGGTCACGCTGTGTCTAGGAGAGCCATTACACGAAGCCCTTGGCCAAGGCAGGAGATTTACTGGTAGGTATTCCAGTAGTATCTCAGGGTGTTCTGGGATACACTCCGACACGACTTGTACCGTATTTGGGGGTCTGACTTTTACCAACCCCCTAGGCCCGACATACGATGCTCATAGACGAACGGACCGGACCGTACGGATATTGTCTCTGACAGGCTCAGTAGGGTGTCAGGAAGAGTCCGCTCATCAACCTCCCTTTTGGTCAATACCTGGCAGCCCGTTACGTACAGCTAGTACCACTGACGTGCTAGTGGCTAAATCCACAGCCAAAGTATTGACGAGTCTTTAGAGTCCCCCACAGACAGTTTCTCAAGTTTCGGGCGAAACGTTGTAGAGGCCGTATGATATATGGCATGGTCCGATCATATACGTGCAGTAGTGCACGGATCATGACCGGACGGATCATACTAGTGGGCTTTGGTTTAAGCCGGATCCTAGTATTAGATTTGTTGGATTACTTTAGTCTCATCGCATTCGCATTCGGTCAGAATGCGGATGCAGGTATGTATATACAGGTGAGGAGTATCCTTGTGATCCGTCACGAGTTTACTTTAGATGTTGCCGTATCTTTTTATTGTTGCAAACATTTGGATTAATGTTTGCATATGGAAATTATGAGCTAGAAATCATCATTTTGTGCATTTAATATGGCATGTGCAAGGTTAATGACTCATGGTCTCTTTTATTGTGCGCTTGTCACATTATATGATGGATTTGAGTGATGAATTGATAAGGAGAGAGAGAGGGGCTGCCATGATATGGTTGCTTGCTCTTGTATTTTGATAATTCACTCTCACTCTCATTATCATTCCAACACAAGAAAAGAAAAGAAGAGAAAGCTTCTCCTCCTTCTTCTTCCTCTAGCTCATGACCTCCATTAATGACAACACCTTCAACCTCCATCCAAGCAATGGATGCAAGAGACAAAGTGATCAAAAACATTCTCTACAACACGTTGGACACGTCGGCTAGCACACTTCGTGCCCAAGTTGCTTCGGATGAAGCGGGAGCCCGTAAAAAGACTCGTAGATGAGGAGATCAAGACTGGAGATGCCGCGAGGAGTTTAGGATGGTGGCCAAAGATCGAAGGACATGGATCGATCGGTATAGCCTTTCTATCCCTTCTCTAGATAGCTAGTTGTAGCTTAATGGTTCGATCCGGGGTTTAAGCATACGATAGCGCCGGTTTCATGTTTAGAAAAATTTTCGTTTCCGCATTTTGGCCTCGGAAAGACGGCCGGGGCGCTACCGTAGACTTACATGGTATCAGAGCCACGCCATTAACCTATACAAGCTTGCTCTAACGTGTTTAGAACTTCGATCGAACGAAATTTTCCAAAACTGCATTTCCAATCATGAAGTTTCTGTCGAATTTTTATTGTCGTCAAAAAATTATTTTGAGTATTGTAGAAAATCAGGAAGGCTTTTCTACGAAAACTGCATAAATTTTGTAGGATGATTTCACTGTAGCGCGGCGGAACCATGGCCGTACCCACATTTTGGCCGCGGTTACGCCGCCGTACTGTAGCACCAGTCCACCAAAATTTCCACAGTGGTCTCTGACATGGAAATGGGGTTTCTGGTATTTTTTGTTTGGGCCCAGATTTGTTTGAGTACTGGAAATTATGCTTGGGGCCCACTTCGGGAAATTTTGTCGATCGAAAATTTTAAATATGTTAGTTCACAGTATTTACATTATATCTGTGACCGTGAATGTCATTTGATCGGTAAATCTTGTCTAACTGCTATAGCCCTTTTAGACGGATTTGCAAACGTGATATTCACGTTGATGTTCTGTGTTGTGCTGTGATGTTGCGGATTTGTCGTAGTGGATAGCCTGTATACAATGGTAGTACAGTTTGATTGTATTTGTACATTTGATATTGCGGGGCGAGCGTCCGACATGTGGACTGCCGTCACTGCCTGTTTGTATATTATTCTCTTGGGGCACGACCGGGCTAAGGTCGATGTACCCGTTGTATATTTTTACTTTCTGTACTAGGATTACCCCGCGGTGGGGTGCACGGGTAGCCGAGTTCTAGAAGGAAACGGGCCCGCATATCAAGGCTTTGAGACGGAGGGGGCTTCACTCTAGAATTGGCGGGCTATTCTGTTGTCTATAGTGCCCTCAAGAGAGTTATTATAGTCGCGGACAGATGATTATGATGATTGAGGCAGCACCTATACCAATAAAACAGTCTTACTCAAGATGATAGTATGCTATCTGGTTTGTCTTTATCATCATGTACGTGTTGATAGAGCCCTTAGGATTCTTGCTTGACTGCCAGCAGTTTGATGGCGATCATATTTGTGGGAGCTGGGGTCTATAAGCATATCCTTAAATGTCCCTAGTCGTAGGAGTATCGAGACCGGGCATCGATACTCCAGTGTAGACTAGTGTATACTGATCGAGACCCCGACGAGGGGCGGTGGCCAGGTCTCACAAGCCATTGGTGTTAGTTTGTTCACCTAAGGTAGTATACAGGTGCTCATTGGGTTATGAGTACACTGGACGGACTCGCCGGGAACCTGCTAGTTGGTATTATACCTATTGTCATATAGCAGTTCCCAGGTGATATGTGTACAGGTTAGTCTGTCGACCTGAGATCGTCATTTGTCTCGTGTGAGTTCCCACTGTGCTTTGATTACTACCCTACCACGGCTCAAAGGAGTCATGCAAACAGGTTTTAGTTGGGTACAGTCCCGAGCCACATGGAGGCAGTGATCGGATCGTCGGGGATTCGTCTCTCCCGGTATTGGGGGTTGATGTCGCATTGTGTACGGATGACCATCACTATAAATCCGTGGCAACGGTGGACAAGAATTATCGATCCAGGATCGATAGTTTCTCAGGTGGTGATGGGTTTCATACCGACACTAAATGTCGCGTTGTTGGGGGTCTGACTTTATCCACCCCCTAGACGCGATATGCGATACTCTTAGACGAATAAACCGGACTGTACGGATATTGTCACTATCAGGCTCAGTAGAGGTTCTGGATGTGTTTGCTCATCGGCCTCCCTTTCGCTCAATACCTGGGTAGCCGTTACGTACAGCTAGTGCCACTGACGTGCTTGTGGTTAAACCCACTGTCAGAGTATTGACGAGTCTTTAGAGTCCCACACAGAGGGTTTTCACGGTTCAGGCGATATGGTGTACATGTTGTATGTTGATACATACGGGTGTCCGATTAAATATGTGCTTTTACTGCGCAGACTTTAATCGGACGGTTGATAATACTAGCGGCTTAGGATTAAGCCGGATTATTAAATCAGGTTTTGATTTAATAATTTATATATGTATTTGTATATACGTATTCTAGTATTATTGTTCACTATTCGTTTTCTCTCTCGGCTATTCGTATTTTGGTACGAATATGCGTATATGTATTTCGGTACATGTACCGGGAAGTATTCCGTATTTTATACGGAATAGCTTCTAGAAGGTGCCACCTCATTAATGAATTTCTTTATTAAAAATCATTTGGAAAATGAGGTGGAAAGGAGGTATGGTTTTGAGGCATGGTGCAAAGTATGGTGCTCATTTGTTTAATGGTTCACATTGTTTAATGAAATTAAACAAATGACATTTTTTTGTGGGAATGAGAATGTGGGGGGCCGGCCACTTTTAGAAGAGGATTGATTTCATTTTGGTGACATTATGCTTGCTATACTCCCACTCTCTCACACAAAAGCCTTCACCATTTTGGTTCATGCCAATACTTCATCACCTCATTCTTCTTCTATGGTTGCTCCATTGAGCACAAGAAAAGAGAGAAAATGGTAGTGACACTTTCATACAGCCCCACTCTCCATAGCTAGCGACTTTGGAGCGTCGGTTACCTCGTTTGTCGAGGTTGGAGCTTGCGCCGTTTCCCTCGGGTGGATCATTGGAGATGGAGGAAGACCGGCAACCAAACATCATAAAAGGATCGCTAGGAGCTTGGAATGAAGACCGAAGGACTTGGATCATCTCAGTATAACCTTCCTAACTCTTAGTTAACTCGCTAGTATAGGGCTTAAGGTCGATCCGGAAATCGGGTAACGGTAGCGCCGGTTTAGAAATTTTTGTTCCGCATTTTGGCCGCGTTTCGACGGCCGGGGCGCTGCCGGGACCCTACATGGCATCAGAGCCACCCTTTAAACCCCCTACTTGCTTGTCTAAACGTGCTTGAATGATCGATCGATGAAAATTTCCAAATTCATGGTTTCATTTTTCTGTTAGCTGTCGTTTTTTAAATGTGTTCAAAAAATTATTTGCAGTAGCTTAAAAATCCGTGCAGGACAATATAAGGCTACACAAAATATTTGAGCTCGTGATGCCACTGAAGTGCCGCGGATCCGCTGCACTAACCCCCTATTGGCGGCAGTTCCGCGGCCATTTATTGGCGACGGGCCTTCAAATTTTCACTGTAGCTCATATACTTGGAATTGTGATTTTTGGGATATTCTGTTTTGGCCCAGGTTTCAGTGAAGTGTTGTTTTGCTGTTGGGGGCAATTTGGAACTTAGTCGATCGATATTTTAAGTTTGCGTTTATCAGTACATACATTATAATCTGCGACCGTGATGTCATTTAATCGGTAAACTCGTCTAGTTGCTATATGTCTTTTAGACGGATCTGCGAACGTGACATTCACGTTGATGTTCTGTGATGTTGGTTGGATCGTCGTGGTGGATAGCTATGGTGCAATGTTAGTACAGTTTTATTTCATTTGTACATTTGATATTACGTGGCGAGCATCCGACATGTGGACTGCCGTCACTGCCAGTTTGTATATTATTCTTTTGGGGCACGACCGGGCTGAGGTCGTTGTCACCCTTGTATATTATTTTATTTTCTGTACTAGGATTACCCCGCGGTGGAGTGCACGAATAGCCGGGTTCTAGAGGGCAACTGGTTCGCATCTCATAGCGTTGGGACGGAGGGGACCTTACTCTAGAATTGGCGGGCTGTTCACCGCACTCGTAGGGGGTATAGGTTGACCCAGGAGGGGTGCCCAAGTTACTGGATTCCGTGAAGTGTTGGGTGGTCCATTCACGTTGCTGAAGAGGGCTGCCTCACTTCTAGTTTTGGCGGATAACTTGCCGCGCTCGTAGGGGTCTAGGTTTCATTGCACAAGCTATCCACACGACAGGGAACGTCGGGTCTCACTTGCGGCTTAAGTGAAACCCGGGGCTCCAGATTATCCACCATTCTGTGACGTTTCTGTGATGTTGCTTATATCATGCCTGGGATGAATGTTATATATATATTTATATATACTAGTAGATGTTGTATATGTTTTGCACCCGCGCTAGCCCAGTCTCCGCTCTGTCGTTAGTTAAGTAACCTAACGGGTGATGACGGGACCCAGTGGCGAATGCGGATGGCATATACGTACATTTTATTTTCGTTCCTTTCTGGTGTGATTAATTGATGGGACTGCATTGATTCTTATCAATGCAAGAATAAAACAAACCTATATATGATGTTGTTGGAACCAAGTTTTTAAAACTGACATTACAGACGTACACTTTTGCTTTGCACAGTGGTATTCGGTTATGAATATCCATCACCTCATTCGACGAGGCAAGGGCCGAGATCTCTTCATCGGGAGTGACCCCTTGAGTAAAAGTTTGCGTCAACGTAATAACTTCACTATAGTCGATTATCTTTGCTTTGCATCGTGGTATTCAGTTTAGGATATCCTGCACCCCATTCGACGGGGAAAGAGCCGAGATCCCTTCACCGGGAGTGACCTCTTTAGCAAAAGTTTTCGCCACTATATATTTATAAAACCACTTGGATTCCTTCAACGATATCAAGTTCATTACGTTAAAGGTTTTTCTCCAAAAATCAGCCGTAGCCCTCCGTAATTTCAGATTAGTATTGCTTAGTATTCGTGCTACGTATGTCGTGCATTGCCGAGGCGTAGTGTTCGGTAGCTCTGTATTGCTTTTCTGTCGCATGGACATGTGGATTGGTTAGGACAGTCATACGGTTATGTTGGCATTGTCAAGGACTAGTACGAGTGGGTTTAACGCAATCAAGATAATGACGGGTTGAACTTGACTAGGACTCTTTGATATGTTGGCATTGTCAAGGTCACTTGGGTCCTAGGGGTAAAAACACACATCGGGAGTTTCAAACATACAGAAAACTTACCAGGCTTGCGCATACCTTCTGGAGTGTGGTGACTTGAGTGGCTTCCATCAAGTTATCATGCGATGATAGTTGGATCCCGATTCCCACTGATGAGTAGGATTACTCCTCGGGTGATTCCGACTAATTCTCCTTTCAGGTTTGGAGGAGAATTCGAAGATACAATGGGAGCCATCCAGATTAGATAAAATGATCAACCATTCTGATCTAGGTTAGAGTGCATGCTGAGTGTTTCTTCTCTCTCTCTCTCTCTGGCTGCGACTATGACCCGACCTTTGACTAAAACTCATGAAACCAAGTTTGACCGAACCTTCTTAAAACACTTTGGCTTTGGGAATGTCATGGTGTCGCATACATCATTGCCACTTCTATATCACCTTTGCTTTTCTCTAGAACACCTCGTATCACTACGAACATCCACTTCCATTGGATAAATCCATCGTATAGTTACATACGAACTCGAAGGAACTTTTTCGAGGATGGATTCTGGTTCTGGAGAGTTTGAATAGGATTATTCGGTTGTCTTTTCCCTTTACCTTCTCTCAGGTTGTGAGGGCTCCTAGGATAAGGAAAGGGTACACCTATTAAGCTTATTGGATATTCTTCTTCCAAACCATAGGCAGGTGCCAAACGGTAGGGAAGGAAGAAAACCAACAAGCTTAACTGTGGTGTATAGAAGGTAATAAGTAAAGACATATAAAGGGATTAGAATAATGGCAAAGGAAATTGCGATCACCATCATTCACGACAAAGACCGTGTGCACCCCTGCCACTCCTACATCCACTTTGCTTTTCTCTAGATCATTCCGTATCACTACGGATATCCACTTCTATTGGATATGCCATCGTATAGTTACATACGAACTCGAAGGAATTCGTTCCAGATTCGGGGATGGTTTCCGGTTCAAGAGAAATTGGATAGGATTATTCAGATGTCTTTTCTCTTTACCTTCTCTCAGGTTGCGAGGGCTCCTAGGATTAGGAGAGTACACCTATTACGCTTATTGGATAGTCTTCTTGCAAACCTTAGCCTGGTGCCGAAAGGTAGGGAATGAAGAAAACCAATTAGCGTAAAAGAGGTGTACAGAAGGTAATAAGTAAAGATATAATAAAGGGATTGCAGAGAGGGCAGGCAAGTATATGGTTACTGTCGTGAATCAGGATAGTGGAAGAGGCGTTACTAGGAATACCAGTTAACCTTTTTTGAAACATTTTCATGTTTCAGTCTAACTGTGCGATGTTAATTGAAAACTGTTTTCCCAATTGGAATCTAACTCCAGGGTATGTATTTACCGGATCAGTTTCTCACATCTGTATGTTATTACAGATGGTGAGTAGGAGTAAGATATTGGGAATTGGGTGATTAGATCCTCATTATGTCGGAATTCGTTGTAATTAGTGACATTTGAGGAAATCATCTGGATTTTGCCGGATGGCAAATATTTGGTTTTGAATATCCGTTGTTATGCACCAATTTCAAACTGATATATTTGTACATTTATTTTATAAAGTGAGATATAACTTTTTGATATTATGTCTATGACATTTACTTATATCAGTTGGTGATTAGGTAAGGTGCATTCAACAGCGGTGTAATTCTTCTTAACCATAATACAGTTTTTCAACCCACGACGCGCAGGGATTGAGTTGTTGAACTCATGGGACTTATACATAATATTGTATGTTATCCAGTGTCCATTAGGACAAAAGGGTTGGTACTCGTACTATGTTCTGTTTACTTATGACTTCTCCAGTTCTAGACATGTATTTCGTTGAAATGCAAGGTCCAGATATTCAGAAGTTATAGGTATAAGAATAAAGTAGAGAACCATTTGTTGTAAGTATCAAGATTCTTCGAGAAAGTCGAAGATGTAGATACTTGTGTTTGGTATTCAGTTAATAGTAATGGTTTTGAGAACTTGCTTCTTTTTCAGGTTACTCATATATGGATGCACTCCTAGATGAGTAATGCTGATTGTCCTCTTTTCCATTTGGTTGATATGCACTAGAGACAGCTGCATGATTTTGAATCTGGTTCCAATTAAATTAATGCTTTTGTTTCTATATTAGATATATATAGAATCAATTTATATCTTAACGATGTTAAGCTATAGGGAGTTGTCTGGCTGATGCTTAAAACCAGAATCCGGATAAACTCAAGGCACGCTTCAGTAATGGCTGTTTGTGGGTTATCCCGGGCTTTGATGAGGGTTAACTTTTTACCATCAGGAAGATCAATATTTATATTGTTCTTGACTCGCCACAGTTTTAGTAAAATGGACTTTTTCAGAAAACACAAGTGGGAGTATGGTAGAACTGGAAGTTATTCCAGAACTGCAAACGATTACTGGAAATTTAATAGAACCTAAGGATTCAATTGGATTTGATGTTCCATTAGCCACTCTACAGATTTGGTGGGTAACCTCAGGCACCCGAGAGGTACTTCGGTCTTCTCAGAGATGGTGACAGGGAGGTTCTTGTTTACCCAGACTTGCCATTGCTGCTATTCTAGACTATAAGACCCGGCAGGAGGAAGAGTATAGCGTCATTCTAAACTAGCTTTAGAGGTGCACGGTTATATGACTCTGTCAGAGGGTTGTTGTAGTCAGTGGGAGTAGCAGAAGCATAGTAGGCAAGTAGCATATGTCTATTTATAGACTAAAGCAGTTATAGCGGAAATAGATCATCTAATTTTGATGTGACAGTCATAGGCTTTGAGCTCATCAGAATAGGAGATGGATCTGGTAAGAAGGTAGTAGAGAGTGATGTCCAGGTATTGGGGAGACATGCACTTGATAGGAAGAGATATTCGTATACTATGATCGGTTATACTGTGGTTGTCACAAAGTTGTCTCTCCAAATAGGATATGGATATAATATCATCTTTTCTGGTTACTAGATCTATGGTTTTAGATCTAGATTTTGGAAATATCCCAATCTGGGTACTTTGACATTAAATGGACGACTCCTGGCATGGTGGTGTACCTGCAGGTGATAGAGTCACCCTCTCTTAAGGTGTCTTACAGACTAAAGGGGAGAGGGATCTGAATGATTAGCATATCACTTGCTTAGGCAATTGAGTTAATCATGAAATGTCAAGTACCACACCAGATATTGCTTTTGCACTAGATGCAATAAGTAGACATATTAATCCAATTCTGGAGATACATTGGGAAGCAGTTTATGAGCATAAGTGAATGTTCTTGGGAAATGATTACGACAGCCTCCTTCAGGAGACGGTTATCATTTCAGGCTTCCAAGATGACCTGGATGACAGAGTGACTGTCAGAGTTATAGTTTTTCCCTCTTTTGAGGGACAGTATGTTGGACAGGTTGTCCAAGCGGATACTGAGGAAAGACATGGCGCAGGATACTGATTAAATTCAGTGGACGATACAGTCAAAGTAGTTTGCTGGATTTGGAGTTCATTTGTGAACTGGGTCCCATCAGACATCCAGACAAATTCTAAGATAAGTATTGCTCATTTTGGGAGATAGCTTTCTCCGTGAAATTGAGATATAAAGAGATACAGAAAGAAACATTGGAGCGGATCCGCTCACTGAGGCTATTTCTCGAACGCAATCATTTTTGCAAACAGGCTTTGCGAAACTGATTAGTAGAGAAGTTGGGTGTTCGGTATCACACGGGCTGTGAGTATGCGACATCGCAATAATCGGCCTTAAGTGCAAGTGGGAGATTGTTGGCTATAGTGCCATCAAGGCAATTATCATAGTCGCGGACAGATGATTATGATGATTGAGGCAGGACCTATACCGATAAAGCAGTCTTACTCAAGATGATAGTATGCTATCTGGTTTGTCTTTATCATCATGTACGTGTTGATAGATCCCTTAGGATTCTTGCTTGACTGCCAGCAGTATGATGGCGATCATATTTGTGGGAGCTGGGGTCTATAAGTATATCCTTAAATGTCCCTAGTCGTACGAGTATCGAGACCGGGCATCGATACTCCAGTGTAGACTAGTGTATACTGATCAAGACCCCGATGAGGGGCGGTGGCCAGGTCTCACAAGCCATTGGTGTTAGTTTGTTCACCTAAGATAGTATACAGGTGCTCATTGGGTTATGAGTACACTGGACAGACTCGCCGGGAACCTGCTAATTGGTATTATACCTATTGTCAGATAGCAGTTCCCAGGTGACATGTGTACAGGTTAGTCTATCGACCTGAGATCGTCATTTGTCTTGTATGAGTTCCCACTGTGCTTTGATTACTACCCTACCACGGCTCAAAGGAGTCGTGCAAACAGGTTTTAGTTGGGTACAGTCCCGAGCCACATGGAGGCAGTGATCGGATCGTCGGAGATTCGTCTCTCCCGGTATTGAGGGTTGATGTCGCGTTGTGTACGGATAGCCATCACCATAAATTCATGGCCACGGTGGACGAGAATTATCAATCCAGGATCGATAGTTTCTCAGGTGGTGATGGCTTTCATACCGACACTAAATGTCGCGTTGTTGGGGGTCTGACTTTATCTACCCCCTAGACGCGATATGTGATACTCTTAGACGAGAAGACCGGACTGTACGGATATTTTTACTGTCAGGCTCAGTAGGGGTTCAGGATGAGTTTGCTCGTCGGCCTCCCTTTTGCTCAATACCTGGGTAGCCGTTACGTACAGCTAGTGCCGCTGACGTGCTTATGGTTAAACCCACTGCCAGAGTATTGACGAGTCTTTAGAGTCCCACACAGAGGGTTTTCACGGTTCAGGCGATATGGTGTACATGTTGTATGTTGATACATACGGGTGTCCGACTAAATATGTGCTTTTACTGCGCAGACTTTAATCGGACGGTTGATAATACTAGCGGCTTAGGATTAAGCCGGATTATTAAATCAGGTTTTGATTTAATAATTTATATATGTATTTATATATACGTATTCTAGTATTATTGTTCACTATTCGTTTTCTCTCTCGGCTATTCGTATTTTGGTACGAATATGCGTATATGTATTTCGGTACATGTACCGGAAAGTATTCCGTAAATTATACGGAATAGCTTCTAGAAGGTGCCACCTCATTAATGATTTTCTTTATTAAAAATCATTTGGGAAATGAGGTGGAAAGGAGGTATGGTTTTGAGGCATGGTGCAAAGTATGGTGCTCATTTTTTTAATGGTTCACATTGTTTAATGAAATTAAACAAATGACATTTTTTTGTGGGAATGAGAATGTGGGGGGGCCGGCCACTTTTAGAAGAGGATGGATTTCATTTTGGTGACTTTATGCTTGCTATACTCCCACTCTCTCGTTCACACAAAAGCCTTCACCATTTTGGTTCATGCCAAGACTTAATCACCTCATTCTTCTTCTATGGTTGCTCCATTGAGCACAAGAAAAGAGAGAAAATGGTAGTGACACTTTCATACACCCCCACTCTCCATTGCTACAGACTTTGGAGCATCGGTTTCCTCGTTTGTCAAGGTTGGAGCTTGCGCAGTTTCCCTCGGGTGGATCATCGGAGATGGAGGAAGACCGGCAACCAAACATCATCAAAGGATCATTTGGAGCTTGGAATGAAGACCGAAGGACTTGGATCATCTCGGTATAACCTTCCTAACTCTTAGTTAGCTCGCTAGTATAGGGTTTAAGGTCGATCCGGAAATTGGGTAACGGTAGCGCCGGTTTAGAAATTTTTGTTCCGCATTTTAGCCGCGTTTCGACGGCCGGGGCGCTGCCGGGACCCTACATATTCGCCGCACTCATAGAGGGTACAGGTTGACCCAAGGAGGGGTGCTCAAGTTACCGGATTCCGTGAAGTGCTGGGTGGTCCATTCACATTGTTGAAGGGGGCTGCCTCGCTTTAGGTTTTGGCGGGTAACTTTCCGTGCCGATAGGGGTCTAGGATTTCATTGCACAGGCTATCCACACGACCAGGGGAAAGTCAGGTTTCAGTAGCGGCTCTATGAAACCCGGGGATCCCAGATTATCTATATTGTTCTGTGATGCTTTTTACATTTCTGTGATGTTGCATTTTATCACGCCATGAGCGAATATTATATATTGATATATATATACTAGTAGATGTTATATATGTTTTGCACCCGCGCTAGTCCAGTCCCCGCTCTGTCGTTAGTTAAGTAACCTAACGGGTGATGACGGGACCCAGTGGCGAATGCCGATGGCATATACGTACATCATATTTTTGTTCTTTTGTAGTGTGATTAATTGATGGGACTGCATTGATTCGGATCAATGCAAGCTAAAACAAACCTATTCTGATGTTGGTGGAACATTTTTCAAAAAAAAGCTGTTATTGCAAGGACATTCTCTTTTGTTTTGCACAGTGGTATTCGGTTATGAATATCCAGCACCTCAGTCGATGAGGCAAGGGCCGAGATCCCTTCACCGGGAGTGACCCCTTAGAAAGAAGTTTGCGTCAAGGTAATAACTTCACTATAGCCGATTGCCTTTTGCTTTGCATCGTGGTATTTAGTTGGAATATCCTGCACCTCATTCTACGGGGAAAGAGCCGAGATCCCTTCACCGGGAGTGACCTCTTTAGCAAAGGTTTTCGCCACTATATTTTTATAAAAGGTTATCCGGTTCCTTCAACGATATCAAGTTCATTACATTAAAGGTTTTTCGCCAAAAACCAACCGTAGCCCTCCGTCATTTCAGATTAGTATTGCTTAGTATTCGTGCTACGTATGTCGTGCTCAGCCTAGGCGTAGTGTGCGGTAGCTCTGTATTGCTTTCCTGTCTTATGGATATGTGATTGGTTAAAACAGTCGTACGGTTATTTTGGCTCAGTCAAGGACTCGTGCGGATGGGTCTAATGCAATCAAGATAATGACGGGTTGAACTTTGCTAGGATCCTTTGATATGTTGACTCAGTCAAGGTCACTTGGGTCCTAGGGGTAAAAACACACATCGGGAGTTTCTAAAGAAACTGAAACTTGCCAGGCATGCGCATACCTTCTGGAGTGTGATAATGTGAGTGGATTCCATTACATTATCATGCTATGATAGTTGGATCTCGATTCCCACTGATGAGTTGGTTTACTCGTCGGGTGATCCCGACTAATTCTTCTTTCAGGTTTGGAGGAGAATTTGAGGATACAGTGGGAGGTTTCTTGATTAGATAAAGTGATAACCATTCTGATCTAGGTTAGAGTGCAAGCAGAGTGTTTCTTTTCTCTCTCTCTTTGGTAGCGACCATGACCCGACCCTTGACTATGATTCAGTGACCAAGTTAACCGAACTTTCTTAAAACACTGGCTTTTGGATTGTCAAAGTTGCCTACCTCATTGCCACTTCTACTTTTACCCTTTTCTCCAGAACACCCCGTATTACTACGAACGTCCACTTCCATTGGATAAAACCATCGTATGGTTATATACGAACTCGAAGGAACTTGTTCCAGATACGAGGATGGTTTCCGGTTCTGGAGAAAATGAATAGGACTATTCAGTTGTCTTTTCCTTTTTACCTTTTCTCAGGTTGCGAGTGCTCCTTGGATTAGGACAGTACACTTATTACGCTTATTGGATAGTCTTCATCCAAACCATAGGCAGGTGCCGAAAGGTAGGGCATGAGGAAAACCAATTAGCCTAACGATGGTGTACAGAAGGTAATAAGTTAAGACATATAAAGGGATTGGAAAGAGGGCAAAGTAAATTGCGACTGCTGTTCACGACCAAACCAAGTATTTTATCGCCACTCCTACTTCACCTTTGTATTTCTCCAGAACACCCCGTATCACTACGAAGATCCACAGTTATTTTGATACTCCATCGTATGGTTATATACAAACTCGAAGGAACTTGTTCCAGTTCTAGGATGGATTCTGGTTCAGGAGAAATAGGAATAAGGTTTTATTCAGTTGTCTTTTATCTTCACCTTCTCTCAGGTTACGAGTACTCCTAGGATTAGGAGAGTACAACCATTACACTTATTGGATAGTCTTTTTCCAAACCATAGGCTGGTGCCGAAAGGTAGGGAAGGAAGAAAACCATTTGGCCTAAAGGGGAGTACAGAAGGTAATGACTAAAGACATATAAAGGGATTTGGAGAGATGGCAAAGAAATATACGGTTAAAGTTGTGAATCTGATAATGGAAGAGGCATTACTAAGAATACCCGGATACCCCTTCGAAACATTTTCATGTTTCAGTTTCACTGTGTATTGTTAAAAGAAAAATGATTTCCCAATCAACCCTTGCTCCAGGGTATGTATTTTCCAGGTTTGATTCTCACATCTGTATGGTTTTACATATGATGAGTGAGAGTAAGTTATTGGGAATTGGGTGATCATCCTCATTATATCGGGATTCGTTGTAATCGGTGATATTTGAGGAAATCGCCTGGGTTGTTTGCCGGACGACAAATATTTGGTTTTGAATATCCGTTGTTATGCACCAATTTCAAATTGATATATCTGTACGTTTATTTTTATAAAGTGAGATATAACTTTTTGAAATTATGTCTATGACATTTACCTATATCAGTGGATGGTTAGGTAAGGAGCATTAAACAACGGTGTAATTCTTCTTAACCATAAGTACAGTTTTCAACCTACGACACACAGGGAATGAGTTATTAGACTCAGGGGACTTATACGGAGTATTGTATGTTGTCCAGTGTCTATGAGGACAGAGGGGTTGGTACTCGTACTATATTCTGTTTACTTGTGACTTCTCTAGTCCTTAGACATGTGTTTCGTAGAAATGCAAGGTCTAAGTTTTGAGAAGTTATAGGTATAAGAATAAAGTAGAGAACCAAGTGTTGCAAGTATCAGGATTATTCAAGGTGATCGAAGATGTAGATACTTGTGTATGGTATTCAGTTGATAGTAATGGTTTTTGAGAAACTTATTTCTCTTTCAGGTTACTCATATCCGGATGCATTCCTAAGTTGAGTAACGCTGATCGGCCTCCTTCCATTTAGTTGACATGCATTGGAGACAGCTGCATGATTTGAATCTGGTTCCAATTAAATTAGTGCCTCTGTTTCTATATTGGATATAGAATAGTTCATATCTTAACAATGTTAAGGTACGGGGAGTTTTCCGGCTTATGCTTAAAACCAGACCCTGGATAACTCAAGGTACGTTTCTGTAATGGCTGTTTGTGGGTTGACCCGGGCTATGACGAGGGTTGACTTTCTACTATCTGGAAGATCAATAGTGATATTGTTCTTGACTCGCCACAGTTTTGATAAAAATGGATTTTTTCAGAAAACAGTAGTGGGAGTATGGTAGAACTGGAAGTGATTCCAGAACCACAAACGATTACTAGAAATTTGATGAGAACCTAAAGATTCAATCAGGTTTGTCATTCCATTGGCCACTCCGCAGATATGGTGGGTAACCTCAGGCACCCGAGAGGTACTTTGGTAGCCTCAAGGACGGTGACAGGGAGGTTCTTGTTTACCCAGACTTGCCATTGCTGTTGTTCCAGGCTATGAGACCGGCTGGAGGATGAATATAGCGTCCTTCTGAACTGGCTTCAGAAGTATACGTGTATATGACTCTGCCAGAGGGTTGTCGTAGTCAGTGGGAGTAGCGGAAGCATAGTGGACAAGTAGCTTATGTCTATTTATAGACTAAAGTAGATATAGCGGAGAAAGATCATCTATTTCTGATGTGACAGTCATAGGTTTGACTTCATCCGAATAGGGGATAGATCTGTTAAGAAGGTAGTAGGGTGTGATGTCCTAGTATTTGGATGACATACACAGAGTAGGAAGTAAAATTCCTATACTACGATCGGTTATACTTTGGTTGTCACACATTGGTTTCTCCGCATAAAGGATATAGATATAATATCTAACATTCTGGTTACTAGATCTATGGTTTTAGATCTAAGATTTGGATAGTTTCCCAATCTGGGTACTTAGACAACGTTCTAAAGGTTTTTAGAATGGATGACTCCTGGCATGGTGGTGTACCTGCAGGTGATGGAGTCACCCTCTCTAAAGGTGTCTTACAGACTAAAGGAGAGAGGGATGTGCATGATTGGCAGATCACTTGCTTAGGCAATTGAGTCAATCATGAGATGTCAAGTACCACACCAGATGTTGTTTTTGCACTAGATGCAATAAGTTGATATTCATCCAATCCTGGAGAAACGATCGGAAGCAGTTTTGGAACATAAGTTGATGCTCTAGGGATATGATAACGGCATCCTCCTTCGGGAGACAGTTATCATTCCAGGCTTCCAAGGTGACCTCGATGACAGAGTGACTGTCAGGGTTATAGTTTTCCCTCTGACGAGGGGCAGTATTTTGGACAGGTGGTCTAAGCAGATACTGAGGGAGGCATGGCGCAGGATACTGATTAAGTTCAGTTGACGATACAGTCTAAGAAGTTTGGATTTGAAGTTCATTTATGAGCTAGGTCCCATCAGATATCCAGACATATTCTAAGACAGGTATTGCTCATTTCGGGAGATGGCTTTCTCCGCGAACTTGAGATAAAGAGAGACATAGAAAGAAATATCAGAGCGGATCCACTAACTAAGGCTATTCCTCGAACGCAATAGTTTCATAAACGGGCTTTGTGAGACTGATCAGTAGTGGAGTTGGGTGTACAGTATCACACGGGCTGTGAGTATGCGACATCGCAATAATTAGCCTTGAGTGCAAATGGGAGATTGTTGGATATAGTGCCCTCAGAGTCAATTATTGGATCGCAGGCACGTGATTGCAATGATTGAGGGAGGACCTATACCGGTAGGACAATCTTACTCAGGATGATTGTATACTATCTGGCTTGTCTTTATAATCGTGTACATGCTTTAGGTGACATTGTGGTTCACTATTACACGTTGATGGAGAATAGTATACTACCATGGTTTATCTTTATCATCGTGTACTGTTTTAGGTGACCTTACAGGTTACTATTACACGTTGATAGAGCCCTGAGGATTCTTGCTTGACTACCAGCAGTATGATGGCGATCATATACGTGAGAGTTGGGTAGTCTATAAGCACATCCTTAAAGTGGTCCCTAGTCATGGGAGTTTCGAGACTGGGCATCGATACTCCATTTGTAGACTAGTGTATACAGTCGAGACCCCGACGAGGGGTGGTGTCTGGTCTCATAATCCATTGGTATCAGTTGGTTCACCTAAGATGTATACAGGTGCTCATTGGGTTATGAGTACACCGGACAAGACTCGCCGGGAACATGCTAGTTGATATTATACCTGACGTCAGATAGAATTTCCCTGGTGACATGTATACAGGTTAGTTCATCGACCTGAGATCGTCATTTGTCTCGTGTGAGTTCCCACTGTGCTTTGATTACTACCCTACCACGGCTCAAAGGAGTTGTGCAAACAGGTTTTAGTTGGGTACAGTCCCGAGCCACATGGAGGCAGTGAGCGGATCGGCAGGGGTTCGTCTCTCCCGGTATCGGGGGTGAGGTCGCGCTTTGTCTAGAAGAGCCATTACACGAAGTCCTTGGCCAAGGCAGGAGATTTACTGGTAGGTATTCCAGTAGTATCTCAGGGTGTTCTGGGCTACACTCCGACACGACTTGTACCGCTTTTGGGGTTCTAAATTTTACCAACCCCCTAGGCTCGACATGCGATGCTCATAGACGAACGGACCGGACTGTACGGATATTGTCACTGACAGGCTCAGTAGGGTGTCAGGATGAGTTCGCTCATCGACCTCCCTTTTGGTCAATACCTGGTAGCCCGTTATGTACCGCTAGTACCACTGACGTGCTAGTGGTTAAATCCATAGCCAAAGTATTGATGAGTCTTTAGAGTCCCCCACAGACAGCTTCTCAAGTTTCGAGCGAAACGTTGTAGAGGCCGTATTATATATGGCAGGGTTCGATCATATACGTGCAGTAATGCACGGATCATGATCGGGCGGATCATACTAGTGGGCTTTGGTTTAAGCCGGATCCTAGTATTAGATTTGTTGGATTACTTTAGTCTCATCGCATTCGCATTCGGTCAGAATGCGGATGTAGGTATGTATATACAGGTGAGGGGTATCCTTGTGATCCGTCACGAGTTTACTTTAGATGTTGCCGTATCTTTTTATTGTTGCAAACATTTAGATTAATGTTTGCATATGGAAATTATGAGCTAGAAATCATCATTTTATGCATTTAATATGGCATGTGCAAGGTTAGTGACTCATGGTCTCTTTTATTGTGCACATGTCACATTATATGATGGATTTGAGTGATGAATTGATAAGAGAGAGAGTGGGGCTGCTATGATATGGTTGCTCTCTCTTGTATTTTGATAATTCACTCTCACTCTCATTATCATTCCAACACAAGAAAAGAAAAGAAGAGAAAGCTTCTCCTCCTTCTTCTTCCTTTAGCTCATGACCTCCATTAATGGCAACACCTTCAACCTCCATCCAAGCAATGGATGCAAGAGATAAAGTGATCACAAACATTCTCTACAACACCTTGGACACGTCGGCTAGCACACTTCGTGCCCGAGTTGCTTCGGATGAAGCGGGAGCCCATAAAAAGACTCGTAGATGTGGTGCCCTTTCCGATGAGGAGATCAAGACCGGAGATGCCGCGAGGAGCTTGGGATGGCGGCCAAAGACCGAAGGACACGGATCGATCGGTATAGCCTTTCTATCCCTTCTCTAGATAGCTAGTTGTAGGTTAATGGTTCGATCCCGGGTTTAAGCATATGATAGCGCCGGTTTCATGTTTAGAAAAATTTTTGTTTCCGCATTTTGGCCTCGGAAAGATGGCCGGGACGCTACCGTAGACTTACACAACAATATAATACTAAGATCCGGCTTAAACAAAAGCCCACTAGTATTATCTGTCCGATCATGATCCGTGCACAAGTATATGTATATGATCGAACCCTGCCATAAAACCATACAGCCTGTACAACGTTTCGCCCGAATCAGGGAAACCCTCTGTGTGGAACTCTAAAGACTCGTTAATAAGCTGGCAGTGGGTTTAACCACAAGCACGTCAGTGTCACTAGCTGTAAGTAACGGCTACCCAGGTATTGAGCGAAAGGGAGGCCGACGAGAAAACTCATCCTCAAACTCCTACTGAGCCTGACAGTGACAATATCCGTACAGTCCGGTCCGTCCGTCTATGAGTATTGCATATCGAGTCTATGGGGTAGATAAAGTCAGACCCCTAATAACGCGACATTTAGTGTCGGTATGAAGCCTATCACCACCTGAGAAACTGCTGATCCGAATCAGTAATTCTCGACTACCTTGGCCAAGGATTTCTAGTGATGGCCACCCGTGCACAACGCGACATCAACCCCCAATACCGGGAGAGACGAATCCCCTGACGATCCGCTCATTGCGTCTATATGGCTCGGGATTGTATCCAACTAAAATCTGTTTGCATGACTCCTTTGAGCCGTGGTAGGGTAGTAATCAAAGCACAGTGGGAACTCACACGAGACAAATGACGATCTCAGGTTGATAGACTAACCTGTACACATGTCACCAAAGGAACTGCTATGTGACAATTGGTATAATACCAACTACCATGTTCTCGGCGAGTCCTTCCGGTATACTTATAACCCAATGAGCTCCTGTATACATCTTAGGTGAACCAACTGACACTAATGGCTTGTGAGACCGGCCACCGCCCCTCGTCGGGGTCTCGATCCGTATACACTAGTCTAGTCATGGAGTATCGATGCCCAGTTTCGAAACTCCCATGACTAGGGACACTTTAAGGATGTGCTTATAGACCACCCAACTCTCACGTATATGATCGACATCATACTGCTGGTAGTCAAGCATGAATCCTATGTGCTCTATCAACATGTAATAGTGATCTGTAATGTCACCTAAAGCATGTACACGATAATAAAGACAAACCAGATAGCATACTATCATCTCGAGTAAGACTGTCCTACCGGTATAGGTCCTCCCTCAATCATTGCAATCACGTGCCTGCAATCGAATAATTGACTTGAGGGCACTATAGCCAACAAGACCATGGGGCAAAAATCCACATCGGGAGTTTCTAAGGAAACTGAAACTTGCTAGTGCTGCATACCATTTGGAGTGTGATAATATTGGTAGGATTCCTTCAGGATTATCATAATGATATTTGGATCCCGATCCTACTGTGAGTATCCGCTACTCCTCGAGAGATTTTTCACGAACACAATCAATGCTATAAACCAAATAGGTGTCTAGAACGGTGTTAGCGGGGCTATGCCTCCAGGGAAAAGAGCCTATATAATTAAGGAACTTCGCGAAAGCGTTGTAAAACCTCCCTCAAAGTACCAACACCGGCCTAGCTGAAAGGTTAAGCAAGTATTGTAGGGTGAGATTAATCCTGACTGATTCTTCTTTTATGGTTTGAGGAAAGATTCGAGAAACAGTGGGAGCCATCCTGATTAGATAAACTAAAACCCAATCTAAACTTGCAAGAGCAATGTGTTGAGTGTTTCTCCTCTCTATCCTAATTGCAGCGACCATGTGACCGAACATAGGTTACAGCTAGATAATTAATTGACTAAACCAGACTATAATGATTAGCAAAGATTTGTCCAGATGTCCATTACCTATGACAAGCTGGAACACCTCATTACTGCTCAATCCCCCGCCGTCCCAGGTCTAGATTCCACCGTCGCGGATAATGATATCCGTAAGACATCGGAAAAAGATAATGCAAATACCAAGTGCCTCGTATTGGCATCAATAGATGGTGTAAACCAGAGACAGCATGAGAAGATGGACTTAGTTTCCATATTCCTCTAAAACAAGATTTATATGGAGAGCAATCTCGTATCGCAAGATATGAGATCTCGAAAGAATTGTTTCAAGCGAGGTTGGCTGTCGGGTCATCTGTAGGGGATCACGTCCCTACAATGATCAGTTGTATTATACAGCTCACGGACCTGGTGAAAGTATGACTTAGCACCACTACTAGGTTTTTAGAGGCATCAAGTATGCAATTTTAAAAAATCTAGTATGCTAAGCTATACTAACCTAGAATCGAACTAGAGAATTAGTGTTTATGAGCAAGTAATAAAGCTTTGTACTAAGTGAACAAGGAGTATAACCTTTGTATACCGGTCCTTCACTTCTAAAGCTCCGTGTAGTAGTCCCTTAGCTCCAAGTAGCGGTCCCCGAAATCTTCTTAGGCTCCACTAGGCGAAAGGAACGAGCTTGATTAAGGATCTTCGAGGCCGAAGATGATCTACCTTGTGGAATCTTTAACTCAAGCTACCCCTTCAGTAATTGCGGAATTACTGAAGTAAACAACCTATACTAAATGGCTAGTTTGGTATAGATTGATGAAGTAGGAATTTTGCTCACTTTAGAATTATTTTTCTCTCTTTCTTTCGTCACCTCATCAAAAGCTAAAGAAGAAAATGAGATGAAGAAGATGATCAAGTGATGAACCATTAGGTGAGAAAATATCCCAAGAGAAATAAGTAAAGAGTTAACCATGGCTAAAGATAATGGTTGGGTTAATAAATATCTAGAGTAAAACAAAATTAATGGACTAAGTCAAGACTTCTTCATGCTTCCACAAGTATCATAAGCCATGACATTTTCCACCCAATTTTGGTTTATCCCTTAATAATTAAATCACCCAAATAATCTGTAGTTTGGTGTGAGTCTCATACACCCATGTCCAATGTATCATCTAGCATGACACAATAGTAAATACATTAATATATATCTCATATATATTTATATGTATTTGTAGAAAAGAAATTCTTAAGTGAGCTAATATTAGTTAAAATATATTAATATATCAAATATATAATTATGTATTAAATTATTAAATCAACACTTGATTTAATAATCCGGCTATATCACATATAACCGACTAATATCATTTATATGTATATAAAATATACATATAACATATTATTGAATCAACACTTGATTCAATAATCCGGTTATATCATATATAACCTATATCGCGAGATTAGAATACTGTATCACATACACGTATTAATCTCGGTCCCGCACATATCACATATGTGCCCTACTTCATTTCGTTTGAGCTAGGAAACCTCTGTGTAGGATTGTAAAGACTCGTCAATACGCCAGCAGTAGGTGATGATCACATCAGTCATCCACAAGCCGTCAGCGGTACTAGCTGGACGTAACAGCTACCTAGGTATTGAGCGATCAGAAGATCAACAAGCAAGCTTGTCCAAACTCCCGTGAATCCTTTAAGTAACACTACCGTACAGTCCGGTCTCTTCGTCTGATATGTCGTATATCGAGTCTGGGGTGGTAAACGTCAGACAACAATAACTTGATAAGTCATGCCGATGTGAGGCTCATAACGGGTCGAGAAACTACTGATAACACTTACCAGTAAATCTCATCATCAGCCCTGGCTAGGGACTTCCTGTTATAGCCAATCGAACATAGCGCAACTGTAACATTTCAGAAAAATAAAATATTATTCTTGGGAGTTTATATAATTTAATAATAAATATTATGAATATTCAAGTATGGAGATTAGTTTTAATGATAGGGTATAGTTATATACCGAGAAATTGGGAAATGTTTGGAAATTTATATCAATTATTGATTTTAAAAGGATTTATGAAAATTGGGAATTTTGCAATGTAGTATACAATGATTTATATATAAGTTAGTATTACTCAACTCGATTAGTACTTAATTACGCATTGATTTTCTTTTGTGCATGTGACATGCACCATGTCATATTGCTAACACTTGTTACATTTTGAAAACTTGACTTAAACCCTTAAGTGTGCATGGCATCTTGTTTTCCTTTTATATATTTGGGGTTTTGGTTTTCTTTAATAGATAAAGAAAAGATAAAGAAAAGGAAATGAATAAAGAATGAGGTGTGGGCAAGAAAGAGAGAGAGGGTGAGGGGTCATTTGACCATGCCTCCTTGTTCCTTCATCATTCTCCTTCCTTTTCTCTCCCTCATGGCTGCCCTCTCCCTCCACCACCTCCACCATCTCACTTCACCCCAAAAAATACATTAAAACCATTCATCCTCTTCACAAAAACCATGCACAAGCTCACTACAAGCATTATGGATCAAGAAATATTGGATTTTGAGCACTTGGGGCAACTCAAGAAAATTCTTGAGTTGCCAAATGAGGTAATTCTTCGCCATTAGTGTAGTATTTGATTCACTTTAGCATCTATATTAGTTTAGAAGTGTTTAAGTGGGGTTTAGTGAGGTTTGAAAATTCCAAGAAGGGGTTAGGGATTTTATGAGTTGTGAAGTGTAAACTGAGGTTAGTAGAGGCCATACAACCCTTTTAGTGTTAGAATTCAGGACAAAACCTGATACCAAACCCCAAATTGTGAACTTGAACTTGGACGATATCGGAAGTTGTAGTAATTGTGAGGTGTTATTGGAGATCTGCTATAACCCGGGGCACCTGAAAAATATTTAGCGAATACTAAGAGATGTGCAGACACCGTAGAAGCTATCCCCAAGACCCGAGGCCCCAAATCCTTACTGTGGCCGCAAATTATCTCTTTCGGGCCGCAATTTGCGGCCTGGGTACTTCAGAATAGGTTCGTGCTTGGTCCATAGCTCCATTTTCAGTAAATTAGACTTACCCTATATGCAAAATTGGCTAATTCAACCTAAGGTAAAATCTGGTGGTGTTTTATTGAGTTGCTGCTTCGTTTTGCGACTTCTTTTTAGCTTGAGTTTTGGTGTATGGGTTTTGACTCGGTAGGTTGACGTTCGTACGTCGATATCGGGAGTTGTTTGATTATTCTTGCATGCGTAGACCATAGGTTTTAACCTATGTGCGTTTCGTGTGCCGTTTTGGTTTTATCCGCGATTTCGGTTTACGATATTATATGATTATATGTAGGCACCCTCACATGGACTTCGGAAGACGAGGAAGAGAATGGCGACCTCGAATTCGGCAAGCAAGGATCAAAGTGAGTAGATATATATCTATGGGGGAAGTCGGGTGGATGGCGTATAGCACCCACGCAGTTTCGTAGTGTAGTATACGAGTACATTATATATATATATATATATATATATATATATATATAAGCGTATTGTGAGGCTAAATGATTATCAAGATAGGCTTTAGGTGTTCACGAGTTAGTTTTGGTGTAATTGTAAGATAGTGCTTTTAGTGTAATTTCTTAGTTACGAAACCCTAGTGTAAAGGTATACACACACACATGCACACACGTGATATGATTTTGGTGTATATGATATATTTATATATTTGTGTGTGTGTGTGTTGATATATATATATATATATATATATATATATATATATATATATACATATACGTATACACGGGTGATGATGATAGTATATGATACTTGGAGATGAGTCGATTTGATTGGGCATGATGCCGTGAGATCGGTGATATGATTTGGGTCGTGTGATGAGACACGACATGATATTATAGCGGATCGTTAGGCGATGTGTTTTCATACACACGCAGATATATTTATATGTTTGATGGTATCGGAATGTACTAGACTTTAGATCAGTACCCCTAATTCAGGATATTATGATAATGATACCAGTTATATAATGAGTTATATGTGATATTTGACCCATACCCCGATTTTGGGATGCCGTACGATGGATTTTACCGTACGAAGTATAATTATGAAGATCGATCCGCACTCTCGACTCGAGGATGCCGTATTATATATTTTATCGTACATGACGCTATTGAGGTGGGATCACCGACTACTAGATATATCGACTCGGACTTAGGTCGATTTCCTTACCTCTTTGGTTAGTCTCTTAGCTTGTCCTGTAGTTTACTTAGTAGATGTTAGATTTGGGCTCGAGTCATACTTATTCCCAAAACTAACAAATCGTGAGTATTTTAAAGACAGGCCAAGAGATACTACGGATATTTCAAAGGACGTACCTTTTCTTAAAAACACCGTAGCCTCTATTTTCTAAACACCACGATTTGTGCTATTTCAAATGCCAAAACTGTATGACTCGTATATATATTTTATATTCTTATATGCTGCGTTTATGATTCATTTTCCGTATATTCTTGCTGTTCATATCGCATTGCATGCTTATACTTGTGATTCCTTTGTTTATTATGAACCCATACTGTCAAGACACCAGCACCATTACCGATGATGCGTATGTCTACGAACACTTACTTTCCAGCTCACACACATCATCATCGGTAATTGTGTAACATTTAGAAATCGTTATGCGAATTTTTCCGTTTTAGGGTACAATAGTCGGTGTTTCCCGTTTTAACCCGGATGTGATCAAATTTAAGTACATACTTGACTGCGCCTAGTTTAACTAGAATAATGCTAGTTTGCGGGCTTTGGGGGTCAATTGGAAGTTTTAGTTCACATAGAATTTTTCCCTAATTAAATATTATTTTAAGTTGTTAATTTTGCACTTTATTAGTGGTAATTACAATTTTGGTTTGGGTTAATTACTTCTAATGTGAATCTATGCTAATCTAATCACTAGTTTTAGCTTAATCCATCCATAGAAATATCTAGATATTTGTGTGACAAAAGAAAATTTTTTATAGAAAAGAATGAGGTGGATTTGGAGATAATTATGCATTAATGAGAATTTATTGCATTTTAGCTAGATTTTTCCATTCTTTTTCACAACCCCCCCCCATTTCCTTGCTTGGCCGAGCCCTTCCCCATTTCTGCCCTCTCATTTGCTTTGCTCAATTTCATCTTCTCCAAGCTCAAAAATTCTTCAAAAATCCTTAAATAATCCCACAAAACTCATAAATAAATAATAACCCATTATTCTTCATCACAAATCTTGCTTTGATCTTCAAGAAAAACATCATTTTGGAGGCTAAAATGATGGATCTAGTTGCTATTTTGTGTTCTTGAGGAGGTATAATTTCAAACCCTAATCTTAAATTGTTATGTTTAAATCATTAAGTTAGCTATTTAATTGTTTAATATATCTTAGTTTGTATGATTAGTTGTTTCCTGATAATTTAGGGAAGTTCAAGTTAGGGTTTAACTTGATGATTTGGTTAATTGTTAATTGAAGACTATGAAAACTTAACCTAGTGGGAGAATGATAATTGTTGTTAATTCCTAATTTGTCTAATTGAGTTTTTAGCAAACTAAGTTTTTAACAAAGCATAATTGGGTGAGTTTAAAATTATGGAAATGGTTTGGATAACCTAGTTAAGCTACTTTGCGGTGTTTGTAATCGCTAGATTTGTGTTAGATTTAACTGGTGCTAAATTTGCGATAGAATTGCTTACTAGGTTTCGGTATAAGTTGGACGTTGGTTCTAATGAGCGTCGCGATGTTATATAAATTATCTTCATTGAGAATTATTGTGTTGTGTTTGCGCGATCGGTACGATCGGAGTCTAGACTTGGTGGTTGCGTAGTTTAGCAATCCTAGCTAGGGTTTTGCTGATGTCGTGCGCGTTTTGTGCACTAGGTGCGCAGTGTAATTTTCTGGGCGTTATCCTTGCGTTTCGTTATCTTTGTGTCGGCGTAGGATATTTAGCTTATGTGATGTGTTTGTGAAATTTTAGGGTCGCAAGTGGAGACTTCGGACGCTACGAATAAAGGGAAGCAGGTGGTCGGATTTTCGTAGCTCGAGGTCACCGGTGAGTAGATTTAACATCTACGGGGAAATCGACCGTATGGAGTTATCCGTCAGGGTTGGATTATGATATGACAGCTGTATGTTATTCGCATATGAGTTGATTGCGCATGAGCGTCATTGCATATTATTACCTTTTGTACCTTGACTTGTACCTATTGGACACAATACATTACGGACGATTCATGTTGCACGAGCACTAATTTGTATGCTACACCCACACTGTCGGTAATTGCCATGATACGCACAACCCACATACATACGTGATATTGTAATGGATAGGAATAATTGAGATAGTGACTCTTATTCCATTGTGCATATGAGATAGAGCTGACACATACATATGTGATATTGTAATGGATAGGGATAATTGAGATAGTCACTCTTATTCCATTTCTCGTATACTTTGCTATAGCTACATGTACATCATGCATAAATACTAACATGTACACCCACATATCTTGCTATAGCTCTATATACCCCTAAGTTGTATTGTATTGACATGTGATATTGAGACGTTGATTATTGTACTATTGCGCTTATGAAATGCATTATACATACTTTCTTACATGTAGATACTTATACCTTGCTACAGTTACATGTACACCTCATATGATGCTGCACTTGATTTCGGAGGATTTGGGAACTGCATGATATATTTAAAAGCTGGATTTAATTAAAAGAGCGGTTTTCCCTTGATATGCTCATATTGCTGTTTTATGTTGCATATATCAGTTTTTATGCATTTACGCATTGAGATATGGATTTCATGTGATTTATGGATTTGAGAACCGTGGGGGGTATTTCAAGAAATTATGTATTGTTTGAAAACCCGGTTTTTCTTGATATGATATTTCAGTGCGTCCACCATGAGATTTCTCGGTTCTGAGATGTGTGATATATACCCGATACGAGGAGTGGAGTGGGCCGTGTGCGGGTACATGGTGGAGCCCGGTATGGTTTCCCTCGGCAAGAAGATCGCAGATGATGGAGATTAGCCTGGAAGGCTGGGCAAGTACCTATCGGTGATTGTATTTAGACTCGGAGGTTATCGTAGGGATACCGACCGGAGTGAAGTATGACATGTCATCAGGGCCAGTCGTGGGGACGGCGCCTGAGATATGAGGATTTACGTGTCGATGCTAGACACGGGTTTCATGATATTTACGTATCGTCGATGGACATGCGTGGTTGATGTCCTCATATATTTACATGCATATGTTTCCATGATGCTTTGGGTGTCGATGTTTGACACTCAGGTTCCATGAGACTTACAGGATATGAGGGCCGATCTGAGGATGCGGTGCCTGAGGATTTTGGGATTGGATGTGTCAGTAAGGGACACTGGGGTTTTTTCATGCTGATGATTTTTGCATAAGGTTTTATTATATCATCCCACACTCAGGATTATTTTGATATGCATTGCTTCATGTAGTTGTAGTATCCTGATGATGTACCTTTACATGATTGTTGCATATTCATATTGCCATACTTATGCTATCAGATTACATGTGATAGATTTATCGATGTTCGTGCATACTTGCGATTACAGTATGATGTTATTTATTATTCACGAGTTGGCAACTCACCCCCGTTGTGCCACAGTGTTTTGCATGACTTACCCTTGTAGGGTTCCTAGGCACTCTTGTGAAGGTTCATAAGGCACCAAACATGCCCGAATAAAATATTAGACGTGCCGAACAACCCAAAGACGGGATTTTTGCTAGATTATTAGGGTATTAACATGCAAGTAAACATCTTTACTACTAAGTGTGAGGGATTACAACCTTTGTAGTCCGCTCCTTCACTTCACAAGCTCCGAGTAGAAGTCCCTTCGCCGCGATCCACGATCTCCCGGACTCAAGAGAGGCTCCACGACTCGAACGATCCATGCTAGCTTGTAGTGTTCTGTTTCTCCGATGATCTACGTCGAAGTTGCTATAACTCAAGCTCTCTCACTCTAATGAGGTGGCTAGATTAGATGAGGATGATGAAGTAGTATTTATGCTTTCTTTTTATATCATTTTCTCACAAGAAAACATCACAAAAGGAAAATCTAGTGAGCTTTCTCAAAGCTTAAGAGAGAAGAAGATGATGAATGAAAAAGATAATCCTTTTTTGATGAATAGTAATAAAGAATATATATGATTGGTTATGGAACCATGGTCAAGGATGAGAGGCTTAACCTTTGTAGAGAATAAACTAGAGCTAGGGTTTGGTTAAGTTAAGAATGAGTCATGGATAAGTATCAACCATAATATCTTAACCAAGACAAAATGAAATCCTTCTAGAATGAGCAAGAAGGAGCTAACCCTAATCAAACCCTAATCTCTTTTTATCATCACTAAACATGTTTCATAATAAATCATATCATGTCACAATAATATATATCACATATATATTATATATTTGCAACAAAAGAAAATAATACAATTAACATATATCGCATATATATCAATGTATTAATCCGGTGAGAAAATGAAATAATAAAGCGAGCCAATATTAGATAATGTAATACAATATATCATATATATCATTATACATTAAATCATCGAATCAACACTTGATCCGACGATCCGGCTATATCGAATATAACCGACTAATATATCATGTACCGATTCATCGAATCAACACTTGATCCGATGTCCCGGTTCATATCTAAATATCGCGAGAATATAATACGGTATCTCATATCGCATTATCCTCGGTCCTGCGCATATCATATATGTGCCTCTACTCCGTTTTGCCTGAGCCTAGAAACCTCTGTGTAGGATTCTATAGAATCGTCATTACGCCGGTAGCAGGTGATGATCATATCAAACACCCACAAGCTGCAAGCGGTCAGCTAAACGTAACAGCCACCCAGGTATTGAGCAATCAGAAGATCAACAAGCTAGCCTGTACGTTCTCCTGTGAATCCAATAAGTAACACTCCCGTACAGTCCGGTATGTTTGTCTGATATGTCGCATATCTAGTTTAGGGGTGGTATACGTCAGACCCCAGTAACCGATAAGTCGTGTCGATGTGAGGCTCATAACAGGTCGAGAAACTACTGGTAACACTTACCAGTAAATCTCTATATCAGCCCTGGCCAGGGACTTCCAGTTATAGCCAATCGAACACAGCACAACATCAACTCCCTATACCGGGAGAGACAAATCCCCTCCTATCGCTCATTGCCTCCATGTGATTCGGGACTGTACCCAAAAGCCACCGTTTTGCACGCCCTCTTGGACGTGGTAAGGTGGAAATCAAAGCACAGTGGGAATCACACAAGACTCTATGACGATCTCGGGTCTACAGACTACCCTGTACCAGTGTCACCGGAGAACTGCCATCTGACGTGTGGTATATCACCATCTGGGAGTTCTCGGCGAGTCCGTCCAGTGTACCCAGTCTCCACTGAGCACCCGTACACCATCTCTGATGTCAAACACCGATGGATATAGGATCATCCATCGCCCATCATATGGGTTAAGATGCGTATACGCTAGTCTACTCTGGTGTATCGATGCCCTGTCTCGATATACCCTCGACTAGGAACAGTTATAGGATGTACTCATCGACTACCATGGCCCCACTAGTATGATCTCATCATAGTCCCAGTAGTCGAGTACAGATCCTAAGGGCTTTATCAACATGTGAGAGAAAGACAGTAAACCAATACAAGTCAACATGTTAAGATAAAGTGAAACCAAATAGCATACTATCATGACGAGCAAGAAAGTCCTCTCTGTATATATCCAAGCATCCATCATAATATACATCATATGTACAACAATGGCCTCTAGGGCATATACATAACTAACAATCTCCTACTTGCACTAAGGCCAGCTGCTGTAGTATCTCATACCTAGCATCCCGAATAATCTCTCAAGCTGTATCTGGGGAACGGCCTTCATGAGTGGATCCGCAGTGTTGTCCTTCGTATCTACTCTCCTGACCTCGATCTCCCGGCGATCAACTATCTCCCTGATCAGGTGATACCGCCTCAGAATATGTCTGGACTTCTGATGGGACCTGGGTTCCTTGGCCAAAGCCACAGCTCCATTGTTATCGCAATACAGAGGTATTGGATGCTCAATGGATGGAACCACACCAAGTTCACTAATGAACTTCTTCATCCAGACAGCCTCTTTGGCAGCATCGTTGGCAACGATGTATTCAGCCTCCATCGTCGAGTCTGCAACGATATCCTGTTTGGAACTCTTCCAACATACCGCCCCTCCATTGAGGGTAAAGACAAATCCCGAGTGCGACTTAGAGTCGTCCTTATCACTTTGGAAGCTGGAATCGGTAAAGGACTCCACCCGGAGTTCTCCGTTACCATACACCAAGAACATGTCTCTAGTCCTTCGCAAGTACTTGAGAATGTTCTTCACAGTTGTCCAGTGACTCTCTCCAGGATCTGCTTGATACCGACTCACTACACTTAGTGAGTATGCTACATCGGGTCTGGTACATAACATTGCATACATGATAGAGCCTACTGCCGAAGCATAGGGTATCCCTTGCATGCGAGCTCTCTCCAAATCAGTCTTGGGAGACATCTCTTTGGAGAGAGTGAGTCCAGAGATCGTGGATTGGTTCCCATGCTTGGATTCTTCCATACTAAACCTCTTTAGTATGGTGTCAATGTACCTGGATTGGGACAATCCCAGTATCCGTTTAGATCTATCTCTATAGATCATGATTCCCAATATGCAGGAGGCATCATCTAGATCTTTCATTGAGAATCTTTGTGATAAGAAGAGCTTGACTGATTGCAGCATAGGAATATCATTTCCTATCAAGAGTATGTCATCCACGTACAATACGAGAAAGACAACCTTACTCTCTGCTACCTTCTTATAGATACAAGGTTCATCTATATTTTTGATGAAGTCAAACACTTTGACTACAACATCAAAACAGATGTTCCAGCTCCGCGATGCTTGTTTTAACCCATAAATGGATTTAAGTAGCTTGCACACCTTTCCGCTGCTCCCATTATCTACGAAGCCCTCTGGCTGAGTCATGTACACGCACTCTTCTAAATCACCATTTAGAAAGGCGGTCTTAACATCCATTTGCCAGATTTCGTAGTCATGGTATGCAGCAATGGCAAGTAAGATCCGGATGGACTTAAGCATAGCCACTGGAGAAAAGGTTTCGTCATAATCCACACCTGGTCGTTGACGAAAACTCTTTGCTACAAGTCTAGCTTTGAAAGTCTCAACTTTTCCATTTACACCAAATTTCTTTTTAAAGATCCACTTGCTCCCAATGGGTTTTACCCCTTCAGGAGCATTTTCCAAAGTCCATACTTTGTTGGTGTACATGGATTCCATCTCAGATCGCATTGCATCCAGCCATTTCACAGAGTCACCACTCGTGATGGCCTGCTCGAAACTAGTCGGGTCATCATCTTCCATGATGCAATCCTCGCTTCCACCATCAATGAGAAAACCGTAGTATCTCTCAGGTGGACGAGAAACCCTACTAGATCGGCGGAGAGGCTGGGGTTCGTCAGGTACTACTGAATCCTCTGGTTCTACTAAATCTTCAGTTGCAGTTTGTGTTGCTGGAACCTCTTCCAGTTCTACCTCTTTGCCACTAATTTCTTTTGCAAGAAATTCCTTTTCCAAAAAGGTGGCATATTGAGAAATAAACACTTTTTGTTCTTCAGTGTAGTAGAAAAAATATCCTTGGGAATTCTTAGGATACCCCACAAACTTGCAAAGAACTGATCGTGCCTCGAGTTTGTCCGGATTTTGTCTTTTGACATAGGCCGGACAACCCCATATCTTAACTCGTTTAAAATATGGTCTCTTCCCACTCCATATCTCATATGGTGTGGTAGGTACTGATTTAAACGGAACTTGATTCAATAGGTATGCTGCTGTCTCAAGCGCATAACCCCAGAAGGAAATAGGTAACTCAGCTGTACTCATCATTGAGCGCACCATATCTAATAGGGTGCGATTCCTCCGTTCGGATACACCGTTGTGGTGTGGTGTATAAGGAGGAGTAAGCTGAGAGAGAATCCCATTCTCTTTTAGATAATCTAGGAATTCATTGCTTAAGTATTCACCTCCTCGATCAGATCGAAGAATCTTAATACTTTTGCCTGTTTTATTCTCTACTTCGTGCTTATATTCTCTGAATTTCTCAAAAGCTTCAGGCTTGTGTTTCATCAGGAACACATGTCCGAATCTTGAGAGATCGTCAGTGAATGTAATGAAGTAGGAAGAACCGTTCCTGGCATGCGTAGACATGGGATCGCATATATCACTATGTACCAGTCCTAAGAGTTCCGTAACTCTTTCTCCGTGTCCACTAAACGGAGCTTTGGTCATTTTTCCTTTGAGACATGAATAGCAAGTATCATAAGATGATAATTCGAACAGATTCAAATATCCATCCTTATGTAACTTAGCCAGTCGTGTCGCATTAATATGACCAAGTCTACAATGCCACAAGTAGGATTCGTTTATTTCTGAACTCTTCCTCTTGTGTGTGTTTTGTATATTGAGGATTGTATTTTGATTTAGAATGAATATGCCATTATGTAACGAGCCTGATGCAATCAACTTTTGATCTAGGAATATGTTCATAACATTATCCTTTACTACAAAATTATATCCTTTTTTACTTAATAAAGAAACTGATATAATGTTGCACATCATGTTCGGTATATAATAGCACTCATTCAGAATCAGTGTATTACGACTTGGTAATACTAGGTGATATTCGCCAACTGCTTTGGCTACAATACTTGCACTGTTCCCTACTTGAACGGAATAATCACCTTTTCCCAGTTCTCTACCTTTCCGTAGCCCATGTAACAATTTACATATGTGGGATCCTGATCCGGTATCTAATACTCAGGACGTAGGGTGAACTGAGAAACAGTTCTCAATAACTAACACACCTGAAGAAGATGCATCAACATGCATGTTCTTTTGGGTGGCATGAGCATCCAGATATTCTACTATTCCCTGTTCAGTCTTATAACTCTTATAAGAAAGAACGGGTCCAACGTTCCCCTGCTCAGTATAATAAGCGGGTTGAGTCAATACATCCATATTATTATCTTGATTATGGCCTGACATGGTCGCTACCTAGAGAGAGAGAGAAGAAAACACTTTAGCGTATGCTTTTGGAAGATTAGATTGGTTATTATCTTATCTAATTAGGATGTCTCCCACTGTTTTTATCAAATCCACCTTCAAACCCTAAAAGGTAAGATTAGCCGGGATTAATTACACCCTACAATTTCGTCAATCTTTCAGCTAGATCAGTGTCGGTACTTGAGGGAGGTTCCCCGTGCTTTCGTACGGACCTAATTAAAGTAAACCTCGTTTTCCAGATGTGTTGTTGGAGATAGTGCCCTCAGAGTCAATTATTGGATCACAGGCACGTGATTGCAATGATTGAGGGAGGACCTATCCCGGTAGGACAGTCTTACTCGAGATGATAGTATGCTATCTGGTTTACCTCTTGTTGGAGATAGTGCCCTCAGAGTCAATTATTGGATCACAGGCACGTGATTGCAATGATTGAGGGGAGGACCTATCCCAGTAGGACAGTCTTACTCGAGATGATAGTTTGCTATCTGGTTTACCTTTATCATCGTGTACTGCTTCAGGTGACCTTACAGGTCGCTATTACACATTGATAGAGCCCCTAGGATTCTTGCTTGACTGCCAGCAGTATGAGGGCGATCATATACGTGGGAGCTGGTAGTCTATAAGGACATCCTTAAAAGGTCCCTAGTCGTGGGAGTTTCGAGACAGGGCATCGATTCTCCAGAGTAGACTAGTGTATACAGTCGAGACCCCGACGAGGGGCGATGGCCGGTCTCACAAGCCACTGGTGTAAGTTGGTTCACCTAAGATTTATACAGGTGCTCATTGGGTTATGGGTACACCGGACAGGACTCGCTGGGAACCTGCTAGTTGGTCTTATACCTGACGTCAGATAGCAGTTCCCTGGTGACATGTGTACAGGTTAGTTCATCGACCTGAGATCGTCATTTGTCTCGTGTGAGTTCCCACTGTACTTTTTTTACTGCCCTACCACGGCTCAAAGGAGTCGTGCAACAGGTTTTAGTTGGATACAGTCCCGAGCCACATGGAGGCAGTGAGCGGATCTTCAGGTGTTCGTCTCTCCCGGTATTGGGGGTGAGGTCGCGCTGTGTCTAGGAGAGCCATTACACGAAGTCCTTGGCCAAGGCAGGAGATTTACTGTTAGGTATTCTAGTAGTATCTCAGGGTGTTCTGGGCTACACTCCGACACGACTTGTACCGCTTTTGGGGGTCTAACTTTTACCAACCCCCTAGGCCCGACATGCGATGCTCATAGACGAACGGACCAGACTGTACGGATATTGTCACTGACAGGCTCAGTAGGGTGTCAGGATGAGTTCTCTCATCAACGTCCCTTTTGGTCAATAGCTGGTGGCCCGTTACGTATTGGCGTATACCTTTGACGTGCTAGTGGTTAAATCCATAGCCATAGTATTGACGAGTCTTTAGAGTCCCCCACATTCAGTTACTCAAGTTTCGGGCGAAACGCTGTAGAGGCCGTATGGAGATATGGCAGGGTTCGATCAGATACGTGCGGTATTGCACGGATCGTGATCGGACGGATTTTACTAGCCGGCTTTGGCTTAAGCCGGATCCTGGTATTAGATAGTGTAGTTTTGTCTCTTTGCATTTGTATTCAGTGGGAATACGAATGCGGGCATGTATATGCAGTAGCGGAGTTTTCCTGTAATTTATTATGGGACCAGTTTTCTGGAGTTGCCAGTTTGCATTCCGTTCCGGCCGGTTTTCCTTTGTTCTTTCCCGGTCGGACTTTTCCGATGGAGGGGGTTATTTGCAAGTTTGCAAATAACATTTGTGGAGGGGTTTTCTTGCATTTGTGAGATTATGATATGACCATCATCATTATATTCTTTTTCCATCTTTTCTTTTGCTTTAATGGTGATTAGAGTTGATTAGATTTGGAGGTGACATTGTTATCATGATGTTTGGATGTGGTCACCCTCTACCTTTTACTACACTCACCTCCCTCTTGTATTTGGTTTTCCCTCCACCATTCTCACCAAAAAGAGGCCGGCCTCATTAGTAAGAGGATGAGAGAGTTTCATTTTTGGAGTGTGGCATTATTCTTCATCTCATATTCATCTTGCTAGAAAATTGAAAGCACCAATTTTCCTAACCTCCTCCTCCATCCTCCATGGCAACTAAACCCCCCTCCCCAAATGAGACATAGCCTCCACACTATATTCTACAGCAAATCTTGGGCGCGTCGACTTGCCAGCTTCATGCCCGAGTTGCCTCGGTATAGAGGCGGGAGCCCGTAAAAGATGCAGACGATGTGGTGCCCTTCCGGCAAGGAGGCGACGACCGGAGTTTCCGCGAGAGATCGGGACGACGACGAGAAGACCGGAGGACTCGGATCACTCGGTATATCTCTTCCCTATCTTGTAGTTAGCTAAACTAGTTTAATGGCCCGATCCGGGTGTTTAGTGCGCGGTGGTGCCGGTTTGCTAGTTTGCAAAATTAAAGTTTATCATCGCTTCCGCATTTGGCCGTCGGATTGACGGCCGGGGCGCCGCCGTGCACTTACACCTCTATCATCGTGTACTGCTTTAGGTGACCTGACAGGTCGCTATTACACGTTGATAGAGCCCCTAGGATTCTTGCTTGACTGCCAGCAGTATGAGGGCGATCATATACGTGAGAGCTGGTAGTCTATAAGCACATCCTTAAAAGGTCCCTAGTCGTGTGAGTTTCGAGATAGGGCATCGATACTCCAGAGTAGACTAGTGTATACAGTCGAGACCCCGACGAGGGGCGGTGGCCGGTCTCACAAGCCACTGGTGTCAGTTGGTTCACCTAAGATGTATACAGGTGCTCATTGGGTTATGAGTACACCGGACAGGACTCGCCGGGAACATGCTAGTTGGTCTTATACCTGACGTCAGATAGCAGTTCCCTGGTAACATGTGTACAGGTTAGTTCATCGACCTGGGGATCGTCATTTGTCTCGTGTGAGTTCCCACTGTGCTTTGATTACTACCCTACCACGCTCAAAGGAGACGTGCAAACAGGTTTTAGTTGGGTACAGTCCCGAGCAACATGGAGGCAGTGAGCGGATCTTCGGGGGTTCGTCTCTCCCGGTATTGGGGGTGAGGTCGCGCTGTGTCTAGGAGAGCCAGAACATGAAAAGTCCTTGGCCAAGGCAGGAGATTTACTGGTAGGTATTCCAGTAGTATCTCAGGGTGTTCTGGGCTGATCTCTGACACGACTTGTACCGCTTTTGGGGGTCTGACTTTTACCAACCCCCTAGACCCGCCATGCGATGCTCATAGACGAACGGACCGGACTGTACGGATATTGTCACTGACAGGCTCAGTAGGGTGTCAGGATGAGTTCGCTCATCGACGTCCCTTTTGGTCAATACCTGGTAGCCCGTCACGTATTGGCTTATACCTCTGACGTGCTAGTGGTTAAATCCACAACCAAGGTGTTGATGAGTCTTTAGAGTTCCCCACATTCAGTTGCTCAAGTTTTCGGGCGAAACGCTGTAGAGGCCGTATGGAGATATAGCAGTGTTCGATCAGATACGTGCGGTATTGCACGGATCAGGATCGGACGGATTATTCTAGCCGGCTTTGGTTTAAGCCGGATCCTAGTATAGTACAGTGTAGATTTTGTCTCATTGCATTTGTATTTCGGTCGGAATACAGATGCGGGTGTGTATACACAGTATCGGGGTTTTCCTGTAATTTATTACGGGACCGGTTTTCTGGAGTTGCCAGTTTGCTTTCCGTTTCGGCCATTTTCGTTTGTATCTTTCATTGGCCGAAGATTGGTGGAGGAGGGCTTATTTGCATTTGTGCAAATAAGCAATTTGGAAGGGGGTCTTTGCATAATGATGTGTCATGATGGTTGCACCATCATTTAACTTGTTTACTCCATCATTGCTTGACTTCTATCTTCATGATTACTTGACTTTTGGAAATGATGAGGTTGATGGAGTGAGGTTCTCCTTTTGTGATCATTGTTTATCATTGTAACCTTCTCTCTCTCTCTTGCATGATGGTGGGCTTTTTTTTTCTTTGATTGATCCATACACTCCCTCATTCACTTTCTCCTCTCCCATTCCAATGCATGGCCGGCCACTTCTAATGGAGGCTGTCCCATTTTTTAGTGGGGTTCTTGGTTGATCTCATATCATTTTTCTTCACCTAAAATTCTTAAGAAATTGTCACGACCCGCAGGGTACGGAACGTGACTGGCACTTAAGTTACGAAACGTCTCAAGGCGTCCGTAAAATGAGTAAGCCAAAGCCCAGAAATCAAAACCAAATAATCCGTAGAGTGAAGGAAAAACCAATCCATTGAAAGCGAGTTTATCAAACACGTCATAAAAAACCCTTTTTAAAAACAATATCAATTTTTCCGAAAATTTCGGCAGAGTCTCCTTTGTAAAAACTGGCCCCCAAAATGGGTACAACAAGAATATATATGAATCCAACAAATAAGGCATCCCCAAGCGGGAGCTAGCTCTTCGCCACAAGGCGGTCACAAATCCCACGCAATATAAAACAACAACATGCAAAATAATCATAAAGGAGCATGAGAAAAACAGCATTTCGACTCAAGTGAGCTCGACCCCAAAATACAGCATAAAAAGTCCACAAATCTCACAGTCTCATCTCTAGGTCAATATACAACAATACTGATAGAAACAGTAGATGGAGTACACTAGATACAAAGAATATACAAGGTGGTACAAAAATAAAAATATAACCCACCTAAGAGTAAAACCTCGAGTCCAGGCAAAAGAAGCAAGTGCGCCCGCCGCTACTGTACTGACGGAGCGGACCTGCAAAAGGCTGTGGCACAACGGGGGTGAGTTGCCAACTCGTGAGTAATAAATAACATCTACACAGGCTATCGAATGCATGCACACAAGTATCCTAGCATCTACAATACAGGTAAGGTAGGACATAATAGCAGGTATATATGCAATATGAACATACTAGCAGGTATGAATGCAATGCGAATCAACTCATGATCCGAATGTGTAGGTATAAGAATCATGTTTTTCCTTTAGGAATCTCTTTTGAAATACCAGCACAATACCAATAGAATCAACAAGAACCGGTGTCCAGCAACGACACCTCAAAACTTTCACAAATCTCAAATATCCATGTCATAATATCTCTGGCCTCAGCCATCCGGCTGACCCATCTCAATATCAATATCTCATCATCTCGCGGCCACGGTCGGTATCCTCTAGATATCCGCCGTCCCAAACAGTCACCGGTAGGTAATCCGCCCCCTGCCAGGCTCATCGTCAGCAACACGAGCTTCTTGCCCCGGGGTACCTTACCGGGCCCACCATGCACCCGAGACGGTTCATCCAACTCCTTGAAACGGTTCTCGAAAACCACAGCAAACTCATGGTGGACGACACTTACATCACTAGAAAACCGCAATTTACATATTTTAAAAATATAATAAGTTTAGAAATTTTGCGGCTTTCCTCCGAAATCCAGAAATATCACAAAATCTCAAGAAAATCCTCATAAATGCATATGCCAATGATAATGAATGCATATGGTATCAATAATCAAGTTGCGATGTGTGATTGATAGACTAGGCATGAACAAATAATATGATGAAGTACATGCACATGATTAGCAATCTTATGATTTCATTTTAAAGAATTAAAGGCAATAACACAGGTTAAAGCATCAATTATAGTAAAAGGTTTCAAATTATAGGTTATCTAGTGTGGTGGCATGGCAATTACCAGGGCGTGTGTGTAAGCATGAATAGTGCTCGTGCTGCATATAAAAACCCTGGCAATGGTGCAGGTGTCCTATAGCATGGGTTCGCATATGTATGTCAATATAAGGCATGAATGTAGCAAATAATCATACAAGTATTACACCCCTAATTACTAACATTACTAAGAATCTTTTTAAGCTACTAAAACTATCGGGCGACTTGCGCCATCCAACGATAGTCCCCCGTAGATGTTACATCTACTCACCAGAATCCCTAGCTAGTCACGTCCAATCACCGCTTTCCCCTTTCGTGCCGCGTCTGACGTCTCCGCGACCGAACCTGGAATTTACATCAATACCAAACATAAGGTTACATACCATGAAACGACGCAATCCAAAACGAAAATACCAACGTTCACAAGCTAGGTACAACGTGCACGAGGTGCGCGGAACACACGCGAAAATTGCAAAAACTAACTAAAATCGCCGATTTGGTCGCCCGGCAAAGCTGAAACCCGATCACTCAAAAATCCGCACTCACACATCCTAAATGTCATAGGATATGCAAAAAATATAATCTAGATATCGCAATTAATTCGTCACAATATTTTAATAAAAACCTAGTAAGCCAGAAATTTGCAATTTGGTGCAAACATCGAAAATTAGCGACAAAGTTAACACAATCCAACACAACAATCCAAACTAACCCACTAGATAGCCACTACACTAATTTTAAACCATTAACTATACTTCAAAACATATTTTCTACAACCAACCCTTCTCTTGATTTTTAGTAATTAGCAAAACAAGGAAAATTTCACACAAGATTAACTTGGATTAGCATAACATCAAGCCACTTAAGCAAAGTAACCTTATAGATTGGTTAAGTAAACAACTAGATTAATTAAATAGATTTAATTAACTAAATAATGGTTTCCTAACCCTAACTAAAATTCAAGACATGAACTAAAAAAAAACTAGATTAGAAATTAGCACTAAAATTAACACTAAACAACTCAATTAAAGAATTTTAACCATATGAACTTAAATGAGTAGAAATTATACCTCAAATTTTATAGATCTAGCAAGAAGAATTTGCCTCAATGATGGCCTCATAGCACCATGATTCCAAGCAAGAGAGGCTAAGGAGAAAGGGGATGAAGAATGGGGTTTAATTTGTGAGTTTTAACTTGAAATTTGGAGCAAACTTGAAGAGTTTAACAAGAAGATGCAAAGAAAAAAAAGATGAAAGGGGGGCTGCTGGAATTCAGCCAGAACAAGGGAAGGGGGATGGTGTGGGGTGTGGGAAAAAGTCATGGTCAACCCCTACCAACCCACAAAAGACCCATACCCAATTAACAATTCAAAATCCTTTAAAAAAAAACCCCATTCCCATACAATATAAAAAGTCAAAGGAGCATGGAATTTTTTCCATGATCTGCTGGAAATGGGCCGGTCTAGGGTGAGGGAAAAGTGAGAGAGAGTGCACAAAAAAAATTTATGCAAAAAGACCCCCTACAAGTCAAAAATTGTAAGTTTAAGCTTAAATTCAATAAATTTCGTTTTCTATAATAAAAATTAGTTAAAACTTAAAATAAATTTCTAAAAATTTATGTTACAACTAGATTTTAATTAACATGATTTTAAAGCTTAAATTTAGCCCATTTAAATTTGTATTTATCGCTAAATTTAATGTATTTTCTTACCGGCTTAAAATAATATTAAAAAAATTGAAAAATTAGGGAAAATTTTTAAACGACCAGAATTTCATAAGTAACTCATTAGCTACTAAAAACAAGCAATTACCTATCCATTTTAAGTATAATTAGTCCTAAACTGCAAAATAACAAAAAAGACGGTTTACGGAAAAATACCGAATTTTCACCGATTTTCAGGAAAACACCAAAACGACTTTTCAAGGCGATACAATCTTCCCCCTTAAAGAAATTCGGTCCCCGAATTTAAAAATATAACTACGCGTACCTTCAAAGAGATGGGGATATTTCTTCCGCATCTCTCCCTCGGCCTCCCAAGTGATCTCTTCGCTGCTCGGGCTGCGCCAAAGAACTTTCACGGACGGCAGGACCTTTGATCGAAGTTTCTTCACTTGCCGATCCAAAATCTCAACTGGCTCCACGGCGAACGAAAGGTCGGGCTCGAGCTGAACTGTCTGATGCTGAATCGTGTGGGAAGGGTCATGAAGATAACGGCGTAGCATCGATACGTGGAAGACGGGATGAACATCCGAAAAACTGGGTGGGAGAGCCAAACGATACGCAACAGCGCCGACATGCTCGAGGATCTCGAAGGGACCTACGAATCTAGGGCTAAGCTTCCCCTTTTGCCCAAAACGCATCACGCCCTTCATCGGAGTGACTTTCAGAAAAACATGGTCGCCAACTGCGAACTCTAATCTGCGACGGCGCTTGTCTGCATAGGATTTCTGTCTGCTCTGAGCTGCTCTCATCCGGTCTCGAATCAACTGAATCTTCGCTGTCGTCTCCTCAACAAGCTGCGGCCCCAAAATACTGCTCTCGCTGAGCTCTGTCCAACAGACGGGCGATCTGCATCTCCTCCCATACAATGCCTCGAAAGGTGCCATCTGAATAGTATCCTGGAAGCTGTTGTTGTTGGAGAACTCCACTAGAGGTAAATGACGATCCCAGCTACCGCCGAAGTCTAAAATGCACGCTCTGAGCATGTCCTCGAGAGTCTGGATGGTCCGCTCTGACTGTCCGTCGGTCTGCGGATGAAACGCTGTGCTGAAGCTCAAACGAGTGCCCAAAACCTCCTGAAGTCTCTGCCAAAGTCGGCTGGTGAACAGGATGCCTCGATCTGACACGATACAAGTCGGTACGCCATGTAGTCGCACGATCTCGTCAATGTAGAGCTGAGCATACTGAGCGAAGCTGAAAGTGATCTTCACTGGTAGGAAGTGAGCCGCTTTCGTCAATCTATCCACGATCACCCAGATGGAGTCGTACCCTCGACTGGTCCTGGGTAGACCCACAACGAAGTCCATCGAAATTTGCTCCCATTTCCACTCTGGAATGGGTAACGGCTGTAGCTCTCCTGCGGGCCTCTGGTGCTCGGCCTTGAGTTGCTGACAAGTCAGGCATCTCGATACAAACTCCGCAATGTCCCTCTTCATCTCGTCCCACCAGTAGGTCTCTCTCATATCATGGTACATCTTGGTGGAACCGGGGTGGACACTATACACTGATTGGTGTGCCTCCTCAAGAATGTCGCGCCGCAATCCATCAGCATCTGGTACGCACAGTCTAGATCCATAGCGTAAAATCCCCTGATCGTCAATCACGAACTCGAAAAATCTGCCATGTCCCATCTGTGCCATGATCTCTGAGCAACGGTCGTCACTGCGCTGTGCCTCATATATACGGTCAAGCAATTATGGGCGTGCACGAACATGCGCGAGCTGTCCCCCTGTCTGAGTGAACTCGAACTCCACTCGGCTGTCGCATAAAATCTGCCAATCTGCTGACGACTGCCTCTGCACTGCGCGCAAATAGGATAGACTACCCCCGGGCCTCCTGCTCAAAGCATCTGCCACTACATTAGCCTTGCCCGTGTGATATAAGATCTCGCAGTCGTAGTCTTTCACCAACTCCATCCAACGACGCTGTCTGAGGTTCTGGTCTCGCTGCTGAAATATGTACTTTAAGCTCTTGTGATCAGTGAATATCTGACACGACTCACCGTATAGGTAATGTCGCCAAATCTTCAGTGCAAAGACCACTGCAGCCATCTCCAAATCGTGAGTGGGGTAGTTCTGTTCATGCTTCTTCAACTGCCGAGAAGCATATGCGATCACCCGGCCATGCTGCATCAATACGCATCCTAATCCCACTCGCGAAGCATCACAGTAGACCACAAATCCGCCTGATCCCGAAGGCAAAGATAATACCGGCGCCGTAGTCAAACAAGTCCGTAGCTGCTGAAAATTGCGCTCGCACTCCTCTGTCCAAATGAAAGGAACTCCCTTCCGGGTCAAACCGGTCAAAGGTGCAGCTATACGGGAGAAGTCCTGAACAAAACGCCTGTAGTAGCCCGCCAGGCCTAGAAAACTACGGATCTCAGTAACCGATGTAGGTCGGGGCCACTGCTGAACAGCCTCAATCTTCTTCGGGTCCACACATATGCCGTCTCTCGTAACCACGTGACCCAAGAATCCGACGCTGTCCAGCCAGAATGCACACTTGGAGAACTTTGCGAACAGCTGGTGCTCCCTCAGAGTCTGTAACGTAATCCGCAAGTGCTGCTCGTGCTCCTCTCTGCTCCGGGAGTACACCAAGATATCGTCGATAAACACGATGATGAACGAGTCAAGATACGGCCTAAATGTACGGTTCATCAAATCCATGAATGCTGCTGGGGCGTTGGTGAGTCCGAACGACATCACCAAAAACTCATAGTGGCCATAGCGCGTGCGGAAAGCTGTCCTCGGTATATCCTCCTGTCGAACTCGCAGCTGATGGTATCCTGATCGCAAGTCGATCCTCGAAAAATACCCCGCACCCTGAAGCTGGTCGAACAAATCATCAATGCGTGGCAACGGATATCTGTTCCGCACGGTAACCTTGTTCAGCTGGCGGTAGTCGATACATAAGCGCAAACTTCCATCCTTCTTCTTGACAAACAGGACCGGAGCACCCCACGGAGAAACACTAGGTCGAATAACCCCCTTATCTAACAAATCCTGCAACTGATCCTTCAGCTCTCGAAGCTCTGCCGGGGCCATCCGATAAGGCGGTATAGAAATAGGCCCCGAACCGGGAATCAAATCGATGCAGAACTCAACGTCGCGCTCAGGTTGTAGCCCAGGTAGCTCATCAGGGAAAACATCAGGGAACTCACAAACAACCGGGACCCGGTCCAACGGAACCTCTGCAGCTCGAGTATCACAAATATACGCTAAGAATCCCTGACATCCCTTCCGCAAGAGCTGACCAGCGCGAAGAGACGAAATCAAGCTGGGAAGGGTGACGCTGCGGTCTCCCTGAATAATAAGGACTGGCTCTCCCGGAAAGCTAAATATGACTGCCTTCTCACGGCAGTCCACCGAAGCATAACAAGTGGCTAGCCAATCCATGCCCAGAAGCACATCAAAGTCCAACATATCGATGAGAATCAAATCAACTGATGAATCCCTCTCCCCGATACGAACGGAACACAATCGAAATACAAAACGAGCGACAAAAGACTCGCCTACCGGGGTAACAACAACAAGCGGATGATCTAGCGACGACGACTCACGGCCCAACATCGGTGCAAAGTGTGTAGAGACGTACGAATGTGTGGAACCTGGGTCAAATAATACCCATTCGTCAAAAGAGCAAACTGGCAAGGTACCTGTCACAACGGCATTGGATGCCTGCGCATCCTGCGGTGTCAAAGCAAATACTCGGGCCTGTCCTCCACCGATAGCGGGCTGACCTCGACCTCGGCCTCTGCCTCCTCGTCCTCTCTGAACAGGACCGCCGCGTCCACGGCCTCTGGGTGCACCTAACTGGCGTGGAGCATCGCCTGTGGTAGGAAGTAGGGCTCTCTGAGGAGGGGGTGGTGATGGTGGTAGGGTCACATGCGGAACTGTCGCCGCTCCCTGTCGTCTCGCAGGACAGTCTCTGACAAGATGGTGCGGACTCCCGCACCCAAAACACAATGGCGACGTCTGCTGTCCCTGGGGGTAAGAACCATATAACTATCCCCGTCCAAATCCTCTGCCAGGCCTATCTCTCGGAAAGAATCTGGCGCGCTGCCTCTGAGACGGTACATCGGTGCGAATCCTCTTCGGCCTAGAAACGGCCGAAGTCTGTGATATGCGTGCCTCCATCCGTAATGCCGCATCCATAGCAGCTGAATAAGTGTCGTAGTGCTGGGCGCCAATGGCAAGATATAGCTGGGCATCGAGTCCCTGTACGAACCTCTTCACCATCTTCTCTTCGGTATCCACCAAATATGGAGCATATCGGGATAACTGTGTAAACTGGATGTCATACTCAGACACCGTCATCCCAGGTGTCTTGACTAAGGCCTCGAAGCTACGAGCTCTGGCGTCACGAACGCTCTCTGGGAGGAAACGAGCTAGAAAGACCGCTGTAAACTCGGCCCAAGTCATAGGCGGTAGACCTGCAGCTCGACCTCTCAAGACTGACTCCCACCATGTCTGCGCAAGACCCTCTAGTCGGAAACTCGCAAGCTCTACCCATCGATCATCCGAACATCTCAGCGAACGGCAGATCCTGGCTAAACTGTTAAGGAACGTCTGTGGGTCCTCCGCTGCCTCGGTGCCGGTGAATACTAGAGGTCTCAGCCTCATGAAATCCTGTAGTGAAACCGGGATGGTCACGGCGGTAGTAGTAGGAGCAGGTATCATGGTCGTCTGTGATGTAGTAGGTACGTCATCCGGCCTCGGTGTACGACTGGCTGCAACTAGGGATCCTACCATCTGACGTAGCTCCTGCATACTCCCCATCATCTGTCGCAACTCCTCCATACCAGTCTCAAGCCTATCCATACGGCCTGGGGAAGGTGGATCGGTCTGTCCCTGCGGCGTAGGCATACCACCCTGCTCAGTCCTAGTCTTGGACGAGCCAGCTCGAATCTCGTCTCGGGCGGCAGCCCTCTGTGCCCTCGTAGCCTTCGGCGGCATAGTGGCTGGTACAGGAAAAAGGATAGTAAAAACAGTGCAATAGAATCATAGGATACACGGAATTGAAGAAGGAATTTCAAGCAAGTATATCCTAAAGTCACTTAGGCGGAGTACCGTATCGCAAGTATGCCGTGGACATACACACGCTACGTTACCCTACTTAAGTCACTTACTCCATCTACCAAGGGTCATCCTACACTCAAAAAGGTAAAACCTGTCGCTCTAATACCAACTTTGTCATGACCCGCAGGGTACGGAACGTGACTGGCACTTAAGTTACGAAACGTCTCAAGGCGTCCGTAAAATGAGTAAGCCAAAGCCCAGAAATCAAAACCAAATAATCCGTAGAGTGAAGAAAAAACCAATCCATTGAAAGCGAGTTTATCAAACACGTCATAAAAAACCCTTTTTAAAAACAATATCAATTTTTCCGAAAATTTCGGCAGAGTCTCCTTTGTAAAAACTGGCCCCCAAAATGGGTACAACAAGAATATATATGAATCCAACAAATAAGGCATCCCCAAGCGGGAGCTAGCTATTCGCCACAAGGCGGTCATAAATCCCACGCAATATAAAACAACAACATGCAAAATAATCATAAAGGAGCATGAGAAAAACAGCATGTCGACTCAAGTGAGCTCGACCCCAAAATACAGCATAAAAAGTCCACAAATCTCACAGTCTCATCTCTAGGTCAATATACAACAATACTGATAGAAACAGTAGATGGAGTACACTAGATACAAAGAATATACAAGGTGGTACAAAAATAAAAATATAACCCACCTAAGAGTAAAACCTTGAGTCCAGGCAAAAGAGGCAAAAGAAGCAAGTGCGCCCGCCGCTACTGTACTGACGGAGCGGACCAGCAAAAGGCTGTGGCACAACGGGGGTGAGTTGCCAACTCGTGAGTAATAAATAACATCTACACAGGCTATCGAATGCATGCACACAAGTATCCTCGCATCTACAATACAGGTAAGGTAGGACATAATAGCAGGTATATATGCAATATGAACATACTAGCAGGTATGAATGCAATGCGAATCAACTCATGATCCGAATGTGTAGGTATAAGAATCATGTTTTTCCTTTAGGAATCTCTTTTGAAATACCAGCACAATACCAATAGAATCAACAAGAACCGGTGTCCAGCAACGACACCTCAAAACTTTCACAAATCTCAAATATCCATGTCATAATATCTCTGGCCTCAGCCATCCGGCTGACCCATCTCAATATCAATATCTCATCATCTCGCGGCCACGGTCGGTATCCTCTGGATATCCGCCGTCCCAAACAGTCACCGGTAGGTAATCCGCCCCCTGCCAGGCTCATCGTCAGCACCACGAGCTTCTTGCCCCGGGGTACCTTACCGGGCCCACCATGCACCCGAGATGGTTCATCCAACTCCTCGAAACGGGTCTCGAAAACCACAGCAAACTCATGGTGGACGACACTTACATCACTAGAAAACCGCAATTTACATATTTTAAAAATATAATAAGTTTAGAATTTTTGCGGCTTTCCTCCGAAATCCAGAAATATCACAAAATCTCAAGAAAATCCTCATAAATGCATATGCCAATGATAATGAATGCATATGGTATCAATAATCAAGTTGCGATGTGTGATTGATAGACTAGGCATGAACAAATAACATGATGAAGTACATGCACATGATTAGCAATCTTATGATTTCCTTTTAAAGAATTAAAGGCAATAACACAGGTTAAAGCATCAATTATAGTAAAAGGTTTCAAATTATAGGTTATCTAGTGTGGTGGCATGGCAATTACCAGGGCGTGTGTGTAAGCATGAATAGTGCTCGTGCTGCATATAAAAACCCTGGCAATGGTGCAGGTGTCCTATAGCATGGGTTCGCATATGTATGTCAATATAAGGCATGAATGTAGCAAATAATCATACAAGTATTACACCCCTAATTACTAACATTACTAAGAATCTTTTTAAGCTACTAAAACTATCGGGCGACTTGCGCCATCCAACGATAGTCCCCCGTAGATGTTACATCTACTCACCGGAATCCCTAGCTAGTCACGTCCAATCACCGCTTTCCCCTTTCGTGCCGCGTCTGACGTCTCCGCGACCGAACCTGGAATTTACATCAATACCAAACATAAGGTTACATACCATGAAACGACGCAATCCCAAACGAAAATACCAACGTTCACAAGCTAGGTACAACGTGCACGAGGTGCGCGGAACACACGCGAAAATCGCAAAAACTAACTAAAATCGCCGATTTGGTCGCCCGGCAAAGCTGAAACCCGATCACTCAAAAATCCGCACTCACACATCCTAAATGTCATAGGATATGCCAAAAATATAATCTAGATATCGCAATTAATTCGTCACAATATTTTAATAAAAACATAGTAAGCCAGAAATTTGCAATTTGGTGCAAATATCGAAAATTAGCGACAAAGTTAACACAATCCAACACAACAATCCAAACTAACCCACTAGATAGCCACTACACTAATTTTAAACCATTAACTATGCTTCAAAACATATTTTCTACAACCAACCCTTCTCTTGATTTTTAGTAATTAGCAAAACAAGGAAAATTTCACACAAGATTAACTTGGATTAGCATAACATCAAGCCACTTAAGCAAAGTAACCTTATAGATTGGTTAAGTAAACAACTAGATTAATTAAATAGATTTAATTAACTAAATAATGATTTCCTAACCCTAACTAAAATTCAAGACATGAACTAAAAAAAAACTAGATTAGAAATTAGCACTAAAATTAACACTAAACAACTCAATTAAAGAATTTTAACCATATGAACTTAAATGAGTAGAAATTATACCTCAAATTTTATAGATCTAGCAAGAAGAATTTGCCTCAATGATGGCCTCATAGCACCATGATTCCAAGCAAGAGAGGCTAAGGAGAAAGGGGATGAAGAATGGGGTTTAATTTGTGAGTTTTAACTTGAAATTTGGAGCAAACTTGAAGAGTTTAACAAGAAGATGCAAAGAAAAAAAAGATGAAGGGGGGGCTGCTGGAATTCAGCCAGAACAAAGGAAGGGGGATGGTGTGGGGTGTGGGAAAAAGTCATGGTCAACCCCTACCTACCCACAAAAGACCCATACCCAATTACCAATTCAAAATCCTTTAAAAAAAACCCATTCCCATACAATATAAAAAGTCAAAGGAGCATGGAATTTTTTCCAAGAGCTGCTGGAAATGGGCCAGCCTAGGGTGAGGGAAAAGTGAGAGAGAGTGCACAAAAAATTTTTTATGCAAAAAGACCCCCTACAAATCAAAAATTGTAAGTTTAAGCTTAAATTCAATAAATTTCGTTTTCTATAATAAAAATTAGTTAAAACTTAAAATAAATTTCTAAAAATTTATGTTACAACTAGATTTTAATTAACATGATTTTAAAGCTTAAATTTAGCCCATTTAAATTTGTATTTATCGCTAAATTTAATGTATTTTCTTACCGGCTTAAAATAATATTAAAAAAATTGAAAAATTAGGGAAAATTTTTAAACGACCAGAATTTCATAAGTAACTCATTAGCTACTAAAAACAAGCAATTACCTATCCATTTTAGGTATAATTAGTCCTAAACTGCAAAATAACAAAAAAGACGGTTTACGGAAAAATACCGAATTTTCACCGATTTTCAGGAAAACACCAAAACGACTTTTCAAGGCGCTACAGAAAAACTCCATGGTTCATCCCTCCACCAAAAAGCAACATCCACTACCCCGAAATGAGACATGAGCACTACACATTCTACAGCAAACCTTGGGCATTTCGGCTCGCCAACTTCGTGCCCGAGTTGCCTCGGTATAGAGGTGGGAGCCCGTAAAAGAAGCCGGCGACGTGGTGCCCTTCCGGCGACGAGGTGGAGACCGGAGATTCCGCGGGAGATCGGGACGACGACAAGAAGACCGGAGGACACGGATCGCTCGGTATATCTCTCTTCCCATCTTGTAGCTAGCTAGGACTAGTTTAATGGCCCGATCCGGGTTTATAGTGCGCGGTGGTGCCGGTTCAGAAAAGTTAAAGTAAATCACCGCTTCCGCATTTTGGTCTCGGGATGGAGGCCGGGGCGCCGCCGTGCACTTACAGTGGTATCAGAACCTCGCCATTAACATAGTCTAGCTTTGTCTAATGTGTTTTACATTTCCGATCGAACAAAATTCCAAAACCCGTATTTTTCCTAGCATTAGTTTCTGTCGATTTTTTTCTGGCTCGAAATTTTTTTCAGGTTGTTGAAGAGTGATGTACTGGAAGTTCTAAGCATTCTGTAGAAATTCGATATTGTAATTCGACAACGGGAGCGGGGAACCGCGGCCAAACCCCCCTTTGGGCCGCGGTTCCGCCGCACTATGATGTCCTTGCCGTATCAAATTTCTGCAGTTGCTTTCTGGGTTAAGAATAGGGTTTTTGGAATATTAATTTTGGGCCCAGATTTTCTTGATGTGCTACAGTAGTACTTGGGGGCCCACTTGGTAAAATTTGATCGATCGGAAAATTTTAAACACATTAGTTCACAGTATTTACATTATATATGCGACCGTGAATGTCACTTGATCGGTAAATCCTGTCTAACTACTATAGCTCGGTTAGACGGATTTGTGAACGTGACTTTCACGTTGATGTTCTGTGTTATGCTGTGATGTTGCGGATTGGTCATGGGGGATAGCCTGGATGCAATGCTAGTACAGTTTTGTTGTATTATGTACATTTGATATTGCGGGGCGAGCGTCCGACATGTGGACTGCCGTCACTGCCTGTTTGTATTATTATTTTGGGGCACGACCAGGTTGCGGTCGATGTACCCATTGTATGTATATTTTACTTTCTGTACTAGGATTACCCCAAGGTGGGCCCGCATCTCATGGCATTGAGACGGAGGGGGCTTCACTCTAGAATTGGCGGGCTATTCGCCGCACTCGTAGGGGGTACAGGTTGACCTAGGAGGGGTGCCCAAGTTACCGGATTCCGTGAAGTGCTGGATGGTCCATTCACGTTGCTGAAGGGGGCTGCCTCGCTTCAGGTTTTGGCGGGTGACTTGCCGCGCCCGTAGGGGTCTAGGATTTCATTGAACAGGCTATCCACACGACCAGGGGAACGTCGGGTTTCAGCGGCTCTGTGAAACCCGGGGATCCCAGATATCTGTATTGTTCTGTGATGCTGTACATTTCTGTGATGTTGCATTTTATCACGCCTTGAGCGAAATATTATATATTGATATATATACTAGTAGATGTTGTATATGTTTTGCATCCGCGCTAGTCCAGTCCCCGCTCTGTCGTTAGTTAACTAACCTAACGGGTAATGACGGGACCCAGTGGTGAATGCGGATGGCATATACGTACGTCATTATTTTCGTTCTTTATTGGTGTGATCAATTGATGGGACTGCGTTGATTCGGATCAATGCAAGTAAAACAAACCTATTCTGATGTTGTTGGAACATTTTTCAAAAAAAGCTGTTATTGCAAGGACGTTCACTTTTGTTTTGCATCGTGGTATTCAGTTTGAATATCCTGCTCCTCAGTCGACGAGGCAAGGGCCGAGATCCCTTCACCGGGAGTGACCCCTTGGACAGAAGTTTGCGTCAGGGCAATAACTTCACTATAGCCGATTACTTTTGCTTTGCATCGTGGTATTCAGTTGGAATATCCTGCACCTCATTCTACGGGGAAAGAGCCGAGATCCATTCACCGGGAGTGACCTCTTTAGCAAAAGTTTTCGTCACTATATTTTCATAAAAGCTATCCGTTCCTTCAACGATATCAAGTTCATTACGTTAAAGGTTTTCGCCAGAAACCATTCGTAGCCCTCCGTCGTTTCATACGGATAGTCAATAGTATTCAAGCTGTGTTTGTTGGCCATAGTCAAGGCACAGTGTTTGGTAGCTATTGGGTGTTCATATGTAGCATAGATAGATGCGTTGGTTTGGGACAGTCGTATAGCCTTGTTGGCCTTAGTCAAGGGCTTGTACGGGTGGGTTCAAATCAACCTGGACAATGACGGGTAGAACTTGACATGTGACTTATGATTTGTTGGCCTTAGTCAAGGTCATAAGAGCATGGGGCAAAAATCACATCGGGAGTTTCTAAAGAAACTGAAACTTGCCAGATATACGCATACCTTCTGGAGTATGATAGCGTGAGCGGATTCCGTCACGTTTTCATGCGGTGATAGTTGGATCCCGATTCCCACTGATGAGTTGGTTTACTCCTCGGGACATCCCGACTAATTCTTCTTTTAGGTTTGGAGGAGAATTTGACGGTACAGTGGGAGGTTTCCAGATTAGATAAATTGGTAACCATTCTGATCTAGGATAGAGTGCACGCTGAGTGTTTCTTTTCTCTCTCTCTTTGGCAGCGACCATTGACCCGACCCTAAAACTATGACTCAGAGATCAAATTAACCGAACCTTCTTAAACACTGGCTTTTGGATTGTCAGAGTTGCATACCTCATTGCCACTCCTACTTTTACCCTTTTCTCCAGGACACCCCGTATTACTACGAACGTCCACTTCCATTGGACAAAACCATCGTATGGTTATATACAAACTCGAAAGGATTTATTCGAGGATGGTTTCCGGTTTTGGAGAAAATGGATAGGACTATTCAGTTGTCTTTTCCTTTTACCTTCTCTCAGGTTGAGAGTACTCCTTGGTTTAGGAGTAGTACACCTATTACGCAAATTGGATTGTCTTCTTCCAAACCGTAGGCAGGTGCCGACCGGTAGGGAATGAAGAAAACCAATTAGCCTAACGATGGTGTACATAAGGTATTATGTAAAGACAAAGAAAGGGATTAGAAGGAGGGCAAAGTAAATTGCGACTGCTATTCACGACCAAACCAAATATTTCGCTACCACTCCCACATCACCTTTGTATTTCTCCAGGACACTCCGTATCACTACGAAGATCCACAGTTTATTGGATATTCCATCGTATGGTTATATACGAACTCGAAAGGAACTTGTTCCAGTTCGGAGATGGATTCTGGTTCAGGAGAAATAGGAATAAGGTTTATTCGGTTGTCTTTTATCCCCACCTTCTCTCGCATTGTGAGTGCTCCTAGGATCAGGACAGTACACCCATTATGCTTATTGGATAGTCTTCTTCCAAACCATAGGCTGGTGCCGAACGGTAGGGAAGGAAGAAAACCATTTGGCCTAAAGGGGTGTGCAGAAGGTAATGACTAAAGACATATAAAGGGATTTGGAGAGGTGGCAAAGAATTATACGGTTACAGTCGTGAATCTGGATAATGGAAGAGGCATTACTAGGAATACCAGGATACCCCATCGAAACATTTCAATGTTTCAGCTTCACTGTGTACTGTTAAAAGAAAACCGATTTCCCAATTAGATACTTACTCCAGAGTATGTATTTACCAGGTATGATTCTCACATCTGTATGGTTTTACAGATGATGAGTGGGAGTAAGTTATTGGGAATTGGGTGATCATCCTCATTATATCGGGATTCGTTGTAATCGGTGATATTTGAGGAAGTCACCAGGGATGTTTGCCGGACGGCAAATATTTGGTTTTGAATATCCGCTGTCATGCACCAATTTCAAATTGATATATCTGTACGTCTATTTTTATAGAGTGAGATATACCTTTTTGAAATTATGTCGATGACATTTACCTATATCAGTGGATGGTTAGGTAAGGAGCATTAAACAACGGTGTAATTCTTCTTAACCATAAGTACAGTTTTCAACCTACGACACACAGTGAATGAGTTATCAGACTCAAGGGACTTATACAGAGTATTGTATGTTGTCCAGGGTCCATCAGGACAGAGGGGTTGGTCCTTGTACTATATTCGGTTTACTTATGACTTCTCTAGTTTTTAGACAGGTGTTTAGTGGAAACACAGGGTCCGAATTTTGAGAAGTTATAGGTATTTGAATAAAGTAGAGAACCAGGTGTTGCAAGTATCGGGATTCTTCAAGGTGATCGAAGATGTAGATACTTGTGTAGGGTATTCAGTTGATAGTAATGATTAAGAGAACTTGCTTCTCTTTCAGGTTACTCATAATTGGAAGCATTCCTAAGTTGAGTAATCGGCCTCCTTCCATTTAGTTGACATGCACTGGAGACAGCTGCATGATTTGAATCTGGTTCAATTAAATCAGAGCCTCTGGTTCTATATTGGATATAGAACAGTTCATATCTTAACGATGTTAAAGTACGGGGAGTTGTCCGGCCTATGCTTAAAACCAGACTCTGGATAACTCAAGGCATGTTTCTGTAATGGCTGTTTGTGGGTTGACCCAGGCTATGACGAGGGTTGACTTTCTACCATCTGGAAGATCAATAGTGATATTGTTCTAGACTCGCCACAGTTTTAATAAAAATGGATTTTTTCAGAAAACAGTAGTGGGAGTATGGTAGAACTGGAAGTGATTCCAGAACCACAAACGATTACTGAAGATTTTGATAGGAACCTAAAGATTCAATCTGGTTTGACATTCCATTGGCCACTCCGCAGATACGGTGGGTAACCTCAGGCACCCGAGAGGTACTTCGGTATGCTAAAGGACGGTGGCAGGATGGTTCTTGTTTACCCACACTTGCCATTGCTGTTGTTCCAGGCTGCGAGACCCGGCGGGAGGATGAGTATAGCGTCGTTCTAAACTGGCTTTAGAAATGTACGTCTATATGACTCTGCCAGAGGGTTGTCATGGTCAGTGGGAGCAGCGGAAGCATTGGTGGACAAGTGGCTTATGTCTATTTATAGACTAAAGCAGATATAGCGGAGATAGATCATCTATTTCTGATGTGACAGTCAAAGGTTTGACTTCATCAGAATAGGGGATGCATCTGTTGAGAAGGTAGTAGGGTGTGATGTCCTGGTATTTGGATGACATACACAGAGTAGGAAAAGAAACTCCTATACTACGATCGGTTATACTTTGGTCGTCACACAGTGGTTTCTCCACAAAGGATATGGATATTATATCAGACATTCTGGTCACTAGATCTATGGTTTTAGATCTAGATTTGGATGGTTTCCCAGTTAAGGGTACTTTGACAGCATTCTAAGAGTATTTAGAATGGACGACTCCTGGCACGATAGTGTACCTGCAGGTGATGGAGTCACCCTCTCTAAAGGTGTCTTACAGACTAAAGTGGAAAGGGGTGTGCATGATTGGTAGATCACTTGCTTAGGCAATTGAGTCAATCATGAGATGTCAAGTACCACACCAGATGTTATTTTTGCAGTAGATGCAATAAGTTGATATTAATCCAATCCTAGAGAAACAGTCGGAAGCAGTTTTAGAACATAAGTTGATGTTCTAGGGATATGATAACGACAGTCTCATTGGGGAGACAGATATCATTCCAGGCTTCCAAGGTGACCTGGACGACAAGGAGGTTGTCAGAGTTATAGTTTTCCCTCTGATGAGGGGCAGTATTTTGGACAGGTGATCCAGGCGGATACTGAGGGAGGCATGGCGCAGGATACTGATTAAGTTCAGTTGACGATACAGTCTAAGAAGTTTGGATTTGGAGTTCATTTATGAGCTAGGTCCCATCAGACATCCAGACACATTCTAAGACAGGTATTGCTCATTTCGGGAGATGGCTTTCTCCGCGAACTTGAGATATAGAGAGACATAGAAAGAAACATCAATGCGGATCCACTCACTGAGGCTATTCCTCGAACGCAATAGTTTCGTAAACGGGATTTGTGAGACTGACAAGTATAGGAGTTGGGTGTTCGGTATCACACGGGCTGTGAGTATGCGACATCGCAATAATTAGCCTTGAGTGCAAGTGGGAGATTGTTGGAGATAGTGCCCTCAGAGTTAATTATTGGATCACAGGCACGTGATTGCAATGATTGAGGGAGGACCTATCCTGGTAGGACAGTCTTACTCGAGATGATAGTATGCTACCTGGTTTACCTCTATCATCGTGTACTGCTTTAGGTGACCTGACAGGTCGATATTACACGTTGATAGAGCCCCTAGGATTCTTGCTTGACTGCCAGCAGTATGAGGGCGATCATATACGTGAGAGCTGGTAGTCTATAAGCACATCCTTAAAAGGTCCCTAGTCGTGGGAGTTTCGAGATAGGGCATCGATACTCCAGAGTAGACTAGTGTATACAGTCGAGACCCCGACGAGGGGCGGTGGCCGGTCTCACAAGCCACTGGTGTAAGTTGGTTCACCTAAGATGTATACAGGTGCTCATTGGGTTATGAGTACACCGGACAGGACTCGCCAGGAATATGCTAGTTGGTCGTATACCGGACGTCAGATAGCAGTTCCCTGGTGACATGTGTACAGGTTAGTTCATCGACCTGGGGATCGTCATTTGTCTCGTGTGAGTTCCCACTGTGCTTTGATTACTACCCTACCACGCTCAAAGGAGACGTGCAAACAGGTTTTAGTTGGGTACAGTCCCGAGCCACATAGAGGCAGTGAGCGGATCTTCGGGGGTTCGTCTCTCCCGGTATTGGGGGTGAGGTCGTGCTGTGTCTAGGAGAGCCAGAACAGGAAAAGTCCTTGGCCAAGGCAGGAGATTTACTGGTAGGTATTCCAGTAGTATCTCAGGGTGTTCTGGGCTGATCTCTGACACGACTTGTATCGCTTTTGGGGGTCTGACTTTTACCAACCCCCTAGGCCCGCCATGCGATGCTTATAGACGAACGGACCGGACTGTACGGATATTGTCACTGACAGGCTCAGTAGGGTGTCAGGATGAGTTCGCTCATCGACGTCCTATTTGGTCAATACCTGGTAGCCCGTCACGTATTGGCTTATACCTCTGACGTGCTAGTGGTTAAATCCACAACCAAGGTGTTGACAAGTCTTTAGAGTCCCCCACATTCAGTTGCTCAAGTTTTCGGGCGAAACGCTGTAGAGGCCGTATGGAGATATAGCAGGGTTCGATCAGATACGTGCGGTATTGCACGGATCAGGATCGGACGGATTATACTAGCCGGCTTTGGTTTAAGCCGGATCCTAGTATAGTACAGTGTAGATTTTGTCTCATTGCATTTGTATTTCGGTCGGAATACAGATGCGGGTGTGTATACACAGTATCGGGGTTTTCCTGTAATTTATTATGGGACCAGTTTTCTGGAGTTGCCAGTTTGCTTTCCGTTTCGTCCATTTTCGTTTGTATCTTTCATTGGCCGAAGATTGGTGGAGGAGGGCTTATTTGCATTTGTGCAAATAAGCAATTTGGAAGAGGGTCTTTGCATATTGATGTGTCATGATGGGTGCACCATCATTTGACTTGTTTACTCCATCATTGCTTGACTTCTATCTTCATGATTACTTGAATTTTGGAAATGATGAGGTTGATGGAGTGAGGTTCTCCTTTTGTGATCATTGTTTATCATTGTAACCTTCTATCTGCAGGGTTCCTAGGCACTCTAGTGAGGTCACCCAAGCCATCAACCATGGCAATTTCAAAAATTATGGTGCCTACAAACCCTAAAGTACGGATCGATAACTAGATGTCTAGACGAACAAGAACTAGTTAACAATTAACTACTGAGAATACGGAAATACAACCTTTGTAGATCCGGTCCTCCACCTCCACGGCTCCGCAACGGGGTCGTCTCCGCTGTCCAAATCAAATCTGGGCTCTAAGATCGGCTTCGTCGGAGAATGGGCAAGCTAGGTCGTCGATGTCCATGCCGAAGATGATCTACGTCGAGGCATCGATGAATCAAGCTCCACCTTCACCAAACCCTAAAATCTTGTGAAGGAAACACACTCTACTACTTGGCAAGAGGTAGAGGATGAAGAAATAGGAAGTGGGTAGACTTTAGAATTGGATTTCTCACTCATATGCATCAATCACCATTGATGGACTTCAAGCTTCTTCACTTGAAGCATGAAGAAGAAGAAGAAAAACATTATGATAAGTTAAAAGAAAATGAAAAGAAAATGAATTCTTATCATAATTCTAACTATGGTAAAGTGTAGAGAGTTAACCAAGGTTAGTTGTATGGTTAGGGTTAAGAATGAGATAAGAATGGTGGACTTAGGTCAAAGCTTCATGAAGTTTCAACTAAACAACAAAAGAAGCCACCATTCTTTTCTCATTTTCTTTTCTCACTTTCTTTTATTCATTTATCATAAAGAATAAATGAATAATTAAGAAAATAAAACCCTAAACATAAACACAACCATGGTTCAAACTTTACACTTAACCAAAGTGGTATGCATCATCAAACATGATACAATCAAGTGCACAAAAGTATATCGCATATACAATGCGCACATCCGAGTGAGAAAATCCGTCTAAAGTGAACCGATACTAGTTAATGCAAAGTAATATATCAAATATATAATTATACATTAAATCATTAAATCAACACTTGATTCAATGATCCGGTCATGCGCACATAACCGACTGGTATCTAATATATCGGCTTATCGAATCAACGCTTGAATCGATAACCAGGTTATATCGCATACAACCATTCGATATATTTATCGTGAGAATAGAATACGGTATCACATACACGCATTATTCTCGGTCCCGCACATATCTCATATGCGCTCCTATTTCGTTTCGCTTGACCCAGGAAACCTCTGTGTAGGACTCTAAAGACTCGTCAATACGCCGGCAGCGGATGATGATCATATCAAACATCCACAAGCCGCAAGCGGTCTGCCAAACGTAACGGCCACCCGGGTATTGAGCGATCTGAAGATCGACGAGCAAGCCCGCTCACACTCCAGTGAATCCGACCAGTAACACTACCGTACAGTCCGGTCTGATCGTCTGATATGTCGCATATCTCGCCTAGGGGTGGTAAACGTCAGACCCCAATAGCTCAATAAGTCGTGTCGATATGAGGTCTATAACTGTTCGAGAAACTACTGGTAACACTTACCAGTAAATCTCAGCAACCCTGGCCAGGGATTTCCTGTTATAGCCAATCGAACACAGCGCAACATCAACCCCCATATACCGGGAGAGACGAATCCCCTCCTATCGCTCATTGCCTCCATGTGACTCGGGACTGTACCCAAAAACCACCGTTTTGCACGCCCTCTTGGACGTGGTAAGATGGAAATCAAAGTACAGTGGGAACCACACAAGACTCTATGAAGATCTCGGGTCAACAGACTACTCTGTACCAGTGTCACCAGAGAACTGCCATCTGACGTGAGGTATAATACCATCTGGGAGTTCTCGGCGAGTCCGTCCAGTGTACCCAGTCTCTACTGAGCACCCGTATATCTCCTCTGATGTCAAACACCGATGGATATGGGATCATCCATCGCCCATCTGTATGGGTCGAGAAGGTACACGCTAGTCTACTCTGGTATTATCGATGCCCCATCTCGATACACCCACGACTAGGGACTGTGAAGGATGTACTTATGGACTACCATGTCCCCACTAGTATGATCCGCATCATAGTCCAGGTAGTCAAGTACAGATCCTAAGGGCTTTACCAACATGTAACAGAGAGACAATCAGCATACACGTTAAGGTAAAGGGTAACCAGATAGCATACTATCATGTCGAGCAAGAAAGTCCTCCCTATATATGTCCCAGCATCCACTACAATATACATCCTATGTACAGTAATGGCCTCTAGGGCATACATATAACTAACAATCTCCCACTTGCACTAGGGCCATCTGTAGCAGTGGTTGCAGTATCTCATACTCAACCATCCCATGAAAGTCTCTCTCTGGGAACAGGCCTTTGTGAGTGGATCCGCTGTGTTGTCCTCAGAATCTACTCTCCAAACCTCGATCACCCTGGAGATCAACCATCTCCATGATCAGGCGATGCTGCCTTAGAATAAGTCTGGATCACTGATGGGACGGGCGTTCCTTGGCATAAGCCACAACTTCATTGTCACACAATGGTAGGAACATAGTTCATCTCATGAACCAATATACACCCAAACAGCCTCTTTGGTAGCATCTTAAGTAGCGATGTATCCAGCCTTTATCGTCTAGTATGTCACGGTATCTAGCTTGGAACCCTTCCAACATACCGTCCCTTTACTGAGGGTAAAGACAATGCCTGTGACTGACACTCAGCCGTCTTTATCACCCTGGAACACTTCCAGTGATTCTCCTCAGGATCGATTGACACCATCTCACTACATCTAGTGAGTATCCTGACATCCATTTAGATCTATCTCATAGATCCAAAACCCAGGATTTAGTAGGTATCACTTTGATCCTATATGGAGAATCATAGTGATAATCGGAGATTGATCGAGCGTAGCATAGGAAACTCCTTTCCTATCAACAGTATGTCATCCACGTACTCTACGAGGATCGTCACCATACTCCCTACTACCTTTTTGTTTATACAAGGTTCATCTACCATTTTGATGATGTCAAACTCTTTGACTAATTCATCAAAACAGATGTTCCAACTCCGCGATGCATGCTTTATCCTATAAAGCATCTTGCTCACGTTTCCGCTGCTCCCACTGTCTACGAAGCCCTCTGGCTGTGTACTTATAGAAGCTCTTTTCCAAATCATTATTTAGAAAAGCAGTCAAGACACCCAACCACCAGAGATCGTAGTCATGGTATGCAGCCGTGACAAGTAGGATCTGGATGGACTTAAGCATAGATACTGGAAAAGGTTTCATCATTATCCACGCCTGGTCGATGATGAAAACCTTTAACTAGTCTAGCTTGGAAAGTCTCAACTTTTCCATGTACACCAAGTAATCTTCTCAAGATATACTTGCTCCTGATGGGGATTTAACCCTTCAGATATAGCAACTAAAGTCCATACTTTGTCGGTGTATAAGGATTCCATCTCAGATCGATAAACATCCAGCCATTCTTACAGACTCTTACTCCTGATGGCCAGCTCGAGACTAGTTGGGTCATCATCTCATGATGCAATCCTCGCTCCCACTGTCATAGAGAAACTGAAGTATCTCTCAGGTGGGTGAGGAACCCTACTAGATCGGCGGAGAGGCTGAGGTTCGTTGGTATCTACTGAATACTTTGGTTCTATCAAATCATCAGCTGTAGTTTGTATAGCTGGAACCTTTCCAGTTCTACATTACAGTCCTTGCCTCGAGCTTGTCCGGATTTTGTTTTTAGACATAGGCCGGGCAACTCCAAATCTTAACTGGCTTAAGACATGGGCTCTTCCCTTTCCATATCTCATATGGAGTGGTAGGCAACTGATTTGATTCGAACCCTATTCAATAGGTATGCAACTTCATAAGTGCATAACTCCCAGAAGGAAAAAGGTAACTCAGTAGTACTCATCATAGAGCACACCATATCAAATAGGGTGTATCTGCTCCGCCCCGATATACCATCGTGCTATGGTGTATACGGAGGAGTAATGCTGAGAGAGAATCTCATTCTCCTTTAGAATAGTCCAGTATTTCCGTGCTCAAGTATTCTCCTCCTTGATCTCATCATAGGACATAATACTTATACCCGTATTTTGGTTCTCTACTTCTTACTTATATTCTGTGAATATCTCATAAGGTTCGGACTCATGTTTCAGCAGGAACATATGACTGAATCTTGAGAGATTATCAGAGAACGTAATGAAGTATAAAGAACCAGTCTTGGTATTTGTAGACAGGGGACCTTGCATACATCCTCATGTATCATCCCAAGAGTTTAGTAACTCTTTCTCTGTTTCCAGTAAACGGAGCTATGGTCATCTTATCTTTGTGACATGACTGGCGAGTTTCACAAGATGTAAATTCAAACTGATTTAAATATGCATCTAAATGTAACTCTAGCTAGTCGGGTCACATTGATCTGACCTAGTCTACAATACCTCAAGAAGAATCCGTTCATTTCTGAACTCTTCCTCTTGTGTGTGTTCTGTATACTAAGAACTGTAGTTTGATTTAGAACATCAATGCTTTTAGACAACGTGCCTGAACCGATCAACTTTTGATATAGGAAATGTTCAAAACATTATCCAACAATACAAAATTATATCCTTTCTTTTCTAACAAAGAGAGTGATATGATTTGGTATATCAGGTTCGGTATCTAACAACATTCGTTCAGAATCAATGTATTCAGGTAATACAGGGTGACAGTGACCGACAGACTTGGCTGCAACACTTGCCCCGTTTTCTGCCTCATGAAACTTATCACCCGTTCTCAGTTCTCTACCTCTCTGTAGCCCTATGTAACAAATTACATATCTGGGATCCTGATCTGGTATCACATACCCAGGACGTAAAGGATACTGAGAAACAGTTCTTCGTAATGAACACACCCGAAGATGATGCATCAGCATGCACTCTCTTCGTTTGGGCGGCACGGGAATTCTGGTAATCCCTAATTTCCTGCTCTGTCTTATAACATTTATAAGTTGGAGCGGGACCAACGTTCCCCAGCTCAGTATAACAAGCGGGTTCGGTCAATATTCCGTTTTATTATCTTGATTAAGGCGTGATATGGTCGCTACCAGGAGAGAGAGAGAAGAAAACACTCAGCGTGCGCTCTAGCAAGAATAGATTGGTTATTATTTTATCTAATCAGGATGGCTCCCACTGCTTTTTATCAAATCTTCCTTCAAACCCTAAAAGGAAAGACTAGCCGGGATTAATTACACACTACAAGTTCGCCAATCTTTCAGCCAGGCCAGTGTCGGTACTTTGAGGGAGGTCCCCCGTGCTTTCGCACGAACCTAATTAATGTAAACCTCGTTTTCCCAGAGGCGTAACCTCGTTAACACCTTTCTAGACACCTACTTGATCGGCTAATTGTAATGTATAAAACTCTCCCAGGAGTAACTCTTACTCGCAGCGGGTATCGGGATCCAACTATCTCATAGAAGGTATGCAATCTCATTGCAAATTTCAACACTTGAAACTCCCGATAATATTTTGCCCCTAGCTCGCTATGACCTTGACGCATGCCAAACAACCCATAGTCTGCTAGTCAAGTTCAACCCGTACATTTCTTGATTGAATTAAACCCACCCGCACGACCCTTGACGCATGCCAAACAACGCCGTACGAATACCCTAATCCAATCGCATCATATGCTGGCAGATAAGCACTAGTTAGCTACCGTACACTACGCCTTGACGCATGCCAAACAACCGCAGCACGAATACTAACTAATACTTATCTGAAATGACGGAGGGCTACGACAGGTTTTTCTGAAAACCTATTGCGTAATGAACTTGATATCGTTGTAGGATCGAATGAATTTTGAAATGGAGTGCTTTTGAGGCTTTTCTAGTTTTGCTAAAGGAGTCACTCCCGGTGAAGGGATCGTCGGTCCTTTCCTCGTCGAATGAGGTGCGGGATATATCGCATATATCGCTGTGCAAAGCAAAAACACTTAAAAGCAATCAAAAGACAAACCGAGTGTGTAGCATCTGCCAGTTATTGCTAAAGGAGTCACTCCCGGTGAAGGGATCTCGGTCCTTTCCTCATCGAATAAGGTGCAGGATATATCTCATATACCTCTGTGCAAAGCAAGAACTGTAGCTACCTGTTTTATTTTGAAATTCGATTCTACAACATCTTAGGTTTCTTTTATTTCATTAATCACATTAATGAAGTCCCATCATTTAAGTACCTAAACATCACAGATAGATATGACGTACACTTATGCCATCCGCATTCGCCTCGATGTCCCCTCGTGCACCGTTAGGTTAGGTAACTAACGGCAGAGCAGGGCAGGGCTAGCGCGGGTGTAAAACATAAGTAACATCTATATAATATATCATATATACTATATACTATATCCATCACAGAAACATCACATGATCTCATCACAGATATCGCAGCAGAAGAATCATATGAAATATTGGATATACTAGGACGTCCGTGTTTTCAATACGAGCCAGTATAAAACACGGATTCCACGGTCGTGATGAATAGCCAAACCCACACCCCTAGACCCCTACGAGAGCGGCAAGCAACCTTACCAATTCTGGAGTTAGGAGACCCGGACTCGACTCCTCGAGTTGGTCTCCCACTGGACTCCAGAACCCGGTTACTTGTGCCCTCCTCCTTGGGTCTATCCTAGTGCGGAAAAGTAAATAATATACAACAGGTGACAACTCCCGCAACCTGGAAGCGCCCCAATAAAAGAATATTACATACAAGTTTTTACATGAATGAAAATGAAAAACACTTATCTCACATAAAAACCCCCGGCTATTCAAACACGACGATCCAATATAACATATCCAGCAACACATAACATCACATGTCATCAACGTAAGTAAATATGTCCATCCCAATTGTCGTTGACATATAGCAACGAAACCGGCGATATCACATATTACACTTACGGTCACAGAAAAGAAAGTGTAAAACTACAACAGTTGGAATCCGCAATCACCTCAGACATCGCATGCCTGACCAAATGAATTACTTAGACATCGCATGCCTAACAATTATAAACCCCGCATTTTAGTCTCATTATCGAAAACTCTTTTCAATATCTAGTCGGGGAATTCAACAAGATTCCCGACAGTCTGATCGAATACTCGTCGCAAACTTCAGTAGACGGCCGCACCCCCGATACCGTCGACGAAGTGCACCAAGGCGGAACACCGCTACCGCGAGCACCCGTACGGATGCTTTCGGCGACGGGGTTCTCCTACAGTCACTTGGTCGGGGCTATGGAGTGAAGCTGTCTATTAAGTTTACCCGGCGAGTATCCGCGTACGCTACGTGATTGCGACGGACTTTTGATCACATCAAAATTCCGCGGCAACCGATCAAGTGAGACTAAACTGCTAGATTTACAACATTCATTTAGTTATCACATAACTTATTGTGAATTCCAATTATTGTATCCCATTCCAGATAAACAGAAAATGTTAAACTTTTCGATCGAACAATCGAACACCCAAGTTTTCCCGAAACAGATCAACACATGAAACAAGTCTAACAACATTCCGTTCGTGCCTCAGTACCAACGATCCAGCCGTAGAAGGGTCAAGCCAACGCCTCACATGTGGCACGCCGTACTGCCCCAAACCCGAAGGTTCAAAGGGCAGTTCAAGACGGTCACATAATCGAGTTAAGGTTTGTGTCTTCTAGAGGGACCATCGCGTTATTTGCACTACTTAGAACGTCGTTAAACTACGGAAAAATCCAACACTTGGAAATTTCCCGACAGGGGAAAAATTGGGTATTTATATCCGGTCGAACTTTTTAACATATTCTAAAATTTATCCGGAAAGCCACACAGACAAAATTTGATATCCCGATCGAAACACCGAAGCCCCAAATCAACTCAGAAAAATTCAACTCTTGAAAAAATATCAAAAATATCCAGGAATACCAGAACAGCAGAAGAGGAATTACTGTACAAAATTTGTTGCGCAATACGACAAATCGGCCGCTCTTCCGCCGCACGAGTCATGCTCGTGCCGCGGAAGCGCGGCGTTATAATGGAATTAGGGCTACGAATTTTGCAGTTTTCTTTATAATCTCCTGCTGATTTTACTGAATATTTTTAATATAGAAAAATCACTGTTTTTGAAAAAAGTACAGAGAGCTCATTTGGTTCGGGGTTTCGGGTTCGTTCGGACTTCAATTTCCGTCTGGACTTCGCCTAAGGCTCTAGCTAGGCTCTGATACCACTGCAGGGTTCCTAGGCACTCTAGTGAGGTCACCCAAGCCATCAACCATAGCAATTTCAAAAATTATGGTGCCTACAAACCCTAAAGTACGGATCGATAACTAGATGTCTAGGCGAACAAGAACTAGTTAACAATTAACTACTGAGAATACGGAAATACAACCTTTGTAGATCCGGTCCTCCACCTCCACGGCTCCGCAACGGGGTCGTCTCCGCTGTCCAAATCAAATCTGGGCTCTAAGATCGGCTTCGTCGGAGAATGGGCAAGCTAGGTCGTCGATGTCCATGCCGAAGATGATCTACGTCGAGGCATCGATGAATCAAGCTCCACCTTCACCAAACCCTAAAATCTTGTGAAGGAAACACACTCTACTACTTGGCAAGAGGTAGAGGATGAAGAAATAGGAAGTGGGTAGACTTTAGAATTGGATTTCTCACTCATATGCATCAATCACCATTGATGGACTTCAAGCTTCTTCACTTGAAGCATGAAGAAGAAGAAGAAAAACATTATGATAAGTTAAAAGAAAATGAAAAGAAAATGAATTCTTATCATAATTCTAACTATGGTAAAGTGTAGAGAGTTAACCAAGGTTAGTTGTATGGTTAGGGTTAAGAATGAGATAAGAATGGTGGACTTAGGTCAAAGCTTCATGAAGTTTCAACTAAACAACAAAAGAAGCCACCATTCTTTTCTCATTTTCTTTTCTCACTTTCTTTTATTCATTTATCATAAAGAATAAATGAATAATTAAGAAAATAAAACCCTAAACATAAACACAACCATGGTTCAAACTTTACACTTAACCAAAGTGGTATGCATCATCAAACATGATACAATCAAGTGCACAAAAGTATATCGCATATACAATGCGCACATCCGAGTGAGAAAATCCGTCTAAAGTGAACCGATACTAGTTAATGCAAAGTAATATATCAAATATATAATTATACATTAAATCATTAAATCAACACTTGATTCAATGATCCGGTCATGCGCACATAACCGACTGGTATCTAATATATCGGCTTATCGAATCAACGCTTGAATCGATAACCAGGTTATATCGCATACAACCATTCGATATATTTATCGCGAGAATAGAATACGGTATCACATACACGCATTATTCTCGGTCCCGCACATATCTCATATGCGCTCCTATTTCGTTTCGCTTGACCCAGGAAACCTCTGTGTAGGACTCTAAAGACTCGTCAATACGCCGGCAGCGGATGATGATCATATCAAACATCCACAAGCCGCAAGCGGTCTGCCAAACGTAACGGCCACCCGGGTATTGAGCGATCTGAAGATCGACGAGCAAGCCCGCTCACACTCCAGTGAATCCGACCAGTAACACTACCGTACAGTCCGGTCTGATCGTCTGATATGTCGCATATCTCGCCTAGGGGTGGTAAACGTCAGACCCCAATAGCTCAATAAGTCGTGTCGATATGAGGTCTATAACTGTTCGAGAAACTACTGGTAACACTTACCAGTAAATCTCAGCAACCCTGGCCAGGGATTTCCTGTTATAGCCAATCGAACACAGCGCAACATCAACCCCCATATACCGGGAGAGAAGAATCCCCTCCTATCGCTCATTGCCTCCATGTGACTCGGGACTGTACCCAAAAACCACCGTTTTGCACGCCCTCTTGGACGTGGTAAGATGGAAATCAAAGTACAGTGGGAACCACACAAGACTCTATGACGATCTCGGGTCAACAGACTACTCTGTACCAGTGTCACCAGAGAACTGCCATCTGACGTGAGGTATAATACCATCTGGGAGTTCTCGGCGAGTCCGTCCAGTGTACCCAGTCTCTACTGAGCACCCGTATATCTCCTCTGATGTCAAACACCGATGGATATGGGATCATCCATCGCCCATCTGTATGGGTCGAGAAGGTACACGCTAGTCTACTCTGGTATTATCGATGCCCCATCTCGATACACCCACGACTAGGGACTGTGAAGGATGTACTTATGGACTACCATGTCCCCACTAGTATGATCCGCATCATAGTCCAGGTAGTCAAGTACAGATCCTAAGGGCTTTACCAACATGTAACAGAGAGACAATCAGCATACACGTTAAGGTAAAGGGTAACCAGATAGCATACTATCATGTCGAGCAAGAAAGTCCTCCCTATATATGTCCCAGCATCCACTACAATATACATCCTATGTACAGTAATGGCCTCTAGGGCATACATATAACTAACACTATCTCTCTCTTGCATGATGGTGGGCTTTTTTTTCTTTGATTGATCCATACACTCCCTCATTCACTTTCTCCTCTCCCATTCCAATGCATGGCCGGCTACTTCTAATGAGGGCTGTCCCATTTTTGAGTGGGGTTCTTGGTTGATCTCATATCATTTTTCTTCACCAAAAATTCCCAAGAAAAACTCCATGGTTCATCCCTCCACCAAAAGGCAACATCCACTACCCCGAAATGAGACATGAGCACTACACATTCTACAGCAAACCTTGGGCACGTCGGCTCGCCAACTTCGTGCCCGAGTTGCCTCGGTATAGAGGTGGGAGCCCGTAAAAGAAGCTGGCGACGTGGTGCCCTTCCGGCGACGAGGTGGAGACCGGAGATTCCGCGGGAGATCGGGACGACGACGAGAAGACCGGAGGACACGGATTGCTCGGTATATCTCTCTTCCCATCTTGTAGCTAGCTAGGACTAGTTTAATGGCCCGATCCGGGTTTATAGTGCGTGGTGGTGCCGGTTCAGAAAAGTTAGAGTAAATCACCGCTTCCGCATTTTGGCCTCAGGATGGAGGCCGGGGCGCCGCCGTGCACTTACAGGTGTAACCCCGTTAACACTTTTCTAGACACCTACTTGATCGGCTAATTGTCCTGTGTAAAACTCTCCCAGGAGTAACTCTTACTCGCAGTGGGTATCATGATCCAACTATCTCATAGGAGGTATGCAATCTCATTTCAAATTTCAACACTTGAAATTCCCGATAATATTTTGCCCCTAGCAACTTATGACCTTAACATAGTCAACAAATCATAATTGCTAGCCAAGTTCAACCCGTCATTTTCCGATTGAATTAAATCCACCTGCACGACCCTTAAAATAGTCAACAAAGTCGTACAACTACCCTAATCCAATCACATCTCATGTTTTAGCAGATAAGCACTAATTAGCTACCGCACACTACGCCTTAACATAGTCAACAAACGTAGCACGAATACTAACTAGTCTTTATCTGAAATGACGGAGGGCTACGCAGGTTTTTCAGAAAAAACCATGAGCGTAATGAACTTGATATCATTGTAGAATCAAGTGGAATTTTGAAATGGAGTGATTTTGAGGCTTTCATTAGTTTTGCTAAAGAGGTCACTCCCGGTGAAGGGATCTCGGCTCTTTCCTCATTGAATAAGGTGCAGGACATATCATATATATCACTGTGCAAAACCAAAACTCTAAAAGCAATCAAAAGACAAACCGAGTTTTGTAGCATCTGCCAGTTTCGCTAAAGAGGTCACTCCCGGTGAAGAGATCTCGGCTCTTTCCTCATCGAATAAGGTGCAGGGTATATCATATATACCGCTATGCAAAGCAAAACTGTAGCTACCCTTTTTATAAAGTTTTGATTCTACAACATCTTTTAGGTTTCTTTTCTGTTTATTAATCTCATTAATAAAATCCCATCAGCTTATGCTTCCTAAGTATCACAGAAGAAACGAAAGCAGTAATATTTATATATCAGCATATATATATATAGTATAAGCATTCGTCTCAGGCAGTAATATGATCTCATCACAGAACATTGTAGCAGAAGAACATATATGAAATATTGGATATACTAGGACGTCCGTGTTTTAAATACGAGCCGGTATAAAACACGGATTCCACGATCGCGATGAATAGCCAAACCCACATCCCAAGACCCCTACGAGAGCGGCAAGTAACACTGCCAATTCTAGGGTTAGGAGACCCGCTCTCGACTCCTCGAGATGGCCTCCCACTGGACCCTAGAACCCGGTTACTTGTGCTCCCCTCCTTGGGTCTACCTAATGCGGAAAAGTAAATAATATACAATGGTGATATCAACCTCATCCCGGAAGTGCCCCAATAAAAAAATATTACATACAAATGAATTTTACATGAATGAAAATAAAAACCCTCATCTCACATAAAACCCCCGGCTATTCAGAACACGACGATCCAATATAACATATCACAACAACACATAATATCACATATCATCAACGTAAGTAAGTATGCATACACCGATCGTCGTTGACGTATAACAACGAAAATCGGCAATACAACTACATACTACACTTACGGTCACAGAAAAGAAATTGTAAAACTACAATATTTGGAATCCACAATCACTTTAGACATCGTAAATGCGAAATATCACATACTTCGCATTTCATGCCTAACTCTATGAATTCCACATATTGTATCACATTCCAGATAAATAGACAGTATTAAACTTTCCGAACAGATAATCAAATACCCAAAATTTCCTAAATTGCTCAACACTTGAGTGGAGTTCAAATAATCCCAGAATATGTCACAGTACCGGTGATCCAGCCGTAGAAGGGTCAAGCCAACGCCTCACATGTGGCACGCCGTACTGCCCCAAACCCTAAGGTTTAGAGGCAGTTCAAGACGGTCATATAATCGAGTTAAGGTTTGTTGTCTTCTAGAGGGTCCACCATGTTACATGCACATTTTTCCGAAAGATTTAAACCCGATAAAAATTCAACACTTGAAAGTTTTACATGCCGGGAAAAGTGAGTTAATGATATCCGTTCGAACATTTTAACAGTTTCTAAATATCCGGAAAAAATAACGAATTTAAATTTTCCGATCGAATCAACGATTACAAAATAAACCCCTGAACACTCAACCCTTGAGTCAAAATAAAAATACCAGAAAATATATAAGCATTTAAAAAAGAATTACTGTGAAATAAAAATAGGCACATCAAGCAGTACGGCCGCAGAACCGCGGCCCAAGCAGGGTACGGCCGCGATTCCGCGGTTGTCTGTACGGATTACTTCATCTTATTTCACTGTTATTCTTATTTTTGTCTGCTGAATTTTTCAGGAATTTTTAATTTAGAAAAAATCGCATTTTTGTAAAATATCCAGAGAGGGGTTTATTTTCGTCGTATCGGGTTCGATCGGAGTTTTAACTTCGTATACACGTCGCCTAATACTCTAGCTAGGCTCTGATACCACTGTAGGGTTCCTAGGCACTCTTGTGAAGGTTCATAAGGCACCAAACATGCCCGAATAAAATATTAGACGTGCCGAACAACCCAAAGCCGGGATCTTTGCTAGATTATTAGGGTATTAACATGCAAGTAAACATCTTTACTACTAAGTGTGAGGGATTACAACCTTTGTAGTCCGCTCCTTCGCTTCACAAGCTCCGAGTAGAAGTCCCTTCGCCGCGATCCATGATCTCCCAGACTCAAGAGAGGCTCCACGACTCGAACGATCCATGCTAGCTTGTAGTGTTCCGTTTCTCCGATGATCTACGTCGAAGTTGCTATAACTCAAGCTCTCTCACTCTAATGAGGTGAACACCCTAATCTAATGGGCTAGATTAGATGAGGATGATGGAGTAGTATTTATGCTTTCTTTTTATATTATTTTCTCACAAGAAAACATCACAAATGGAAAATCTAGTGAGCTTTCTCAAAGCTTAAGAGAGAAGAAGATGGTGAATGAAAAAGATAATCCTTTTGTGTTGAATAGTAGTAAAGAATATATATGATTGATTATGGAACTATGGTCAAGGATGAGAGGCTTAACCTTTGTAGAGAATAAACTAGAGCTAGGGTTTGGTTAGGTTAAGAATGAGTCATGGATAAGTATCAACCATAATATCTTAACCAAGACAAAAGGAAATCCTTCTAGAATGAGCAAGAAGGAGCTAACCCTAATCAAACCCTAATCTCTTTTTATCATCACTAAACATGTTTCATAATAAATCATATCATGTCCCAATAATATATATCACATATATATTATATATTTGCAACAAAAGAAAATAATACAATTAACATATATCGCATATATCAATGTATTAATCCGGTGAGAAAATGAAATAATAAAGCGAGCCAATATTAGATAATGTAATACAATATATCATATATATCATTATACATTAAATCATCGAATCAACACTTGATCCGACGATCCGGCTATATCGAATATAACCGACTAATATATCATGTACCGATTCATCGAATCAACACTTGATCCGATGTCCCGGTTCATATCTAAATATCGCGAGAATATAACACGGTATCACATATCGCATTATCCTCGGTCCTGCGCATATCACATATGTGCCTCTACTCCGTTTTGCCTGAGCCAAGAAACCTCTGTGTAGGACCTAAAGAATCGTCAGTACGCCGGTAGCAGGTGATGATCATATCAAACACCCACAAGCTGCAAGCGGTTAGCTAAACGTAACAGCCACCCAGGTATTAAGCGATCAGAAGATCAACAAGCTAGCCTGTACGTTCTCCTGTGAATCCAATCAGTAACACTCGCGTACAGTCCGGTCTGTTCGTCTGATAAGTCGCATATCAAGTCTAGGGATGGTATACGTCAGACCCCAGTAACCGATAAGTCGTGTCGATGTGAGGCTCATAACAGGTCGAGAAACTACTGGTAACACTTATCAGTAAATCTCTATATCAGCCCTGGCCAGGGACTTCCAGTTATAGCCAATCGAACACAGCACAACATCAACTCCCTATACTGGGAGAGACGAATCCCCTCCTATCGCTCATTGCCTCCATATGACTCGGGACTGTACCCAAATGCCACCGTTTTGCACGCCCTCTTGGACATGGTAAGGTGGAAATCAAAGCACAGTGGGAATCACACAAGACTCTATGACGATCTCGGGTCTACAGACTACCCTGTACCAGTGTCACCGAAGAACTACCAGCTGACGTGTGGTATATCACCATCTGGGAGTTCTCGGCGAGTCCGTCCAGTGTACCCAGTCTCCACTGAGCACCCGTACACCATCTCTGATGTCAAACACCGATGGATATGGGATCATCCATCGCCCATCATATGGGTCAAGATGCGTATACGCTAGTCTACTCTGGTGTATCGATGCCCTGTCTCGATATACCCTCGACTAGGAACAGTTATAGGATGTACTCATCGACTACCATCGCCACACTAGTATGATCTCATCATAGTCCCAGTAGTCGAGTACAGATCCTAAGGGCTTTATCAACATGTGAGAGAAAGACAGTAAACCAATACAAGTCAACATGTTAAGATAAAGTGAAACCAAATAGCATACTATCATGACGAGCAAGAAAGTCCTTTCTGTATATATCCAAGCATCCATCATAATATACATCATATGTACAAAAATGGCCTCTAGGGCATATACATAACTAACAACCCTCAGAGTAGTCGCGGCAGGGCGCCTTTTTTTCTCTACTTTTGCGGATACCGCTACGGTTGGCTGTGAGGCCTTTGCTTTTAGGTGGGTTCGCGGTTATCCGTTTTGTTCATTGTATATCTTTTGTTGGATCTAATACTCTCCATCTACCATTTCATGTGTTTGACTTAGAGACGACTTGTGAGGTTTCGGTGTTGGATGTATTTTGGTGTCTTTGGGTACCATGCTCGTGGGAGCCGGTCTTGTTGTAAAGTTTTACCTCCTTATGCTATTTTCATTTATTTTTCTTCGCTTCGGCGTCGTATATATACTTGTGGTGATTGTCTCCGCCGTTGGGCGTGAGTTTCTCCCGTTTGGGATGGTTTATTTATATTCTATGTTGTACCCATTTTCGGGGCTAGTTTTTACAAAGGTGGTGCTGCCGAAATTTTCAAGAAAGAAAACTAAAGTTAAAGATTTTACTTGAGATTTTCCGAATGTTTTAAACTATGTTTTTCTCCGCTTATCCAGTTTTGGGTGGTTTAGATTTCTGGGTTTCGGCTTACTTAAGTTGCGTACGCCTGTTGACATTCCGTAGTTTAAGTGCCGATTACGAGCCTAACTTTTGGGTCGTGACAAAGTTGGTATCAGAACGCTAGGTTTTACCTTTCGGAGTGTAGGATGACCTTGGTATGATAGAGTAGGTAGCTTAAGCAGAGTGACGTAGCGTGTGTATATTCCGCGGCATACTTACGACACGGTACTCCGCCTAAGTGACCTTAGGACTTATTGATTAAAATTCCTTCCATGATTATATACATCCTTGTGATCCGGTTTTTGTGTCCTTATCGAATCTTTTTTCACTTTCCAGCCTATATGCCGCCGAAGACTACGAGGGCACAGAGAGCGGTCGCGAGGGCCGAGGTCAGAGTTGACTCGACTGAGACGATGACTGGCCAGGGCGGTACGCCTGTTGTACCGGAGCAGATTGCTATGCTTGGGGCGGGTATGCAGGACTTGCGCCAGATGATGGGGTCTTTAGTTGAGGCCATTCGAGTCCAGGGGCAGGCGGTTGTTCCACCCGTTGCGGGGGCCGCGATGGTACCTACTATTCCGGCAGTCGCGGCTACAGCTCCGGAGGTTGTCACTGTCAGAGTTCATGAGGCTGAGACCTCCGGTTTTCACTGGCACAGATGCGGCCGAGGATTCGCAGTCGTTTATCGACCGGATGGCCAGGATTTGTCGTTCACACCGATGCTCCGACGTGAGATGGATAGATTTCGCGAGCTTCCGTCTGGAGGGTCTGGCCCAGAAGTGGTGTGAGTCCTTGGAGAGGGGCAGAGCCGCAGGTCTTGCTCCTATGACCCGGGCTGAGTTTGTGATGGTGTTTCTCTCCCATTTTCTTCCACCGAGCATCAGGGATGCGTGAGCGTTCAAATTCGAGTCGTTACGCCAGACTCCGGGGATGACGGTGGCTGAGTACGATGTACTGTTTACCGAGTTGTCTATGTATGCTCCGTATTCGGTTACTACTGAGGAGATGCGGGTGAAGAGGTTTGTTCGAGGCCTGCTTACCCAGTTGTTCCTCGCCATCAGTATTCAGCATTATGACACGTATGCGGCAGTAGTGGATGCAGCCCTATTGGTGGAGGAGCGTCTTTCTGAGTCGTCGGTTGTTCCGGAACCGAAGAGGGCTCGTATTGGTAAAGCAGTCCGGAGGCAGAGGTTTAGACCCCGATACAGAGTTCGCTCAGGAACGGGGAGTAGCAGAGATGCGGGACGAGGCCAGTTGTTCAGCACTTTTTCCCAGGAGGGTCAGCAGTCAACGCGTGGGTGTTTTGGGTATGGCGGTTTACAGCATCTCGTTAGGGATTGTTCCGAGATATGCCAGAGAGGGGCAGCCGTACCCAAGGTTACCTTACCACCTTCTCCGCCTCAGAGAGCGTTGCCTCTTATGCCTATTTTTGCGCTGCGTCAGACTCCTGCTCAGAGAGGTCGCGGACGCGGTAGTTTTGTGATAAGAGGACGAGATGGCGGAGGCAGAGGACAGCCAGTAGCCGGTAGAGGGTAGGCTCGGGTGTTTGCATTGACTCATCAGGACACGCAGGTGTCCAATGTAGTGGTTTCAAGTACCCTTTCTGTATGTTCTTTTGATGCACATGTTCTTTTTGATCCGGGGTCTACACATTCGTATGTTTCTACGCACTTCGTGCCGAGGTTAGGACGAGAGTCATGTTTGCTAGATCAGCCGCTTGTCATGACCACTCCCGTTGGCGAGTCGTTTGTTGCGCGACACGTGTGCCGGTCGTGTGCTGTCCGTATAGGAGATAGAGATTTGTCCGTCGACTTGATCCTTCTTGATATATTGGACTTCGACGTTCTCCTGGGCATGGACTGGTAAGCTACTTGCTACGCGTCCGTGGATTGCCGCGAGAAGACAGTTAGGTTTTGTTTTCCCAGCGAGTCAGTGTTTGTGGTGCAGGGGGACCGTGGTGCCGCCCCTCACAGTTTGATTTCTGTCCTTTGCGCTAGTCGGGTTTTGAGGAGGGGATGTTGGGGATTCTTGGATTTCATTCATGATACCGGAGCCACAGTGGAGTCGTTGGACCGGGTTCCTACCGTGCGAGAGTTTCCCGACGTCTTTCCCGACGAGTTACCTGGGTTGCCGCCAGAGCGCGATATTGAGTTTTGCATTGATCTGATTCTCGGCGCGGGACCTATTTCTATACCGCCTTATCGGATGGCTCCGACGGAGCTTAGAGAGCTTAAAGATCAATTGCAAGAGTTGATTGATAGGGGACTTGTGCGTCCGAGCGTTTCGCCGTGGGGAGCTCATGTTCTGTTTGTCAAGAAGAAGAACGGCAGTTTGAGGTTGTGTATGGATTATCGTCAATTGAACTGAGTTACGGTGCGTAATAGGTATCCTTTACCTCGCATTTACAATTTATTTGATCAGCTCCAGGGTGCGAAACATTTTTCTAAGATTGATTTGCGTTCGGGTTATCATCAGTTGCGGGTTCGGAATGATGACATTCCGAAGACAGCTTTTCGTACGCGCTATAGGTATTATGAGTTTTTGGTGATGTCGTTCGGACTCACCAATGCGCCAGCAGCATTCATGGATCTGATGAACCGGATTTTCAGGCCGTTCCTCGACCAGTTCATTATCGTGTTTATTGATGACATTCTGGTCTACTCTAGGAGTCGTGAGGAGCATGAGCAGCACTTGAGGATTGCTTTGCAGACTTTGAGAGAGCACCAGCCGTATGCTAAATTCTCAAAGTGTGCGTTTTGGCTTGATAGAGTTGATTTCCTGGGTCATTAGGTGAGTGGAGAGGGTATTCTTGTGGACCCGAGGAAGATCGAAGCTGTGCAGGTTTGGCTTAGACCTGTATCTGTGACTGAGGTCCACTGCTTTTTGGGCTTAGCTGGTTATTACCGCCGTTTCGTGCAGAATTTTCCGAGTATCGCTGCACCGCTGACCGGACTGACCCGGAAGGGGGTTCCTTTTCTTTGGATTGATGCGTGCGAGCAGGGTTTTCAGCAGTTGAAGACTCGGTTGACGACGGCACCAGTTCTATCTTTGCCTTCTGGATCAGGCGGCTATGTTGTTTACTGTGATGCTTCTCGAGTGGGGCTCGGTTGTGTATTGATGCAGCATGATAGAGTGATTGCTTATGCTTCTAGGCAGTTGAAGAAGCACGAGCAGAATTACCCCACTCACGATATTGAGATGGCCGCGGTGGCCTTTGCATTGAAGATTTGGAGATACTACTTGTGGGGGGAGTCGTGTCAGATTTTCACCGATCACAAGAGCTTGAAGTACATCTTCCAGCGGCGGGATCTGAATCTGAGACAGTGCCGTTGGATGGAGCTTGTGAAGGATTATGATTCTGAGATCCTTTATCACCCGGGTAAGGAGAATATGGTAGCTGATGCTTTGAATCATAGCCCCGGGGGTAGCTTGTCCCAGTTGAGCGCAGTTCAGCGACAGTCTTCTGCAGATTGGCAGCTCTTGTGCGATGGTAGAGTACTATTTGAGTTCACTTCCACTGGGGGACAGCTCGCTCATGTCCGTTCCCGTCCATTACTTTTTGATCGTATCCGTGACGCGCAGCCCAGTGATGCCCGTTTGTCTGAGATTCTTAATCTTGTTCGGCAGGGTACAGTTTCGGAGTTCATGATTGATGACCAGGGTGTGCTACAATGCAGGACTCGCTTGTGTGTACCAGATGCTGATGGGTTGAGACGCGAGATCCTAGAGCAGGAACATCAGTCAGCCTTTAGCATTCATCCAAGTTCCACCAAGATGTACCATGACTTTTGAGACTTTTACTGGTGGGAAGGGGTGAAGCGCGATATTTCGGACTTCGTTTTGAGTTACCTGACTTGTTAGCAAGTCAAGGCTGAGCATCAGAGGCCGGCAGGTGAGTTGCAGCCTTTACCCGTTCCGGAGTGGAAATGGGAGCACATTTCCATGGACTTCGTTGTGGGTCTACCCAGGACCAGTCGAGGGTATGACTTCATTTGGATGATTGTTGACCGGTTAACGAAAGCGGCTCACTTCCTTCCAGTGAAGACCACTTTCGGTTATGCTCAGTATGCTCAGTTGTACGTAGATGAGATTGTGCGTTTGCATGGTGTTCCCACATGCATCGTATACGACAGAGGCACCCAGTTTACTAGCCGTCTTTGGTAGAAGCTTCAGGAAGCTTTGGGTACCCGGTTGAGTTTTAGCACCGCTTTTCATCCACAGACCGGTGGTCAGTCGGAGCGGACTATACAGACTCTGGAGGATATGCTTCGTGCGTGTGTGCTTGATTTTGGTAGCAGTTGGGATCGTCACTTACCGTTGATTGAATTCTCCTACAATAACAGTTATCAGGAGACAATTCAGATGGCGCCTTTTGAGGCTTTGTATGGTAGGAAGTGTCGATCGCCAGTCTGTTGGACCGAACTCAGCGAGAGTAGGGTTTTGGGACCCCCAGCTAGTTCAGGAGACTACGGAGAAGATCCAGCTGATTCAGGACAGAATGAGAGCAGCCCAGTGCAGGCAGGAGTCTTATGCCGACCTTCGTCGTCGCAGACTTGAGTTCGCAGTAGGGGATCATGTATTCCTGAGGATTTCTCCGATGAAGGGCGTTATGAGATTTGGGAGGAGAGGGAAGCTTAGTCCCAGATTTATAGGTCCTTTCGAGATCGTTGAGCGACTGGGTTCTGTTGCTTATCGTCTGGCGCTCCCTCCTAGTTTTCCGGATGTTCACCCCGTTTTCCATGTCTCGATGCTTCGTAGATACCTTCATGATCCTTCTCACATGATTCAGCACCAGACCGTTCATCTTGAGCATGATCTTTGGTTCACCGAGCAGCCGGTAGTTATATTGGATCAGCAGGTGAAGAAACTTCGGTCAAAGGTCTTGCCATCTGTGAAGGTTCTTTGGCATGGCCCTACTAGAGAGGAGATCACTTGGGAGGCCGAGAGCGAAATGCGGAAGAAATTCCCTCATCTCTTCGAAGGTACGCGTAGTTAAATTTTTATTCGGGGACCGAATTTCTTTAAGTGGGGGAGATTGTAACATTTTAGAAATCGTTATGCGAATTTTTCCGTTTTAGGGTAAAATAGTCGGTGTTTCCCGTTTTAACCCGGATGTGATCAAATTTCAGTACAGACTTGACTGAGTCTAGTTTAACTAGAATAGTGCTAGTTTGCGGGCTTTGGGGGTCAATTGGAAGTTTTGGTTCACATAGAATTTTTCCCTAATTAAATATTATTTTAAGTTGTTAATTTTGCACTTTATTAGTGGTAATTACAGTTTTGGTTTGGGTTAATTACTTCTAATATGAATCTATGCTAATCTAATCACTAGTTTTAGCTTAATCCATCCATAGAAATATCTAGATATTTGTGTGACAAAAGAAAATTTTTTATAGAAAAGAATGAGGTGGATTTGGAGATAATTATGCATTAATGAGCATTTATTGCATTTTAGCTAGATTTTTCCATTCTTTTTCACAACCCCCCCCATTTCCTTGCTTGGCCGAGCCGTTCCCCATTTCTGCCCTCTCATTTGCTTTGCTCAATTTCATCTTCTCCAAGCTCAAAAATTCTTCAAAAATCCTTAAATAATCCCACAAAACTCATAAATAAATAATAACCCATTATTCTTCATCACAAATCTTGCTTTGATCTTCAAGAAAAACATCATTTTGGAGGCTAAAATGATGGATCTAGTTGCTATTTTGTGTTCTTGAGGAGGTATAATTTCAAACCCTAATCTTAAATTGTTATGTTTAAATCATTAAGTTAGCTGTTTAATTGTTTAATATATCTTAATTTGCATGATTAGTTGTCTCATGATAATTTAGGGAAGTTCAAGTTAGGGTTTAACTTGATGATTTGGTTAATTGTTAATTGAAGACTATGAAAACTTAACCTAGTGGGAGAATGATAGTTGTTGTTAATTCCTAATTTGTCTAATTGAGTTTTTAGCAAACTAAGTTTTTAACAAAGCATAATTGGGTGAGTTTAAAATTATGGAAATGGTTTGGATAACCTAGTTAAGCTACTTTGCGGTGTTTGTAATCGCTAGATTTGTGTTAGATTTAACTGGTGCTAAATTTGCGATAGAATTGCTTACTAGGTTTCGGTATAAGTTGGACGTTGGTTCTAATGAGCGTCGCGATGTTATATAAATTATCTTCATTGCGAAGTATTGTTTTGTGTTTGCGCGATCGGTACGATCGGAGTCTAGACTTGGTTGTTGTGTAGTTTAGCAATCCTAGCTAGGGTTTTGCCGATGTCGTGCGCGTTTTGTGCACTACGTGCGTAGTGTAATTTTCTGGGCGTTATCCTTGCGTTTCATTATCTTTGTGTCGGCGTAGGATATTTAGCTTATGTGATGTGTGTGTGAAATTTTAGGGTCGCAAGCGGGGACTTCGGACGCTGCGAATAAAGGGAAGCAGGTGGTCGGATTTTCGTAGCTCGAGATCACCGGTGAGTAGATTTAACATCTACGGGGAAATCACCCATATGGCGTTATGCGTCAGGGCTGGATTATGATATGATAGTTGTATGTTATTCGCATATGATTTGATTGCGCATGAGTGTCGTTGCATATTATTACCTGTTGTACCTTGACTTGTACCTGTTGGACACAACACCATTACGGACGGTTCATGTTGCACGAGCACTAATTTGTATGCTACACCCACACCATCGGTAATTGCCATGACACGCACAACCCGCATACATACGTGATATTGTAATAGATAGAGATAATTGAGACAGTGAATCTTATTCCATTTTGCATATGAGATAGAGTTGACACATATACGTAATATTGTAATGGATAGGGATAATTGAGATAGTGACTCTTATTCTATTTCTCGTATACTTTGCTATAGCTACATGTACATCATGCATACATACTGACATGTACACCCACATATCTTGCTATAACTGCATATACCCCTAAGTGGTATTGTATTGACATGTGATATTGAGACGTTGATTATTGTACTATTGCGCTTATGAAATGCATCATACATACTTTCTTACATGTAGATACTTATACCTTTTTACAGTTACATGTACACCTCATATGATGCTGCACTTGATTTCGGAGGATTTGGGAACCGCATGATATATTTTAAAGCTGGATTTATTTAAAAGAGCGGTTTTCCCTTGATATGCTCATATTGCTGTTTTATGTTGCATATATCAGTTTTCATGGATTTACGCATTGAGATATGGATTTCATGTGATTTATGGATTTGAGAACCGTGGGGGGTATTTCAAGAAACTATGTATTGTTTGAAAACCCGGTTTCCCTTGATATGATATTTCAGTGCGTCCACCATGAGATTTCTCGGTTCTGAGATGTGTGATATATACCTGATACGAGGAGTGGAGTGGGCCATGTGCAGGTACATGGTGGAGCCCGGTATGGTTTCCCTCGGCAAGAAGATCGCAGATGATGGCGATTAGCCTGGAAGGCTGGGCAAGTACCTATCGGTGATTGTATTTAGACTCGGAGGTTATCGTAGCGATACCGACCGGAGTGATGTACGACATGTCATCAGGGCCAGTCGTGGGGACGGCGCCTGAGATATGAGGATTTACATGTCGATACTAGACACGGGTTTCGTGATATTTACGTATCGTCGATGGACATGCGTGGTTGATATCCTCATATATTTACATGCATATGTTTTCATGATGTTTTGGGTGTCGATGTTTGACACTCAGGTTCCATGAGACTTACAGGATATGAGGGCCGATCCGAGGATGCAGTGCCTGAAGATTTTTGGATTGGATGTGTCAGTGAGGGACACTGGGGTTTTTCCATGCTGATGATTTTTGCATGAGGTTTTATTATATCATCCCATACTCAGGATTATTTTGATATGCATTGCTTTATGTAGTTGTAGTACCCTGATGATGTACCTTTACATGATTGTTGCATATTCATATTGCTGTTGGTGTATATGCCCTTGGGGCCATTATTGTATCATACTAGATTGTATATTACTTAATGGAAGCTTGGGATATTCACAGTTGTATATACAGTCTTGCTAAAAATGGTAGTATGCTACTTGGTTTGTGTCTACTTTAATATGTGCATATGTTTCTTGTAACGTATCACTTATACATATTAGTAGAGCCCATAGGATCTTTGCTTGATTACCAGCGTCGTGATGGCAGTCACACTAGTGGGGGCTGGGTAGTCTGTAAGCAACATCCTATACTTGTCCCTAGTCCTAGGATTATCGAGACAGGGCATCGATATTCCAGAGTAGACTGGTGTGTACGCTTCTCATCCCAGTTGGGGAGATGGTCTGTCCTATAGCCATGTACGTCGTACTGGAGATAGTATACAGGTGCTCGTTAGGTTACGGGTACACCGGACAGGACTCGCAGGGGAACTGATTGGTTGGTATTATACCCGTCATCAGTTAACAGTTCCCAGATGACATGAGTACAGCATAGTCCGCAGACTTGACACTGCTACTTCGCCTCGAGTGTGTCCCATTGTTCTTAGATTGCTACCCTACCAAGGCTCAAAGGTGTCGTGCAAACAAGTAGCAGTTGGGTGCAGTCCCGAGCACTTGGAGGCAGTAGTGGTTAGACAGGATTCGTCTCTCCCGGTATTGGGAGATGATATCGCGCTGTGTCAGAGAGCCATTACGCAAAGTCCCTGGCCAGGGCAAGCGAGATATACTGGTAGGTTCCAGTAGCTTCTCAGGGTGTAATGGGCTTCGCTCCGACACGACTTATACAGCTATTAGGGGACTGACGCTTGCCGCCCCCTAGGCTTGATATGCGATAGTCTTAGACGAACAGACCGGACTGTACGGAGATTGTCGCATCAGGCTCAGTGGGAGTTCGGATGATTTTCCTCATCGGCCTTCTTATCGACATCTACCTGCGGACCGTTACGTACAGCTAGTGCCGCTTGCGGTCTGTGGTTAAACCCACTGCCAGCATAGTGTCGAGTCTTTAGAGTCCCACACAAAGAGTTTCCCTGCTCCAGGCGAAACGATATAGAGGTTGTATGGTATTACGACAAGGGTTCGGACGCGTACGTGTGTTTACGCACGTACGACTTTTCGGACAGTTTTTACTAGCCGGCTTTGGTTTAAGCCAGATTCTAGTATCGGGTTATTGGATTTGTACAGTCTAAAGTTTTTCCGTGTTTTCAAGGATTGGAGGGGCGTTCTCGTAATTTGTCGGGAAGGTTCTAGAAGAGTGGTGACTAAGGGGTTAAGGTGGCATGAGCATTAATTGCTTAATGACTCATTTGTGTGATTCATGCTTTGTATTAAATGATTCATTAATGAGTTAGTGAGTCATGTGATGAATCACACTAGATGAATGAATCTAACCATGATGATAAATCATTTATATTATTTATTTGATTAACTGTTATCGTTGATATATTCATATGAGTTCATTATTCTTTTCATTATCATTCTCACCTTCTCTCTCCTCAAGCTCACTCTCTCTTGAAACCCTAACCCTAACCTCTCATGTGTTGAGATCAAGGGTTAGATAGACTAAAACATCCATAACCTCACTCTATATCCTCTAGGTAGCTTAGATTAGCACTTTAAGCAACCTAGTTATCTCAAGTTTGAGATTAAGCTTGGCGTAGGAGCTTTTGGGTGGATCGTCTTTGATTCGAGGAGGCCGTTGAGGTGCCGATGTTCCAAGGAGCCTACGAGGAGTGGAGGACCGCGATGAAGACCCAAAGGAAAAGTAACGTGAGGTATAACTTTGTATCCGAGTAGTTAAACCTCTAGTACTTTGTTAGCAATGGTTTAGAAACGATTTATGCGCTCAAGTCCGTGTTACGAAACTTTGATAATTGTTTTTCATATATTCCGCCTCCCCGCAAGTTCGTGGGGTGCGTGACATGGACTTACAGTGGTATCAGAGCCAACTAAACTATTGCCGCGGATCCGCCGCCGAGTCAACGCCGAGTTGACTCGGAGTTTCATAGTAATTCATAATTTTGGGTTTTTTGTCTTCCTGTATGTTCTGTTTCTACCCTGGTTATTTCAGTACAGGTTTGCTTTTGGGGTAGACACGGAATTTGGTATTCGATCGATGTTCTAAGATATTTGCTAACTGGGTTTTTATCTGTAATGTTTAATGTGTTTGTAAAGCTCCCCTAACTGCTAGTATGTCGGTTGGCAGGGGGTTGCACATTTCTGAAATGTTTACTGTTTGTGTATGTGAACTGTGTTGGACTGTTGTGATGATTAGCCGGGGTTTGAGATGTGTTTAATATTCATTCAATGTAAATGTAATTTGATGTAATATTCTTTTGTGGGGCACATCCAGGTTGCGGTTGTAGCCACCGTTGTATTATTTCTTTTTACCGTTTTTGCTCCTAGGATAGACCCAAGGTGGGGTACACAAACTACCGGGTACGTCGAAGTGTTTAGTGGCCTACTCACGTTGTTGAGGGAGAACGCTTCACTTCGGGTACTTGGCGGGTAGTTTGCCGTACCCGTAGGTGTTGGATATAGTGCCCTCAGAGTCAATTATTGGATCATAAGCACGTGATTGCAATGATTGAAGAGGACCTATGCCGGTAGGACAGTCTTACTCGAGATGATAGTATGCTATCTGGTTTATCTTTATCATCGTGTACTGCTTTAGGTGACCTTACGAGTCGCTATTACACGTTGATAGAGCCCCTAGGATTCTTGCTTGACTACCAGCAGTATGAGGGCGATCATATACATGAGAGTTGGAGTCTATAAGCACATCCTTAAAAGGTCCCTAGTCGTGGGAGTTTCGAGACAGGGCATCGATACTCCGGAGTAGACTAGTGTATACAGTCGAGACCCCGACGAGGGGCGGTGGCCGGTCTCACAAGCCACTGGTGTCAGTTGGTTCACCTAAGATGTATACTGGTGCTCATTGGGTTATGAGTACACCGGACAGGACTCACCGGGAACCTGCTAGTTGGTATTATACCTGACGTCAGATAGCAGTTCCCTGGTGACATGTGTACAGGTTAGTTCATCGACCTGAGATCGTCATTTGTCTCGTGTGAGTTCCCACTGTGCTTTGATTACTACCCTACTACGGCTCAAAGGAGTCGTGCAAACAGGTTTTAGTTGGGTACAGTCCCGAGCCACATGGAGGCAGTGAGCGGATCTGCAGGGGTTCGTCTCTCCCGGTATTGGGGCTGAGGTCGCGCTGTGTCGAGGAGAGCCAGTACATGAAAAGTCCTTGGCCAAGGCAGGAGATTTGCTGGTAGGTATTCCAGTAGTATCTCAGGATGTTCTGGGCTACACTCCGACACGACTTGTACCGCTATTGGGGGTCTGACTTTTACCAACCCCCTAGGCCCGCCATGCGATGCTCATAGACGAACGGACCGGACTGTACGGATATTGTCACTGACAGGCTCAGTAGGGTGTCAGGATGAGTTCGCTTATCGACGTCCCTTTTGGTCAATAGCTGGTGGCCCGTCACGTATGGCTGATACCTCTGACGTGCTGGTGGTTAAATCCACAGCCATAGTATTGACGAGTCTTTAGAGTCCACCACACATAGTTACTCAAGTTTCGGGCGAAACGCTGTAGAGGCCGTATGGAGATATGGCAGGGTTCGATTAGATACGTGCGGTATTGCACGGATCGTGATCGGACGGATTTTACTAGCCGTCTTTGGTTTAAGCCGGATCCTAGTATTAGATAGTGTAGATTTTGTCTCTTTGCATTTGTATTCAGTGGGAATACAAATGCGGGCATGTATATGCAGTAGCGGGGTTTTTCTGTAATTTATTACAGGATCAGTTTTCTAAAGTTGCCAGTTTGCATTCCGTTCTGGCCGGTTTTCCTTTGTTCCTTCACGGCCGGACTTTATCGTTGGAGGGTGTTATTTGCAGTTTGCAAATAACATTTTGTGGAGGGGGTTTATTGTGATTGTGCCTTCATAATCATGATTAGATTCTTTTCTAGTCTCTTCCCTTGCATTTATGATGATGGGGTTTGATTAGGATTTGACAAGGATTTTTGATGTGAGATTATTTAATCTTTCTCTTAATATATTTGTTTATGCCTTTTTTCCCCACCATTATATAGAGGGCCGGCCGTTTTTTTACAGAGAGAGAGAGGATGAGTTTTGATTTGGTGAGTGTGGAATATTATTCATATCACATATTTCTTGCTACAAAAATTGCTAGCTCTCTCAAAAGTTCATTCCACCTCCATCCATGGCAACATAAACCCCAAAAGAAACATGCTTTTCTACACTTGCCAACAGCATCCCTTGGATGCGTCGGCTAGCCAACTTCGCGCCCGAGTTGCCTCGGTCAAGAAGTGGGAGCCCGTAAAAGAGTCCGGCTACGTGGTGCCCTTTCCTACGAGGACGTGACGGACGGAGATTCCGCGGGAGATCGGAGTGGAGACGAAGACCGAAGGACACGGATCGCTTGGTATATCTCTTCACCCATCTTTTAGTTTGCTAGTAGCTAGGTTAATGGCCCGATCCGGGTTAAAAGTGCGCGGTGGTGCCGGTTTGCTATTTCGTAAAGTTTTTCGTTTCTGCGTTTCCGGCGTCGGATCGACGGCCGGGGCGCCGCCGCGGACTTACATTGGTATCAGAGCCACGCCATTAACTTAGTCTAGCATGCTCTAATATGTTTAAAGTTTCGATCGAACGAATTTCCAAAAACCGTATTTTTCTTGCACAAGTTTCTGTCGAATTATTTTTGCCTCGAAAATTTTTTCAGGTTGTTTCAGAATGATGTGCAGGGTGTTCTAAGAATTCTGCAAAAATTTGGTGACCTGATTCCACTTTTCCACCGCGGAACCGCGGCCAAACCCATGCATTGGCCGCGGTTCCGCGGCCATAATATGTCAACGTGGCGCCAAATTTTTTCAGAGGCTCTTAGACTTGAAAATATGGGTTTTGGGATATTCTTTTTGGGCCCAGATTTTCTGTGAGTGCTACAGTACTGCTTGGGGCCCACTTCGATAAATTTGTTCGATCGGATATTTTAAACATGTTAGTTCACAGTATTTACCTTATATCTGCTACCGTGAATGTCATTCGATCGGTAAATCCTGTCTAACTGCTATAGCCCTTTTAAACGGATTTGCGAACGTGACATTCACGTTGATGTTCTGTATTGTGCTGTGATGTTGCGGATCGATCGTGGGGGATAGCCTGGATGCAATGTTGGTACAGTTTTGTTTTATATGTACATTTGATATTGCGGGGCGACCGTCCGACATGTGGACTGCCGTCACTGCCTGTTTGTATTATTCTTTTGGGGCACGACCGGGTCGAGGTCGATGTACCCGTTGTATGTATATTTTACTTTCTGTACTAGGATTACCCCGCGGAGGGGTGCACGGATAGCCAGGTTCTAGAGGGCAACGGGCCCGCATCTCATGGCGTTGAGACGGAGGGGGCTTTACTCTAGAATTGGCGAGCAATTCGCCGCACTCGTAGGGGGTACAGGTTGACCCAGGAGGGGTGCCCAAGTTACCGGATTCCGTGAAGTGCTGGGTGGTCCATTCACGTTGCTGAAGGGGGCTGCCTCGCTACAGGTTTTGGCGGGTAACTTGCCGTGCCCGTAGGGGTCTAGGATTTCATTGCACAGGCTATCTACACGACCAGGGAAACGTCGGGTTTCAGTAGCGGCTCTATGAAACCCGGGGATCCCAGATATCTGTATTGTTCTGTGATGCTGATTACTCTCTGTGATGTTGCATTTTATCACGCCTCGAGCGAATATTATATATTATATATATACTAGTAGATGTTGAATATGTTTTGCATCCGCGCTAGTCCAGTCCCCGCTCTGTCGTTAGTTAGCTAACCTAACGGGTGATGACGGGACCCAGTGGCGAATGCGGATGGCATATACGTACGTCATTATTTTCGTTCTTTATTGGTGTGATCAATTGATGGGACTGCGTTGATTCGGATCAATGCAAGATAAACAAACCTATTCTGATGTTGTTGGAACATTTTTCAAAAAGCTGTTATTGCAAGGGCGTTCTCTTTTGTTTTGCACAGTGGTATTCAGTTGGAATATCCTACTCCTCAGTCGACGAGGCAAGGGCCGAGATCCCTTCACCGGGAGTGACCCCTTGGACAAAAGTTTGCGTCAGGGCAATAACTTCACTATAGCCGATTGCTTTTGCTTTGCATCGTGGTATTCAGTTGGAATATCCTGCACCTCATTCTATGGGGAAAGAGCCGAGATCCCTTCACCGGGAGTGACCTCTTTAGCAAAGGTTTTCGTCGCTATATTTTTATAAAGCTATCAGTTTCTTCAACGATATCAAGTTCATTACGTTAAAGGTTTTCGCCAGAAACCATTCGTAGCCCTCCATCATTTCAGTTAAATATTCGGTAGTATTCAAGCTATGTATTTTGACCTCACGCCAAGGCATAGTGATTGGTAGCTGCCGGATATTTATCTGTTGCATAGATAGATGCGTTGGTTTGGGACAGTCGTACTACTATTTTGGCCTACGTCAAGGGTATGTACGGGTGGGTTCAAATTAACCTGGATAATGATGGGTAGAACTTGACATGTGACTTATGACATTTTGACCTCACGCCAAGGTCATAAGAGCATGGGGCAAAAATCCACATCGAGTGTTTCTAAAGAAACTGAAACAAGCCAGATATGCGCATACCTTCTGGAGTGTGATAACGTGAGTGGATTCCGTCACCTTATCATGCAATGATAGTTGGATCCCGATTCCCACTGATGAGTTGGTTTACTCCTCGGGTGATCCCGGCTAATTCTTCTTTCAGGTTTGGGGAAGAATTTGACGTTACAGTGGGAGGTTTCCAGATTAGATAAAGTGATAACCATTCTGATCTAGGTTAGAGTGCACGCTGAGTGTTTCTTTTCTCTCTCTCTTTGGCAGCGACCATTGACCCGACCCTAGACTATGACTCAGTGACCAATTTGACCAAACCTTCTTTAACACTGGCTTTTGGATTGTCAGAGTTGCAGACCTCATTGCCACTCCTACTTTTACCCTTTTCTCCAGGACACCCCGTATTACTACGAACGTCCACTTCCATTGGACAAAACCATCGTATGGTTATATACGAACTCGAAGGAATTCGAGGATGGTTTCTGGTTCTGGAGAAAACGAATAGGATTATTCAGTTGTCTTTTCCTTTTACCTTCTCTCAGGTTGTGAGTACTCCTTGGTTTAGGAGAAAGTACACCTATTATGCTTATTGGATAGTCTTCTTCCAAACCATAGGCTGGTGCCGAACGGTAGGGAATAAAGAAAACCAATTAGCCTAAACGGTGTACAGAAGGTATTAAGTAAAGACAAAGAAAGGGATTAGTAAGAGGGCAAAGTAAATTGCGACTGCTATTCACGACCAAACCAAGTATTTCTTCGCCAATCCTAAATCACCTTTGTATTTCTCCAGGACACTCCGTATCACTACGAAGATCCCAAGTTTATTGGATAATCCATCGTATGGTTATATACGAACTCGAAAGGAACTTGTTCTAGTTCGGGGATGGATCCTGGTTCAGGAGAAATAGGAATAAGGTTTATTCGGTTGTCTTTTATCTTCACCTTCTCTCGCATTGCGAGTGCTCCTAGGATTAGGATAATACACCCATTATGCTTATTGGATAGTCTTCTTCCAAACCATAGGCTGGTGCCAAACGGTAGGGAAGGAAGAAAACCATTTGGCCTAAAGGGGTGTACAGAAGGTAATGACTAAAGACATATAAGGGGATTTGGAGAGATGGCAAAGAATTATACGGCTAAAGTTGTGAATCTGGATAATGGAAGAGGCATTACTAGGAATACCGGGATACCCCAACGAAACATTTTAGTGTTTCAGTTTCACTGTGTACTGTTAAAAGAAAACTGATTTCCCAATTAGACACTTGCTCCAGGGTATGTATTTACCAGGTTTGATTCTCACATCTGTATGGTTTTACAGATGATGAGTGGGAGTAAGTTATTGGGGATTAGGTGATCATCCTCATTATATCGGAATTCGTTGTAATTGGTTATATTTGAGGAAATCGCCTGGGTTGTTTGCCGGACGGCAAATGTTTGGTTTTGAATATCCGTTGTTATGCACCAATTTCAAATTGATATATCTGTACGTCTATTTTCATAGAGTGAGATATACCTTTTTGAAATTATGTCTATGACATTTACCTATATCAGTGGATGGTTAGGTAAGGAGCATTGAACAACGGTGTAATTCTTCTTAACCATAAGTACAGTTTTCAACCTACGACACACAGTGAATGAGTCACTAGACTCAAGGGACTTATACAGAGTATTGTATGTTGTCCAGCGTCCATTAGGACAGAGGGGTTGGTCCTCGTACTATATTCAGTTTACTTATGACTTCTCTAGTTCTTAGACAAGTGTTTCGTAGAAACACATGGTCCAAGTTTTGAGAAGTTATATGTATATGAGTAAAGTAGAGAACCAGGTATTGCAAGTATCGGGATTCTTCAAAGTGATCGAAGTTGTAGATACTTGTGTATGGTATTCATTTGATAGTAATGATTAAGAGAACTTGCTTCTCTTTCAGGTTACTCATAATTGGAAGCATTCCTAAGTTGAGTAATGCTGATCGGCCTCCTTCCATTTAGTTGACATGCACTGGTGACAGCTGCATGATTTGAATCTGGTTCAATTAAATCAGTGCTTCTGTTTCTATATTGGATATAGAACAGTTCATATCTTGACATTGTTAAGGTACGGGGAGTTGTCCGGCTTATGCTTAAAACAAGACTCTGGATAACTCAAGGCACGTTTCTGTAATGGCCGTTTGTGGGTTGACCCGGGCTATGACGAGGGTTGACTTTCTACCATCTGGAAGATCAATAGTGATATTGTTCTTGACTCGCCACAGTTTTAATAAAAATGGATTTTTTTCCCAGAAAACAGTAGTGGGAGTATGGTAGAACTGGAAGTGATTCCAGAACCGCAAACAATTACTGAAGATTTGATAAAAAAAACCTAAAGATTCAATCTGGTTTGACATTCCATTGGCCACTCCGCAGATGTGGTGGGTAACCTCAGGCACCCGAGAGGTACTCCGGTAGCCTCAAGGACGATGACAGGGAGGTTCTTGCTTACCCAGACATGCCATTGCTGTTGTTCCATACTGTGAGACCCGGCAGGAGGATGAGTATAGCGTCGTTCTAAACTAGCTTTAGAAGTGCACGTGTATATGACTCTGCCAGAGTGTTGTCGTAGTCAGTGGGAGCAGCGGAAGAATTGGTGGACAACCGCTTATGTCTATTTATAGACTAAAGCTGATATAGCGGAGATAGATCGTCTATTTCTGATGTGACAGTCATAGGTTTGACTTCATCAGAATAGGGGATGGATCTGTTAAGAAGGTAGTAGGGTGTGATGTCCTGGTATTTGATGACATACACAGAGTAGGAAGTGATATTCCTATACTACGATCGGTTATACTTTGATTGTCACACAGTAGTTTCTCCACATAGGAATTGGATCTTATATCGGACATTCTGGTTACTGGATCTATGGTATTAGATCTAGATTTGGGTGGTTTCCCAATCTGGGTACTTAGACAGCATTCTATGAGTATTTAGAATGGATGACTCCTGGCATGGTAGTATACCTACAGGTGATGGAGTCACCCTCTCTAATGGTGTCTTACAGACTAAAGGGGAGAGGGATGCGCATGATTGGCAGATCATTTGCTTAGGCAATTGAGTTGATCATGAGATGTCAAGTACCACACCAGATGTTGTTCTTGCAGTAAATGCAATAAGTTGATATTGATCCAATCCTAGAGAAACAGTCGGAAGCAGTTTTGGAACATAAGTTGATATTCTAGGGATATGATAATAGTATCTCCTTCGGGAGACAGTTATCATTCCAGGCTTCCAAGGTGACCTGGATGGCAGAGTGTCTGTCAGAGTTATAGTTTTTTCCTTCTGACGAGGGGCAGTATTTTGGACAGATGGTCCAGGTGGATACTGAGGGAAGGCATGGCGCAGGATACTGATTAAGTTCAGTTGACGATACAGTCTAAGAAGTTTGGATTTAGAGTTCATTTATGAGCTCGGTCCCATCAGACATCCAGACATTCTAAGACAGGTATTGCTCATTTCGGGAGATGGCTTTCTCCGCGAACTTGTGTAACGCCTTGAAAATCGTTTCGGTGAAATTTCGAAAAATCGGTAAAATAAGGGGGTTTTCTGTAAAAAGTCAAAATACAAATATGTTATTAAAAAAATTAAATATACATTTTCTAGCTATGTAATTGCTATTATTTGGTGTTTATTGAGCCGCTGGTGAAATTTCAAATTTTCTGAAAAAAATATTATTTTATTATTATTTTAAGCCGTCACTAATACATTTAATTAGGGAAAATTACAAATTGGAATGAGTTGAAATAAATTTTGTGCATCATAAAACATTAAATAAAATTTTATCATGTGGTTTTTGGAACGAAATCATTTGCCAAAACGGTTTAGAAATTATTGAAGAAAAAAAGGCTTTTTTTGGCGTAAATGGATGTTTGAGGTATTGTATTTATCATTTTTCATCACCCCACACCCGTACCCACACCCACACACCCCCATTCACTTCTCCCCTTGGCTGAATTCAGCAGCCCCCATCTTTTTCCCCACTTGATTTTCAAAGGAAAAGAAATGAAAGAAAAGAAAAGAAAATGGAGAAATGAGGTGGACCTTTGACCTTGAATTGACTTTGACTTCTCCCCCCACTTTCTCTATCTCCCTCTCTCTCCTCTCCCACTCCCATTCCAGCCGACCCCCCTCCCTCCTACAGCAGCAACAGCCCCCCCCATTTCCCTTCTCTTTTCTCTTCAAACTTCATCAAAAATTGCCTCAAATCCATCAAAAAAAATCCCAAAACCCAAATCCGACTCCTACCCATTTTAGCTTAGCCCGTATAGCATGGATCTTTGTGAAAAGAGAGCATTTTGGAGGGCCATGGATGCTCGTGGATCTTCAAATGTTTTTGGGTATAATTCTAAAACATTTTTGCTTAATTTGTTACTAATTTCTTAAAGCTAAACTACATAAGTGTTAATTAGGCTTAAGTTGCAAGTTTTGGAATTCAAGTTATGAATTTGAATGCAAGTTAGGGTTTTATAAAATTGGTGTATGGTTGTGTGTTATATTTAGGCTTTTTGTCATGTTAATACATGATTAGTAGCTTGTGCAAATGGTTAGTTTAAAAATTGTGTTAATTTGCTAATTTGCTTACTAGGTTTTTGAAATTGGTTAAATACTTGGGATTAAAAATGTGTTTAGGTTTTTCATGACTTCATTAACTTTATTAAGTGTGGTTTAATGCTTTAGATCATGCAAATCTAAGCTAGATTGTAGTTTGTGCATTTTTGCTTTGGAATTGTTAAATTTTAGGTATTTTGTAAACTAGAATATTAGGGTTTTTGGAATTTAATGAGATTAAATTCCGGAAATTGTTTCTATGACTTATTTAAGATATTTAATAAGTATATTGGCCGCTACATTCATTTAAACATCATGTTTTGTACAAAAACGGCGAATTGTGCTTGCTAGATTTTCGGAAAAATGACTTTTTAAGTGAAATTGGGGTTTTTGTGAGTTTTAACCTAGTTTATATTAAAATTAGTGTTCATGAATGTGGAAATGAGTGTGATTGGATTTTTCTCGATGGTTTGACGTTTGTACATCGACATCGAGGGTTGGTTTGACTATTCTTGCATGCGTAGGCGATAGGTTTGGACCTATGCGTGATACGCGTGCCGATTTGATTTTCGTATGCCGTTTCGATTTCGAATTTAGTTTTAATGCGATATGGTGCGTTATGATATGTAGGTACCCCCATGTGGACTTCAAGACGACAAGCAAGCGCGTGGCGACGTCGGCACCGGCTAGCGAGGACCAGGTGAGTAGATTTATATCTACGGGGAGAAGTCGGGTGGATGGCGTATAGCACCCCCGCAGTTCGTGGTGATGTATACGAATACGTATACACACATATATATATTCTTTATATATTGTTTGAGTGCATTGATGATAATATGGATATTTGGTGTTCTTGGATATTTAGTGTCGCGAACCCCTAGAGTAGTGGTCGCACCACGTATGCACACACCCACCCATACTTGCATACTTTCTTCTTTCATTTGTGCTTATTCAGGAATACATAGTTATGTGTTCACATGGGTATGGGACTATGTGTTCACATACGGATTTGAGGATAGTACTTGGGATTTATGATGAGTCGATGAGATTTGATTTGAGGCCGTGAGATCGGTGATATAGCAGGGTTCGTATTTGAGATACGACATGACGTTGTAGCGGGTCCTTGACGTAGTGTTTCACACACGTGCATGCATACGTAGGTGGTATCAGTATTGTACTAGACATAGATCCGTACCCGGATTATGATCTTTGATAAAGAGGATACCAGGTGAATAGTATAATGAATGTGATATTGACCCGTACCCAGATTTGGGATGCCGTACGACGGATTTACGTACGAGCTATATTTTGATGATTGATCCACACTCTTGACTTGGGATGTCTGGTTATAGATATGGTATCGGATACGATATTATTGAGGCGGGATCACCGACTAATATATATATATAGGTATGTATATGTATCGACTCAGATGTTGGGCGGTTTCCTTACCTGCAACCCAGCTTGTTAACTTAGTCCTTTACTTTAGTTTAGTTGATTAGATTAGATTCGATTCTTACCTATTTCAAAAACTAACGAATCGTGGGTATTTTAAAAGACAGCCCAAGGGATTCTACTGATATTTCAAAAGACGTATCTTTTCATAAAAACACCGTAGCCCCTATATTCAAAACCCCATGATTCGTGTTATTTCAAAAGGCACCATTTGTAGGACTTATAGTAGATTATTACAGATTAGTTACCGTTGTGTCTAGTATTCAGCTCCCGCACACTATTGCTGTTCGCTCTGCCTCGCATACTTATTTTGCTGCATATTCCATTATTGATATCATGCTGTTAGGACACCAGCACCATTACCGATGATGCGTATGTACCACGTACACTTACTTGCCGGCTCACACACATCTTCATCGGTAATTGCCATGTCACGTACACCTTAGAAAATATTATTGCTTGACATAGCCTGTTAGCTAATAGTTTAGACATTGTAGTTATTGCCTGCTACTTCATGCATACTGTTATTCATTCTCATGCTTATATTCATGGTTTTACATGCTATTGATGATTCGGATTTCCATGATATTTTCTAGATTTGGAGGAAAACCGCAAAACATATATAAACTGATTTCTCTCTTTTTAAATAAAAGTGCGATTTTTCCCATGCTGTATGAGTCGTCCACCATGAGTTTGCTGATGGATTTCGAGACCCGATTCGAGGAGGCGGATGAACCGTTTCGGGTACATGGTGGACCCGGTAAGGTACCCGGGGGCAAGAAGGGCGTGATGATGACGATGTGAGCCTGGCAGGGGAGCACTACCTACCGGTGATTTTACCCGACGCGTCGGATATCCGGAGGATACCGTCGTGGTCTTGAGATGGATGGTAGGGGCCGGTCTGGACTGATGGCGCCCTAGATATTGAGACCGTGATATTGAGATTTCGAGATATTGAGGTACAGAGACTGTGATACAGAGATATCAAGATACTGGGATTACGTTTTGTGCCGATGCTAGGCACTGTTTTATGCTGATTTCATTATGATACCTCATTTTAAAAATACAAAGGAAATCTCACTAAATTATGAAAACAGTTCTTCATTTACATGTATTCTGTTTTCATGCATTCATACCTCATTCATTTGATATATTGCTACCTGAGGCACTGACACGGGCACATGAGATTACACTCGGGTTAGATATTTACCCTAGCCTTGTTATAGGCTATATGTTATATACCTTTTTGAGGATATATTATGATCATTGACCTAGGATTGCGTTATTTATGCGATTTCTGTGCATAGATGTTTTTCTACTCACGAGTTGGCAACTCACCCCCGTTGTGCCACAGTTCTTGCAGGTTTCGCCGTACAGGTTTCATTACGGCTTTGCTGGCACTATTTCCATTTCCGGGTGGCTTGCTAGCAGGTGGGTTATTTGTATCTTACCCATCATTATAACTTGTATATTATTACTCTGTTGTATCTAGAAGTTCCATCAACCAAACATGTATTTATTGAGATAGAGACCAGTATTGTTTATTCTTTCGACCTTAGAGTCGCTCGTTATATTTCTGGTGGTTTTGAGTTTCCTTTTGAGTTTTGATCCTCGCCGTTGGCGTTGTATATTATATTGCTTGTGTGGTTGTGACCGTCGATTGACGAAGAGCTAGCTCCCGCTTGGGGATGCCTTTTTCTTGATTTCATATACTATTCATGTTGTATCCCGTTTGGGAGCCAGTATTTACAAAGGAGACTCTGCCGAAATTTTCAGTAAATTTTTGATGTTTTTTTAAAAACCGCATAATTCGGCTTATGCTATTGAAACAACTTGCTTTAAGTTGGTTTTTCCTGCACTCTACTACTTTTCTTGGTTTGGATTTCTGGGTTTTCGGTTTACTTAGATTACGTACGCCTCGAGACGTTCGTAGTTTAAGTGCCGGTCATGTTCCGTACTTTCGGGTCGTGACAAAGTTGGTATCAAAGCGTTAGGTTTTAACCTTCGGAGCATAGGATGACCCTTGGTTGATGGAATAGGTGACTAAAGTAGAGTGACGTACCGTTGGTATGTTCCGTGGCATATTTACGACACGCCACTCCACTTAAGAAGCCTTAGGATGTACATTTTTTTGTTCAGTATCATATTCATTCCTGATCTAGCCTCATCAGTATCAGTTACGGTTTTGCTGCCACGATTACGGGCAGGGAGAGCTACGGCTAGAGTTGCGGTCAGCATGAGCTCGTTACGAACGAGGACCGACCATGGTGTGATTCCGACGACACACGATTGCAGAGATGTGTCTTTGATTGTGTTTTTGCGCCACGAGTGTTTGGCGGATCGCCTTTATGAGGTTACTCGGAGGCGCTGATCGACACTAGAGAATTGAGCCAATGATAGAGGCCAGCCAGATTTTGATGATCGTTGGTGTATTGCTTACTCATGATGATTGAGGCACTGTTCAGCGTGCAGACGAGTGAGCCAGTTGTTGCTGCGAGCGACGAGATATCGCCCCATATGTTGGAGCTATTGCAGTACGAGTTGTACGAATAGATGATAGAAGGTCGGTAGTCACCCGAGGATGAATGACTAGGACAGGTGATTCGTTCGCTTACCCCGATGCGAGGTCATCAGATAGATTGATTCCAGCTAGAGAGGACTTCACGCAGAGACGTGAGGGTCGACAGAGACGATCGAATGTCGGAAACCTATTATTCCAAGTTTAAAGTAGTCGGAAAGACATGCAGGCAATTCTATGGTCCCTCTAGAAGAATGAAACCCTAACTCGACTTAATGACCGTGTGAAAGCCTTTAAACCTTCGGGTTTGCGGCAGTTCTACGGCGCCATTAATGAGGCTTGGGTTTGCCCTTCTACGGCTGGACCACCGATGCTGTGGTATGTACTCGATACTATTAAACTGTGCCCAAGAGGTTGAGCTCTTGAGGGATTATGAGGTTTTGACGACTCGATCGGATGGCTCGACTTAATTCGGATGCTAGATGGTGAGATGCATTCTTGGGAGACTCCAGATACGAGGATAGTCGTTGGAGCTCAGTCCATGCAGCCGCGACGAGACGAGTCCAAAGCAGACGACATTAAAGAAAAGTGGAGTAAGAGGTTCGTACCAGATCTAGATGAGATGACGTTCCACTCCACCGACATCAGAGATGCGATGCGCATGCCGAGGCATGGTACTTGGACTTACCTTCCAGAAGGAGTCGCGATGAGTATGCAGTCGTTCCAGAGCAAGATGCAGATATAGGAAAGGACGATGACTTCAGGACAGTTGGCAGAGACGAGACATGGAAGAGACCGTGAGCAGGATTCCTTCTAGGACACTGCTGCAATGATACTTGCACCCAGGATCAGATGTGTCACGTACATTCAGAGAGCCAGAGGCCGACGCCAGTGATATGCTGTCTTACGAGTGGTCGCGATGATTGACCGAGAGATGACCAGAGAAGTGCCAGAATGGGATCATCCCCGTTAGTACACCCGACAGGGCCGATGAGTCGATGGACCGAGAGATTGGTAATTCATAGTGAAGACCTTGACCCAGGAGTGGTCATTGTTACGCACACCAGCAGGCCAGAGTTCATGATCATCGACGAGACGTCCCACTAGTGACCGCGACAATTGGCCGAGATTCTTAGAGGATGCGCTTGAGCAGTACTCTTCCGCCATTATTGATTTCGATGTTTTGGGTGATTTATTCGTATGATTTGATTTTGATGATTGAGGATTTACGATCTTTGCACAGTGTTGCACTTGATATCGTTTTCGTGCTTTAGTTTCACCTGTTTGTGCTTTTACGGTTTTAAACAGTTGGGTTGATTTTGTGCGTATGCACGCACGCGATTTGGCTCCTGCACTCTGTATAATTTATATATGCTGGCAGTGCAGTGACATGTATTTTGTGCACTTGGATACACTGGATTTCGATTTCGAGGGTGATGCTCGACATTTGTTTTGTGCATTTTATGCACCGGATTGGATTTTTAGCGCCTGTTACGAGACGCGATTTGGTGCACACCAGATGCACTAATTCGAGATTTTTCGTGCATGTCAGATGCACCTGATTTTGCTGTCAGGCACACACGTTGCCTACGACAGATGTTTCGTGCACACCCGATGCACTTAGATGTTGTTTCTGTGCGCATGTATGACACGTATATGGATTTTGATTTCCGTGCGCACCAGACGCACGTAGTATTCATACGCGTATTTTGCGATTGATTTTTTTTCTTATAGAGCAGTACGTTTTTATGATATTGCTATGTGTTTTCGTACTGAGCAGGACTAGTCAGAGGACAGTACCAGAATATATTTTTGCATGTATTGATAGTTATTGAAGGGATTTCCAAAAAGCGAGCTATAGCCTCAGTATTTACCTACGTGTCTGATATGGCACGAAATGTTTAAAACAAGGAGACCCTTCTAAATTGTTTCCAAAACGGCGGAACGTACATTTCAAACAAAGGTATATATGTATATAGTTATTTTCTTATGATAGACGTCCGTCACTGTGCAGTGTTACGTATTGCACAGCGACTTAAAGAGATTTGGCATGCATTTCCTTCAGACACTTATAGATATAGATTCGATATTTACATGTATAGTTTCGAGTTATGTCTTATTGGTTTTGATTTGGATTTGGCATTGATATCTTCTCCATCACTCCAATGATTGCGGGATGCTTGACGGAGTTTTGATTTGAGTTATATACTCATTTTTCAAGCGCATGCGCTGCGCTACGATTTGTTTTAAGTATTTACAATTTCGGAGCCCCGACGACTTGATGGTTTTTCTTAGATGTTTTAGTATTTGGGGGAGTTTGAATTTAAATTCGGGGACCGAATTTCTTTAAGGGGGGAAGATTGTAACGCTTTGAAAATCGTTTCGGTGAAATTTCGAAAAATCGGTAAAATAAGTGGGTTTTCTGTAAAAAGTCAAAATATAAATATCTTATTAAAAAAATTAAATATACATTTTCTAGCTATGTAATTGCTATTATTTGGTGTTTATTGAGCCGCTGGTGAAATTTCAAATTTTCTGAAAAAAATATTATTTTATTATTATTTTAAGCCGTCACTAATACATTTAATTAGGGAAAATTACAAATTGGAATGAGTTGAAACAAATTTTGTGCATCATAAAACATTAAATAAAATTTTATCATGTGGTTTTTGGAACGAAATCATTTGCCAAAATGGTTTAGAAATTATTGAAGAAAAAAAGGCTTTTTTTAGCGTAAATGGATGTTTGGGGTATTGTATTTATCATTTTTCATCACCCCACACCCGTACCCACACCCACACACCCCCATTCACTTCTCCCCTTGGCTAAATTCAGCAGCCCCCATCTTTTTCCCCACTTGATTTTCAAAGGAAAAGAAATGAAAGAAAAGAAAAGAAAATGGAGAAATGAGGTGGACCTTTGACCTTGAATTGACTTTAACTTCTCCCCCCACTTTCTCTACCTCCCTCTCTCTCCTCTCCCACTCCCATTCTAGCCGACCCCCCTCCCTCCTACAGCAGCAACAGCCCCCCCATTTCCCTTCTCTTTTCTCTTCAAACTTCATCGAAAATTGCCTCAAATCCATCAAAAAAAATCCCAAAACCCAAATCCGACTCCTACCCATTTTAGCTTAGCCCGTATAGCATGGATCTTTGTGAAAAGAGAGCATTTTGGAGGACCATGGATGCTCGTGGATCTTCAAATGTTTTTGGGTATAATTCTAAAACATTTTTGCTTAATTTGTTACTAATTTCTTAAAGCTAAACTACATAAGTGTTAATTAGGCTTAAGTTGCAAGTTTTGGAATTCAAGTTATGAATTTGAATGCAAGTTAGGGTTTTATAAAATTGGTGTATGGTTGTGTGTTATATTTAGGCTTTTTGTCATGTTAATACAAGATTAGTAGCTTGTGCAAATGGTTAGTTTAAAAATTGTGTTAATTTGCTAATTTGCTTACTAGGTTTTTGAAATTGGTTAAATACTTGGGATTAAAAATGTGTTTAGGTTTTTCATGACTTCATTAACTTTATTAAGTGTGGTTTAATGCTTTAGATCATGCAAATCTAAGCTAAATTGTAGTTTGTGCATTTTTGCTTTGGAATTGTTAAATTTTAGGTATTTTGTAAACTAGAATATTAGGGTTTTTGGAATTTAATGAGATTAAATTCCGGAAATTGTTTCTATGACTTATTTAAGATATTTAATAAGTATATTGGCCGCTACATTCATTTAAACATCATGTTTTATACAAAAACGGCGAATTGTGCTTGCTAGATTTTCGGAAAAATGACTTTTTAAGTGAAATTGGGGTTTTTGTGAGTTTTAACCTAGTTTATATTAAAATTAGTGTTCATGAATGTGCAAATGAGTGTGATTGGATTTTTCTCGATGGTTTGACGTTTGTACATCGACATCGAGGGTTGGTTTGACTATTCTTGCATGCGTAGGCGATAGGTTTGGACTTATGCGTGATACGCGTGCCGATTTGATTTTCGTATGCCGTTTCGATTTCGAATTTAGTTTTAATGCGATATGGTGCGTTATGATATGTAGGTACCCCCATGTGGACTTCGAGACGAAAAGCAAGCGCGTGGCGACGTCGGCACCGGCTAGCGAGGACCAGGTGAGTAGATTTATATCTACGGGGAGAAGTCGGGTGGATGGCGTATAGCACCCCCGCAGTTCGTGGTGATGTATACGAATACGTATACACACATATATATATTCTTTATATATTGTTTGAGTGCATTGATGATAATATGGATATTTGGTGTTCTTGGATATTTCGTGTCGCGAACCCCTAGAGTAGTGGTCGCACCACGTATGCACACACCCACCCATACTTGCATACTTTCTTCTTTCATTTATGCTTATTCAGGAATACATAGTTATGTGTTCACATGGGTATGGGACTATGTGTTCACATACGGATTTGAGGATAGTACTTGGGATTTATGATGAGTCGATGAGATTTGATTTGAGGCCGTGAGATCGGTGATATAGCAGGGTTCGTATTTGAGATACGACATGACGTTGTAGCGGGTCCTTGACGTAGTGTTTCACACACGTGCATGCATACGTAGGTGGTATCAGTATTGTACTAGACATAGATCCGTACCCGGATTATGATCTTTGATAAAGAGGATACCAGGTGAATAGTATGATGAATGTGATATTGACCCGTACCCAGATTTGGGATGCCGTACGACGGATTTACGTACGAGCTATATTTTAATGATTGATCCGCACTCTTGACTTGGGATGTCTGGTTATAGATATGGTATCGGATACGATATTATTGAGGCGGGATCACCGACTAATATATATATACAGGTATGTATATGTATCGACTCAGATGTTAGGCGGTTTCCTTACCTGCAGCCCAGCTTGTTAACTTAGTCCTTTAGTTTAGTTTAGTTGATTAGATTAGATTCGATTCTTACATATTTCAAAAACTAACGAATCGTGGGTATTTTAAAAGGCAGCCCAAGGGATCCTACGGATATTTCAAAAGACGTATCTTTTCATAAAAACACCGCAGCCCCTATTTTCAAAACCCCATGATTCGTGTTATTTCAAAAGGCACCATTTGTAGGACTTATAGTAGATTATTACAGATTAGTTACCGTTGTGTCTAGTATTCAGCTCCCGCACACTATTGCTGTTCGCTCTTCCTCGCATACTTATTTTGCTGCATATTCCATTATTGATATCATGCTGTTAGGACACCAGCACCATTACCGATGATGCGTATGTACCACGTACACTTACTTGCCGGCTCACACACATCTTCATCGGTAATTGCCATGTCACGTACACCTTAGAAAATATTATTGCTTGGCATAGCCTGTTAGCTAATAGTTTAGACATTGTAGTTATTGCCTGCTACTTCATGTATACTGTTATTCATTCTCATGCTTATATTCATGGTTTTACATGCTATTGATGATTCGGATTTCCATGATATTTTCTGGATTTGGAGGAAAACCGCAAAACATATATAAACTGATTTCTCTCTTTTTAAATAAAAGTGCGGTTTTTCCCATGCTGTATGAGTCGTCCACCATGAGTTTGCTGATGGATTTCGAGACCCGATTCGAGGAGGCGGATGAACCGTTTCGGGTACATGGTGGACCCGGTAAGGTACCCCGGGGCAAGAAGCGCGTGATGATGACGATGTGAGCCTGGCAGGGGAGCACTACCTACCGGTGATTTTACCCGACGCGTCGGATATCCGGAGGATACCGTCGTGGTCTTGAGATGGATGGTAGGGGCCGGTCTGGACTGACGGCACCCTAGATATTGAGACCGTGATATTGAGATTTCGAGATATTGAGGTACAGAGACTGTGATACAGAGATATCGAGATACTGGGATTACGTTTTGTGCAGATGCTAGGCACTGTTTTATGCTGATTTCATTATGATACCTCATTTTAAAAATATAAAGGAAATCTCACTAAATTATGAAAACAGTTCTTCATTTACATGTATTCTGTTTTCATGCATTCATACCTCATTCATTTGATATATTGCTACCTGAGGCACTGACACGGGCACATGAGATTACACTCGGGTTAGATATTTACCCTAGCCTTGTTATAGGCTACATGTTATATACCTTTTTGAGGATATATTATGATCATTGACCTAGGATTGCGTTATTTATGCGATTTCTGTGCGTAGATGTTTTTCTACTCACGAGTTGGCAACTCACCCCCGTTGTGCCACAGTTCTTGCAGGTTTCGCCGTACAGGTTTCATTACGGCTTTGTTGGCACTATTTCCATTTCCGGGTGGCTTGCTAGCAGGTGGGTTATTTGTATCTTACCCATCATTATAACTTGTATATTATTACTCTGTTGTATCTAGAAGTTCCATCAACCAAACATGTATTTATTGAGATAGAGACCAGTGTTGTTTATTCTTTCGACCTTAGAGTCGCTCGTTATATTTCCGGTGGTTTTGAGTTTCCTTTTGAGTTTTGATCCTCGCCGTTGGCGTTGTATATTATATTGCTTGTGTGGTTGTGACCGTCGATTGACGAAGAGCTAGCTCCCGCTTGGGGATGCCTTTTTCTTGATTTCGTATACTATTCATGTTGTATCCCGTTTGGGAGCCAGTATTTACAAAGGAGACTCTGCCGAAATTTTCAGTAAATTTTTGATGTTTTTTTAAAAACCGCATAATTCGGCTTATGCTATTGAAACAACTTGCTTTAAGTTGGTTTTTCCTGCACTCTACTGCTTTTCTTGGTTTGGATTTCTGGGTTTTCGGTTTACTTAGATTACGTACGCCTCGAGACGTTCGTAGTTTAAGTGCCGATCATGTTCCGTACTTTCGGATCGTGACAACTTGAGATATAGAGAGACATAGAAAGAAACATCAGAGCGGATCCACTTACTGAGGCTATTCCTCGAACGCAATAGTTTCGCAAACGAGATTTGTGAGACTGACTAGTAGAGGAGTTGGGTGTTCGGTATCACACGAGCTGTGAGTATGCGACATCGCAATAATTAGCCTTGAGTGCAAGTGGGAGATTGTTGGATATAGTGCCCTCAGAGTCAATTATTGGATCACAAGCATGTGATTGCAATGATTGAAGAGGACCTATGCTGGTAGGACAGTCTTAATCGAGATGATAGTATGCTATCTGGTTTATTTTTATCATCGTGTACTGCTTTAGGTGACCTTACGAGTCGCTATTACACGTTGATAGAGCCCCTAGGATTCTTGCTTGACTACCAGCAGTATGAGGGCGATCATATACGTGAGAGTTGGAGTCTATAAGCACATCCTTAAAAGGTCCCTAGTCATGGGAGTTTCGAGACAGGGCATCGATACTCCGGAGTAGACTAGTGTATACAGTCGAGACCCCGACGAGGGGCGGTGGCCGGTCTCACAAGCCACTGGTGTCAGTTGGTTTACCTAAGATGTATACAGGTGCTCATTGGGTTATGAGTACACCGGACAGGACTCACCGGGAACCTGCTAGTTGGTATTATACCTGACGTCAGATAGCAGTTCCCTGGTGACATGTGTACAGGTTAGTTCATCGACCTGAGATCGTCATTTGTCTCGTGTGAGTTCCCACTGTGCTTTGATTACTACCCTACCACGGCTCAAAGTAGTCATGCAAACAGGTTTTAGTTGGGTACAGTCCCGAGCCATATGGAGGCAGTGAGCGGATCTGCAGGGGTTCGTCTCTCCCGGTATTGGGGGTGAGGTCGCGCTGTGTCCAGGAGAGCCAGTACATGAAAAGTCCTTGGCCAAGGCAGGAGATTTGCTGGTAGGTATTCCAGTAGTATCTCAGGGTGTTCTGGGCTACACTCCGACCCGACTTGTACCGCTATTGGGGGTCTGACTTTTACCAACCCCCTAGGCCCGCCATGCGATGCTCATAGACGAACGGACCGGACTGTGCGGATATTGTCACTGACAGTCTCAGTAGGGTGTCAGGATGAGTTCGCTCATCGACGTCCCTTTTGGTCAATAGCTGGTGGCCCGTCACGTATGGCTGATACCTCTGACGTGCTAGTGGTTAAATCCACAGCCATAGTATTGACGAGTCTTTAGAGTCCACCACACACAGTTACTCAAGTTTCGGGCGAAACGCTGTAGAGGCCGTATGGAGATATGGCAGGGTTTGATCAGATACGTGCGATATTGCACGGATCGTGATCGGACGGATTTTACTAGCCGGCTTTGGTGTAAGCCGGATCCTAGTATTAGATAGTGTAGATTTTGTCTCTTTGCATTTGTATTCAGTGGGAATACAAATGCGGGCATGCATATGCAGTAGCGGGGTTTTTCTGTAATTTATTACAGGATCAGTTTTCTAAAGTTGGCAGTTTGCATTCCGTTCCGGCCGGTTTTCCTTTGTTCCTTCACGGCCGGACTTTATCGTTGGAGGGTGTTATTTGCAGTTTGCAAATAACATTTTGTGGAGGGGGTTTATTGTGATTGTGCCTTCATAATCATGATGAGATTCTTTTCTAGTCTCTTCCCTTGCATTTATGATGATGGGGTTTGATTAGGATTTGACAAGGATTTTTGATGTGAGATTATTTAATCATTCTCTTCATATATTTGTTTATGCCTTTTTTCCCCACCATTATATAGAGGGCCGGCCATTTTTTTACAGAGAGAGAGAGGATGAGTTTTGATTTGGTGAGTGTGGAATATTATTCATATCACATATTTCTTGCTACAAAAATTGCTAGCTCTCTCAAAAGTTCATTCCACCTCCATCCATGGCAACATAAACCCCAAAAGAGACATGCTTTTCTCCACTTGCCTACAGCATCCCTTGGACGCGTCGGCTAGCCAACTTCGCACCCGAGTTGCCTCGGTCAAGAGGTGGGAGCCCGTAAAAGAGTCCGGCTACGTGGTGCCCTTTCCGACGAGGTCGTGACGGACGGAGATTCCGCGGGAGATCGGAGTGGAGACGAAGACCGAAGGATACGGATCGCTTGGTATATCTCTTCACCCATCTTTTAGTTTGCTAGTAGCTAGGTTAATGGCCCGATCTTGGTTAAAAGTGCGCGGTGGTGCCGGTTTGCTATTTCGCAAAGTTTTTCGTTTCCGCGTTTCCGGCGTCGGATCGACGGCCGGGGCGCCGCCGCGGACTTACAGTAGGGGTCTAGGGTGGGGTAATAGCTATTCATCACAACTGTGTAATCCGTCTTTTATTGCAGATTCAAAGCAAATGCGGATTGCTAATAAATCCAATAAAGTTCATCTGTGATCTGGAATGCTTATTATTGCGTCTGACGAATGTACAATATCTATATATGATAGCTATTAGACGTCACTTATGTTTTACACCCGCGCTAACCCAGCCCCCGCTCTGTCGTTAGTTAAGTAACCTAACGGGTGATGACGGGACCCAGTGGCGAATGCGGATGGCATAAGAGGACGTGGTATTTTCGTTGTTTTCTGCAATAATAAGATAAATGATGGGACGCATTATTATAATGCAAAGAAAATAAACCGAAGTCAAATCGTTGGAACAAATTTAAAAGAAACCACTCGGTTATTTTAAAAGAGCAGAATTTTTAAATTGCGGAGCTTTAACCACTCCTTTTTGAAGAAAAAAAAAGGTATCAGGTTCCTTCGATTATATCAAGTTCACTACGTTCACGGTTTTGCCAAAACCAGTCGTAGCCTCCGTCATTTCAGTTAAATATTCAGTAATATTCAAGCTATGTATTTTGACCTTCGCCAAGGCATAGTGATTGGTAGCTGCTGGATATTTATCTGTAGCATAGATAGATGCGTTGGTTTGGGACAGTCGTACTACTATTTTGGCCTTCGTCAAGGGTATGTGTTAGTTATATGTATGCCCTAGAGGCCATTACTGTACATAGGATGTATATTGTAGTGGATGCTTGGACATATATAGGGAGGACTTTCTTGCTCGACATGATAGTATGCTATCTGGTTACTCTTTACCTTAACGTGTATACTGATTGTCTCTCTAATTACATGTTGGTAAAGCCCTTAGGATGTGTACTTGACTACCTGGACTATGATGCGGATCATACTAGTGGGGACATGGTAGTCCATAAGTACATCCTTCAAGGTCCTTAGTCGTGGGGGTATCGAGACGGGGCATCGATATACCAGTGTAGACTAGCATATACCTTCTCGACCTATACAGATGGGCAATGGATGATCCCATATCCATTGGTGTTTGACATCAGAGATGATATACGGGTGCTCAGTGGAGACTGGGTACACTGGACGGACTCGCCGAGAACTCCGAGATGGTATTATACCTTACGTCAGATGGCAGTTCTCTGGTGACACTGGTACAGGTTAGTCTGTAGACCCGAGATCGTCATAGAGTCTTGTGTGATTCCCACTGTGCTTTGATTTCCACCTTACCACGTCCAAGAGAGCGTGCAAAACGGTGGTTTTTGGGTACAGTCCCGAATCACATGGAGGCAATGAGCGATAGGAGGGGATTCATCTCTCCCGGTATAGGGAGTTGATGTTGCGCTGTGTTCGATTGGCTATAACCGGAAATCCCTGGCCAGGGTTGCTAAGATTTACTGGTAAGTGTTACCTGTAGTTTCTCGAACTGTTATAGACCTCATATCGACACGACTTATCGAGCTATTGGGGTCTGACGTTTACCACCCCTAGGCGAGATATGCGACATATCAGACGACGAGACCGGACTGTACGGTAAGTGTTACTGGTTGGATTCACAGGAGTGTGAGCGGGCTTGCTCGTCGATCTTCTGATCGCTCAATACCCGGGTGGCCGTTACGTTTAGCAGACCGCTTGCGGCTTGTGGGTGTTTGATATGATCATCACCTGCTGCCGGCGTATTGACGAGTCTTTAGAGTCCTACACAGAGGTTTCCTGGCTCAAGCGAAATGAAATAGGAGCGCATATGAGATATGTGCGGGATCGAGAATAATACCAGTATGTGATACTGTATTCGATTCTCACGATTTGTGACATTGATCGGTTATATACGATATAGCCGGGTTATCGGATCAAGTGTTGATTCGATAAGTTGTTACTATTGATATTAGTCGGTTATATGCGATATGACCGGATCGTTAAATCAAATATTGATTTAATGATTTAATGTATAATTATATATTAGATATATTACTTTACATTAACTAATATTTGTTCACTTAAAAAGGATTTTCTCACTTGATGTGCACATTGTATATGTGATATACTTTTTTGCATTTGATTGTATCATGTTTGATGATACATGAGGGTTTGTGTGTGTGATTAAACCATGGTTATGTTAATGGTTAGGGTTTTGTTTATTTACTTATTCATTTATTCATTTATTCATTTTGGAAAGATGAAGAGAAATGGTGGCTTGATTTGTTTTCTAGTTGAAGCTTCATGAAGCTTTGAATAAGTCCACCATTTTTGTTTCATGCTTAACCCTAACCATTCAACCTAACATTAGTTTATTCTCTACACCTAACTATGGTTTCAAATATGATAAGTATCATTTTATTTCCTATTTTAAAAAATATATCATATTCTTTTCTTCTTCTTCTCTTTCTTCAAAGAAGAAGAAAGCTTGCAACCTTCAATGATGACTTGATGAAAAGAGTGAGAAATCCAATTCTAAAGTGAACCCACTTCCTATTTCTTCATCCTCTACCACTTGCCAAGTAGTATAGGGTGTTTTCTTCACAAGTTTCATGGCTTGGTGAAGTTGGAGCTTGATCTTGTGTTGCCTCGACGTAGATCATCTTCGGCATCGAAGTCGACGACCTAGCCCGCCCATTTCTCCGATGAAGCCGACGCTAGAGCCCGGGATCCGATGATCGCAGCGAGGGGACATCATCACGGAGCTATGGAGGTGGAGGACCGGATCTACAAAGGTTGTATTTTCTGTTCACTTTTAGTTAAGTTGTTAACTAGTTGCTTGTTTCGCCTAAACTCTAGTCAGTGATCCGTATTAGGGTTTCTCGGCACTTGTAAAATTTGAATTTGGCATGGTTGATGCCTTGTGAGACCTCTAGTGTGTGCCTAGGAACCCTACAGTGGTATCAGAGCCTAGCTAGAGCCTTAGGCGATGCGTAGACGATGTTAGAAACCCGATCGAACCCCAAAACCCTAGAATTCACCCCTCTCTGTACATTTTTTAAAAACTGGGTTTTTTCCAGATTAAAAATGCTTAAAAAATGCAGCAGGGAGTTCTAAGAATTACGGTGCAAAAACGACCAAAAGATGTGCCCAAAGCGCGGCGGAACCGCGGCAGAAGCCTGGCTTCTGCGGCGGTTCCACGGCCAAATGATGAGATCTGCCTTCGTTTTTTGCACAGTAATTTATTTCTTCAGGTGCTGAGTTTTCTGGGAATTTTTAATTTGCACTCAAGAGTTGAGTTTTCTGGGGTGTTTTGGAGCTTCGATAATTCGATCGGAAATTTCAAACTTTGTCTATGTGTTTTCCGGATATTTTTGAATATGTTAAAAAGTTCGACCGGATATAAATACCCACTTTTTCCCCTGTCGAGAAATTTCAAAGTGTTGGATTTTTCCGTCGTTTAAGGACGTTCTGAGTGGTGCAAGTAACGCGATGGTCCCTCTAGAAGACAACAAACCTTAACTCTATTATGTGACCGTCTTGAACTGCCCTTTGAACCTTCGGGTTTGGGGCAGTACGGCGTACCACATGTGAGGCGTTGGCTTGACCCTTCTACGGCTGGACCATTGGTACTGAAGTATGAACTGGATGTTTTTAAACTTGTTTCATGTGTTGAGCTGTTTCGGGAAAACTTGGGTGTTTGAATGTTCGATCGGAAAGTTTAACATTTTCTATTTATCTGGAATGGGATACAATACTTGGAATTCACATGTAGTTATGTAATAACTAATATGAATGTTATAAACATAGTACTTTAGTCTCAAATGATCGATTGCCACGGAATTTTGATGCGATCAAAAGTCCGTCGCAATCACGTAGCGTACGCGGATACTCGCCGGGTAAACTTAATAAACAGCCTCGCCCCATAGCCCCGACCAAGTGACTGTAGGAGAACTCCGTCGCCAAAAGCATCCGTTCGGGGCTCGCGGCAGCGGTGTTCCGCCTTGGTGCACTTCGTCGGCGGCATCGGGGGTGCAGCCGCCTACTAAATTTTGTGACGAGCATTCGATCAGTTTTTCGAGAATCTTGTTGAATTGCCCGACTAGATATTGAAAAGTGTTTTTGTTAGTTATATGTATGCCCTAGAGGCCATTACTGTACATTGGATGTATAATATATTGGATGCTGGGACATATATAGGTAGGACTTTCTTGCTCGACATGATAGTATGCTATCTGGTTGCACTTTATCTTAATATGTATACTTTCTGTCTCTCTGATTACATGTTGATAAAGCCCTTAGGATGTGTACTCGACTTCCAGGACTATGATGTAGATCATACTAGTGGGGCCTGGGTAGTCCATGAGTACATCCTTGAAATGTTCCTAGTCGAGGGAATATCGAGACAGGGCATCGATATTCCAGAGTAGACTAGCGCATATCTTATCGACCCATGCGATGGGCGATGGATGATCCCATATCCATTGGTGTTTGACATCGAAGATGGTATGCGGGTGCTCAGTGGAGACTGGATACACTGAACGGACTTGCCGAGAACTCCCAGATGGTATTATACCTCACGTCAGATGGCAGTTCTCTGGTGACACTGGTACAGCTTAGTCTGTTGACCCGAGATCGTCATAGAGTCTTGTGTGTCTCCCACTGTGCTTTGATTTCCACCCTACCACGACTCTACTGAGTCGTGCAAACAGGTGGTTTTTGGGTACAGTCCCGATTCACATGGAGGCAATGAGCGATAGGAGGGGATTCGTCTCTCCCGGTATTGGGGGTTGATGTTGCGCAATGCTCGACTGGCCATAACAGGAAATCCCTGGCCAGGGTTGCAGTGATATACTGGTAAAAGTTATCAGTAGTTTCACGAATGTTATGGACCCTACGTCGGCATGACTTATCGAGCTATTGGGGTCTGACGTTTACCACCCCTAGGCGAGATATGCGACATATCAGACGAACAGATCGGACTGTACGGTAAGTGTTACTGGTTGGATTCGCAGGAGTCTGAGCGGGCTTGCTCGTCGATCTTCTGATCGCTCAATACCCGGGTGGCCGTTACGTTTAGCAGACCGCTTGCGGCTTGTGGGTGTTTGATATGATCATCATCTGCTGCCGGCGTATTGACGAGTCTTTAGAGTCCTACACAGAGGTTTCCTGGCTCAAGCGAAACGAAATAGGAGCGCATATGAGATATGTGTGGGACCGAGAATAATGCGTGTATGTGATACCGTATTCCATTCTCGCGACGAATGTGTCGAATGGTTATATGCGATATAACCTAGTTATCGAATCAAGGATTGATTCGATAAGCCGATACATATGATACTAGTCGGTTATATCCGATATGACCGGATCGTTAAATCAAGTGTTGATTTAATGATTTAGTGCATATTTATATATTTGATATATTACTTTGCGTTAACTAGTATTGGTTCACTTTAAAAGGATTTTCTTACTTGAATTGTGCACATTGTATATGCGATATAGTTTTGTGCACATGTTTGTATCATGTTTGATGATACATGCTTACTTGGTTAAGTGTAAAGAATCAAACCATGGTTTAAGTTAATGATAAGGGTTTTGATTATTTATTCATTTATCTTTTTCTTATTTATTCATTTTGGAAAAAGGAAAAGATAAATGAATGGTTGTATGTTTTGTTTTTTAGTTGAAGTTTCTTGAAACTTTGACTAAGTCACTCTTTTGTTGTTTTGCTTAACCCTAACCATTTAACTAACCCATGTTAATTCTCTACACTTAACTATAGTTGAAAGTATGATAAGTATTGAATTATTTATCTAATTAAAAAACACTTATCATATCATCTTCTTCTTCTTCATCTTGTTCTTCCATGGAAAAAGCATGCTACTCCAATGGAAACTTAAGAAAACAAGTGAGAAATCCAATTCTAAAGTGAACCCACTTCCTATTTCTTCATCCTCTACCTCTTGCCAAGTAGTATAGGGTGTTTCCTTAACAAGTTTTCAAAGCTTGATGAAGTTGGAGCTTGTTCTTGCGATACCTCGACGTAGATCATCTTCGGCATCGAACCGACGATCAAGCTCGCCCATTCTTCGATGATACCGATGCTAGAGTCATGGGTTCGTTTTGGACAGCGGAGGGACTTCATCACGGAGCCTAGGAGGTGGTGAACTGGATCTACAAAGGTTGCATTTCCGTATCTCTTAGTTAAGTGTTAACTAGTTTATTGTTTCGCCTAGATTTCTAGCCAACGATCCGTAGTCAGGTTTCTCGGCACCTAGATTTTTGAAATTGGCATGGTTGATGCCTTGTGAGACCTCATTAGGATGCCTAGGAACCCTACAGTGGTATCAGAGCCTAGCTAGAGCCTTAGGCGAAGTCCCGACGGAATTTGAAGTCCGAACGACCCGAAAACCCAACCCTAAATATGCTCTCTGTACATTTTTTAATTTCGGGGATTTTTGTGAATTAAAAATATCCAGAAATATCAGCAGGAAAATATAAGAGTAACTGTGCAATTCGTAACCCTAACTCCATTAAATTGCCGCGGTTCCGCGGCACGAGCGTGGCTCGTGCGGCGGTTCCGCGGCACGAGCGTGGCTCGTGCGGCGGTTCCGCGGCTATTTTGTCGTATATTGCGTTGCATTTGGCACAGTAACTCACATTTGGCAGTGCTGGTTTTCCTGGGAATTTTTAATATTTATTAAAGAGTTGATATTTCTGGGTTGATTTGGGGACTCGGTGTATTCGATCGGACTGTCTAATTTTGTCGGTGTGCTTTTCCGGGTATTTTTAGAATATGTTAAAAAGTTCGACCGGATATAAATACCCACTTTTTCCCCTGTCGGGAAATTTCCAAGTGTTGGATTTTTCCGTAGTTTAACGACGTTCTAAGTAGTGCAAGTAACGTGATGGACCCTCTAGAAGACAACAAACCTTAACTCGATTATGTGACCGTCTTGAACTGCCCTTTGAACCTTCGGGTTTGGGGCAGTACGGCATGCCACATGTGAGGCGTTGGCTTGACCCTTCTACGGCTGGACCGTTGGTACTGAGGCACGAACTGAATGTTGTTAGACTTATTTCATGTGTTGAGCTGTATCGGGAAAACTTGGATGTTCGATTGTTCGATCGAAAAGTTTAGCATTTTCTATTTATCCGGAATGTGATACAATAATTGGAATTCACAAGTAGTTATGAGATAACTGAATGAATGTTATAAACATAGCACTTTAGTCTCACTTGATCGGTTGCCACGGAATTTTGATGCGATCAAAAGTCCGTCGCAATCACGTAGCGTACGCGGATACTCGCCGGGTAAACTTAATAGACAGCCTCACCCCATAGCCCCGACCAAGTGACTGTAGGAGAACCCCGTCGCCGAAAGCATCCGTTCGGGTGCTCGCGGTAGCGGTGTTCCGCCTTGGTGCACTTCGTCGACGGCATCGGGGGTGCGGCCGCCTACTAAAGTTTGCGACGAGCATTCGATCAAATTGTCGGGAATCTTGTTGAATTGCCCGACTTGATATTGAAAAGAGTTTTCGATTTTGAGACTAAAATGCGGGGTTTATAATTGTTAGGCATGCGATGTCTAAGTAATTCATTTGGTCAGGCATGCGATGTCTGAGGTGATTGCGGATTCCAACTGTTGTAGTTTTACACTTTCTTTTCTGTGACCGTAAGTGTAATATGTGATATCGCTGGTTTCGTTGCTATATGTCAACGACAATTGGGATGCGCATATTTACTTACGTTGATGACATGAGATGTTATGTGTTGCTGGATATGTTATATTGGATCGTCGTGTTTGAATAGCCGGGGTTTTTTTTATGTGAGATGAGTGTTTTTCATTTTCATTCATGTAAAAACTTGTATGTAATATTCTTTTATTGGGGCACTTCCAGGTTGCGGATGTTGTCACCATTTGTATATTATTTACTTTTCTGCATTAGGATAGACCCAAGGAGGGGAGCACAAGTAACCGGGTTCTGGGGTCCAGTGGGAGACCATCTCGAAGAGTCGAGTCCGGGTCTCCTAACCCTAGAATTGGTAGGGTTGCTTGCCGCTCTCGTAGGGGTCTTGGGGTGTGGGATTGGCTATTCATCACGACCGTGGAATCCGTGTTTTATACTAGCTCGTATTGAAAACACGGACGTCCTAGTATATCCAATATTTCATATGTTTCTTCTGCTGTGATTTATCTGTGATCATGTGATGTTCTGTGACAGGTATTATATATAGTATATATGATATATTATATAGACGTTGCTTATGTTTTACACCCGCGCTAGCCCTGCCTCGCTCTGGCGTTAGTTACCTAACCTAACGGTGCAGACGGGACATCGAGGCGAATGCGGATGGCATAAGCGTACGTTATATTTATCTGTGATGATTAGGTGGACTTAAATGATGGGATATTCATTAATGAGATTAATGAAAGAAAATAAACCTAATTGATGTTGTGGAATCGAATTTCAAAATAAAACAGGTAGCTACAGTTCTTGCTTTGCATCGCGGTGTTCATTATAGAACATCCTGCACCTTATTCGATGAGGAAAGGACCGAGATCCCTTCACCGGGAGTGACTCCTTTAGCAATAACTGGAAGATGCTACAACCCTCGGTTTGTCTTTGATCGCTTCTATAGTTTCCGCTTTGCACAGTGATATATATGATATATCCCGCACCTCATTCGACGAGGAAAGGGCCGACGATCCCTTCACCGGGAGTGACCCCTTTAGCAAAACTAGAAAAGCCTCGAAAACATTCCATTTAAAAACCATTTGATTCCGCAACGAGATCAAGTTCAAAGCGTTAAAGGTTTTCACAAAAACCAGCCGCAACCCTCCGTCATTTTAGAAAGTAGAGTACTTAGTATTCGTGCTGTGTTTGTTGACCATAGTCAAGGCACAGTGTACGGTAGCTAAGTGATGTCTTCCTACACCGCATATGATGCGATTAGTTAGGACAGTTGCGTGACTTTGTTGACCTTAGTTAAGGGTCATGTGGGTGGGTCTAATTAATCATGAAATGACGGGTAGAACTTGACTAGTACTTATGATTTATTGACCATAGTTAAGGTCATAGGTGCTAGGGGTAAAAACCTTTATCGGGAGTTTCAAGTGTTGAAACTTGCAATGAGATTGCATACCTTCTATGTAATAGTTGGATCCCGATACCCACTGCGAGTAATTGTTACTCCTGGGAGAGTTTTGCACTTTGCAATTAGCCGATCAAGTAGGTGTCTAGAAAGGTGTCAACGGGGTTACGCCTCTGGAAAAACGAGGTTTACATTAATTAGGTCCGTGCGAAAGCACGGGGAACCTCCCTCAAAGTACCGACACTGGCCTGGCTGAAAGATTGGCGAACTTGTAGAGTGTAATTAATCCCGGCTAGTCTTTCCTTTTAAGGTTTGAAGGAAGATTTGATAAAAACAGTGGGAGCCATCCTGATTAGATAAAATATATAACCAATCTGATCTTGCAAGAGCGCACGCAGAGTGTTTTCTTCTCTCTCTCCTGGTAGCGACCATGTCACGCCTTAATCAAGATAATAATATGGATGTATTGACCGAACCCGCTTGTTATACTGAGCTGGGGAACGTTAGTCCCGCTCCAACTTATAATTGTTATAAGACAGAGCAGGAAATTGGGGAATACCAGAATTCCTATGCCGCCCAAACGAAGAAAGTGCATATGATGCATCTCCTTCGGGTGTGTTCATTATAAAGAACTGTTTCTCAGTATCCTCTGCATCCTGGGTATATGATACCAGATCAGGATCCCAGATATGTAATCTGTTACATAGGGCTACAAAAAGGTAGAAAAACTGAGAACGGGTGATAAGTTTCATGAGGCAGAAAACGGGGCAAGTGTTGCAGCCAAGTCTGTTGGTCACTGTCACCCTGTATTACGAATACATTGATTCTGAACAAATGCTATTAGATACCGAACCTGATATACAAAATCATATCAATCTCTTTATTAGTAAAGAAAGGATATAATTTTGTATTGATGGATAATCTTTTGAACATTTCCTATATCAAAAGTTGATCGGTTCAGGCACGTTATCTAAAAGCATTGACGTTCTAAATCAAACTACAGTTCCTTGTATACTGAACACACACAGGAAGAAGAGTTCAGAAATGAACGAATTCTTCTTGAGGCATTGTAGACTAGGTCATATCAATGCGACCCGACTGGCTGAAGTTACATTTAGATGTATATTTAAATCAGTTTGAATTTACATCTTGTGAAACTTGCCAGTCATGTCACAAAGATAATATGACCATAGCTCTGTTTATTGGAAACAGAGAAAGAGTTAATGAACTCTTGGGACTGATGCATGATGATGTATATAAGGTCTCCTGTCTACACATGTCAGGACTGGTTCTTTGTACTTCATTACATTCTCTGATAATCTCTCAAGATTCAGACCTATGTTCCTGTTGAAACACAAGTCCGAACCTTTTGAGATATTCACAGAATATAAGTAAGAAGTAGAGAACCAATAACAGGTATAAGTATTATGTCCTATGATAAGATCAGGGAGGGGAATACTTGTGCATAGAATTCCTGGACTATTCTAAAGGAGAATGAGATTTTCTCTCAGTGTTACTCCTCTGAATACACCACAGCACAACGGTGTATCAGGGCGGAGCAATTGCACAATATTAGATATGGTGTGCTCTATGATGAGTATTACTGAGTTACCTATTTCCTTTTGGGGTTATGCACTTGAGAAGCTGCATACCTATTGAATTAGGTTTGAATCAAATCACTGCCTACCACTCCATATAAGATATGGTATGGGAAGAACCCATCTCTTAAGCGAGTTAAGATTTGGGGTTGTCCGGCCTATGTTTAAAGCAAAATCCGGACAAGATCGAGGCAGGATCAATTCTGTAGAACTGGAAAGGTTCCAGCTATACAAAACTGCAGTTGATGATTTGACAGAACCATAAGATTCTATAGTTCCCAACGAACCTCAGCCTCTCCGCCGATCTAGTAGGGTTCCTCATCCGCCTGAGAGATACCTCGGTTTCTCGATGACAGTGGGAGCAAGGATTGCATCATGAGATGATGACCCAACTAGTTTCGAGCAGGCCATCGAGAGTAGGGACTCTGTAAGAATGGCTGGATGCTTAGCGATCTGAGATGGAATCCATGTACACCAGCAAAGTATGGACTTTAGCTGCTATATCTGAAGGGTTAAATCCCCATTAGGAGCAAGTATATCTTGAGAAGATTACTTGGTTTAGATGGAAAAGTTGAGACTTTCAAAGCTAGACTTGTTAAAGGTTTTCGTCATCGACCAGGCGTGGATAATGATGAAACCTTTTTCCAGTAGCTATGCTTAAGTCTATCCAGATCCTACTTACCACGGCTACATACCATGACTACGATATCTGATGGTTGGGTGCCCTGACTGCTTTTCTAAATACTGATTTAGAAGAGAACGTCTATAAGAACACAGCCAGAGGTCTTCGTAGACAGTGGGAGCAGCGGAAACGTGTGCAAGTTGCTTTACATAATGAAGCAGGCATCGCGGAGTTGGAACGTCTGTTTTGATGTGATAGTCAAAGTGTTTGACTTCATCAAAATGGTAGACGAACCTTGTATATATAAAAGGGTAGTAGAGAGTAAGGTGGTCATCTTCGTATTGTACGTAGACAACATACTCTTGATAGGAAAAGAGTTTCCTATACTACGATCGGTCAATCTCCTATTATCACTAGGATTCTCCAAATAGGATCAAAGTGATACCTCATAAATCCTGAGTTTTCATCTATGAGATAGATGTAATTGGATGCTAGGATTCTCACTAGGTGTAGTGAGATGGTATCAATCGATCCTGGGGAGAATCACTGGAAGAGTTCCAGGGTGATAAAGACGACTGAATGTCAGTCACAGGCACTGTCTTTACCCTCAGTAAAGGGACGGTATGTTGGAAGAGTTCCAAGCTCGATACCGTGGCAAACTAGACGATAAAGGCTGGTAACATCGCTATTGAAGATACTACCAAAGAGAAAGTTTGGGTGTATATTGGTTCATAAGATGAACTAGGTTCCTGCCATTGTATGACAATGGAAGTGTGGCTTTGGCCCTGGAACCCTGGTCCCATCAGTGACCCAGACAAATTCTGAGGCAGCATCACCTGATCATGGAGATAGTTGATCTCCAGGATGATCGAGGTTAAGAGAGTAGACTCAGAGGACAACACGGCGGATCCACACACGAAGGCCTTTTCCCAAAGAGAGACAATTTAGGGGATGGTTGAGTATGTGATACTGCAACCACTGCTACAGATGGCCCTAGTGCAAGTGGGAGATTGTTAGTTATATGTATGCCCTAGAGGCCATTACTGTACATTGGATGTATAATATATTGGATGCTGGGACATATATAGGTAGGACTTTCTTGCTCGACATGATCGTACGCTATCTGGTTGCACTTTATCTTAACATGTATACTTTCTGTCTCTCTGATTACATGTTGATAAAGCCCATAGGATGTGTACTCGACTTCCAGGACTATGATGTAGATCATACTAGTGGGGCCTGGGTAGTCCATGAGTACATCCTTGAAATGTTCCTAGTCGAGGGAATATCGAGACAGGGCATCGATATTCCAGAGTAGACTAGCGCATATCTTCTCGACCCATGCGATGGGCGATGGATGATCCCATATCCATTAGTGTTTGACATCGAAGATGGTATGCGGGTGCTCAGTGGAGACTGGGTACACTGAACGGACTCGCCGAGAACTCCCAGATGGTATTATACCTCACGTCAGATGGCAGTTCTCTGGTGACACTGGTACAGCTTAGTCTGTTGACCCGAGATCGTCATAGAGTCTTGTGTGTCTCCCACTGTGCTTTGATTTCCACCCTACCACGGCTCTACTGAGTCGTGCAAACAGGTGGTTTTTGGGTACAGTCCCGATTCACATGGAGGCAATCAGCGATAGGAGGGGATTCGTCTCTCCCGGTATTGGGGGTTGATGTTGCGCAATGCTCGACTGGCCATAACAGGAAATCCCTGGCCAGGGTTGCAGTGATATACTGGTAAAAGTTATCAGTAGTTTCTGTTAGTTGTATGTATGCCCTAGAGGCCAGTATTGTACAGATTATGTATATTATATTGGATGCTTGGACATATATAGAGATGACTTTCTTGCTCGACATGATAGTATGCTATCTGGTTGCTATTTATCTTAACATGTACACTAGTCTCTTTATACTGTCTTATAGTTACATGTTGGTAAAGCCCTTAGGATTTGTACTTGACTACCTGGACTATGATGCAGAGCATACTAGTGGGGACATGGTAGTCCATAAGTACATCCTTCAAGGTCCCTAGTCGTGGGTGTATCGAGACGGGGCATCGATATACCAGAGTAGACTAGCGTATACGCTTCTCGACCCATGTGATGGGCGATGGATGATCCCATATCCATTGGTGTTTGACATCAGAGATGGTATACGGGTGCTCAGTGGAGACTGAGTACACTGGACGGACTCGCCGAGAACTCCCAGATGGTATTATACCTCACGTCAGATGGCAGTTCTCAGGTGACACTTGTACAGGTTTGTCTGTAGACCCGAGATCGTCATAGAGTCTTGTGTGATTCCCACTGTGCTTTGATCTCCACCTTACCTCGTCCATGAGGGCATGCAAAACGGTGGTCTTTGGGTATAGTCCCGAGTCACATGGAGGCAATGAGCGATAGGAGGGGTTTCGTCTCTCCCGGTATTGGGAGTTGATGTTGCGCTGTGCTCGATTGGCCGTAACAGGGAAGTCCCTGGCCAGGGCTGATCAGAGATTTGCTGGTAAGTGTTACCAGTAGTTTCTCGACCCGTTACGAGCCTCACATCAGCACGACTTATCGGGTTATTGGGGTCTGACGTATACCACCTCTAGACTTGATATGCGACATATCAGACGAAGAGACCGGACTGTATGGTAAGTGTTACTGGTCGGATTCGCAGGAGTGTGAGAGGGCTAGCTCGTCGATCTTCTGATCGCTCAATACCCGGGTGGCCGTTACGTTTAGCAGACCGCTTGCGGCTTGTGGGTGCTTGATATGATCATCATCTGCTACCGGCGTATTGACGAGTCTTTAGAGTCCTACACAGAGGTTTCCTGGCTCAAGCGAAACGAAATAGGAGCGCATATGAGATATGTGCAGGACCGAGAATAATGCGTGTATGTGATACCGCATTTCATTCTCGCGATATATGTTTCGAATGGTTATATTCGATATGACCTAGTTATCGAATCATTGATTCGATAAATCGATGCATTGAATACTAGTCGGTTATGTGCGACATGACCGGATCATTGAATCAAGTGTTGATTTAATGATTTAATGTATAATTATATATTTGATATATTACTTTGCATTAACTAGTATTGGTTCACTTTAAACGGATTTTTCTCACTTGATGCACATTGTATATGTGATATGCTTTCGTGCACTTTTTTGTATCATGTTTGATGATACTTGATCATTTAGTTAAGTTTATAGAATTAATCCATGGTTAATTTGATAATTAGGGTTTTGCATATTCATTTATTTATTTATTTGTTTATTTATTTATTTGAAATGAGTTATGATAAGAATGGTGGCTAAGTTTGTTTTATATTGAAGCTTCATGAAGCTTTGACTTTGCTAACCATCCTTATCTTCATGCTTAACCCTAACCCATCCAAGTGACCATGGTTAATTCTCTACACTTAACCCTAGTTCAAGTTATGATAAGTATTTGATTTAAAATTTATTTTATCACAAGACTTATCATATTCTTTTCTTGAGCTCATCTTCTTCTTCTTCTTCAAGCTTGCTACAACAATGGCAACTTGAGTTCTAGTGAGATAAATCCAATTCTAAAGTGAACCCACCTCCTATTTCTTCACCCTCTACCTCTTGCCAAGTTGTTTTGGGTGTTTACTTCACAAGTTTCACAAGTTTGTGAAGTCGGAGCTTGAGTTTGTGCAACCTCGACGTAGATCGTCTTTGACACAAAGCCGACGACCTATTCCGCACGTTTCTCCGATGAAGCCGTCACGAGAGTCCAAGCTTCAAGATGGACAGCGAGAAGACTTCGTTGCGGAGCCGTGGAGGTGGATATCCGGATCTACAAAGGTTGTAATTTCCGTATCCTAGTAGTTAAGTGTTAACTAGCTTTTTGTTTCGCCTAGAATTCTAGCGACGATCCGTAGTCTAGGGTTTCTCGGCACCATTTTTTTTAAAATGGCATGTTCGATGCCTTGTGAGACCATTATAGGGTGCCTAGGAACCTTTCAGTTTCACGAATGTTATGGACCCTACGTCGGCATGACTTATCGAGCTATTGGGGTCTGACGTTTACCACCCCTAGGCGAGATATGCGACATATCAAACGAACAGACCGGACTGTACGGTAAGTGTTACTGGTTGGATTCGCAGGAGTCTGAGCGGGCTTGCTCGTCGATCTTCTGATCGCTCAATACCCGGGTGGCCGTTACGTTTAGCAGACCGCTTGCGGCTTGTGGGTGTTTGATATGATCATCATCTGCTGCCGGCGTATTGACGAGTCTTTAGAGTCCTACACAGAGGTTTCCTGGCTCAAGCGAAACGAAATAGGAGCGCATATGAGATATGTGCGGGACCGAGAATAATGCGTGTATGTGATACCGTATTCCATTCTCGCGACGAATGTGTCGAATGGTTATATGCGATATAACCTAGTTATCGAATCAAGGATTGATTTGATAAGCCGATACATATGATACTAGTCGGTTATATCCGATATGACCGGATCGTTAAATCAAGTGTTGATTTAATGATTTAGTGCATATTTATATATTTGATATATTACTTTGCGTTAACTAGTATTGGTTCACTTTAAAAGGATTTTCTCACTTGAGTTGTGCACATTGTATATGCGATATAGTTTTGTGCACATGTTTGTATCATGTTTGATGATACATGCTTACTTGGTTAAGTGTAAAGAATCAAACCATGGTTTAAGTTAATGATTAGGGTTTTGATTATTTATTCATTTATCTTTTTCTTATTTATTCATTTTGGAAAAAGGAAAAGATAAATGAATGGTTGTATGTTTTGTTTTTTAGTTGAAGTTTCTTGAAACTTTGACTAAGTCACTCTTTTGTTGTTTTGCTTAACCCTAACCATTTAACTAACCCATGTTAATTCTCTACACTTAACTATAGTTGAAACTATGATAAGTATTGAATTATTTATCTAATTAAAAAACACTTATCATATCATCTTCTTCTTCTTCATCTTGTTCTTCCATGGAAAAAGCTTGCTACTCCAATGGCAACTTGAGAAAACAAGTGAGAAATCCAATTCTAAAGTGAACCCAATTCCTATTTCTTCATCCTCTACCTCTTGCCAAGTAGTATAGGGTGTTTCCTTCACAAGTTTTCAAAGCTTGATGAAGTTGGAGCTTGTTCTTGCGATACCTCGACGTAGATCATCTTCGGCATCGAACCGACGATCAAGCTCGCCCATTCTTCGATGATACCGATGCTAGAGTCATGGGTTCGTTTTGGACAGCGGAGGGACTTCATCACGGAGCCTAGGAGGTGGTGAACCGGATCTACAAAGGTTGTATTTCCGTATCTCTTAGTTAAGTGTTAACTAGTTTATTGTTTCGCCTAGATTTCTAGCCAACGATCCGTAGTCAGGTTTCTCGGCACCCAGATTTTTGAAATTGGCATGGTTGATGCCTTGTGAGACCTCATTAGGATGCCTAGGAACCCTACAGTTTTCGATATAGAGACTAAAATGCGGGGTTTATAATTGTTAGGCATGCGATGTCTAAGGGATTCATTTGATTAGGCATGCGATGTCTAAAGAGTTTGCGGATTCCAGCTGTTGTAGTTTTACACTTTCTTTTCTATGACCGTAAGTGTAATATGTGATATCGCCGGTTTCGTTGCTATATGTCAACGACAATTGGGATACGCATGTTTACTTACGTTGATGACATGTGATGTTATGTGTTGCTGGATATGTTATATTGGATTGTCGTGTTTGAATAGCCGGGTTTTTTTATGTGAGATGAGTGTTTTTCATTTTCATTCATGTAAAAACTTGTATGTAATATTCTTTTATTGGGGCACTTCCAGGTTGCGGAAGATGTCACCTTTTGTATATTATTTACTTTTCCGCACTAGGATAGACCCATGATGGAGAGCACAAGTAACCGGGTTCTGGAGTCCAGTGGGAGACCAACTCGAGGAGTCGATTCCAGGTCTCCTAACTCTAGAATTGGTAGGGTTGCTTGCCGCTCTCGTAGGGGTCTAGGGATGTGGGTTTGGCTATTCATCGCGACCGTGGAATCCGTGTTTTATACTGGCTCGTATTGAAAACACGGACGTCCTAGTATATCCAATATTTCATATATGTTTCTTCTGCTGCGATATCTGTGATGTGATCATATGATGTTCTGTGATAGATACAGTATATAGTATATATGATATATTATATAGGCGTTACTTATGTTTTACACCCGCGCTAGCCCTGCCCCGCTCTGCCGTTAGTTACCTAACCTAACGGTGCACGAGGGGACATCGAGGCGAATGCGGATGGCATAAGTGTACGTCGTATTTATCTGTAATGTTTAGGTACTTAAATGATGGGACTTCATTAATGAGATTAATGAAATAAAAGAAACCTAAAGATGTTGTAGAATCGAATTTCAAAAATAAAACAGGTAGCTACAGTTCTTGCTTTGCACAGCGGTATATATGATATATCCTGCACCTTATTCGATAAGGAAAGGACCGAGATCCCTTCACCGGGAGTGACTCCTTTAGCAATAACTGGCAGATGCTACACCCCTCGGTTTGTCTTTTGATTGCTTCTATAGTTTATGCTTTGCACAGTGATATATATGATATATCCCGCACCTCATTCGACGAGGAAAGGGCCGACGATCTCTTCACCGGGAGTGACCCCTTTAGCAAAACTAGAAAAGCCTCAAAAACCCTCCATTTCAAAATTCATTCGATCCTACAACGATATCAAGTTCATTACGCAATAGGTTTTCAGAAAAACCTGTCGTAGCCCTCCGTCATTTCAGATAAGTCCTGTTTAGTATTCGTGCTGCGTTTGTTGACCTTGTCAAGGCGCAGTGTGCGGTAGCTAACCAGTATTTATCTGCTTATGCATATGAAGCAGATTGGGTTAGGGTAGTCGTACGGCCTTGTTGACCTTATCAAGGGTCGTGCGGGTGGGTTTGATTCAATCAAGAAATGACGGGTTGAACTTGACTTACGCTCTATGGTTTGTTGACCTTGTCAAGGTCATAGATCGTTTGGGGAAAAATATTATCGGGAATTTCAAGTGTTGAAATTTGCAATGAGATTGGATACCTTCTATGAGATAGTTGGATCCCGATACCCGCTGCGAGTAAGAGTTACTCCTGGGAGAGTTTTACACATTACAATTAGCCGATCAAGTAGGTGTCTACAAAGGTGTCAACGGGGTTACGCCTCTGGGAAAACGAGGTTTACTGTAATTAAGTTCGTGCGAAAGCATGGGGGACCTCCCTCAAAGTACCGACACTGGCCTGGCTGAAAGATTGGCGAACTTGTAGTGTGTAATTAATCCCGGCTAGTCTTTCCTTTTAGGGTTTGAAGGAAGATTTGATAAAAACAGTGGGAGCCATCATGATTAGATAAAAAAATAACCAATCTAATCTTGCAAGAGTACACGCAGAGTGTTTTCTTCTCTCTCTCTCCAGGTAGCGACCATATCACGCCTTAATCAACATAATAATACGGATGTATTGACCGAACCCGCTTGTTATACTGAGCTGGGGAACGTTGGTCCCGCTCCAACTTATAATTGTTATAAGACAGAGCAGGAAATAGGGGATTACCAGAATTCCCGTGCCGCCCAAACGAAGAAAGTGCATATAATGCATCTCCTTCGGGTGTGTTCATTACAAAGAACTGTTTCTCTGTATCCTCTACGTCCTGGGTATTTGATACCGGATCAGGATCCTAGATATGTAATCTGTTACATAGGGCTATAGAAAGGTAGAGAACTGAGAACGGGTGATAAGTTTCATGAGGCAGAAAACGGGGCAAGTGTTGCAGCCAAGTCTGTTGGTCACTGTCACCCTGTATTACAAATACATTGATTCTGAACGAATGTTATTAGATACCGAACCTGATATACAAAATCATATCAGTCTCTTTATTAGTAAAGAAAGGATATAATTTTGTATTGTTGAATAATGTTTTGAACATTTCCTATATCAAAAGTTGATCGGTTCAGGCACGTTATCTAAAAGCATTGACGTTCTAAATCAAACTACAGTTCTTAGTATACAGAACACACACAAGAGGAAGAGTTCAGAAATGAACGGATCCTTCTTGAGGTATTGTAGACTAGGTCATATCAATGCGACCCGACTAGCTCAAGTTACATTTAGATGCATATTTAAATCTGTTTAAATTTACATCTTATGAAACTTGCCAGTCATGTCACAAAGATTAGATGACCATAGCTCCGTTTATTGGAAATAGAGAAAGAGTTAATGAACTCTTGGGATTGATACATGTTGATGTATGTAAGATCCCCCGTCTACACATGCCAGGACGAGGTTCTTTGTATTTCATTACATTCTCTGATAATCTCTTTAGATTCAGACATATGTTCCTGTCGAAACACAAGTCCGAAACTTTTGAGATATTCACAGAATATAAATTAGAAGTAGAGAACCAAAATACGGGTATAAGTATTATATCCTTTGATGCGATCAAGGAGGAGAATACTTGAGCACGGAATTCCTGGATTATTCTAAAGGAGAATGAGATTCTCTCTCAGCATTACTCCTCCGTATACACCATAGCACGATGGTATATCGGGGCAGAGCAATTGCACCCTATTCGATATGGTGCGCTCTATGATGAGTACTACTGAGTTACCTGTTTCCTTTTGGGAGTTATGCGCTTGAGAAGCTGCATACCTATTGAATAGGGTTCAAATCAAATCAGTTGCCTACCACTTCATATGTGATATGGAAAGGGAAGAGCCCATATCTTAAGTTAGTTAAGATTTGGGGTTGTCCGGCCTATGTCTAAAAGCAAAATCCGGACAAGCTCGAGGCAAGGTCTGTTATGTACAACTGGAAAGGTTCCAGCTATGCAAACTACAGCAGATGATTTGGTAGAACCAAAGGATTCAATAGCAACCGACGAACCTCAGCCACTCCGCAGATCTAGTAGGGTTCCTCACCCACCTGAGAGATACTTCGGTTTCTCTATGACAGTGGGAGCGAGGATTGCATCATGAGATGATGACCCAACTAGTTTCGAGCTGGCCATCAGGAGTGGGACTCTGTAAGAATGGCTGGATGCTTAGTGATCTGAGATGGAATCCTTATACACCAACAAAGTATGGACTTTGGTTGCTATATCTGAAGGGTTAAATCCCCATCAGGAGCAAGTATATCTTGAGAAGATTACTTGGTGTAGATGGAAAAGTTAAGACTTTCAAACCTAGACTTGTTAAAGGTTTTCGTCATCGACCAAGCGTGGATAATGATGAAACCTTTTCCAGTGGCTATGCTTAAGTCCATCCGGATCCTACTTGCCACGGCTACATATCTTGACTACGATATCTGGTGGTTGGGTGTCATGACTGCTTTTCTAAATGATGTTTTAGAAGAGCGCGTCTATAAGTACACAGTCAGAGGGCTTCGTAGACAGTGGGAGCAGCGGAAACGTGTGCAAGATGTTTTATGTGATAAAGCAGGCATCGCGGAGTATGAACGTCTGTTTTGATGTGTTAGTCAAAGAGTTTGACATCATCAAAATGGTAGATGAACCTTGTATAAACAAAAGGGTAGTAGGGAGTATGGTGGTGATCCTCGTAGAGTACGTGGATGACATACTCTTAATAAGAAAGGAGTTTCTTATGCTACGCTCGGTCAATCTCCGCTTATCACAATGATTCTCCACATAGGATCAAAGTGATACCTGCTAAATCCTGGGTTCTGATCTATGAGATAGATCTAATTGGATATTAGGATACTCACTAGTTGTAGTGAGCTGGTATCAATCGATCCTGGGGGGAATCACTGGAAGTGTTCCAGGGTGATAAAGACGACTGAATATCAGTCACAGGCATTGTCTTTACCCTCAGTAAAGGGACGGTATGTTGGAAGAGTTCCAAGCTAGATACTGTGGCATACTAGACGATAAAGGCTGGAAACATCGCTACTTAAGATGCTACCAAAGAGGATGTTTGGGTGTATATTGGTTCATGAGATGAACTACATTCCTACAATTGTGAGACAATGGAGTTGTGGCTTATGCCAAGGAACGTCCGTCCCATCAGTGATCCAGACTTATTCTAAGGCAGTATCGCCTGATCATGGAGATGGTTGATCTCCACGGTGATCGAGGTTAGGAGAGCAGACTCAGAGAACAACACGGCGGATCCACTCACAAAGGCCTTTTCCCAGAGAGAGACTTTTATGGGATGGTTGAGTATGAGATACTACAACCACTGCTTCAGATGGCCCTAGTGCAAGTGGGAGATTGTTAGTTATATGTATGCCCTAGAGGCCATTACTGTACATAGGATGTATATTGCAGTGGATGCTTGGACATATATAGGGAGGACTTTCTTGCTCGACATGATAGTATGCTATCTGGTTACTCTTTACCTTAACGTGTATACTGATTGTCTCTCTGATTACATGTTGGTAAAGCTCTTAGGATGTGTACTTGACTACCTGGACTATGATGCGGATCATACTAGTGGGGACATGGTAGTCCATAAGTACATCCTTCAAGGTCCCTAGTCGTGGGTGTATCGAGACGGGGCATCGATATACCAGTGTAGACTAGCGTATACCTTCTCGACCCATACAGATAGGCGATGGATGATCCTATATCCATTGGTGTTTGACATCATAGATGATATACGGGTGCTCAGTGGAGACTGGGTACACTGGACGGACTCGCCGAGAACTCCCAGATGGTATTATACCTTACATCAGATGGCAGTTCTCTGGTGACACTGGTACAGGTTAGTCTGTAGACCCGAGATCGTCATAGAGTCTTGTGTGATTCCCACTGTGCTTTGATTTCCACCTTACCACGTCCAAGAGGGCGTGCAAAACGGTGGTTTTTGGGTACAGTCCCGAATCACATGGAGGCAATGAGCGATAGGAGGGGATTCGTCTCTCCCAGTATAGGGAGTTGATGTTGCGCTGTGTTCGATTGGCTATAACCGGAAATCCCTGGCCAGGGTTGCTGAGATTTACTGGTAAGTGTTACCTGTAGTTTCTCGAACTGTTATAGACCTCATATCGACACGACTTATCGAGCTATTGGGGTCTGACGTTTACTACCCCTAGGCGAGATATGCGACATATCAGACGACGAGACCGGACTGTACGGTAAGTGTTACTGGTTGGATTCACAGGAGTGTGAGCGGGCTTGCTCGTCGATCTTCTGATCGCTCAATACCCGGGTGGCCGTTACGTTTAGCAGACCGCTTGCGGCTTGTGGGTGTTTGATATGATCATCACCTGCTGCCGGCGTATTGACGAGTCTTTAGAGTCCTACACAAAGGTTTCCTGGCTCAAGCGAAATGAAATAGGAGCGCATATGAGATATGTACGGGACCGAGAATAATACCAGTATGTGATACTGTATTCAATTCTTGTGATTTGTGACATTGATCGGTTATATGCGATATAGCCGGGTTATCGGATCAAGTGTTGATTCGATAAGTTGTTACTATTGATATTAGTCGGTTATATACGATATGACCGGATCGTTAAATCAAGTATTGATTTAATGATTTAATGTATAATTATATATTAGATATATTACTTTACATTAACTAATATTTGTTCACTTAAAAAGGATTTTCTCACTTGATGTGCACATTGTATATGTGATATACTTTTGTGCATTTGATTGTATCATGTTTGATGATACATGAGGGTTTGTGTGTGTGATTAAACCATGGTTATGTTAATGGTTAGGGTTTTGTTTATTTACTTATTCATTTATTTATTTATTCATTTTGGAAAGATGAAGAGAAATTGTGGCTTGATTTGTTTTCTAGTTGAAGCTTCATGAAGCTCTGAATAAGTCCACCATTTTTGTTTCATGCTTAACCCTAACCATTCAACCTAACCTTAGTTTATTCTCTACACCTAACTATGGTTGCAAATATGATAAGTATCATTTTATTTCCTATTTTAAAAAATATATCATATTCTTTTCTTCTTCTTCTCCTTCTTCAAAGAAGAAGAAAGCTTGCAACCTTCAATGGTGACTTGATGAAAAGAGTGAGAAATCCAATTCTAAAGTGAACTCACTTCCTATTTCTTCATTCTCTACCACTTGCTAAGTAGTATAGGGTGTTTTCTTCACAAGTTTCATGGCTTGGTGAAGTTGGAGCTTGATCTTGTGTTGCCTCGACGTAGATCATCTTCGGCATCGAAGTCGACGACCTAGCCCGCCCATTTCTACGATGAAGCCGACGCTAGAGCCCGGGATCCGATGATCGCAGCGAGGGGACATCATCACGGAGCTATGGAGGTGGAGGACCGGATCTACAAAGGTTGTATTTTCCGTTCACTTTTAGTTTAGTTGTTAACTAGTTGCTTGTTTCGTCTAAACTCTAGTCAACGATCCGTATTAGGGTTTCTCAGCACTTGTAAAATTTGAATTTGGTATGGTTGATGCCTTGTGAGACCTCTAGTGTGTGCCTAGGAACCCTACAGTATGTACGGGTGGGTTCAAATTAACCTGGATAATGACGGGTAGAACTTGACATGTGACTTATGATATGTTGGCCTTCGTCAAGGTCATAAGAGCATGGGGCAAAAATCCACATCGGGAATTTCTAAAGAAACTGAAATTTGTAGAGAGATGCATACCATTTTAGAGTTTGATGAATGTTGGTAGGATTCCTTCAACATTATCATACGATGATATTTTGGATCCCGATCCTACTGTGAGTATATGCTACTTATCAGGAGATTCGTCACTTAACGATCAATGCTATAAACCAAGTAGGTGCCTGGAAAGGTGTCAGCGGGGTTACGCCCCCAGAGAAAAGAGGTTATTTAATTAAGGAACTTCGCGAAAGCGTTGGAAAACCTCCCTCGAAGTATCGACACTGGCCTGGCTAAACAGTTAAGCAAGTATTGTACGGTGAGAATAGTCCTGGCTAATTCTTCTTTTATGGTTTGAGGAAGGATTCGAGAAACAGTGGGAGCCATCCTGTTTAGAGAAATTAAAACCAATCTAAGCTTGTAACAGCATCATGCTAAAATAGTTTTCTTCTCTCTCTCTCTTAATTGCAGCGACCTAGTGACCACACATAGGTTACATCTAGATAATAAATTGACTGAATCTGACTTATTTGACTGGCAAAAGTCTGTCCAGATGTCCATTGCCTATGACAAGCAGGACCACCCTATTAAGGGACATTCCTATTGTTGTGGGATTGGGCATTGGCAGAATGATTGTAGGGCTTTAGAAGCCAGTAGCCAGGATACGAAGCTTGTTGTGGCTTCGACTTCGGGTGTGTTTATGATAGAGAACTGTATGTCAGTTAACCCTACTTCCTGGGTATTGGATACCGGATCAGGAACTCACATCTGTAATTCATTATAGGCTCTGAGAAATCGTAGGGTTATCGGGATAGGTGATATGACCCTCACAGTTGCTAACGGAATGAGCATGGACGCTCAATCCGTAGGGGAATATCATCTTGGACTGACAACTGGGCAGATATTGATTCTACGTAACTGTTTTTATGTACCAGGTACGACTTGTAATATCATATATGTACCCTTACTTTCTAAGGAAGGATATGATTTTACTTTTGCAAGAGATGTGGTTCACATCCACCTAAATCAAGTTTTGATTGGGTCAGGTACATTAGAAAACGGAATATACGTATTAAATCAAGCTCAGATTTTCAGTGTCCAGAACACACTTAAAAGAAAGTCTCCAGAAACAAATCAGGCTTTCTTATGGCATTGTAGACTGGGTCACATCAATGAGAGAAGATTAAAACTGTTACATAAAGAGGGATACTTGGATCCATTCGAGTATCAATCTTATGCCACTTGTGAATCTTGTCTCATGGGAAAGATGACAAAGACTCCGTTCACTGGATACGGAGAAAGAGCAAGCGAGCTCTTAGGACTCATACACAGTGATGTGTGTGGTCCAATGTCTACACATGCGCGAGGTGGTTATTCCTACTTCATTACTTTTACGGATGATTTCTTTAGGTATGTACATATCTTCTTGATGAAGCATAAATCCGAGGCCTTTGAGAAATTCCAGGAATATAAGAATGAAGTGGAAAAACAAACAGGCAAGAGTATAAAGACACTGAGATCTGATCGAGGTCGTGAATACTTAAGTGCCGAGTTCCTGGGTTACTTAAAAGAGAATGGAATTCTCTCTTAGCTTATTCCTCCATACACACCACAACACAACGGTGTATCAGAAAGGAGGAATCGAACCCTATTAGATATGGTTCATTCCATGATGAGTAAGGATGAGTTACCGCGATTTTCTGGGGTTATGCACTAGAATCAGCTGCATATCTTTTGAACAAGGTTCCAACCAAAACTGTGCCTACCACACCATATCAGATGTGGAGTGGGAAGAAACCCTGTCTTCAGTACCTAAAGACATGGGGATGTCCAGCTTTTGTAAAAAAGCAGCATCCGGACAAGCTCGAGGCACGCTCAGTACTGTGTAAGTTTGTGGGATACCCAAAGAACTCCAGGGGGTATTTTTTCTATTACGCAGAGGAACAAAAGGTTTTTGTTTCTCGTAATGCCCATTTTCTAGAATATCAATTTTTAGAAAAGGAAACAAGTGGGAGCGAAATAGAATTGGAAGAATTTCCATAAACACAAACTACTACTGAAGGTATGGTAGAACCAGAAGTTTCAGAAGAAAGGGACATCCCGACGCCACTCCGTAGGAGTAGTAGGCAATCTCATCCGCCCAAGAGATACTACGGTTTTCTTATAGACGGGGATAGAGAGGATTGCACTATTGACTATGATGAGCCTACTAGCTTCCAGCAAGCCATTCAGAGCGGTGACTCAGTAAAATAGCTAGATGCAATGCGGACCGAAATGGAGTCCATATACACCAACAAAGTATGGACTTTGGACATTGCTCCAGATGGGGTAAAACCCGTAGGATGCAAATGGATCTTCAAAAAGAAGATTGGTGTAAATAGACAGGTTGAAACCTATAAGGCTAGACTTGTTGCAAAGGGTTTCCGTCAAAGACCCGGTTTGGACTATGACGAAACCTTTTCTCCAGTGGCTATGCTTAAATCTATTCGGGTCCTTCTTGCTATTGCTGCCTTCCACGATTATGAAATCTGGCAGATGGACGTAAAGACGGCCTTTCTAAATGGAAATTTGGAAGAGAGCGTCTATATGGATCAACCAGAGGGATTTATTCAGAGTGGGAGCAGCGGTAAAGTATGCAAGCTGCTTAAGTCCATTTATGGACTAAAGCAGGCATCGCGGAGTTGGAACATCTGTTTTGATGATGCTGTCAAAGAATTTGACTTTATCAAAAATCCAGATGAACCTTGCATATACAGTAAGATTGTAGGAAGAGCTGTAGTATTCCTCGTCTTGTATGTGGATGACATTCTCCTAATAGGAAATGATATTCCTATGTTACAGTCAGTCAAAAGATTCTTGTCACATAAATTCTCCATGAAAGACCTGGGTGATGCCACCTGCATTCTGGGGATCCGGATCTATCGTGATAGATCAAAGAGGATATTGGGACTTTCGCAGTCCAGGTACATAGACACCATAGTGAAGAGATTCAGTATGGATGATTCTAAGCGCGGTAACCTACCGGCTTGTCACGGAATCACCCTCTCCAAAGAGATGTCTCCCAAGACTGATTTGGAAAGGGATCGCATGTCGATTATACCCTACGCTTCTGCGGTAGGCTCTATAATGTATGCGATGTTATGTACCAGACCAGATGTAGCATACGCACTGAGCGTTGTAAACCGGTATCAGGCAAACCCAGGGGAGAAGCACTGGATAGCAGTAAAGAATATTCTTAAGTACCTGAGAAGGACTAAAGAGATGTTCTTGGTATATGGCGGAAAAGACCTCCAGATAGAGGCCTTTACCGACTCCGGCTTCCAGAGTGACAAAGATGACTCCAAGTCCATGTCGGGTTATGTCTTTACCCTCAATGGAGGGGCGGTCTGTTGGAAGAGTTCCAAACAGGAGACCGTTGCTAACTCAACGATGGAAGCGGAGTACATAGCTGCTTGCGATGCCGCAAAAGAAGCTGTCTGGATGAAGAAGTTCCCCACAGAACTTCAGGTGGTTCCTTCCAGTGTTAGTCCAATACCTCTGTATTGCGACAACAACGGCGCTATAGCTTTAGCGAAGGAACCCAGGTCCCATCAGAAGTCCAGACACATCTTAAGGCGGTATCACCTGATCAGGGAGATCGTAGATCGCCGGGAGATCGAGGTGAAAAGAGTAGAGACAGAGAATAACATTGCTGATCCATTCACAAAGGCCCTTCCTCAGATGCAGTTCGAGAGGCCATTCGAGATGATAGGTCTACGATATGCCAGCTCATGGCCCTAGTGCAAGTGGGAGATTGTTAGTGTATATGCCCTAGGGGCCATTATTGTATCATACTAGATTGTATATTACTTAATGGAAGCTTGGGATATTCACAGTTGTATATACAGTCTTGCTAAAAATGGTAGTATGCTACTTGGTTTGTGTCTACTTTAATATGTGCATATGTTTCTTGTAACGTATCGCTTATACATATTAGTAGAGCCTATATGATCTTTGCTTGATTACCAGCGTCGTGATGGCAGTCACACTAGTGGGGGCTGGGTAGTCTCTAAGCAACATCCTATACTTGTCCCTAGTCGTAGGATTATCGAGACAGGGCATCGATATTCCAGAGTAGACTGGTGTGTACGCTTCTCATCACAGTTGGGGAGATGGTCTGTCCTATAGCCATCAGTATGTCGTACTGGAGATAGTATACAGGTGTTCGTTAGGTTACGGGTACACCGGACAGGACTCGCAGGGGAACTGATTGGTTGGTATTATACCCGTCGTCAGTTAACAGTTCCCAGATGACATGAGTACATCATAGTCCGCAGACTTGACACTGCTACTTCGCCTCGAGTGTGTCCCACTGTTCTTAGATTGCTACCCTACCACGGCTCAAAGGAGTCGTGCAAACAGGTAGCAGTTGGGTGCAATCCCGAGCACTTGGAGGCAGTAGTGGTTAGACAAGATTCGTCTATCCCGGTATTGGGAGATGATATCGCGCTGTGTCAGAGAGCCATTATGCAAAGTCCCTGGCCAGGGCAAGCGAGATATACCGGTAGGTTCCAGTAGCTTCTCAGGGTGTAATGGGCTTCGCTCCGACACGACTTATACAGCTATTAGGGGACTGACGCTTGCCGCCCCCTAGGCTTGATATGCGATAGTCTTAGACGAACAGACCGGACTGTACAGAGATTATCACATCAGGATCAGTGGGAGTTCGGATGATTTTCCTCATCGGCCTTCTTATCGACATCTACCTGGGGACCGTTACGTACAGCTAGTGCCGCTTGCGGTCTGTGGTTAAACCCACTGCCAGCGTAGTGTCGAGTCTTTAGAGTCCCATACAGAGAGTTTTCCTGCTCCAGGCGAAACGATATAGAGGTCGTTTGGTATTACGACAAGGGTTTGGACGCGTACGTGTGTTTACGCACGTACGACTTTTCGGACAGTTTTTACTAGCCGGCTTTGGTTTAAGCCAGATTCTAGTATCGGGTTATTGGATTTGTACAGTCTAAAGTTTTTCCGTGTTTTCACGGATTGGAGGGGCGTTCTCGTAATTTGTCGGGAGGGTTCTAGAAGAGTGGTGACTAAGGGGTTAAGGTGGCATGAGCATTAATTGCTTAATGACTCATTTGTGTGATTCATGCTTTGTATTAAATGATTCATTAATGAGTTAGTGAGTCATATGATGAATCACACTAGATGAATGAATCTAACCATGATGATAAATCATTTATATTATTTATTTGATTAATTGTTATGGTTGTTATATTCATATGAGTTTATTATTCTTTTCATTATCATTCTCACCTTCTCTCTCCTCAAGCTCACTCTCTCTTGAAACCCTAACCCTAACCTCTCATGTGTTGAGATCAAGGGTTAGATAGACTAAAACATCCATAACCTCACTCTATATCCTCTAGGTAGCTTAGATTAGCACTTTAAGAAACCTAGTTATCTCAAGTTTGAGATTAAGCTTGGCGTAGGAGCTTTCGGGTGGATCGTCTTTGATTCGAGGAGGCCGTTGAGGTGCCGATTTTCCAAGGAGCCTACGAGGAGTGGAGGACCGCGATGAAGATCCGAAGGACAAGTAACGTGAGGTATAACTTCGTATCCGAGTAGTTAAACCTCTAGTACTTTGTTAGCAATGGTTTAGAAACGATTTATGCGCTCAAGTCCATGTTACGAAGCTTTGATAATTGTTTTTCATATATTCCGCCTCCCCGCAAGTTCGTGGGGTGCGTGACATGGACTTACAGTTGCCACACTTATGCTATCAGATTATATGTGATAGATTTATCGATGTTCATGCATACTTGCGATTACAGTATGATGTTATTTACTATTCACGAGTTGGTAACTCACCCCCGTTGTGCCACAGTGTTTTGCAGGACTTACCCTCAGAGTAGTCGCAGCAGGGCGCCTTTTTATCTCTACTTTTGCGGATACCGCTACGGTTGGCTGTGAGGCCTTTGCTTTTAGGTGGGTTCGCGGTTATCCGTTTTTTCATTGTATATCTTTTTTTGGATCTAGTACTCTCCATCTACCACTTCATGTATTTGACTTAGAGACGACTTGTGAGGTTTCAGTGTTGTATGTATTTTGGTGACTTTGGGTGCCGTGCTCGTGGGAGCCGGTCTTGTTGTAAAGTTTTACCTCCTTATGTTGTTTTCATTTATTTTTCTTCGTTTCGGCGTCGTATATATGCTTGTGGTGGTTGTCTCCGCCGTTGGGCGTGAGTTGCTCCCGTTTGGGATGCTTTCTTTATATTTTATGTTGTACCCGTTTTCGGGGCTAGTTTTTACAAAGGAGGTGCGGCCGAAATTTTCAAGAAAGAAAACTAAAGTTAAAGATTTTGCTTGAGATTTTCCGAATGTTTTAAACTATGTTTTTCTCCGCTTTTCCAGTTTTTGGTGGTTTAGATTTCTGAGTTTCGGCTTACTTAAGTTGCGTACGCCTGTTGACGTTTCGTAGTTTAAGTGCCGGTTACGGACCTAACTTTTGGGTCGTGACAAACTGTCATGACACGTACACTTTATAATTATTACTTCATTGATATGACCTGCTGGCTGGTAGTTTCAACATATTAATAGTATGCGTGCTTTCATGTGCTAAATTAGACATTTGCATTCTTTACTTAGATATCCATGCATGTGTATTTATCCATTTGTCATGCAATATTATGAGGCTTTATGCCGGTAATGCACTGTTTATTTACTCTCGAGATTTGGGATTTTGGATTTCCATGAGATTTCTGGATTTGGAGAAACCGCAAGTATTTTATAAACTCATTATCATTTCAAATAAAAATAGAAATTGCGGTTTTCTCGTGATATGATGTGAGATATGCCCACCATGAGTTTTCTCGGCTCTTGAGCGATATCATACATCCGATTCGAGGAGGAGGATGAACCGTCTGCGGGTGCATGGTGGACCCGGTGCGGTACCCCGGGGCAAGATGGTCACAGATGCTGGCGTTGAGCCAGGTAGGGGAGCACTACCGACCGGTTATTTGTGATGCGGCGGATATCCGGAGGATACCGACGTAGTTGTGAGATATGATGATTTGGGCCAGTCAAGATTGCCGGAGCCCGGGGCCAGTCCGGATTGCCAGAGCCCGAGATATTGAGACATTGAGATTTTATGATATGGGCCAGTCCGGATTTCCGGAGCCCGAGATATTGAGATATTGGAATATATCTTTTGTGTCGATGCTTGACACAGATTCCTTGTCAATTTCATTGATGATACTTCGATTTTTATGCAGATATCTCACTAAGATAAGAAAACGGTTTTCTCATTTAGATGTATTCATGCATTCATACATCATATATATGATATGTTATTACCTGAGGCACTGACACGAGGACTTGGTATTACAATTATGTATAGATGTTTACCCTTGCCATTATTATATGCTTCAGGCTATATTATTTTGAGGATATTACTATCGTATGACCTAGGATAGAGTCATGCATGCGATTTCTGCTCGGTGATGTTTTCTACACACGAGTTGGCAACTCACCCCCATTGTGCCACAGTTCCTTGCAGGTTTTGCCGTACAGGTTTCCCTGACGGTTTTGCTGGCACACTACTTCATTCCGGGCGATTGCTTTGGTAGGTGGGTTCACTCGCATCATGACCACCATTGTACCTTATTTATATTCAGTTGTTTCTAGTAACTCCATCAACCAGACTTGTATATTTGATAGACTTAGAAGACCAGTGAATATTCTTTTGACCTTAGAGTCATGCGCCTGTATTATTATGGTTTTTCTCTGGTTTTCTTGAGGATATTGCTTTTCTTGATGAGTTTTGGATCCTCGCCCTTCGGCGTTGTATATTATATTACATTGCATGGTTGTGTCCGCCAATTGGCGAAGAGCTAGCTCCCGCTTGGAGATGACCTTTTGCATTATTCATATATATTCCTGTTTGTACCCGTTTGGGGCCAGTATTTAAAAAGGAAACTCTGCCGAAAAATTAGAAAAGACTTGATGTTTTAAAAATGCATGCTACGAATTTCAAAGTGATTTATATTCAAACTTTTAAATAAGTTTTCCTTCACTTTCTTTTCAAATGGTTTAGATTTCTGGGCTTTTTGGCTTACTTAAATTAGATGGGGTCGTATAGACTTCACATGATTCAAGTGCCAGTCACGTGCTATTTCGGGTCGTGACAATATTGGTATCAGAGCGCTAGATTTAATCTTGGTTCGAGTCTAGGTTTGACTATGCGAAGTCTATGGCGTATATATATATATATATATATATATATATATATATATTCGGAACCTAGGCTTGACCTTACGGAAATTAGACTTGGTCGAGGGGGTATTAGACCCGAACTTTCGTCGCATAGGTTGACCTTGGTTGATGGAGTAGGTGAGTTAAGTAGAGTGACGTACTGTGTGTATGATCCGCGGCATACTTACGATACGCTACTCCGCTTAAGAAGCCTTAGGATGTACATTTCTTTGCACCGTATTTTGTTCGTTCATATGATCTATCCTCATCGATATCGGTTGGTGGTTTTTGTTACCACGATTGCACGGGCAGAGAGAGCTGCGGCTAGAGTTGCGGTCAGCCTGAGCTCGTCTTGGACGAGGACTGATCAGGGCGTAATTCCGGTGACACACGATAGCATAGATGTGTCGTTTTATTGTGTTTTTCGCGCCATGAGCGTTTGATGGATTGTTTTACTAAAATTTCTCGAATGTGCAGATCAGCACCAGAGGATTGGGCCACTGATAGAGGCCGGCTAGAATGTGATGACCGTTAATGTATCGTCTATTCTTGAGAATTGAGGCACTGTTCAGCGTGCGAACGAATGTGCCAGCTGTTGCTGCGAATGACATGATATCGCCCCAAATGTTTGAAGCTAATGCAGCACGTGTTGTACTTAGAGATATGATAGAAGATCGCTAGTCACTCAAGGATGAATGACTTGGACATGTGGTTCATTGCATACCCCGATGCGGGGTCATCAGATTGATTGATTCCAGCTTGAGAAGACTTCACGCAGGTACGTTGAGAGTCGATAGAAAATGATCGAATGTCAGGAACCCATTTTTCCAAGTTTAAGGTATTCGGAAAAACATACAAGTAATTCTGTGGACCCTCTAGAAGAATGAAACCCTAACTCGACATAATGACCAAGGAATCGTTTTTGAACCTTAGGGTTTGCGGCAGTTCCGCAGTGCCATTAATGAGGCTTGGGTTTGCCCTTCTACGGCTGGTCCATAGGTACTGTGGCATGTACTGGATATTGTTAAACTGTGCACGAGTGTTGAGCTCTCGGGGAATTATGGGACCTTGAAGAATCGATCGAAAAGTTCGACGTTGTCCGGATATCATGTGATGGGATACATTACTTGGGAGACTCTAGGTATGAGTATAGTCGTTATAGCGTAGTTCATACAACTACGAAGAGACGAGTCTGAATCAGTCGACATTAGAGAAAAGTGAAATAAGAGGTTCGTACGAGATTTTGATGAGATGACGTTCCACTCCATTGACATCAGAGATGTGATACGCATGAAGAGGCGTTGAATATGTATATATCTTGCAGAAAGAGTCGTGATGAGTATGCAGCCGTTCTGGAACAAGAAATGGATTTAGTAAAGGATGATGACTTCCGGGCAGTTCGGCGGAAACGAGATTGGGAGAGACCCCGACAAGATCTTTCTAGAATACTACATGAGAAGATTTGGACCCAGGATCGGTCGTATTACGCACACCCAGTAGGCCAGAGTTCGGCAGCATCGACAAGACATGTTATGAGTGACCATGATAGTTGGCCAGAGATCTTTAGAGGATGTGCCAGAGCGGAACTGTTTCCGTCGTCATTTCCATATTGGGCCGTTGAGCCGAGGAGTTATGTAACTAGCAATTCACAGCGAGAGACGAGAGACTAAGGGCACCAAGCACCAGGCCGTGAACAGGAGACAAGTGGATATCTTGCTCTGCTAGCTTTGGATGCACCGACACCTTCTCGACTTTGAAAGAAGGACACATCAACGACAGTGTTTACGATTTGCGAATTGGTGATTCGGATATCACGTGTCCGTTATTTTGGATTTCGGTATTTTGGGCGATTTATTTGCATGATTGAGATTTTGTGCACCACAGTTGCACTCGACTTCGATTTGGTGTCATTCGAGATGGTTGATTTTGATTTCATGCCTATGGTGTGCATGTGATTTGACTTGTGCTTTCGGTGTAGTTTTCACGCACTTTTAATACTTTGATTCGATTTTATGCACGCTGATGCACGTAGTTGTGAGATTTTTATATACCACGATATACCTGATTTGGATTAAGGTACGTTGTATACCGTCGATTTCGATTGTGATACTTGATATTTGTTTTCGTGCACCTTGTGCACTTGATTTGGATTCTTGTGCATACTTAACACGCGTGATGCGATTTTGGTGCATGCCAGATGCACTAAAACGGGATTCTTCGTGCATATCAGATACACCTGATATTGTTGTTAGGCACACCCGTTGCCTTTGACAGGTGTTTTCGTGCACACCCGTTGCACTTAGATTTTGCTTCTGTGCACATGTATGGCACATTTATGGATTTCGATTTTCTGTGCGCACCAGACGCACGTGGCATTATGACATATACTATCGAGTACGATTTCCTTGAGCAGCGCGTTTTTATGACATTTACTATTTGGTATAGTAACTGAGCAGGACTAGTCAGAGGACAGTACCTGAATATGTTTTTGCATGCATCGATAGTTACCGAAGGGATTTCCAAAAAGGTGCTATAGTTTCAGTATTTACCTACGTGTCCAAGATGACACGAAAATTTTTACAAAGGAAACCCTTCTAAATTTATTTTCAAAAACGGCGGGACGTGTATGTTAAACAAAAGATATATGTATAATTATTTCTTACAATAAACGTCCACTACTTGTGCCGTGATACGTGCATCGCACAAAGACTTGAAAAAGGTTTGACATGCATTTCTTTTCAGATGTTTTGATGAGCTTACAACGATGCGTACTATGTGCATGTTATAGTTTTGATGTATATCATGTTGGTTTTCATATTGGACTTTGACATTGGTATATTCACCATAACTCCGAGGATTGCATGATGCTTGACGGAGTTTTGATTTTTGAGTTATATACCCGTTTTTCATGCGCACACAATGCGCTACGTTATGTTTTATGTATGTATGATTTCGGAGCCTCGACAACTTGATCATTTTACTGAAATGTTTTAGTACTTGAGGGGTTTAAATTTAAATTCGGGGACCGAATTTATTTAAGGGGAGAGACTGTAACATTTCAGAAAAATAAAATATTATTTTTAGGAATTTATATAATTTAATAATAAATATTATGAATATTCAAATATGGAGATTAGTTTTAATGATAGGGTATAGTTATATACCGAGAAATTGGGAAATGTTTGGAAATTTATATCAATTATGTATTTTAAAAGAATTTATGAAAATTGGGAATTTTGTGTTAGTTATATGTATGGCCTAGAGGCTATTACTGTACAAATGATATACATTGCAGTGGATGCTTGGACAAATATAGGGAGGACTTTCTTGCTCGACATGATAGTATGCTATCTGTTTGCATTTTATCTTAACATGTACACTGATTGTCTCTATGTTACATGTTGATAAAGCCTTTAAGATGAGTACTTGACTACCAGGATTATGATGCAGATCATACTAGTGGGGATAGTGTAGTCGCTAAGTACATCCTTCAAATGTTCCTAGTCGTAGGTGTATCGAGACAGGGCATCGATATACCAGAGTAGACTAGCGTATAGCTTCTCGACCCATGTAGATGGGCAATGGATGATCCCATATCCATTGGTGTTTGACATCAGAGATAGTAAACGGGTGCTCAGTGGAGACTGGGTACACTGGACGGACTCGTCGAGAACTCCCAGATGGTATTATACCTCACGTCAGACGGCAGTTCTCTGGTGACACTGGTACAGGTTAGTCTTTAGACCCGAGATCGTCATAGAGTCTTGTGTGATTCCCACTGTGCTTTGATTTACACCTTACCACGTTCAAGAGAACGTGCAAAACGGTGGCTTTTGGGTACAGTCCCGAATCACATGGAGGCAATGAGCGATAGTAGAGGTTTCGTCTCTCCCGGTATTGGGGGTTGATGTTGCGCTGTGCTCGATTGGCTATAACAGGAAGTCCCTGGCCAAGGCTGCTTCAGAGATATACTGGTAAGTGTTATCAGTAGTTTCTTGACCCGTTATGAGCCTCATATCGACACGACTTATCGAGTTACTGTGGTCTGACGTTTACCACCCCTAGACGAGATATGCGACATATCAGACGAAAAGACCGGACTGTACGGTAGTGTTACTGATTGGATTCGCAGGAGTATGGACAGGGTTGCTTGTTGAACTTCTGATCGCTCAATACCCGGGTGGACTTTACGTTTGGCAAACTGCTTGCGGCTTGTGGGTGTTTGATATGATCATCACCTACAGCCGGCGTATTGACGAGTCTTTAGATTCCTACACAGAGGTTTCCTGGCTCAAGTGAAACGGAGTAGGAGCACATATGTGATATGTGCGGGACCGAGAATAATACGTGTATGTGATACCGTATTCGATTCTCGCGATATGTGATATCGGCCCGGTATATATGATATAGCCGGGTCATCGGATCAAGTGTTGATTCGATGAACTGATACATATTATATTATTCGGTTATTTGCAAAATAGCCGGATTATCGGATCAAGTGTTGATTCGATAATTTAATGTATAATTATATATTTAATATATTACATTAACTAATATAAGCTCACTTAAATGATTCTTTTTCTCACTTGATGATACATTGATATATATGTGATATATGTTAATTGTATTATTTTCTTTTCTTACATTATATATTATATATGTGATATATAATATTGTAACATGTTAGGATTACACTTGCAACTAGGGTTATGAAATTCTTACCATGGCTAAGATTAGGGTTTGATATATATATATATATATACATATATATATACATACATATATATATATATGTATATACATACATATATATATATATATATATATGTATATACATACATATATATATGTATGTATATACATATATATGTATACATATACATATATATTTTAGTTAATTCAAAAGAAAAGACTTTTGTTATGATATTTGTTTATGTTGACTAAGTCTTCTCTCTTGATATTTTGCTAAAATATTTGTTTACCAAACCCTAACCCTAGCCCATGGTCAAGTCTCTACAAGGGTTAAGCATGACATGCTTAACCCTTGGTTGCATTTATAACCTCAACAATAATTCATTTTTCATTCATCACAACTTCACTTGATCTTCTTCTTCTTCCTCTTACTTGAAGCTTTCTAGCTTTTGTGTTTGTGATGAAAACTTGTGAGAATATGAAATCTAAAGTGAACAAAATTCCTGCTTCATCATCCTATACTACTTACCATTTAGTATAGGATGTTTGCTTCACTAATTTCATAATTAGTGAAGAGATATCTTGGGTTAGTGCCTCCTCGACGTAGATCATCTTCGGCCTCGAAGACTTCGAAGCAAGCTTGTTCTATTCATCTTGTGGAGCCTCTCTGGAGCCCAGAGTTCATGATTGCAGCGAAGGGACGACTACACGGAGCTAATGAAGTGAAGAACCGGTCTAAAAAGGTTGTATTCCTTGCTCACTTTACTTGCAAAGTGTTTGCATTTCATTCCGTCGGATTTCTAGTAGACGATTCTAGGGTTAGGGTTAGCTAGAACGACAAAATTTGAATTTGGCATGGACGATGCCTCCCGAAAACTTGCTGCCGTGCTAGGGAACCCTGCAGTTGTATCAGTGCCATGCTAGAAAATCAGACGGATTTTTTTAGGATTACGAAACCGAAATACTCCAAAACTTGAAACCCGAAATTTTAGTTTCTGTCGAATTTAAAATGTTGTCAAATTTTTTTTAAACATGTGCAGAATGATGTATGAGATATATCAAGAACACCATGAAAATTTCAGGGTGTATGCGGGGATTTTGGCCGAGATCATGTATGTTGGGGCCGTCCACTTTGGTCCAGAATTGCCTGAAATTTTTTTGTGTTCCAGTGACTTGGTTTTGGTGTTTCAGGTGTTGTTTGTTTGTGCTAATATTTCATGTGATGTAATCTTACACTATAAGCAATTCGGAGTGTTTCATATTCGTAGTTTTAAAAATGTTTCGGGTTATTCACATATTGTCTAGGCGAAGTTTAAAAATTTGATCGAATGTCAAAAACCCATTTTTCCAAGTTTAACGTATCTGGAAAAACATGCAACTAATTCTATGAACCCTCCAGAAGAATGAAACTCTAACTCGACTTTTTGGATTATGGAACCGCAGTCTTACCCTAAGGTTTGCCACAGTTCCATGGCAACATGAGTGAGGCTTGGGTTTGCCCTTCTACGGCTGGTGCATAGGTACTGTGGCATATTCTGGGTATTATTAAAATTGTGCTCAAGTGTTGAGCTGTCGGGAAATTGTGGGACTTTGATGAATCGATCGAAAAGTTTAACGTCGTACGGATATTATGTGATGGGATACAATATTTGGAATCCACAAATGTAGTTATGAGATAACTAATTTGAATTTTATAAATCTAGCAGTTTAGTCTCATTTGATCGGTTGCCGCGGGATTTTGATGTGATCAAAAATCTGTCGCAATCACGTAGCGTACGCGGATACTCGCTGGGTAACCTTATTAGATAGCCACGCCCCAAAGCCCCGACCAAGTGACTGTAGGAGAACCCCATCGCCAAAAGCATCCGTTCGGGTGCTCGCGGCAGCGGTGTTCTGCCTTAGTGCACTTCATCGACGGCATCGGGGTGTGCGGCCGTCTACTAAAGTTTCCGACGAGTATTCAATCAGGTTATCGGGAATCTTGTTGAATTACCCGACTTGTGATTGGAAAGTGTTTTCAATATTGATACTAAAAGGCGGGGTTTATAATTGTTAGGCATGCGATGTCTAAGCAATTCATTTGGTTAGGCATGTGATGTCTAAGGTAGTTGCGGTTCCAACTGTTGTAGTTTTTCACTTTCTTTTCTGCGGTCGTAAGTGTAATATGTGGTGTATCGCTGGTTTCGTTGCTATATGTCAACGACAATTAAGATACGCATATTTACTTACGTTGATGACATGTGATGTTATGTGTTGCTGTGATATATTATATTGGATCGTCGTGTTTTGAATAGCCGGGGGTTTTATGTAAGATGAGAGTTTTTAATTTTCATTCATGTAAAATTCATTGTATGTAATATTCTTTTATTGGGGCACTTACGGGTTGAGGAAGATGTCACCGTTGATGTATATTATTTACTTTTCTACATTAGGATAGACCCAAGGTGGGGAGCACAAGTAACCGGGTTCTAGTGTTTAGTGGGAGACCATCTCGAGGTGACGAGACCGGGTCTCCTAACTCTAGAATTGGTAGGGTTGCTTGCCGCTGTCTTAGGAGTCTAGGGATGTGGATTTGGCTATTCATCACGACCGTGGAATCCGTGTTTTATACAGGCTTAATTTAAAACCCGGAAATCCTAATATATCCAATATTTCATATGTTGTTTTCTGCTGCAATATCTGTGATGTGGTCATTTGATATGTTGAGATAGATACTGTATATTATATATGTGATATATTATACAGACGTTGCTTATGTTTTTCACCCACGCTAGCACTGCCCCTCTCTGCCGTTAGTTACCTAACCTAACGGTGCATGACGGGACATCCAGACGAATGCGGATGGCATAAGCGTACGTTGTATTTATCTGTGATATTTAGGTAAATTAAATGATGGGACTTCATTAATGAGATTAATGAAAGAAAATAAACCTAAAGATGTTGTAGAAACTTGTCTCGAAAACTGGTAGCTCTAGTTCTTGCTTTGCATAGCTGTGTTCCTTGTAGAATATCCTGCACCTTATTCGATAAGGAAAGAGCCGAGATCCCTTCACCGGGAGTGACCTCTTTAGAGAAACTAGTAGATGCTACAAACTCGGTTTGTCTTTTGATTGCTTTTATGGTTTTTGCTTTGCATAATGGTATTTGTGAAATATCCTGCACCTTATTCGATAAGGAAAGAGCCGACGATCCCTTCACCGGGAGTGACCACTTTAGCAAAACTAGTAAAAGCCTCAAAAGCACTCCATTTAAATCATTTGATTCTATAACGATATCAAGTTCACTACGCAAAAGGTTTTCTTAAAAACCTGTCGTAGCCCTCCGTCATTTCAGATAAGTACTAGCTAGTATTCGTGCTACGTTTGTTGACTATGTTAAGGCGTAGTGTGCGGTAGCTGATTAGTGCTTATCTGCATAAGCATATGATGCAATTGGATTAGGGTAGTCGTGCGACTTTGTTGACTATGTTAAGGGTCGTGCGGGTGGGTTTAATTCAATCAAGAAATGTACGGGTTGAACTTGACTAGCACTTATGATTTGTTGACTATGTTAAGGTCATATAGCTGCTAGGGGTAAAATATTATCAGGAATTTAATGTGTTGAAATTTGCAATGAGATTGCATACCTCCTATGAGATAGTTGGATCCCGATACCCACTGCGAGTAAGAGTTACTCCTGGGAGAGTTTTACACAGTACAATTAGCCGATCAAGTAGGTGTCTAGAAAGGTGTTAACGGGGTTACGACCCTGGAAAAACGAGGTTTATTTTAATTAGGTTCGTGCGAAAGCACGGGGAACCTCCCTCAAAGTACCGGCACTAGCCTAGCTGAAAGATTAGCGAACTTGTAGGGTGTAATTAATCCCGGCTAGTCTTACCTTTTAGGGTTTGAAGGAAGATTTGATTAAAACAGTGGGAGCCATCCTGATTAGATAAAATAATAACCAATCTAATCTTGCAAGAGCATACGCTGAGTGTTTTCTTCTCTCTCTCTCCAGGTAGCGACCATGTCATGCCTTAATCAAGATAATAATATGGATGTATTGACCGAACCCGCTTGTTATACTGAGCTAGGGAACGTTGGTCCCGCTCCAACTTATAATTGTTATATGACCGAGCAGGAAATAGGGGATTACCAGGATTCCCGTGCCGCCCAAACAAAGAAAGTACATGATGATGCATCTTCTCCGGGTGTGTTCATTACCGAGAACTGTTTCTCAGTATCCATTACGTCCTGAGTATGAGATACCAGATCAGGATCCCACATATGTAATATGTTACATGGGCTACAGATAGGTAGAGAACTGAGAATGGATGATAAGTTTTAAGAGTTAGAAATGGTGCAATTGTTGCAGCCAAGATGTTGGCAGTTATCACCCTGTATTACCAAATACATTGATTCTGAACCAATGTTATTAGATACTGAACCTGATATACAACATCATATCAATCTCTTTATTTATTAAAGAAGGATATAATTTTGTATTGTTGGATAATGTTTTGAACATTTCCTATATCAAGAATTGATCGGTTCAGGCACGTTATCTAAAAGCATATACGTTCTAAATCAAACTACAGTTCTTAATGTACAGAACACACACAAGAGAAAGAGTTCAGAAATGAATGAATCCTTCTTGAGGCATTGTAGACTAGGTCATATCAATGCGACCCGACTAGCTGAAGTTACATAAAGATGCATATTTAAATCAGTTTGAATTTACATCTTGTAAAAATTGCCAGTCATGTCACAAAGATAAGATGACCATAGATCCGTTTATTGGAAATAGAGAAAGAGTTAGTGAACTCTTGCGATTGATACATGATGATGTATGTAAGTCCCCTGTCTACACATGCCAGGACCGGTTCTTTGTACTTCATTACATTCACTGATGATCTCTCAAGATTCGCACATGTGTTCCTATTGAAACACAAGTCTGAAGCTTTTGAGAAATTCAAAGAATATAAGTTAGAAGTAGAGAACCAAAACGAGTATAAGTATTATGTCCTTTGATGTGATCAGGGAGGAGAATACTTGAGCACGGAATTCCTGGACTATTCTAAAGGAGAATGAGATTCTCTCTCAGCATTACTCCTCCATATACACTACAATACGTCGGTGTATCGGGACAGAGCAATCGCACCTTATGTGATATGGTGTACTCTATGATGAGTACTACTGAGTTGCCTATCTCCTTTTGGGGGTTATGCACTTGAGAAGCTGCATACCAATTGAATAGGGTTCTAACCAAATTAGTGCCTATCACTCCATATGTGATATGGTATGGGAAAATCCCATCTCTTAAGTAAGTTAAGATTTGGGGTTGTCCGGCCTATATGTCAAAAGCAAAATCCGGACAAGCTTGAGGCAAGGTTAGTTCTGTGGAAGTTTGTTGGATATCCCAAGCATTCGCAGGGAAATATCTTCTACCACACCGAGGAAAAAAAGGTGTTTTATTTCTCGGCATGCCACCTTTTTAGAAAAGGAATTTCTTGTGAAGAAATTAGTGGTCATGAGGTAGAACTGGAAGGAGTTCCAGCTATACCAACTGCAGCTGATGATTTGGTAGAACCGAAGGATTCAATAGTTCCCAACGAACCTCAGCCTCTCCGCCGATCTAGTAGGGTTCCTCACCCACTTATGAGATACTTCGGTTTTCTCTGTGACAGTGGGAGCGAGGATTGCATCATGAGATGATGACCCAACTAGTTTCGAGCAGGCCATCAGGAGTAGGGGACTCTGTGAGAATGGCTGGATGCTAAGCGAACTGAGATGGAATCCATATACACCAACAAAGTATGGACTTTGGTTGCTTTATCTGAAGGGTTAAATCCTCATCAGGAGCGAGTATATATTGAGAAGATTACTTGGTGTAGATGGAAAAGTTAAGACTTTCAAAGCTAAGACTTGTTGCAAAAGGTTCTCGTCATCGACCAGGTGTGGATTATGATGAAACCTTTCTAGTGTCTATGTTTAAGACCATCCGGACCCTACTTTTCATTGCTACATACCATGACTATGATATCTGGCGGTTGGGTGTCATGACTGCTTTTCTAGATAGTGATTTAGAAGAGAGCATCTATAAGTACACAGCCAGAGGGCTTCGTAGATAATGGGAGCAGCGGAAATGTGTGCAAGTTGCTTTATGGGTTAAAGCAGGCATCGCGGAGTTGGAACATCTATTTTGATGTGGTAGTCAAAGTGTTTGACTTCATCAAAATGGTAGATGAACCTGGTATATACAAAAAGGTAGTAGGGAGTATGGTGGTGATCCTCGTATTGTACGTGGATGACATACTCTTGATAGGAAAGGAGTTTTCTATGCTACACTCGGTCAATCTCCTCTTATCACAAGGATTCTCCATATAGGATCAAGGTATTACCTCCTAAAATCCTGGGTTTTGGATCTATGAGATAGATCTAAGTGAATGTTAGGATTCTCACTAGGTGTAGTGAGATGGTATCAATTGATCCTGGGGAGAATCACTGGATAGCTTCCAGGGTAGTAAGGTCGACTGAATGTCAGTCACAGGCATTGTATTTACCCTCAGTGGAGGGACAGTATGTTGGAAAAGTTCCAAGTTAGATACCGTGACAAACTAGACGATAAAGGCTGGATACATCGCTACCAAGGATGCTACCAAAGAGGCAGTCTAGATGTATATAAGTTAATGCGATGAACTTCGTTCCTACCATTGTGTAACAATGGAGTTATGGCTTAGGCCTAGGAACCCCTGTCCCATCAGTGATCCAGACATATTCTAAGGCAGTATCACCTGATCATGGAGATGGATGATCTCCAGGGAGATCGAGGTTAGGAAAGTAGACCCAGAGGACAACAGGGCGGATCAACTCACAATGGCCTATTCCCAGGAGAGACTTTTATGGGATGGTTGAGTATGAGATACTTCAACCATTGCTGTGTATTGGATACTACAACAGATGGCCCTAGTGCAAGTAGGAGATTGTTAGTTATATGTATGCCCTAGAGGCCATCACTGTACATACAATGTATATTGTAGTGGATGCTTGGACATATATAGGGAGGACTTTCTTGCTCGACATGATAGTATGCTATCTGGTTGCACTTTATCTTAACATGTACACTGATTGTCTGTATGTTACATGTTGATAAAACACTTAGGATGAGTACTTGACTACCAGGATTATGATGCAGATCATACTAGTGGGGATAGTGTAGTCGCTAAGTACATCCTTCAAATGTTCCTAGTCGTAGGTGTATCGAGACAGGGCATCGATATACCAGAGTAGAATAGCGTATAGCTTCTCGACCCATGTAGATGGTCGATGGATGATCCCATAACCATTGGTGTTTGAAATCAGAGATAGTATACGGGTGCTCAGTGGAGACTGGGTACACTGGACAAACTCTCCCAGAACTCCCAGATGGTATTATACCTCACGTCAGATGGCAGTTCTCTGGTGACACTGGTACAGGTTAGTCTGTAGACCCGAGATCGTCATAGAGTCTTATGTGATTCCCACTGTGCTTTGATTTCCACCTTACCACGTTCAAGAGAACGTGCAAAACGGTGGCTTTTGGGTACATTCCCGAATCATATGGAAGCAATGAGCGATAGGAGGGGTTTCGTCTCTCCCGGTATTGGGGGTTGATGTTGCGTTGTGCTCGATTGGCTATAACAGGAAGTCCCTGGCCAGGGCTGCTTCAGAGTTATACTGGTAAGTGTTATCAGTAGTTTCTCAACCAGTTATGAGCCTCATATCGACACGACTTATCGAGTTACCGGGGTCTGACGTTTACCACCCCTAGACGAGATATGGACATATCAGACGAAGAGACCGGACTGTACGGTAGTGTTACTGATTGGATTCGCAGGAGTATAGACAGGCTTGCTTGTTGATCTTCTGATCGCTCATTACCCAGGTGGCCGTTACGTTTGGCAGACCGCTTGCGGCTTGTGGGTGTTTGATATGATCATCACCTACTGCCGGCGTATTGACGAGTCTATAGAGTTCTGCACAGAGGTTTCTTGGCTCAAGCGAAACGGAGTAGGAGCACATATGTGATATATGCGGGAACAAGAATAATACGTGTATGTGATACCATATTCGATTCTCGCGATATATGATATCGGCCGGGTATATGTTTTATAGTCGGGTCATCGAATCAAGTGTTGATTCGATGAACTGATACATATTATATTAGTCGGTTATTTGCAAAATAGCCAGATTATCGGATCAAGTGTTGGTTCGATAATTTAATGTATAATTATATATTTGATATATTAAATTAACTAATATAAGCTCACTTAAATGATTCTTTTTCTCACTTGATGATACATTGATATATATGTGATATATGTTAATTGTATTATTTTCTTATGTTACATTATATATTATATATGTGATATATAATATTGTAACATGTTAGGGTTACACTTGCAACTAGGGTTATGAGATTCTTACCATGGATAAGATATATATATATATATATATAGTTAATTCAAAAGAAAAGACTTTTGTTATGATATTTGTTTATGTTGACTAAGTCTTCTCTCTTGATATTTTGCTAAGATATTTGTTTACCAAACCCAAACCCTAGCCCATGGTCAAGTCTCTGCAAGGGTTAAGCATGACATGCTTAACCCTTGGTTACATTTCTAACCTCAACAATAATTCATTTTTCATTCATCACAACTTCACTTGATCTTCTTCTTCTTCCTCTCACTTGAAGCTTTCTCGCTTTTGTGTTTGTGATGAAAACTTGTGAGAATATGAAATATAAAGTGAACAAAATTCCTACTTCATCATCCTCTACTACTTGCCATTTAGTATAGGGTGCTTGCTTCATTAATTTCACAATTAGCGAACAGATAGCTTGGGTTAGTGCCTCCTCAACGTAGATCATCTTCGGCCTCGAAGACTTCGAAGCAAACTTGTTCTATTCTTCTTGTGGAGCCTCTCTAGAGCCCGGAGTTCATGATCGCAGCGAAGGGACGACTACACGGAGCTAATGAAGTGAAGGACCGATCTACAAAGGTTGTATTCCTTGCTCACTTTACTTGCAAAGTGTTTGCATTTCATTCCGTCGGATTACTAATAGACGATTCTAGGGTTAGGGTTAGCTAGAACGGAAAAATTTGCATTTAGCATGGATAATGCCTCCCGAAACCTTGCTGCCGTGCTAGGGAACCCTGCATTTTGCAATGTAGTATACAATGATTTGTATATAAGTTAGTATTACTAAACTCGATTAGTACTTAATTACGCATTGATTTTGTTTTGTGCATGTGACATGCACCATGTCATATTGCTAATACTTGTTACATTTCGAAAACTTGACTTAAACCCTTAAGTGTGCATGGCATCTTGTTTTCCTTTTATATATTTGGGGTTTTGTTTTTCTTTAATAGATAAAGAAAAGGAAATGAATAAAGAATGAGGTATGGGCAAGAGAGAGAGAGGGGGTGAGGGGTCAATTGACCATGCCTCCTTGTTCCTTCATTCTCTCCTTCATCATTCTCCTTCCTCTTCTCTCCCTCATGGCTGCCATCTCCCTCCACCACCTCCAGCATCTCACTTCACCCCCAATACTACATTAAAACCATTCATCCCCTTCACGAAAATCATGCACAAGCTCACTACAAGCATGGTGGATCAAGAAAAATTGGATTTTGAGCACTTGGAGCAAGTCAAGAAAATTCTTGTGTTGCCAAATGAGGTAATTCTTTCGCCATTAGTGTAGTATTTGATTCACTTTAGCATCTATATTAGTTTAGAAGTGTTTAAGTGAGGTTTAGTGAGGTTTGAAAATTCCAAGAAGAGGTTAGGGGATTTTATGAGTTGTGAAGTGTAAACTGAGGTTAGTAGAGGCCATACAACCCCTCTAGTGTTAGAATTCAGGACAAAACCTGAGACCAAACCCCAAATTGTTAACTTGAACTTGGCCGATATTGGAAGTTGTAGTAATTGTGAGGTGTTATTGGAGATCTGCTATAACCCGGGGCACCTGAAAAATATTTAGCGAATACTGAGAGATGTGCTGACACCCTAGAAGCTATCCCCAAGACCCGAGGCCCCAAATCCTTACTGTGGCCGCAAATTATCTCTTTCTGGCCGCAATTTGCAGCCTGGGTACTTCAGAATAGGTTCGTGCTTGGTCCATAGCTCCATTTTCACTAAATTGGACTTACCCTATATGCAAAATTGTCTAATTCAACCTATGATAAAATCTGGTGGTGTTTTCTTGAGTTGCTGCTTCGTTTTGCGACTTCGTTTTAGCTTGAGTTTTGGTGTATGGGTTTTGACTCGGTAGGTTGACGTTCGTACGTCGATATCGGGAGTTGTTTGATTATTCTTGCATGCGTAGACCATAGGTTTTAACCTATGTGTGTTTCGTGTGCCGTTTTGGTTTTATCCGCGATTTCGGTTTACGATATTATATGTTTATATGTAGGAACCCTCACGTGGACTTCAGACGACGAGGAAGAGAATGGCGACCTCGACTTCGGCAAGCAAGGATCAAGGTGAGTAGATATATATCTACGGTGGAAGTCGGGTGGATGGCGTATAGCACCCCCACAGTTTCGCAGTGTAGTATACGAGTATGTTATATATATATATATATATATATATATATATATATATATATAAATACGCGTATTGAGAGGCTAAATGATTATCAAGATAGGTTTTAGGTGTTCACGGGTTAGTTTTGGTGTAATTGTAAGATAGTGCTTTTAGTGTAATTTCTTAGTTACGAAACCCTAGTGTAAAGGTATACACACACACACATGCACACACGTGATATGATTTTGGTGTATATGATATATGTATATTTATATGTGTGTGTGTTGATATATATATATATATATATATACATATACGTATACATGGGTGATGAGGATAGTATATGATACTTAGAGATGAGTCGATGTGATTGGGCATGATGCCTTGAGATCGGTGATGTGATTTTGGTCGTGTGATGAAACACGACATGATATTATAGCGGATCGTTGGGTGATGTGTTTTCATACACACGCGGATATATTTATATGTTTGATGGTATCGGAATATACTAGACTTTAGATCAGTACCCTTAATTCAGGATATGATGATAATGATACCAGTTATATAATGAGTTATATGTGATATTTGACTCGTGCCCCCCGATTTTGGGATGCCGTACGATGGATTTTACTGTACGAAGTATAATTATGAAGATTGATCCGCACTCTCGACTCGAGGATGTCGTATTATATATTTTATCGTACGTGACGCTATTGAGGTGGGATCACCGACTACTAGATATATCGACTCGGACTTAGGTGGATTTCCTTACCCCTTTGGTTAGTCTCTTAGCTTGTCCTGTAGATTACTTAGTAGATGTTAGATTTGGGCTCGAATCATACTTATTTCCAAAACTAATGAATCGTGAGTATTTTAAAGACAGGCCAAGGGATACTACGGATATTTCAAAGGACGTACCTTTTCTCAAAAACACCGTACCCTCTATTTTCTAAACACCACGATTCGTGATATTTCAAATGCCAAAACTGTATGACTCGTATATATATTGTATATACTTATATGTTGCGTTTACGATTCATTTTCCATATAATTTTGCTGTTCATATCGCATTGCTTGCTTATACTTGTGATTCCTTTGTTTATTATGAACCCATGCTGTCAGGACACCAGCACCATTACCGATGATACATATGTTTACGAACACTTGCTTGCTGGCTCACACACATCATCATCGGTAACTGCCATGACACGTAAACTTTAGAATTATTACTTCATTGATATGACCTGCTAGCTGGTAGTTTCAACATATTAATAGTATGCGTGCTTTCATATGCTAAATTAGACATTAGCATTCTTTACTTAGATATCCATGCATGTGTATTTATCCATTTGTCATGCAATATTATGGTGCTGGTAATGCACTGTTTAATTTCTCTCGAGATTTTGGATTTTGGATTTCCATGAGATTTCTGGATTTGGAGAAACTGCAAGTATTTTATAAAATCATTATCATTTCAAAAAAAAAATAGAAATTGCGGTTTTCTCGTGATATGATGTGAGATATGTCCACCATGAGTTTTCTCGGCTCTTGAGCGATATCATACACCCGATTCGAGGAGGAGGATGAACCGTCTGCGGGTGCATGGTGGACCCGGTGCGGTACCCCTGGGCAAGATGGTCGCAGATGATGGCGTTGAACCTGGCAGGGGATCACTACCGACCGGTTATTTATGACGCGGCGGATATCCGGAGGATACCAACGTAGTCGTGAGATATGATGATTTAGGCCAGTCCGGATTGCCGGAGCCCGAGATATTGAGACATTGAGATTTTATGATATGGGCCAGTCCGGATTTCCGGAACCCGAGATATTGAGATATTGAGATATATATTTTGTGTCGATACTTGACACGGATTCCTTATTGATTTCATTGATGATACTTCGATTTTTATGCAGATATCTCACTGAGATAAGAAAACAGTTTTCTTATTTAGATGTATTCTGTTTTCATGCATTCATACATCATATATATGATATGTTGTTACCTGAGACACTGACACGGGCACTTGGTATTATACTTATGTATAGATGATTACCCTTGGCATTATTATATGCTTCAGTATATATTATATTGAGGATATTACTATCGTATGACCTAGGATAGAGTCATACATGCGATTTCTTCTCGGTGATGTTTTCTACTCATGACTTGGCAACTCACCCCCGTTATGCCACAGTTCCTTGCAGGTGTTGCAGTACAGTTTTCCTTGGCTGCTTTGCTGGCACACTACTTCATTCTAGGTGATTGCTTTGGTAGGTGGGTTCACTCGCATCGTGACTACCAATGTACCTTATTTATATTCAGTTGTATCTAGTAACTCCATCAACCAGACTTGTATATTTGATAGACTTAGAAGACCAGTGTATATTCTTTCGACCTTAGAGTCGCGCACCTGTATTATTATGGTTTTTCTCTGGTTTTCTTGAGGATATTGCTTTTCTTGATGAGTTTTGGATCCTCGCCCTTCGGCGTTGTATATTATATTGCATTGCGTGGTTGTGTACGCCAATTGGCGAAGAGCTAGCTCCCGCTTGGGGATGCCTTTTTGCATTATTCATATATATTCCTATTTGTACCTGTTTGGAGCCAGTATTTACAAAGGAAACTCTGCCGAAAAAATTGGAAAAGACTTGATGTTTTAAAAATGCATGCTACGAATTTCAAAGTGATTTATATTCAAACTTTAAAATAAGTTTTCCTTCACTTTCTTTTCAAATGGTTTAGATTTCTGGGTTTTTTGGCTTACTTGAATTAGGTGAGGTCGTATAGACTTCACATGATTCAAGTGCCAGTCACGTGCTATTTCAGGTCATGACAGCAACATCAACTCCCAATACCGGAAGAAACGAAACTCTTCCTATCTCTTAATGCTTCTATGTGACTCGGGACTGTACCTAAAATCCACCTGTTTGCATGACTCTCTTGAGCATGGTAGGGAGGAAATCAAAGCACAGTGGGGATCACATAAGTCTCTATGACGATCTCGGGTCTACAGACTAACCTGTACCAGTGTCACCAGAGAACACCTATCTGACGATAGGTATAATACCATCTAGGAGTTCTCGGTGAGTCTTGTTCGGTGTACCCATTCTCCAATGAGCACCTGTGTATAATCTTTGATGTCAAACACCAATGGCTATGAGATTAACCATTGCCCCATACATGGTCAAGAATCGTACACACCAGTCTACTCTGGAATATCGATGCCTTGTCTCGATACTCTCTCGACTAGGAACAATTAAAGGATGTACTTTTAGACTACCCTGGCCCCACTAGTATGATCTCCATCATAGTCCTGGTAGTCAAGTCCACATCCTAAGGGTTTTATCAACATGTAACGGAAAGACAGTATAATGATACAAGTGTACATGTTAAGATAAAGAGCAACCAGATAGCATACTATCATGTCGAGTAAGAAAGTCCTCTCTATATATGTCCAAGTATCCACTATAATTTACAATCATGTATAATAATGGCCTCTAGGGCATACATATAATTAACAATCTCCCACTTGCACTAAGGCCAGTTGTTGTAGTATCTCATACCCAACATCCCAAAAAGTCACTCAAATGGCCTTTGTGAGTGGATCCGCCGTGTTATTCTTTGTATCAGCTCTCCTAACCACAATCTCCCAGAGATCAATTATCTCCTTGATCAGGTGATACCGTCTAAGAATATGTCTGGATCACTGATGGAACCGGGGTTCCTTGGCCAAAGCCACAGGACCATTGTTATCACAATACACAAGTATTGGGTGCTTAATGGTAGGAACCTCACCAAGTTCATCTCATGAACTTGTTCATCCAAACAGCCTCTTTGGCAGCATCGTTGGTAGCGATGTATTCAGGCTTTATCATCGAGTCTGCTACGGTATCTAGCTTGGAACTCTTCCAACATACCCCTCCACTGAGAGTAAAGACAAAACCCGAGACCGACTTACAGTCGTCCTTATCACTCTGAAAGCTCGAATCGGTAAAGGACTCGACATATGTTAGTAGATGTTGCACACCCTCACAACACTTGTGAGGAGGCGGAAGTGGCAAACAATAATTTTTCTTGCATGCAACACCTACTTTAAACCTAGAACTTGTGCTAAACCATAACTAGAAATCCTATCTAGAGATCTTATCTACTATGATAGAGGTTATACATTAAGGAAACGGTCCTTCGGGTCTTCTTTCCGCTGCGACTCCTTGGCTCCTTCGATGGTTGAGAAGAACTCGGTCCCCGGTCACCTCTAGATCCAAGATGATCCACCCGAGAGCTATGGAACAAGCTGCAAACTCTTCATAAGAGTTAACTAAGAGATCAAATGTGCTAGAAATGATCACTTAGATGATGTAGAGATGTGCTAATGGATTACTTTTAGCCCTAAGCTTTTGATTCACAACTCACGTGAGGAGGAGGAAGGAGATAATTAGGAGAGAGAATGTGTAAAAAAATGAGGAAATATCAAGCATGCATCAAGGGTAATGGCTCATGGAAATAATTGAGTTGTGCATTATTTTATCTCCAAAATAATGCACCATACTTGAATAGTAATCCCAAATGAATAAAATATTCAATAAGCCATTCCTTGATCCATGCTTTGACAATTCTCCTAATTCCACCTCATATATTTATTTTCACAAAATAAATATCCAATTATAAGGTGTCTCCTTCTAGAAGTTGTTCTTGTACAATTACAAGAATACCCCTCACCGTATACCGTATAAGTATACCCGTATCCGTATTCCGAAAAATAAGAATACAAATAATCCAATAGTATAATACCGGTATCTGGCTTAAACCAAAGCTTACAAATATTATCCTTTCGATCATTATTCCTGTAGCCAGTACACGAATATGATCGAAAACCCTGCCGTAACAACTTACGGCCTCTACATCTTTCGCCTGATCCAGGGAACCCTCTGTGTGGGACTCTAAAGACTCGACAATACGCTGGCAGTGGGTTTAACCACAAGCACGTCAGCGTCACTAACTGTGCGTAACGGCTACCCAGCTACATGACGAAAGGGTGGCCGACGAGCGAACTCATCACAACCCTAAAGAGCCTGTAAGCAACACTTACCGTACAGTCCGGTCTCTTCGTCTGATACGTCGCATATGAAGTCTAGGGGTGGTAAATGTCATACCCCAGAAACTTTATAAGTCATGCTGATTTGCGGCCTATAACAGTTCGAGAAACTACTGATAACTCTTATCAGTAAATCTCGACAATCCTGGCCAAGGATTTGCTGTTATGGTCGATCAAGCATAGCGCGACATCAACTCCCTATATCGGGAGAGACGAAACCCCTCTTATCGCTCACCGCCTCCATGTGATTCGGGACTTTACCCAAAATCCACATGTTTGCACGACACAGTAGAGCCATGGTAGGGAGGAAATCAAAGCACAGTGGGAATCACATAAGACACTATGACGATCTCGGGTCTACAGACTAACCTATACTAGTGTCACCAGAGAACTGCTATCTGACAATAGGTATATATACCATCTAGGAATTCTCGGCGAGTTCTGTTCGGTGTACCCATTCTCCAATGAGCACTGTGTACAATCTTTGATGTCGAACACCAATGGTTATGGGATCAACCATCGCCCCCAGGGTCAAGAAACATACACACTAGTCTACTCTGGTAATATCGATGCCCTGTCTCGATATACCCTCGACTAAGAACTATTAAAGGATATGCTTATAGACTGCCCATGCCCCACTAGTATGATCTACATCATAATCCTGGCAGTCAAGCATAATCCTAAGGGCTTCATCAATATGTTTATAAAGATATGAAATACAACACATCACACGTTAAGATGAAGATAAACTGTAAGTCTACGGTAGCGCCCCGGCCGTCTGTCCGAGGCCAAAATGCGGAAACGGAAAACTTTTTCAAACTAGAAACCGGCGCTATAGTATACTTTAAATCCGGATCGAACCATTAACCTACAACTAGCAACTAGAGAAAGGGTTGGAAAGCTATACCGATCGATCTGTGTCCTTCGGTCTTTGGCCACCATCCCAAGCTCCTCGCGGCATCTCCGGTTTCGATCTTCTCGTCCGAAAGGGCACCACATCTTCGAGTCTTTTTACGGGCTCCCGCTTCATCCGAAGCAACTCGAGCACGAAATTTGCTAGCCGACGTGTCCAAGGCGATGTAGAGAATGTGTATGACAACTTTGTCTCTTGCATCCATTGTGTGGATGGAGGTTGAAGGTGAAGCCATCAATGGAGATTGTGAGCTAGAGGAAGAAGAAGAAGAGGAGCCATTTTGTGTTATGTTGCTATGATAAAAATGAGAGCAATAATGAATAATACAAGAGCAAACCCAAAGGGATATGGCTGCCCTTCTTTCTCTTCCTCTCATTTCATCACTCAAATCCATCACAAAATGTGACATATCCACATAAAAAGAGACCATGAGTCACTGATGAAGTCCATGTCACATTAAATGGACAAAATGATGATTTCTAGCTCACAATTTCCATTTGTAAACATTAATCCAAATGTTTACAACAATAAAAATATACGGCAACATCTAAAGTAAACTCGTGACAAATCACAAGGATACCCCTCCCCTGTATATACATACCTGCATCCGCATTCCGACCGAACGCGAATGCGATGAGACTAAAGTAATCCAACAAATCTAATACTAGGATCTGGCTTAAACCAAAGCCCACTAGTATGATTCGTCCGATCATGATCCGTGCACTACTGCACGTATATGATCGAACCCTACCATAATACCATACGGCCTCTACAACGTTTCGCCCGAAACTTGAAAACTGTCTGTGGGGGACTCTAAAGACTCGTCAATACTTTGGCTATGGATTTAACCACTGGCACGTCAGAGGTACTAGCTGTACGTAACGAGCTACCAGGTATTGACCAAAAGGGAGGTCGATGAGCGAACTCATCCTGACACCCTACTGAGCCTGTCAGTGACAATATCCACACAGTCCGGTCCGTTCGTCTATGAGCATCGCATGGCGGGCCTAGGGAGTTGGTAAAAGTCAGACCCCCAAAAGCGGTACAAATCGTGTCGGAGTGTAGCCCAGAACACCCTGAGATACTACTGGAATACCTACCAGTAAATCTCCTGGCTTGGCCAAGGACTTCGTGTAATGGCTTTCCTAGACATAGCACGATCTCATCCCCAATACCGGGAGAGACGAAACCCCTGTCGATCCGCTCATTGCCTCCATGTGGCTCGGGACTGTACCCAACTAAAACCTGTTTGCATGACTCCTTTGAGCCGTGTTAGGGTAGTAATCAAAGCACAGTGGGAACTCACACGAGACAAATGACGATCTCAGGTCGATGAACTAACCTGTACACATGTCACCAGGGAACTTCTATCTGACGTCAGGTATAATACCAACTAGCATGTTCCCGGCGAGTCCTGTCCGGTGTACTCATAACCCAATGAGCACCTGTATACATCTTAGGTGAACCAACTAACACCAATGGCTTGTGAGACCGGCCACCGCCCCTCGTCGGGGTCTCGACTGTATACACTAGTCTACTAATGGAGTATCGATGCCCATTCTCGAAACCCCCACGACTAGGGACCTTTTAAGGATGTGCTTATAGACCCCAGCTCCCACGTATATGATCGCCATCATACCGCTGGTAGTCAAGTAAGAATCCTAAGGGCTCTATCAATGTGTAATAGTGGCCTATAAGGTAACTTAAAGCAGTACACGATGATAAAGACAAACCATGGTAGCATACTATTCTCTATCAAGGTGTAATAGTGAACTACAATGTCACCTAAAGCATGTACATGATGATAAAGACAAACCAGATAGTATACAATCCTCTTGAGTAAGACTGTCCTACCGGTATAGGTCCTCCCTCAATCATTGCAATCACGTGCCTGTGATCCAATAATTGACTCTGAGGGCACTATATCCAACAATCTCCCACATGCACTCAAGGCTAATTATTGCGATGTCGCATACTCACAGCCCGTGTGATACCGAACACCCAACTCCTCTACTAATCAGTCTCACAAAGCCCGTTTGCGAAACTATTGTGTTCGAGGAATAGCCTCAGTGAGTGGATCCGCCCTAATGTTTCTTTCTATGTCTCTGTTTATCTCAAGTTCATGGAGAAAGCCATCTCCCGAAATGAGTAATACCTGTCTTAGAATATGTCTGGATATCTGATGGGACCTAGTTCATAAATGAACTCCAAATCCAAACTTCTTAGACTGTATCATCAACTGAAATTAATCAGTATCCTGCGCCATGCCTCCCTCAGTATCCTTTCGGACCATCTGTCCAAAATACTGCCCCTCGTCAGAGGGAAAACTATAACTCTGGCAGCCACTCTGTCATCCAGGTCACCTTGGAAGCCTGGAATGATAACCGTCCCCCGAAAGAGGCTGTCGTTATCATATCCCTAGAACATCCACTTATGTTCTAAAACTGCTTCCGAACATTTCTCCAGGATAGGATTAATATCAACTTATTGCATCTAGTGCAAAAACAACGTCTGGTGTGGTACTTGACATCTCATGATTGACTCAATTGCCTAAGCAAGTAATCTGCCAATCATGCGCATCCCTCTCCCCTTTAGTCTGTAAGACACCTTTAGAGAGGGTGACTCCATCACCTGCAGGTACACTACCATGCCTGGAGTCGTCCATTCTAAAACACCTTTAGAATGCTGTCTAAGTACCCAGATTGGGAAACTCCTCAAATCTAGATCTAAGACCATAGATCTAGTAACCAGAATGTCTGATATTATATCTATATCCTATGTGGAGAAACCACTGTGTGACAACCACAGTATAACCGATTGTAGTATAGGAATTTCACTTCCTACTCTGTGTATGTCATCCAAAAACCAGGACATCACACCCTACTACTTTCTTAATAGATCCATCCCCTATTCTGATGAAGTCAAACCAATGACTGTCACATCAGAGATAGATGATCTATCTCTGCTATATCTGCTTTAGTCAATAAATAGACATAAGCTACTTGTCCACTATGCTTCCGCTGCTCCCACTGACTACGACAACCCTCTGGCAGAATAATATACACGTACACTTCTAAAGCTAGTTTAGAATGACGCTATACTCATCCTCCTGCCGGGTCTCACAGTCTGGAACAACAGCAATGGTAAGTCTGGGTAAACAAGAACCTCCCTGTCACCGTCCTTGAGGCTACCGGAGTACCTCTCGGGTGCCTGAGGTTACCCACCATATCTACGGAGTGGCCAATGGAATGTCAATCCTGATTGAATCTTTAGGTTCTTATCAAATTTTCAGTAATCGTTTGCGGTTCTAGAATCACTTCCAGTTCTACCATACTCCCACTACTGTTTTCTGAAAAAATCCATTTTCATTAAAACTGTGGCGAGTCAAGAACAATATCACTATTGATCTTCCAGATGGTAGAAAATTAACCCTCGTCATAGCCTAGGTCAACCCACAAACTGCCATTACAGAAATTTGCCTTGAGTTATCCAAAGTCTGGTTTTAAGCATAAGCCGGAAAACTCCCCGTACCTTCACATTGTTAAGATATGAACTATTCTATATCCAATATAGAAATAGAGGCACTGATTTAATTGGAACCAGATTCAAATCATGCAGCTGTCTCCAGTGCATGTCAACTAAATGGAGAGAGGCCGATCAGCATTACTCAACTTAGGAATACATCCAGATATGAGTAACCTGAAACAGAAACAAGTTTCTCAAAAACATTACTATCAACTGAATACCATACACAAATATCTACATCTTCGATCACCTTGAAGAATCCTGATACCTGCAATACCTGGTTCTCTACTTTACTCTTATACCTATAACTTCTCAAAATTTAGACCTTGTATTTCTACGAAACACTTGTCTAAAACCTAGAGATGTCATAAGTAAACAGAATATAGTACGAGGACCAACCCCTCTGTCCTAATGGACACTGGACAACATACAATACTCTGTATAAGTCCCCTGAGTTGAATAACTCAAACCCTGTGCGTCGTAGGTTGGAAACTGTACTTATGGTTAAGAAGAATTACACCGCCGTTTAATACTCCTTACCTAACCATCCACTGATATAGGTAAATGTCATAGATATAATTTCAAAAAGTTATATCTCACTTTATAAAAATAAACGTACAGATATATCAATTTGAAATTGGTGCATAACAACGGATATTCAAAACCAAATATTTGCCGTCCGGCAAACAACCCAGGTGATATCCTCAAATATCACCAATTACAATGAATCCCGATATAATGAGGATGATCACCCAATTCCCAATAACTTACTCCCACTCATCATCCGTAAAACCATACAGATGTGAGAATCATACCTGGTAAATACATACCCTGGAGCAAGGACTAATTGGGAAGTCAGTTTTCTTTTAACAATACACAGCGAAACTGAAACATGTAAATGTTTCGAAGGGGTATCCGGGTATTCCTAGTAATGCCTCTTCCATTATCAGATTCACAACTGTAACCGTATATTTCTTTGCCATCTCTCCAAATCCCTTTATATGTCTTTAGTTATTACCTTCTGTACACCCTTTTAGGCTAAATAGTTTTCTTCCTTCCTTACCATTCGGCACCAGACTATGGTTTGGAAGAAGACTATCCAATAAGCGTAATAGGTGTACTGTCTTATTCCTAGGAGCACTCGCAACCCGAGAGAAGGTAAAAGATAAAAGACAACTGAATAAAACCTTATTCCTATTTCTCCTGAACCAGAATCCATCCCTGAACTGGAACAAGTTCCTTCGAGTTCGTATATAATCATACGATGGAGTATCCAATAAACTGTGGATCTTCATAGTGATACGGAGTGTTCTGGAGAAATACAAAGGTGATGTAGGAATGGCGATGAAATACTTGGTTTGGTCGTGAATAGCAGTCGCAATTTATTTTGCCCTCTTACTAATCACTTTATTTGTCTTTACTTAATACCTTCTGTACACCATCGTTAGGCTAATTGGTTTTCTTCAATCCCTACCGTTCGGCACCCGCCTATGGTTTGAATGAAGACTATCCAATTAGCGTAACAGGTGTACCATCCTAATCCAAGGAGCACTCGCAACCTGAGAGAAGGTAAAAGGAAAAGACAACTGAATAGTCCTATTCATTTTCTCCAGAACCAGAAATCATCCTCGAATCTCGAACAAGTTCCTTCGAGTTCGTATATAACCATACGATGGTTTTATCCAATGGAAGTGTACGTTCGTAGTAATACGGGGTGTTCTGGAGAAAAGGGTAAAAGTAGGAATGGCAATGAGGTATGCAACTCTGACAATCCAAAAGCCAGTGTTTTAAGAAGGTTCGGTCAACTTTGGTCACTGAGTCATAGTCTAAGGTCGGGCCATGGTCGCTGCCAAAAGAGAGAGAAAAGAAACACTCTGCGTGCACTCTAACCTAGATCAGAATGGTTATCAATTTATCTAATCAGGAAATCTCCCACTGTATCCTCAAATTCTCCTCCAAACCTGAAAGAAGAATTAGTCGGGATCACCCGAAGAGTAAACCAACTCATCAGTGGGAATCGGGATCCAACTATCATCGCATGATGACGTGATGGAATCGACTCACGTTATCACACTCGAGAAGGTATGCGCATGTCTGGCAAGTTTCAGTTTCTTTAGAAACTCCCGATGTGTGTTTTTACCCCTAGGACCCAAGTGACCTTGACACAGTCAACAAATCAAAGAGTCCTAGTCAAATTCAACCCATCATTATCCTAGATTGCATTAAACCCACCCGTATGAGCCCTTGACACAGTCAACAAGGCCGCACGACTGTCCTAACCAATCGCACTAATATGCCACAAATAAACACTACTTAGCTACCGCACACTACGCCTTGACACAGTCAACAAACGCAGCACGAATACTAAGTAATACTTGTAAGAAATGACGGAGGTCTACGGCTGGTTTTTGGCGAAAAACCTTTAACGTAATGAACTTGATATCGTTGAAGGAACCAGATAGATTTTTATAAAAATATAGTGGCGAAAACCTTTGCTAAAGAGGTCACTCCCGGTGAAGGGATCTCGACTCTTTCCCCATAGAATGAGGTGCAGGATATTCCAACTGAATACCATGATGCAAAGCAAAAAGTAATCGGCTATAGTGAAGTTATTACCTTGACGCAAACATCTTTCCAAGGGATCACTCCCGGTGAAGGGATCTCGGCCCTTGCCTCGTCGACTGAGGTGCTGGATATTCATAACCGAATACCACTGTGCAAAACAAAAGAGAACGTCCTTGCAATAACAGCTTTTTGAAAAAAAATGTTCCAACAACATCAGAATAGGTTTGTTTAGCTTGCATTGATCCGAATCAATGCAGTCCCATCAATTAATCACACCACAAAAGAACGAAAATATGATGTGCGTATATGCCATCCGTATTCGCCACTGGGTCCCGTCATCACCCGTTAGGTTACTTAACTAACGACAGAGCGGGGACTGGACTAGCGCGGGTGTAAAATATATACAACATCTACTAGTATATATATTAATATATAATATTCGCTCATGGCGTGATAAAAAATGCAACATCATAGAAATGTAATAAGCATCACAGAACAATACAGATAATCTGGGATCCCCGGGTTTCATAGAGCCGCTACTGAAACCCGACTTTCCCTTGGTCGTGTCGATAGCCTGTGCAATGAAATCCTATACCCCTACGGACACGACAAGTTACCCGCCAAAACCTGAAGCGAGGCAGCCCCCTTGAACAAAGTGAATGGACCACCCAGCACTTCACGGAATCCGGTAACTTGAGCACCCCTCCTTGAGTCAACCTGTACCCCCTACGAGTGCGGCGAATAGCCCGCCAATTCTAGAGTGAAACCCCCTCCATCTCAAAGCCATGAGATGCGGGCTCATTGCCCTCTAGAACCTGGCTATCCGTCCACCCCACCGCGGGGTAATCCTAGTATAGAAAGTAAAATATACAACGGGTACATCGACCTCAGCCCGGTCGTGCCCCAAAAGAATAATATACAAACAGGCAGTGACGGCAGTCCACACGTCGGACGCTCGCCCCGCAATATCAAATGTACAAATAATACCAAAATGTACTACCATTGCATCCAGGCTATCCACCACGACAAATCCGCAACATCACAGCACAACACAGAACATCAACATGAATGTCACGTTCGTAAATCCGTCTAAAAGGGCTATAGCAATTAGACAAGATTTACCGATCAAATGACATTCACAGTCGCAGATATAATGTAAATACTGTGAACTAACATGTTTAAAATTTTCGATCGACAAAATTTCCCAAAGTGGGCCCCAAGTACAATTCCCAGTACTCAAAATAATCTGGGCCAAAACAAAAATTACCAGAAACCCTAATTCCAACTCAGAGAGCACTGTAGAAATTTTGGTGCCCTAATGATACAGTGTTGCGGCGGAAACGCGGCCAGAACAAGGGTCATGCCGTGGTTCCGCGGCGCTACAGCAGGATCAGCCAACCAATTTTCTGCAGTGTTCTAAAAAAACCTGCCTGATTTTCTGCAATAATCAAAATAATTTTTCGACGACAAAAAAAATTCGATAGAAACTCAGAATTGGAAATGCAGTTTTTGAAAATTTCATTCGATCGAAGTTCTAAACACGTTTGAGCAAGCTAGTAATGGTTAATGGCGTGGCTCTGATACCATGTAAGTCTACGGTAGCGCCCCGGCCGTCTGTCCGAGGCCAAAATGCGGAAACGAAAAACTTTTTCAAACAAGAAACCGGCGCTATCGTATACTTTAAATCCGGATCAAACCATTAACCTACAACTAGCAACTAGAGAAAGGGTTGGAAAGCTATACCGATCGATCCGTGTCCTTCGGTCTTTGGCCACCATCCCAAGCTCTTCGCGGCATCTCCGGTCTCGATCTCCTCGTCCGAAAGGGCACCACATCTTCGAGTCTTTTTACGGGCTCCCGCTTCATTCGAAGCAACTCGGGCATGAAGTTCGCTAGCCGACGTGTCCAAGGCGACGTAGAGAATGTGTGTGACAACTTTGTCTCTTGCATCCATTGTGTGGATGGAGGTTGAAGGTGAAGCCATCAATGTAGATTGTGAGCTAGAGGAAGAAGAAGAAGAGGAGCCATTTTGTGTTATGTTGCTATGATAAAAATGAGAGCAAGAATGAATAATACAAGAGCAAACCCAGAGGGATATGGCTGCCCTTCTCTCTCTTCCTCTCATTTCATCACTTAAATCCATCACAAAATGTGACATAGGCACATAAAAAGAGACCATGAGTCACTAATGAAGTCCATGTCACATTAAATGCACAAATTGATGATTTCTAGCTCACAATTTCCATTTGTAAACATTAATCCAAATGTTTACAACAATAAAAAGATACGGCAACATCTAAAGTAAACTCATGACGGATCACAATGATACCCCTCACCTGTATATACATACCTGCATCCGCATTCCGACCGAACGCGAATGCGATGAGACTAAAGTAATCCAACAAATCTGATACTGGGATCTGGCTTAAACCAAAGCCCACTAGTATGATTCGTCCGATCATGATCCGTGCACTACTGCACGTATATGATCGAACCCTGCCATAATACCATACGGCCTCTACAACGTTTCGCCCGAAACTTGAAAACTGTCAGTGGGGGACTCTAAAGACTCGTCAATACTTTGGCTGTGGATTTAACCACTGGCACGTCAGAGGTACTAGCTGTACGTAACGGGCTACCAGGTATTGACCAAAAGGGAGGTCGATGAGCGAACTCATCCTGACACCCTACTGAGCCTGTCAGTGACAACATCCGTACAGTCCGGTCCGTTCGTCTATGAGCATAGCATGGAGGGCCTAGGGGGTTGGTAAAAGTCAGACCCCCAAAAGCTGTACAAGTCGTGTCGGAGTGTAGCCCAGAACACCCTGAGATACTACTGGAATACCTACCAGTAAATTTCCTAGCTTGGCCAAGAACTTTGTGTAATGGCTCTCCTAGACACAGCGCGATCTCACCCCCAATACCGGGAGAGACGAAACCCATGCCGATCCACTCACTGCATCCATGTGGCTCGGGATTGTACCCAACTAAAACCTGTTTGCACGACTCCTTTGAGCCGTGGTAGGATAGTAATCAAAGCACAGTGGGAACTCACACGAGACAAATGACGATCTCAGGTCGATGAACTAACCTGTACACATGGCACCAGGGAACTGCTATCTGACGTCAGGTATAATACCAACTGGCATGTTCCCGGCGAGTCCTGTCCGGTGTACTCATAACCCAATGAGCACCTGTATACATCTTACGTGAACCAACTGACACCAATGGCTTGTGAGACCGGCCACCGCCCCTCATCGGGGTCTCGACTGTATACACTAGTCTACTAATGGAGTATCGATGCCCAGTCTCGAAATTCCCACGACTAGGGACCTTTTAAAGATGTGCTTATAGACCCCAGATCCCACGTATATGATCTCCATCATACTGCGGTAGTCAAGCAAGAATCCTAAGGGCTCTATCAATGTGTAATAGTGACCTATAAGGTCACCTAAAGCAGTAAACGATGATAAAGACAAACCATGGTGGCATACTATTCTCTATCAACATGTAATAGTGAACTACAATTTCACCTAAAGCATGTACACGATGATAAAGACAAACCAGATAGTATACAATCCTCTTGAGTAAGACTGTCCTACCGGTATAGGTCCTCTCTCAATCATTGCAATCACGTGCCTGTGATCCAATAATTGACTGTGAGGGCACTATATCCAACATAAACCAGATAGCATACTATTATTTCGAGCAAAGATTGTTTCTGTACATATACATGCCTAGCATCCTATACAATACAGGCCTCTAGGACATACATATCGAACAATCTCCCACTTGCACTAAGGCCTTTAGTTGGTGCAATAAGTACCCACTGTCTACACTAGAACCAGTTGCCAGCATACCGCATGCCCAACAGCTCGAACAGTTTCTCAAACTGGACTTGATGGATGGCCTTGGTGAATGGATCTGCTGTGTTGTCTTTCGTGTCTACTGTCCGTACCTCGATGTCCTGGTGATTCAATATCTCCCTGATGAGGTGATACCGCCTCAAGATATGTCTGGATTTCTGATGGGACCGCGGTTCCTTTGCCAAAGCCATGGCTCCATTGTTATCACAATACAGAGGTATTGGATCAGCAATGGATGGAACCATCTGAAGTTCAGAAATGAACTTCCTCATTCAGACTTCCTCTTTAGCAGCATCATTAGCAGCAATATACTCAGCTTCCATCATGGAGTCAGCGACGGTATCTTGCTTGGAACTCTTCCAACATACCGCCCTTCCATTTAGGGTAAATACAAACCCTGAGATGGACTTACTGTAAGGTTCTTAGGCATAACCACAAGGTTCCACAAGGCATCAAACATGCCGTATTTAAAAATTTAGTGTGCCAAACAACCCTAACTTAGGATCTAACTAGAGAATTAGGTTTATAAACAACAAGTAAACAACTTTACTTCTAAGTGAATAAGGAATACAACCTTTGTAAACCGGTCCTTCACTTCTAAAGCTCTGTGTAGTAGTCCCTTCGCTGCGAGTATCGATCTCATGAACTCTAGTATGGGTTCTCCGGGAGAAATGAACAAGCTTGCTCGAAGTCTTCGAGGCCGAAGATGATCTACGTCGAGGAGACTCAAGTTCATGCTACCTCTTCACTAATTGTGAAATTAGTGAAGCAAACACCCTAAACTAAATGGCAAGTAGTAGAGGATGATGAAGTAGGAAGTGGGCTCTCTTTAGATTTATTTTTCTCACAATATTTTCTCACCTCATGAGGAAGAAGAAGCTCAAGTGAAGAGATGAGAGAATGAACTCATGAGGTGAGAATAGCAACCATGGGTGAGTTAGTGTCATATACTAACCCATGTAGAGAATAAACCATAGCTAGTTAATAATTTTTAGGTTAATAAATATCTAAAAGTAAAACAAACTTAGTGGACTTGGTCAATGGTTCCACAAGCTTCTACAAGCTTCAACCATGTGACTTAATCCCACTAATTTTGATTAACTTAGATAAATATAAACCCATCACATTATTAAGCATGGTGCAAGTCTCATACACCCATGTCACATGTGGCATCTAGCATGACACAAAAGTTTTACATTAATATATATCACATATACACTAATGCACACAAGTGAGAAAAGAAATCATAAGTGAGCTAATATTAGTTAATGTAATCTAGTATATCTAATATACAATTATACATTAAATTATTAAATCAACACTTGATTTAATAATCTGGCTATATCACATATAACCGACTAATATCAAATGCAACAACTTATCGAATTAACACATGATCCGATAATCCGGCTATATCTCATATAACCGACCGATGTCACAAATCGCAAGAATAGAATGTGGTATCTCATACACGCATCAATCTCGGTCCCGCACATATCATATATGTGCTCCTACTTCGTTTCGCATGAACCAGGAAACCTCTGTGTAGGACTCTAAAGACTCGTTAATACGCTGCCAGTAGGTGATGTCATATCAAACACCCACAAGCCGCAAGCAGTCTGCTAAACGTAACGGCCACCCGGGTATTAAGCGATCAGAAGATCAACAAGCAAGCCTGCTCATACTCCTTCGAATCCAATCAGTAACACTACCGTACAGTCCGGTCTCTTCGTCTGATATGTCGCATATCTCGTCTAGGGGTGGTAAACGTCAGACCCCAGTAACTCGATAAGTCGTGCCGATATGAGGCTCATAACAGGTCGAGAAACTACTGGTAACACTTACCACTAAATCTCTGAAACAGCCCTGGCCAGGGACTTCCTGTTATAGCCAATCGAGCACAGCGCAACATCAATCCCCAATACCGGGAGAGACGAATCCCCTCCTATCGCTCATTTCCACCATGTGTCTCGGGACTGTACCCAAAAACCACCTTTTGCACGTCCTCTTGAACGTGGTAAGGTGGAAATCAAAGCACAGTGGGAATCACACAAGACTCTATGACGATCTCGGGTCTACAGACTAACCTGTACCAGTGTCACCAGAGAACTGCCATCTGACGTGAGGTATAATACCATCTGGAAGTTCTCGGCTAGTCCGTCCAGTGTACCCAGTCTCCACTGAGTACCCGTATATCATCTCTGATGTCAAACACCGATGGATATGGGATCATCCATCGCCCATCTAAATAGGTTGAGAAGCTATACTCTAGTCTACTATGGTATATCGATGCCCCGTCTCGATACATCCATGACTAGGGACATTAAAGGATGTACTCACAGACTACCTTTGTCCCACTAGTATGATCTCCATTACAATCTAGGTAGTCAAGTACACATCCTAATGGCTTTACCAACATGTAACAAAGAGACAATCAGTGTACATATTAAGATAAAGAGTAACCAGATAGCATACTATCATATCGAGCAAGAAAGTCCTCCCTATATATGTCCAAGCATCCACTACAATATACATCTCATGTACAGTAATGGCCTCTAGGGCATACATATAACTAACAATCTCCTACTTGCACTAGGGCCATCATATAGCAGTGGTTATAGTATCTCATACTCAACCATCCCATAATAGTCTTCCTCTGGGAAAAGGCCTTTGTGAGTGGATCCGCCGTGTTGTCCTCTGAGTTTACTCTCCTAACCTCGATCTCCCTGGAGATCAACCATCTCCATGATCAGGTGATACTGCCTTAGAATATGTCTGGATCACTGATGGGACGGAGGTTCCTAGGCCAAAGCCACAACTCCATAGTCACACAATGGTAGGAACGAAGTTCATCTTATGAACTTATATACACCCAGACTGCCTCTTTGGCAGTATCGTTGGTAGCGATGTATTGAGCCTTTATCGTCTAGTTTGCCACGGTATCTAGCTTGGAACTCTTCCAACATACCGTCCCTCCACTGAGGGTAAAGACAATGCCTGTGACTGACATTCAGTCGACCTTACCACCCTGGAAGCTATCCAGTGATTCTCCCCAGGATCTATTGATACCATCTCACTACATCTAGTGAGAATCCTAGCATCCACTTAGATCTATCTCATAGATCTAAAACCCAGGATTTAGGAGGTATCACCTTGATCCTATATGGAGAATCATTGTAATAATAGGAGATTGACCGAGCGTAGCATAGGAAACTCCTTCCCTATCAAGAGTATGTCATCTACGTACAATACGAGGAATACCACCATACTCTCTGCTACCTTTTTGTATATACAAGGTTCATCTACCATTTTGATGAAGTCAAACGCTTTGAATACCATATCGAAACAGACGTTCCAACTCCGCGATGCCTGCTTTAACCTGTAAAGCAACTTGCACACGTTTCCGCTGCTACCACTGTCTACGAAGCCCTCTGGCTGTGTACTTATAGACGCTTTCTTCTAAATCACTATCTAGAAAAGCAGTCATGACACCCAACCGCCAGATATCGTAGTTATGGTATGTAGCAATGGCAAGTAGGATCCAGATGGACTTAAGCATAGCTACTGCAGAAAAGGTTTCATCATAAACTACACCTGGTCGATGACGAGAATCTTTTACAACAAGTCTAGCTTTTAAAGTCTCAACTTTTCCATCTACACCAAGTAATCTTCTCAAGATATACTTGCTCCTGATGGGGATTTAACCCTTCAGACATAGAAACCAAAGTCCATACTTTGTTGGTGTACATAGATTCCATCTCAGACCATATAGTATCCAGCCATTCTTACAGAGTCTCCACTCTTGATGGCTGCTCGAAACTAGTTGGGTCATCATCTCATGATGCAATCTTCGCTCCCATTGTCATAGAGAATACCGAAGTATCTCTCAGGCGGATGAAGAACCCTACCAGATCGGCGGAGAGGCTGAGGTTCGTTGGGAGCTATTGAATCCTTCAGTTTTACCAAATCATCAGCTGTAGTTTGTATAGCTGGAACTCCTTCCAGTTCTACCTCATGACCACAAATTTGTTTCCAAAATAAATTCCTTTTCTAAAAAGGTGGCATGCCGAGAAATAAAACACCTTTTGTTCCTCGGTGTGGTAGAAGATATTCCCTTACGAATGCTTGGGATATCCAACAAACTTCCTCATAACTGACCTTGCCTCGAGCTTGTCCTAATTTTGCTTTTGACATAGGACGGACAACCCCAAATCTTAACTTACTTAAGACATGGGCTCTTCCCATACCATATCTCATATGGAGTGGTAGGCACCTGATTTGGTTTGAACGTTATTCAATAGGTATGCAGCTTCACAAGTGCATAACCCCTAAAAGGAAATAGGCAACTCAGTAGTACTCATCATAGAGTGCACCATATCTAATAGGGTGCGATTGCTCCACCCCAATACACAGTTGTGCTGTGGTGTATTCGGAGGAGTAATGCTGAGAAAGAATTTCATTCTCCTTTAAAATAGTCCAGGATCTCCGTGCTCAAGTATTCTCCTCCTTGATCACATCAAAGGACGTAATACTTATACCCGTTTTGGTTCTCTACTTCTGACTTATATTCATTGAATTTGTCAAAAGCTTTAGACTTGTGTTTCAACAGGAACATATGTCAGAATCTTGAGAGATCATCACTGAATGTAATGAAGTACAAAGAACCGGTCCTGGCATGTGTAGACAGGGGACTTACATACATCATTATGTATCAGTCCCAAGATTTCACTGACTAAAGCAGTCTAAAAACAGTCTATAGCCTGCCTTGCTTTTCATAGCCCTACCCTAGGATGATTTTCTCTGTTTCAAGTAAATGGAGCTTTGGTCATAGTATCTTTGTGACATGACTAGCAAGTTTCACAAGATGTAAATTCAAACTGATTTAAATATGCATCTTAATATAACTTCGCTAGTCGGGTCGCATTGATATGACCTAGTCTACAATGCCTCAAGAAGGATTCGTTCATTTCTGAACTCTTCCTCTAGTGTGTGTTTTGTATGATAAGAACTATAGTTTGCTTTAGAACGTATATGCTTTTAGATAACGTGGCTGAACCGATCAACTCTTGATATAGGAAATGTTCAAAAAAATATCCAACAATACAAAATTATATCCTTCTTTACTAAGTAAAGAGACTGATATGATGTTGTATATCAGGTTCGGTATCTAATAACATTCATTCAGAATCAATGTATTTTGTAATACAGGGTGATAACCGCCAACATCTTGGCTGCAACAATTTCACCGTTTCCAACTCTTGAAACTTTATCACCCATTCTCAGTTCTCTACCTATCTGTAGCCCATGTAACAGATTACATATGTGGGATCCTGATCCTGTATCTCATACCCAGGACGTAGATGATACTGAGAATCAATTCTCGGTAATGAACACACCCGAAGAAGATGCATCATGATGCACTTTCTTCATTTGGGCGGCATGGGAATCTTGGCAATCCCCTATTTCCTGCTCGGTCTTATAACAATTATAAGTTGGAGCGGGACCAATATTTCCCAGCACAGTATAACAAGCGGGTTCGGTCAATACATCCGTATTATTATCTTGATTAAGGCGTGACATGGTCTCTACCTGGATGAGAGAGAAGAAAACACTCTGCGTGCGCTCTTGCAAGATTAGATTGGTTATTATTTTATCTAATCAAGATGGCACCCACTGTTTTTATCAAATCTTCCTTCAAATCCTAAAAGGAAAGACTAGCCGGGATTAATTACACCCTACAAGTTCGCTAATCTTTCAGGCAGGCCAATGCCGGTACTTTGAGGGAGGTTCCCCGTGCTTTCACACAGACCTAATTAAAATAAACCTCTTTTTTCCAGGGGCGTAATCTCGTTGACACCTTTCTAGACACCTACTTGATCGGCTAATTGCAATGTGTAAAACTCTCCCAGGAGTAACAATTACTCGCAGTGGGTATCGGGATCCAACTATCTCATAGAAGGTATGCAATCTCATTGCAAATTTCAACACTTGAAATTCACGATAATATTTTGGTCCTAGCGTCCTATGACCTTGACGGAGGTCAACAAACCATAGGCTGCTAGTCAGGTTCATCCCGTCATTTCTTGATTGAATTAAACCCACCCACACGACCCTTGACGGAGGTCAACAAGGTTGTATGACTACCCTAATTCAATCTGCATCATATGCATAAACAGATAAATACTAGTCAGCTACCGCACACTACGCCTTGACGGTGGTCAACAAACGTAGTACGAATACTAAGTAGGACTTATCTGAAATGACGGAGGGCTACGACAGGTTTTTGTGAAAACCTTTTGCGTAATGAACTTGATATCGTTGTAGAATTAAATGATTAAAATGGAGTATTTTTGAGTCCTTTGCTAGTTTTGCTAAAGAGGTCACTCCCGGTGAAGGGATCTCGGCTCTTTCCTCGTCGAATGAGGTGCAGGATATTCACAATATCACTATGCAAAGAAAGAACTAGAAAAGCAATCAAAAGACAAAACCGAGGGTTGTAGCATCTGCCAGTTATTGCTAAAGAGGTCACTCCCAGTGAAGGGATCTCGACTCTTTCCTTATCGAATAAGGTGCTGGATATTCTACAAGGAATACCGCTATGCAAAACAACAATTAGAGCTACCTGTTTTTGAAAATTCGATTCCATAACATCATTAGGTTTATTTTCTTTCATTAATCTCATTAATGAAGTCCCATCATTTAAGTTACCTAAACATCATAGATAAATACAACGTATACTTATGCCATCCGCATTCGCCTCGATGTCCCTTCATGCACCGTTAGGTTAGGTAACTAACGGCAGAGCGGGGCAGTGCTAGCGCGGGTGTAAAACATAAGCAACGTCTATATAATATATCATATATACTATATACAGTAACTATCTCAACATATCAAATGATCACATCACAGATATCGCAGCAGAAAACAACATATGAAATATTGGATATACTAGGATTTCCGGGTTTTATATTAAGCCTGTATAAAACACGGATTCCACGGTCGTGATGAATAGACAAACCCACATCCCTAGACCCCTACGAGAGTGGCAAGCAACCCTACCAATTCTAGAGTTAGGAGACCCGGTCTCGACTCCTCGAGATGGTCTCCAACTGGACCCTAAAACCCGGTTACTTGTGCTCCCCTCCTTGGGTCTATCCTAATGCAGAAAAGTAAATAATATACATCAACGGTGACATCTTCCTCAACCCGGAAGTACCCCAATAAATGAATATTACATATATTGAATTTTACATGAATGAAAATAAAAACACTCATCTCACATAAAAAAAACCCGGTTATTCAAACACGACGATCCAATATAACATATCCCAGCAACATATAATATCACATGTCATCAACGTAAGTAAATATGCGTATCCCAATTGTCGTTGACATATAGCACCGAAACCGGCGATACACCACATATTACACTTACGGTCGCAGAAAAGAAAGTGAAAAACTACAACAGTTGGAATTCGCAACCATCTTAGACATCATAAACCCAATGTATCACATACTTTGGATTTCATGCCTAACCATTTAAATTCCTTAAACATCACATGCCTAACAATTATAAACCCCGCATTTTAGTCTCGATATTGAAAACACTTTCCAACAGCCTGTCGGGTAATTCAACAAGATTCCCGATAACATGATCGAATGCTCATCGGAAACTTTATTAGACGGCCGCACCCCCGATGCCGTCGACGAAGTGCACTAAGGCGGAACACCGCTGCCGCGAGCACCCGAACGGATGCTTTTAGCGACGGGGTTCTCCTACAGTCACTTGGTCGGGGCTATGGGGCGTGGCTATCTATAAGGTTACCCGGCGAGTATCCGCGTACTCTACGTAATTGCGACAGACTTTTAATCAACATCAAAATTCCGTGGCAACCGATCAAATGAGACTAAATTGCTAGATTTATAAAATTCAAATACTGCGAATTCCAAGTATTGTATCACAATCACAGAAAGCTAGGCAACGTTAAATATTTTGATCGAATCAACGAATTCCCAAAATTTCCAAGAAAGCTCAAAACTTAAGCAGAACTAAAAATGCCCAGAAGCATGCCCAAGTAGCTACGGACCAACAGCTGAAGGGCCCGACCCAAGCCTCTCAAGTGGCGCCGCGGATCCGTGATCACATGGACGAGTTAGGGTTTCGTTCTTCAGGTGTGTCCATAGAATTATCTGCTTGATTTTCTGAATATTTTTAACAGGAAAAAATCCAACTTTTTGAAAAATTTCCAGAAAGGGGGCCCGTTTCGGGTTTTCGGGGTTCGATCCGAATTCTAACTTCGTCTAGACAACGCCTAATGCTCTAGTAAGGCTCTGACACCACTGTAAGGTTCTTAGGCACAACCACAAGGTTCCACAAGGCATCAAACATACCGTATTTAAAAATTTAGTGTGCCAAACAACCATAACCTAGGATCTAACAAGAGAATTAGGGTTATAAACAACAAGTAAACAACTTTACTTCTAAGTGAATGAGGAATACAACTATTGTAGACCGGTCCTTCACTTCTAAAGCTCCGTGTAGAAGTCCCTTAGCTGCGAGTATCGATCTCCCGAACTCTAGTATGGGTTCTCCCGGAGAAATGAACAAGCTTGCTCGAAGTCTTCGAGGCCGAAGATGATCTACGTCGAGGAGACTCAAGATCATGCTACCTCTTCACTAATTGTGAAATTAGTGAAGAAAACACCATAAACTAAATGGAAAGTAGTAGAGGATGATGAAGTAGGAAGTGGGCTCAATTTAGATTTATTTTTCTCACAATATTTTCTCACCTTGAGAAAAGCTAGTGAGCTTTTCTCATGAGGAAGAAGAAGCTCAAGTGAAGAGATGAGAGAATGAACTCATGAGGTGTGAATAGCAACCATGGGTGAGTTAGTGTCATACACTAACCCATGTAGAGAATAAACCATGACTAGATAATACTGGTTAGGTTAATAAATATCTATAAGTAAAACAAACTTAGCAGACTTGGTCAATGGTTCCACAAGCTTCTACAAGCTTCAACCATGTGACTTAATCCCACTAATTTTGATTAACTTATATAAATATAAACCCATCAAATTATTAAGCATGGTGCAAGTCTCATACACCCATGTCACATGTGGTATCTAGCATGACACAAAAGTTGTACATTAATATATATCACATATACACTAATGCACACAAGTGAGAAAAGAAATCGCAAGTGAGCTAATATTAGTTAATTTAATCTAGTATATCTAATATACAACTATACATTAAATTATTAAATCAACACTTGATTTAATAATCCGGCTATATCACATATAACCGACTAATATCAAATGCAACAACTTATCGAATCAACACTTGATCCGATAATACGGCTATATCTCATATAATCGACCGATATCACAAATCACGAGAATAGAATGAGGTATCTCATATGCGCATCAATCTCGGTCCCGCACATATCACATATGTGCTCCTACTTCGTTTCGCATGAACCAGGAAACCTCTATGTATGACTCTAAAGACTCGTCAATACGCCGGCAGTATGTGATGATCATATCAAACACCCACAAGCCACAAGCGGTCTGCTAAACGTAACGGCTACCCGGGTATTGAGCGATCAGAAGATCAACAAGCAAGCCTGCTCATACTCCTGCGAATCCAATCAGTAACACTACCGTACAGTCCGATCTCTTCGTTTGATATGTCGCATATCTCGTCTAGGGGTGGTAAACGTCAGACCCCAGTAACTCGATAAGTCATGCCGATATGAGGCTCATAACGGGTCGAGAAACTACTGGTAACATTTACCAGTAAATCTCTGAAATAGCCCTGGCCAGGGACTTCTTGTTATAACCAATCGAGCACAGCGCAGCATCAACCCCCAATACCGGGAGAGACGAATCCCCTCCTATCGCTCATAGCCTCCATGTGACTCGGGACTGTACCCAAAAACCACCGTTTTACACGTCCTCTTGAATGTGGTAAGGTGGAAATCAAAGCACAGTGGGAATCACACAAGACTATATGACGATCTCGGGTTTACAGACTAACCTGTACTAGTGTCACCAGAGAACTGCCATCTGACATAAGGTATAATACCATCTGGGAGTTTTCGGCGAGTCCGTCCAGTGTACCCAGTCTCCACTAAGCACCCGCATATCACCTCTGATGTCAAACACCAATGGATATGGGATCATCCATTGCCCATCTAAATGGGTCGAGAATCTATACGCTAGTCTACTCTAGTATATCGATGCCCCGTCTCGATACACCCACGACTAGGGATATTAAAGGATGTACTCACAGACTACTTTTGTCCCACTAGTATGATCTCCATCCTAATCTAGGTAGTCAAGTACGCATCTTAAGAGCTTTACCAACATGTAACAGGGAGACAATCAATGTACATGTTAAGATAAAGAGTAACCAGATAGCATACTATCATGTCGAGCAAGAAAATCCTCCCTATATATGTCCAAGAATCTACTACAATATACATCTCATGTACAGTAATGGCCTTTAGGGCATACATATAAGTAACAATTACTATCATCCTTATCGCTCTAGAAGCTGGAGTCGGTAAAGGCCTCCATTTGGAGTTCTCCGTTACCATACACCAAGAACATTTCTTTAGTCCTTCGCAATTACTTCAGAATGTTCTTCACAGCAGTCCAGTGTTTCTCCCCTGGACTGGATTGTTACGTGCTTATTGCACTCAGTGCATAAGCTACATCTGGGTGAGTACACAACATCGCATACATTATAGATCCTACCGCCGAAGCATAGGGTATAATGCTCATGCGAGCCCTCTCCTCATTAGTCTTGGGAGACATCTCTTTGGAGATGGTGATCCTGTGACAAGCGGGTAAATTACCTCGCTTGGAATCTTCCATACTAAACCTCTTTAGTATGGTGTCTATGTATCTCGATTAGAACAATCCCAATAATTTCTTAGATCTATCTCTATAGATCTTAATTCCCAGAATGTACGAGGCATCACCCAGGTCTTTCCTGGAGAACTTCTGCGATAAGAATAGTTTGACCGATTGTAGCATAGGAACATCATTTCCTATCAAGAGAATGTCGTCCACGTACAATACGAGGAATGTAACAGTACTCTCTACAATCCTTTTATAAATACATGGTTCATCTATATTTTTGATAAAACCAAACTCTTTGATTGTATCATCAAAGCAGATGTTCCAACTCCGTGATGCCTGCTTTAATCCATAGATGGATTTAAGCAACATGCATGCTTTTCAGCTGCTCCCACCGTCAATGAAGCCTTCTGGCTGATCCATATAAACGCATTCTTCTAAATCACCATTTAGAAATGTCATTTTAACATCCATCTGCCAGATTTCATAGTCATAGTGAGAAGCTATAGCAAGCAGGATCCGAATGGATTTATGTATCGCGGCTGGTGAAAAGGTTTCATCATAGTCCAAGCCTGGTCTTTGACGAAATCCTTTTGCAACTAGCCTAGCTTTATAGGTCTCCACCTGACCATCCACACCAATCTTTCTTTTAAAGATCCACTTGCACCCTGTGGGTTTAACTCCAGAAGGTGAAACCTCCAAAGTCCATACTTTGTTAGTGTGCATGGATTCCATTTCGGATCTCATGGCATCCAGCCACTTCATTGAGTCACCACTCGTGATAGCTTGCTGAAAACTACTAGGACCATCATCATCCATGATGCAATCTTCTCTTGCACCATCAATTAGAAAACCGTTGTATCTATCAGGTGGGCGAGAAGTCCTACTAGATCTACGGAGTGGCTAAGGTTCGTCAGGTTCTATTGAAACCTCAAGTTCAACCAAATCATCGGTCTTTATTTGTGGTTCTAGAATTTCTTCCTGTTCTACCGCATTGCCAACAGTGTCATTTGTAAAAAACTCATTTTGTAAAAATGTGGCATACTGAGAAACAAATACCCTTTGTTCCTCCTTGTGGTAGAAAAGATATCCATACAAATATTTTGGATATCCCACTAATCTACATAAAATCGATCATGCCTCGAGTTTGTCCGGATTCTGCATTTTCACATAAGCCGAACAACCCCATATCCTAACTCGTTTAAGAGATGGTTTCTTCCCATACCATATCTCATACGGAGTGGTTGACACGGTTTCGGTCGGAACCCTATTCAATAGATATATCGCATTCTCCAATGGGTTCCCCCATAATGAAAGTGGTAACTTAGCATTACTCATCATTGATCGTGCCATATCTAATAGGGTACGATTCCTCCTTTCCGACACACCGTTGTGCTGTGGTGTGTACGGAGGAGTGAGCTGAGAGAGAATCCCATTCTCTTTTAGGAAATCTAGAAACTCTGAGCTTAGATACTCACCTACTCGATCCGATCGAAGTTTCTTGATACTCAATCCTGTTTGTTTTTCAACTTCAGATTTATACTCCTTGAACTTTTCGAAGGCTTCGGACTTATGTTTCAATAAGAACACATGTCCGAATCTCGAGAAATCATCAGTAAAAGTTATGAAGTATGAAAAACCACCTCTTGCATGTGTAGACATTGGTCCACATACATCACTATGTATGAGGCCAAAGAGTTCAGTAGCTCTCTCTCCGTGTCCAGTAAATGGAGTTTTGGTCATTTTACATTTGATACAAGACTGGCAAGTCGCATAAGATTTATATTCAAACGGGTTTAAATATCCATCTTTATATAGCTTGGTTAGTCTTGTTTCATTAATATGACCAAGTCTACAATGCCAAATGAAAGCTTCATTTATGTCTGAAATCTTCTTCTTGTTTGTGTATTGTATATTGAAAATTGTATGTTGATTTAGGACGTATATCCCGTTATTTAATGTACCAGACTCAATCAACTCTTGATTAAGCTTAATGTTCATAACATTAGATTGTAAATAAAAAATTATATCCTTCATTGTCTAACAACGATATTGATATAATATTACATAATATCGAAGGTACAAAATAACATGGGTTCAAAACCAATATACAACCCGATAGCAAACCAAGATGATACTCTCCCACTGCTACAGCATGTACAGAGGAACCATTCCCAACTCGGAGAGTGTGATCACCTTTCTTCAAAAACCTGCTATTTCTCAGCCCCTGCATACAATTGCAGATGCGAGATCCTGACCCGGTATCTAATACCAAGGAAGCAGAGTTAATTGAAAAACAGTTTTCTGTTACAAACACACCTGTAGTAGAAGCATCAGCATACTCTTCTTCTTGCGGTCGTCCAGGTATCCAACGCAGTTTCTCTTCCAGTGCCCAGTCTTGTGGAAGTGGAAGAATTCCCCTCTTCCTGTCGCAGCAGCCTCTATCTTATCCTTTCCCGGTGCCTTTTTCACTCCTCCTCTCGGCTTGATGGGATTCTTCTTCTTCTTTCCTTTGGCCTTAGCTTTCGGGACGGAAGAGGAAGATGGCCCAGCAATTAGAGCGTGAGTTTTCGCTACCTTTAGCGTGCTCTTTGCAATCCTCAACATATTGAGGAGTTCAGGAAATGATTTCTCCATGTTGTGCATGTTGAAGTTCACAATGAACTGAGCAAAGGCAGGGGGAGGGACTGTTGAACAATATCAACATACTGTTCGTTCTCTATGGTCCATCCCAGGTCCTCTAGTTCTTCAATAAGTCCTATCATCTTCAATACATGGTCACCTACAGCCGTGCCAGCAGCCATCCGCATCTGAAACAACTTTCGAGATGCCTCGTATCGGAGAGTGCGAGATTGCTCTCCATACAACTCCTTTGTATGGAGAAAGATAGATTGTACATCCATCTTCTAATGCTGCTTCTGATGTTCATTGTTCATAGAAGCAAGCGCGAGGCATTTGGCTGTTGCACAGTCTATATCCCACATCTTGCGGATTTCTTTATCCGCAACTAAAGAATCAGGGCCTGGGCTAGGAGGGGATGGAGTAGTCAGGACGTATCCGACCTTATCATAGGTCAGGGTAATATTTACGTTCCTCGGCCGATCTTTGTAATTCGGTCACGTAGTTTATTCTTGTCTAATAAAAGCTTAAGTCCCTTCATAGTTATTTGCCATTAGGAGAGGGAAAAGAAGACACTCAGTGATTGCTCTTGCATGATTAGATTGGTTATAATCTTATCAAATCGATGTCTCCCACTACATTTTATCAAATTTTCCTTCAAATATTAAAAAGAAAATTAGCCAGGATTAATTTCAATCTACAAGTTCGCTAACTGGTCGGCCAGGCCAGTGTCGGTACTCCGAGGGAGGTTCCCCGTGCTTTCGCACGGACCTAATTAAAATAAACCTCGTTTTCCTAGAGGTATAACCCCATTGACACCTTTCTAGACACCTACTGGATTAGCTAATTGTAAAGTGCAAAACTCTCCCGAGAGTAACTTTTACTCATATTGGGATCGGGATCCAACTATCAAATAGAAGGTATGCAATCTCATTGCAAATTTCAACTCTTGAAATTCCCGATATGTTTTTTACCCCTAGTGTCTTACGACCTTAACTATGGTCAACATATCATAAGTACTAGTCAAGTTCTACCCGCCATTTCGTGATTGATTTAGACCCGCCCGCATAACCCTTAACTATGCTAAGCAAGGTCATGCGAATGTCCTAATCGATCGCATCATATTCTTTGTTGGAAGACATCACTTAGCTACTGTACACCACGCCTTAACTATAGTCAACAAACGTGGCACGAATACTAAGTACTCTGGTTCCTAAAATGGCGGAGGGTAACAGATGGTTTTGATGAAAACCTTTAACGTTTTGAACTTGATATCATTGTAGAATCTAGTGAAAGGAGTGGTTTAAGCTCCAGTTTTAAAAGTCGAATGGTTTTATAGTATCTTTCTAATTTTGCTAAAGAGGTCACTCCCGGTGAAGAGATCTCGGCTCTTTCCTCATCGAATAAGGTGCTGGATATTCATGAATACCACGATGCAAAGCAAAAATTAGATCAACTACAAAAACAAATCGATTGCTTTGTAACATTTGCTAGATTCGCTAAAGGGGTCACTCCTGGTGAAGGGATCTCAGCCCTTTCCTCATCGAATGAGGTGCTGGATATTCATCAAGGAATACCACTATGCAAAGCGAAAACTAGAGTTACCCATTTTAAAAAGTTTGACTCTACAATATCTTTAGATTTCTTTTTCTTAATATTAATCACATTAATGTTGTCCCATTATTTACATTTCCTAAACATCACAGAAAAGAAATAGAACGTACGCTTATACCATCCGCATTCACCACGGGGCCCCGTCATGCATCGTTAGGTTACTTAACTAACAACAGAGCGGGGGATGGACTAGCGCGGGTGCAAAACATAAGAAACATTTATTATATATCTCATATATAAATAGTCATTCCTCGCACGCATTTATAAACATTCCAGATCACAGATGAATACATTAGATATACTAGGAATTCCGTATTTCGTTTAAGCCCTTAACAAAAGACGGGTTCAACGGTCATGATGAATAGCCAAACCCCACCCTAGACCCCTACGGGTGCGGCAAACCACGCGCCAAATTCCCGAAGTGAAGCAACCTCCATCAATAAAATGAGTAGGCCACTTGGCATTTCGAGAACCTGGTAGTTTGTGCACCCCACCTTGGGTCTATCCTAGGAGCGAAAATAGTAAAAAGAAATTATACAACGGTGGCTACAATCTCAACCCGGATGTGCCCCGCAAAATAATATTACATTGCTTTTTACAAATTACATGAATGAAAGAAAAAGAAAAGCACTCTTCTCACATCTCCCGGCTATTCATCCACGAAGATCTAACATATTCATATACACATACCATCACATGATATACATATGTGCAACCCCTACTAATCGTCGTATAGCAATTAGTGGAAGTTTCAAACACATATCAAACTGAAAAGCGGATAAACGAAATTAAAAGTTCAATTTCGAAACACTCCGATTTCCCCTAACACTTAGGTTACATCATATGTAATCTGGAAATAATTAAACAATACCATAAAACCAAAAACCCAGAGTGCAGTTAACCATATAAAACCCAAGCCCAAACTCAACTTTTGATCCGGCGACGCCGGGAAAAACAACATTCTCGTCGGGAAAAATCTGGTGGTTTAGGCTCGTTTTTCTAGGGTTGTCAAGTTATCTCATAACAAGTATTCTGCACATGCTTAAAAAAAATTTAGAACGCCTTTTAAAAATTTCCAGAGAGCAGTTCTTGGGTTGTGGTTTCGGAGTTGTTTCGTGTTCGAAGCTTTAAACATCGTCTAAATAACTAGTTATGGTTTAGTTAGGTTCTGATACCATGTTAGTAGATATTGCACACCCTCACAACACTTGTGAGGAGGAGGAAGTGGCAAACAATAATTTTTCTTGCATGCAACACCTACTTTAAACCTAGATCTTATGCTAAACCATAACTAGAAATCCTATCTAGAGATCTTATCTACTATGATAAGGGTTATACATTAAGGAAACGGTCCTTCGGGTCTTCTTTCCACTGCGAATCCTTGGCTCCTTCGATGGTTGAGAAGAACTCGGTCCCCGGTCACCTGTAGATCCAAGATGATCCATCCGAGAGCTATAGAACAAGCTGCAAACTCTTCACAAGAGTTAACTAAGAGATCAAGTGTGCTAGAAATGATCACATAGATGATGTAGAGATGAACTAATGGATTGCTTTTAGCCCTAAGCTTTTGATTCACAATAAAGCTAGGAGGAGGAAGAAGGAAATAATTAGGAGAGAGAATGTGTAAAAAAATGAGGAAATATCAAGCATGCATCATGGGTAATGGCTCATGGAAATAATTGAGTTGTGCATTATTTTATCTCCAAAATAATGCACCATACTTGAATAGTAATCCCAAATGAATAAAATATTCAATAAGCCATTCCTTGATCCATGCTTTGACAATTCTACTAATTCCACCTCATATATTTATTTTCACAAAATAAATATCCAATTATGAGGTGTCTCCTTCTAGAAGGTGTTCTTGTACAATTACAAGAATACCCCTCACCGTAAACCGTATAAGTATACCCGTATCCGTATTCCGAAAAATACGAATACAAATAATCCAATAATATAATACCGGTATCCGGCTTAAAAGCCTACCAGTATTATCCTTTCGATCATTATTCCTGTAGCCAGTGCACAAACATGATCGAAACAATGCCGTAACAACTTACGGCCTCTACATCTTTCGCCTGATCCAGGGAACCCTCTGTATGGGACTCTAAAGACTCGACAGTACGCTGGCAGTGGGTTTAACCACAAGCACGTCAGCGGCACTAGCTGTCACGACCCGAAATATTAGCTCATGACCGGCACTTAAATCACGCCACGTCTAAAGGCGTCACGTAATTCAAGTAAGCCGAAACCCAGAAATCTAAACCTTTTAAAGAAAAATCAAGGAGGTGAAGTTTTGGAATAAAGGTATAATGAAATCAAGTTTTCTTAAATGCATAGAAAAGGAACATGAATAATGCAAGTGAAATTTACTAGTTTGAAAACATGTTTCATCCTTTAAAAAAAAATTAGGCAGCACCTCCTTTGTATATTTTGATCCAAAACTACAAATATATAATGATAATAAAGGCATCCCCAAGCGGGAGCTAGCTCTTGGCCAAACGGCAGATCACAACCACGCAAGACAGTATATATATAAGTATACGATACCCAACGGCGAAGTTCACCACAAAATAATAAGAAATAAGCAAGACATCAAACCACAAGTAGCGGAAAACCCCTCGCTTTATGTCTTGCAACCACAAACTCACTAAGTCTCATTACTTATACAAATACTAGTTTGATTGATGGAGTTGACTAGATACAATATGAAATATAATACAAGAGTGGGTACGATACAAATGTCCCACCTACCAAGCAAATCACCCAAAAGTAGCTATGTGCCAGCGATACCGCTACTGATCCGTGCGGTCAACCTGCAAGAACTGTGGCACAACAGGGGTGAGTTGCCAACTCATGAGTAGAAAACATCAACAGGTAGAAATCGAATAAAATAATGATTTCCTAGATCAACTATATCATAAAGGTAATACTATGATATCTAAGGTGACAGCAACTAGATGTGTGCTGGCACTATAAGTAAATGCCTATCAGCATGCGAGTATCATCCAACCAAATAATTAATGTATGTATGCATATGGATCTCGTCCACGTGTCAACCAATGACATAATAACATCATGCATGTAAATATCATAGAAGCATATACATGAAAATAAGAGGATATAAATCAACATGTGTCCCTCGCGACACATCAAATCATGGAACCTGAGTGTCCAGCATCGACACTCGAAACATCATGAAACCCGTTCCCAGCATCGGCACGTAAATCCTCATATCTCTCGGGCTCCGTCAGTCCGGATCGGCCCATAACATCTCTCGACTCCGGTCGGTATCCTCCGGATAGCCACCAGGTCCAACCAATCACCGGTAGGTACTAGCCACCCTGCCAGGCTTATCGTCTACTCCACGAAAAATATTTCTCGCCCCGGGGAACCATACCGGGTCCACCATGAACCCGCAAACGGATCGTCCACTCCTCGAATAGGGTTTCACATCTCACACGTCTCAGAACCGAGAAAACTCATGGTGGACGCACTGAAATGTCATATCAAGAGAAACCGAGTTTTTAAAACAATGCATACTTTCTTTTAAAATGTTCACGGTTCTCAAATCCAGAAATCTCATGAAAACAGCATATCTCAATGCGTATAATCGTAAAGCATGATGTATACGACATATAACAGAAATGTAAGCATATCCGTATATCATACAGCATGGAACAGTGATGTGACAATATCAGTATATCATGCGACATATCGTAATGATGTGAACATAGCAAGTAATTCATGCAAGGAGTCATATCATGATGCAGCAATCCTACTGTGTAGTGACATGGCAATTATCGATGATGAAGTGTGTGAACAGGCAAATCTGTGTAAATGTAACATATGCATCATCGATAATGGTGTGGGTGTACTAGCACAGGTATATGCAATGCAATGAGAATAACATGAATGCAGCATAAGGTGAATCATCAGCTAAAAGCTACAAGGTATACGTATCTAACATGACCGAGTCGGTGAATCTATCAATCGGCATCCAGCTTCACAACATCACGTACGGTATAATCCATCGTACGACATCCTCTAGTCAACGGTATGGATCAAATATCAAGTCAAACTCATCACATACGGAAAATCATCGTACGGCGGTATTAAACCATTAGGGATCCTATCAACCTATACGACAACGAGGGTACGGACCTAATGTCTCGCACGGAAATCATTCACGATTCATAACATATATAAATATATCTATATACCTATGTCCCAGGTCATATCCACAACAATCTCATATCAGGGGACCGGCAAGGTATCAATCATCTCAATCGACTCGCATCCGTATACCAACATATCATCAAATCATCATATCACGTCATATATTCTTTTTATCACATTTATATCCCACATCAAGTAAATTTTACAAATACATTCTACCTTTACTATAAGCATACGTATTTAATCTAACATACACGCCCGAACCATCCAATCAGTTTTTAAAAGATGCGCATTGTAGTTTTGAAAGTAGGGGCTGCGGTGTTTTTAAGGAAAAGATATCGTTTGAAAATCCATAACGTCCCTCAAGGTATCTGTTTAAAAAATACATACGATTCTTCAGTTTGGAAATAGGTATGGTTCGGATGACACACTTACGTCGGCTATCTAGTCTTATAGTACCCTAAACGACAATGTCATCAAACATCATCCTCAAATCCCTTCATCACATATTAATCGTATCATATCACTTCTAACTATCCTTTAGTTCTAATATAGTTTCTCTAACTATATTTTAACTCTGTCTATAGTTTTCTATTAAAGGTTTCCTTAACCATATACTATGAATCGGTTTCCATCAAAAACTTGCAGGGGTGCTATACGCCATCCACCCGACATCCCCCGTGGATATAGATCCACTCACCTGGTCCTCGCTCACCGAAGTCGATGACTCCATGCTCCGTCGTCTCGAATTCTATGCGAAGGTACCTATAAATATACGCACAAAATATCGTAAACCCAAATCACGCACGAAAACCAAAACGGCATGTGAATCGCTTATAAGTTAGAACCTATAGCCTACGCCTGCAAAACCAACCAATTACCCTTTGTTGTTGACGTACAAACATCCAACAACCGAATACAAATCCAAATATCAAAACCTAGCATTCAAAATACGGAAAACATAGCCAACATCACACCAAAGTGCTCCCAGATTTTGACTCGGGTCAATTGGAGAAAAACAAACAAGTATAAGGTGTTGTATGAGGAGTATATGAGCTACTGGACCAACCTAGACACCAAATACCACCAAGTGGCCGGCCACATTACATGAAATTCCGGCGAGCTCGGCCAGGCTAGCTTCATTGGGGTTCTTCTAGTCAAGGTGGTCTCCTAGTGTCCTAATTTGGTCCCTAGTATTGTTTGGTTAACTCAAAAACGTCTCAGGTCATCCCAGATTCCCTGTAGGTCACTCAAATGTCACAAAACCGATACGGTTAATTTCCTAAGTCTGTGTTTTGGTTTCTAAACTCAATTCCAGGTCTAGAATTCAATACCGAAGGCCTTAAAACACTAACTACAGATCATGGTTCCACAAAAATACCCAAACCCTCTCTAGAAATTTCCAAGTTCCCAAATCCACCATTAAACACATTCTAAATTACACCAATAAACTAGGAACTCAAAACTAACTAATTGGAAGAATTTATACCTCCTTTTGTCCACTCAAGACAGCCCTAGCTTCCCAATGTCATCAAAATCCCATTTTGTTTGGTCCATTGTGTAGAGGATGAGGAGGATGTTAACTTTAATGAAAAGGGTGTAAGTTTTTGGTGAATAAATGGAGATGGATCTAGGGGTAGAAGTGGAGGGGGATGAGGTTGAGGAGGAAGATGAAGGGAAAATGGTGGAATGAAAAATGTGGTTGCCCTCTCTCTCTCCCCCCCTCTCTTATTCTCACCCACTCTCTCACTAATTACCCTTTTGCCCTTTTTCTCTTTTAATTTTAAAACCAAATCACATAATACCAATAAAACAACACAAATGAAACAACATGTAACCAAATGCAACATGATATGGTGCACTAGCCATGGAAAACTGTAGAAACATGGATTTGGCCTAATCGCGATTAGCAGTGCACTAATCGGTTTTTATCCAAACTGCATATACTAAATTTTAAAATTTCCAAATCCGATTAATATATTTTTAAATGAATAAATCATTTTAATTTCCAATTATTTCACAATTATTGGTATATATTTATATCCTTTTTCGAAAACCCCAATTTCGCAAATCGGGCAGTTTTCGGGAATTATATTATTTTAAAATTAAATTCCAAAAATAATATTTTATACTTTCTGAAATGTTACATAGGTGGTGGTCATATCAGTCACCCACAAGCCGCAAGCGGTCTGCTAAACGTAACGGCCACCCGGGTATTGAGCGATCAGAAGATCAACAAGTAAGCCTGCTCATACTCCTGCGAATCCAATCAAGCAACACTACCGTATAGTCCGGTCTCTTCGTCTGATATGTCACATATCTCAGCCTGGGGGTGGTAAACGTCAGACCCCAATAGCCTGATAAGTCATGCCGATGTGAGGCGCATAACAGTTCAAGAAACTACTGATAACACTTACCAGTAAATCTCAGCAACCCTGGCCAAGGATTTCCTGTTATGGCCAATCGAGCACAGCGCAACATCAACCCCCAATACCAGGAGAGACGAAATCCCCTCCTATCGCTTATTGCATCCATGTGACTCGATACTGTACCCAAAAACCACCGTTTTGCACGACTCAGTAGAGCCGTGGTAGGGTAGAAATCAAAATATAGTGGGAGATACACAAGACTCTATGACGATCTCGGGTCGACAGAATAACCTGTACCAGTGTCACTAGAGAACTGCTATCCGACGTGAGGTATAATACCATCTAGGAGTTCTCGGCGAGTCCGTTCAGTGTACCCAGTCTCCACTGAGCACCCGCATACCTTCTCTGATGTCAAACACCAATGGATGTGTGATCATCCATTGCACATCATATGGGTCAAGAAGCATATACGCTAGTCTAATCTGGAATATCGATGTCCTGTCTCGATACTCCCATGACTAGGAACAATTGAAGGATGTACTTACCGACTACCCTGTCCCCACTAGTATGATCTGCATCATAATCTTGGTATTCAAGTACTCATCCTAAAGGCTTTATCAACATGTAATAGAGAGACAATAAGTGTACATGTTAAGATAAAGAGCAACCAGATAGCATACTATCATGTCGAGCAAGAAATTCCTCCCTATATATGTCCAAGCATCCACTATAATATACATCATATATACAATAATGGCCTCTAGGGCATACATATAACTAACAATCTCCCACTTGCACTAGGGCCAGTTGTTGTAGTATCTCATACTCAACGTCCGATAGAAGTCTCTCTCTGGAAAGGCCTCCGTGAGTGGATCTGCCGTGTTATCCTTCGCTTCAACTCTCCTAACCTCGATCCCTTAGAGATCAACCATCTCCCAGATCAGGTGATACTGTCTTCAGAATATGTCCGGATCGCTGATGGGACCGGTGTTCCTAGGCCAAAGCCACAACTCCGTTGTTGTCACAATAACAGTGATTGGACGCTCAATGGTAGGAACTTTGTTCGTCTCATGAAAAAGAAATGCCCATACAGCCAATTTGGCAGCATCGTTGGTAGCGATGTATTCAGCCTTTATCGTCTAGTATGCCACGGTATCTAGCTTAGAACTCTTCCAAAATACCGTCCCTCCACTGAGGGTAAAGACAAAGCCTGTGACTGACTTTCAGTCGACCTTATCACTCTAGAAGCTCAAACCAAGAACATTCTTTTAGTGCTTCTCAAGTACTTAAGAATGTCCTTCATAGCTGTCTAGTGATTCTCCCAAGATCCGAATGATTCCTAATCACTACACATAGTGAGTTAGCTACATCTGGTCTGGTACATAACATCGCATACATGATAAAGCCTACTGTCGAAGCATAGGATATCCCTTACACGCGAGCTCTCTCCAAATCAGTCTCGGCAGACATCCTTTTGGAGAGAGTGATTCATAAGTACGTGGGCGAACCACCACGCTTAGAATCGTCCATATTAAACCCCTTTAGTATGGTGTTAATGTACCTGGATTTAGGACACTCCCAACATCCACTTAGATCTATCACCATAGATCATGTTCCATAAGATGTAGTAGGTATCATCCAAATCTTCCATAGAGAATCCTCGTGATATGAGGAGCTTGACCGAGTGTAGCATAGGAAACCATTTCCTATCAAGAGTATGTCATCTATGTACAATACGTATAAGACAACCTTACTCTCTACACCTTCTTGTAGATGCAGGGTTCATCTACCTTCTTGATGAAGTCAAACACTTTGACTGCCACATCAAAACAGATGTTCCAACCCTGCGATGCCTGCTGTAATCCTGATGGACTTAAGCATAGCTTTGAAAGTCTCAACTTTTCCATTTACACCAAGAATCTTCTCAAGATCCGATTGCTCCCGATGGGTTTACCCCTTTATGTGTAACATTCAAAGTCATACTTGTTGGACATAATGCCCTCAAAGTCAATTATTGGATCGCAGGCACGTGATTGCAATAATTGAGGAGGACCTATACCGGTAGGATAGTATTACTCGAGATGATAGTATGCTATCTGGTTTGCCTTTATCATCGTGTACAGTTTTAGGTGACATTACAGATCACTATTACACGTTGATAGAGCCCTTAGGATTCTTGCTTGACTACCAGCGGTATGATGGTGATCATATACGTGAGAGTTGGGTAGTCCATAAGCACATCCTTAAATATGCTCCCTAGTCGTAGGAGTTTCGAGACTGGGCATCGAAACTCCATTAGTAGACTAGTGTATATAGTCGAGACCCCGAAGAGGGGCGGTGGCCGGTCTCACAAGCCATTAGTGTCAGTTGGTTCACATAAGATGTATACAAGTGCTCATTGGGTTATGAGTGCACCGGACAGGACTCGCCGGGAACCTGCTAGTTGGTATTGTACCTAGCGTTAGATAGCAGTTCTCAGGTGACATATGTACAGGTTAGTTCATCGACCTGAGATCGACATTTGTCTCGTGTGAGTTCCCACTGTGCTTTGATTATTACCCTACCACGGCTCAAACGAGTCGTGCAAACAGGTTTTAGTTGGGTACAGTCCCGAGCCACATAGAGGCGGTGAGCGGATTGGCAGGGGTTTCGTCTCTCTCGGTATTGGGGTGAGATCGCGCTGTGTCTAGGAGAGCCATTACAAAAAGTCGGCCGAGGCAGGAGATTTACTGGTAGGTATTCCAGTAGTATCTCAGGGTTTCTGGGCTACACTCCGACACGACTTATACCGCTTTTGGGGGTCCGACGTTACTAGCCCCCTAGTCCCGATATGCGATGCTCATAGATGAACGGACCGGAATGTACGGATATTGTCACCGATAGGCTCAGTAGGGTTTCTGGATGAGTTCGCTCATTAGCTTCTCTTTTGCTCAATACATGGGCAGCCGTTACGTATAGCTAGTACCACTGACGGCTTATGGTTAAACCCACTGCCAGAGTATTGACGAGTCTTTAGAGTCTCCCAAAGATAGTTTCCCAAGTTCGGGCGAAACGTTATAGTGGCCGTATGGTTTTATGGCAGGGTTCGAACATGCACGTGCACTTGTGCACATGTCGAGGTTCGGACAGATAATACTGGTGGGCTTTGGTTTAAGCCGGATCCAAGTATTATATTGAGTAGGAATATTTTTGTCTCGTTGCATTCGTATTCGGTCGAAATACAAATGCGGGTATGTATATACAGTTGTGGGGTGATCCTGTAATTCGTTACGGGATTACTTTTGAAGTTGCCAGTTTTTCTCCCCTCGATTAAACATTAGATTTAATGTTTAATTATTGGTTAGTGTTTGAGCTTTTTTTTTGGCCATTTCCTTTTCATTCTTGTCATGGCCGAAATTTTGTGAGGAGTGGGCATTCTTCTAGATTTGGGTGAGTCCTTGCTTTGGACATTAATGAAGCATGGTTTCATTTTTGTGAGTCATGCCTTCTTTAATTGTTCTTGTTTTGCAATGGATATTTGTGATGAGATATTTAGCTTGTGATCACCTTTGTAAAGCTTGTGCTCACCCCCCCCATTACATATTCACGGTGAACACTTTTCATTTGGCAGAGCACTATTTTGCTCATGTATTGGCCGAGCCCAATTCATTGGGTGAGGAATTTTTCCTTTGGAAAAACCTTTGCTCATCTCATCAATTCTTATTTTGGCAACTTCATTTACCTTCACCCAATTCATTGGGTGCCTTGAGACAAAGTACTTTACACTCTCTCTACTTCATTCTTGGACATGTCGGTTGGCAAACTTCATGTCCGAGTTGCTTTGGATTGAAGCGGGAGCCCGTACACAGATTCGTTGACGTGGTGCCACTTCGACGAGGAGACCGGAGATCGAGCGAGATCGGAGATGCCGCGAGGAGCGTGGGATGATGGCTAAAAGACTGAGGACACGGATCGATCGGTATAGCATTTCTAACATCTTTGTAGTTTGCTAGTTTAGTGTTAATGGCACGATCCGGGTGAAAGTCTATGTTAGCGCCAGTTCATAAAAGTTTTTTGTTCCGCGTTTGGCCTAGGATTGATGGCCGGGGCGCTACCGTAGACTTACATGGTATTAGAGCCACACCATTAACCTTTACTAGCTTGTTCTAACATGTTTAAAATATTGATCGAACGAAATTTCCAAAAATGCAAATCCATTGTTAATGTTTCTGTCGAATTTTTAAACTGGTCTAAAAATTATTTTGGGTATGTCAGAAAATCGAGCAGGCTTTTTTAAGACTCTGGAAGAAATTTGGTCGACTGAACCCACAAGACCCCCGCGGAACCGCCGCACAAACCTTGTGTTGGCTGCGGTTCCGCTGCCGTTTTGGAGCAACAGTGTACCATTTTTCTTTTGGATGTCTTTCATTTGGAATTGTGGTTTCTGGAATATTTTGTTTGGGCCCAGATTTTGTTTGAGTACTGGATTTGTACTTGGGGCCCACTTTGGGAAGTTTTGTCGATCGAGATTTTAAATATGTTAGTTCACAGTGCTTACATTATATCTGCGACCGTGAATGTCATTCGAGCGGTAAATCTTGTCTAATTGCTATAGTCCTTTTAGATGGGTTTGCGAACGTGACATTCGCGTTGATGTTCTGTGTTGTGCTGTGATATTGCGGATTTGTCGTGGTGGATAGCTTGTATGCAATGGTAGTGCAGTTTGGATTTAATTGTATATTTGATATCGCGGGGTGAGCGTCCGACATGTGGACTGCCGTCACTGCCTGTATGTATATTATTCTTTTGGGGCATGACCGGGTTGAGGTCGATGTACCCGTTGTACATATTTTCTTTTCTGTACTAGGATTACTTCGCGACGGAGTGCACGGATTGCCGGGTTATGGAGGGCAACGGGTCCGCATCTCATGGCTTTGAGAGGGAGGAGGCCTCACTCTAAGATTGGCGGGCTACTCTCCGCACTCGTAGGGGGTACAGGTTGACTCGAGGTGGGGTGCTCAAGTTACTGGATTCCGTAAAGTGTCGGGTGGTCCATTTACTTTGTTGAAGGGGGCTGCCTCGCTTCTGGTTTTGGCGGGTAACTTGTCGCACTCGTAAGGGTCTAGGTTTCATTGCACAGGCTATCCACACGACCAGGGGAATGTCAGGTTTCATTTGCGGCTCAAAGGAAACCCAGGGCTCCCAGATTATCTGTATTGTTCTTTGATGCTTATTACTTTTCTGTGATGTTGCATTTATCACGCCTGGAGCGATTATTGTATATTGATATATATACTAGTATATGTTGTATATGTTTTACACCCACGCTAGTCCAGTCCCCGTCTGTCATTAGTTAAGTAACCTAACGGGTGATGACGGGACCCAGTGGCGAATGCGGATGGCATATACGTACATTTTATTTTCGTTCTTTTTTGGTGTAATTAATTGATGGGACTGCTTTGATTCAGATCAATGCAAAGGAAAACAAACCTATTGGATGTTGTTGGAACATTTTTCAAAAGGCTGTTATTGCAAGGACGTTTTCTTTTTGTTTTGCACAGTAGTATTCGGTTATGAATATCCAGCACCTCATTCGACAAGGCAAGGGCCGAGATCCCTTCACCGGGAGTGACCCCTTGGGCAAAGGTTTGCGTCAGGGTAATAATTTCACTATAGTCGATTACTTTTTTGCTTTGCATCATGGTATTCAGTTTGGAATATCCTGCACCTCATTCTACGGGGAAAGAGCCGAGATCCCTTCACCGGGAGTGACCTCTTTAGCAAAGGTTTTCGCCACTATATTTTTGTAAAAAGCTATCAGGTTCCTTCAACGATATCAAGTTCATTACGTTAAAGGGTTTTCGCCAAAAACCAGCTGTAGCCCTCCGTCATTTCAGTTGGATATTCAGTAGTATTCAAGCTATGTATTTTGACCTACGCCAAGGCATAGTGTTTGGTAGCTGCTGGATATTCATCTGTTGCATATATAGATGCGTTGGTTTGGGACAGTCGTACTACCATTTTGGCCAACGTCAAGGGTATGTACGGGTGGGTTCAAATTAACCTGGATAATGATGGGTAGAACTTAACATGTGACTTATGATATTTTGACTAACGTCAAGGTCATAAGATCATGGGGCAAAAATCATATCGGGAGTTTCAAACATACAGGAAACTTGCCAAGTATGCGCATACTTTCTGGAGTGTGATAACGTGAGTGGATTCCATCACGTTATCATGCGATGATAGTTGGATCCCGATTCCCACTGATGAGTTGGTTTACTCTTCGGGTGATCCCGACTAATTCTTCTTTCAGATTTGGAGGAGAATTTGACGATACAGTGGGAGGTTTCCTGATTAGATAAAGTGATAACCATTCTGATCTAGGTTAGAGTTCATGCATAGTGTTTCTTTTCTCTCTCTCTTTGGCAGCGACCATGGCCCGACCCTAGACTATGACTCAGTGACCAAGTTGACCGAAATTTCTTAAAACACTGGCTTTTGGATTGTCTGAGTTGCATACATCATTGCCACTCCTTCTTTTACCTTTTGAATTTCTCCAGAACACCTCGTATTACTACGAAAATCCACTTCCATTGGATAAATCCATCGTATGGTTATATACAAACTCGAATGAACATGTTCCAGATTCGAGGATGGATTCTGGTTCTGGAGAGATTGAATAGGACTATTCAGTTGTCTTTTCCTTTTACCTTCTCTCAGGATGTGAGGGCTCCTAGGATTAGGAGAGTACACCTGTTACGCTTATTGGATAGTCTTCTTCCAAACCATAGGCCGGTGCCGAAAGGTAGGGAAATGAAGAAAACCAATTAGCCTAAATATGGTGTACAGAAGGTAATAAGTTAAGACAAATAAAGGGATTAGAAAGAGGGCAAAGTAAATTGCGACTGCTATCATTCACGACCAAACCGAGTATATCATCACCACTCCTACTTCACCTTTGCTTTTCTCCAGTTCAGGAGAAATAGAATAAGGTTTATTCGGTTGTCTTTTATCATCACCTTATCTCAGGTTGCGAGTACTCCTAGGATTATGAGAGTACACCTATTATGCTTACTGAATAGTCTTCTTCCAAACCATAGGCTGGTGCCGAACGGTAGGGAAGCAAGAAAACCATTTAGCCTAACGATGGTGTACAGAAGGTAATGAGTAAAGACAAATAAAGGGATTTGGAGAGATGGAAACGAAATATATGGTTATAGTCATGGATCTGGATTATGGAAGAGCCATTACTATGAATACCCGGATACCCCTTCGAAACATTTTCATGTTTCAGTTTCACTGTGCGTTGTTAATAGAAAACTGATTTCCCAATTAGATACTTGCTCCAGGGTATGTATTTACCAGGTATGATTCTCACATCTATATGGTTTTACAGATGATGGGTGGGAGTAAGTTATTGGGAATTAGGTGATCATCCTCATTATATCGGAATTCATTGTAATTGGTGATATTTGAGGAAATCACCTGGGTACAATTTTCAACCTACGACGCACAGGGTTTGAGTTATTCAACTCAGCGGACTTATACAAAGTATTGTGTGTTGTCCAGTGTCCATAAGGAAAAGAGGTTGGTCCTCGTACTATATTCTGTTTACTTGTGACTTCTCTAGTTTTTAGACAAGTGTTTCGTAGAAATACAAGGTCTAAGTTTTGAGAAGTTATAGGTACAAGAATAAAGTAGAGAACCATGTATTGCAAGTATCGAGATTCTTCAAGGTGATCGAAGATGTAGATACTTGTATTGGGTATTCAGTTGAAAGTATTGGTTTTGAGAACTTGTTTCTCTTTCAGGTTACTCATAATTGGATGCACACCTAAGTTGAGTAATGTTGATCGGCCTCTTTCCATTAAGTTGACATGCGCTAGAGACAGCTGCATAATTTGAATCTGGTCCCAATTAAATCAGTGCCAAAGTTTCTATATTGGATATAGAATGGTTCATATCTTAACGATGTTAAGGTACGAGGAGTTTTCCGGCTTATGCTTAAAACCAGACTCTGGATAACTCAAGGCACGTTTCTGTAATGGCTGTTTATGGGTTGACCCAGACTATGACGAGGGTTGGCTTTCTACCATCTGGAAGATCAATAGAGATAATTTTCTTGACTCGCCACAGTTTTAGTAAAATGGATTTTTTCAGAAAACAGTAGTGGGAGTATGGTAGAACTGGAAGTGATTCCAGAACCGTAAATGATTACTGAAAATTTGATAGGATCTAAAGATTCAATCTGTTTCCGTCTCACCTCAAGTATGCTTACTTAGGTGGGAACGAGACCCTCCCTGTCATCATCTCGGCTACTCTAGCTCCAGAGCAGGAGAAAGCCCTTCTCACGGTCTTGCAAAGCAATCGGCAAGCTTTTGGCTGGACTATGGCGGACATCAAGGGGATTAGTCCCCTGATCATTGAACATCACATTCATATGATGGATGATGCCAAACTAGCCAGGGATCCACAGAGACGACTAAATCAAGTCATGAAGGAGGCTGTGAAAAAAGAGATCGTCAAATGTCTGGATAGTGGTATCATTTACCCTATCTCAAACAGCCAGTGGGTCAGTCCTACACATGTTGTCCCCAAAAAGTCGGGCATAACGGTCATCACCAACGAGGAGAACGAGTTAATCCCTACTCGCACCCAGAATGGGTGGCGAGTATGCATTGATTATAGAAAACTCAACGCCGCAACGCGGAAGGACCACTTTCCGCTACCATTCATTGACTAATGCTCGAACGATTGGCTGGACATGAGTACTACTATTTTCTGGACGGCTACTCAGGCTACAACCAGATTCCCATCGCCAAGAAGGACCAGGACAAGACCACGTTCACCTGTCCTTTCGGCACATTTGCATATCACCGCATGCCTTTTGGGTCATGCAATGCTCCCGCTACCTTCCAGCGGTGTATGATGGGAATTTTCTCCGACATGGTTGAGAAATTCTTGGAGATATTCATGGATGACTTCTCCATCTTTGGCGATTCCTTTGACAAGTGTCTTCAACATCTCGACGCTGTCCTTACCTGATGTAAGGATAAAAACCTCACTTTAAACTGGGAGAAGTGCCACTTCATGGTACGCGAAGGTATTGTCCTAGGATATATCATTTCGCAAAATGACATTGAGGTTGACAAAGCGAAGATTGAGGTCATTTCCAATCTCCCTCCTCCCATATGCATCAGAGACATCCGACCTTTCCTTGGCCACGCCGGTTTTTTTAGCCGGTTTATCAAGGACTTTAGCAAGATTGCTAGACCCTTGACTCTTCTGCTGGCCAAGGATACCACATTCGACTTCAACTCGAGCTGTGCAACTGCGTTCGAATCGCTGAAAAGCTCACTCACCTCTGCTCCCGTTCTTTCTTCACCTGACTAGACGTATCCCTTTGAGATTATGTGCGATGCATCCGACTTTGCTATCAGTGCAGTCCTAGGATAGCACATCGATAAGATGCCGTATGTAATCTACTATGCTAGCCGGACCCTGAATGATGCCTAACTGAATTACATGACAACCGAGAAGGAATTCTTAACTGTTGTGTTTGCATTAGAAAAATTCAGGCCTTACTTGATCGGCTCTCCAGTCATTGTCTACATAGACCATTCAGCTCTGCGACATCTTTTTGCGAAGAAGGACGCAAAATCTAGGTTAATACGTTGGATCCTCTTACTTCAAGAGTTTGACCTTGTCATTCAGGACCAAAGAGGATGTGAAAACGTAGTGGCCGACCATCTTTCAAGACTTCCTTCTTCGCCGATGCTTCCACTTCCCATCAACGACGTTTTTCCGGATGAACAACTCTTGACAGTATCGTGCGAACCCTGGTTCGCAGATATTGTGAACTATTTGGCAAGAGGATTACTACCGAACAAATGGTCAAGTCAGGACAGACTTCGATTCTTATCCCAAGTAAAACACTTTTACTGGGACAAACCCTATCTGTTCAAGTACTGTCCCGACCAGATTATTCGTCGGTGTGTTCCTAATAATGAGTTCAAGAGTGTGCTGTCGTTTTGCCACGATCAAGCGTGTAGTGGGCATTTTGTGTAAGTCTACAGTAGTGCCACGGCCGTCTTTCAGACGCCAAATGCGGAACCAAAACTTTTACAACAGGCGCTATCGCGTCTATAACCCGGATCTTCCATTAAAGCTAAACTAACAAACTACAAAGTGGGTAGAAATGTTATACCGAACGATCCGAGTCCTTCGGTCTTCAACCATCATCCCACGCTTTGTTGCAGCTGATCCGAACTCGCTTGATCTCCGGTCTCGTCGTCCATGTGGCACCACGTCGACGGATCTTTAAACGGGCTCCCGCCTCTGAACCGAGGCAACTTGATTATCAAGTTTGCTAAAAGAGATGACCAAGATTGATGTAGAGAATGAGTAGAACACTTTTTCTCATTACGTCCAAAGCTATGGACGAACGGTTAATGAAGTTGCCTTTTGAAAATGTCATGGAATAAAATGAGCTATGAAATTTCCATACACCAAACTATCATAATCTTTTCAAGCAAAATAACCATCATCCCACAATGAAGGGGCCGGCCATTTTAACAAGAGGAGGGAGGTAAGTGTAGGAGCAAGGGGTGGTAATCATAAGGCAAAAGATCAAGGAGAAATATCTTAAGCATTACCAAAAACCATTAATGCAAAATGGTGACTGTTCATATCATAATATTGCATTTTATATTCTCCATTCTTATGCATTTTACAATAAAACAGGTGCTTTTGACGCGTGTCTGCTACATATTACAGGTTACAGGTTCTTGGACAGAAAACAGTGAAAACGATGAAAAGACGAAGCAAAAGTGGACTTTGACCAACAAATAGAAGACTCTTGATCAAGCCTACATCAAAGATAAAATTCACAAAGTACAAGGCAATGCAAGGTCCAAGATTACAAAGCGAACGGTTAAAAGTCCACCGCAATTATTCACTGGAGATCTGGAAGAAACATAGAAGCTATTTTAATAAAAGAACCAAATAATAAGGAAGCCCAAAGATTCAAGGCCCAATACTTCCTTTTAAAGAGACAGAGACATAAAATTCTACCAAAGCTTGGAGTCTACTTTGACTAGGTCTTCCTAAGGATATTTTGGTAAATGTAGACGTGCGAATCAATTGTAACCTAGGGTTTCCTATCATCTATAAATAGGAACTCTAAATCATTGTAAAGGCTATGCCTCCCTGTGCCTCTTTTTATCAATAAAATTTAGATTTCTTTTGGAGAGCATCGATGCCTCTTTTCATTTCAGAAATTCAGATCTGACAAGTCTTGTGTTGATGTTTGGAGAGAGCCATCTGTAAATTAAGTAATTAATTTCAATTCTTGCCCTAGGTAATTTTTCATTCTCTGCCCTAGTATAAATTTAATTCCTTGCCCTAGTTAGATCTTTAATTCCTTGCCCTAGTTAAATTTAATTCTTTTCCCTAGATAAATGATAGATTTAGTTTTTAGATTTAATAAGAAATCCGAACACCCATCGGAATTAACTCGTAAGAGTGATTAGGAAATTCACAACATCCCTGTGGACCGACCCGTATTCACCGGCTAGCTTCATGCGACGCCGTTCTTGATTGCGGTTACTAGATAGTTTTTGAGATGAATAAAATGGCGTCGTTGCCGGGGATGACGTGTTATTTCCTTTTTGCACTTTCGGGTTAATCAAAAAAAAAATTCATAAAAATTTGAAAAATCAAAAAAATATAAAAATATATCATTTGTTATTTTTGGAAAGGGTATTCTTGTGAGAAATTTTGCAGGATCTACAAAGAAATTCGGATCTGGAAATCTACAGAGATCAAAACAGCAAATATCAAATCCGAACAAATAGAGGAATATCACAATAGACAACAGAAGAAATTTGGAGGACTGGGTCAACAAGAAGAATCGCGGTGATCTGGTCTCAAAAAAAAAACCTGCCGAGCCGACCAAACCGCGGCGGAACCGCCGCGCGAACCCCCTTCCGGCCGCGGAACCGCCGCGCCTTGGTGACTTCAGCCAAAAAAAAAAAAAACAGTTCCGCCACTGCAAATCTCTGTGAGTTTTCTCTCTTCTCCTCTGCAAATCTCTGATATCTCCTCTGAAAAATCTCCTGCAGGATTCTTTGCGCTTAAAAAAAAATCTTCCCCTTTCTCAATAACAAATCTTGTGCAGAATCTTTACGCCACGCATAAAATAAAAATATTTGATTGCAAGTGATTTACTGTTTTGCATATCTTTAATTGGACTTTAAAGGGTTTTTTGACCAATTCAGATTGGGTGGGGATTTCACCACCCTTCCCAGGACCCCAGAAATCACTTAAAGCATTTGCATTGACCATTCTTAATTAAAAAATACTAGACTCAGCCCTAAGGACTTCGAGCTCAATAGGAAAGAGGACTAGTTATAGGCATCAGCCGTTTATCCTAACCTGACTTTGCGGTGTCTAGGCAAGTGTGTCGAAGGCAAGTGGTTACTTAATTAGGACCGCTACTTGTAGCGGGGAGCCTCCCACTCACCTGGCACTTACCTGGCCGCAATTGGCGGTGAAGAGGCAGTTTGAGGTCCTATTTCTAGCCCTTTGGAACAGTTAGGAGCTGTCTAGCTGACCTAGGTGACCCTAGATCTAGGTCTGATTGTGCATTTCTGGTTGATTACATTTGTGTCTAAGCCCTTTATCAAAAATCTTTTCGCAAACAGTTCCAAATAAAGAGAAAAAAAGAGGAAATTTTTTTATAAAAACTTGCAAAAATTTTGTCGCTAAGAAATCCTTGCACCCCACTTGCACCACCCAACCTTCTTTCTTTTCCCCTTTCTTCTATCATGGGTACCCCACATCATAAATCTCTTGCCGAACTTTGGTATCCCGAACCTAACTTTGCGTCGTACGTCAATTATTTCGGTCGATTTAAGGAAGATCCCTCCATGCCAAAAATTTCGTTGAAAGATCAAATAGAAGCGTCTAGGAGAAACAGTTTGACATTGCAACCCACTTTGTGTCAACCGAGTCAACCTTTATCACCTTCGTATGTTGACACCACTTTTTCAAGTCCTACTGTCACTCCTAAACCGATGTCCATTGTTGAGCATATTTCTCAATCTCGTAGCCGATCTTTCACCCCTCTCCACACATCTAGTTTTAGGGATCAACAAGACTATTCACCTTTTTATCCACATGTTGACCCTACCCCTGTCCAACCACCCACTTCCTACCAGTCCTACCCGACTTTCCCATCATCACTAGACACTATTTCTACACAACCTTTTGGGAGTTTCACATATCCAAACAATTTCGAATCTTTTACCGAAACCTCCCTACCACCTAAGTCTAGTTTGGAACAGTCGTTGGAGGCTTATATCTTAGCAACAAACAAAATGACAAGGAATGTGGAAGCGTCCGTGGCTGCCCTTATGCAACCTAGTGAACCGGTAGCTAATTTCCCGCTAGCTCCAAATTTTTCAATGTATAAGGAGGCGGTTGGACAGAGTGAGAATTTGAGAGGATCTCCAAATCAAACCTACCCTTACCCAATTGAAGCCCACAACTCCAGTTTTCCATCGAATGTCCTAAATGATTCACAAGTTCAAAATAAAAACGAGTTGTGTGATTTTGTAGTGCTTAATTTGCCATATTGTGAAGAACCCCTTTCGAGTGAAACCACACTTAATCCTTTTGAACTTTACACCTCCACTCTAGAACCTAAATCGATAAATATCCATGCTTTTGATGAGGTGTCAGAAAATATTGATTTTCACTTGATTGAGGATATAGACGCCAGGAATATTTTGGATGATGAACCAGTAGATTTGATTGAAATTTTATATCCAATTCATCATCCCGAGTCATTAAATGTTTCTCCCGAATCTCATATGCGTCTTGATTTTGATGATAATGGCATGGATGAGTTAAATAAGGAAGAGAATTATAAGGATAGTATTGAGGAGAGTATTGAGGTTGAACCATTCTTGTTTGATGTGTCGGATTTTTCAATTCATCCTCTTGAACCTTTAACTAAATCACCCTCCCTCCTTTCCATCGTTCCGACCACGACTAATATCACACTTGAAGACTGTGAGCTTGAAAAATTTCTTTTTGAATCTGACACAGTTCTTACAGACGATAATGATTACGAGTGTTTCACTTTTTCGGACGATGTTGATGACTCACCGCCCGAGTTTGAGTCCTTTACATTTTCAAATGAGTTAGTTAAACCATCAGACTCGGTTGCTAACAGCTGTTTCGAACCATTGTTGGAATCTTTCCAATTCGAGACAGTTTACTACGGTGAGAATGAGACTATCCCTAATTCACTCCCTTTCGTCCTTCCTATCGTTCCGACCATACAAGAGACCGTTACGCTTTCATCTCCTATACCAAGTTCGGCGTACCCATGCTTTCTTGCGAATCTTGAGGGATTTGACCCCATTTCTCGACGGGTTGATAGGTTAGCACAATCGCTTTTAACACATCGGTCATCATAAATTGTGCTAATTTATTCACTCAATTTACACCCTCAAGATCGTGCTACCCTTCTTTCTCTTTTCCGCCCTTCTTCTCCTCCACCGAGACCATATTCCACTCTTCTTCCCATACGGTCTCGTGTGTTTCTCATTTCTTTTCTTTCCACTCCATTCTTTCACCAACTCGACCATTACCACGATAAGATTTTTAAATGGTTGGTGCTAACCTTTGTCTTGTGTAAGGCCAAGCTTAAGTTTGGGGGGAACCTTGTTGTATATATGTATATATATTTTTGTTTTCTTTTTCTATAAAAAAAATAAAAAATTAAAAACATTAAAAAAATATTAAAAAATTTATAAATAAATAAACAGGGGAGTGCCAGCATTTTGACCCTCTTGGTGTAGCATGACAGTGAGGACACTGTCAAGTTTAAGTTTGGAGGTATGCTCGGTAAGTCTTCTTCCTTCGCATTCATTTGTACATATTTTTGCATTTGCATACTTATTTGAAAACCCATAAAAATTGAAAATTTTCAAAAATTATAAAAATTAATGTATTCAATTTTGGCCATATTTGACTTGAGTTTGACAAATAGTTTAACTGGTTAGGAACAACTAGATCTTAGACTTGGTAAATTAAAAACCCTAAAAATAACCTTCCTTAAAGTTTAACGGTAGAAAGTATATGTCTTTGTAGTTTATTTAGAAATAGGAAAATTTTGAGTTCAGTTGTTGGGCTAAGTTGAAACAAAGGAAAAGTATTGATATTTTTATTAGAGTATAAGTTTGAAAAATAATTCCTAGCTTAAGTCTAGATTCTGAAAATGTATATCCTACAATTTGCATAATCACGCACCTTGAAACTTGGAATAGTAGAGGAGACCTTGAAATGCTCTTGTCTGAAGTCCTTAGTACGAAGAAAATGAAAAAAAATACAAGTGTGAATAAAGAATATAAAAAAAATGAACACTGGTTTTTGTGATTACTTAAGGCTGCAAAAATAGAAAAAATATTTACCGAGGGTGCTTCATCACCTAGTGCCTTAGACCAACTGGTTTGGGAGTCACTGCTAAAAGTCTTGGGTGTTGCAAAACTAGGAATTACGCTTTAAAGTGCAAACGCATTTTGTAATCGGTCGTTGGTACCTCAAGAAGTATTAACGGTCGCATGAAGGATGTGTAAGCAAAATTCATTCACCTATTAAGAAGTACTTTGGACAACGGACAAGAGTATGATTGCTTGATTTGAATTTCCAAGTGTAGGGGTGATATATACACACACGTAGAGGTATGTGATTGGGATTTAGATAAAAGAGAGGAATAAAGAATAGAACTTGTATCTTTAGTAGAGTTGATAAAAATTCCTAAGTGGAGATGGAACCCTAGAAGGAAAACTTAAGAGATGCCGAAAACTAAGTAAGTCTATAGAACATATATAATTTTAAGTTAAATAATAAGGAAGTGTGAAGAATATGGATGGATAATTTACGAGTAGAAGATAATAGAATTTCTTGTTAGAAAACCTAATTGGAGAATTAAAGTCGAAAAGGACAAATTGATAGGATTTTGTGGGTAGTATCCGCTGAAAACCCTCAGGAGACAACACTCCTCCTACTAGGGATACCTAGAGGTTTAACGGCTTGTTGCACGAGCTCAGTGCAATCGCGATTCCCTGCGAAAGTGCGGTTAGGTTTTTTGTAGAGAATAAAAAATAATAAGTTGGCTCGAGTACGAGCAAAAGATAAGTTTGGGGGTATTTGTTCATATCATAATATTGCATTTTATATTCCCCATTCTTATGCATTTTACAATAAAACAGGTGCTTTTGACACATGTCTGCTACATATTACAGGCTACAGGTTCTTGGACAGAAAACAGTGAAAACGATGAAAAGACGAAGCAAAAGTGGACTTTGACCAACAAATAGAAGACTCTTGATCAAGCCTACATCAAAGATAAAATTCACAAAGTACAAGGCAATGCAAGGTCCAAGATTACAAAGCGAACGGTTAAAAGTCCACCGCAATTATTCACTGGAGATCTGGAAGAAACATAGAAGCTATTTTAATAAAAGAACCAAATAATAAGGAAGCCCAAAGATTCAAGGCCCAATACTTCCTTTTAAAGAGACAGAGACATAAAATTTTACCAAAGCTTGGAGTCTACTTTGACTAGGTCTTCCTAAGGATATTTTGGTAAATGTAGACGTGCGAATCAATTGTAACCTAGGGTTTCCTATCCTCTATAAATAGGAACTCTAAATCATTGTAAAGGCTATGCCTCCCTGTGCCTCTTTTTATCAATAAAATTTAGATTTCTTTTGGAGAGCATCGATGCCTCTTTTCATTTCAGAAATTCAGATCTGACAAGTCTTGTGTTGATGTTTGGAGAGAGCCATCTGTAAAGTAAGTAATTAATTTCAATTCTTGCCCTAGGTAATTTTTCATTCTCTGCCCTAGTATAAATTTAATTCCATGCCCTAGTTAGATCTTTAATTCCTTGCCCTAGCTAAATTTAATTCTTTGCCCTAGATAAATGATAGATTTAGTTTTTAGATTTAATAAGAAATCCGAACACCCATCGGAATTAACTCGTAAGAGTGATTAGGAAATTCACAACATCCCTGTGGACCGACCCGTATTCACCGGCTAGCTTCATGCGACGCCGTTCTTGATTGCGGTTACTAGATAGTTTTTGAGATGAATCAGTGACTCACATTAAACACCTGACTAATGTAATTAATGCAAGAATGAGTCATGAAAACTTAGTCACCAAATAATTAATGCCATGATGAGTCACTAATCCTAGTCACCATTTCTAGAATCTTCTAGAACCATGACTCACCCAAGTGACGAAAAGATAAATCAGCATTTAACCGAATGTTAAAGACGGGCGATAGAACACTGGAAACTGGCAACTTCCAAAAGCGATCCTGAAACGAATTTCAGGATAACCCCGTAACAGTATAAACATACCCGTATTTGTATTACGACCGAAAACAAATGCAACTGAGACAAAGATATTATATCTACACTGTATAATACTTAGATCCGGCTTAAACCAAAGCCTACCAGTATTATCTGCCCGAAATATGACACGTGCGTAAACACACGTGCATTTTCCGAACCCTGCCATAATACCATACGGCATCTACAACGTTTCGTCCAAACTTGGGAAACTGTCTGTGGGGGACTCTAATGACTCATCAACACACTGGCACTGGGTGTAACCACTAGCACGTCAGAGGTACAAGCTGTACGTAACGGTTGCCTGTGTATCGATTGGAAGGAAAGCTGACGAGCGAACTCATCCAGAAACCCTACTGAGCCTGACAGTGACAATATCCATACAGTCCGGTCCATTCGTCTATGAGTATCGCATATAGGGCCTAGGGGGCTGGTAAACGTCAGACCCCCAATAACGGTATAAGTCGTGTCAGAGAGAGAAGCCCAGAACACCCTGAGATATTACTGGAATACCTACCAGTAAATCTCGATTACCCTGGCCAGGGATTTCGTGTAATGGCTTTCCTAAACACAGCGCGATCTCACCCCCAATACCGGGAGAGACGAATCCCCGACGATCTGCTCACTGCCTCCATGTGGCTCGGGACTGTACCCAAAAAATACCTGTTTGCACGACTCCTTTGACCCATGGTAGGGTATAAATCAAAGCACAATGGGAACTCACACGAGACAAATGACGACCTCAGGTCGATGAACTAACCTGTACACATGTCACGTTGGAACTGCTATCTGACGATATGTATAATACCAACTTAGCATGTTCCCGGCGAGTTCAGTCCGGTGTACTCATAACTCAATGAGCACCTGCATACATCTTAGGTGAACCAACTGACACCAATGGCTTGTGAGACCGGCTACCGCCCCTCGTCGGGGTCTCGACTGTATACACTAGTCTACACTGGAGTATCGATGCCCTGTCTCGAAACTCCCACGACTAGGGACACTTTAAGGATGTGCTTATAGACCCCATCTCTCACGTATATGATCGCCATCATACTGCCGGCAGTCAAGAAAGAATCCTATGGGCTCTATCATGATGATAAAGACAAACCAGATAGCATACTATCATCTCGAGCAAGACTTTTATATCAGTATAGGTCTTCCCTCAATTATTGCAATCACGTACCTGCGATCCAATAATTGACTTAGAGGGCATTATATCCAACATTTTGGCCCAAGAAAGACAGCCGAGAAACTCTTGCAGTGTGGCTTCTACTGGCCACAACTCTTCAAAAATGCTCATGATTACTGCAAGACTTGCTCCCGGTGCCAACACTTGGGCCGGATATCCAGGAGAAATGAGATGCCGCTCCAACCAATCTTGGTTGTCGAGATTTTCGATGTTTGGGGAATTGACTTCATGGGACCGTTTCCCAGCTCTTTTGGGAACCTGTATATTCTTCTAGCTGTTGATTATGTCTCTAAATGGGTCGAGGCTGTGCCAAGCCGGACGAACGACAACAAGGTTGTCGTTCGATTCCTTAAAGAAAACATCTTTTCCCGGTTCGGGCACCCCCGCGCGATCATTAGCGACAATGGGACGCATTTCTGTAATAGGACTTTCAAGGCCTTGATGTGGAAATACTCCATTAATCATAAGCTATCCACGCCCTACTACCCCCAAACATGTAGGCAAGCCGAAGTTTCTAATCGGCAAATCAAGCAGATTTTGGAGAAAACGGTTTCCAAGAACCGTAAGGATTGGTCTTTGAAACTCACTGATGCCCTTTGGGCATTTCGAACTGCTTATAAGACTGATCTTGGCATGTCTCCTTATCGTCTTGTTTACGGAAAGGCTTGCCACCTTCCTGTGGAAATCAAGCATCGCGCATTTTGGGCGATCAAAAAGCTGAATCTAACCCTTGAAGATGCGGGCAGCTATCGGAAGCTGCAGCTCAACGAACTGAACGAGCTTCGGGATGAGGCTTACAAAAACGCGGTTGTCATTAAGAACAGAACGAAGGTGTTTCATGATAAACACCTTACGCGCAAAACTTTCACACCTGGACAACAGGTACTTCTTTACGACACCCGATTACATTTCCGTCCCGGTAAGCTCAGATCTCGCTGGAAAGAACCATTTTTGGTGCGGAATGTATACCCGCACGACGCGGTGGATTTGGAGAATCCAGAGGACGGTTCACTATCTAAAGTGAATGGACACAGGATAAAACTGTTCCTCACCGCTGACCCATCGGAGGAACTCCTGATGTTGCAGGAACCGGTTTACACTGACTAATCTTCATCCACTTACCACCAAACTTTGGTTATCCAGCCATAAACAGTGGAAACACTATTTCAAATAAGTTTGAGGGTATGTATATACCATTTTGTTTCTTTTGTGTCGGGATATATCTAGCTTGGAAATTCCCATTTGTAATTTAAAACATTAAATAAATAAATAAATAAATAATAAATAAAAAAATTTAGGGGGTGTTTTTGTAAATGTACAGAACCATAAATAAAATAAAATAAAATTAATTCTTTTATTTAATTATTCTTTTTGGGGGGCTTTTGTATAAATGACCAACAGCCCCTATAAATCCACTCTCAACCTTTTTCTGAAACTCCCGAGCCTCCATTTTTATCCCCCACACAAACCCTAGCCGCCGCTGCAAATTTCCGCCGCCAATCTCTCCTCGCCGCCGCGTTTCAGCCGCCGAAGCCCCCTTCTGCCGCACAACCGCCGCCGTCTAGTGTCCTCTCCCTCTGAATTTTTCAGAGGAGGTTTGAATCTCTGATTTTCCTCTCTGTAAATCTACAGCTTTCTGCATTTTATTTTCATGGCCCCTACATTGCAATTTGAACGGGATTTTTCCCACTTATTCGCCCATGATATTTACGGTAGTTATTTCGGCGACGAGATCCGAAAACGCGGATGGAATTTTCTGTTATTTAACCATCCAAACGCGTTCGCGCTTCCGGATCTCATTGCGCGTTTCTTTGATAGTGTGGGAAAGGGGTGTTTAGCAAATCACAGGTTCATACGTTTATTGTGGAAGGGTCGCGAAATTATTATCGATAAGGACTTCATTCACGAAGTGACTTTAATACAACGAATCCCCGTACACGAACAACCCCTCCGCTTTGAGGACTACCTACCATTAATGGGTGATGACTGTTCTAGGGAGCCTAGGAAAGGCATTCAGGCTCGTACGCTTTATGCGAATGTTTTAACAGTGTGCCGTTGGGCACAAAACAACATTTTCGGCAGTTCGCACAACACCATATTTTTACACCATCCCTTCACATAGTGCACGCATTAATGACCAAAAACCCTAGCTATGACATGTGCACTGTGTTGCTACACTCGATTGGCGCCGGCAAGAGGGCTACCAATTATCCATGCCCGATGTTGGTGACACAACTGTGTCGCTATTTCCTTCCTGTTGAGGAATTTTAAATTTACATGCATGGTGGGGTTCCCATTCGACCCCTTCTTGAGGGTGTCTCCACATCCTACACACGACTTCATGGTTTATGGTCGCGCACCGAGCTGGCCGAAGATGTGTTGGAAAAGACACCTAGCTCGAGCTCCACAGCGAGCGATGAAGAGCTAACCCCCGCTGCGCAAGAACGCTTAATTCGACGAACCCATAGGGGGGTAGAACGAGTGTTAGGGATGCTGACAAACTTTGATCAGCGATTAACAAGTCTGGAACAGGGAATGTCCACTCTACTGGCAAGAGAGGAACGAGCACGATCAAGGGGAAGGAGGACGGATAGGGGTAAGGCGAGAACAAGTGAAGCCGCGTCCAGGAGACGCCGCAGGCAGCAGTGAGGGCACTGCTGTTGGTAAGTTTAGGGGTGAGGTTTGGTTGTAAATAGTTATCTTTGCATTGCATCTGCACATTTTTTTTATTTATGTAAATATTTGTTTTTGTTTTGCATGTTTAAATTCCGCATCGCATTTATTCTGCATTGCAATAAAAAAATGAAAAAAATTGAAAAAAAAATTGAAAAATTAAAAAATATAAAAATGAAAATTTCAATATTGGCCATTTTTTACTCAAGTTCGACATGACGGTGACTAGTTAGAAAAAACTAAATCCTAAACTTAGTGAATTAAAAATCCTAAAATAACCTTCTTTGAAGTATAACTGTAGAAAATATACGTCCTTGCAGTTTATTTAGAAATAAGCAATTGTGAGTTCAGTTCTTGGGCTAAGTTAAAATGAGGGAAGAGTATTGAAGCTCTATTTGAAGAGTAAGTCTGAAAAATAATTCTGAACCTTAAGTCCAAATTCTGAAAATATATACCCTACAAATCGCACATACACTCACCTTGAAACTTGGGATAGTAGAGGATACCTAGAAATAGTCTTGCCTGAAAGCCTAGTATGAAAGAAAAAACAGCATTTAAAGCTAACCACCAAAAGAGCACCATTAAGAAATATATCTGGTCTTGAAATTAAAAAAAAAAGGAATAAAGTACAAGACCTGGAAACTGCTATTTACGCTTTAAGCTCACACATTTAGTAATCGGATGTTAGTGCCTCAAGAAACATTAATAGTCGCATGAAAGGTGTATGAGCAAAACCGTCCATCATTAATGAAAAGAAGTAGTGCTGGGTATTAAGGCAAGGGTATTATAGCTTGAATTGAATTTCCAAGTCTAGGGGTGATATTTACACACACGTAGGGGTATATGATCGGAGTTTGGAGGAGAGATAGGAATGAAAAATAGGGCTTATTTTTTCAGTAAAGATGATAAAAATTCCGGATTTGAGATCACGCTTTAAAAGGAAAACTCAAAAGATGTTGAGAGCTTTATAAACTTGCAAAACGTATAAAATCTTAAGTTAAATGAAAAGGAAGTGTGAAAAATACGGGTTGATGATTTCTAAGTTAAAGATGATAGAGTTTCTTGCAAGAATGCCGAATTGTAGAATTAGAGTCAACGGACATTTTGATCGGATTTTGTGGGTAGTATCCGCTGAAAACCCTCAGGAGACAACACTCCTCCTCTAGGGCAACCTAGAGGTTTAACGGCTTGTTGCACGAGCTCAGTGCAATCGCGTTCCCTGCGAAAGTGAGGTTATGACTTTTTATGAATAAAATGGCTTTGCTCGGGACGTGCAAAAGATAAGTTTGGGGGTATTTGTTCATATCAGTTTTTTGCACTTTTATACCACCCATTCTTGATCACATTGCATATAGGTAGGTACTCTTGATCCGTGTTTGCTAAATAATTGCAGTTTACAGGTTCTCAGCTCTAAACAGTGAAATTCGTGAAAAGTCGCAACAAATTCAGGACTGTGGCCAACAAAAGATAAATACGGGTCTTCGCTCACTATCTGTATGATGCCGCATACCAGTTCAAGGGACAAAATGGCAAATCATTGGTCATTTCATGCACAAAGCACAAGGGCAGCATAAAATCCAAGACTTCAACGCGGAGCTCAAGGCAAAAGTCCACATCATTTCACCTTTTGGACTGCTGAAAATCTGGAAGAAAATTGAAGAGATTCTGAGAAACCAAGTGTACCAAACAGAAGAGAACAGAAACATGGAGAAACCCAGAAAACCTGAGCCTCCAATTCCACTACATGGCCGCAGAACCGCGGCCAATATGGCACTTCTGCCACGGATCCGCGGCCGAGTCAACTCGTTGTTGGCTCGGGTTTTGAGGGTATTTTTGAAACTTTATTTTGTATCAGATTGTATCCCTAAGGATTCATGTATCTGCCTATAAATATCCCAGTTCTAAGCCAAGTAAAGGATGCTTTTCTTTGTATCAAATTTTAGGATAAGTGTTTGTAGTTCTTCTTCCTCTTCATCTTTCTCCGTTGATATTGTAGTGAGCTTCATGAGTGATGATTAATAAAAGAAGAGTTCTTTTTATTAACTTGCTTGTCTTGTAATTGTGTTGTTATATTTGCTTGTAATTTTCATTTGTTAAAGTAGTTGTTATTATTTGCTTGTTTGTTTCCACTTTTCTCTTTTTCTTTATCGTTACAACAATGATGCTTAAGTATGATCCTTGCCAAAGTGAGGTCTCAAATAGCTAGTTGTGATTTTCTAAACCCTTTTCTTTCTATCTTCTTTCTTTATTTTATTTTCTTTTCCTTTAGAATGGGTGAGTAGTTTCTCACTTGTTACGGTAGGATAATGGAAGTTTGAGAGAAGGAAATCTCTCTCACTCTTTTGTTTGCCCAACATCTTGATTCGAACTCCCGTTAATTGAACCACAATCCGCTCCCTACGGCACCCTATCCTACATGATAGCGGTGATACCCTAGCAAAACCGGTTGTGGTTGAATTAACCGGAGGTTAAGGCAAAGAGCCAAGAACGGACGGACAAGGACCAAAGGGAAGGAACTAAGCGTTGGAAAGCCTAGCTTATACTCGCAAGTTTCATTCCTAGTCGTACTAATCCCCGTTGTTGCCGATTACCGTAACATCGATATTAAGAGTGGCAATGAAAGAAGTGAGCGACTCCTAACTCAAACTAACATAATCCTAACCCTAACAAGCTCTCTTTATACATATTTTAGCACATTGTGAAACTAAACAAACCTGGACAAATTGGACTTAACTCGGTAAAATACTAAGAAAAAGATTCCCATCTCTTTGTGGACGGACTCGTACTCAACTGGCTAGCTACCAAGCGAAACCGTCTTGATTGCGGTAATTAAACTAAGCACGCAAAATCTCTAATAATCAACGCCGTAGCGAAGAAATAGACAATATAATGAAAACAACATAAAAAGAGATAAAGCAACATAATAAAGGCCGGCTCACACGAGCACGACACCCAGAGTCACAAAATATACATTATCGTCCTCACAACTCGTCTCTAAGTCAATACATGAAAGTGGTAGATGGAGAGTACAAGATACAATGAGATATACAAGGAATATAAATGGATAACCGTAAACCCACCTACAGCAAAAAGGCTCACAGCCAACCGTAGCGGTATCCGCTGAAAAAGATACAATAAGAAGCCCTGCCGCGACTACTCTGAGGGTCAAGCCTACAAAACACTGTGGCACAACGAGGGTGAGTTGCCAACTCGTGAATAGTAAGTAACATCATACAGATAATCGCAGGTATGCATGTATAACGATAATCTATCACATCCAATCTGATAGCATAAGTATGGCAATATGGATATGCAACAATCATGATCAAGGTACTCCATCAGGTACTACAAATACATGAAGAAAGGCATATTAAATAAATACTGAGTATGGGATAAAACATATCATCATCAATGAATCATCATCGTGGAAAAACAGGTGTCCATCAACGACACCCCAAATCCTAATACCTCAAGCGCCATCACTCTGATCGGCCCTCATATCTGTAAATCTCATGGAACTTGAGTTCCCAACAATGACACTCGAAATATCATGAAATACTCGTGTCCAACATCGACACGTAAATCCACATAACTCGGGCTCCGTCAGTCCGGATCGGCCCATATCATCTCACGACTCCGGTCGGTATCCTCCGGATAACCGCCAGGTCCAACCAATCACCGGTAGGTAGTGCTCCCCTGCCAGGCTCACCGCCTAACTATACGAGTCTTCTTGCCCCGGGGTATCTCACCGGGTCCACCATGTACCCGCAGACGGTGTCTACCGCTCTTCGAATCGGGTTTCTAACACAAGTCTCAGAACCAAGAAAACTCATGGTGGACGCACCGAAATACCATATCAAGAGAAACCGTGTTTTCAAAATAATGCATACTTTCTTGAAATATCCCCACGGTTCTCAAATTCATAAATCACATGAAATCCGTATCTCAGTGCGCAAATCCATGAAATATGATGTATGCAACATAGAACAGTAATATGCACATATCAAGGGAAAACCGCTCTTCTAAATGAATCCAGTTTTTAAATATATCATGCAGTTCCTAATTTCTCCAAACTCAAATGCAACATCATGTAAAGGTGTATATGTAGCTATAGCAAGGTATGTGTATATACATATAAGTATATATGCATGATGCCTTTCATATGCGCAATAGAACAAGAATCGGCGTCTCAATGTCAATAAAAATACAATATCGCATATGCGTACAGATTGTGCGTGTCATGGCAATTACCGACGGTGTGTGTGTAGCATACAATTTGGTACTCGTGCAACATGAACCGTCAGTAATGGTGCAGTGTCCAATGGGTACTAAGTCAAGACACAAAAAGTAATGGTATGCAATGATGCTCATGCACAATCAACTCATATGCATATAACATGTGACTATAATGTCATATCTAGCCCTGACGCTTAACGCCATACGGGCGATTTCCCCATAGATGTTAAATCTACTCACCGATGATCTCGAGCTAGGTAAATCCAACCACCTGCTTTCCTTTTTTCGTAGCGTCTGAAGTCCCCGCACTAGCCCCTAAAATCACACAAAACATAGCAAGTGCGACTTAGAAATCGACCAATAATACATACAAATGACGTTTTGACCGTCGCACCGACTCCAATCAACTCTCAAGTGTTCGCTTAGTGGCTAACGAGTGTAGCGACATTCTAAAACAAACCTGAGTGCAGCAAGCTACACAAACAACGCGAACTATGTCGGATATCGTAACGCGCGTAGTTGAAACACTAAAAACTAGCAATTTGATCCCAGATTTTACATACTGTCAATATATAAAAATCTAGCAGTACCAAACACCCTAAAACACCTACAGACAGATACCCTAAAAATCCCAACTTCCCAGGCTACCAAAAATCCGAGCTCGCCAGAATTTCCCCTGTTCTCGCCGGTTTTCCTTGGTCGGGTGGGGTTCGTGCTTCAGGTGAACACTCAGGGCCTCTAACACAACACTACTACACTGCTAGATTTTCCAGTAAAGATTCATGGTGACAGCAGGTTACAGTGACTCTAAAATAGCACTAAAAATACGATATGTGCTCAAAACGATCTCTTTAGTGTTCTAAACCATAACTACTAAGCAACACAATATAATAACAACCTAATTAACAGTTAGGGATCGTTACCTATCCATACTTTCTCAAAAAACCCTAGCTTTCCATGCTCCAAGTCATCTTAGTGGCTTGACTTGACTTTGTAAAGGGTTTTAGTGAGGTTTTGTGAAGATTTTGTTTGGTTTAGTGAGGATTTGGGTTAGGGTTTCAGTTGGAGGGGGAGAGGAAATGAGATGAGGAAATAATGTTGTGAATGAGGGAGTGAAGTGAGAATGAGGGGGGGTGTGTGTGAGTGAGGGATGAGGGAAATGAGGGTGTGAGTTTAGTATGAGTCATGCCCTCCTCTTCTCTCTCCTTATTAAATGCAAGCCATGCTTGCCCCATGCTCATCATTCCCATGTCAACCCTCTCTCTCTCTCTCTCTCACAAGTCAACCTAATTCAAACCTTATTTTTTAAAACTAAATAATTTAAATAAATACATATTACAACTTAATGGAATGGGGTTAAGATGCCATGGCTACTTAAGCATGGTTAACCCTAATTAACCCTAGGTTAACATGCACAAGTGTGTGCAAGCCCGAAATAAATAATAATAAAATATTAATTAATTTTTATAAAATATGTGAAAACTATTTTGGTAAACTTTTTACTAAAAATCTGCATTATTGCTTAATTAACAGTAATCGCAATCTAAGGTGTTACACTAGATGAAAAAGTTCATTGCTGAACTTGGTGTGGTTCCATCCATTGAGCATCCAATACATGTGTATTGTGATTACAATGGAGCTGTGGCTTTGGCTAAGGAACCCCGGTCCCATCAGCGATCCAGACATATTCTTAGGCGGTATCACCTGATCCGGAAGATAGTAGATCAACGGGAGATCAAGGTCAGGAGAGTTGACACGAAGGACAACGTAGCGGATCCACTCATGAAGGCCCTCCCCCAAACGGAATTCGAGAGACCTTTTGGGATGTTGAGTATGAGATACTACAACAACTGGCCTTAGTGCAAGTGGAAGATTGTTAGGAATATGTATGCCATTGAGGCCATTATTGTATATTGATGTATTTTATAGTGGATTCTTGGACATATATATAGAGGACTTTCTTGCTCGACATTATAGTATGCTATCCGGTTACTCTTTATCTTAACATGTACACTTAGTATTATTATACTGTCTTTCTGATACATGTTGATAAAACCCTTAGGATGTTTGCTTGACTATCAGGACTATGATGCAGATCATACTACTGGGACTTGTGTAGTCTACAAGCACATCCTCTAACAGTTCCTAGTCGAGAAAGTTTCGAGACAGGGCATCAATATTCTAGAGTAGACTGTTGGATATATATGCCCTAGAGGCCTACATTGTATAGGATGCTTGGGATATGTATGTACATGACAGTCTTGCTTGATATGATAGTACGCTATTTGGTTTGTCTTTATCTTAACGTATGATATATTTTACTTGGTGTTTATATATATATATGTTGATAAAGCCCATAGGGTGTTTGTCTGACTACCGGCGTTGTGATGGCAGTCATACTAGTGGGAGCTGGATAGTCAATAGGCATACCCTTAGATGTCCCTGGTCGTAGGAGTATCGAGACTGGGCATTGATACTCCGGAGTAGACTAGTGTATACGTATCTAGACCCTGAGGAGGGGCGATGGATTGGTCCCGCAGCCATTGGTGGAGTGCACCTAAGATTGTATACAGATGCTCACTGGATGTGAATACACCGGACAGGACTCGCCGAGAACTGACTGGATGGTATTATACCTAACGTCAGATAGCAGTTCTCAGGTGACATGTGTGCAGATAGTCCGTTGAGTTAAATTCATCATTTGTCTCGTATGAGTTCCCACTGTGCTTTGATTATTACCCTACCACGGCTCAAAGGAGTCGTGCAAACAGGTTTTAGTTGGGCACAGTCCCGAGCCATATGGAGGCAGTGAGTGACTGTTAGGGATTCCTCTCTCCCGGTATAGGGAGTTGATATCGCACGGTGATCGGTTGGTCATTACCATAAGTCCCTGGCCAGGGCTGATTGAGAATTACTGATGGACTGATCAGTAGATTCTCGAATGGTCTTGAGCCATGCCGACACGACTTGTACAATTATTAGGGGTCTGACGTCCACCACCTCCCTAGACCATACATGCGATACTCTTAGACGAACAGACAGGACTGCGCGGATATTGTCACGGACAGGCTCAGTAGGATTTCGGATGGGTTACCTCATCGTCTTTCTTATCGACAACTACCTGGGGACCGTTACGTACAGCTAGTGCCGCTTGCGGTCTGTGGTTAAACCCACTGCCAGCGTAGTAGTCGAGTCTTTAGAGTCCCACACAGAGATTTCCCAACTCTAGGCGAAAAGATATAGAGGTCGTATGGTTTTACGACAAAGGTTCGGACGCATACGTGTTTAAACGCACGTACGACATTCGGACAGTTTTTACTAGCCGGCTTTGGTTTAAGCCAGATTCTAGTATCAGGTTATTGGATTTATACAGTCTAAAGTTTTTCCGTGTTTTCACGGATGCGAGGGGCGTTCTCGTAATTTCCGAGAAGCTTCTAGAAGGATGTGACATGGGGGGTTGAGGTGGCATTTTCATTAATTGTTTTAGTGACTCATTCATATGATTCATCATATCATTAAATGCATCATTAATGCATCATTAATGATCTATTGACTCACATGATGAATCACTCTCCTTGAATAAATGAAGCATGGTGAATAATCATTTAATTGATATTATTTGATAATTCATTATGTATCATATATTCAAGTGAGAAGCTTTTTATTCTCATTATCATCTCCACCTTCTCTCTCCTCAAGCTCTCTCTCCTTCACCAAACCCTAATCCTACCACTCATGAGTTGAGAACAAGGATTAGGAAAGACTAAACACTCCATAACCAATCTCTACATCATCTTAGTTCATTTATTAGCAACTAGAGAAACTAAGTAACCTCAAGTTTAGAGGTTATAGCTTGGATTAGGGTTCTCGGGTGGATCGTCTATCACGGAAAGGAAGCCGAGGAAGACGTGGAGATCCAAGGAGGCCATAGAGATCGTAAAGACGAAGGACTAGAATCGTTTGGTATAATCTTTTAACATGGTAGCTTAGAACTCTATGCTTTTTGTTAATTATCGTTTAGCAAAGATCTTCGGTTAGTCGATTTTCGCTTAATAAACAAGATCGTTTTTCATATTTCCGCCTCCCCGCAACTCGTGGGGTGTTGCACATCGACTTACAGTGGTATCAGAGCCTCACTAAACAATAATTAACTCACTTGCAAAGTCGTATGAATTTCGAACGCGAAACAAACCGGAAAAAACCCCGATATCCTATAGTTTCTGTCGATTTTTAAATGAGGTCCAAAATTTTTTCAGGGACCTCCAGAATGACCCACATGAAAATATAAGAACACACAAGAAAAATGGGCTCCTGAATGGGCCAAAGCGCCGCGGAACCGCGGCCGATCCCACCGATCCGCCGCGGATCCGCGGCCTAGTTGGGGCCGATTCAGCCCAGTTTTCTTCTGTGCATCCGCTGTGATATTTGGTATTTTCTGGTATTTTTTAATTTTTGCTCAGGTTTCAGATTTACAGAGAAGTATTGGAGTAAAATTAAATGTGTTTAATCGATCGAAATTATACTGTGTTTGCCTGTTTGATTATATCTGTGAAATGTTTTATGTGTTCGTAAACCTCCCCTAACTGCTAGTATGTCGGTTGGCAGGGGGTTGCACATATCTGTGATGTTATATATAACTGTTTGTGTATATAAACTGTATTGGACTGTTGTGGTGATTAGCCGGGTTTTGTGATGGGTTATTGTATTAATTCATTCGATGTAATTGTAATAAGTTGTAATATTATTTTGCGGGGCACATCCAGATTGCGGTTGTAGCCACCGTTGTATTATTCTTTTTACTGTTTTTTCTCCTAGGATAGACCCAAGGTGGGGTACACAAACTACCGGGTATTTTGAAGTGTTGAGGTAAACCGCTTCACTTCTGGTACTTGGCGGGTAGTTTGCCGTACCCGTAGGGGTCTGGGGTGGGGTAAATGGCTATTCATCACAACTGTGTAATCCGTATTTCATTGCAGGCTCAAAAGAAACGCGGATTGCTTGCAAATCCAATATTGTTTATCTGTGATCTGGAATGCCTATTATTGCGTCTGACGAATGTACAATATCTATATATGATAGCTATTTAGACGTCACTTATGTTTTACACCCGCGCTAGCCCAGCCCCCGCTCTGTCGTTAGTTAAGTAACCTAACGAGTGATGACGGGACCCGGTGGCGAATGCGGATGGCATAAGAGGACGTTGTATTTTCGTTGTTATCTGTAATGATAGGTTAATTGATAGGACGCATTATTATTAATGCAAAGAAAATAAAACCTAAACTGAATCGTTGGAACAATTTCTAAAACCACTCGGTTTTCTTGAAAAAGCAGATTTTAAATGCGGAGCTTAAACCACTCCTTTTAAATAAAAGCTATCTCTGTTCCTTCGATCATATCAAGTTCATTACGTTAACGGTTTTTTTTCCAAAAACCAGCCGTAACCCTCCGTCGTTTCAGATAGACAGCACATCGTATTCATGCTATGCTTGTTGGCCTACGTCAAGGCATAGTGTATGGTAGCAGTGTGTGTGCCTATTTGTTGCATAGATAGATGCATTAGTTTAAGACAGACGTACACCTTGTTGGCCTACGTCAAGGACTTGTACGATGTACTTAAATTGATTAGGACAACGACGGGTAGAACTTGACTTGCGTCTTATGACTTGTTGGCCTACGTCAAGGTCTATAAGAGCTTGGGGTAAAAATCACATCAGGAGTTTCAAACATAAAGGAAACTTGCAGATTTAGCATACCTTCTGGAGTGTGGTGACTAGAGTGGCTTCCATCTAGGGCATCATGCAATGATAGTTGGATCCCGATCCCACTGATGAGTAGGAATACTCTCGGGAATTTTTCTCACTTAACAATCAATGCTATAAACCAAGTAGGTGACTAGAAAGGTGTTAGAGGGGCTACGCCTCCAGGGAAAAGAGGTTATTTAATTAAGGAACTTCGTGAAAGCATTGGAAAACCTCCCTCGAAGTACCAACACTAGCCTGGCTGAAAGGTTAAGTAAGTATTGTGACGTGTGATTAAATCCTGACTAGTTCTTCTTTTAGGTTTTGAAGAAGGATTTGAGGAAACAGTGGGATCCATCCTGTTTAGATAAATTAATAAACCAATCTAAACTTGCAAGAAGCATATGCTGAGTGTTTTCTTTTCTCTCTCTCTCTGGCAGCTACCATGACTGGATTAAACCTATTACTTGAAAAAAATATACTGACCGGGCAGAGCTATAAAGATTGGCTAAGGAACGTCAATATTGCACTGACTTATGACAAAGTAGCATATGTTACCACCGCTGTTCCTCCCCTTATCCCAGGACCAGATTCCTCAGTTGTGGACAGGGAAGTCCGCAAAACCAGGGATCTAGATTGTGAGCGAGCTAAGTGTGTCGTGCTGGCGTCCATGAACAATGAACTCCAGAAACAGCACGAGAGTATGGATATAGTATCCATCTTTCTCCATGTCAAAGAATTGTATGGGGAGCACTCCCGTATCGCGAGGTACGAAACCTCAAGGAAACTCTTCCAGATGAGGTTAGCTCCAGGATCGTCTGTAGGAGAGCACGTCCTCAAAATGATCATCCTCATTGAGGAACTCGCAAACCTGGGATGCGTGCTAAAGAACGATTTGTATATTGACTTGATTTTGTAGTCCCTTCCCCACACCTTTTCTCAATTCGTGCTGAACTTTAACATGCACGAAATGGAAGCGGATCTTCCAAAGCTCCTCAATATGTTGAGGGTAGCAGAGACCTCCTTGAAAAAGGAGAAGACCCCCGTTCTGTATGTTGGCCAATCATCTTCTTCTAAATCTAAAGCGAAAGCTAAAAGGAAGAAGAAGATGAAAGCCACCAAACCGAAAGGTGGGGTCAAGAAGGTGCAGGGAACGAACAAGGCAGGAAGGGTGAAGACAGAAAAGAACGAGTGCTTCTATTGTCACAAGCAAGGGCACTGGAAGAAGGATTGTCAGGCCTTCAAAGCCAAGGACATGAACCAAGTAGTTGCTTCTACTTCAGGTGTGTTTGTAATCGAAAATTGTTTTTCAGTTAACTCTACATCATGGGTACTTAATACCGGTTCTGGTTCTCATATCTGTAATTCATTGCAGGATCTGAGAAATAGTAGAGTACTGGGGACAGGTGATATGACTCTCCAGATGGGCAATGGAATGCATGTAGATGCAATTGCAATAGGGGAATATCACCTAGGGTTGACTAGTGGACACATTTTGGTGTTGTACAGCTGTTTTTGTATTCCCAGTATGTTGTGTAATATTATATCAGTATCTTTGTTATCGAATGAAGGATATAGTTTTGCGCTTGAAAGAAATGTTATGAACATTCACCTAAATCAAGAACTGATTGGGTATGGCACACTGGAAAACGGCATATACATACTTAATCAACCTCAAATTTTCAATATTCAAAACACGCGTAAAAGAAAGGCTCCAGATTCGAATCAAGCTTTCCTATGGCATTGTAGACTTGGTCATATAAATGAAACAAGGTTGACTAAGTTACATAAAGATGGATATCTAGATCCGTTTGAATATTCATCATATGCAACTTGTCAATCATGTATCAAAGGAAAAATGACCAAATCTCCGTTCACCGGACACAGAGAAAGAGCCACTGAACTCTTGGGACTTGTACACAGTGATGTATGTGGTCCGATGTCTACGCATGCACGAAGTGATCACTCCTACTTCATCACTTTTACTGATGACTTCTCTAGGTATGGACATGTGTTCTTAATGAAGCATAAATCCGAGGCTTTTGAGAAGTTTAAAGAGTATAAAAATGAAGTAGAGAAACAAACTGGTAAAAGTATCAAGACACTTCGATCTGATCGAGGTGGAGAATACTTAAGTACCAGTTTCCTTGAATGCTTAAAAGAGAATGGAATTCTCTCTCAGCTTACTCCGCCTTATACACCTCAGCATAATGGTGTATCAGAAAGGAGGAATCGCACGCTATTAGATATGGTGCGTTCAATGATGAGTAGTGCTGAGTTGCCACTTTCCTTCTGGGGATTTGCTCTAGAATCAGCCGCATACCTATTGAATAGAGTTCCAACTAAGTCAGTACCTACCACTCCATATGAAATGTGGAGCGGGAAGAGACCATATCTCAAGTATATCAAGATATGGGGGTGTCCGGTATATGTTAAAAAGCATAAACCGGACAAGCTCGAGGCACGATCGGTTTTATGCAAGTTTGTAGGATACCCCAAGCATTCAAGGGGGTATATGGTCTACCACACTGAAGAACAAAAGGTGTTTGTCGCTCGTCACATTGTCTTCTTAGAAAGCGAATTTCTTGCAAAAGAAATTAGTGGGAGCGCGGTAGAGTTAGAAGAAATTCCAGAACCTCAAACTGCTACCAAGGACTTAGTAGAACCTCAGATTTCAATAGAACATGACGAACCAACGCCACTCCGCAGATCTAGCAGGTTTTCTCATCCTCCTGAAAGATACTATGGTTTTCTTCTAGATGGGGATCGAGAGGATTGCATCATCGATGATGATGAGCCTACTAGTTTTCAGCAGGCTATTACGAGTAGTGAGTCGGTAAAATGGCTGGATACTATGAGATCCGAAATGGAATCCATGTACACCAATAAAGTATGGACTTTAGAAGTTGCTCCTCCTGGAGTAAAACCAGTTGGATGCAAATGGATCTTCAAAAAGAAGATTGGTGCATTTGGACAAGTGGAAACCTACAAAGCTAGACTCGTAGCAAAAGGTTTTCGTCAAAGACCCGGATTGGATTATGATGAAACCTTTTCACCTGTAGCTATGCTTAAATCCATTCGGATCCTGCTTGCGATTGCTGCCTTCCATGACTATGAAATCTGGCAGATGGACGTAAAAACAGCTTTTCTAAATGGACATTTAGAAGAGAGTGTTTACATGGATCAACCAGAAGGTTTCTTAGACAGTGGGAGCAGCGGAAGAGTCTGCAAGTTGCTTAAATCCATTTATGGATTAAAGCAAGCATCGCGGAGTTGGAACATCTGTTTTGATGAGACAGTCAAAGAATTAGACTTTATCAAAAATGTAGATGAACCATGTATTTATAGGAAGATTGTAGAAGGAGCAGTAGTCTTCCTCGTTTTATACGTCGACGACATACTACTGATATGGAATGATATCCTTATGCTACAATCAGTAAAGCTCTTCTTGTCATAGAAATTCTCTATGAAAGACTTAGGAGATGCATCATACATTCTGGGTATTAAGATCTATCGTGATAGATCTAATAGAATGTTGGGACTTTCACAGTCCAGGTATATAGACACTATACTAAAGAGATTTAGTATGGAAGATTCCAAGCGCGGCAATATGCCCGCTTGTCACAGAATCACCCTCTCCAAAGAGATGTCTCCAAAGACTGATGAAGAGAGGGCTCGCATGAGCATTATACCCTACGCTTCGGCAGTAGGATCAATAATGTATGCGATGTTATGTACCAGACCGGATGTAGCTTACGCACTTAGTGTGGTAAGCAGGTATCGGTCTGACCCAGGTGAGAAACATTGGATAGCGGTAAAGAACATTCTAAAGTACCTGAGAATGACTAAGGAGATGTTCTTGATTTACGGTAATGGGGACCTCCAGGTAGAGGCTTTTACCGACTCCGGCTTCCAAAGTGACAAAGATGATTTTAAATCCATTTCGGGTTTTGTGTTTGCCCTCAATGGAGGGGCGGTATGTTGGAAGAGTTCCAAACAGGATACCGTCGCAGACTCAACTATAGAGGCTGAGTATATAGCTGCTAGTGAAGCCGCAAAAGAGGCTGTCTGGATGAGGAAGTTCATTTCTGAACTTCAGATGGTTCCGTCCATTGCCAATCCAATACCTTTGTATTGCGATAACAATGGCGCTGTAGCTTTAGCGAAGGAACCAAGGTCCCATCAGAAATCCAGGCATATCTTAAGGCGGTTTCACCTGATCAGGGAGATCGTGGATCGTCAGGAGATCGAGATACGGAGAGTGGACACAAAAGACAACACGGCAGATCCATTCACCAAGGCCATCCTTCAAGTGCAGTTCGAGAGGCTGTTTAAGATGTTGGGCATGCGGTACGCCAGCAACTGGATCTGGTAGAGACAGTGGGTACTCATTGCACCAATTATAGGCCTTAGTGCAAGTGGGAGATTGTTGGATATATATGCCCTAGAGGCCTACATTGTATAGGATGCTTGGGATATGTATGTACATGACAGTCTTGCTTGATATGATAGTACGCTATTTGGTTTGTTTTTATCTTAACGTATGATATAATTTACTTGGTGTTTATATATATATATATCTGTGTGTGTGTGTGTGTGTGTGTGTGTTGATAAAGCCCATAGGGTGTTTGTCTGACTACCGGCGTTGTGATGGCAGTAAAACTAGTGGGAGCTGGATAGTCAATAGGCACACCCTTAGATGTCCCTGGTCGTAGGAGTATCGAGATTGGGCATTGATACTCCGGAGTAGACTAGTGTATACATATCTAGACCATGAGGAGGGGCGATGGATTGGTCCCACAGCCATTGGTGGAGTGCACCTAAGAGTGTATACAGATGCTCACTGGATGTGAATACACCGGACAGGACTCGCCGAGAACTGACTGGATGGTATTATACCTAACGTCAGATAGCAGTTCTCAGGTGACATGTGTGCAGATAGTCCGTTGACTTAAAGTCATCATTTGTCTCGTGTGAGTTCCCACTGTGCTTTGATTATTACCCTACCACGGCTCAAAGGAGTCGTGCAAACAGGTTTTAGTTGGGCACAGTCCCGAGCCATATGGAGGCAGTGAGTGACTGTTAGGGATTCCTCTCTCCCGGTATAGGGAGTTGATATCGCACGGTGATCGGTTGGTCATTACCATAAGTCCCTGGCCAGGGCTGATTGAGAATTACTGATGGACTGATCAGTAGATTCTCGGATGGTCTTGAGCCATGCCGACACGACTTGTACGATTATTAGGGGTCTGACGTTCACCACCTCCCTAGACCATACATGCGATACTCTTAGACGAACAGACAGGACTGCGCGGATATTGTCATGGACAGGCTCAGTAGGATTTCGGATGGGTTACCTCATCGGCTTTCTTATCGACAACTACCTGGGGACCGTTACGTACAGCTAGTGCCGCTTGCGGTCTGTGGTTAAACCCACTGCCAGCGTAGTAGTCGAGTCTTTAGAGTCCCACACAGAGATTTCCCAACTCTAGGCGAAAAGATATAGAGGTCGTATGGTTTTACGACAAAGGTTCGGACGCATACGTGTTTTAACGCACGTACGACATTCGGACAGTTTTTACTAGCCGGCTTTGGTTTAAGCCAGATTCTAGTATCAGGTTATTGGATTTATACAGTCTAAAGTGTTTCCGTGTTTTCACGGATGCGAGGGGCGTTCTCGTAATTTTCGAGAAGCTTCTAGAAGGATGTGACATGAGGGGTTGAGGTGGCATTTTCATTAATTGTTTTAGTGACTCATTCATATGATTCATCATATCATTAAATGCATCATTAATGCATCATTAATGATCTAATGACTCACATGATGAATCACTCTCCTTGAATAAATGAAGCATGGTGAATAATCATTTAATTGATATTATTTGATAATTCATTATGTATCATATATTCAAGTGAGAAGCTTTTTATTCTCATTATCATCTCCACCTTCTCTCTCCTCAAGCTCTCTCTCCTTCACCAAACCCTAATCCTACCACTCATGAGTTGAGAACAAGGATTAGGAAAGACTAAACACTCCATAACCAATCTCTACATCATCTTAGTTCCTTTATTAGCAACTAGAGAAACTAAGTAACCTCAAGTTTAGAGGTTATAGCTTGGATTAGGGTTCACGGGTGGATCGTCTATCACGGAAAGGAAGCCGAGGAGGACGTGGAGATCCAAGGAGGCCATAGAGATCGTAAAGACGAAGGACTAGAATCGTTTGGTATAATCTTTTAACATAGTATCTTAGAACTCTATGCCTTTTGTTAATTATCGTTTAGCAAAGATCTTCGGTTAGTCGATGTTCGCTTAATAAACAAGATCGTTTTTCATATTTCCGCCTCCCCGCAACTCGTGGGGTGTTGCACATCGACTTACATAGACTAGTGTGTACGTTTCTTGACCCTGTAAGGGGCGATGGTTGATCCCATATTCATTGGTGTTTGAAATCAAAGATTGTACACAAATGCTCGTTAAAGAATCGGTATACTGAACAGGACTCACCGAGAACTCCTAGATAATACTATACCTATCGTCAGATAGTAGTTCTCTGTTAACACTGGTATAGGTTAGTCAATAGATCCAAGATCGTCATAGAGTCCTGTATGGTTCCCACTGTGCTTTGATTTCCTCCCTACCATGGCTCAAAGGAGTCGTGCAAACAGGTGGATTTTGGGTATAGTCCCGAGTCACATGGAGGCAATGAGCGATAGGAGGGGTTTCGTCTCTCCCGGTATAGGGAGTTGATGTTGCGCTATACTCGATTGACTATAACAGGAAGTCCCTGGCCAGAGCTGTTGATGAGATTTACTGGTAAGAGTTATCAGTAGTTTCAAGTATCGTTATTAGCCACACATCAGCATGACTTATCAAGTTATTGGGGTCTGACGATTCCATCCCCAGACTCGATATGCGACATATCAGACGAAGAGACCAGACTATACGGTAAGTGTTACCTATAGGCTTCATGGGAGTTTGGACAATCTTGCTTGTTGATCTTCTATTCGCTCAATACCTGGGTAGCCGTTATGTCCATCTAGTACCGTTGACGGCTTGTGGGTGACTGATGTGATCATCACCTACTGCTGGCGTATTGACGATTCTTTAGAGTCCCGTATAGAAGTTTCTTGGTTCAAGAGAAACGAAGTAGGGCACATATGTTGATATGTGCGGGGGCCTGATTAAATACGAGTATGTGATACCGTATTCTAATTTGGCGGTTATTTAATATCAGTTAGGTTATATGTGATATAACCGGATTATTGAATCAAGTGTTGATTTGATAATATGATATACAGATAAATGATATTAGTCGGTTATATGTGATATAACCGGATTATTAAATCAAGTGTTGATTTAATAATTTGATGTGTGTTTATATTTGATATAATTATATATTAACTAATATTATAGCTCACTAATTATTTTCTTATCTTAATATATATATTAATATATATATATGATATATATATATATATATATATATATATATATATATTATTGAAGAAGCATGGCATGGAATTTCTATTTTATGAAAATAGATAAGAGGTGGATAATAAGGAGATATTTTGGGTTTGAGGAATGGGGTGAAGCATGGCTTTTTATTATTGTTTATTACTCATGACTCACTATTGAAGCATGGTTACAATTTTTAGTTGTTGAAAATTGTATGCTTCAATAAGTGAGGAGATATGAAAGCCATTCTAGACTTGCATTTTTCTTCAGTTGAGCTCCTTGCTCTCTCCATTTTCTTCACCTCCTCCTCCAAGCTCAATCCCTCACATGAGTTGTGAACCCTTGAGCTTGTGAGAATCCTAGTGAGCAAAAAAAAACCCTACTACACCATCCTACACTTGATTAGAAATTAAGTGTAGTGTGTTTCCTTCACTAAAGAGTTTAGTGAAGAGCTAGCTTGGATTAGTGGAACTTCGGGTGGATCATCTTCGGCACGAAGGTCATCGAAAGAAGCTTGTTCATTCTTCAAGTGGAGCTTGGTGGAGTCGTAGGGACTACAATATATATATATATATATATATACGCAAGTATGGATGTACAATATGCATGAGTGTACAATGTGTATATGTGCCAATATGGATGTACAAGTGGTATATACGCAAGCATGAGTGTACAATGTGTATATGTGCCAATATGGATGTACAAGTGGTATATACGCAAGCATGAGTGTACAATGAGTATATGTGCCAATATGGATGTATAAGTGGTATATACACAAGCATGTATGTACAATGTGTATATGTGCCAATATGGATGTACAAGTGGTATATACGCAAGCATGTATGTACACAAAGGGCCGGAATCATGACTAATCATCAATGATGAGAGAATCTAAACGATGTATGGTTCGTAGAAATCCTATAGTGCGAGTGTCATGGCAATTACTAACGGTGTGTGTAACATACAATTAGTGCTCGTGCAGCTTGAACCATTAGTAACAGTACAGTGTTACATAAATACCGTGTCTATATGCAACAAGAGAGAGGTATGCAACAATGGTACATATGCACAAGCTATATACATACATACATATATATATATATATATATGAATATAACATGCGACTACAATATCCTATCAAGTCCTGACGCTTAACGCTATACGGGCGATTTCCCCATAGATGTTAAATCTACTCACATGTGATCTTATGCTAAGTGTATCCGACCACCTGTTTTCCCTTCTTCGTGGAGTTCGAAGTCCTCGCCTGCGAACCTAGAATTTACACAAACAACATTCATAAGGCTAAAACCCTGCAAAAACGCGATAACAAGATCACACGAGAAACTAGCATTACAAGCTAAACGCGTGTGCAAGTTTGACACCAAAATGTGTGTGCAAGCGCCTGGAACCATCCTGACACGTTGCGATACACAGGATCCACCAGACCCAAACTCAAAACGTGCGTGTCGCGGAAGTCTTAAAGTATTGAAAATAAGGTTTTTGGTTCCAGATTTTGACTCGAGTTGAATTAGGAAAAATTGCATACACCAAAGACTTACATTATATGGCAGACACCTACCCACCAAACCCCGACATACAGATCCACCATCTGGCCGCAATTTGCGGCCAGAACCCTTTTATTTGCGGCCAGGATTGGGAAAGGGGGTCTCGTGCTTCGTGTGTGTGGTCTAACTCTAGTAAACATGCTCCAGTAATTGCAACGTTTATCTGAAGCACTCGGATCAAAAGAAGATTCCAAAACATGCACAAATCTAAACTAAAACACTAATTAAACACTAATTTAATAAAATAAGGTATTTTAGAGCAAACTGAAGCAAAGACTTGGTTTAAACAGCACTAATAGCACCTAATTAAGTTAATCAAGCCCTAACAACCCTAACTTAACCTAATCTTCATTTAAACCACCTAATTAGCACTAAAACCCACATAAACACTAAATTAAGCTAAAATAACTACAAGTTAAGCAAAGAGGTGGTTAAAGTGGGATTTATACCTCACAATAGTTCAAGTAGTGGCACACTTGCTGGTCTTGCCACTAGAGTTTAGATTTGGCTCCAAAAATCAATAAAGGAGTGATTAAAGTGAGGTTGGTGTGATGGTAGATGAGTTTTTAATGAAGGTTGGGCAAGGAATTGATGAGAGAAGAAGAAGAGATGAAGGGGGGCTGAGCTGCTGCTGCTGCTAGGATTGAGGAGAGAGCGTGTATGTGAGAGAGTGCCCCAAGTCAAAGCTCACCATGCTTTAATAAATGCCCCCCATGCTCTCTCTTTTCTCTCATTTTCTATTTTTCTTTATTGTTTTACTTAGTTATGGTGTTATACGGGAAAGAAATGATAATTTGAATGAAGTGGGAAAAAGAAATATGTGTTGCAAAATGTGTTAAGTGCGCATGCAAGTTACACTAAGTGGCTTGGAAAAATATAATTAAGGAATTTTTTAATTAAGAGAACACTAAGATAAATACTAATTAATAAAACACACATATATATAAAAACACATATTTTCATAATTAAAACTTGATTAAATCTAGTTTATGTGGAAATTTAAAAATTATGAGATTTTATGAAAAACACGCATTATCGCTAATTAACACGAAATTAACCAAAACGAATTCAAAGTGTTACATTAGCGTCCCATTCCACTAATATATATATATATATATATATATAACAGCGTCCCATTCCACTGTTATATACCTAGGAGTCTAAATATCATGAAAACAACGTGTGAAGCATCGACACAGAAATGCTGATCTATCAGGTGCTGTCACCACGACTGGCACCCTGATAGGTACGTATCATACGTTATACCGAAAGCTCGAGTGCCTAGCTCTGACCCTCGCCTCTCGACGTATCCATACGTACATGACTCCCGTCGGTATCCCTACGATAACCGCCGAGTCATAGGTACTGTCACCGGATGGTATGGTTCCACTGCCTGGCCTCATCGGCATGTTACATCAAAATCTCTTTCTTGCCGCGGAATACCTCCGGGCCTCACCATGTATCCTCACACGGCCCACGACGCTCCTCGCATGGGGTATATATATCAGAACCGATAAAACTCATGGTGGCTGCTGAAATATCATATCAAGAGAAACCGGGTTTTCCAAATAATGCATAATTTCATGAAACTACCACAGTCCTCAAATCCAGAAAATATCATGAAAAATCCATATCTCATGCGAAAATCCATGAATATAATATATGCAACATAAAACTGTAATGTAAGCATATAAAAGAAAAGCCGCTAATTAACTGCAACAAGTTAATATAAATATCATGCGGTTCCTAATTTCTCCAATTCTAAATAATATCAAGTAAAGGTAAACATGTAGCTATAACTGATATATGTGTAAACATAAAGGTATAGCAAGATATAGATATCTACCTATCAGTAATGATGTAATATAACCCCCGGGTATAAGTGAAGTATGTATGCAAGGTATACATGTAGCTATGTCATTATGTATGTTTGTACCTATCGCTAATGGTACAATACCCTATAGGTATACAGGTAACTAGCATGTAAGTATGTCAAGGCATATGTGTAAGCATGTAGATATACAGGTATGCTATATGTCATATGCATAAATAAATATGAATCAATTTCTCAATGTCCCTAACCAAACAATATCATATCTATATGAGGGTTGTGAGTGTCATGGCAATTATTGACGGTGTGTGTGGCATACAATCAGTGCTCGTGCAACATGAGCCGTCAATAATAGTGCAGTGTCCTAAGGGTACTAGTCCAAGCACAACAAATAACTAAGCAATAAGGTGTGTGCGCAACTCTATATATGAAATAGAATATGCGAAAATTCATAATATCTTTAGCCCAGACGCATAACGCCATGCGGGCGATTCCCCTGTAGATGTTAAATCTACTCACCACGCTCCTAGCTTACAACCTGTTTTCCCTTTATCGCAGCGTCCGAAATCCCCTCCTGCGAACCTAAAACAATAACACGATAAAACAAGTGTATATTAGTAATAGACCCAAAACACGTACAAATTACTCTGACCAACGTGACAACACAAAACATACTCTCAAGTATTCGTATTGTGGTTAACGTGCGTAGCGACACGACAAAACCAACCGAAGAGCAGAAATCACACAAAGTGCACTATCCGTGTCATATAACGTATCGCACATAATCGTAACACAAGAAACTACCTAGGTGATCCCAGATTTTGTATACAGAGAAAACTCAACAACCAAACAAGACCAAACACACCTAAACCACTGCAGACACTACCCACAAAAACCCAAACCGTAACTCCACTCCAAAACCGAGGTCGCCGGAATTTCCCTTTGCTTTGCCGGCCAAGGTCCGAGCAGGGGTGTTCGTTCTTCAGGTGATGTCCTATGGTCTCAGGTACAACACAACTACATTGTTTGGTTTTCTAGTAAACTCTCCGGGTTACAGCAGATCACAGATGTCATATATTGACACTAAAAATACGATATTTGCAAGAAAACTTAACTTTAAACATTCTAAACTAAAACTATAAGACTGCACAACACTAAAACAACATAAAGAACAGCTAGAGATCATTACCTAACCAAAAGAACTCAAAGATCCTAGCTTTGCAAGCTCCATGGCATCCAAGAGTCAAAAGATGGTAAAAGATGTGATTTTTGTGATTTTGGATGAGGTTTTATGATGGATTTGTGTAGGAATTGAAAGTGTTCAGTTTGTAAAGGAGAGAGATGAAGATAATGAGAAGGAAAAAAGTGAGAGAGAGGGTGAGAGAGAGGGTGAAGAAAAGAGAGAGAGAGGTGAAGTTAAGGGGTGAGTGCACCACAACATTAATTCACCATTAATGCATTCATACCACTCATCATGCCACCTCTCACACCTAAAGAAATATTTTCTCTTCTCACTCAAAAAATGTTGGATTAGGGTTAAGGATTAGATTAAAACAAGGATTATGATAAAGCAAAGGGATTAGGTTAAGTTGTCATGGTTGCTAAGAACAAGAATAACACAAAACAAACCCTCACATTAACGTGCAAACATGCGTGCATGCCATAACAAATAATAATAAAATTATTAATTAAATATTATAAAATGTGAGGAACCCAAATTGGTAAACTTTTTACAGTAAACCCACATTAACGTCTAAACTAACACTAATCGAAATCTAAGGCGTTACAATCTCCCCCCTTATAAAAATTTGTCCCCGAATTTAAAATTTTTACTAAGCGTATGTTCAAAGAGAAGAGTACAAAACTCCCAAATCTTGCTCGCAGCCTCCCAAGTGATCACCTCACTATACGGCTACGCCCAAGAAAACCCCCCACAGATGGCAAGACCCTTTGTCCGAAGTTTCTCCACCTGCCGAGCCATTAACACAAATGGCTGCCGGTGAACGAAAAGATCGCGTCCCAAATAATTGGTCGGGTGCTGAATCATGTGAGAAAGGTCATGAAGGTATTTGAAAAGTATCGACACAAGGAATACGGGGTGAATACTCAATAATCTGGGCGGAAGTGCCAAATAATAGGCAACGGAACTAACTCGCTTGAGGATCTCAAAAGGACCTACAATCCTGAGATAAGCTTCCCAAAACTCAACACGTCATTCATCGGAAAATCCGTAGGAATACATGATCTCCCACTGCGAACATCAAGTCTGCGACCACCACGGTCGGCATAAGACCTCTGTCTGCACTGGACTACTCCCATCCTGACCTGAACCAACTGGATCATCTCCGAACTCTCTAGACTAGCTAGGGTACAAAAATCTTACTCACGCAGAGTCAGAAAAACAGACTGGCGATCGACACAACCTAACAACAAAACCTAAAGGTTGCCAATTGGAATGTCCCCTGATAACAGCTATCGAAGGAGAACCCTAACAATGGCAAGTGACAATCCCAACTGCTAACAACAATTAGTACGCACGCACAAGCATATCCTCCAGAGTCTGTATAGTCCGTTTTGTCTAACCATCAGCCAACGAATGGAAAGCGGAGCAAAGCTCAACCAGTACCCAAGGCTTCCTGAAGCTTCTGCCCAAGATGGCAAGCGAAAAGGGTGCCTCAATTGGATACAATGCGTGAAGGAACTCCATGCAAACGCACAAACTTAACAAAGAACAACTGAGCAAACAGAGCATAACCGGACAACAAACACCCAAATGGAGTTACACCCTGTCTAGACTTGGGTAGACACCACAACGAAAATTCGTGGAGATCTGCTCCCATTCCCACTCCGGAAGGGTTAAAGGTTGCAACTCTCCAAAACGATTAAGGAAAAGTGGATGGGCGCGGACATGAGTAAGCTGTTCCCTCAGTAGAGGCGAACATAAGCTATACTCCACGATCGCAAAAGAACTGTAAATCTGCAAAAGACTGTCTCAACAATCACAACCCGCTGCAGGAAGATGTACATTAAGCTCTGGTGGTCCGTCAAAATTTGACACGACTCTCTGAATAAGTAGTTCTCCAAATCTCCAACGCACGACCACCGCAGCGATCTCCAGATCATGAGTGGGATATCCTGCTCGTACTTCCTCCAACTGTCAGGAAGCAAAAGCGATAACTCTATAGTACTACATCAGTAAACAATTGAGCCCCACTCGCGAAACATCACAGTTACACAATAAAGTCGCCCGAACCAAAAAGTAAAGAAAGAACTGGTGCAGTTGTCAACCGAGTCTCCAACTGCTGAAAACTCCGCACACATGCCACAGTCCAAGAAAAAAAGGAACCTCCTTCCCAGTCAATTCAGTCAACGGTGTAGCGATACACTAGTAATCCTGCATGAAACGGCGGTAATAACCTGCTAAGCCCAAAAATCTGCGGCCCTCCATCCGTACATAAGTCTGGGCCAAAACTGTACGGCCTCGATCTTCCTCGGGACCATACGAAAACCGTCTCCCGTAACTACAAGACCTAGGAGTCAACACAAACAAGCCTGAAGGAACACTCCCAGAATTTAGCAAACCGCTGGGGCTCTCCCAATGTCTGCAAAACAAATCCTCAAGTGCTGCTCCTGTTCCTCACGGCACATTTAAATAGACCAGAATGTCATCAATAACACAACAATAAACTGGTCGAGGAACGGCCTGAAGAAATCTGGTACATCACACCCAGGAATGCTGCTAGGGCATTGGTGAGTCAAACGACACTACCAAAACACATACTTCCCGTAGCGCGCATAAAAGCAGTCTTCGGAATGACATCACTCTGAACCCGCAACCAATGATGACCTGATCACAAACAAACTTAGAAAAAGTCTCGCACTCTGGAGCTGATCGAAGAAATCGTCAATGCGAGGTAAATGATACCTATCCGCACCGTAAACCGGTTCAATTGACGATCCATCAACACACAACCTCAAACTGCTGTCTTCCTCCTTGACGAACAGAAATAGGAGCTCCTCAATGCGAAACACTCAGACGCACAAGCCCCCCAACAAAAAATTCTGCAGCTGATCCTTAAGCTCCCTAAGCTCCGCCGGCTCATCTGGAACAACGTTGGAAAACTCTCGCACGAAAGGAAAGACGGTCCAACAAACCCACTATGGCTCCGGTATCACCAATGAAAGCCAAGAATCCTCGAGATCCCCTCCTCAAAAGCCGACTAGCGAAAAAGGCTGAATTCAAGCTGTGTGAGGCAACACCACTGTCCTCCCTGCACAACAAGAACTGACTTGCCGGGAAAACAAAACCTGACTGTTTCCACGCGGCAGATCCACAGACGCTTAGCACGTAGCTAACCAGTCCGTGTCTAGGAGAACGTCAAACCCAACATCTCTAGAAGGATCAACACGACGAACGAATCTCTATCTCCTGTCCGATTAGCACACGACCGAAACACGTGTCGCGCAACAAAAGAATCGCTGACAGAAGTTAACACAACAAACGGCTTATCTAGTTAACACGACTCTCGGCCCAGCCATGGCACAAAGTGTGTAAAACAAATAAGTGCATCGAAAGAACATACGAATTAAGAATACCTGAAAACTCTGCTTTGGACGCCCGCGCATCCCGATGAGTAGAAGCAAACTCTCGTGTCTGCCCCCTACCCGCAACTGGCTGAACTCCTCCTCTGCCAAACTGACCCCTCTGAGCGAACCTTCTACGTCCACGACCTTTCTGAATACGACCCTGACGCGGTGTTAGGGAACAAATCCTCATGGAGTGATGAAGGTCCCCGCACCGAAAGCATCCAGAACAAAACTGCTAACCCTCCTGGGGATGAGAGCTGAACGACTGTCCTCGTCCCAAGCCTCTGCTACTCCCGCGACGGTCACGAAATCTGTCTCGACGACTAGGCCTCTGTCTCTGAGCTGGTACATCGGTACGAGTCCTCCAATGTTCCGGAACTCCCAAAGTCTCTGGAAGACATGCTTCATCAACTGGGGCTGCATCCACTGGTGCTATGTAGGTGACGGAATGCTGTGTGCTAATTGCAAGGAACAACTGGGTAACAGAGATGACAACCTCCTGTCGCTATGCTCTGCTGGCCTCAACCAAAGACCTCATCGTCTGGCGCAAATCTTGCATCTCTGCCACAAGTCTATCGATACGATCTGTCGAAGGCGGATCCATCTACTCCTGTGCAACGAGCAGGCCATCCTGGTCAGTCCTCGTCCCACCCGAGTCAATCCTGACCTCGGCCCTCGCTGCATCACTCTGAGTCCCCATAGTCATCGGCGGCAAAGGCTATAATTGGAAAAAGGATTCGATAAGAACACGGAAATCGAATCACAAGGATATGTATCATCAAGGAAGGAATTTCAAGCAATTTGTACTTAGGTCACTTTAGGCAGAGTACCGCGTTGTGAGTATGCCGCGGACATACACACACTACGTTACTCTGCTTAAGCTACCTACTCTACCATACCAAGGTCATCCTACACTCCGAAAGGTAAAACCCAGCGCTCTGATACCAACTTTGTCACGACCCGAAATTTAGAACGTGACGGCCCTTAAACTACGCAACGTCCACAGGCGTAACGCAATTTAAGTAAGACGAAACCCAGCAATCTAAACCATCAAAAGTAGTAAGAAATAATAGAAATTTTAAATCCTTTGAAATCTCAACCCAAATTCTTTAAAAGTCCAACTTTACTTTCTTTAAAATTTTGGCAGCACCTCCTTTGTAAAAACTATCCCCAAAAATGGGTACAACATAAATGTAAGTAAAGCATCCCCAAACGGCAGCAAAGCACGCCCAAAGGCGGAAAAAAACCACCACAACAGATATACGACGCCGTAGCGAAGAAATAAAAGACGATATAAATAAAACTGCATAAAAGACCTCCAAGTCACAAAATAATATGCAATATCGTCCTCACATCAAGTCTCTAAGTCAAACATGAAAGTAGTATATGGAGAGTACATGGATACAACGAATATACAATACAACATCGGATAACCACAAAACCCACCTAAGTTAAACTGCACACTGTGAGCCGATGCGGTATCCGCAGTAAAAGATGATAAGATAGATGAATAGCCTGCCTCGACTACTCTGGGGAACAACCTGCAAAACCCTGTGGCACAACAGGGGTGAGTTGCCAACTCGTGAATAGTAAATAACATATGCAGGTAATCGCAAGTATGCACGTACAACGCGAATCTAACATATGCAACTAATAGCAATAAGAGGTCATATGAATGCAACAGTCATGAAAGGTACACTAGCAGGTACAACTAATACATAAAGCAATAATAATATGACAATTTGTATGCAACAATCATGTAAGGTACTATATCAGGTATTACTAGTACATGAAGAAATGATATGACAATGTATATATGCAACAGTCATGAAAGGTACGCTAGCATGTACAACTAACACATGAAACAATGCATATAAATAAAGGTTTGTAAATGCAACAGTCACGAAAAGTACTCTATCAGGTACTACTAATACATGAAGCAGTGCATAAACAATAAATGTGGAGTATGGAATGTAACATGTCATTTCCACGGAATCCTGACATCGTGGTAGGATCAAAATCCATCAAGACAATCCAAATCCCAATTTCCTCAAATCAGCCCCCAAATTGGCTCTCATATCATGTAAATCTCACAAATCCTGAATGTACAATATCAAGTAAATCTCATATATCCTGAATGTACAAAATCTGCAATCTCATATATATCCTGTATCAAATATCAAGTCAACCTCATATATATCCTGTATCCAATCTTAAATGAATCTCCTATATTCTAAATATAATTGCATGAATAATTATGATGAAGTATATGAATTTATATGTATACATATATATTGGCATCCCATTCCACTAATATATATATATATATATATATATATATATATATATATATATATAACAGCGTCCCATTCCACTGTTATATATACCTAGGAGTAAAAATATCATGAAAACAATGTGCCAAGTATCGACACAGAAATGCTGATCTATCAGGTGCTGTCACCACGACTGGCACCCTGATAGGTACGTGTCATACGCTATACCGAAAGCTCGAGTGCCTAGCTCTGACCCTCGCCTCTCGATATATCCATACGTACATGACTCCCGTCGGTATCCCTACGAGAACCGCCGAGTCATAGGTACTGTCACCGGATGGTATGGTTCCCCTGCCTGGCCTCATCGGCATGTTACATCAAAATCCCTTTCTTGCCCCGGGGTACCTCTGGGCCCCACCATGTACCCTCACACGGCCCACGACGCTCCTCGCATGGGGTATATATATCAGAACCGATAAAACTCATGGTGGCTGCTGAAATATCATATCAAGAGAAACCGAGTTTTTCAAATAATGCATAATTTCATGAAACTACCACGGTCCTCAAATCCAGAAAACATCATGAAAAATCCATATCTCAATGCGAAAATCCATGAATATAATATATGCAACATAAAACTGTAATGTAAGCATATAAAGGAAAAACCGCTAATTAACCGCAACAAGTTAATATAAATATCATGTGGTTCCTAATTTCTCCAATTCTAAATAACATCAAGTAAAGGTAAACACGTAGCTATAACTGATATATGTGTAAACATAAAGGTATCGGAAGATATAGATATCTACCTATCAGTAATGATGTAATATACCCCCCGGGTATAAGTGAAGTATGTATGCAAGGTATACATGTAGCTATGTCATTATATGTGTATGTACCTATCGCTAATGGTACAATACCTTATAGGTATACATCTAACTAGCATGTGAGCATGTCAAGGAATATGTGTAAGCATGTAGGCATACATATATGCTATATGTCATATGCATAAAGAAATATGAATCAATGTCTCTATGTCCCTAACTAAACAATATCATATCTATATGAGGGTTGTGAGTGTCATGGCAATTATTGACGGTGTGTGTGGCATACAATCAGTGCTCGTGCAACATGAGCCGTCAATAATAGTGCAGTGTCCTAAGGGTACTAGTCCAAGCACAACAAATAACTAAGAAATAAGGTGTGTGCGCAACTCTATATATGAAATAGAATATACGACAATTCATAACATCTCTAGCCCAGACGCATAATGCCATGCGGACGATTCCCCTGTAGATGTTAAATCTACTCACCACGCTCCTGGCTAAGTGAAGCCTACCACCTGTTTTCCCTTCGTCGCAGCGTCCGAAGTCCCCGCCTGTGAACCTAAAACAATAACACGATAAAACAAGTGTATATTAGTAATAGACCCAAAACACGTACAAACTACGCTGACCAACGCGGCAACACAAAACATACTCTCTTGTGTTCGTATTGTGGCTAACGTGCGTAATGACACGACGAAACCAACCCAGGAGCAGAAATCACACAAAGTGCACGATCCGTGTCACACGTAATCGTAACAGAAGAAACTACCTAGGTGATCCCAGATTTTGGATACAGAGAAAACTCAACAACCAAACAAGATCAAACACACATAAACCACTGCAGACACCTACCCACAAAAACCCAAACCCTAACTCCACTCCAAAATCGAGGTCGCCGGAATATCCCTTCGCATCGCCGGCCATGGTCCGAGCAGGAATGTTCGTTCTTCAGGTGATATCTTATGGTCTCAGGTACAACACAACTACATTGTTTGGTTTTCTAGTAAACTCTCCGGGTCATAGCAGATCACGGATGTCATATATTGACACTAAAAATACGATATTTGCACGAAAACTTAACTTTAAACATTCTAAACTTAAACTATAGGACTACACAACACTAAAACAACATAATGAACAGCTAGAGATCATTACCTAACCAAAAGAACTCAAAGATCCTAGCTTTGCAAGCTCCAAGACATCCAAGAGGCAAAAGATCGTAAAATATGTGATTTTTGTGAGTTTAGATGAGGTTTTGTGATGGATTTGTGTAGGAATTGAAAGTGTTCAGTTTGTAAAGGAGAGAGATGAAGAAAATGAGAAGGAAAAAAGTGAAAGAGAGAGAGAGTAGGAGAGAGTATGAAGAAAAGAGAGAGAGGGGTGAGGTTAAGGGGTGAGTGCACCACAACATTAATTCACCATTAATGCATTCATACCACTCATCATGCCACCTCTCACACCCAAAGAAATATCTTCTCTTCTCACTCGAAATATCTAGGATTAGGGTTAAGGATTAGATTAAAACAAGGAATAGGATAAAGCAAAGGGATTAGGTTAAGTTTCATGGTTGCTAAGAAGAAGAATAACATAAAACAAACCCTCACATTAATGTGCACACGTGCGTGCATGCCATAACAAATAATAATAAAATTATTAATTAAATGTTATAAAATGTGAGGAACCCAAATTGGTAAACTTTTTACAGCAAACCCGCATTAACGTCTAAACTAACACTAACCGAAATCTAAGGCGTTACAGTCTCATAGCTGGGAACAACAGTAGTGTCAAGTCTGGGTAAACAAGAACCACCCTATCACCGTCCTTGAGGCTACCGGAGTACCTCTCGGGTGTCTGAGGTTACCCACCATATCTGCGGAGTGGCTAATGGAATGTCAAACCTGATTGAATCTTTAGGACCTATTAAATTTTCTGTAATCGTTTGCAGTTCTGGAATCTATTCCAGTTCTACTATACTCCCACTTCTGTTTTCTGAAAAAATCCATTTTACTAAAACTGTGGTGAGTCAAGAACAATATCACTATTGATCTTCCAGATGGTAGAAAATCAACCCTCGCCTAAGCCCGGGTCAACCCACAAACTGCCATTACAGAAACGTGCTTTGGGTTATCCAGAGTCTGGTTTTAAACATAAGCCGGACAACTCCACGTACCTTAACATCGTCAAGATATGAACCATTCTATATACCATATAGAAACATGGCACAGATTTAATTGGAACCAGATTCAAATCATGCAGCTGTCTCCAGTGCATGTGAACTAAATGGAGAGAGGCTAATCAGCATTACTCAACTTAGGAGTTCATCCAATTATGAGTAACCTGAAAGAGAAACAAGTTTCTCAAAACCATTTCTATCAACTGAATACCAAACATAAGTATCTACATCTTCGATCACCTTGAAGAATCCCGATAATTGCGACACCTGGTTCTCTACTTTATTCTTATACCTATAACTTCTCAAAACATAGACCTTGTATTTCTACGAAACACATGTCTAAAACCGGAGAAGTCACAAGTATACAGAATATAGTACGAGTACCAACCCCTTTGTCATAATGGACACTGGACAACATACAAAACTCTGTATGAGTCCCCTGAGTTGAATAATTCAAACCCTGTGCGTCGTAGGTTGAAAACTGTACTATGGTTATAAAGAATTAGGCCGCTGTTAAATGTTCCGTACTTAACCATCAACTGATATAGGTAAATGTCATCGACATAATTTCAAAAAGTTATATCTCGCTTTATAAAAATAAACGTACAGATATATCAGTTTGAAATTGGTGCACAACAACGGATATTCTAAACCAAATACTTGCCGTCCGGCAAAAACCTAGGCGATTTCCTCAAATATCACCAATTACAATGAATTCCGATATAATGAGGATGATCACCTTGATTCCTAATAACTTACTCCCACTCATCATCTGTAAAACCATACAGATGTGAGAATCATACCTGGTAAATACATACCCTGGAGCAAGGATCTAATCGGGAAATCAGTTTTCAATTAACAATGCACAGTGAAACTGAAACATGAATATGTTTCGAAGGGGTATCCTGGTATTCCTAGTAATGCCTCTTCTATTATCCAGATTCATGACTGTAACCGTATATCTCCTTGCTCTCCAAATCCCTTTATTTATCTTTAGTCATTACCTTCTGTATACCATCTTTAGGCTAAATGGTTTTCTTCCTTCCCTACCGTTTGGCACCAGCCTATCGTTTGGAAGAAGACTATCCAATAAGCATAATAGGTGTACTCTCCTAATCCTTAGAGTACTCGCAACCTGAGAGAAGGTGATGATAAAAGACAACTGAATAAACCTTATTCTATTTCTCCTGAACCGGAGAAAAGCAAAGGTGAAGTAGGAGTAGCGATGAAATACACGGTTTGGTCGTGAATGATAGCAGTCGCATTTTACTTTGCCCTCTTTCTAATCCCTTTATATGTCTTTACTTATTACCTTCAGTACACCATACTTAGGCTAATTGGTTTTCTTCATTCCCTACCTTTCGGCACTTGTTTATGGTTTGGAAGAAGACTATCCAATAAGCGTAATAGGTGTACTGTCTCCCAATACTAGGAGCCCTCTCAACCTGAGAGAAGGTGATGATACAAGACAACTGAATAGTCCTATTCAATTTCTCCAGAACCTGAATCCATCCTCGAATCTGGAACATGTTCCTTCGAGTACATATATAACCATACGATGGATTTATCCAATGGAAGTGGATGTTCGTAGTGATACGGGGTGTTCTGGAGAAATGCAAAGGGTAAAAGAAGGAGTGGCAATGATGTATGCAACTTAGACAATCCAAAAGCCAGTGTTTTAAGAAAGTTCGGTCAACTTGGTTACTGAGTCATAGTCTAGGGTCGGGCCATGGTCGCTGCCAAAGAGAGAGAGGGAAGAAACATTCTGCGTGCACTCTAACCTAGATCAGAATGGTTATCACTTTATCTAATCAGGAAACCTCCCACTGTATCCTCAAATTCTCCTCCAAACCTGAAAGAAGAATTAGTCGGGATCACCCGAAGAGTAAACCAACTCATCAGTGGGAATCAGGATCCAACTATCATCGCATGATAACGTGATGGAATCCACTCACGTTATCACACTCCAGAAGGTATGCGCATGCCTGGCAAGTTTCTGTTAGTTGTATGTATGCCCTAGAGGCCAGTATTATACATACGATGTATATTATATTGGATGCTTGGACATATATAGAGATGACTTTCTTGCTCGATATGATAGTATTCTATCTGGTAGCTCTTTATCTTAACATGTATACTTGTCTCTTGATACTGTTTTATGGTTACATGTTGGTAAAGCCCTTAGGATGTGTACTTGACTATCAGGACAATGATGCAGATCATACTAGTGGGGCCATGGTAGTCCATAATTTCATCCTTTAATATTCCTAGTCGTGGGTGTATCGAGACAGGGCATCAATATACCAGAGTACACTAGCGTATACGCTTCTCGACCCATGAGATGGGCGATGGATGATCCCATATCCATTGGTGTTTGACATCAGAGATGGTATACAGGTGCTCAGTGGAGATTGGGTACACTGGACGGACTCGCTGAGAACTCCCAGATGGTATTATACCCCACGCCAGATGGCAGTTCTCTGGAGACACTTGTACATGTTAGACTGTAGACCCGAGATCGTCATAGAGTCTTGTGTGATTCCCACTGTGCTTTGATTTCCACCTTACCACGTCCAAGAGGACGTGCAAAACGGTGGTTTTTGGGTACAGTCCCGAGTCACATGGAGGCAATGAGCGATAGGAGGGGTTTTGTCTCTCCCGGTATTGGGAGTTGACGTTGCGCTGTGCTCGATTGGCCATAACAGGGAAGTCCCTGGCCAGGGCTGGTTTAGAGATTTACTGGTAAGTGTTATCAGTAGTTTCTTGACCCGTTATGAGCCTCACATCGGCATGACTTATCAGTTATTGGGGTTTACCGTTTACCACCCCTAGACTTGTTATGCGACATATCAGATGAGGAGACCGGACTGTACGGCAAGTGTTACCGTCAGGCTTTTGCAGGAGTTGGAGCGGGTTTGCTTGCTGATCTTCTGATCGCTCAATACCCGGATAGCTGTTACGTCCAGCTAGTACCGCTGACGGCTTGTAGGTGATTGATGTGATCATCACCTACGACCGGCGTATTGACGAGTGTTTAGAGTCCTATATAGAGGTTTTACTGGCTCAGGCAAAACAAAATAGGAGCACGTAGGTGATATGTGCGGGACCGAGAATAATGCGTGTATATGATACCGTATTCTATTCTCGCGACTTTTGTATCGGTCAGTTATATGTGATATAGCCGGATTATTAAATCAAGTGTTGATTTAATAATTTAGTGTATAATTGTATATTTGATATACTAATTTACATTAACCAACATTTGCTCACTTAAGCATTTTTTCTCACATGTAAACACTTAATATATATATGATATATATTAAATTGTGTTTTTCTTTTTGTATCATGGTTGTTGATACAACATACATGGGAGTATGAGACTTACACCATGCTATTTGTGAAATTGGGTTTTAATATTTAAAGTGAAAACAAAATTAGTGGAATATTAGATTATTGCATGAAGCTAGTGGAAGCTTGTGGATGCTTTGACTAAGTCCACTAGTTTTGTTTTACTTAAGATATTTAGTAATCTAACCATCACAATTAGCCATGGTTATATCTCTACATGAGTTAGTATATGATACTCACTCACCATGGTTCACTCACTCACTTGATCATTTTCATTCCCTTCTCATTTCTTCATCTTCTTCCTCCAAAAGAAAAATCTCTCTAGGGTTTGAAAAAAGTGAGAAAGTATTGTGAGATAAATAATTCTAAAGTGAGCCCACTTCCTATTTCTCCATTCTCTACTAGATTAGCACTTTAGTATAGAGTGTTAGCTTCACTAATCCTCTAGTTAGTGAAGTAGAAGCTTGAGCTAGTATTCTCTCGACGTAGATCATCTTCGGCCTCGAAGACTTCAAGCAAGATCGCTTTTTTCCTCTTCGTGAAGTCATGCAAGAGTCCGGGAGTTCAACGATCGCAGCGAAGGGACTACTACAAGGAGCTTATGAAGTGAAGGACCGATCTACAAAGGTTGTATTTCTAGTTCACTTAGTTGTAAATAGTTTACTAAAGTTTCCATATTATATTTCTAGTTAACGATTCTAGTTTAGAGTTCCTTTTAACGGCAAAATTTTAAAAATGGCATGGACGATGTCTCCCGAAACCTTACTACCGTCGATAGGAACCCAACAGTGGTATCAGAGCCTAGCTAGAAAATTATACGGATAATGTTAGATTACAAATACGAAACAAACTCCGAAACTTGAAATACTAAAACGATATTTTTGTCGATTTTAAAAAGAGCTCCAAAATTTTTTCAAACAAGTGCAGAATCATATATGAGCAGAAATAGGTGCATGGAAGAAACTTGGGACCATGTGCTTGGATTTTGGCAGAGCACATGGCCACTAAAACCGAGGAGGCCGGCCTGGGGGTGTATTCAGGGTCCCAAATTTTTTTCTCGCTTTGTGCTTTAGGTTTTGGTATTTCAGGTGTTGTTTATTTTTGCTACTTTTTTCATGTGATGATTAACTCTATGCAAAGGCAACTCGGAGTGTTTCGTAGTCATAATTTTAATTGTTTTCGGGTTAATTTACACGATATTAAAAGGTTCAATCGGATGTCAAATACCCACTTTTTCCCTTGTCGGAAAATTTTCCAAGTGTTGGATTTTTCCCGTAGTTGAAAAGCTTTCAAATATCATGCAAGTTATGCGATGGACCCTCTAGAAGAACAAAACCTTAACTCGATTATGTGACCGTCAGAACCGCCACTGAACCCTCGGGTTTGTGGTGGTTCAGCAGTGCCACATGTGAGGCGTTGGTTTGGCCCTTCTACGGCCGGTTCATTGGTACTGTGGCGTGTGCTGAATAACTTTAAACTACGCTCAAGTGTTGAGCTTTTTGGGTGATTGTGGGTATTCATTGATTCGATTGGAATGTTTAACATCGTCTAGGCTTTTCTCTGTGATGTCATGACATGTGATGTTCTGTGATGCTGGATATGTTATATTGGATCGTCGCGTTTTGAATAGCCGGGGGTTTTATGTGAGATGAGAGTTTCTATTTTCATTCATGTAAAATTCAATGTATGTAGGGGCACTTCTGGGTTGAGGTTGATGTCACCATTGATGTATATTATTTACTTTTCCGCATTCGGATAAACCCAAGGAGGAGAGCACAAGTAACCGGGTTCTAGAGTCCAGTGGGAGACCAACTCGAGGAGTCGAGTCCGGGTCTTCTAACTCTAGAATTGGTAGGGTTGCTTGCCGCTCTCGTAGGAGTCTTGGGGTGTGGGTTTGGCTATTCATCGCGACCGTGGAATCCGTATTTTATAAAGGCTCAAAATAAAACACGAACCTCCTAGTATATCCATTATTTCATATGTTTCTTCTGCTACGATATCTGTGATGTGATCATTTGATATGTTAAGATGGATACTTTATATAGTATATATGATATATTATATAGACGTTACTTATGTTTTACACCCGCGCTAGCCCTGCACCGCTCTGCCGTTAGTCACCTAACCTAACGGTGCATGACGGGACATCGAGGCGAATGCAGATGGCATAAGTGTACGTCGCATTTATCTGTGATGTTTAGGTGACTTAAATGATGGGAATTCATTAATGTGATTAATGAAAGAAAAGAAACCTAAAAGATGTTGTAGAATCAAACTTTTCAAAAAGGGTAGCTACAGTTTTGCTTTGCATAGTGATATATATGATATATCCCGCACCTTATTTGATGAGGAAAGAACCGAGATCCCTTCACCGGGAATGACTTCTTTAGAAAAACTGGCAGATGTTACAACACTCGGTTTTTCTTTTGATTGCTTTTAAAGTTTTGCTTTGCATAATGATATATATGATATATCCTGCACCTTATTCGATGAGGAAAGAGCCGAGATCCCTTCACAGGGAATGGCCTCTTTAGCAAAACTGATGAAAGCCTAAAAAACACTCCTTTTCAAAATTCACTTGTTTCTACAACGATATCAAGTTCATTACGCAATAGGTTTTTTGAAAAACCTGTCGTAGCCCTCTGTCATTTCAGATAAGTCCTACTTAGTATTCGTGCTACGTTTGTTGGCCAGCGTCAAGGCGTAGTGTGCGGTAGCTGACTAGTATTTATCTTCTTATGCATATGATGCAGATTGAATTAGGATAGTCGTGCGACTTTGTTTTCCTACGTCAAGGGTCGTGCGGGTGGGTTTAATTCAATCAAGAAATGAAGGGTTGAACTTGACTAGCGCACTATGGTTTGTTGGCCTGCGTCAAGGTCATGGGACGCTAGGGGCAAAATATTATCGGGAATTTCAAATGTTGAAATTTGCAATGAGATTGCATACCTTCTATGAGATAGTTGGATCCCGATACCCACTGCGAGTAATTGTTACTCCTGGGAGAGTTTTTACACAGGACAATTAGCCGATCAAGTAGGTGTCTAGAAAGGTGTCAACGAGGTTACGCCTCTGGGAAAACGAGGTTTATTTTAATTAGGTCCATGCGAAAGCACGGGGAACCTCCCTCAAAGTACCGACACTCTCCTGGCCGAAAGATTGGCGAAATTGTAGGGTGTAATTAATCCCGGCTAGTCTTTCCTTTTAGAGTTTGAAGGAAGATTTGATAAAACAGTGGGAGCCATCCTGATTAGATAAAATAATAACCAATATGATCTTGCAAGAGCATACGCTAAAGTGTTTTCTTCTCTCTCTCTCTCTAGGTAGTGACCAAATCATGCCTTAATCAAGATAATAATATGGATGTATTGACCGAACCTGCATGTTATACTGTGCTGGGGAACGTTGGTTCCGTTCTTTCTTATAAAAGTTATAAGACTGAACAGGATATAGGGGAATACCAGGATTCCCATGCCACCCGAATGAAGAAAGTACATGTTGATGCATTTTCTTCGGGTGTGTTCGTTACAGAGAATTGTTTCTCCATTTGCTCTACGTCCTGGGTATTAGATACCGGGTCAGGATCCCATATATGTAATCAGTAACATGGGCTGAGAAAAGGTAGAGAACTTGGAGAAGGTGATAAAGACATAAGGGTTGGAAATGGTGCAGTTGTTGCAGCTAAAACCGTCGGGGAATATCACCTTGTATTACCAACTGGTAATACATTGATTCTGAACGAATGTTATTACATGCCGAACCTGGTATGCAACATTATATCGGTTTATTTATTAAGTAAAGAGGGATATCATTTTGTATTACAGGATAATGTTATGAAAATTTCCTGAACCAAAAGTTGGTTGGATCAGGCACGTTGTGCAATGGCATTTATGTTCTAAATCAATCAACTGTTCTGAGCATAACAAACACACACAAGAGGAAGAGTTCAGAAATGAACGAGTCCTTCTTGTGGCATTGTAGACTTGGTCATATCAATGCGACACGGCTAGCTAAGTTGCATAAGGATAGATATTTTAATTCGTTCAAATTCTCATCTTATGACACTTGCCAGTCATGTCTCAAAGGAAAGATGACCAAAACTCCGTTTACGGGACACGGAGAAAGAGTTACAGAACTCTTGGGACTGGTACATAGTGATGTATGCGGTCCCATATTTACACATGCCAGGAATGGTTCTGAATACTTCATTACATTCACCGTCGATCTCTCTAGATTCGGATATATGTTCCTGATGAAACACAAATCAGAAGCTTTTGAGAAATTTAGAGAATATAAACAAGAAGTCGAGAACCAAACCGGGGAAAGTATTAAAATCCTTCGATTTGATCGAGGAGGTGAATACTTGAGCATTGAATTCCTGGACTTCCTAAAAGAGAATGGGATTCTCTCTCAGCTAACTCTTCCATAGACACTACAGCACAACGGTGTATCGGAACGGAGGAACCGCACCCTATTAGATATGGTGCGCTCAATGATGAGCACAGCTGAGTTACATATTTCCTTCTGGGGCTATGCACTGGAAACAGCTGCAGACCTATTGAATATGGTTCCCACCAAATCTGTGCAAACCACTCCATATGAGATATGAAAAGGAAAGAGACCATATCTTAATTATATTAAGATATGGGGTTGTCTGGCATATGTGAAAACGCAAAATCCGGACAAGCTCGGGGCAAGGTCCATTCTGTGTAAATTTATTGGATATCCCAAACATTCGCGCGGGTATATCTTCTACCACACCGAGGAACAAAAGGTGTTTGTTTCTCGACATGCCACCTTTTTAGAAAAGGAATTTCTTGATAAAGAGATTAGTGGCAAGGAGGTAGAACTGGAAGAGGTTCCAGCAATACAGACTACGACAGAAGATTTGGTAGAACCGGAGGATTCAGTAGTTCCTGATGAACCCCAGCCACTCCGCCAATCTAGTAGGGTTTCTTACCCACCTAAGAGATACTACGGTTTTCTCATAGATGGTGTGAGCGAGGATTGCATCATGGAGGATGGTGACCCAACTAGCTTCGAGCAGGCTATCACGAGTGGTGACTCAGTGAAATGGCTGGATGCAATGCGGTCCGAGATGGAATCCATGTACACCAACAAAGTATGGACTTTGGAAGATGCTCCTGAAGGGGTAAAACCCATTGGGAGCAAGTGGATCTTCAAGAAAAAACTTAGTGTAGATGGGAAAGTGGAGACGTTCAAACCTAGACTTGTTGCAAAGGGTTTTCGTCAACAACCAGGTGTGGATTATAGCGAAACCTTTTCTCCAGTGGCTATGCTTAAATCCATCCGGATCATGCTTGCCATCGCTGCATATCATGACTACGAAATCTGGCAAATGGATGTTAAGACCGCCATTCTAAATGGTGATTTAGAAGAGAGCGTGTACATGACTCAGCCAGAGGGCTTCGTAGCTAGTGGGAGCAGCGGGAAGGTGTGCAAACTGCTTAAATCCATTTATGGATTAAAGTAAGCATCGCAGAGTTGGAACATCTGGTTTGACGTCGTTATCAAAGAGTTTGATTTCGTCAAAAACGCAGATGAACCTTGTATATACAAGAAGGTGGTAGAGAGTAAGGTTGTCTCCCTCGTATTGTACGTGGACGACATACTCTTGATAGGAAATGACATTCCTATGCTGCAATCGGTCAAGCTCTTCTTATCACAAAGATTCTCAATGAAAGATCTAGGGGATGCCTCCTACATTTTATGGATTAAGATCTATAGAGATAGATCTAAACGGATACTGAGATTGTCCCAATCCAGGTACATTGACACCATACTAAAGAGGTTTAGTATGGAAGAATCCAAGCATGGGTTTTTACCCACGATCTCTTGACTCACTCTCTCCAAAGAGATGTCTCCTGAGACTGATTTGGAGAAAGCTCGCATGCAAGGGATACCCTATGCTTCGGCAGTAGGCTCTATCATGTATGCGATGCTATGTACCAGACCCGATGTAGCACACTCACTAAGTGTAGTGAGTAGGTACCAAGCAGATCCTGGAGAGAGTCACTGGACAGCTGTGAAGAGCATTCTCAAGTACTTACGAAGGACTAAAGAGATGCTCTTGGTGTATGGTAACAGAGAACTCCAAGTGGAGTCCTTTACCGATTCGAGCTTCCAAAGTGATAAGGACGACTCTAAGTCGCACTCGGGATTTATCTTTACCCTCTACGGAGGGGGGGTATGCTGGAAGAGTTCCAAGCAGGAAACCGTAGCAGACAGGACGATGGAGGATGAATACATCGCTGCCAACGATGCTGCCAAGGAGGCTGTCTGGATCAAGAAGTTCATAACTGAACTTAGAGTGGTTCCGTCCATTAAGGATCCAATACCTTTGTATTGTGATAACAATGGAGCGGTGGCTTTGGCCAAGGAACCCAGGTCCCATCAGCGATCCAGGCATATTCTGAGGCAGTATCACCTGATCCGGGAGATAGTTGATCGCCGGGAGATCGAGGTCAGGAGGGTTGACACGAAGAACAATATAGCGGATCCACTCACAAAGGCCATTCCCCAGATACAGTTCGAGAGACTCTTCGGGATGCTTGGTATGCGATACTACAGCAGCTGGCCCTAGTGCAAGTGGGAGATTGTTAGTTGTATGTATGCCCTAGAGGCCAGTATTGTACATATGATGTTATATTGGATGCTTGGACATATATAGAGAGGACTGTCTTGCTCGATATGATAGTATGCTATCTGGTTGCTCTTTATCTTAACATGTATACTTGTCTTTTGATATTGTTTTATGGTTACATATTGTTAAAGCCCTTAGGATGTGTACTTGACTACCAGGACTATGATGCAGATCATACTAGTGGGGCCATGGTAGTCCATAAGTTCATCCTTTAATTTTTCTAGTCATGAGTGTATCGAGACAGGGCATCGAAATACCAAAGTAGACTAGCGTATACGCTTCTCGACCCATGAGATGGGCGATGGATGATCCCATATCCATTGGTGTTTGACATCAGACATGGTATACGGGTGCTCAGTGGAGACTGGGCACACTGGACGGGCTCGCCGAGAACTACCAGATGGTATTATACCTCACGTCAGATGGCAGTTCTCTGGTGACACTTATACAGGTTAGTCTGTAGACCCGAGATCGTCATAGAGTCTTGTGTGATTCCCACTGTACTTTGATTTCCACCTTACCACGTCCAAGAGGGCATGCAAAACGGTAGTTTTTGGGTACAGTCCTGAGTCGCATGGAGGCAATGAGCGATAGGAGAGGTTTCGCCTCTCCTGGTATTGGGAGTTGATGTTGCGCTGTGCTCGCTTGGCCATAACAGGGAAGTCCCTGGCCAGGGCTGGTTTAGAGATTTACTGGTAAGTGTTACCAGTAGTTTCTCGACCCGTTATGAGCCTTACATCAGCATGACTTATCGGTTATGGGGGTCTGACGTTTACCACCCCTAGACTTGATATGCGACATATCAAACGAAGGGACCGGACTATACGGCAAGTGTTACCGTCAAGCTTTTGCATGAGTTGGAGTGGGCTTGCTTGCTGATCTTCTGATCGTTCAATACCCGGGTAGCCGTTACGTCCAGCTAGTACCGCTAACGGCTTGTGGGTGATTGATGTGATCATCACCTACTACCGGTGTATTGACGAGTGTTTAGAGTCCTACATAGAGGTTTTACTGGCTCAGGCAAAACGAAATAGGAGCACATATGTGATATGTGCAGGACCAAGAATAATGCATGTATGTGATACCGTATTCTATTCTCGCGACTTTTGTATCAGTCGGTTATATGTGATATAGCCGGGTTGTCGAATCAAGTGTTGATTCGATAAGTCGATGCATTGGATATTAGTCGGTTATATGTGATATAGCCGGATTATTAAATCAAGTGTTGATTTAATAATTTAGTGTATAATTGTATATTTGATGTATTAATTTACATTAACCAACATTTGCTCACTTAAGCATTTTTTCTCACATGTACACACTTAATATATATATGATATATATTAAATTGTGTTTTTCTTTTTGTATCATGGTTGTTGATACAACATACATAGGTGTATGAGACTTACACCATGCTATTTGTGATATTGGGTTTTAATATTTAAAGTGAAAACAAAATTAGTGGAATATTAGATTATTGCATGAAGCTAGTGGAAGCTTGTGGATGCTTTGACTAAGTCCACTAGTTTTGTTTTACTTAAGATATTTAGTAACCTAACCATCACAATTAGCCATGGTTATGTCTCTACATGAGTTAGTATATGATACTCACTCACCATGGATCACTCACTCACTTGATCATTTTCATTCTCTTCTCATTTCTTCATCTTCTTCCTCCAAAAGAAAAAGCTCTATTGGGTTTGAAAAAAGTGAGAAAGTATTGTGAGATAAATAATTCTAAAGTGAGCCCACTTCCTATTTCTCCATTCTCTACTAGATTAGCACTTTAGTATAGGGTGTTAGCTTCACTAATCCTCTAGTTAGTGAAGTAGAAGCTTGAGCTAGTATTCCCTCGACGTAGATCATCTTCGGCCTCGAGGACTTCAAGCAAGATCGCTTTTTTCCTCCTCTTGAAGCCATTCTAGAGTCCGGGAGTTCAACGATCGCAGCGAAAGGACTACTACAAGGAGCTTATGAAGTGAAGGACCGATCTACAAAAGTTGTATTTCTAGTTCACTTAGTTGTAAATAGTTTACTAAAGTTTCCGTATTATATTTCTAGTAAATGATTCTAGTTTAGAGTTCCTTTTAACGGCAAAATTTTTAAAATGGTATGGACGATGCCTCCTGAAACCTTGCTGCCGTCGATAGGAACCCTACAGTTTCAGTTTCTTTAGAAACTCCCGATATGATTTTTACCCAATGCTCTTATGACCTAGTCTAAGGCCAACAAACATAAGTCACATGTCAAGTTCTACCCTTCATTGTCCAGGTTAATTTGAACCCACCCGTACAAGCCCTTGACTAAGGCCAACAAGGCTGTACGACTGTCCCAAACCAACGCATCTATCTATGCAACAGAAAAATAACAAATAGCTATCATACACTATGCCTTGACTAAGGCCAACAAATATAGCATGAATACTAAGTGCTACCCGTCTGAAATGACGGAGGGCTACGACCGATTTTTGGAAAAAAACTATTAACGTAATGAACTTGATATCGTTTAAGGAACCTGATAGCTTTTTACAAAAATATAGTGGCGAAAACCTTTGCTAAAGAGGTCACTCCCGGTGAAGGGATCTCGGCTCTCTCCCCGTAGAATGAGCTGCAGGATATTCCAACTGAATACCGCGATGCAAAGCAAAAAGTAATCGACTATAGTGAAGTTATTACCCTGACACAAACCTCTGCCCAAGGGGTCACTCCCGATGAAGGGATCTCATCCTTTGCCTCGTCGAATGAGGTGCTGGATATTCATAACCGAATACCACTGTGCAAAACAAAAGAGAACGTCTTAACTAACGACAGAGCGGGGACTGGACTAGTGCGGGTGTAAAACATATACAACATCTACTAGTATATATATCAATATACAATAATCGCTCCAGGCGTGATAAATGCAACATTACAGAAAAGTAATAAGCATCACAGAACAATACAGATAATCTGGGAGCCCCGGGTTTCATTGAGTCACAACTGAAACCCGACGTCCCCTGGTCGTGTGGATAGCCAGCGCAATGAAACCTAGACCCCTACGAGTGCGGCAAGTTACCCGCCAAAACCTGAAGCGAGGCAGCCCCTTCAACAAAGTGAATGGACCACCTAGCACTTCATGGAATCCGATAACTTGACCACTCCACCTTGGGTCAACCTGTACCCCCTACGAGTGCGGCGAATAACCTGCCAATTCTAGAGTGAGGCCCCCTCCGTCTCAAAGCCATGAGATGCGGGCCCGTTGCCCTTTAGAACCCGGCTATCCGTGCACTCCATCGCGGGGTAAACCTAGTACAAAAAAGAAAATATGTACAACGGGTACATCGAACTCAACCCGGTCATGCCCTAAAAGAATAATATACAAACAGACAGCGACGACAGTCCACATGTCGGACACTCGCCGCGCGATATCAAATGTACAAATATATCCAAGCTGCACTACCATTGCATGCAAGCTATCCACCACGATAAATCCGCAACTTCACAGCACAACACAAAACATCAACGTGAATGTCATGTTCGCAAACCCGTCTAAAAGAGCTATAGCAATTAGACACGATTTATCGCTCGAATGACATTCACGGTCACAGATAGTATTGCAATGCACTGCTAACTTTAAACAATGTTAGATAATATCAACTTCGAAATAACCCCCGAATAGCCCAAACAACCTGATAAAACCATATCCAAACTGGGTTAAACAAACAATACCACTGAACCAACTTTCCAGAGACCAGACCACACCCCAAAAACCAAACTCTGAAGCCACTAAAGGGCCGGCCTCCTCGGATTTATTAGGCATGTGCTCGGCCAAAATCCGAGGGACTGGGGTCGTGTTTGGGGTGTAGGCTAGTTGTTATGTCAGTAGTCTTCTGCACTTGTTTAAATAATTTTAGAAGACACTTTCAAAATTGACAGAGAATGAAATGTGCAGGGCAGTGTTTGGGTTTTGTTTCGGTTTCGATACTTTAACATTGTCTAAACCACTAGTAAACGGTTAATAGTTTGTCTCTGATACCATGTAAGTCTACGCCAGCGCCCCGGCCGTCAATCCGACGTCAAATGCGGAACAAAAGCTTTTACAAAACTGGCGCTACCAAAGACTTAAAACCCGGATCGTTCCATTAACCGTAAACTAATATACTACAAAGATGTTAGAATGGCTATACCGATCAATCCGTGTCCTTCGGTCTTTAGCCACCATCTTTAGCTTGTTGCAGCGTCTCCGATCTTGCTCAATCTCCGGTCTCGTCGTCGAGGTGGCACCACGTCAAGGATTCTTTATACGGGTTCCCGCTTCAAACCGACGCAACTCGAACATGAAGTTTGCTAGCCGACATGTCCAAGATTGAAGTAGAGAGAAGTGTGAATACTTTGTCTCAATACACCATAGGATTCTCATCACATGAGAGGGGTAGGGTGGAGGTTGAAGAAGATGCAATGAGATGAAGAGCGTGAGCTCAAGATAATATCAAGAGAGCAAAAAACCAAACCCCAAAACTTGTGTGTTTTTTGCCCTCTTATGTTTGGGTGATATATATTAAGGTTTTGTGAAAAAAAGAAAATATCTCACCAAAATATCTCCCACAAAACCCTAAAATATCACACCCAAAACAAAAGTCATTAATCTATCTTGACTCGCTACATGACTCATTACTATGAGTCATTAGTGAACATGCTAAAAATAATGACTCACTACATGAGTCACACTTTCCAAATCCAATAAACATTTAAACCAAAATGTTTAACCAAAAAGAAATGTATCTTCTAAAGTAATCTCGTAACGGATTACGAGAATACCCCTCACCTGTATATACATACCTGCATCCGTATTCTGAATGAATACGAATACTACGAGACGAAAGTATTCCAACACAATATAATACTAGGATCCGGCTTAAACCAAAGCCCACTAGTATTATCTGTCCGAATCATGACACGTGCACAAGTGCACGTGTATATTCGAACCCTACCATAAAACCATACGGCCTCTACAACGTTTCGCCCGAACTTGGGAAACTCTCTGTGGGGGACTCTAAAGACTCGCCAATACTTTGGCAGTGGGTTTAACCACAAGCACGTCAATGGCACTAGCTGTGCGTAACGGCTTCCTAGGTATTGAGCACAAGGGAGGCTGATGAGCGAACTCATCCTGAAACCCTACTAAGCCTATCGGTGACAATATCCGTATAGTCCGGTCCGTTCGTCTATGAGTATCGCATATCGGGCTTAGGGGGCTAGTAAATGTCAGACCCCCAATAGCTGTATAAGTCGTGTCAGAGTGTAGCCCAGAACACCTTGAGATACTACGGGAATACCTACCAGTAAATCTCGCTTGCCCTGGCCAGGGACTTTGTGTAATGGCTCTCCAAACACAGCACGATCTCACCCCCAATACCGGGAGAGACGAATCCCCTGCCGATCCGCTCACTGCCTCCATGTGGCTCAGGACTGTACCCAACAAAAACCTGTTTGCACGACTCCTTTGAGCCGTGTTAGGGTAATAATCAAAGCACAGTGGGAACTCACACGAGACAAATGACGATCTCAGGTCGATGAACTAACCTATACACATGTCACCAGGGAACTGCTATCTGACGACAGGTACAATAACAACTAGCAGGTTCCCGGCGAGTCCTGCCCGGTGCACTCATAACCAAATGAGCACCTGTATACATCTTAGGTGAACCAACTGACACCAATGGCTTGTGAGACCGTCCACCGCCCCTCGTCGAGGTCTCGACTGTATACACCAATCTACTCCGGAGTATCGATGCCCTATCTCGAAACTCCCATGACTAGGGACCACATTTAAGGATGTGCTTATAGACTACCCAACTCTCACGTATATGATCGCCATCATACTGTTGATAGTCAAGCAAGAATCCTATAGGCTCTATCAACATGTAATAGTGACCTTTAATGTCACCTAAAGCAGTACACGATGATAAAGATAAACCAGATAGCATACTATCATCTCGAGTAAGACTGTCCTACCGGTATAGGTCCTCCCTCAATCATTGCAATCACGTACCTGCGATCCAATATTTGAATTTGAGGGCACTATATCCAACATTGACTTCATCAGAATAGGAGATGGATCTGGTAAGAAGGTAGTAGGGTGTGATGTCCTGGTATTTGGGATGACATGCACTTTATAGGAAGTGAAATTCCTATACTACGATCGGTTATACTGTGGTTGTCACACAGTTGTTTCTCCATACAGGACATGGATATAATATCAGATTTTCTGGTTACTAGATCTATAGTTTTAGATCTAGATTTAGAAAGTGTCCCAATTTAGGTACTTGACACTATTCTAAAGTGTTTTAGAATGGACGACTCCTGGCATTGTGGTATACCTGCAGGTGATGGAGTCACCCTCTCTAAAGGAGTCTTACAAACTAAAGGGGAGATGGATCTACATGATTAGCATATCACTTGCTTAGGCAATTGAGTTTGAAATGTCAAGTACCACATCATATCTTATTTTTGCACTAGCTGCAATAAACATATATTAATCCAATCCTGGAGAAATGTAGGGAAGCAGTTTATGAACATAAATGGATGTTCTAAGGATATGGTAACGACAGCCTCCTTCTGGAGACGGTTATCATTTCAGGCTTCCAAGGTGACCTGAATGACAGAGTGGCTGTCAGAGTTATAGTTTTTCCCTCTTTTGAGGGACAGTATGTTGGACAGGTGGTCCAATCGGATACTGAGGAAAGGCATGGTGCATGATACTGATTAAATTCGGTGGATGATGCAGTCTAGGAAATTTGCTGGATTTGGAGTTCATTTGTGAACTGGGTCCCATCAGATATCCAGACAAATTCTAAGACAGGTATCGCTCATTTCGGGAGATAGCTTTCTCCGTGAAGTTGAGATATAGAGAGATATAGAAAGAAACATTAGAGTGGATCCACTCACTGAGGCTATTTCTCGAACGCATTAGTTTCACAAACAGGCTTTGTGAGACTGATTAGTAGAGAAGTTGAGTGTTCAGTATCACACGGGCTGGGAGTATGCGGCATCTCAATAATTGGCCTTAAGTGCAAGTGGGAGATTGTTGGCTATAGTCCCTTCATGGCAATTATCGTAGTCGCAGGCAGGTGATTATGATGATTGAGGGAGGACCTATACCGATAGAACAGTCTTACTCGAGATGATAGTAAACTATCTGGTTTGTCTTTATCATCATGTATATGTTGATAGAGCCTATAGGATTCTTACTTGACTACCAGCATTATGATGGCGATCATATACGTGGGAGCTGGGGGTCTAAAAGCACATCCTTAAATGTCCCTATTCATGGGAGTATCGAGACTGGGCATCGATACTCCAGTGTAGACTATTGTATACTTATCTAGACCCTGACGAGGGGCGATGGCCGGTCTCACAAGCCATTGGTGTCAGTTGTTCACCTAAGATAGTATACAGGTGCTCATTGGATTATGAGTACACTGGACGGACTCGCCGGGAACATGCTAGTTGGTATTATACCTATTGTCAGATAGCAGTTCCCAGGTGACATGTGTACAGGTTAGTCCGTCGACCTGAGATCGTCATTTGTCTTGTGTGAGTTCCCACTGTGCTTTGATTACTACCCTACCACGGCTTAAAGGAGTCGTGCAAACAGGTTTTAGTTGGGTACAGTCCCGAGCCACATGGAGGCAGTGAGCGGATCGTCGGGGATTCATCTCTCCTGGTATTGGTGGTCGATGTCGCGAAGTGCACGGGTGGCCATCGCTAGAAATCCTCGGCCGGGGTATGCGAGAATTACCGATCCAGGATCGATAGTTTCTCAGGTGGTGATGGGTTACATACCAACACGAATTATCGCGTTATTAGGGGTCTGACTTTATCCACCCCCCTAAACTCGATATGCGATACTCTTAGATGAACAGACCGGACTGTACGGATATTATCACTGTCAGGCTCGGTAGGGGTTCAAGATGAGTTTGCTCGTCGGCCTCCTTTTCACTCAATACCTGGGTAGCCGTTACGTACAGCTAGTGCCGCTGACGTGCTTGTGGTTAAACCCACTACCAGCGTATTGACGAGTCTTTAGAGTCCCATAAAGAGGGTTTTCACGGTTCAGGAGATATGGTGTAAATGACGTATGTTGGTAAATAAAGGTGTCCGATTAAATATGTGTACAGGTTGCACAGACTTTAATCAGACGATTGATAATACTAGCAGCTTAGGATTAAGCAGGATTGTTAAATCAGGTTTTGATTTAATAATTAATATATGTATTTATATTCTTGTATTATTGTTCACTATTCATTTTCTCTCTTGTCTATTCGTATTTTTGTACGAATATGCATATATGTATTTCAATACGTATACCGGGTTGTATTCCGTATTTATACGGAATTGTTTCTAGAAGATGTGACACCTTATTATTTGATTTTCTTTTTTAGAAAATCATTTAGGGAAATAAGGTGGAGGGGGTGAGGTGGCATAAGCATGGCTTGAGGCATGTAGAGAGGTATGGGCTTGGCTTTGTTTATTTGAAAAATGGGAAAAGATATTTTTGTGTGTGTATTTTGTGCATGAGAGAGAGAGGGGGGGCAGCCACTTCTTGGCTTGGGGCTTGCTCATTTTCTTCACTTGCTTCATCACTCTCTCACTCTCACTCACAAAAGGACTTAGCCATTTCTTTAGTTGCTCATGCCATTGTTTCTTGACCTCCTCTTCATTTTCTTTGGTTGCTCTTGGAGCATTTTGATGAGAGAAAAACATTAGTGAGATAATCCTACACCTCCACTCTCCATTGCTAGCAACCTTGGAGCGTCGGTTGTCTCGTTTTGCGAGGCTGAAGCTTACGTCGTTTCCCTCAGGTGGATCATCGTAGATGGAGGAAGACCGACAACCAAACTCGATCAAGACGACCACTAGGATCTTAGAATGAAGACCGAAGGAAACGGATCAACTCGGTATAACCATTCTAACTTCTCTACATGCTTGCTAGTTTAGGGTTTAGGGTAGATCAGGGCATCGGGTAATGGTAGCGCCGGTTTAGTAAATTTTTGTTCCGCATTTGGCCATGTTTTGATTGCCGGGGCACTGCCGTAACCCAACAGGTTCGGCAAAATTTCATCCGGAGTCGATATCGGAACTTCTAGGGTTTATTGCAACAATAATATAAGGGTAATGGGTAGGGAAAAAATTTAGATAAAGAGAAGGGTAATATAGCCAATCACTTTACTAATTAACGGTAGGGGTTGTTGTTTAACAGAGTGAAAGTTCAGGAGGTTTTGATGACGGGTTCAAACGCGAGTATGGTTTTAGGCAAGTCAAGTAAACTCTAGGGTGGTTTCCGTGAAATAAATCTTTTTATTTAACAAGTGCGATCAACAACAACAACAACAACTGAGCCTTTTATCTCAAGCATATGGGGTAGGCTACATGACCAACATGAGAATCACGTCGGGTCCAGCACATGAATCTTCCGCCTCCACTCACTCTGATCAAACAATATACTTTCATTGAGTCCTTTGGCAACCATATCTTTTCATATCACCTCCATGTTAGATATAGTGCCCTTAAAGCAATTATTGGATACAGTCTCACTCGAGATGATAGTATGCTATCTGGTTTGTCTTCATCATTGATGAAGCCCGTAGGATTGTTGCTTGACAACCGGCATTCTGATGGCGATCATATATGTGGGAGTTGGGCTGTCCATAAGCGCATCCTTAAATGTCCCTAGTCGTGGGAGTATAGAAACTGGACATTGATATTCCGGAGTAGACTAGTGTTTACGCTTCTAGACCCCGACGAGGGGCGGTGGCCGGTGTCACAAGCCATTGGTGTTGTATCACCTAAGATAGTATATAGGTGCTCACTGGAGGTGAGTGCACTGGACGGACTCACCGAGAACTTCTAGATGGTATTATATCTATCGTCAGATGGGAGTTCTCAGGTTGCATGAGTACAGGTTAGTCCTTTGACTTGAAGTCGTTATTTGTCTCGTATGAGTTGTTGGCCATAGTGCCCTCAAGTTAATTATTGGATCACAGGCATGTGATTGCAATGATTGAAGGATGACCTATACCGGTAGAACAGTCTTACTTGAGATGATAGTATGCTATCTGATTTGTCTTTATCATCATGTACATGCTTCAGGTGACATTACAGATCACTATTACATGTTGATAGAGCTCATAGGATTCTTGCTTGACTACCAGCAATATGATGGCGATCATATACATGAGAGTAGGGTGGGTTATAAGCACATCCTTAAAGTGTCCCTAGTCGTGGGAGTTTCGAATATGGGCATCTATACTCCGAGAGTAGACTAGCGTATACGAATCGAGACCCCGACGAGGGGCTGTGGCCGGTCTCACAAGCCATTGGTATCAGTTGGTTCACCTAAGATGTATACATGTGCTCATTGGGTTATGAGTATACCGGACGGACTCACCGGGAACATACTAGTTGGTATTATACCTATTGTCAGATAGCAGTTCCCTGGTGACATATGTACAGGTTAGTCTGTCAACTTGAGATCGTCATTTGACTTGTGTGAGTTCCCACTGTGCTTTGATTACTATCCTAACACGGCTCAAAGGAGTCATGCAAACAGGTTTTAGTTGGGTAAAGTCCTGAGCCACATGGAGGCAGTGAGCGGATTGTCAGGGGATTCGTCTCTCCCAGTATTGGGAGTTGATGTCGCGTTGTGCACGGATGGCCATCACTAGAAATCCTCGGCCGGGGTAGACGAGAATTAACGATCTAGGATCGGTAGTTTCTCAGTTGGTGATAGGTTTCATGCCGACACTAAATGTCATGTTATTTGGGGTCTGATTTTATCCACCACCCAAAACTCCATATGTGATACTCATAGACGAACGGACCGGACTGTACGGATATTGTCACTGTTAGGCTCAGTAGGGTTTCAGGATGTGTTTGCTTGTCGGCCTCCCTTTCGCTCAATACCTAGGTAGCCATTACGTACATCTAGTGCCACTGGCATGCTTGTGGTTAAATCCACTGCCAGCTATTGACGAGTCTTTAGAGTCCCACACAGAGGGTTTCCGTTGTTCGGGCGAACGTTGTAGAGGCCGTATCGTTTTATAGCAGGGTTCGATCATATTCGTGCACTTGTGCACAGATCATGATCGGACGGATAATACTAGTGGGCTTTGGTTTAAGTCAGATTCTAGCATTATATTGTTGGATTATTTTCATCTCGTTGTATTCGTATTCAGTCGGAATACGGATGCGGGTATATATATACGGATGAGGGGTATTCTTGTAATTCATTACGAGTTTACTTTTGAGGTTGCTATTTCTTTTTGCTTTAAACATTTAGTTTAAATGTTTAATTGTGTGGAAGTGTGAATCATGGCTTGCATTAGCTCTTGCATGACTCATTGTGGTGACTCATGGAAGCGATTCATTGTGACTCATGACTTGGCTAGGTTTTGTTTTGGCTAAGATATTTTGTATGAGACATTTTGGTATTGTGATAGCAGATCTTTTCTTGTGAGGTTTTTCTTTAAGTGCTCGCAATGATATCACACACAGAAAATAAAAACCAAAGCAACACAAGAAAAAGGAAAACACATTTCTTCACCTCCTTTTTCTTTTGCTTCATACTTTCACCTCATGGCTTCTTCTTCAACCTCCACCCATACCCTCTCATGAGTTGAGAATCCTTGGGTGTTTTGAGACATACTAATCACAAACACATTCTACTTCAACTTGGGTATCTAGGATGGCAAACTAGATACCCAAGTTGTTTTGGTTTTGAGGCGGGAGCCCGTATTACTAATCCTCGATATGGACCGTCTTCGATGGGAGAGACCGGAGATCGAACTTGATTGAGGAAGCCGCGAGGAGCTTGGGACAGAGGTTGAAAACCGAAGGACACGGATCGATCGGTATAACCTCTCTAAACTCTTTTCTTAGAACTAGTATAGAGTTAATGGTACGATCCGTCGATTAGGGTTCCGTTAGCGCCGGTTTTTAAAAGTTTTTGTTCCGCGTTTGGCCATGGATTGATGGCCAGTGTAACGTTTTAGAAATCGTTTTGAGAATTTTCCGTTTTAATCCGACTGTGATCAAACGACCATATAGACTTGCCAGCACCTAATTTAGCTAAAATAAAGCTAGTGCGTAAGCTTTAGGGATATATGGGACGTTTTGGTTCAAATAGAATTTTTACCAATTTTAACATTATTTTAATGCGGTATTCTCACTTTTGGGAAATTTCTCTTAAGTGATCTTTTTAACAAATTAATTTTTTTTGAGTTAATTAAACCTTCACACAATATCTAGATATTTGTTTGGAAATTTGATTTAAGATTAAAGAAAAAGAAAAGAAATTTAAGAGGTGCATGCATGTGTGTGTGAATGCATTTATGTGCATTTATCACTTGAAATTTCTAGGAAATTCCACACAAAACTCCATTCTTCTCTCTTGGCCGAGCTCCATCCTCCCCCTTCTGCTCTTGATCAATTCCTTTCTATTCTTGCATCAATCCAAGCCAATAAATCTCCAAACTTCCCAAATAAATCACAAAAATACCTCAAGTCTTGATTCTTACTCTTTGATCACTTGGAAACAAGGAAAGCTTGGATCTTGTGAGCTAAAGTTGATAGCTATAATCCCTACACTGATAAATAGGAGTTTTTATATTGTATAGCTCATTGAATATGGTTTAGAACACTTTAAATATCGATTAGTGCAATATCGTGTTTTTAGTGTCGTTTTAGAGCCTCTGTATCTGCTGTGATCTGGAAATTTTAGTGAGTAACCAAACGAAATTGTAGTGATGTACCAGTAACCCTGGAGTACCACCTGAGACATGAGGACCACCCCACCGGCCGGGGCCGGCGACCCCTTTGACGATTTCCGGCGACGCCGGCTATGGGGGGAGGTGCTGGAGTTTGGCTTTTGTGGGTAGTTGTCTGCTGTTGGTTAGGGGTGTTTGGTACTGTTTACTTTTTTAGTATTTGCAGCATGAGAAATCTGGGATCGTTTACCTATAATCTAGTGTTTTGAGTCCGCGTGTTATGTTTTGCGACACGAATCGTGATCTTGTGCAGCTGCTGTACTTGGGTAGGTTTGTGGTATCGTCACGCACGTTAGCCACTAGACGGACACTCGTGAGTTAGTTTAGTGTTGATGTGTTATTTAAAACGTAGTTTTACGTTAATTTGGTCGATTTCTAAGATGTTTGCACTATTTGTGTGTTTGTGAATTTATAGCGTCGCAAGCGGGGACTTCGGACGCTGCGAACAAAGGGAAGCAGGTTGTCGGATTTTCATAGCTCGAGACCATCGGTGAGTAGATTTAACATCTACAGGGAAATCGCCCGTATGGCGTTATGCGTCGGGGCGGATATGATATGATAGCTGCATGTATTTGCATATTAGTCAATTTCATATGAACGTCATTGCATAGTATTATCTGTTGTACCTTGACTTGTACCTTTAGATATAACACATTATTGACGGTTCATGCTGCACGAGCACTATATTGTATGCTACACCCACACCGTCTGTAATTGCCATGACACGCACAAAACACCAACATACGTGATATGATAGTGGATAGGAATAGTTGGAGTAGTAACTCTTATTCTATTGTGCATATGAAATACTGTGGACACATATATACGTGATATTGCATTGGGCAGGAATAGTTGAGGTAGTGACTGATTGATATCGTTCTTCGTGATGTGATTTGAAATTGTATATAAAGATCACAATCAAAGAATTTTTGTTAACCGCAATCAATAACGATGTCGTATATAGCACGTTAGCGAGTGCGGATCGTCCACTGGGAAAGTGAGATTTGCTCGTATTTGTTTTAGTTGAGTCGAAAATTAAAGAGAAAAGAAAAGGCAATTCAATTCAAGATTTATAAAAGCGAATTTCAAGAATTATTAAAATCAAGATCTAATAACAAGAAATATTAAAAATCAAGAATCAAGAATTGATGATATCCAATCGAATTAGGTTTCAAGAATCGAAGTGAGGCTCGTAGGAATCGATTGAATCTATAGACGTGATGAAAACTATTGATTACGTTTTCTTATCCATTAATAATTTGATGCTAGAATGATGATGATCAACGAGAATTAGGGATTTCTTGCGGAAACTAGGGTTTCATCTTCTATCCCTTGTCCTTTCGTTGATTTCATTCACATTCTAGCCTCTAGTAAATTCAAGAATCGATCGTGGATCACTAATTAAGAGCGAACACAATCAAGAAAGTATCGCTCGAAACTAGGTTGTCGATTCTTTAATTTGCTAAAGTTTACAAAACTTATAGGACTTAAGAATTGTTTCAAGATTTGTAACATCATCATCTATTGATTCTCTCGACTCCTTCACGAGCGGAGTTTTACTCAAACATCATAACAAGAAACACAATCAAGAATTGAGATCTAATCATGATGCAAGAATGTAAAGAAAGTAAGATAAAGAATTTCACCTTTTATTTATCAACAATTTTGTTACAATTCTCTCGAGATCTACAATGAGGAAAGAACTCGATCGTCGATTGGCTTCGCACGTCTTCGTGAGTCGCGGATCGTCTTGGACCACTTGCTCGGATGAAGATCGGCTTCACTCCTAAAAGGTTGAAGGCTTCTTGCTTGAATTGCACTCGGGGATCTTGAATTTGGCTTTGGTGATTGGATTAGGGTTAGGGTTACAAGTTGTGTCACTCAACTTGTGTTGGGAGTTGGAGATTGGAGAACAACCTTGAGAGTGAATCCGTAGGGTCCCTTTTATAGCCTTGATTAGGATTAGATTCCTTTAGAAGCTAGGTTTAGTTTAGCTTCCCTTGTAAGCTTGGTAGTTAGGTAGAAGGTTCTAGAGGTAGTTAGTTAGGATTAGCTTCCTTCATAAGCTTGGAGGTTAGGGAGAAGCTTCTAGGCTTAGGTAGTTAAGTAGCTTGCTTTGGAAGCTTGAGGGTGTTTAACTTAAACAAGGAGCCTTTCTGTTCTGACAGAAACTTCTAGAGAATTCTGGAATTTGCAGTGGCTTAAAGGGGTTCTGAAGCTGAGAAGAGAGATCTGAGCTGAAGCTGTGCTGACATCACCATGACATGGCCGCGGATCCGCCGCGGGAGTGGGCATTTGGCCGCGGATCCGCGGCCCAATGGAGGCTTCAGTGTATGATCTTTGCTGTGCTGCTTTGTATTGGCTTTAATGTTGTTTCCTGATATGTGGAATCTCATAATTCTTTCTAGTTCATTGCCAGATCTCAAGTCTTGGACTTGGCGTATTTTGATCAGCACTTTTCACAGTTTCGGCTCTTTTCCTGGAATTTCCTGCACAGATTCTCGAGACAAGTGTTGCGCTATACAAAGATTATGCGATGCAATGATAAACACTTAATTTCCCTCAAAATGTCGGTTTTAAAGTATAACACAAGTAATTTGGTATTTTACGGCTGTTTTGCTAATATGTGCTATATTTATACTGAACACCTATAGATGAGTGCAAATGGTAAGGAAATTGATGTGTTAACAATGCAATATTTTCGACTGATCAAATTCCCCCAAACTTATTTTCGGTCGTCTCGAGCGAACTGTTTTATTAAAAAGAGAAGGAGAAAATAAAGAAAGAGAAAACTAACTAGCACACTTTCGTAAGCAACACGATTGCACTGAGCACGTGCAACAAGCCTTTAAACCTCTAGGTGTCCGTAGTAGGAGAAGTGTTGTCTCCTGAGGGTTTTCAGCGGATTGCACCCACAAAATCCAATAATAAAAGGAAGACCGTGAAAGTTGCATTTAAAGACAAGAATTGTAAAAGAAAGACTTTGAAAATTAGAGTTTTCAACTATGCTAGCTTTTCGGTTGTCATGAGCCCTATCTTAATAGTCATGAAAAGATATTAGAAATCACATCATCCCTCAATTAAACATCGTCTTTATTCTTCATTCCTACCTTTCTTCCAAACACCGATCATATAACCCTACGTGTGTGTAAAAGATATCCCTACACTCGGAGAATTCAATTCAAGCTATCATACTCTTGTCCATCTGCCTCAGTACTTTTTAATTAATGAATATTTAGATGGATTTGCTCACATATTTTCATGCGACCGTTAATACTTCTTAAGGTACTAACCGACCGATTACTCATGTGCTTGCTTATTAGGTGTATTTTCCTCGTCTTGCACCACCTAAGGCTTAGCAGTGACTCCTAGACCAGTTGGTCTAAGGCACTAGGTGAAGAGGCACGCTCGCTATATTTTTTTATTGCTGCCTTGGCGATAACAAAACCAGGGTTCATTTTTTTCTTTTCACCGTTTTATATTTTATTCATTTTTTTATTTCCTTCATACATCGGCTTTTAGACAAGAGCATTTCAAGGTATCCTCTACTATCCCGAGTTTTAAGACGTGTGTAAGTGCGTATAGTAGGGTATCAACGTTCAAAATGTTTGGAATCCAGAATATGAACTATTTTTCAGACTTATTTTTATCCTCAGATTAGTGACTTCCTTCATCTTACTAACCCTTGGGACAACGGCTCATAACTACTTATTACTAGTTCGTATAAGAAACTTCTAATTTTTTTGGTTTTCTTAAATTTTTCTAATCTGTTGGATGTAATTTTTCACTATCTAATCTTTTATTATCTTATTTATGTACAAAAATATTTTTATATTTTTTGAAAATTTTTAAATTTTTATAGGTTTTAAATTTTTTTAAAATTATATGTTTTGTGCTTATGCGAAGTGATGCGAAAATAAGCACAAACCTCCCCCAAACTTGTTTTCAACAGTTTCCTCGCTGTTGCTATCTGCTAAATCTCAAAAACCTGTAAGACTGGGAGGAAATTTATTAATGGGGGCAAAATATTTAAGTGAAAATCCTCCTCCAAACTTATTCTTTTCACTCACCTCCATTCAAAAGATGATACAGTAATTTACAGGACATGGAGGTGAGAAGGAGGAGTTTTAATCAAAATAAAATGGCTCCTGTAAGAACAGGAGCTCCTCCGTGGGGTCAGTGGAAAAATACGGCTTTAATCTATGTCCATTCACTTTAAAAAATGTACCGTTTTTATCATTTTCTACCTCAACTGCCCCGTGCGGGTATACAGACCGTACAATAAAAGGTCCCTTCCACCGAGATCGTAGCTTACCCGCGTGAAGGTGTAGTCATGAATCATAAAGAAGGAGTTGTTGACCAGGTGTAAAAACTTTCCTCAAAATGTTTTTATCGTGAAATACCTTAGTCCGATTCTTTACAATTACAGCGTTATCATAAGCTTCATCGCGGAGTTCGCTTAGCTCATTTAATTGCAGCTTCCGAAAGTTGCAGGCTTGATTTAAGTCAAAGTTGATTTCTTTAATAGCCCACATTGCTTTGTGCTCAATCTCGACTGGCAAGTGACAAGCCTTCCCAAACACTAACCTATAAGGAGACATCCCTAAATCGGTTTTATATGTAGTTCGGAATGCCCAAAGAGCATCCGTCAATTTGGTCGACCAATCTTTTCTATTTTTCGCAACAGTCTTCTCCAGAATTTGTTTGATTTGTCTATTTGAAATCTCAGCCTGCCCGCTCATTTGGGGATGATAGGGTGTGGAAAGTTTGTGGTTGATTGCGTATTTCCGCATCAAAGTCTCGAAAGACCTGTTGCGGAAATGCGTCCCGTTATCGCTAATGATAGCGCGTGGGTGTCCATATCACGAAAAAATGTTTTCTTTTAAGAACTTAATGACAACCTTTTTGTCATTAGTGCGACAAGGAATAGCTTCAACCCACTTTGAGACGTAATCAACCGCAAGCAGTATGTACAGATTCCCAAAGGAGTTGGGAAATTGACCCATAAAGTCAATGCCCCAAACATCAAAAATCTCAACCACTAAGATGGGTTGCTGTGGCATCTCATTTCTCCGGGAAATCCTACCCGTGTGTTGACACTGTGCATAGGTTTTGCAATAATCAAATGCGTCTTTGAACAAGGTCGGCCAATAAAAACCACATTGCAAACCTTCTCCGCCGTCTTTCTAGGACTGAAATGACCCCCACATGCCTAATCATGACTAAAAGATAGAACACTCTTGAATTCCTCATTCGGGACACACCAGCGAATGATCTGGTCAGGACAATACTTAAACAGATATGGTTCATCCCAGTAAAAGTGTTTTACTTGGGATAGAAAACGATATTTGTCCTGTCTTGACCAATCGCTGGGTATCAGTCCCGTAGTAAGATAGTGCATAATATCCCTGAACCAAGGTTCATCGGATACGTTCAAGAGTTGTTCATCCGGAAAATAATCATTGATCGGCAGGGTCACAGGTGAAGAAGAGATGCGCGAAAGATGGTCGGCTACAACGCTTTCACATCCTTTCTTATCTTTAATGACAAGATCAAATTCTTGTAATAAAAGGATCCAACTTATTAGCCTACCTTTAGCATCCTTCTTCGCCAAAAGATGTTTCAAGGCGGAGTGGTCAGTGTACACAACAATTGGTGAGCCAATCAATTAAGGCCTGAATTTTTCTAATGCAAATACAACCGCCAAAAGTTCTTTTTCGGTAGTTGTATAGTTAATTTGAGCATCGTTCAGGGTCTTACTTTCATAATAGATCACGTGTGGCTTCTTTTCAATGTGCTGTCTTAAGACTGCACCAACTGCAAAATCTGATGTATCACACATAAGCTCAAAAGGGTGGTTCCAGTCTGGAGAAGATAGAACGGGGGCTATAATGAGAGAGTGTTTGAGTGAGTCGAATGCTGCCTCACAGTCCGAATCAAAGTGGAAGGTCATATCCTTGGCCAAGAGAAGAGTTAAGGGTCTAGCAATTTTGCTAAAATCCTTAATGATTCTCCTGTAAAAGCCTGCATGGCCAAGAAATGATCGGATATCCTTGACGCTTTTGGGATGAGGAAGGTTTTGAATGACATGTATCTTAGCTCTGTCAATCTCAATGCCTTTTCGTGAAATAACATGTCCAAACACAATTCCCTCTTGGACCATGAAATGGCATTTTTCCCAATTCAAGGTTAAGTTCTTCTCTTTGCAACGAGTAAGAACTGCGTCAAGATTCGATAGGCAGTCAGAAAAAGAGTCTCCGAAAATCGAGAAATCGTCCATGAAAATCTCCAAAAAATTCTCGACCATGTCCGAGAATATCCCCATGATACACCACTGAAATGTAGCGGGAGCATTGCATAACCCAAAAGGCATGCGTCTATAAGCAAAGGTACCAAAAGGACAAGTAAATGTGGTTTTATCTTGATCATTTTTGGCAATGGGGACCTGATTATAGCCAGAGTATCCGTCCATAAAGCAATAATACTCACGTCCAGCTAAGCGTTCCAGCAACTGGTCAATGAAAGGTAGAGGAAAGTGGTCTTTCCTCGTAGCGGCATTGAGTTTTCTGTAATCAATACATACACGCCACCCAGTTTGGGCGCGTGTCTGAATTAACTCATTTGTCTCATTGGTAATGACTGTGATGCCAGATTTCTTATGGACAACATGAATTGGACTCACCCATTGGCTATCAGAGATTGGGTAAATAATACCATTGTCAAGGCATTTGACGATCTCTTTCTTCACCGCATCCTTCATGACGGGGTTCAACCGTCTCTGTGGTTCTCGGGTTTGCTTGGCTTCATCCATCAAATGTATACGATGTTCAACAATCAAGGGACTAATCCCTTTGATGTCAGCCATGGTCCAACCAAACGCCTGCCTATTAGATCTCAATACCCTCAAAAGTGCATTCTCTTGCTCTGAAGCTAGAGAAGCGGATATGATAACCGGTAAAGACTCATTCTCACATAAATATGCATACTTAAGATGAGAAGATAAAAGTTTGAGATCTAATGCTGGCAGAGAAATAATAGAAGGTGGGATCATCGAATGATTTTTGGAGTCACAAAGAAGCTCATAGCCTGTGAAGGATACAGACTCGGATGGTGATGAGTTAGGAGTGTCGGACTCAAGCGTAGAAAGAGTGTCCTCACTAGGATGTGTAAGATCAAACATTGATGTGGTAGTGTCGTCGAGATCTTCTAAGCAAAGTTCATCAACTCCGCAACTTTCGGGAGCAATCCCGTGGACAGAGCACACATCAAGTATATGAGCAGAGGGCCCAGATGGCTGACTTCCAATTTTGTAGATGTTCAGTTCAATTGTCACTTTTTCCAAAAGATAGGTTCATTGAACCGTTTCTACAGTTAATGACAGCATTGGAAGTGGCAAGGAATGGTCGACCCAAAATCACCAGAATTTGACTCTGTAGGTTTGCTACAGGTTGTGTATCGAGAACAATGAAGTCCACAGGGAATACAAATTCCCTGACTTTTATCAACACATCCTCTAGTTCACCCCTAGGTTTGGTGATTGAACGGTCTACCATTTGGAGAGTGCAGTGAGCTGGTTTCAACTCTCCAATCCCTAACTGCTCGTATACTGAATATGGAAGCAGGTTAACACTTGCGCCAAGGTCAAGAAGAGCACGGTTGATGTTTTTACCCCGAATAGAAATCGAGATTGTTGGACATCCTGGGTCCTTACGTTTCTTTGGTAGCTGTGGGGTAAAAGCAGTGCTAACATTATTAGTCATGAAGACCTTCTTTGGCACTTGAGTCTTCCTCTTCCAAGTGCACAAGTCTTTAAGATTTTTTGCATAAGCAGGGACTTGTTGAATAGCATCTAGGAGAGGGATGTTGATGTTAACCTGTTTGAACATTTCCATAATTTTCTCCATATGTGGACTCGATTTGTTACCCCTTAACCGATTAGGATAAGGAGCTTTAGCAATAAGCGCCGGGTCCATCATAGGAGAAAGTAGTGTGTGTAGACGTGATCCCAGAATAGGAGTGGGGATCGTCTGTGGTGGAATAGAAGAGGTGGGCTGAGGTGTCGAGCCTAGAGGGAAACGGAGAATAGGCTCGTGAGAAGGCGGTGGGGTAGAAGAACAAGGATCAGAAGTAGAAGTGTGTGTGTAAGGAAAGGTCTCAGCCGGGGTATTATTGATAGATTTTTCAGTATCATCAATCTCTTCCCCAACGTGATTATTCAGCACTATTCCTGATCTCAACGTTGTGATGGCATTTACATTGTAATGCCCAGGATTCGGTAGGGGTTGAGACGGAAGTTTCCCTTTTTCTCTCGCACTCATTTCGGCTTTTAGTCGGCCAATTTCTGCTTCCATTGATTTTAAACTCTCAGCTTGGAGGTCAGAGTTTTTCTCAAATTTATCGAGAGAAGACCTAAATTCAGCCGACATTTGTTTCATGTACATTTCAAAAGTCCGTTCGAGTGAAACAGAGAGATCAGTACCAGTCAACTGTGCAGGATTATATGGTGCAGGTGTGTTGACTAGATCTTGAAAGTTTTGTGATTGGTAGGGGTGCTGAGTCAGTTGAAATGGCTGCTGTGGTGGTGGAAGAGCCCTTTGAAAATTATTTTGATTTGGAACCGCATGTTGATTTTGCTGTTGGTTCCAAGCAAAGTTAGGGTGATTCCTCCAACCCTGATTATATGTGGAAGAATATGGATCGTTTCTAGGTCTTTGAAAAGCGGCATTGGTATGCTCTTGACTTTGAAACGGAGAATTCAATGGACATTCTTCCGTCAAATGAGAAGGATCAAAACAGCATCCACATACAGTTTTAGAGAGCGACATCGGATTTAGGGAGGCTGCTAGAAGTTTATGTTCCATAGCTTCGAGCTTCTTTTGCATTGCTGCCATTTCAGCTCAAACACCTATGGACACATTAATTTGGTGAATGCCACCCTTAGACGATGACTGGTTTACATTCTCCCACTGTAAAGATTTTTCAGCGAAATCTTCTAAGAATTTCCAAGCTTCCCCATCGTCTTTGGTCATAAAAGTGCCTTGACACATGGCTTCAAGGTTCTGTTTAGTGGTAGGGTTAATGCCCTAATAAATGATTCTGCACAGATCCTATCTCGGGATTCCGTGATATGGACATTGAACCAACAGATCCTTGAAGTGTTCAAAACACTTCAAGAATGGTTCATTCGGAAGCTGTGTGAATTGATTTATTTCGCTACAGACTCGAGCTGTCTTGTGATTAGGGTAGAATTTCTTAAGGAATGCTGCAACGAATTCTTCCCAATTCGTAATGGAATGTGCGGTTGTGTTATACAGCCACTTCTCGGCTATATCGCACAAGGTAAATGGAAGAAGACGTAGACGCATAGCATCCATAGAAAGCTGTGAGATACCCATCATTGCGCATACATTTTCAAATTTGGTAATAAAGACATATGCGTTGTCACGACCCGAAAGTACGGAACATGACCGGCCCTTAAACTACGAACGTCTCGAGGCGTACGTAATCTAAGTAAGCCGAAAACCCAGCAATCCAAACCAAGAAAAGATAGTAGAGTGAAGGAAAACCAGTTTAAATCAAATAGTTTGCAACATATGCCGAGATATGCATTTTAAAATCACAAATCTGTTCTAAAAATTTCGGCATAGTTTCCTTTGTAAAAACTGACCCCAAACGGGTACAAAACCTGATAAAGCATATATATAATGAAAAATGCATCCCCAAGAGGGAGCTAGCTCTTCGTCAATCGACGGTCACAACCACACAAGCAATATAATATACAACGCCAAAGGAGAGGATCACAACAGAAAAGGAAACTCAAACAGCATGAAATCCATAGAAATACAACGCGCGACTCTAAGATCGAAAGAATAAACAACACTGGTCTCTATCTCTGAAATAAATACATGTTTGGTTGATGGAACTTCTAGATACAACCGAGTAATAATATACAAAGTATAATGATGGGTACGATACAACAAACCCACCTACTAGCAAATCACCCGAAAATAGAAGTAGTGCCAGCAAAGCCGTAATGAAACCTGTACGGCAATCCTGCAGAAACTGTGGCACAACGAGGGTGAGTTGCCAACTCGTGAGTAGAAAAACATCTACTAACAGAAATCGCATGAACAACGCAATCCTAGGTCATACGATCATAATATATCCTCAAATATATAACCAGCAGCCTATAACAATGGTTAGGGTAAATATCTAACCCAGGTGTAATCTCATGTGGCCATGTCAGTGCCTCAGGTAGCAATATATCATATGGACGATGTATGAATGCATGAAAACAGAATACATTTACTAAAGAAACTACTTGCATAATTTAGCGAGATATCCTTTGTATTTTTAAAAATGAGGTATCATAATGAAATCAGCATAAACAGTGTCTAGCATCGACACAAAACATAAATCTCAATGTCTCAAAATCTCAGGCTCCGGCTATCCGGACTGGCCTGTATCATCAAATCTCAGTACCTCAATATCTCGAAATCTCAATGTTTCAATCTCAATATCTAGGGCGCCGTCAGTCCAGACCGGCCCCTACCATCCATCTCAAGACCACGACGGTATCCTCCGGATATCCGACGCATCGGGTAAAATCACCGGTCGGTAGTGCTCCCCTGCCAGGCTCAACGCCATCATCTGCGATCCTCTTGCCCCGGGGTACCGCACCGGGTCCACTATGTACGCAAAACAGTTCCTCCACTCCTCGAACTCGGGTCTCGAAATCCATCAGCAAACTCATGGTGGACGACTCATACATCATGGAAAAACCGCACTTTTTATTTAAAAAGAGAGAAAAGAAGTTTATATAATTTTTGCGTTTTTGCCCCTAAATCCAGAAAATCTCATGGAAATCCGAATCCAAATCCTCAATAGCATGTAAACAGTGAATATAGGCATAAAAATCCATGAATGCGGCATAACAATGAATAACAGTATGCATGAAGTGACAAGTAATAACTACAATGTCTAAAATATTAGCTAACAACTATGTCAATAAAACAGTATTTTCTAAAGTGTTCGTGACATGAAAATTACCGATGAAGATGTGTGTGAGCCGGCAAGTAAGTGTACGTGGTACATACGCATCATCGGTAATGGTGCTGGTGTCCTAATAGCATGATATCAATAATGGAATATGCAGTACAATAAGTATGCGATGCGGAAAGAAGATCAATAATGTGCGGGAGCAGAGTACTAGACACAACGATAACTATAAGTTAAACAATGGTGCCTTTTAAAAAAAAACACGAATCGCGGTGTTTTGAAAATGAGGGCTACGGTGTTTTTAAGAAAAGATACGTCTTTTGAAATATCCGTAGAATACCCTGACTTGTCCTTTAAAGTACCCGCGATTCGTTAGCTTTTGAAATAGGTAGGAGTCTAATCTAGTCTAACAACTACACTAAAATATACGGCTGAACTAACAAGCTGAACTGCAGGTAAGGAAACCGTCTAACATCTGAGTCGATACATATACATACCTGTATATCTATTAGTCGGTGATCCCGCCTCAATAATATCATATCCGATACCATATCTAAAATCAGACATCCCAAGTCAAGAGTGCGGATCAATCATCAATATATAGCTCGTACGTAAATCCGTCGTACGGCATCCCCAAATCTGGGTACGGGTCGATATCACATTCATCATATCATTCATCTAGTATCCTCTTTATCAAAGATCATAATCCGGGTACTGACCTACGTCTAGTACAATACTAATATCATCAATATAATCATGATCTGATCACTGATCTACAGCCTCATACAAACTGATATCATCATCACATATCATCATAAAGAGGTATACATCGCCCAATGCGACCTATTATGGATATCTTAACATATCATATCCTATCTCATATCGCGATCACATGTCAACCATTTTTATATATATCACTATTCACAAGGCATCGTCATCCAAAGATCCGCTATAACATCAGGACGTATCTCAAGTATGAATCCTGCCATATCACCGATCTCACGGCCTCAACTCAATTCTCATCGACTCATCTCAATCCTAAGTATCATCCTCAATCCGTATGTGAACACATAGTCCCATACCCATGTGAACACATAGCAATATAGAATCCCATATAAGCACATATGAAAGAAGAATGAATGCAAGTATGGGTGTGTGTATGTACATGTGTGGTGCGACCACTACTCTAGGGTTTCGCGACACTAAATCATCCAAGCACACCAAATATCCATCTATGTCATCAATAATCTCCAACAATATATATAATCAATATATGTGTGTATACGTATTCGTATACATCACCACGGACTGCGGGGGTGCTATGCGCCGTCCACCCGACTTCTCCCCGTAGATATAAATCTACTCACCTCTGCTTGCCGATGCCGATGTCGCCACGCGCTTTCTTGTCACCTCTAAGTCTTCACGAGGGTACCTACATATAATAAACAATTGCAATTGCTATTAACATCAAGTCTAGAAACCAAAACGACACGCGCGTTGCTCGTAGGTTAGAACCTATAGCTTATACGTACACGATAAATCAAACAACCCTTGTTGTCGATGTACAAACATGCGGCAACCAAAAACGAATCCAGATATCAAAACTCATCATTTCAAATATGGAAAACATATCATAAATCACACGCAAGTGTTCCCAGATTTTTGATTCAGGTCAGTCCAATCTAAGCAAACAAGTCTAGGGTGATATATAGGGTATATGTGAGCTATGGAGGCAACCCGGACTCCTAATTTTACAAGGTGGCCGGCCCCCTACTCTAGAATTCCGGCCTTGCCGGTAATGGTAGGAAATTAGGTTGTTAGGTTTGTAGGGAAAGCTCCTATTAGTCAATACAGGGTAATGGTCTTGCTGGTTTTCCATTAAGTGTCTAGGGTCACTCCAGATCCTAGGTAGGCTACCAATCTAACACAATAACCTAGGTTTGGTACACCAATTTTAAGTCGTGGCAATGTCACAATACTACATTGTAGGAAATTGGTCCCAGATTTCACTCTAGGTCAAAACAAGGCAAGTAAACAGGTCTTGGGTAATGTATATGGTATAGGTGAGCTACTGAACTGACATAGGCCCCTACCTTCACCTAGTGGCCGAGCCATCACACAGGCAAAACCGGCCTCGTCGGCCCCCCTTGGCTCCAATGGGGTTTTTTATGCTACAGGGGGTTCCTAGGGTCAAAAATGGGCCTCTGGTTTTGTTTGGTTGTCTCAGATATTCCCTGGGTTGCTCCAGATACCCCGTAGGTACATTCAAAGTCACAAAACTAATATAGGTAAATTCCTGAGTTGTGCATCTAATTCATGTCTAAGGTTCAGGTCATGAATCGTGTTACCATGGTTAAGCAAAACTTACAACAGCCCCCAGATTCCGCCTACAGTCATTACTCAAAAATCCAATAGGACCAAACACCCCCAAATATCATCAGATAAGCACCCTACAAAAACCAAACCCTAGCTCCTCAATTGGCTCGGCGTCGCCGGCCCTGTCTTCATTGGCCGCCGGCCAAAACCGGTGGGTATGGGGTGGGGGTTCAGGTGAACACTCCAGGTCTGTAGTATAACACTATGGTACAGTTTGTTTTCCCAGTGTGGTCTCGGGGTCACAGCAGGTTATCCATGTCTCAAAACAACACAAAAATACGACATTGAACCAAAACTAAACTAAAAGGAAGAAGTTATACCTCACTTGTTCCTCTCTAGGCAGCACTAACCTCCCAAATTCGTCAAAATCCTACTTTGCTCGGTTCATCTTGTAGAGGAGGAGATGGGGACTAATTTTTGTGAAGGGAGTGTAGGGTTTTAGGGTAAGGTTGGAGGTAGATCTAGGGTTTATTGAAGAGGATTGTGGAGTTGAGGAAGAAGAGGAAAATGATGGGGTTTTGGAAATAAGGCAGCAGCTGCAGCAGCAGCCCCTTCCCCTCCTTCTCACATGCTTACTCTCTCTCCCTCTCTCCAAGTACCCTACACACTGATTATTTTGTCTCCTTTGACGTTTTCTTTTCTCCTTTTCTTTTCTTTTCATTTTTCCTTCTCTCAAAATGGTAAACCCTAACACCCAAAACATGTAGGAAAATGAAACAAGTGTGGAAAAATGATATGTGCACATTTTTGCATAAAAGTGCTAAAAACCCGATTAGCGATTTTTAATCACGATTAACACTAAAATAGCATATAATTAACCATAAAAACTTTAAAATGGAATAATTCCATAAAATACCCTATTTTAGAATTTTCCGTAATTTTTCCAAAATTTTCCCCATTTATCGGTATTTAATTATACCGAAATATTAAAATATTCATTAAAATAATATTAAATTATAAAAATTTCCAAAAAATAATATTTTATTTTTTTTGAAATGTTACATGCGTCTTCAGACTCGAGACCGTGATATTTGGGTAGAAGGTTGATGTATTGGGGTTTAATCTCAAAATTGTTCCCGTTGGCTGGTGGAATGGAGAGACAGGTCGAAAGAGGACCTCGCATAGGATAGCACCTCTCTTGGAGAGGGATGAAGGGTGGATTCTGCGCATTTGCGGACAGCGGCAGAGTAGTGGTAAAGAAGTTCGATGGAGAAGCGTTCATCGATGTGGGTGTGGTGGTGGGTAAAGAAGAAGTAAATGTAGAAATACCGACTTCGGAGTCGATCGGGGAACGCGGACAAGTCGGGCACTAGAATCCCGTGTCCAGCCTATCTTACACTAAAGGGTTTAGTATAAGTGGCAGCGTTAATATAATTAGGGGAAATGATGAAGTGGTGTTTGTTTTGAAAACGAATATGGATTTTTGAAAAAATGATGCAAATCACAACAAATGCACAAGCACAACCCTAAGTCTAGTGGTCACCTAGGTCAAGTCTCCAGACCGCTCCTAACTGCCAGAAGACAAATCGCAGGATCAATCCTCTACTGCCTCTTTGTCCCTCCTGTGGCCAGTTAAGTGCCAGGTAAGTGGGAGGTTCCCCACTACGTAAGTAGTGGGCCTAATTAAGTAACCACTTGCCTTAGACACACTTACCTTAGACACCAAAAAAGAAACGCGGATAAGCAATAGATTACCCACGACCTTCTCTTGTCCTAAGTGAGCGTGACGATCCTTAGAGTCATGTCTAGATCTTTTTTAGTTAATGAGGGTAATACGGATGCAGTTTTGTGATTTTCGGGGCTTAGGAAGGGTAATGAACTCCCCACCTAATATGAATTTGGTCTTTGCCACTTAATTTCCGTATTAAAATATGCAAACAACCAAAATCAAACACGCACAATTTTTTTTTATTTTTGCGGCTCTGCGAATTTTTGCAAAGAAACCTGCAGAAATTTGTAATTGGAGCAGATGAGGGAGGAGATAAGAAAGTCAAGAAGTCACCTAGCAATTTCCATACACTGTAGCTACAGTGCCGCCGCGTTTCCGCCGCGTTTCCGCCGCGGATCAATCAGATCCCTACAAAAAAATTCTTGGCACAGTTCCAGATCACTCCCTGAGCACTCTGGAATATTCGGAAATTTTTTTTCTCAAGCTCTACAGATTCCAGATTTCCTTGCAACAAATCACAACGAATCGTTTAGTGTTTGCGCAATTTTGATCTCAAAATTATGATGGAATAAACTTTTCAACTCAAATTTCAAAAACGAACAAATTAGCATACGATCTCCGGCAACGGCGCCATTTTATTGATATCGTTCTTCGTGATGTGTTTTGAAATTGTATATAAAGATCACAATCAAAGAATTTTTGTTAACCGCAATCAATAACGGTGTTGCATATAGCGCGTTAGCGAGTGCGGATCGTCCACAGGGAAAGTGAGATTTTCTCGTATTTGTTTTAGTTGAGTCGAAAATTAAAGAGAAAAGAAAAGGCAATTCAATTCAAGATTTATAAAAGTGAATTTCAAGAATTATTAAAATCTAAATCTAATAACAAGAAAACATTAAAAATCAAGAATCAAGAATTGATGATATCCAATCGAATTAGGTTTCAAGAATCGAAGTGAGGCTCGTAGGAATCTATTGAATCTATAGACGTGATGAAAACTATTGATTACATTTTCTTATCCATTAATGATTTGATGCTAGATCGATGATGATCAATGAGAATTAGGGATTTCTTGCGGAAACTAGGGTTTCATCATCTATCCCTTGTCCTTTCATTGATTTCATTCACATTCTAGCCTCTAGTAAATTCAAGAATCGATCGTGGATCACTAATTAAGAGCGAACACAATCAAGAAAGTATCGCTCGAAACTAGATTGTCGATTCTTCAATTTGCTAAAGTTTACAAAACTTATAGGACTTAAGAATTGTTTCAAGATTTGTAACATCATCATCTATTGATTCTCTCGACTCCTTCACGAGCGGAGTTTTACTCAAACATCATAACAAGAAACACAATCAAGAATTGAGATCTAATCATGATGCAAGAATGTAAAGAAAGCAAGATAAAGAATTTCACCTTTTATTTATTAACAATTTTGTTACAATTCTCTCAAGATCTACAATGAGGAAAGAACTCGATCGTCGATTGGCTTCGCATGTCTTCGTGAGTCACGGATCGCCTTGGACCACTTGCTCGGATGCAGATCGGCTTCGCTCCTAAAAGGTTGAAGGCTTCTTGCTTGAATTGTACTCGGGGATCTTGAATTTGTCTTTGGTGATTGGATTAGGGTTAGGGTTACAAGTTGTGTCACTCAACTTGTGTTGGGAGTTGGAGATTGGAGAACAACCTTGAGAGTGAAGCCTTAGGGTCCCTTTTATAGCCTTGATTAGGATTAGCTTCCTTTAGAAACTAGGTTAGTTTAGCTTCCCTTGTAAGCTTGGTAGTTAGGTAGAAGGTTCTAGAGGTAGTTAGTTAGGGTTAGCTTCCTTCATAAGCTTGGAGGTTAGGGAGAAGCTTCTAGGCTTAGATAGTTAAGTAGCTTGCTTTGGAAGTTTGAGGGTGTTTAGCTTGAACAAGAAGCCTTTCTGTTCTGACAAAAACTTCTGGATAATTCTAGAATTTGCAGTGGCTTAAAGGGGTTCTGAAACTGAGAAGAGAGATCTGAGCTGAAGCTGTGCTGACATCACCATGATATGGCCGTGGATCCGCCGCGGGAGTGGGTATTGGGCCGCGGATCCACGGCCTAATGGAGGCTTCAGTGTATGATCTTTGCTGTGCTGCTTTGTATTGGCTTTAATGTTGTTTCCTGATATGTGGAATCTCATAATTCTTTCTAGTTCATTTCCAGATCTCAAGTCTTGGACTTGGCGTATTTTGATCAGCACTTTTCACAGTTTCGGCTCTTTTCCTGGAATTTCCTGCACAGATTCTCGAGACAAGTGTTGCGCTATACAAAGATTATGCGATGCAATAATAAACACTCAATTTCCCTCAAAATGTCGGTTTTAAAGTATAACACAAGTAATTTGGTATTTTACGGCTGTTTTGCTAATATGTGATATATTTATACCGAACACCTATAGATGAGTGCAAATGGTAGGGAAATTGATGTGTTAAAAGTGCAATATTTTCAACTGATCAGTGACCCTTATTCCACTTCACGTGCATCTTGCTATAGCTACTTGTACATCATGCATACATATTGACATATACACCCACATATTCGATTACAGCTATATGTACATCATGCACACATACTGACATGTACACCTACGTACTCGATTATAGCTACTTGTACATCATACATACAGATTGACATGTACACCTACGTACTCGATTATGGCTACTTGTACATCATGCACACATACTGACATGTACACCCACATATTTTGCTATAATTGCTTATACCCTAAGTGGTATGGTTTTGACATGTGATATTGAGATGTTGACTATTGCGCTTATGAAATGCATCATACCTACTTGCTTACATGTAGATACTTAAACCTTGTTACAATTACATGTACCCCTCATACGATGCTGCATTTGTTTTTGGGGGATTTAGGAATCGCATGATATGTTTTAAAGCTAGATTCAATTTAAAGAGCGGTTTTCCCTTGAATGCTCATATTGTACTATTATGTAGCATGTATCAGTTTTTCATGGATTTACGCATTGAGATATGGATTTCATATGATTTATGGATTTGAGAACCGTGGGGGTATTTCAAGAAAACTATGTATTGTTTGAAAACCCGGTTTCTCTTGATATGATATTTCAGTGCGTCCACCATATGATTTCTCGGTTCTGAGATTTGGCTTGTGATACCCGATTCGAGGAGCGGGAGGCACCGGCTGCGGGTATATGGTGGACCCGGTATGGTACCCTGGGGCGAGTGGTGATTTCGTGGTGTAGATGATAAGCCTGGCGGTGGAACCACTACCTACCGGTGATAGTATTTGGACTCGGCGGTTATCATGGGGATACCGACCGGAGTGAGGTATGACATATCGTCAGGGCCAGTCGTGGTGACAGCGCCTGAGTTATGAGGATTTACGTGTCGATGCTAGACACGGGTTTTTTCATGATGTTTCGGGTGTCGATGTTAGACACTTAGGTTCCATGAGACTTACATGTGAGGGCCGATCTGAGGATGCGGTGCCTGAGGATTTGGGATTTGATGTGTCAGTGAGGGATACTGGTGTTTTTTTTCCATGCTGATGATTTTGCATGAGATTTTATATTATATCATCCCACATTCAGGATTATGTTGTTATGCATTGATTCGTGTAGTTGTAGCACCCCGATGATGTACCTTTACATGATTGTTGCATATTCACTTGTCATACTTATGCTATCGGTTTACATGTGATAGATAGATCGTTGTTCGTGCATATTTGCGATTACAGTATGATGTTAATTACTATTCATGAGTTGGCAACTCACCCCCGTTATGCCACAGTGTTTTGCAGGACTTACCCTCAGAGTAGTCGCGGCCTGGCGTCTTATCATCTCTACTTTTGCGGATACCGCTACGTTAGGCAGTGAGGCCATTGCTTTTAGGTGGGTTTGCGGTTATCTTCTTGTACATTGTATATCTTTTTGTTGGATATAGTATTCTCCATCTACCACTGTTTGTATATGGCTTAGAGATGACTTGTGAGGATTTGGTGTTCTATTATTTTGGTGACTTTGGGTGCTGTGCTCGTGGGAGCCGGTTTTGTTGAAAAGTTTACTTCTTTATGCAGTTTTCTTTTATATTCTTCGCTTGGGCGTCGTATTTATATCTTGTGGTGGTTGTCTCCGCCGTTGGGCGTGATTTTGCTCCCATTTGGGATGCTTTATATTTTATCTATGTTGTACCCGTTTTTGGGGCTAGTTTTTACAAAGGAGGTGCTGCCGAAATTTTCAAGAAAGAAAACTAGAGTTAGAGATTTTACTTGTGATTTTCCAAATGTTAAAACTATGTTTTTCTCCATTGATCCAGATTTGGGTGGTTTAGATTTCTGGGTTTCGGCTTACTTGAGTTGCGTACGCCTGTAGACGTTACGTATTTTAAGTGCCGGTTACGGGCCAAATTTTGGGACGTAACAAAGTTGGTATCAGAGCGCTAGGTTTTACCTTTCGGAGTGTAGGATGACCTTCGTATGATGGAGTAAGTAACTTAACCAGAGTGACGTAGGGTGAGTATGTTCCGCGACATACTTACGATACGGTACTCCGCCTAAGTGACCTTAGGGCTTATTGATTGATATTCTTCCGTGATGATATACATCTTTGTGATTCGATTCCTGTTTCCTTATCGAATCTTGTTTCAATTTCCAGCCTATATGCCGCCAAAGACTACGAGGGCACAAAGAGAGGCCGCGAGGGCCGAGGTCAAAGTTGACTCGTCTGAGGCGAGGACTGACCAGGGCGGTACGCCTGTTGTACCGGAGCATATTGCTATGATTGGGGCTGGTATGCAGGACCTGCGCCAGATGATGGGGACCTTAGTAGAGGCCATTCGAGCACAGGGGCAGGCAGTTGTTCCACCTGTTACAGGGACCACGATGGTACCTACAGTTCCGGCAGCCATAGTTACAGCTCCGGAGGTTATTACCATGTCACTGACAGATTTTATGAGGCTGAGGCCTCCGGTGTTTACTGGCACAGATGTTACTGAGGATCCGCAGTCGTTCATCGACCGGATGTCCAGGATTTGTCGTTCGCTCCGATGCTCCGATAAGAGGTGGGTGGAGTTTGCCAGTTTTCGTCTGGAGGGTCTGGCCTAGAAGTGGTGTGAGTCGTTGGAGAGGGGCAGAGCCGCTGGTCTTGCTCCTATGACCTGGGCTGAGTTTGTGACTGTGTTCCTCACCCGTTTTCTTCCACCGAGTGTCAGGGATACGCGAGCGCGCAAATTTGAGTCGTTACGTCAGACTCCGGGGATGACGGTGTCTGAGTATGATGTACTGTTTACCGAGCTGTCTGTATATGCTCCGTACCTGGTGGCGACTGAGGAGATGAGGGTGAAGAGGTTTGTTCAAGGCCTGCATACCCAGTTGTTCTTAGCCATCAGCATTCAGCATTGTGACACGTATGCGGTAGCTGTCGATGCAGCCCTATTGGTGGAGGAGCGTCTTGCTGAGTCATCGGTTGTTCCGGAACCGAAGAGGACTCGTACGGATGTACCAGCACGGAGACATAGGTTTGCACGCCGAAGCAGGGTTCCTTCAGACTCGGGGAGTAGCAGAGATGTGGGACGGGGACAGTTATTCAGCTCTTACTCCCAAGAGGGCCAGCGACCGTCTTATGGGTGCTTTGGGTGTGGCAGTCTACACAACCTTGTTCGGGATTGCACCGTGGTGCGTCAGAGAGGGCCAGCAGTACCCCAGGTTACCTTACCACCTTCTCCGCCTCAGAGAGCATTGCCTCTTGTTCCTGTTGTTGCGCCGCGTCAGACTCCTGTTCAGAGAGGTCGTGGTCGTGGGGGTTTTGTGCCGAGAGGACGAGGTGGCGGAGGCAGAGGACAGCCAGTAGCCGGTAGAGGGCAGGCTCGGGTTTTTGCCTTAACTCACCAGGACGCTCAGGCGTCCAATGTTGTAGTTTCAGGTACCCTTTCTGTATGTTCTTATGATGCACATGTTCTTTTTGATCCGGGATCTACGCATTAGTATGTTTCTATGCACTTCGTGCCGAAGTTAGGCCGAGAGTCGTGTTTGCTAGATCAGCCGCTTGTCGTGACTACTCCTGTTGGCGAGTCATTTATCGCGCGACAGGTGTTCCGGTCTTGTGTTGTCCGTATTGGTGACAGAGATCTGTCCGTCGACTTGATCCTTCTAGAGATGTTGGACTTCGACGTTCTGGTGGGCATGGACTGGTTAGCTACTTGCTACGCATCCGTGGACTGCCGCGAGAAGACAGTTAGATTTTGTTTTCCCGGCGAGTCAGTGGTTGTCGTGCAGGGGGACCGTGGTGCCGCCCCTCACAGTTTGATTTCTGTCCTGTGCGCTAGTCGGCTTTTGAGGAGGGGAAGTCGGGGATTCTTGGCTTTCATTCATGATACTGGAGCCACAGTGGAGTCGTTGGACCAGGTTCCTACCGTGCGAGAGTTTCCCGATGTCTTTCCCAATGAGTTACCTGGGTTGCCGCCAGAGCGCGATATTGAATTCTGCATTGATCTGTTTCCTGGCACGGAGCCCATTTCTATACCGCCTTATCGGATGGCTCCGGCAGAGCTTAGAGAGCTTAAAGATCAATTGCAAGAGTTGCTTGATTTGGGACTTGTGCGTCCGAGTGTTTCGCCGTAGGGAGCTCCTGTTCTGTTCGTCAGGAAGAAGGACGACAGTTTGAGGCTATGTGTGGATTATCGTCAGTTGAACCGAGTTACGGTGCGGAACAGGTATCCTTTACCTCGCATTGACGATTTATTTGATCAGCTCCAGGGTGTGAAACATTTTTCTAAGATTGATTTACGTTCGGGTTATCATCAGTTGCGTGTTCGGAATGATGACATTCCGAAGCCTACTTTTCGTACTCGCTATGGGCATTATGAGTTTTTGGTGATGTCGTTCGAACTCACCAATGTGCCAGCAGCGTTCATGGATCTGATGAACCGGATTTTCATGCCATTCCTCGACCAGTTTATTATAGTGTTTATTGATGACTTACTGGCCTACTCTAGGAGTCGTGAGGAGCATGAGCAGCACTTGAGGATTACTTTACAGATATTGAGAGAGCACCAGCTGTATGCTAAATTCTCAAAGTGCATATTTTGGCTTGATAGTGTTGACTTCCTGGGTCATGTGGTGACTGGTGATAGTATTCTTGTGGACCCGAGGAAGATCGAGACTGTACAGCTTTGGCCCAGACCTGTATCGGTGACTGAGATCCGCAGCTTTTTGGGCTTAGCTGGTTATTATCGCCGTTTTGTGCAGGATTTCTCGAGTATCGCTGCACCGCTGACTGGACTGACCCGGAAGGGAGTTCCTTTTCTTTGGACTGATGCGTGCGAGCAGAGTTTTCAGCAGTTGAAGACTCGGTTGCCGACAGCACCAGTTCTATCTTTACCTTCTGGATCGGGCGGCTATGTTGTTTTTTTGTGATGCTTCTCGAGTGGGGCTCGGCTGTCTTTTGATGCAGCCATGACAGAGTGATTGCTTACGCTTCTAGGCAGCTGAAGAAGCATGAGCAGAATTACCCCACTCACGATCTTGAGATGGCCGCGGTGGTCTTTGCGTTGAAGATTTGGAGACACTACTTGTATGGGGAGTTGTGCCAGATCTTCACGGATCACAAGAGCTTGAAGTACATATTCCAGCAGCGGGATCTGAACCTAAGACAGCGCCGATGGATGGAGCTAGTGAAGGATTATGATTGTGAGATCCTTTATCACCCAGGCAAGGCGAATGTAGTGGCTGATGCTTTGAGTCGTAGGCTCGGGGGTAGCTTGTCCCAGTTGAGCGCAGTTCAGCGTCAGTCTTCTGCAGATTGGCAGCTCTTATGTGATGGTAGAGTGCAGTTCGAGTTCACCTCCACTGGGGGACAGTTTACTCATGTCCACGCCCATCCACTACTACTTGATCGTATCCGTGAGGCGCAACCCAGTGATGCCCGTTTGTCCGAGATTCTTGAGCTTGTTCGACAGGGTACAGTTTCGGAGTTCATGATTGATGACCAGGGTGTGCTACGATGCAGGACTCGCTTGTATGTACCAGATTCTGATGGGCTGAGACGCGAGATCCTAGAGCAGGCACATCAGTCGGCCTTTAGCGTTCATCCAGGTTCCACCAAGATGTACCGTGACTTGAGAGACTGTTACTGGTGGGAAGAGATGAAGCGTGATATATCGGACTTCGTTTCGAGGTGCCTGACTTGTCAGCAAGTCAAGGCTGAGCATCAGAGACCGGCTGGAGAGTTGCAGCCTTAACCCGTTCCGGAGTGAAAATGGGAGAAGATTTCCATGGACTTCATTGTGGGTCTACCCAGGACCAGTCGAGGGTATGACTCCATTTGGGTTATTGTTGACCGGTTGACGAAAGCGGCTCACTTCCTTCCAGTGAAGACCACTTTCGGGTATGCTCAGTATGCGCAGTTGTATATAGATGAGATTGTGCGTTTGCACGGTGTTCCCACATGCATAGTATCCGACAGAGACACCCAGTTTACTAGCCGTCTTTGGCAGAAGCTTCAGGAAGCTTTGGGTACCCGGTTGAGTTTTAGCCCCGCTTTTCATCCAAAGACAGATGCTCAATCGGAGCGGACTATTCAGACTCTGGAGGATATGCTCCATGCATGTGTGCTTGATTTTGGTGGCAGTTGGGATCGTCACTTGCCGTTGATTGAGTTCTCCTACAGTAACAGCTTCCAGTAAACTATTCAGATGGCACCTTTTGAGGCTTTATATGGTAGGAAGTGTCGATCGCCAGTCAGTTGGATCGAACTTAGTGAGAGTCTAGTTTTGGGACCCCAGCTAGTTCAGGAGACTACGGAGAAGATCCAGCTGATTCAGGACAGGATGAGAGCAGCCCAGTGCAGGAAAAAGTCTTATGCCGACCGTCGTCGTCGCAGACTTGAGTTCGCAGTGGGGGATCATGTATTCCTGAGGATTTCTCCGATGAAGGGCGTTATGCGATTTGGGAAGAGGGGGAAGCTCAGTCCCAGATTTGTAGGTCCTTTCGAGATCCTTGAGAGAGTGGGTTCCGTTGCTTATCGTTTGGCGCTCCCGCCTAGTTTTCCGGATGTTCATGTTGGATGTATATTCCCTAGAGGCCAGTATTGTATATGTATACATATGGATACTAGGGATATGTATGTACAGAACAATCTTGCTCAGTTTTATAGTATATTATTTGACTTGTCTTTATTGGGATATGTGTATTCATTTGTATTGTTGTTATATCCAGCTTGCACATATTGATAAAGACTCGATACGGTGGTATACTATAGTGGTTTGTCTTTATCTTAACATGACATATGTTATACTCGTTATTAAATATTGCGGTTACATGTTGATAAAGCCCTAAGGATCTTGCTTGACTACCCGCGTTATGATGGCGATCATACTTGTGGGAGCAGGGTAGTCCATAAGCACATCCTTAAATGGTCCCCAGTCGTGTGAGTATCGAGACTGGGCACTGATACTCCATAGTAGACTGGTGTGTACATTTCTACCCCCGTCGGGGGGATGGTTGGTCCCGCAGTCATTAGTCTGATGCACCTAAGATCGTATACAGGTGCTCACTAGGTGTGAGTACACTGGACGGGCTCGCCGAGAACTTCCATGTGGTACTATACCTATCGTCAGATGGAAGCTCTCAGGTAACATGTGTACAGGTTAGTCTTTAGACCCGAGATCGGCATTTGTCTCGTGTGAGTTCCCACTGAACTTTGATCACTACCCTACCATGGCTCTATTGAGTCGTGCAAACAGGTTTTGGTTGAGTTCAGTCCCGAGCCACATGGAGGCAGTGAGCAATTGTCGGGGATTCGTCTCTCCTGGTATAGGGAGTCGATATCGTACTATGATTTGATTGGTCAGGACCATAAGACCTTGGCCAAGGCACTTGGGATTTACTGATAGGTTGATCGGTAGTTTCCCGGATTGATCCTGAGCCACATCGGCATGACTTATCAGGTTATTAGGGTCTGACGTTAACCATCCCCTAGACCCGGTATGCGATACTCTTTGACGAAGAGACCGGACTGTACGGATATTGTCACGGATAGGCTCAATAGGAGTTCGGACGAGCTTGCTTGTCGGCCTTCCTTTTCGACAGGTACCTGGGCAGCCGTTACGTACAGCTAGTGCCGCTGACGTGCTTTTGGTTAAACCCACCGCCAGAGTCCTGTCGAGTCTTTAAAGTCCCACACAGAGGGTTTCCCTGATTCAGGCGAAATGATGTAGTAGCCGTATTGGATACGTGCAGGGTTCGATCGATTGATGTACTTTGTACTCGGATTTTCGATCGGACAGTTGGTAATACTAGCCGGCTCGGGTTTGAGCCGGATTATTAAATCAGGTATTGATTTAATAATTTAGGTATATGTATTTCGATATATATATTCTAGTATTACGTTCTTCGTGTTACTCTATCTCTTTGGGCGTTCGGATTTTTATCTGATTGCTGGTATATATGTACAGTAGACTGAAATCCGTATTTATTACAGATTTTCTTGTAGAAGGTGGCCACCTCATTTAGTATTTTCCATTTATTTCATAAATGGAAATGAGGTGTAAAGTGAGAGGAATGGGAGGAATGGAGTTGACCATGCTTCAATAGTGAACAAATGAATTTATAATTCATTTGTAGTTACTATTGAAGCATGGTTGTGGATTTTTTATTCTAAAAATTCATATACAAAACATTGGTATTGATTTTCTCTCTCCAAGGATGCTTCATAATTTCTTGAGCTCTCTTTCTCTCTAGCCTCCTCCACCTTCATCTTCTTCCTCTTCACTACCTTCTCATGAGTTGAGAATCAAGTGAAGAGGCAAGAAAGAGATAGCTTGACACTTAGATCTCTAAACTAAATCCTAGACTACTTGGTTTAGCAAACCAAGTCCTCTAGTTGCTTCTTTTGTTACATAGTTAGAATCTAAAGCCATGGATCATACTCCCCGGGTGGATCATCTACGACCAAGGAAGACCGGAGAACAAGCTCGATCCCGGAGAACCGATGGAGCCAGAAATGGAGCACAAGAAGAGGAAAGAAGACCGAAGGACTTAGATCGTTTGGTATAGCTTCTTTCATAGTAGTTAGCATCTCTTTGTTTGCTAGTTGGTTTTATGGTAAAGATCCGGGTTTTGAGTTATCTTTGCGCCCCTTTTTAAAACCCTAGAAAAAATTTTGTTCCGCAAACGGCCTCGTTTGGAGGCTCGGGCGTGAGTATAACCCAACATGGTATTAGAGCCATCCCATAAAACATACACTAGCTTGTTTAAAGGTGTTTAGAATAACGATTGACAGAAAATTCGAAAAACCGCATTTTATTTCATGCAGTTTATGTCGATTTTTAAACATGCTCGAAAAATCAATTTTATGGTCTCAGAAAATCATGCAGGCTTTTTAAAGAACCCTGAAGAAATTTGGTCACATGATCCTTCTAAACCGCCGCGGAACCGCCGCGTAAACTCCCTACTGGCGGCGGTTCCGCGGCCACTTTGGGGCCCACGTGAACCAATTTTTTTCTGGGCCTCTTATATTTGAGATTGTGGTTTCTGGAATAATTATTTTTGGGCCTAGATTTGTTACAGTGTTGGTCTAAATTCTTGGGGTCCACTTGGAAAGTTTAGTCGATCGTAATTTTAAGATACGTGTTTTATTATCAGTACATTCACTTTTATCTACGACCGGGAATGTCACTCGATCGGTAAAACTTGTCTTATTGCTATATGTTCTTTTAGACGGGTTTTGCGAACGTGACATTCGCGTTGATATTGTGTGCTTGTGCTGTGATTGTGGTTGGATTGTCGTGGTGGATTGCATGTGGTGCAATGTTAGAATACAGTTTTATATTCATCTGTACATTTGTTTATTGCGGGGCGAGCGTCCGACATGTGGACTGCCGTCTTTGCCAGATTGTATATTATTTTGGGGCACGACTGGGCTGAGGTCGATGCCACCGGTTGTACATTTTTTTTTAATATTCTTTACTAGGATTACCCCACGGCGGAGTGCACGGATAGCCGGGTTCTAGAAGGCAACAAGCCCGCATCTCATGGCATCGAGACGGAGGAGGCTTCATTCTCATGGCGCCGAGACGGAGAGGGCTTCATTCTAGAACTTGCGGGCTATTCGCCGCACTCGTAGGGGGTACAGGTTTTCATTGCACAGGCTATCCACACGACCGGGAACGTCGGGTTTTATTTGCGGCTCAAATGAAACCCGGGGCTCCAAGACTATCCACCATTCTGTAATGTTATCTGTGATGTTGTTTATTATCATGCCTGGGACGAATGTTATATATACTTATATATATACTAGTAGATGTTGTATATGTTTTGCACCCGCGCTAGTCCAGCCCCCGCTCTGTCGTTAGTTAAGTAACCTAACGGGTGATGACGGGGCCCAGTGGCGAATGCGGATGGCATATACGTACATCGTATTTTCGTTCTTTTCTGGTGTGATAGGTTACAAATTTGATGGGGCCGCATTAATTTTAATTGATGCAAGATAAAAAACCTAAAAGATGTTGTTGGAACCAAGATTTAAAAACTGACATTAAAGACGTTCTCTTTTGCTTTGCATAGTGGTATTCAGTTTGGAATATCCTACACCTCATTCGATGAGGCAAGGGCCGAGATCCCTTCACCGGGAGTGGCCCCTTGAGTAAAAGTTTGCGTCAGGGTAATAACTTTAATATAGTCGACTATTTTTGCTTTGCATCAAGGTATTCAGTTTGGAATATCCTGCACCTCATTCGACGAGGAAAGAGCCGAGATCCCTTTGCAGGGAGTGACCTCTTTAGCAAAAGTTTTCGCCACTATATATTTACAAAACTACTCAGGTTCCTTCAACGATATCAAGTTCATTACGTTAACGGGTTTTTCGCCAAAAACCCAGCCGTAGCCCTCCGTCATTTCAGAATAGTAATATTTAGTATTCATGCTGCATTTGTTGACCTAGTCAAGGCGTAGTGTACGGTAGCTAAGTAGTATTTTTCTGTGCATTGTAAATGTGATTGGTTAGGACAGTCGTGCGGCCTTGTTGACTTAGTCAAGGGCCCGTACGAGTGGGTTTAATACAATCAAGAAAATGACGGGTAGAACTTGACTAGCGGTTTATGGTTTGTTGACCTAGTCAAGGTCATAAATCGTTAGGGGTAAAAACCACATCGGGAGTTTCAAACATACAGGAAACTTGCAGATTTAGCATACCTTCTGGAATGTGGTGACTAGAGTGGATTCCATCTAGTGCATCACACAATGATAGTTGGATCCCGATCCCACTGATGAGTAGGATTACTCTTGGGAGATTTTTTCACTTAAACAATCAATGCTATAAACCAAGTAGGTGTCTAGAACGGTGTTAGCGGGGCTACGCCTCCAGGGAAAAGAGTGTAACATTTCAAAATAATAAAATATTAATTTTGGGAATTTTTATAATTTATTATTATTTTAATGAATATTTTAATATTTCGGTATAATTAAATACAAATAAATGGGGAAAATTTTTGGAAAATTATGGAAAATTCTAAAATAGGTTATTTTATGGAATTATGCCATTTTTAAGTATCCGTGATCTTTTATATGATAATTTAGTTCTAATCGCGATTAAAAATCGCTAATCGGGTTTTTAGCAATTTTGTGCAAAACATGCACATATCTTTTTTTTCCTACACTTGTGCATTTTCTACCATGGTGTTTCTTTTGGGGTTACTACTCTTGTGAGAAAGGAATTTGGAGAAGAAAAGAAAAGAAAAGGATTTGATTAAAGAAAGAGGTATGGTAAAAGAGAGGGGGTAGGTGAGGGTATTGACTTGGCATTTCTCTTCATCCTTCCTCTCATTTTCTCTCTCCCTCTTCCTCCATCTCCTGCTGCAGCTGCTGCCCCTCTTCACCCTCCCCTCTTCAAGCCTTCATTTCATCTCAAAAACATCACCAAAACCCTACCCCCATTTCATTAAAAGTGTGCACAAGCTCAAGATCTACACATTGGATCAAGAAAGCAAGGATTTTGGCCACTAGGGGCAACTCAAGAAAATTCTTGAGTTTCTAAACGAGGTATTTACTGAATCCTTAGCTTAGTTTTAGCATTACTTATTCCCCCATGTTGTGATAGAACCGATATTGTGTGTTTTGTGGATTTGAGGAAAACCTAGTTAGGGTTTGAGGGAAATTTGAGTTATGATGTGAAATTGAGCTCAGTAGAGGCTACATCAGCACCTTTGTGCTAGTATTGAGACCCGAACCTGAGACTTAAGACCCGGAATACGGATTTAGAAACCAATATCGGAAAATTTGTGAAATCTGTGAAGGTTATATTGAATCTGCTATCACCACGAGAGTCTGAAAATTATTTTGGTTGGACAGTGGTATGTGCAGGCACCCAGGAAACTACCACCAGAACCCTAGCCCCTACCTCCTATTCCCGGCCGCAAATTTATCTATTCTGGCCGCAATTTGCGGCCAGACCATGGTGGATTTGCATCGTTTTGGTTTTGATGCCCCTTTACCAGTAGTTTAGACCCCTGGCATGTATAGATTTGTCTAATTTGACCTAGGGTGAAATCTGGAGCCTATTTCCTTAGCTGCTGTTTTTGATTCGTGTTTCCGTATTCCGTATTTTTAATTCTGAATTTATGTATTGTGTTTTACCTCGACTATTTGGCGTTTATACGACGATATCGAGGATTGATTGATGGTCTTGAAAGCGTACCCATAGGAGCCTATTACCCTTAGCGTATCATTTGGGTTTTCGTGTGTCATTTTAGCTTTAGTTTGGTTTTAATAAGCGTTCATGATACGTTGATGTGTAGGTAACCCTTGGAGACTTCGGGACGACAAACAAGCACGTGGCGACATCAACAAATGAAGACGCAAGGTGAGTAGATTATATCTACGGGGGGAAGTCGGGTGGATGGCGTATAGCACCCCCGCAGTCCGTAGGTTATATAAGGTCTATATATATTATATATATAATAGTTATAGTGTGTCGTGGAAATTGTGTTAGGTGTATTATGGATAGTTTAGGGTTAGAAGTAAACTAGTGTAGTTCATAGTCGCGAACCCTAGAATAGATTTACACCCACACGCACACCCTTGCATATTCATTATACTTGCACTGTGTTTGATGATATTGGATGACATTGGAGATGAGTCGATGATATTGGGCATAGTGCCGTGAGATCGGTGATTTGATATGATTCGTATTTGGGATACGACAGGTGATTTTTAGCGGGCCTTTGGGCATGTATTTTACCCCCGCATTCATACTTATATAGATGGTATCGATTTGTACTAGACATAGATCAGTACCCCAGATAATGTGATATTGACCCGTACCCAACTATTGGGATGCCGTACAATGATTTACCGTACGAGCTATATATTGATAATTGATCCGCACTCATGACTCGAGAATGTCAGATGATATACGGTATCGTATGCGATACTATTGAGGCGGGATCACCGACTCTTATATTTATATTTATATGTATCGACTCAGATTTAGGTGGTTTCCATACCCCTCCCGATTGACTTGATACTTAGATCTGTAGTTTGTATAGTAGATGTTAGATTAGACCCGAGTCACCTATTTCAAAAACTACGAATCAGGAATATCTTAAAGACAAGTAAAGGGATTCTACGGGTATTTTCAAGACGTATCTTTCTTAAAAACACCGTAGCCCTTATTTTACTAAAAATCCTGATTCGTCTTATTTCAAATGGCATAACTGCATGACATATACATATGGATGTAGATTCTTTACTGTTGCGTTGATTATTCGATTTCCGCATCATCATGCTTTTCACATCGCTTTGCATGTGTTTAGTGATATATTACTATCATGTTGTTAGGACACCAGCACCATTATCGATGATGCGTATGTTCCACGAACACTTGCTTGCCGGCTCACATAGTTCATCATCGATAATTGCCATGTTACTACACAGTAGTATTATTGCATCAGGATATGACCTTGTATGTGCATACCATTATTCCATGTTGCATGATATACTGTTATACTTGCATTTCATTTATGTGTCACATACATCATGCTTTATGATTATGCGCATTGAGATATTCGTTTTCATGATATTTCTGGATTTGGGAACCGTGGATAATTTCAAAGGAGAGTATGTACTTATTTGTAAAAACCGATTTCCTTAATATGATATTTGCACAGCCACCATGAGATTTATCGGTTCTGATTATATACCCCATACGAGGAGTGGGCGCCGTATGAGGGTACATGGTGGGGCCCGGTATGGTTCCCCTCGGCAAGATGATCGATGGACTTTGCCGATTGAGCATGGAGGTGGGCGAGTACCTACCGGTGATAGTATTTGGACTCGGCGGTTATCGTGAGGATACCGACCGGAGTTTGTGCGTATGATACGTCGAAATTCGAGGGTCGAAGCTGGGCACTCGGGTTTCGAGGGAGCGTATGATACGTACCTATCAGGGCTAGTCTTGGTGACAGCGCCTGATAGATGAGGATTTACGTGCCGATGCTAGGCACAGGTTTCATGATGTTTTCCATGATTTTGATTATTTCCTCATATTTACATGCATGATGCTTATTGTCATTGGGTGACAGGTGGACGGGGTCCACATATGTACAGACATTGATCACATTCAGACTTTTATTACATTGATCATACTTCATTTGTATATATAACAGGGTATGAGGGCGCTGTTATATATACCCTTACACCAATATTAGTGGAATGGGACGCTAATATATGTGTATTGATATCCATTTTGATACTTCAGCATATTTACTTCATGCAGACATACCTTATATTTATGACATGTTATCACCTGAGGCACTGGTGCGAGTACTTGGCACTACCTACATGTTTAGATGTTACATTGTCACCTTATCATGCTTCAGACTTACTCTTTGAGGTTTATGTTATATCTGATCGTTTTGACCTAGGATTATGTCATGCATTCGATTTCTTCTTGTAGATATTTTCTATTCACGAGTTGGCAACTCACCCCCGTTGTGCCACAGCTTCTTGCAGGTTTTGCCGTACGGGTTCCATAGCGGCATTTCTGGCACACTGCTTCCTTGCAGGTGAATTGCATTGGGTAGGTTGGTTCTTTTGCATCAGAACCACCATTGTACATGTATTATTCCTTTGTATCTAGAATTCCATCAACCAAAACTTGTATATTGTTTCAGACTTAGACACTAGTGATGTATTATTTCGACCTTAGAGTCGCGTGTAGTAGTATTACGGTTTTCATGTTATCTTGAGTTTCTTTTTTTGAGTTTTGATTCTCGCCCTTCGGCGTTGTATATTATATTGCTTGTGTGGTTGTGACCGTCGATTGACAAAGAGCTAGCTCCCGTTTGGGGATGCCTTTTATCATTGCATATATATATTATTCTTGTTGTACTCCGTTCGGGGCTAGTATTTACAAAGGAAACTCTGCCGGAATTTTTAGAAAAGACTATACATTTTAAAAATGCACATTCGGCTTAGTTATTTAAAAACCTTGACTTCAAAACATGTTTTCTCCACTTCTTTAAACTAGTTTTCTCTATTTACTCCTTAAAATGGTTTTAGATTTATGGGCTTTTGGCTTACTTGGATCAGATGGAGTCCTATAGACTTCATATCGTTCAAGGGCCAGTCACGTGCTCTTTCGGATCGTGACAAAGTTGGTATCAGAGTGCTAGGTTAACCTTGGTTCGAGTCTAAGTTTGACTATATGGAGCCTAGGGCGTCTATATATACACGGAACTTAGGCTTGACCTTACGGAACTTAGTCGTAGTCGAGGGGGTATTAGACCCAAACTTTCGTCGCGTAGGATGACCCTTGGTTGATGGAGTAGGTGACTTCAGTAGAGTGACGTACCGTGTGTATGTTCCGCGGCATACTTACGACACGCCACTCCGCTTAAGGAGCCTTAGGATGTACATTTCCTTGCACAGTATTATATTCCTTCCTATGATCTATCCTCATCGATACTGGTTATGATTTTGCTGCCACGATTGGACGGGCAGAGTGAGCTACGGCTCGAGTTGCGTCAGCATGAGCTCGTCGCAGACAAGGACTGACCAGGGCGTGATTCCAGGAACATACGATTGCATTGAGAGGCGTCATTTTATTATGTTTTCGCGCCATGAGTGTTTGGTGGATCGCCTTTACGAGATTTCTCGGACGTGCCGATAGGTACCAGAGGATCGGGCTACTGCTAGAGGCCAGCCAGATGTGATGACCATCGATATATCACGTATTCATGATGATTGAGGCGCTGTTTAGCGTACAGACGAATGAGCCAGTTGCTGCTGCAAATGACGAGATATCGCCCAGATGATTTGGAGCTACTGCAGCATGAGCATATACTTCGAGATATGATGGAAGGTCGCTAGTCACCAAGGATAAATGACTAGGATAGGTGGTTCGTTCGCTTACCCCGATGCGAGGTCATCAGATAGATTGATTCCAGCTAGAGGCGACTTCACGCAGGTTCGTTGAGAGTCGATAGAGACGATCGAATGTCAAGAGCCTATTTTCCAAGTTTAAAGTATGCGAAAAGACATGCAGGCGATTCTATGGACCCTCTAGAAGAATGAAACCCTAACTCGACTTAATGACCATGTGAAACCCTTTGAACCTTAGGGTTTGCGGCAGTTCCGCGGCACCATTAGTGAGGTTTGGGTTTGCCCTTCTACGGCTGGACCACCGACGCCGTGGCATGTACTCGATAGTATTAAACTGTACTCAAGATGTTGATCTCTTGGGGGATTATGAGGTTTTGACAATCGATCGTATAGTTCGACATCATTCGGGTATCATGTGATGGGACACATTGCTTGGGAGACTCCAGATACGAGCATAGCCGTTGGAGCGCAGTCCATGCAGCCACGATGAGACGAGTCCGAATCAGTCGACATTGAAGCAGAGTGAAGTAAAGAGTTCGCAAGAGATTTCGACGAGATGACGTTCCCCTCCGCTGACATCAGAGATGCGATACGCATGCAGAGACATTGTATATGGATATATCTTCTAGAAAGAGGCGCGATGAGTATGCAGCCGTTCCGAAACAAGAATTAGCTTCAGCAATGGACAATGACTTCCGGGCAATTCGGCAGAAAAGTGATTTGAGAGAGACTTCGAATTGACCGTAGCCGAGAGCATTTCAGTGCGCAGATAGAGACGTGACGTCGAAGTAGACGATAATACAGACAAGCGGGACAAGAGGTTCGTGCGAGACGCTGACGAGCTGTCATTACTTCCCGTCTAGACCAGAGACCTGGTATGCTTACAGAGGCGTTGGGATGCAACCAATTTCCGAGAAAATGCTGTGCTGAGGACACAGATGTCCATTGAGCGAGAAAAGATTATGCAATAGTACCAGCCTCCGTACAGATCGGCATAGGCAAGATCGGAAGAGACCTTGAGCAGGATTCCTTCCAGGACACTGCTGCAATGATATTTGCACCCAGGATCAGATGTGATGTGCATTCAAAGAGCCAGAGGCCGATTCCAGTGATATGCTGCTTTACGAGTAGTCGTGAGGATTGACCGAGAGATGACCAGAGAAGTGCCAGAATGGAATCGTCCCCGTTAGCACACCTGACAGGGCCGATGAGCCGATTGATTGTGAGATTGGTAATCCATAGAGAAAATAAGGACCCAGAGACAGAGGACGCCAGACCGTGAGCAAGAGGCAAGTAGATATCTTGCGCTGCTAGCATTGAATGCACCGACACCTTCTCGACTTTGAAGGAGGGACTACCGAAGACGGTATTTATGATTTGTGATTTTGTGATTCGATTATCACGTATCCGTCATTTTGGATTTCGGTACTTTGGGCGTTCTGTTTGCATGACTTAGTCTTGATGACTGAGTTTCATGATATTTGTTTTCTTGCACCCACTGGGTATTTATATTTTGCGCATAGTTATTACATTTGAGGTATTGATTATGATTTCATGCCTATTTTATGCCAGTGATTTGATTTACTCTTCCAGCATAGTTTTCATGCACCTTTAGTGTTTTGATACGATTTTAGTGCACACCAGATGCGCTAAATCGGGATTCCTTGTGTATGTCAGATGCACCTAATTTTGCTGTCAGGCACACACGTTGCCTATGACAGATGTTTCGTGCACACCAGTTGCACCTAGATGTTGTTTTTGTGCACATGTATGGCACATATATGGATTTTGATTTCCGTGCGCACCAGACGCACCGGATATTCATAGATACATTTTGAGATTTATTTCTTATGGAGCTTTACGTTTTATGATATTTGCTATGTGTTTTCATACTGAGCGGGACTAGTCAGAGGACGGTACCCGCATACTTTTGCATGTATTTACTTTAGTTATTTACACATATAGCTTTCATATATACATGTATAATTTTGATGTACATCATACTGGTTTTGTTTTGGATTTGACATTTGTGTCTTTACCATGACTCCGATGATTGCAGGATGCTTGACGGAGTTTCGATTTTGAGTTATCTGCTCATTACTTATGCACATGTATTGCGCTATGATATGTTTTATGTATTGATGATTTCGGAACCCCGACAATTTGGATTTTTACGGAAATGTTTTAGTATTTGGGGGTTTAAATTTAAATTCGGGGACCGAATTTATTTAAGAGGGGAAGATTGTAACATTTCAAAATAATAAAATATTATTTTTGGGAATTTTTATAATTTAATATTATTTTAATGAATATTTTAATATTTCGGTATAATTAAATACAAATAAATAGGGAAAAAATTTGGAAAATTATGGAAAATTCTAAAATAGGTTATTTTATGGAATTATGCCATTTTTAAGTATCCATGATAATTTAGTGCTAATCGCGATTAAAAATCACTAATCGGGTTTTTAGCAATTTTGTGCAAAACATGCACATATCTTTTTTTTCCTACACTTGTGCATTTTCTACCATGGTGTTTCTTTTGGGGTTACTACTCTTGTGAAAAAGGAATTTGGAGAAGAAAAGAAAAGAAAAGGATTTGATTAAAGAAAGAGGTATGGTAAGAGAGAGGGGGTAGGTGAGGGTATTGACTTGGCCTTTCTCTTCATTCTTCCTCTCATTTTCTCTCTCCCTCTTCCTCCATCTCCTGTTGTAGCTGCTGCCCCTCTTCACCCTCCCCTCTTCAAGCCTTCATTTCATCTCAAAAACATCACCAAAACCTTACCCCCATTTCATTAAAAGTGTGCACAAGCTCAAGATCTACACATTGGACCAAGAAAGCAAGGATTTTGGCCACTAGGGGCAACTCAAGAAAATTCTTGAGTTGCCAAATGAGGTATTTACTGAACCCTTAACTTGGTTTTAGCATTACTTATACCCCCATGTTGTGATAGAACCGATATTGTGTGTTTTGTGGATTTGAGGAAAACCTAGTTAGGGTTTGAGGGAAATTTGAGTTATGATGTGAAATTGAGCTCAGTAGAGGCTACACCAACACCTTAGTACTAGTATTGAGACCCAAACCTGAGACTTAAGACCCAGAATACGGATTTAGAAACCGATATCGAAAAATTTGTGAAATCTGTGAAGGTTATATTGAATCTGCTATCACCCCGAGACTCTGAAAATTATTTTGGTTGGACAGTGGTATGTGCAGGCACCCAGGAATCTACCACCAGAACCCTAGCCTCTACCTCCTATTCCCGGCCGCAAATTTATCCATTCTGGCCGCAATTTGCGGCCAGACTAAGGTGGATTTGCATCGTTTTGGTTTTGATGCCCCTTTACCAGTAGTTTAGACCCCTGGCATGTATAGATTTGTCTAATTTGACCCAGGATGAAATCTGGAGCCTATTTCCTTAGTTGCTGTTTTGGATTCGTGTTTCCGTATTCCGTATTTTTAATTCTGAATTTAGGTATTGTGGTTTACCTTGACTATTTGGCGTTTATACGACGATATCGAGGATTGATTGATGGTCTTGAAAGCGTACCCATATGAGCCTATTACCCTTAGCGTATCGTTTGGGTTTTCGCGTGTTGTTTTAGCTTTAGTTTGGTTTTAATACGCGTTCATGATACGTTGATGTGTAGGTACCCCATGGAGACTTCGGGACGACAAGCAAGTACGTGGCGATATCAACAAATGAAGACGCAAGGTGAGTAGATTATATCTACAGGGGGAAGTCGGGTGGATGGCGTATAGCACCCCCACAGTCCGTAGTTGATATAAGGTCTATATATATTATATATATAATAGTTATAGTGTGTCGTGGAAATTGTGTTAGGTGTATTATGGATAGTTTAGGGTTAGAAGTAAACTAGTGTAGTTCATAGTCGCGAACCCTAGAATAGATTTACACCCACACGCACACCCTTGCATATTTATTATACTTGCACTGTGTTTGATGATATTGGATGACATTGGAGATGAGTCGATGATATTGGGCATAGTGCCGTGAGATCGGTGATTTGATATGATTCGTATTTGGGATACGACAGGTGATTTTTAGCGGCCCTTTGGGCATGTGTTTTACCCCCGTATTCATACTTATATAGATGGTATCGATTTGTACTAGACTTAGATCAGTATCCCAGATAATGTGATATTGACCCGTACCCAGCTATTGGGATGCCGTACAACGATTTACCGTACGAGCTATATATTGAAGATTGATCCGCCCTCATGACTCAAGGATGTCAGATGATATACGGTATCGTACGCGATACTATTGAGGCGGGATCACCGACTCTTATATTTATATTTATATGTATCGACTCAGATTTAGGTGGTTTCCATACCCCTCCCGATTGACTTGATACTTAGATCTGTAGTTTGCATAATAGATGTTAGATTAGACCCGAGTCATACCTATTTCAAAAACTACGAATCAGGAATATCTTAAAGACAAGTAAAGGGATTCTACGGGTATTTTTAAGACGTATCTTTCTTAAAAACACCGTAGCCCTTATTTTACTAAAAATCCTGATTCGTCTTATTTCAAATAGCATAACTGCATGACATATACATATGGATGTAGATTCTTTACAGTTGCGTTGATTATTTGATTTCTGCATGTTCATGCTTTTCACATCGCTTTGCATGTGTTTATTGCTATATTACTATCATGTTGTTAGGACACCAGCACCATTATCGATGATGCGTATGTTCCACGTACACTTGCTTGCCGGCTCACACACTTCATCATCGATAATTGCCATATCACTACACAATGGTATTATTGCATCAGGATATGACCTTGTATGTGCATACCATTATTCCATGTTGCATGATATACTGTTATACTTGCATTTCATTTATGTGTCACATACATCATTCTTTATGATTATGCGCATTGAGATATTCGTTTTCATGATATTTCTGGATTTGGGAACCATGGATAATTTCAAAGGAGAGTATGTACTTATTTGAAAAACCCGGTTTCCTTGATATGATATTTGCGCAGCCACCATGAGATTTATCGGTTCTGATTATATACCCCATATGAGGAGTGGGCACCGTATGAGGATACATGGTGGGGCCCGATATGGTTCCCCTCGTCAAGATGATCGATTGACTTTGCCGATTGAGCCTGGAGGTGGGCGAGTACCTACCGGTGATAGTATTTGGACTCGGCGGTTATCGTGAGGATACTGACCGGAGTTTGTGCGTATGATACGTCGAAATTCGAGGGTCGAAACTGGACACTCGGGTTTCGAGGGAGCGTATGATACGTACCTATCAGGGCTAGTCTTGGTGACAGGGCCTGATAGATGAGGATTTACATGCCGATGCTAGGCACAGGTTTCATGATGTTTTCCATGATTTTGATTATATTTTCATATTTACATGCATGATGCTTATTGTCATTGGGTGACAGGTGGACGGGGTCCACATACGTACAGACATTGATCACATACAGACTTTTATTACATTGATCATACTTCATTTGTATATATAACAGGGTATGAGGGCGCTGTTATATATACCCTTACACCAATATTAGTGGAATGGGACGCTAATATATGTGTATTGATATCCATTTTGATACTTCAGCATATTTACTTCATGCAGACATACCTTATATTTATGACATGTTATCACCTGAGGCACTGGTACGAGTACTTGGCACTACCTACATGTTTTGATGTTACATTGCCACCTTATCATGCTTCAGACTTACTCTTTGAGGTTTATGTTATATCTGATCGTTTTGACCTAGGATTATGTCATGCATTCGATTTCTTCTTGTAGATATTTTCTATTCACGAGTTGGCAACTCACCCTCGTTGTGCCACAGCTTCTTACAGGTTTTGCCGTACAGGTTCCATAGCGGCATTTCTGGCACACTGCTTCCTTGCGGGTGAATTGCATTGGGTAGGTGGGTTCTTTTGCATCAGAACCACAATTGTACATGTATTATTCCTTTGTATCTAGAATTCCATCAACCAAAATTTGTATATTGTTTCAGACTTAGACACTAGTGATGTATTATTTCGACCTTAGAGTCGCATGTAGTAGTATTACGGTTTTCATGTTATCTTGAGTTTCTTTTTTTGAGTTTTGATCCTCGCCCTTCGTCGTTGTATATTATATTGCTTGTGTGGTTGTGACCGTCGATTGGCGACGAGCTAGCTCCCTCTTGGGGATGCCTTTTATCATTGCATATATATATTATTCTTGTTGTACCCCATTCAGGGCCAGTATTTACAAAGGAAACTCTGCCGGAATTTTTCGAAAAGACTATACATTTTTAAAATGCACATTCGGCTTAGTTATTTAAAAACCTTAACTTCAAAACATGTTTTCTCCACTTCTTTAAACTAGTTTTCTCTATTCACTCCTTAAAATGGTTTTAGATTTCTGGGCTTTTGGCTTACTTATGGAGTCCTATAGACTTCATATGGTTCAAGGGCCAGTCACGTGCTCTTTCGGGTCGTGACAAAGAGGTTATGTAATTAAGGAACTTCGCGAAAATGTTGGAAAACCTCTCTCGAAGTACCAACACCAGCCTGGCTGAAAGGTTAAGCAAATATTGTGACGTGCGATTAATCCTGACTAGTTCTTCTTTTAGGGTTTGAAGAAGAACTTGAGGAAACAGTGGGAGCCATCCTAATTAGATAAATTAATAACCAATCTAATCTTGCAAGAGCGCATGCTTAGTGTTTTTCCCCTTCTCTCTCTAGGTAGCAACCATTTCACGCCCTAATCAAGATAATAAAATGTATCGCTTGACCGATCCGAATTCTTATTCGGGGGTGGGGAACGTCGGTCGGCTCTATCTTACGACAACAGTCATAAGTATGGGCTTGGGTAAGAGGAAAATTTGAATTCCTTGATAACCCCATCGAAGAAGAAACACACTGTTGCGTCTTCTTCAGGTGTTCTTGTAGTTGAGAACTGCTTTTCGGTCAGTCCTACCTCCTGGGTACTAGATACCGGATCAGGATCTCATATCTGTAATTTATTACAGGGACTGAGAAAAAGTAGAATAGTTAGACCCGGTGATATGTCCCTCAGAGTAGGGAACGGAGCATAAGTTAATGCTGCGGCCGTCGGTGAGTATCACCTAGTGTTGCCAAATGGCAATACTATGATTCTGAACAATTGCTACTATGTACCTTCCATGGTTTGCAACATCATATCAGTTTCTTTACTTGATAAAGATGGATATAATTTTGTTCTTGATAGAAATATCATGAACATTTACCTTGATAAGGTATTGGTTGCAGAAGGTGCACTATGTAATGGTATCTATGTTCTAAATCAGAATACAGTTCTCAATGTACAAAACACACGCAAGAGGAAGAGTTCAGATACGAACGAATCCTACTTGTGGCATTGTAGACTTGGTCATAACGGAGAGAAAAGAATGAGTAAGTTACATAAAGATGGACTCTTGAATACGTTCAAATTTTCATCTTATGAAACTTGTCAGTCTTGTCTTAAAGATGACCAAATCTCCGTTCACCGGACATGGAGAAAGAGCAAAAGTGCTATTGAGACTCAAACACAGTGATGTGTATGGTCTGATGTTTATACATGCAAGGGGTGGATTCTCGTACTTCATCACATTCACTGACGATCTCTCTAGATTCGGATATGTGTATCTTATGAAACACAAATCTGAAGCTTTTGAGAAATTCAAAGAATTCAGGAACGAAGTAGAGAACCAGATTGGCAAAAGTATTAAGATCCTCTGATCTGATAGAGGAGGGGAGTGCTTAAGCACGGAATTCCTAGAATACTTAAAAGAGAATGGAATTCTCTCTCAGCTTACTCCCCGTTATATACCTAAGCACAACGGTGTATCGGAGCGGAGGAATCGTACCCTATTGGATATGGTTCGCTCCATGATGAGTAATGCCGAGTTGCCTCTTTCATTTTGGGGACATGCGCTTTTAACTGCGGCATATCTGTTGAATGATGTTCCATCCAAATCTGTGCCTAAGACACCATTCGAGATGTGGAATGGAAAAAGGCCGCATCTTAAAAGATTTATGATATGGGGTTGTCCGGCTTATGTTAAAAAGCACAATCCGGATAAAATGGAGGCACGGTCAGTTTTGTGTAAGTTTGTGGGATATCCTAAGAACAGTTATGGATATCAGTTCTACCACACCGAGGAACAGAAGGTGTCTGTTGCTCAACATGCTGTTTTCTTGGAAACAGAGTTTCTTGCAAAAGAAATTAGTAGGAGCACGGTAGAACTGGAAGAAATTCCAGAGGGACAAACAGTAACTGAAGATTTGGTGGAACCTTAGGATTCAATAACCCTGGACGAACCTCAGCCACTCCGCAGATCTAGTAGGATTTCTCATCCGCTCGAGAGATACTACGGTTTTCTTATAGATGGGGATCGAGAGGATTGCATCTTGGAAGAAGATGATCCTACTAGTTTCAGACAGGCCATTATCAGTAGGGACTCTGATAAGTGGCTGGATGCTATGCAATCTGAAATGGAGTCCATGTACACCAATAAAGTGTGGACCCTGGAAGTTGCTCTACCTGGGGTAAAACCCGTTGGATGCAAATGGATCTACAAGAAGAAACTTGGTGTAGATGGGCAGGTGGAAACCTATAAGGCTAGACTCATTGCAAAAGGTTTTCGTCAAAGACCAGGAGTGGACTATGACGAAACCTTTTCTCCAGTGGCTATGCTCAAATCCATTAGGATCCTGCTTGCCATTGCTGCCTTCCATGACTATGAGATCTGGCAGATGGACGTAAAAACGGCTTTTCTAAACGGAAGTTTAGAAGAGTGCGTTTACATGGATCAGCCAGAAGGTTTTGTGTAAGTCGACGTTAGACACCCCACATGATGCGGGGAGGCGGAATAGGTAAAACAATCATTTTTTAAACTAACAACGACTAACTTTACGGATCTTTGCCAAACCATAACTAACAACAACATAGGAGGGATTAGCTACTATGAAAGAAGATTATACCTAATGAACCAAGTCCTTCTTATTCTTGTTGACCACCTCCTCGTCGGCCCCCTCTTTGTGATAGAAGATCTACCCGAGAGCTACTTCTCCAAGCTTAACCACTAACTTGAGGTAACTAGGTAACTAAGAGTGCTAATCAAAGCAACCTAGAGGATATAGAAGAGGATTATGGATCTATTAGTCTTGCTAACCCTTGGATCTCAACACATGAGAGGTTAGGGTTAGGGTTGAAGAGAGAGAGCTTGAGGAGAGAGAAGGTGAGAATTATAATCAAATGGAAATTAACTCATTTGTGTATATATATGAAGCATAATATATCTTGCACAAAAATATCTTTGCACAAATAACTTCATGCTTCATTTAATACATAATGAATCATCTAGTGAGTCATTAAAAGCATTAATGCTTCATTAACTCTCTTGATGAATCATCACCATGAGTCATAAAACCATTTAATGCATATAACACCTAAGCTCTCCACCTCATCAACCTTCTAGAAGATTCTCAAGCAATTACGAGAATGCCCCTCCCATCCGTGAAAACATGGAAATACTGAGACTGTATAAATCCAATAATCCAATACTAGAATCTGGCTTAAACCAAAGCCTGCTAGTATAAACTGTCCGAACATCGTACGTGCGTAAAAACACGTATGTGTCCGAACCCTGTCGTAAAACCATACGACCTCTATATCGTTTCGCCCGAAGCAGGGAAACTCTCTATGTGGGACTCTAAAGACTCGACTACTACGCTTGCAGTGAGTTTAACCACAGACCGCAAGCGACACTAGCTGTACGTAACGGTCCCCAGGTAGATGTCGATAAGAAGTCCGATGAGGAAACCCATCCGAACTCCTACTGAGCCTGATGTGACAATCTCCATACAGTCCGGTCTGTTCGTCTAGGACTATCGCATATCGAGCCTAGGGGCGGCAAGCGTCAGTCCCCTAAAAGCGGTATAAGTCGTGTCGGAGTGAAGACCGATCATCTCGAGTAGCCTCTCGAACTGAATCTGAGGTAAGGCCTTTGTGAATGGATCTGCAGTGTTCTCCTCTGTAGCAACTCTCCGGACCTCGATCTCCCGGCGATCTATGATCTCCCTGATCAGGTGATGCCGCCTTAAGATGTCTAGACTTCTGATGGGACCTGGGTTCCTTTGCTAAAGCTATAGCTCCGTTGTTGTCGCAATACAGCAGTATTGGATCAACAATGGTAGGAACCACCTGAAGTTCTGTTAGGAACTTCTTCATCCAGACTGCTTCTTTTGCGGCATCGCAAGCAGCGATATACTTCGCTTCCATCGTCGAGTCAGCAACGGTGTCCTGCTTGGAACTCTTCCAGCACACCGCCCCTCCATTGAGGGTAAAGACATAAACTGACATGGACTTGGAGTCATCCTTATCACTCTGGAAGCTGGAATCAGCAAAGGCCTCGATCTTGAGGTCTTTCCGCCGTAAACCAAGAACATCTCCTTAGTTCTTCTCAGGTACTTGAGAATGTTCTTTACTGCTATCCGGTGCTTCTCCCCTGGGTCTGACTGATACCTGCTTACCACGTTCAGTGCGTAAGCTACATCTGGTCTGGTGCACAACATCGCATATATTATAGAGCCTACCGCAGAAGCGTAGGGTATAATAGACATGCGATCCCTTTCCAAATCAGTCTTGGGAGACATCTTTTTGGAGAGGGTGATTCCGTGACAAGCCGGTAAACTGCCGCGCTTAGAATCTTCCATACTGAATCTTTTCAGTATAGTGTTGATATACCTGGACTGTGAAAGTCCCAACATCCTCTTGGATCTATCACGATAGATCCGGATCCCCAGAATGTAAGAGGCATCACCCAGGTCTTTCATGGAGAACCTGTGTGACAAGAATCCTTTGACAGATTGTAGCATAGGAATGTCATTTCCTATTAAGAGAATGTCATCCACGTACAAGACGAGGAATACGACAGTTCGTGCTACAATTTTACTATATATACATGGTTCATCTGGATTTTTGATAAAGTCATATTCTTTGACTGTTTCATCAAAACAGATGTTCCAACTCTGCGATGCCTGCTTTAGTCCATAAATGGACTTAAGCAACTTGCACACTTTCCCGCTGCTCCCACTCTGATTGAAACCTTCTGGCTAATCCATATAGACGCACACTTCTAAATTACCATTTAGAAAAGCCGTCTTTACGTCCATCTGCCAGATCTCATAATCATGGAAGGCAGTAATGGCAAGAAGGATCCAAATGGATTTGAGCATAGCCACTGGAGAAAAAGTTTCGTCATAGTCCAAACCAGGTCTTTGACGAAAACCTTTTGCAACAAGTCTAGCCTTATAGGTTTCCACCTGTCCATCTACACCAATCTTTTTCTTGAAGATCCATTTGCATCCTATGGGTTTTACCCCACCTGGAGCAAAGTCCAAAGTTCATACTTTGTTGGTGTACATGGACTCCATCTCGGTCCGCATTGCATCCAGCCATCATACCGAGTCGCCGCTCTGGATGGCCTGCTGGAAGCTAGTAGGTTCGTCATCATCAATGATGCAATCCTCTCTATCCCTATCTATAAGAAAATCGTAGTATCTCTCAGGCGGATGAGACGGCCTACTACTCCTGCGGAGGGGTGCGGGAATGTCCTGTTCTTCTTGAACTACTAGTTCTACCAAACTTTCAGTAGTAGTTTGTGGTTCTGGAATTTCTTCCAGTTCTATTGCGCTCCCACTTGTTTCCTTTTCTAAAAACTGATGTTCTAGAAAATGGGCATTACGAGAAACAAAAACCTTTTGTTCCTCTTCGTAATAGAAGAAATACTCCTTGGAGTTCTTTGGATATCCCACAAACTTATACTGTACTGATCGTGCCTCGAGTTTGTCCGCATGCTGCTTTTTAACAAAAGCTGGACATCCCCATATCTTCAGATACTGAAGATAGGGTTTCTTTCCACTCCACATCTGATATGGCGTGGTAGGTACAGTCTTGGTAGGGGCCCTGTTCAAAAGATATGCTGCTGATTCTAGCGCATAACCCCAGAAAGATCGTGGTAACTCAGCATTACTCACCATGGAACATACCATATCTAATAGGGTTCGATTTCGTCTCTCCGATACACCGTTATGCTGTGGAGTGTATGGAGGAGTAAGCTGAGAAAGAATTCCTTTCTCTTTTAGGTAACCTAGGAACTCGGCACTTAAGTATTCACCACCTCGATCAGATCTCAGTGTCTTGATACTTTTGCCGGTTTGGTTTTCTACTTCATTCTTATATTCTTGGAATTTCTCAAAGGCCTCGGATTTATGTTTCATTAAGAAAATGAATCCGTACCTAGAGTAATCATCCGTAAAAGTAATGAAATATGAAAAACCACCTCTTGCATGTGTAGACATTGGACCACATACATCGCTGTGTATGAGTCCTAAGAGCTCGTTCGCTTTTACTCCATGTCCAGTGAATGGAGTCTTTGTCATTTTCCTTTAAGACATGATTGACAAGTTGCATAAGATTGATATTCGAACGGATCCAAATATCCTTCTCTATGTAACTTAGTTAACCCTATCTCATTGATGTGACCCAGTCTACAATGCCATAAGAAAGCCTTATTTATATCTGGAGACTTTCTTTTTAGTGTGTTCTGGACATTGAAAATCTGTAATTGGTTTAAGACATATATACCGTTATCTAGTGTACCGGACCCAATCAAACCATGATTAAGGTGGATGTTAACAGCATCGCTTACAAACGTGAAATCATAACCTTCTTTTGATAACAACGATACTGATATGATATTACACGTTAAACTGGATACAAAAAACAGTTATGTAAAACTAAAATGTGTCCACTCGTCAATCCAAGGTGATAATCCTCTACGGACACAGCACCCACACTAGCTCCGTTAGCAACCTGGGGGGTCATATCACCAACCTTCAGCACTCTACGGTTTCTCAGTGCCTGCAATGAATTGCATATATGAGATCCTGATCCGGTATTCAATACCCAGGAAGTAGAGTTGATTGACACATAATTTTCAATTACAAACACACCTGAAATTGAAGCCACAGCTTGCTTCGGTTCCTGGTTCTTGGCATTCCAAGCTTTGCAATCTTTCTTCCAGTGCCCTTTCCTATGACAGTGGAAACACTCGTCCTTTTCCACTACTGGCACCGCAACCTTTGCCTTTCCCTTAGCTCCCACCTTACCAACACCACCTCTCGGTTTGGTAGCGGCCTTCTTCTTCCTTCCTTTGGCCCTAGCCTTGGACCCGGAAGAGGAAGCACCGCGAACAAACATAGCGGGTGTTTCTCTTGCCTTCTGCAAGGTGCCCTCTCCACTCCTCAACATGTTAAGGAGTTCTGGAAGTTCAACTTCTTTTCTTTGAATGTTGAAATTTAGAATAAACTGGGCGTAGGTGGAAGGAAGGGACTGAAGAATCAAGTCTGTATAGAGCTCGTTCTCCAAAGTCGTCCCGAGGTCTGCGAGCTCTTCTATATAGCCAATCATCTTAAGGACATGTTCTCCTACAGATGATCCGACGGCCAGCCTCGACTGAAACAAATTCTTCGAGGTCTCGTATCTAGCTATACGAGATTGCTCTCCATACAGATCCTTTGTATGGAGAAATATGGATTCAAGATCCATATCCTCGTGCCTCCTCTGATGTTCATTATTCATAGAGGCAAGCGCGATGCATTTGGCCTTCGCACAATCTAACTCCCAGGTCTTGTGGATTTCCTTATCCGCAATACTGGAATCTGGACCAGGGACAGCAGGTGCCTTAGAAGTAAGGACATACCCAATTTGTCATAAGTCAAAGCCATCTTAACATTCTGGAACCAATCTTTATAGTTTAGCCCTGTCAATATATTTTTTTCTAATAGTAACTTAAGGCCCGTCATGTTCTGGGTCGCTACAATGAGAGAGAGGGAACACTTTAGCATGATGCTCTTGCAAGTTTAGAGTGGTTTTTAGTTTATCTAAACTGGATGGCTCCCACTGTTTCTCGAACCCCTCCTCAAACCAAAAAGGAAGAATTAGTCAGGACTATTCTCACTGTACAATACTTGCTTAACCGTTCAGCCAGGCCGGTGTCGGTACTCCGAGGGAGGTTTTCCAACGCTTTCGCGAAGTTCCTTAATTAAATAACCTCTTTTCTCTGGGGGCGTAACCCCGCTGAAACCTTTCTCGACACCTACTTGGTTTATAGCATTGATCGTTAAGTGACGAATCTCCTGATGAGTAGCAGATACTCACAGTAGGATCGGGATCCAAATATCATCGTGTGATAAAGCTGAAGAAATCCTACCAAAATTATCACACTCCAAATGGTATGCATCTCTTTGCAAATTTCAGTTTCTTTAGAAATTCTCGATATAAAGTTCTGCCCCATGCTCTTATTGTAGGGTTCCTAGGCACACTAGTGAGGTCTCATAAGGCATCAACCATGCCAATTTCAAAAATTCTAGGTGCCGAGAGACCCGACTACGGACCGTTGGCTAGAAAACTAGGCGAAAAAGCTAACTAGTTAACACTTAACTAAGAGATACGGAAATACAACCTTTGTAGATCCGGTGCTCCACCTCCATAGCTCCGCAACGAAGTCGTCTCCGCTGTCCAAATCAAATCCGGGCTCTAGCGTCGGCTTCATCGAAGAATGGGCAAGCTAGGTCGTCGATGTCCATGCCGAAGATGATCTACGTTGAGGCATCGCTAGATCAAGCTCACAACTTCACCAAGTCATGAAACTTGTGAAGGAAACACACTCTACTACTTGGCAAGAGGTAGAGGATGAGGAAATAGAAAGTGGGTAGACTTTAGAATTGGATTTCTCACTCTAATTCTCACTTTGCCATTAAAGCTTGTGAAGCTTTTTCTTGAAGTGAAGAAGAAGAAGAAGATGAAGAATATGATAAGTTATTTTAAAATAGAAAAATAAAACAATACTTATCATAATCTTTACCTTAGTTAAGTGTAGAGAATTGACTAAGGTTGGGTTGATGGTTAGGGTTAAGGATGAGAACAAAAGGTCAACAAGTCAAAGCTTCATGAAACTTCAACTAAAAACAAAAGTAGCCACCATTCATTTATCTTCCAATTTATTCAAAATGAATAAATAAATAAGATAAATGAATAAGTAAAACCCTAATCACCAACTTAACCTTGGTTTAATTCTTTATACTTAACCAAAAAGCATGCATCATCAAACATGATACAAACATGTGCACAAAATCATATCGCATATGCAATGCGCACACCCGAGTGAGAAAATCCATTTTAAAGTGAACCGATACTAGTTAATGCAAAGTAATATATCAAATATACAATTATGCATTAAATCATTAAATCAACACTTGATTTAACGATCCGGTCATGTCGCACATAACCGACTGGTATCATCAGTAACAACTTATCGAATCAACACTTGATCCGATAACCCGGCTATATCGCATATAACCGATCAATGTTACATCACGAGAATCGAATACAGTATCACATACTGGTATCATTCTCGGTCCCGCACATATCTCATATGTACTCCTATTTCGTTTCGCTTGAGCCAGGAAACCTCTGTGTAGGACTCTAAAGACTCGTCAATACGCCGGCAGCAGATGATGATCATATCAAACATCCACAAGCCGCAAGCGGTCTGCTAAACGTAACGGCCACCCGGGTATTGAGCGATCTGAAGATCGACGAGCAAGCCCGCTCACACTCCAGTGAATCCAACCAGTAACACTACCGTACAGTCCGGTCTGATCGTCTGATATGTCGCATGTCTCGCCTAGGGGTGGTAAACGTCAAACCCCAATAGCTCGATAAGTCGTGTCGATATGAGGTCTATAACTGTTCGAGAAACTACTGGTAACACTTACCAGTAAATCTCAGCAACCCTGGCCAGGGATTTCCTGTTATAGCCAATCGAACACAGCGCAACATCAACCCCCTATACCGGGAGAGACGAATCCCCTCCTATCGCTCATTGCCTCCATGTGACTCGGGACTGTACCCAAAAACCACCGTTTTGCACGCCCTCTTGGACGTGGTAAGATGGAAATCAAAGCACAGTGGGAACCACACGAGACTCTATGACGATCTCGGGTCAACAGACTACTCTGTACCAGTGTCACCAGAGAACTGCCATCTGACGTGAGGTATAATACCATCTGGGAGTTCTCGGCGAGTCCGTCCAGTGTACCCAGTCTCTACTGAGCACCCGTATATCATCTCTGATGTCAAACACCAATGGATATGGGATCATCCATCGCCCATCTGTATGGGTCGAGAAGGTATATGCTAGTCTACTCTGGTATATCGATGCCCCGTCTCGATACACCCACGACTAGGGACTTTGAAGGATGTACTTATGGACTACCACGTCCCCACTAGTATGATCCGCATCATAGTCCAGGTAGTCAAGCACACATCCTAAGGGCTTTACCAACATGTAACAGAGAGACAATCAGTATACACGTTAAGGTAAAGTTCAACCAGATAGCATACTATCATGTCGAGCAAGAAAGTCCTCCCTATATACGTCCCAGCATCCACTACAATATACATCCTATGTACAGTAATGGCCTCTAGGGCATACATATAACTAACAATCTCCCACTTGCACTAGGGCCATCTGATAGCAGTGGTTGTAGTATCTCATACTCAACCATCCCATAAGAGTCTCTCTCTGGGAACAGACCTTTGTGAGTGGATCCGCTGTGTTGTCCTCTGAGTCTACTCTCCAAACCTCGATCACCCTGGAGATCAACCATCTCCATGATCAAGTGATACTGCCTTAGAATATGTCTGGATCACTGATGGGACGGACGTTCCTTGGCAAAAGCCACAACTCCATTGTCACACAATGGGAGGAACATAGTTCATCTCATGAACCATTATACATCCAAACAGCCTCTTTGGTAGCATCTTAAGTAGCGATGTATCCTGCCTTTATCGTCTAGTATGTCATGGTATCTAGCTTGGAACTCTTCCAACATACCGTCCCTTCACTGAGGGTAAAGACAATGCCTGTGACTGACATTCAGTCGTCTTTATCACCCTGGAACCCTTCCAGTGATTCTCCCCAGGACCAATTGATACCATCTCACTACAACTAGTGAGAATCCTAACATCTAATTAGATCTATCTCATAGATCCAAAACGCAGGATTTAGGAGGTATCACTTTGATCCTTTATGGAGAATTCTGGTGATAAGCGGAGATTGACCGAACGTAGCATAGGAAACTTCTTCCCTATCAAGAGTATGTCATCCACGTACTCTACGAGGATCGTCACCATACTCCCTACTACCTTTTTGTTTATACAAGGTTCATCTACCATTTTGATGATGTCAAACTCTTTGACTAATCCATCAAAATAGATGTTCCAACTCCGCGATGCCTGCTTTATCATATAAAATATCTTGCACACGTTTCCGCTGCTCCCACTGTCTACGAAGCCCTCTGGCTGTGTACTTATAGACGCTCTCTTCTAAATCATCATTTAGAAAAGCAGTCAAGAAACCCAACCACCAGATATCGTAGTCATGGTATGTAGCCGTGGCAAGTAGGATCTGGATGGACTTAAGCATAGATCCTTAGAAAAAGTTTCATCATGATCCACACCTGGTCAATGATGCAAACCTTTAACAAGTCTAGCTTTGAAAGTCTCAACTTTTCCATGTACACCAAGTAATCTTCTCAAGATATACTTGCTCCTGATGGGGATTTAACCCTTCAGATATAGCAGCCAAAGTCCATACTTTATTGGTGTATAAGGATTCCATCTCAGATCACTAAGCATCCAGCCATTCTTACAGAGTCTTACTCCTGATGGCCAGCTCGAAGCTAGTTGGGTCATCATCTCATGATGCAATCCTTGCTCCCACTGTCATAGAGAAACCATGGTATCTCTCAGGTGGGTGAGGAACCCTACTAGATCGGCGGAGAGGCTGAGGTTCGTTGGTTACTAATGAATCCTTTGGTTCTTTCAAATCATCTGCTGTAGTTTGTATAGCTGGAACATTTCCAGTTCTACATGACAGACTTTGCCTCGAGCTTGTCCGGATTTTTCTTTCAGACATAGGCCGGTCAACCCCGAATCTTAACTAGCTTAAGACATGGGCTCTTCCCTTTCCATATCACATATGAAATGGTAGGCAACTGATTTGGTTGGAACCCTATTCAGTAGGTATGCAACTTCATAAGTGCATAACTCCCAAAAGGAAAAAGGTAACTTAGCAGTACTCATCATAGAGCACACCATATCAAATAGGGTGTATCTGCTCCGCCCCGATATACCATCATGCTATGGTGTATTCGGAGGAATAATGCCGAGAGAGAATCTCATTCTCCTTTAGAATAGTCCAGGAATTCCGTGCACAAGTATTCTCCTCCTTGATCACATCATAGGACATAATAATTATACCCGTATTTTGGTTCTCTACTTCTATCTTATATTCTGTGAATATCTCAAAAGGTTCGGACTTATGTTTCAACAGGAACGTATGTCTGAATCTTGAGAGATTATCAGAGAATGTAATGAAGTACAAAGAACCGGTCTTGGCATGTGTAGACTGGGGACCTACATACATCAACATGTATCATCCCAAGAGTTCACTAACTCTTTCTCTGTTTCCAATAAACAGAGCTGTGGTCATCTTATCTCCGTGACATGACTGGCAAGTTTCACAAGATGTAAATTCAAACTCATTTAAATATGCATCTTTATGTAACTTCAGCTAGTCGGGTCACATTGATCTGACCTAGTCTACAATGCCTCAAGAAGAATTCGTTCATTTCTGAACTCTTCCTCTTGTGTGTGTTCCGTATACTAAGAACTGTAGTTTGATTTAGAACATCAATGCTTTTAGATAACGTGCCTGAACCGATCAACTTTTGATATAGGAAATGTTCAAAACATTATGCAACAATACAAAATTTTATCGTTTCTTTACTGATAAAGAGACTGATATGATTTTGTATATCAGGTTCGGTATCTAATAACATTCGTTCAGAATCAATGTATTGGTAATACAGAGTGACAGTGACCAACAGACTTGGCTGCAACACTTGCACCGTTTTCTGTCTCATGAAACTTATCACCCGTTCTCAGTTCTCTACCTTTCTGTAGCCCTATGTAACAGATTACATATCTGGGATCCTGATCTGGTATCACATACCCAGGACGTAGAGGATACAGAGAAACAGTTCTTTGTAACGAACACACCCGAAGATGATGTATCAGCATGCACTCTCTTCGTTTGGGCGGCACGGGAATTCTGGTAATCCCCAATTTCCTGCTCTGTCTTATAACAATTATAAGTTGGAGCGGGACCAACGTTCCCCAGCTCAGTATAACAAGCGGGTTCGGTCAATATTCCGTATTATTATCTTGATTAAGGCGTGATATGGTCGCTACCAGGAGAAAGAGAGAAGAAAACACTCAGCGTGCGCTCTTGCAAGAATAGATTGGTTATTATTTTATCTAATCAGGATGGCTCCCACTGCTTTTTATCAAATCTTCCTTCAAACCCTAAAAGGAAAGACTAGCCGGGATTAATTACACACTACAAGTTCGCCAATCTTTCAGCCAGGCCAGTGTCGGTACTTTGAGGGAGGTCCCCCGTGCTTTCGCACGAACCTAAATAATGTAAACCTCGTTTTCCCAGAGGCGTAACCCCGTTGACACCTTTCTAGACACCTACTTGATCGGCTAATTGTAATGTATAAAACTCTCCCAGGAGTAACACTTACTCGCAGCGGGTATCGGGATCCAACTATCTCATAGAAGGTATGCAATCTCATTGCAAATTTCAACACTTGAAATTCCCGATAATATTTTGCCCCATGCGATCTATGACCTTGACTGAGTCAACAAACCATAGACCGCAAGTAAAGTTCAACCCGTCATTTCTCGATTGAATTAAACCCACCCGCACGACCCTTAACTGAGTCAACAAGGCCGCACGACTACCCTAATCCAATCGCATCATATGCTTTGCAGATAAGCAATAATCAGCTACCGCACACTACGCCTTGACTGAGTCAACAAACGCAGCACGAATACTAACTATTACCTATCTGAAATGACGGAGGGCTACGACAGGTTTTTAAGAAAACCTTTTGCGTAATGAACTTTATATCGTTGTAGAATCAAATGATTTTAAAAATGGAGTGCTTTTGAGGCTTTTCTAGTTTTGCTAAAGGAGTCACTCCCGGTGAAGGGATCGTTGGTCCTTTCCTCGTCGAATGAGGTGCGGGATATATCATATATATCACTATGCAAAGCAAAAACACTTAAAAGCAATCAAAAGACAAACCGAGTGTGTAGCATCTGCCAGTTATTGCTAAAGGAGTCACTCCCGGTGAAGGGATCTCGGTCCTTTCCTCATCGAATAAGGTGCAGGATATATCACATATACCGCTGTGCAAAGCAAGAACTGTAGCTACCTGTTTTATTTTGAAATTCAATTCTACAACATCTTAGGTTTCTTTTATTTCATTAATCATATTAATGAAGTCCCATCATTTATGTACCTAAACATCACAGATAAATACGACGTACACTTATGCCATCCGCATTCGCCTCGATGTCCCCTCGTGCACCGTTAGGTTAGGTAACTAACGGCAGAGCGGGGCAGGGCTAGCACGGGTGTAAAACATAAGTAACGTCTATATAATATATCATATATACTATATACTGTATCTATCAAAGAACATCACATGATCACATCACAGATATCGCAGCAGAAGAATCATATGAAATATTGGATATACTAGGACGTCCGTGTTTTCAATACGAGCCAGTATAAAACACGAATTCTACGGTCGTGATGAATAGCCAAACCCACACCCCTAGACCCCTACGAGAGCGGCAAGCAACCCTACCAATTCTGGAGTTAGGAGACCCGGCCTCGACTCCTCGAGTTGGTCTCCCACTGGAGTCCAGAACCCGATTACTTGTGACTGTTCCCCTCCGAACGGCGGCCGGGACGTCGGGACGTCCGAATGCCTGGGGTTCGGGGCAGATGCTAATTGGTGCTATCCGTCTACCCCTCCGAAGATGCCAAGTTGATTTATGGCACCATGTATCGAAGGTTTAGACGGATGCGTCCGATGTAGCAGACTTCGTCAGATTCCCCCTCATTTGAGGGGTTTTTGATTGTGGGGACGCTCTTCCCTGCAGGCGCAAGCCCCTGCAGTTAATTACGCTACCGCGTTGCGGTAACAACTTTCTCCTTCTCCAGATGGTCACTTCGTGTCGTGGGTGTTTGTTTTGTTGCCCGTGGATTGTTTACGGAGACTGAGTTATGTCGTCGCCCGTAGGGCGTGGACTAGTCCAAATCCGCATTATCTTAGATTTGGGTTTGGGGGTTTGGTTTGAGGATACGTCAGCCATACTTGAGGCTAAGATCAACTCAAACGTTTGTTAAGGATACGTTAGTCTAACTTTGTGACTAAGATCAACTTAACGGGATCGTTTAGATCCGACAGAAGAGTGTTTGGACTCTAATGTTCCAGTTTAGGGACGTAGCGGTCCATCGTATGTATGGCCATCGGGACTCATCACCTCTCTGACGACGTTGAAAGATTACAACGACGGATGTCAGAGGAGTTCAGAGATGTACCCTCGAGCCGGAGTTAATTTAGGGGATTCGTAGTCCAATCTGTTTGAAGGTTTAAGGACGCGTTAGCCATTTTTGGAGGCTAAGATCAACTTAAACGGGACCGTTTAGATCCGACAAAAGAGCATATGGAGGGCCCTATTGTTCTAGTTTAGGGACGTTGCGGTCCATGGGTAGTTTAAGGACGTTGCGGTCCGTGGGTAGTTTAAGGACATTGCGGTCCGTGGGTAGTTTAAGGACATTGCGGTCCGTGGGTAGTTTAAGGACATTGCGGTCCGGTATTTGCTCTGGATGCTTCACACGGGTTCACTGCCGTGCTTGGCGAGGACCAGGCTCCGCTCTGGATGCTTCACACGGGTTCACTGCCGTGCTCTGCGAGGACCAGGATCCGCTCTGGACGTTTCCCACGGGGTCAAAGAGTGACATTATCCGTGTTCCACGTAACCAGGAATTTTGCATTAGGCATGGGTTTAAGGACCCCACAGTCCATATCATGAGTGGCCGTCGGGACCCGTCACCTCTTTGAAGACATTGAGGGATTACAATGCCAAGTTTCAAAGGAGTGAAGAGATGTACCCTAGAACCGGAATGGATTTAATAGTCCCTGACCCAATTTGGGGTCGAGACTGATTAACTATGTTATGAGCCCATTAGCCCAGTTAATCACAAATTGAGGACTTATGGCCAGCTTGGGCTAAGTCCAGTCGGGTCTGAAACATTGACTTTTTGCTGATCCATTGAAGGAGAGGCTTTGCCTCTATCCATTTAGCCAATTGGGCCAAAGCCTAGTGTTAAACACTATGGAGCAATCAGTGTTGAACACTGGGAATGCGGTTAACAAGTTAGTGTTTAACACTAAGAAATAATTGGTGTTAAACACCAGCAATAAGGCTTCTCAAATTAGTGTTAAACACTAAAACAGATCAGTGTTGAACACTGCAAATGAAGATCTCAGATTAGTATTTAAACACTAAGGTAATCAGTGTTGAACACTGCAGATAAAGCTTTTTTAATTAGTGTTGAACACTAAGGCCCAACAATATTTTAACACTGAGTGCGAGAGTTTCAATTTAGTGTTAAACACTAAGACAAGAGGGGTCACGTGGCAGCACGTGAGAGCGCCCTTCCTCCATTTGTTCTGCTGAAATTACTGCATCTTTTGATAGCATCACGTGTCAGCACGTGATGGGCATTCAAATGCCTATGCGTTAAGGCTTCTGCTGAAAGTCACGTGGGTCACGTGGGGTGCTGCCTCAAAGGGGTTTTCTGTAGGGCTTTTGAGGGGGGGTCACGTGGTGGCACGTGACCCTGCCTTAATGTGGTTTTTTCAGAGGATTTGTTACTCCTTTTTTCAGGAATTAAATTCCGGAGACCTTTTAATTTCAGAGGAATTAAATCCTTCTTTCTTTTGAAGACTTGTATTCTGGAATAGAGTTTAACTCTGAATTTTCTGCGGGAGTTAAATTCCCCGTTTATGTGAAGGGCTGAATAGGGTTGAACCCTAATAAAATTTTTGAGGAAATGATGATCGTTGTTTCAACAGAACTAAGTTCTTTAATTAGGGTTAAACCCTGTTTCTCTTTTTTTTTTGTTTTGAAGGAATTAAATTCCCATGATATAGGGTCTAGCCCCACTTTTATTTTGGAGGAATTAATTCCTATAGTTCTGTGAGAATTAAATTCTCAAGTTTGCACTCCTTCTCTATGTTTGGATCTGCATGGCAGGATCTCAACCCATTGAGAATTAAATTCTCAACCTTAAGGGAGATGTGCACTTTGCAGATCCTCTATCAAAGAGAGAAGAAATAAGTTCTTCTGCTTTTATATTATCAGAGTTAAACTCTGTTGAGAATTAAATTCTGCTTCTTTCAAAATGCCTTCCCTTTCTTACCTAGGGTTTTTTGCAGAAGATCTGAGTCTTTTCGAAGTATCAAAGCTCTTCTCCTTTTCTCTTTTCTTCTCTGCGCATGTATATCTCTTTTTTTTTGTCTCTTGGCTCCTATTTATAGGAGAGGCAGCCGCATCAATCAGTTTTTTGACGAATCTTCATTGGGAGATTTGATTTGCATCCATAATTCATTTTGGGCCTTTGGATTATTAGGTGAATTTTATTCACCATTGGATCTTGAATTCAGAGATTCTCCTTTGATATTTGGTTAGATTTAAGGGGAAATCTTTCCCAAAGCCGAGATTTTCCATAGATAGATGATCTTTAATCATCTCTGAATCTTTAATTTGATTGGTCCCAAATAATTACTTTCCTTTGGAAAGATTCGAATTTCCTTCAGAATTTAATTCTGTCGTTAAAAAAAATATGGGCTTTGAAAGCCGGTCACGTGTGACCACGTGATCCATGGTCACGTGTAGACACGTGACCCCCTTTGGAATGAGCCTTCTGCGCTGCGTCTTCTGATTGCTGCTTAAACATCACGTGCTACCACGTGACCCCCTGGTCACGTGTGAGCACGTGACCCTTGTTTGAACTCTCTTTCTTTGGTTCAACGGGAGAACGGGTCTGCTGTCTTGAACGTCATGTGCCAACACGTGACCCTGGTCACGTGGGAACACGTGACCTCTTCTGAAGCCTTTTCTTGACTTGATCAGAGAACTTGTGTGCCTTTGACGCTTGCGTTTAAATGTCACGTGTCGCCACGTGACCCTGGTCACGTGGGAGCACGTGACTCTTTCTGAAGCCCCCTTTTCTTCGACTTAGTCAGGAGACTGAACTTGCTTGAATGATGTTTTTAGGTGTCACGTGCCAACACGTGACCCCTTTTTGAAGCTTTTCCAGAAGCTTTCCTGATTTTAAATCAGGAAACAGTGACCTCCTCCTTGGGTCTATCCTAGTGCGGAAAAGTAAATAATATACAAAGGGTGACTACTTCCGCAACCTGGAAGCGCCCCAATAAAGAATATTACATACAAGTTTTTACATGAATGAAAATGAAAACACTCATCTCACATAAAAAAAACCCGCTATTCAAACACGACGATCCAATATAACATATCCAGCAACACATAACATCTCATGTCATCAACGTAAGTAAATATGCGTATCCCAATTGTCGTTGACATATAGCAACGAAACCGGCGATATCACATATTACACTTACGGTCACAGAAAAGAAAGTGTAAAACTACAACAGTTGGAATCCACTCCCATCTCAGACATCGCATGCCTGACCAAATGAATTACTTAGACATCGCATGCCTAACAATTATAAACCCCGCATTTTAGTCTCAAAATCGAAACACTTTTCAATATCAAGTCGGGCAATTCAACAAGATTCCCGACATCCTGATCGAATGCTCGTCGCAAACTTCAGTAGGCGGCTGCACCCCCGATGCCGTCGACGAAGTGCACCAAGGCGGAACACCGCTACCGCGAGCACCCGAACGGATGCTTTCGGCGACGGGGTTCTCCTACAGTCACTTGGTCGGGGCTATGGAGTGAGGCTGTCTATTAAGTTTACCCGGCGAGTATCCGCGTACGCTACGTGATTGCGACGGACTTTTGATCACATCAAAATTCCGTGGCAACCGATCAAGTGAAACTAAAATGCTATGTTATAACATTCATTCAGTTATCTCATAACTACTTGTGAATTCCAATTATTGTATCCCATTCCAGATAAACAGAAAATGTTAAACTTTCGATCGAACAATCGAACACCCAAGTTTTCCCGATACAGATCAACACATGAAACAAGTCTAACAACATTCCGTTCGTGCCTCAGTACCAACGGTCCAGCCGTAGAAGGGTCAAGCCAACGCCTCACATGTGGCACGCCGTACTGCCCCAAACCGAAGGTTCAAAGGGCAGTTCAAGACGGTCACATAATCGAGTTAAGGTTTGTTGTCTTCTAGAGGGTCCATCGAGTTACTTGCACTACTTAGAATGTCGTTAAACTACGGAAAAATCCAACACTTGGAAATTTCCCGACAGGGGAAAAATTGGGTATTTATATCCGGTCGAACTTTTTAACATATTCTAAAATTCATCCGGAAAGCCACAAAGACGAAATTTGATACCCCGATCGAAAACACCGAATCCCCAAAACAACTGCAGAAAATTCAACTCTGTATTAAATATTAAAAATTCCCAGAAAAACCAGCATTGACTATTATTGATTATGGTGCAAATTTTGATGAACAATAGGACAAAACCGCCGCGGATCCGCCGCACGAGCCATGCTCGTGCCGCGGATCCGCGCCTTGACTATGGAGTTACGTCATCAAATTCACCGTAACTCTTAGATTTCCCTGCTGATTTTTTTAGCAATTTTTAATCTGGAAAAATCCCAGTTTTGAAAAAAGGACAGAGAGCATTTTGGGTTTGGGTTTTCGGGTTCGTTCGGGTTTCAAAATCCGTCTAGACTTCGCCTAAGGCTCTAGCTAGGCTCTGATACCACTGTAGGGTTCCTAGGCACACTAGTGAGGTCTCACAAGGCATCAACCATGCCAATTTCAAAAATTCTAGGTGCCGAGAGACCCGACTACGGACCGTTGGCTAGAAAACTAGGCGAAAAAGCTAACTAGTTAACACTTAACTAAGAGATACGGAAATACAACCTTTGTAGATCCGGTGCTCCACCTCCATAGCTCCGCAACGAAGTAGTCTCCGCTGTCCAAATCAAATCCGGGCTCTAGCGTCGGCTTCATTGAAGAATGGGCAAGCTAGGTCGTCGATGTCCATGCCGAAGATGATCTACGTCGAGGCATCGCTAGATCAAGCTCACAACTTCACCAAGTCATGAAACTTGTGAAGGAAATACACTCTACTACTTGGCAAGAGGTAGAGGATGAAGAAATAGGAAGTGGGTAGACTTTAGAATTGGATTTCTCACTCTAATTCTCACTTTGCCATTAAAGCTTGTGAAGCTTTTTCTTGAAGTGAAGAAGAAGAAGAAGATGAAGAATATGATAAGTTATTTTAAAATAGAAAAATAAAACAATACTTATCATAATCTTTACCTTAGTTAAGTGTAGAGAATTGACTAAGGTTGGGTTGATGGTTAGGGTAAGGATGAGAACAAAAGGTCAACAAGTCAAAGCTTCATGAAACTTCAACTAAAAACAAAAGTAGCCACCATTCATTTATCTTCCAATTTATTCAAAATGAATAATAAATAAGATAAATGAATAAGTAAAACCCTAATCACCAACTTAACCTTGGTTTAATTCTTTATACTTAACCAAAAAGCATGCATCATCAAACATGATACAAACATGTGCACAAAATCATATCGCATATGCAATGCGCACACCCGAGTGAGAAAATCCATTTTAAAGTGAACCGATACTAGTTAATGCAAAGTAATATATCAAATATACAATTATGCATTAAATCATTAAATCAACACTTGATTTAACGATCCGGTCATGTCGCACATAACCGACTGGTATCATCAGTAACAACTTATCGAATCAACACTTGATCCGATAACCCGGCTATATCGCATATAACCGATCAATGTTACATCGCGAGAATCGAATACAGTATCACATACTGGTATCATTCTCGGTCCCGCACATATCTCATACGCACTCCTATTTCGTTTCGCTTGAGCCAGGAAACCTCTTGTGTAGGACTCTAAAGACTCGTCAATACGCCTGCAGCAGATGATGATCATATCAAACATCCACAAGCCGCAAGCGGTCTGCTAAACGTAACGGCCACCCGGGTATTGAGCGATCTGAAGATCGACGAGCAAGCCCGCTCACACTCCAGTGAATCCAACCAGTAACACTACCGTACAGTCCGGTCTGATCGTCTGATATGTCGCATGTCTCGCCTAGGGGTGGTAAACGTCAGACCCCAATAGCTCGATAAGTCGTGTCGATATGAGGTCTATAACTGTTCGAGAAACTACTGGTAACACTTACCAGTAAATCTCAGCAACCCTGGCCAGGGATTTCCTGTTATAGCCAATTGAACACAGCGCAACATCACCCCCCTATACCGGGAGAGACGAATCCCCTCCTATCGCTCATTGCCTCCATGTGACTCGGGACTGTACCCAAAAACCACCGTTTTGCACGCCCTCTTGGACGTGGTAAGATGAAATCAAAGCACAGTGGGAACCACACGAGACTCTATGACGATCTCGGGTCAACAGACTACTCTGTACCAGTGTCACCAGAGAACTGCCATCTGACGTGAGGTATAATACCATCTGGGAGTTCTCGGCGAGTCCGTCCAGTGTACCCAGTCTCTACTGAGCACCCGTATATCATCTCTGATGTCAAACACCAATGGATATGGGATCATCCATCGCCCATCTGTATGGGTCGAGAAGGTATACGCTAGTCTACTCTGGTATATCGATGCCCGTCTCGATACACCCACGGCTAGGGACTTTGAAGGATGTACTTATGGACTACCATATCCCCACTAGTATGATCCGCATCATAGTCCAGGTAGTCAAGCACACATCCTAAGGGCTTTACCAACATGTAACAGAGAGACAATCAGTATACACGTTAAGGTAAAGTTCAACCAGATAGCATACTATCATGTCGAGCAAGAAAGTCCTCCCTATATACGTCCAGCATCCACTACAATATATATCCTATGTACAGTAATGGCCTCTAGGGCATACATATAACTAACACTTATGACCTTGGAGTTGGTCAAAATGTCATAAGTCACATGTCAAGTTCTACCCATCATTATCTTGTTAATTTGAACCCATCCGTACATACCCTTGACGTTGGCCAAATGATAATACGACTGTCCCAAACTAACTCATCTATCTATGCAACAAATGAATACCCAGCAGCTACCAAACACTATGCCTTGGCGTTGGTCAAAATACATAGCTTGAATACTACTGAATACCCAAATGAATGACGGAGGGCTACGAATGGTTTTGGCGAAACCGTGAACGTAGTGAACTTGATATGATCGAAGGAACCTGATAGCTTTTAAAAGGAGTGGTTAAAGCTCCGCAATTTAAAAATATCCTCTGTTTTAAAATAACCGAGTGGTTTCTTTTAAACTGTTCCAACGATTCAACTTTGGTTTATTTTCTTTGCATTAATGTAATGCGTCCCATTAATAACCTATCATTGCAGAAAACAACGAAAATACAACGTCCTATTATGCCATCCGCATTCGCCACTGGGTCCTGTCATTCACCCGTTAGGTTACTTAACTAACGACAGAGCGGGGGCTGGGCTAGCGCGGGTGTAAAACATAAGTGACGTCTAATAGCTATCATATATAGATACTGTACATTCATCAGATGCAATAATAGGCATTCCAGATCACAGATGAACATATTGAATTTTCTACAAATCCGCATTCCTTTTGAGCCTGCAAAGAAAGATGGATTACACAGTCGCGATGAATAGCCAAAACCCCACCCTAGACCTCTACGGGTACGGCAAACTACCCGCCAAGTACCCGAAGCGAAGCGGTCTCCCTCAACAACGTGAGTAGGCCACTAAACACTTCAAAGTACCCGGTAGTTTGTGCACCCCATCTTGGGTCTATCCTAAGAGCAGAAAATAGTAAATGAAATAATACAACGGTGGCTACAACCTCAGCCCGGATGTGCCCCGCAAAAGAATATTACAACAATTTACAAATTACATTTGAATGAAAGAAACACTCGTCTCATATCCCCGGCTATCCATTCACGACAATCCAACAAGTTCACAAACACAAACCATTAGAGAAATGTGCAACCCCTGCTAACCGACATACTAGCAGTTAGGGAGGTTACGAACACATTAAACAAATCACAGATATAATCAAATTAGCCAAACATCATAGAATTTCGATCAAGCAAACACAAATGATTCTACTCCAAAAAATTCTTTGTGCACCTGAAACTTGAGTACAAACAGAACATCCCAGAAAATACAAAATTAACACAGAAGAGTTACTGGGGAATTTTGGGCTGACTCGGCTCCAACTCGGCCGCGGATCCGCGGCGGATCGCTTTGGATCGGCCGCGGTTCCGCGGCGGTATGGCCGAGTTACAACCCTAAATTTCTCCAGTAACCATATATTTCCCTGCTTGTATTTTTAACGGTCCCTAAAAAATTTTTAGTCCCCGTTTTAAAATCGGCGGAAACATGGTGAAAAAGTCATATTTTTGGGTTTGTTTTGCGATCGAATTTCTAACGACTTTGCTAACAAGTTGGTTATGGTTTAGCGAGGCTCTGATACCACTGTAAGTTGAAGTTAGACACCCCACATGATGCGGGGAGGCGGAATAGGTAAAACAATCATTTGTTTAAACTAACATCGACTAACTTTACGGATCTTTGCCAAACCCTAACTAACAACAACATTGGAGGGATTAGCTACTATAAAGAAGATTATACCTAATGAACCAAATCCTTCTTGTTCTCGTTGACCACCTCCTCGTCGGCCTCCTCTTTGTGATAGAAGATTCACCCGAGAGCTACTTCTCCAAGCTTAACCCTAACTTGAGATAACTAGGTAAGTAAGAGTGCTAATCAAAGCAACCTAGAGGATATAGAAGAGATTAAGGATCTATTAGTCTTGCTAACCTTTGGATCTCAACACATGAGAGGTTAGGCTTAGGGTTGAAAAGAGAGAGTTTGAGGAGAGAGAAGGTGAGAATTATAATCAATGGAAATTAACTCATTTGTGTATATATGAAGCATAATATATCTTGCACAAAAATTATCTTTGCACAAATATCTTCATGCTTCATTTAATACATAATGAATCATCTTGTGAGTCATTAAAAGCATTAATGCTTCATTAACTCTCTTGATGAATCATCTCCATGAGTCACAAAACCATTTAATGCATATAACACCTAAGCTCTCCACCTCATCAATCTTCTAGAAGCTTCTCGAGTAATTATGAGAGTGCCCCTTCCATCCGTGAAAACACGGAAATACTGAGACTGTATAAATCCAATAATCCAATACTAGAATCTGGCTTAAACCAAAGCCTGCTAGTATAAACTGTCCGAACATCGTACGTGCGTAAAAACACGTATGTGTCCGAACCCTGTCGTAAAACCATACGACCTCTATATCGTTTCGCCCGAAGCAGGGAAACTCTCTGTG